>JBAIAC010000008.1:68692500-69942500 GCA_037349315.1 Chelydra serpentina
AGCAGTTCAGTGGCGGAGCCAGGAGTAGAAACCCCAGCCTCGTAGGTCTGTGTTCTGTCCACACTACAAAGTAGTTCCCTAAAAAGTAACATTATGCTTATTCAACAGCATCTTTGATATAATAATTTCAAATGATAATTCCAACTTGTTGGTCTTGAGGGAAGAAGAGAATGGAAACTATTTACAGTAGAACCTCAGAGTTATGAACACCTTGGGAATGGAGATTGTTTGTAATTCAGAAATGTTTGTAATGCTGAACGAAACATTATGGTGGTTCTTTCAAAAGTTTGTAACTGAACATTGACTTAATACATCTTGGAAACTTTACTATGCCGAAGAAAAATGCTGCTTTAACCATTTGAATTTAAATGAAAAAAGCACAGGATTTCCTTACCTTATCAAATCTTTCTTTTTTAAACTTTTCTCTTTATTTTTGTAGTAGTTTATGTTTAACTGTACTGTATTTATGTTTTATTTTCTCTGCTGCCTGATTGAGTACTTCTGGTCAGTTCATAACTCTGGTGTCCATAACTTTGAGGTTCTACTGTACTTTTCTATTATATTGCGGTAGCCTTCCAAAATGTCATTTCCCATTTTCTTCAAGGAAAAAAAATCACCACTTTAAAATGTGCACATTAATTTGACTGGTTAAACAGCCTATTCTGAACCAGATTTTCAAATAGGTGAACACTTGCACAGCTGATTTGCACATGCATTTAGCATGAGTACACATTATGGGCACCCAATGGCAAGACTGACTGACTTAGAAAATCTGGCTGTGTGTTTGTCATTCCAAGAGCAGCGTGTGCTCTGTAAAAGGGAAAGAAGGATAGTCTGATATTTAAAAACGATGTAATCATTTTGTCCCTTCTCATATACAAATCTTTTTTTTTTTCTGCTGAGAAATAGGTCACTTTGCTCCTGCTTGTTTATAAACTGGCATTATAACACAATACCAGAAACCATTGCTACCAAATATTTGTTGCTCTGCTCTTTACTGACACAAGGCTGAGTTTTTGAGTTTTATCCTGAATCTACTGTAGCTGTTTTCTCAGTTGATAGGATAGTGAGTTGTGCCAGTCCACTTAATTGGCTGATGCTGTTTGACTTGGTGTTTAGCCTTTCTGAATCTGATGCACTGTGTTTAAACCATACACATTATCAATATATCCTGCTGTTAAAGTTTAATAAGATGCACCTGCTTGTGTTGTGAAGGGGGAAAAGGAAACACATTTAATCTTTCAGCCACTTAGGACATTTTAAACCACAGATTCAGTGTAATTATTATCAGCACTTTTTGTTTAAGATGACAGCAGGCAAATGAAAAGGCTTTCTACAAAAGTTTCAAAAATATATTCTTTGTTGGGTAAGAAAAACATGTGAAAGAATTGAATGGAGCAATTTTTTTTTTTAATCAGGGAGGTCATTATTTCTCATTAATTAGTAACATCTTTCAAGCTTTTTTGTTTCATGTAGTATATAACATTATGAATGTAGTGCACATAAAGGTTACTGCACTGGTGTATGACTTCTTAAAGAGTGTGTCCATTTTAAGCCCTAACAATTTAAAATTTTCCTTAATTAACAAATCCTTTCAAAGCAGAAAATCTCTATTCTGTGCAGATCGACTGATCTTTTTCACTTCATTGTAAGTCAAGTAAATTGCTAATTTTTTGCAGGTCTGAATATTGATGAATTCATGCTAGCCAAGTGTTATAGCTAAGTAGAAGAACTTTCCCTAAAAGCATAGGAAAGTAAACCCAGAGCTATTTTTCTACTGTAAAATAACAGGTTGTCTAGACTACGTATTCCTCAGTTGTTTCATTCCTGTTTGTTTCCTGGTACTTTTGCATTTATGTTAAAATTGCCACTTTTGTGGTATGTATGTAGGTTCTAATCTAATTAGTTTATAATTGGCTCTATAGCTGCTTTCACTCCTGAAATTCAATCTCATCTTCTGTAGTGGCTGCACAATGCCAGTGGGTAGGCGTTTTGCAGCCCTTCAAGACTGTCCTCTTTGGAGAAACAGAGTTCCACATTCAGTGATGTAGGAGAGGTCATGTTCCCAGCTGATGAATATCAGCCAAGGAATAATTTTGAAGGGTCTGCGTAGCCTGAAGATCAGCCTGTCCTTGAATGAGAGCTCTATGTTAATATTTGGAGCCTGCTTCAAAACTCACTGAAGTCAGTGGGAGTCAAACTCCTCTTTTATATCAATCAGTCCTGCTAGGTTCTTATTAACTAAGCCTATAGAGATGTCCCTCTCCTTTTTAGTCTTCACCTGGGAAGCTCAATACCCAGATAACTTTGGCATGTACCTATTTTTCCACTTGTTCCATCCTCTTGGTGAGCAGAAGATTCAATTACAGCTGGCAATGGGTTTATGCTCTTGTTCCATTTTCTCCAGATCAATGATTTCAGACTCAATTACCCCTACATGCCTTTCTGTCTCCACCATCTGGCTATCCAGATCATTAAATTATGCTGTGAATGAGTCACTTTTGTTCTCCAACAAAGGAAAGATTGCTTTCAATTTGTGCAGATTAGCATGGAGGGTTTCCAGCAATGACTGGAGCAAAATTTCTTGCCATGAGACTGGAGTTATTGAGGCTGTGTGGTGTGATTGACAGATTGGCACCACATTATGGGTCCTTGTTATTCAGCAGTGACCACACAGCATGAAGAAAGTTATTTTTTTCACCATTGGTTTTTGCTTTTGGTGTTATGATTGGGCATGCAGTTGTCCTTTGGCATCCCTAATCTACATTTTAATTTGTTGCCTGTCTGATGAGGAAGACCACCATAAAAATGGCTAATTGGAGTTCTGATAATACTGTTCGCTTCTGGTGTGTCAGGTTCCATAGACTGTTAATATAGCACTCCCAGCCATAAACAAAAATAACCTTGTACACATCTGTTTTATGGTCATCACTGTGTGTGTTGTCATTTCACTGCTGAGAGCCCTTTACCATATGTGAACTCTAAGCATGTGAGCCAGGTTGATGATGATAGTGTAGGCCACATTTTATGGGTCACCTGGAGATGCTACTTTAGGGGTGACCATGTGGGTGAGACTCTAAGAATGGGTAATGTAGGAGCAATATAGAAAATTGTTTAATTCTGAATTAAATTTGCTATGGACTGAGTCAGAAAAGCTCCTCAGAGCCTACTTTTCTGAATCCATAGAAACTAGACGTTACAGTATAGCAATCTGAATGATCCAATTTTAACTTTTTTGTTATAAAAGTTGTAATGAAATCTAGGACTTGCAGTCATTGACAATGTTTTGTGGTACTCAGAAATACCTTATATGTTACTTAGGAAAAGTAACTTGCTGTCACAATTTCATTTCTACATTTTTACCTTACATTTTGCTTTATTTACTAAGGAACAAAGCAAAATCTTTACAGTGACAGGAAAATTAGTTACATCTAAAAAGTAGCTATTAATAATAAAATCACATTTATGGTCCATTAACAAAAATAATATATCACATACACTTTATAATACTGCATGCTTCCATATAAATGAAAATGTAAATATTTAAACATGCAATAAATCAGTACATCCATTAACTGTGCTGTTTAGATACCTTCTGTATCTCAAAATAATTTATACTACTGGGGATCGTATCACTTGGTAACAGATACCCAAACATTCCCAAAACCTTAATCTAGGGACTATCACATTTTTAATTAGAAAAGGATTGTTGTAATGTAACCTAAGAAATGCCAAATCTGATACACAAGCAGGGCAAAATTAAATAAACGAAACAAAGGAGAATCTGTTTAAATGATTTTATGCATTCTTTTTCTTAAAATATGAACAAAAGAAGAAAAAAAAACCCTGCTATATTTCTTTTTACCTGATTACATCATTTTGGTTTTGAAATTTTCATTTAATTAAAATAGGGCATTCTTTTAGAAATAAACTTTGGAATGTTAACCAGAAAGATTCCCTTTTCATAGTACCACTCTGAACTGTCAATAGAGTCAGATTCACTAAACAGTTGTTAGGACTTTACACATACCTGTGCTAAAGTCAAAATCCTGTACTACTATAAAAAACTCCCAGAATAGGAAATCAGATGAAGGTCGTAAAATGGTATATTTTGAAAGTCACTTCTGGGGAGGGTATCCTGAGTGCATTATCAGACATCTGAAAATGGTCAGAGGGTGAGTTAGAAACTGGAATAATAACCCTCTCCATATAGTATTGCCACAGTCTTCCCACCCACTGCAGTTGCTCTCTGCTCCTGCCCTTCTACTCAATAATGTTATCATTCATTATTCTTACAGTGTCATAGAGGGGTGTGGTACTTTACAGATTTATCAGATTAAATCAGTGCTTTCTGGAGTTTACAAGCAAAATTAGACTTAATATAGACATAGGAGATGGCAAGGAAAAGGCGTGTGTGGGAAGCGAGAAATGTAACAAAAATGTCATATTGTTTGGTTGATATTTGGCTTGCATGTTAATAGTTCCAAATGTGATTTATTTTTAAAATGTTTTTTATTTAAGTGAGTTCATTTTTGTAGAAATATGAGCAATATCACTGCTCTGTTCTCCATTTTCCTTGCCTGGTGCTCTCCTCCATGGTGAGAACCCCCTTTTCTTCCATATAAATATGCATCCCATCTCCAGTTCTGAGCTCTTCTTAACCATTTCTCAGAACTTGTGAGACTGTGTGTATCAAGTGCCATCTGGTGACTCCCAATAACAATGCACATGACTCCTGCAAAGCCTTTTGGGGGCCATTAGCATTGTGCTTCAGGTAGGCAAAAAGTTAAAATTAAACAGTAAACAACGTGTGTGTATTTATACGAAAACACAAAGGTATATAGGCCTTAATGCCTCTGCTTAAGTGCTTTGCTGGACAGGGGACAGAATGCTCTGCATCTTGCAGGATTGAGGTCTTTGTGAATAATAGATTATCAACAATGCTTCAGGAGTTAAACATTAGGTGCCTGACAGAGGGGTTTTAGAGCACCGCATCACAATAAATAACAAATAATAAGCCTGGGCTTTCATGAAGTATAAAAAGGGGAAACGGCTACGTTTGTCTATACTATGCTGGTGGCATCTCCGTGGAGATAGCCAATAAGAGTAAAACAAGTTCTACTTTTTTGCAGAAAAGTGCAGTTTTCAGCATTTTCAAATCTCCATATTTTGTCTTTCGAGTATCATTATTAAAAAAGTAGTAAACTCAGACAAAAATAAGTGAAATGGGACTTGATTTACCCTGTGCCATCTCCAGTCTGTCCCCAGATTCCATAGGGAGTGCAGTGGTACTACCAGAGGGCATGCTGGTGCATCATACAGAGTGGGAGCCAGTGAGCCTAGATATTAGGACCTGTAAAAGATGGAGAGAGGGTATGCCTTTAAATCAGTTAATTACTGAGTGTCCCACTAATCCTGGTTATTTGAGCATGTAGCTCTAAAGCAGATGGATTTAAATGATTTCCCTCAGCCTCCCCCCCCCGCCCCTGCAAGCAACCTTCACTTCATGTCATCATTTATTGGGCTGGATTTTCTGAGATGAGCATAGTGTTCTCATTAGTTGGCACTGATAGCAGCTGAAGATTTGTGACAGAAATAAGATGTAATGTTCCCGAGCATTACTACGCATTTGGGAAGTGGTAGCAGTTTATTTTTCCTATCTCAAAGGCATAGAATACAGTGCAGATGAGAAGTCTAGCAAAAGAACATTCTGAGAAGTTAGGGCTGACAATGAGTTTTTGACTGAGTGCCCAGGTCTGTGACACTCTGCCTTCCACATTGCTTAGCAACTCCATGTTATCACAAAGAAACTGATATTAAGTTGGAACAGGCTGGATATGGTAATTTACGTGGGAAGATCCTAGTTTCTCTTGATGTGGGAAAACCATTTTATTTCTAGTTTCTATCAGCGTGACTTGGTTTCACATGACAGATTGTAGCACATCCCTCTTTGGGGACATTTTACCTAATAAGGTAAAGAGTAGTTCTGCTCTGGAAAGTGACTATGTAAAAATGACACCTTGTTATTCACTAGATCTGCTCCCTGTGTATCCTCAAATGTATCTACCAACATCAGTGACAAAAGTAGTTTTTTACAGCAGGTTACTGAGAGTGAGTTTGTTATTAATAATTATTTATCATTTGTATTACTGTAACACATAAGAACCCCAGTCATGGACTAGGACCCCATTGTGCTAATACTAAACAAAAACCCGGTTCATATGCTGACGAGATTACAGTCTAAGATGGACCCCTTTCTTTTTTTGCATCATCAACAGAATTATTTACTAAATTGCAGTTGCACCTTTGCTTTACCCATTGAAAATAATAGGGTGGCACATGTGCCACTGGTTGCTGAATTTGCAGATCATGGGACTACATAGGTGTAATTCAAGGTGGTGTGTGAAAAGGAAAGAACCCAGCTACTTTTAGATCTGTGGAGGAGTGGCAGGGCTGGCAGTTAGGAAAAAAAGTCTTTATTTGTTAACTGAGCAAATCTGATACTGAAAGTTTTGTGACACAATAAACATGGAGGAGCCCCACAAAGGGCATTTTTATAGTGGGGTCCAGGGTCAGAATTTGAGTGGCTGGAGAGGGTGAATAAGAGGCTTAGGTTTAAACACAGAATGTTCTTTCTGAGGTTTCTGGTTTATTTCAGTTTATTTTAACCAAAACAATACAAACTGGCAGTCTCTGGCTGAATTCCTGCCGTGCAGCTTTCCATAAATTATCTCTAATATATAAACCAACAAACAGAAAAGTACTTATGGGTCCTGTCCTGGCTTTTGGTCAGCAATACTGCTCTGTCTCTCTCATGGGAGTAACCCAGTTCCTCACTGGGCTGCTTGTCATTGTGGATCTAACTCGTTTTATAACTTGTGTCCCCCCTAACTTAAGTCCTGTTCATACGCAAAAACCCTTTAGTATGGTGGTGCCTTTGACTCGACGTGGCTGGGTATGTCTACGCTGCAGCAGGGAGCGTGCCTCCCAGCCCAGATAGACTGGTGCTAGCTGGGCTTGAGCTAGCATACTAAAAATAGCAGGATGGACGTTGCAGCTCGGTGGGCAGCCCGACCCTCTGGGTCTGAGCTCGGGTAGCTAGCCTGAGTCTCCACAACACCCACACAGCTATTTTTAGTGCACTTGCTGGAGTCCAGCTAGCACAAATTTGTCTACCCACACTGAGAGGTTTGCGCGCATTCGTTCACTCCACTCACTCACTGTTTTCAGTGAAAACATCAGCTGAGTGTTAACTTGCAGTGTGGCTCCTCTCACTCAAGCCAGGCTAACTTGACAGGGGTTACCTCGAGTTTCGATAATTTTAGTTAACTCTGCATTGATGATATAGCCTTTAAGATCCTGAACCTAATTAGAGTCCATTGCCCCTAGGTACCATCAAGCTAGCAGTACTTCCCTGAGCAGACTCTTGCTAGAAGTTAACCCCAAAACCCCACAAGCTGTGAGCTGGCTCAGTGGACTCTCTTCCTAAGAGCACCACGGGACTGAGGGTTATGCGGGGCTGTGCAGTGTCTTTCAGTGAGCAGCAAAAAAAACCTTTATCCCCCCCCACACAGTCACTTTTCAGATCAGAATGATACTTTAAGCTGTGCCACTCGTTATGTTTGTTGATTACAAGACTGCTTCCCATAGCTGCCAAGTTCTCTCCAGTCCCACACGCAACATTTCTCGCTGGTGAGAAAAAGCAACTGATGTTTCACCCTTAAGATTTCCTGAGCAGGGTGAGCGAGCAAGCATGCGTGGGGAAAACATAATCTATCCCCTGCACGTCTCAGAAACCAGAGGGACCTGGGGAAGCCGGAGGACCCCAGGGTATTAGAGGGAGTTGGGTTGTTGGGATGGCTTGCTGTGAAGGAGAGCGTGGAGGGGGGATGGTGTGCATGGCTGTTGGGAGGAGAGAACCTGGAGAATTATTGGGGTGAGACAAGCTGGAGCAGCTTGAGGGGGTGGTTGTTGGTGGATGAGATGGGAAGAGCCTGCCTGGGGCAGCTTGGGGAGGGAGTTGTTGGGGACAGAGGTAGGGACTGGAGGATTGTTAGGGGTGTGGGGGATCCAGCCTCTCCCCATTAGCCTCCTCAGTTCTGTTCCCATCCCGTTCCTGGCCCCAACTGTCCCATCAGCCCCCTATTCTGTCCCATGCCCCTCCCTTTCAGATGCTGTCTCTGCCGCCCAAGAGGCTCCATGCTGGCACACCAGCAAGGGGGATCAAAAACAAAGTGGAGACAGAAAGGCTACCTGAAAACAGCACCACAATCTCCCCTTCCCCCACCCCCAGTGCCTGGGAGGAGGAATTGTAGGTGTCTGTTGGTGAATGTGAGAGATCTGAATGTGTGAGATATCAGCAGGGATGTGGGTTTGTGGGACAGGGCTTTCAAATGCAAAACTCCTTAATGTCTTGAAGGGATGAAGAAATCCATGCTTTGTTTGCTTACTAACTTATACAATTCAGTCGTTTTCCTGTCATTAGTAATGTTTTACTTGAATCCCATGTCTCTTATCTAGTCCGAATTCAAGTAGCTAACACAGTAAAATACTTCAATGAAAGCAGACAAGTCTTCTGAGATTTTGCTGCATCATAACATATTAAGTTAGTCATATTTTCTGAGAATGTTCAAGGGATCAAAAATGAGGGTAGTTGTATGGGTACAAAAGAGGCCTCAAGAAGTTGTTATAGACAGTGTCCAAATGGAGGATGTATGACTGGGTGACTCAATCAGGGGTGGGATATAGAGCTTGTCATCTCCAGGTTACTGTTTCATATCTAACACGGGCCTGTAATGAGCATATGCCTAGAACTGATCTCGCACCAGTCTGACTTTAAAGGAGTTTCTCCTGACTTACGCTGATGTAAGCAAGATCAGAATCAGGTCTCCCAAGCCTTCACTGTTTGAAGGCTATTTGGTAGCCTCCACATAACTTATGGGTAAGGCTATGTTTATGTCATGGAGGTCATGGAACCTGTGATTTCCAGAGACCTTCATGACATTTTCTGCTTCAGCCCCTGGAGCCACGGGACTGGAGCTGGCAGCCAGCGGGGACCCAGCAGGGTTCAAACCAGTAGCGTAGCCGGGGGGGAGCAGGGGGAGCGGCCGCTCCCACACTGAGCAGAAGCGGCGCCTTTTTTTGCTCCCGACGCCTTTTGCTCCTACGCTGCAGCCAGAGCGGAGCATTTTTTTTTGCTCCCGGTGCCTTTTTTTGCTCCCAATGCTTTTTGCTCCCGGCGCCTTTTTTCAGCTCCGCTCCCCCTGTGCTCTAAACCTGGCTATGCCACTGGTTCAAACGATGGGCTACAGCCTCCCCTGGGTCCCCCTGCAGGGTTCCAGTGACAGGCGACAGCCTCCTCAGGGTTTCAGCGACGGGCAACAGCTGTGTATGTGTGGGGAGGGGCATCCCCCCCAGCTCCCAACCATCACGGTAGCAGGAGAAACTGTGGAGCTGCAGCAGCAAAAGTCACAGGTCACAGCTTCCGTGAATTTTTGTTTATTGCCAATGACCTGTCTGTGACTTTTACTAAAAATAAGCATGACAAAATCTTAGCCTTACTTATGGGCCTCAAGTCATATGGACAACAGACAAACACAAATAGTAGCTCTAATCAGCACACTTGTTAGCAGTTTCAGTAGTGGGGGGTTTGAATCACCATGGAGGCTGAATAACCCTCTCTCATTACCTCTAGACCTAGTTTCTTTACTGCCCCATTCACTGCGTGTGGGCAAAGAGAGTTTTAAAATCAAAAGATGGACAAAAACACATACGATAATTAAAAACATCTTATGATTTTTCAGACAGTCTCATGATTTTTTGGGATGTGAGCCATAATTTTGAACTTTTGTGGTGGGCAATAGTGAGACTATCTACCAATCTGTGACAAATGGTAGATTCTTGTTTTTGAAAATACAATAGCAACATGTTCTCAGACTTCATGCTTTCTAAAAATTCCTTTTCATTGCTGTTTATAACTTAGCTAGACTTTGATTACCATATTGTGCTAAAATATTAGATTTTTTTCTCTGTACAATCAATTTTTAAAACCTAAACCAAACTCTCTTATTTAATTAAAAATCTAATTTTAGGCTAGGCTAACCCTCAAATTGTGAATAAAATCCTCAATAATATAAAATGACTGACAGATGGATTTAATCGATCTTTGTGTTTAACTCTAAGCTTTGAATCAAAAGAAGGCACAGTACTGAGTTTAAAATCCCTTTCTTTGATTGATACCTCTTTACATGGCTTTTCAGTTCAAGATGTTTAAGCTGGAATTTATCTGCTGAAGTGAAATGTAATTGTATTTGTAAATAAAATGATTTTTTCTTCATGTTGCAGAGTACAGACAACTCAAATGTATCTGTAATCGCCCAGAACAAGAAGTGCTTTGACAATGACATTGTTTGCTCAAAGAGCGTTTTGATCTCTGTTGGAGACACTGAGATTTATTTTAGCGAACCTTCTGACAAACAGGTTAGTTATTCTCTTTCCTTGCTTGCAGGGCCGGCTCCAGCTTTTTGGCCGCCCCAACCAAAAAAAAAAAAAAAAAAGGGGGCTGCTGCCCAACTGCCGAAGCAAAAAACCCGACGCCCCAGAATCCCCGGACTGCCGCTCCTTACAAGGCGCCGCCCCAGGCACGTGCTTTGCCACCTGGTGCCTGGAGCTGGCCCTGCTTGTTTGGATGACCCTTTAAGGTACATATCTGAAACATGCAAATTTAATTTATTAAACTGAGTCTCATTCAATCTAAAGTATCAAAAACATCCAAGGTTGATGTAGGTTGGATCCCCATGAAAATTCTGTTTCTTCACTGCTTTTTCAAGCCCCCTTTCCCTTTCCCCTTCTACACCCATATTGGTCCCACAGGGAAGAATGCTTGGCTGCTGCTGCTCCAATGGAGCCAAGGAGTTTTTGAATTAGTTTGTTTCTGTCCATGTGCTTTTGTGACGGAAGGCAGCATCTGAGCCAAAATAACTGCAAATAAAATAAAAATTCTTAAAACAAAACAGCTGAGGCAATGCTCCCTCGTTGCTCGATAACATGCTAGGGTTAAGCTATAGTTTAAAATACTCTTTGGGCTAGTTATTAGTTGGCTGTATGTCTTGGTTGTATGCGTTATAGAATTGCTGTTGTAGATCTTTCACAAATATCCATTTCTGACAGAGGACTGCAAGGGGACGGGAAAAAACAACAACATATCAGCTTTGGAAGGCTGGATATTATACAGTGGTACACTTTCCAGAACAGGAAATTACAATCCTGTGGGACAAGAAGACAACGATACATGTCAAAGTTGGACCTCGATGGAAGGTGAACCAAATTGTAAACTTGATATTGTATACAATGTATTTTATATTACAAAGAGGTTCATTCATACTGAAAGAAATACAGTGTGGGATGGAAATATGGGAAGGTCCTTGGAATTCACTGTATTAACATTTAGATCACAAAGCAAAGATGGATCCAAAGCAGAATATTGGATATAAACTCCTTGAATTTGGATTTTTTCCCCATATGAACCTCCTGGCTGAGGCCATTATGTGGTCACAAGTTCTGTGACTTTGGTGGTCTCACTCTTGGTGTATATTTATCAATAATCTAAAACCTTGACACAATTTAGCAGAATTCAGCCCAATACATTCTGCTAAGAATCTCAGCTGGTGTGTTGCAGGTCAAGTAACAGCAACATGTACAGCAACATATAAGAAATTGAATGCTGGCTGCCTACACTATTCCTGGATCAAACTAGCACTGTCATTCTTTAACTCTCATAAGCAATAAATATAATGAAATTATCTCAAATTGAGAAAAATAAATACAGGCCAAATTGTGATTTCATTAGGAGTTCTTGTGGAATAAGTTACTATTTGGCATAAGCAAGTGTGTCAGAATCTGGCTTTAAATGAGTAACAAGTTCTCGTACAGTTTGAGGTTTACACTAGATATTGAAATCAATATCTTTGCTTGTCTTCTAATCATAGGAGTGTTACATTGGTAAAGCTGCTTTCAGTCAGGTTATTTTAGTCATTTAAAGACGTTTGAGGTAGTAGCACGAAGCAGACTGCCAACCATACTATCACAGATGCTTTCAGTGCTCCTAATGCAACTGTTGACTTCTGTGGAATAATCATTGTTGTCTTTGTTTTTAATTGACATCCCTGGTAATACATTCCACTGCTCTCCTGTGACATTCAGGTGTTAGTGTGCCCCAAATTAGACAAGAAGAGACTGAGATGATACAGTTGTGAGTATGTAGTAAACTGAGCTGACTCTTCTACATTTTGGGATTAAAATAAACACGGGCAAACAACCCAGCCAGGGAAAAGGATCTAGAAAAGAAATAGGAGAACACTCTCTGAGCGCCTACCAAGCTGTTCGCTCAGGGTATGTTTAAATTGCAGTCAGAGGTGTGACTTCTGCACATGTAGACAAACCAGATCTAGCTTTGATCTAGCTATCTCCAGTAACAATAGCAGTGAATTTGCAGCAGCACAGGCTGTACAAGCCCACCCAGTTTCCTGGGTATGTACTTAAGCAGCTAACCCATTGCTGCCCGAGCTGTGCTATCCTGCTATTGTTATTCAAGCTAGCTAGATCAAAGCTAGCTCGGATTTGTCTACACATGCTGCAGTCACACCTCCGACTGCAGTGTAGACATACTCTCAGTTTCAACCATGAATGCACATGCTCAGAAAGGGGTCCTGAAGGTCTCCCTCAGCGAGAGGAGTTATAGTGCCCATACAGGACACCAATACATCATACACTTCTCCCCCTCACACACACCTTTCTCAGAGACTTCAGCTCAAGCAAGAAAGGGCCTGCAGTAGTAGGACCTAAAGAAACAACAATTTATTAGAATGAACCCAAACCACTCTGGGAGTCTGAATGTCCATCATCTTGATTGTATTATTGAACAGAAAAAATAAGTCTCATCTTTATATATTCATTACTAGCACATGCCCCAATATTAAGAGTACTACAGGTGACTGGCTTGTGCATAACTGCTGATATGAATGCCCTTGCTGTTCTAACTTGGATATAGGCAGAAGGTCTTAATGATCATTATTTAGTCAGGCTCCAATGGTATGAGGTAATGTACCGGAACTTTTGGCTTTTGACTTGGATCGTACAAATGTCAGCTTTTAGAGGGAGTTTTGAAGAAACCCCAGTCCCTTTATTCAGTCAGAAAGTAAAGATACATTCTGGGAAGCAGAAAATAGAATAAAAAATGAAAATATAATTTTCTGTTTTTAAAACCTTTAGTTCGGAGGTCTAAATATATTGGCACTTCAAATATTGTCTAAGTGTTGGTCAGGGTTATAATCACCCTGTAAATTTGATATTAAGGCAACATTAATTTAAAAAGTAAAACCAAAAATATTTGACCACTGGTTTGTAATTACAGTTTGATTACTGACAATCAAAAGATGTTTAAAAAATTTCAATTTATGTTTTAGGGTAAATTAGCAGGTTTGTGTGGAAATTTTGATAAATACACTTCAAATGATCTGACTACATCAAACAACATGGAGGTGAGAAATGCTCAGGTTTTTGGAGAGAGCTGGGCAATAGGACAGGTAAGGAACATATCTGTTCAACAACTTAGAAATAAACAGTACGAAAAGTTAATTACTGTATAAAAGAATATGTAAACACTTAGAGTGTTGTCATTTTCCAAATTGCCAGTCAAATCAATGCATGGGAGGGGCATTTGGATACTTACGGAAGAATCTTTGTCTATAAACTTTATATGTGGTATAAAGATACCCCTGTATCTCAGTAAGTAGATGACGTTCAGTTTAAGTGAAAAACCAAACCAAATCATTTTGGGGATGGTTTTTTAGGAAACAAAATAGTTGTTTTACAACAGAGTCCTGGTGTATGCTATAGTAATCTAGGGGGGAGGGATAGCTCAGTGGTTTGAGCATTGGCCTGCTAAACCCAGGGTTGTGAGTTCAATCCTTGAGGGGGCCACATAGGGGTCTGGGGCAAAAATCTGTCAGGGGACAATACTTGGTCCTGCTAGTGAAGGCAGGGGACTGGACTCAATGACCTTTCAAGGTCCTTCCAGTTCTAGGAGATTAGCATATCTCAATTTATTTTATTGTATTAATTTTTAATATCAATTATAATATTAATATATAGATAAACTAGAATCTGCAAAGTTCACATCTAGATCAGAACTTCCCCAAAGTTTGGGAGGTATTGAATCTGGTATTTTGGACTGGGTCCAACTTTAAGAAAAGCTTTTGTTATTTCTTCTCCCATGTTAGGGGCCTCTGTTGAAGGCAACCATGTTCTGACGGTCAGAACTGTCATCTGCAAATCTTAGAATTTGCCTGCATGCAAATGATAGCAGGACAGACTATTTCCACAGTGTTGGACTAGACATCTTGACTCTCTGGGTGCTGTGCCCAGAATGGCCTATGAAATCAGATTCAGGTTCACTCAGTGATTTTAAAAATGTGGTTTATAAACAAAGATTTGTCTAGCAGAGAAGACGAGATCAAGTGATGGTTGGTGGTAAAAGGGGTTGGCATACAGGGAGCATCAGTCACTGGTTCTCCACCAGTCTATTTGGTTGTCTGAAATTTAGTACATAATTGGGATTGCCTGGTGAAGTTAGGAAAACCTTATTTAAAGGTCATCTCCCTGCTAAAGCAGAATTGTTCCTGATAGTAATTTTCAGTATTTTGTCCAGACTAGTTTTAAAATTCTCAAGTGATGCAACTTCCATCGTTATTTCACAGCCAAATATATCTCCCCAAAGGGAAATTTTCCCTCTCTTAATTTTCTTCAATTACTATTTTGTTATAAACCTGTGTGTCACCAAAATAATTTCTTTCTCTCCTTTGTGTCAATGCCTCCAACATTTGTAGACTGATATCATGTCTCTGCTTAGCCAGCCTGTATGTACTTTACTCTCTTTAATCTTTCCTCACAAAGAAACCACTCTAGTCCCCCTCATTATCCTTTCACTTTGTCAATATCTTTCTGGTAATGTGGTGGCCATAATTGAACATGATATTCTCTGTGCAGCTGCATCAGGTCATCAGAAAAGAGATCATAACGTTCTGCTCCATGATGTGGTGCCTTTGCTTACACAGCCCAGCTTGCACTGGCTATTTTTGGAGCTGCATACTATTGCAAAGTCATGTCTAATTTCCTGTCTGTGATCAGCACTAGGGGTCTGTCATCATTGCTTCCCAGATTTTTCTTTCCCACCATGTGTACACACTTTGGATGAACTTGCATTCAGCAAGTTGAGTGTCCTTTTGTTAAACTTTCCTGCCCATTTGTTTTTCATTTTGAAGGAGGAGATTCAAAAAGGGAGTTGAGTATTTCAGTCATTTTTGAGTTATCATGGTGATCTTTGGCTCTTTGTTTTTTATGAGTTAATCTGTTCCTACTGCTGCTTCTTCATTTGAATATATAGGGCTAAATCATCCCTAGTGTGATGCCATTTAAAGTCAATGGCAAAACACCAGGGATGAATGTTCTGTTTGTGATATTACAATTGGTTGCTTTGGAAACGATTACACTGTGTTACAAATAAAAAGAATTGTCTTCATGTATGGAGCATGAAACAGGAACATGAATTCTTAAAAACAAAAAGCAAAGGTTCTTTTTCATGCAAATGTTTTCAATTATAAAACACAGGAAAGGAGGGAGCAAACATTTGCTGTTTAACATTGCTTTCTGTGCTCCCTGGCAATGGGAGTTTTGCTATATCCCAAAAATAAGTCTCTTGTAAAACAAACAAAAACAAGAACAAAAACATAGTTCATATAAATAGTTTAAACTCATTTTGTGTTTTTTTTTAAAGTGTAAAAGCCCAAATGAAACCATAAAGCCATGTGAAGTGCATCAGAGCAAGTTCCCCTATGCCAAAAGGGAATGCTCAATTTTGTACAGTGATGTTTTTGCCCCTTGTCGAAATGTGGTAAGTTAATACTTTATTAACTATTCAAAGATGAACATATTGATTCTGAATCTCTGGTAGCAAAATATTCAAGACTCAGTAATTAATTCCTTGTTACAGTACAACTCAATCTGAATACTGTGGAAGACATTGATTTAGGTCCCAGTGCTGCAAGGGTCTCTGTGTGGGCAAACTCCTGTGCTTGTACAGAGCTCCTTGCAAGATTGGAGCCAAAGTCTGGATCGTAAAGCCGTAGGGCAGTTGGTAGGATTTTCAGTATTATTAGATGTCATGGACATGACCCTCTTTCAGATAACAGAAAGTTTTGGGTTTGGAAAATCAAGTTTCTACTGTATTAGTGTATTTGTACATGATACCTACACATTTTTATATTAACTAAGTTTAAGACTATTTGCATCAAGGGATTCTGAAAATTTGATAACCACAAGCGTTAAATGCACATGATATGAGAAGTTGGAGACACGTGTATAGCTTTATCTCAGGTAGCTGTCTTCTGTCATTTGTCCTGCTCAGTCTGTATATGAGGATGCTGGGGGAGAGAGTGAGAAGATTTGGACTTCAGAGTCATGATAACGTAATTGCCTGGCAACTAACCTTTTTATCAAATGTGTGTATCTTGGCTTTGCTGGTACCAGGCTAACGGGCTTGGATTACAGCAAGTTGTCTAAGGCTCAATCCAGACAAGGTGGAGATGATGCAGATAGCTTGAGGAAAGTGTGGCAAGGGAAGTCTCTGATCCATTAATAAGGGTGTTTGCTGAGCCTTTATCAAATAGTTTGTAATCTGCATGTTTGTTTGGATTTCTGATTGTATCTGCCTTCTCAGGTGCCTTCAGTTACCAAAAGGGCCTTTTTACAGCTAGTTCATGCTGCTGCGATTTACTGCTATTGGTAGCCGAACTAGATAGATTAAAGCTAGCTCAAGTATATCTACACATGCAGGGGTGCTGGAACAATTTGTATAGTGGGGGTGCTGAGATCCATTGAACCAAACTGTAAATCCTGCAAATGATGGAAACCACTTCAAGCCAAAGGCAGGGCCTCAACCGGAAGAGATGGGGCTTTAAATCCCCGGGCCCTTTAAATCGTGATTTAAAGGGCCCGGGGCTCCAGCTGCGGTAGCGGCAGCTGGGAGCCCTGGGCCCTTTAAATCACCGCCGTAGCCCCATGGTAGTGGTAGCTGCGGCGGCAGCTGGGAGCCCCGGGGCTCTGGTGGCGATTTAAAGGGCCATGGACTCCGGGCAGCGGCTTTAAATCGCTGCCGCTGCTACCCCAGGGCTCTGGCAGCGGGGCTCTGGCGGCGATTTAAACGGCCTGGTTTAAATGGCTGTTGCCTGCAGCTCAGGGCCCATTTAAATTGCCAGCCTGGGGAAGCTGCCCCCTGCAGGAATGGTATGGTCGGCTGTGTACCGGCAATTGCCGGTATGCTCTACTGGACCATACTGGCTTACTTTCACCTCTGGCCAAGGGGGTGTGCCCCTAGTTCCAGCACCTATGTACACATGCTGCAATTACACCCCTCAGTTGCAGTGTAGGCATTGGTGCTTGCCACTTTTGTTTTTTATGACCTCTAGACATAATGAATGGTATCTCCAGATGGCCTATCAGAAACTGAATCTCTTGACTTTCAGGGCATGGTGTAAGGACTACCAGTTTGGTCAGGAATTTGCCTGATGGAGCAGTTAGTGTTGTACATAGTTAAACTATGGAGTGAGTAGCTTTACTCATACTGACATTAGCCAATATTTTAGGAGTTTTTTGAGCATGGGCCTGTGATGAATATATTCTCAAAATATAAAATAGAAATAGAATCCTCAGAAGGTAAATTTTTTTCTCTAAAAACAAACAAAAACTTAAGACTTCTGTTTTTTGTTGTGCACTCACTTTTCTTTATTTTACCAGTGTTTTGGGATCATTTAAAAACAATGGCACTTAAATTGCATGGGCAAAATTATGTTCATGAGAATTCACCTCCCATGCAAAACATGAACTTGCATATCCAATTGCGTATTTGCACATGTACACATACCTTTGGTGTGCAACACATTTTTTAAGTGCAAGTACATTTCAAGGGTATATACCACTTATACCTCATTGTTTGAAAATTTGGCCCATGGTGTCTTCATAGTTTTCGGTAAAGCAGTCATTCTAAGTTATTGATTGTGATACTATTTCTGTAGACCTAAAATGTGTCACCAATGATTGATTTAAAACTACTAAACTAACCCCCGCACCCCACTGTTTAATATTTCCATCTTTTAGAATTGTAGTAAGAAGTTTTTATGATGGTTTAAGGTTGCCTCAGCCTGACAAAGGGTTATTTTACAATTCAAGTTGCAGAAATAATGCAATAGTTTCTTTCTTTTTAAGTTTTAGAGTTCTGAACGGCATGGGAAGCAAATGGATGTGTGGGCTAATGCAAATCTGGGGAGATATAAGACAAATGCGAGAGAAAATCTTGAAAACACTGAAATATTTTACTTTTGTTTAAATGACAACAGCTCCAGAAATGCAGTCACTTTTTCTCAGACATTCTATTTCTTGCCAGCAAACTACACTGATTTTTTTTTAAAGTAAAGTAAATTGACTTGTAAAATCACTCAGCAAGCTCTTCCTCTCACGTTATCACAGCCCTGCTCTTGATATTGTTAGTGTAAAACTACAGATATTACACTAGATGGCAGTATTTGCCTTATAAAAATAGAAAATCACCGAACTTTGGCTAACTATTGTAACCATTGCAAATCACTAAATAGCAAGAGTGTAGGCAGTCAGGCGTACCGGATGAACTTTATGATGTACACTTTTAGTTTTCTAGATGAGCAACATTGTTTAAGGCAACTTGAAAGCTGTTCAGTATTCTTCATCAAGACTTCAACACAGTATTGGGGGCCTGCAGCTGTACATACTGCTACTGTTGGGAATCACACCGGTTGCAATGACAGGCCTCCCTCTGAAGACAATAGTGTTACTGTGTGTGTGTGTGTGTGTGTGTGTGTGTGTGTGTGTGTGTGTGTGTGTGTGTGTGTGTGTGTGTGTGCGCGCGCGCACCGGGGCTGGTGGGATGCTACTGCAAAATCAGTCAGTGCTAGCCTGTGCGGACAAATCTAGTTATACCTATGTTAAAAGATAAAGTAATTTACCAAGCATTAGAAAATATTCAGATTTCCATGACAGACTTTGAGGGTTGAATTCTGCTTTCTTTCTAGACACAGAATTCCTTTTGAAACTGGTGGGAGTTTTGGTGCAAAGTGTTGGCAAGGTGGGGCCCAGACGTTCAATTGCTTTTTTTCCCATTCACTTTTCAGATTGATGTGACTTCATTTGTCAAAAATTGCCATACAGACACATGTAATTGTAATCTTGGTGGGGACTGTGAGTGTTTGTGTACAAGCATTGCAGCTTATGCTTACAAATGCTGCCAGCAGGGTGCAGCAATTCATTGGAGATCTCCCTCTGTCTGTCGTAAGTACATGATTGATCATGTCCCCAGAAACCACAATAAAGAAACACTGGATTATCTGACCTTTTAATGATTGATTTCTGTTGACACACAAGGAACAAGAAAAGATTAAAGTTCTCATTGACAATACAAATGATCTGAAGTGGGATAGGAGAAGCTATAATATATATGTGCTTCTGCTCTGAATTTTTCATGCAGTCCATGCATTTAACAAGTTAGTCATTTAGAAGTGGATTTACAGCCCTCTATAAGGAAACTGGCTATGATCACAATATTTTTGTATAGGTCCATTAATGGCTATTAGCCAGGATGGGTAGGGATGGTTTTCCTAGCCTCTGTTTGCCAGAAACTGGGAATGAGTGACAGGCAGGGCCAGATTAACTCTCCTGTGGGCCCGGGGCTAATAGATTTTGTGGGTCCCCGTATACAAGTCTTTTTCCTAATTTAAAACAAAATTATGGCATCAAGGCTATTAACGCTATACTAAACTTGCCTTTTAATTAACGTAAAGCCATTTTGTGGTTACATTTCAGTCTTAAAATATGTAGAATATAGTTAAGTTAATTCAAAATAGCCTACTTCTTACCTTAGAACAACTGTTATATTAGTTTCTTTCTGGGAGGGCGTTTGGATTCAGGAGGGAGCTCCAGGCTGGGGCAGAGTGTTGGGGTGCAGGAGAGGGTGAGGAGTGCGGACTCTGGGAGGGAGTTTGGTGCAGGAGGGGATTCTGACCTAGGGCAGGAGGTTGGGATCCAGGAGTGGGTGCAGGGCCTGGGAGGGTGCAGGAGGTGGTGCGAGGTGTAGGCTCCGGCTGGGAGGCGCTTACCACAGGCAGCTCCCAGCCAACGGCGCAGCAGGCCTCAGGCAGGCTGCCTGCATGCCGTGGTCCCACGCAGCTCCTGGAAGTGGCTGGCTGTTGGCATGTCTCTGCGGGGACAGCGTGTGTCCGTGCGCTGCCCCTGCAGCTCAGCCAATGGGAGCTGCAGGGATGGAGCTGGGTGCTGCCTCCCTGTCCCCCTCCCCGCCAGCGGCCGCAGAGACGTGCCAGCAGCCGGCCGCTTCCAGGAGTGGCATGGGGCCATGGCGTGCAGGCAGCCTGCCTGAGCCCTGCTGCGCCGCTGGACTTTTAGCAGCCTTGAGATTGCGATCAACTGGCAGAGGCACCAGGATCAACCTGTCAATTACGATAGATGGGTTGGTGACCATTGAATTGCATATAATTATGGTTTTATTTTTGCAGGGCTCCCCTCAGTCCAAGGCCCTGGGCTGCAGCCCCTAAAGCCCCTGTGTTAATCTGCCCCTGGTGATGGGATGGATCACTTGATGATTACCTGTTCTGTTCATTCCCTCTGGGGCACCTCGCATTGGCCACTGTCGAAAGACAGGATACTGGGCTAGATGGAACTTTGGTCTGACCCAGTATGGTTGTTCTTATGTATACCTTTGTCCTTAAAGTAGTCTCCATATTAGAGTATGCTATTTTTAAACTCGCATTGTGAGTTTGCCATCAAACTTGACATATTTTACTTCTAACTTCACTATGAAAAAAGAGTTCTTCAACGGACGACTCAGCAATGGGTAGCTGGTGCTTTAAAACAGCAGCGCTGACGCTTCTAATTGAACACAGATGTGTGTCTATTAATGAAATCCTATGGAAATAGAGCCACTAATTGAAACCCATTCAGGAAAACAAAACTTTCTTTGATCAAAGTGAATTACCATGCTGTGACCTTGACTTGTGGCATCTCAGGGTTGTTGACAGATATGAATTTTGTTGATGGTGTTTAATGATGTATCTATTTTGTTCTCTTTCAGCTTATAATTGTGAATATTATAACCAAGGTACGTAGCATTTATGTAAAGAAAAATATTTCTCTATTGGATGCATCCTCATCTCTCAGCTTGATGCGTGTATTTATCATTATAAACCACACTGTTTCTTGCCATACCATATGACTCTCTATATGCTAGAAGGAACCGTATTTTGAAACAATAGTTTAAATATGATTATCCTTTCAATAAGCCTCAGGATTTAACTGCTGTTATGGCCAACGCTAGAACTTAGGCTTGGGCATGACTTTTGAAAACAAATTTAAAAAATGTTTTTCAAACCTTGCTTTCTCTAGTATAGCCAAGATCTCTGTGTCCTGTGCATGGCTTGATATTTCTCTGGTTAGTGGAAGTTAATGGTTTCTCAATATTTCTGTTCCATGAATGTGTAAGATGTCTTGACCTGTGCACCAGCAGCTCAGCTAGTTGGCAAACTGACACCTGTGGGACTTCCAAGGGTACTGAGACAATAGTTACATGGATACAGGCCTCACAGTGATTAGCTAAACCACTTGTGTCTGTCATCTGGGGCGTAACTTGAGACATCCTGCTGTAAAAACACAGGCTTCCACCACCTAAGCAAAGAAAAATCTCTGTTAGCTGCAGTAGTGCTAGAGGTTGTCTCCTTTCTGGGCCTCCAGCCCCTGCAGTTAGATTGCATAGTAACAAACTCTTGAATACATTAGACATTCTCAACCATTAGAAGGCAGCAGTGACATATGTTAGTCACGACAAAGAGTTCTGTGGCACCTTATAGACTAACAGACGTATTGGAGCATAAGCTTTCGTGGGTGAATACCCACTTCTTTAGATGCATGCAGTGGAAATGTCCAGTGGCAGGTATAAATATGCAGGGAAGAGTCAGGCTAGAGATAACGATGTTAGTTCAATCAGGGAGGATGAGGCCCTCTTTTAGCAGTTGAGGTGTGAACACCAAGGGAGGAAAAACTGCTTTTGTAGTTGGCTAGCCATTCAGAGTCTTTGTTTAATCCTGAGCTGATGGTGTCAAATTTGCAAATGAACTGAAGCGCGGCAGTTTCTCTTTGAAGTCTGGTCCTGAAGTTTTTTTGCTGCAGGATGGCTACCTTCAAATCTGCTATTGTGTGTCCAGGGAGGCTGAAGTATTCTCCTACAGGTTTTTGTATACTGCCATTCCTTGTATCGGATTTATCTCCATTTATCCTTTGGCATAAGGACTGTCCAGTTTGACCAATGTAGGTAGCAGAGGGGCATTGCTGGCACATGATGGAGTATATTACATTGGTGGATGTGCAGGTGAATGAACCAGTGATGGTGTGGCTGATCTGGTTAGGTCCCGTGATGGTGTCCCTGGTGTAGATATGTGGGAGAACCTGTAGGAGAACACTTCAATCTCCCTGGACACACAATAGCAGATTTGAAGGTAGCCATCCTGCAGCAAAAAAACTTCAGGACCAGACTTCAAAGAGAAACTGCCGCGCTTCAGTTCATTTGCAAATTTGACACCATCAGCTCAGGATTAAACAAAGACTCTGAATGGCTAGCCAACTACAAAAGCAGTTTTTCCTCCCTTGGTGTTCACACCTCAACTGCTAAAAGAGGGCCTCATCCTCCCTGATTGAACTAACGTTGTTATCTCTAGCCTGACTCTTCCCTGCTTATTTATACCTGCCCCTGGACATTTCCACTGCATGCATCTGAAAAAGTGGGTATTCACCCACGAAAGCTTATGATCCAATACGTCTGTTAGTCTATAAGGTGCCACAGAACTCTTTTGTCACTTCTACAGATCCAGACTAACTAACACGGCTACCCCTCTGATATGTTAGTCAGAAATATTGCATGTCCTTTGCAATATTTGCTCCTCCATACTAATATCATGATGTAATTGTACTGCTCTCTTGTAATCTGATCCCTTATTCAGAGTCAGGCTTTTTCGCTGCCTCACCCAGCCTGGTCTAGAGGCAGATTGTAACATTTCACTGGAAACATACGTGTGTGTGTGTGTGTGTGTGTGTGTGTGCGCGCGCGCGCATGCGCCTTTGCCTTGTCTACTTGCCATGGTCTTTCAATCAGAAAAGTGTGGGTCAGGCTGAATTCAAAGTAGCTTTTACCTATATAATATTTGCAAGAGCTCACACTAGATTTATAGATAAACCTAAAAAATCTGCCCCTCCTCTACACCTTACTCCATAACGGAAGATATCTAACAATATTTTCTCTCTCCGTGTCCAATCTATTTCATGGGACTTCTCCCATATGAAAGCCACGGAAGCTTTTTTGACGTAAACAGACAAGCATATTATTAAGGGATTCAAACTATGGACGTATTAGTGTACAAGCTGTGTGGTTTGATGTTGTTATATATGCTTATTACCATTTTAACCTTCACTGCAGTGAACTGCCTTTGTAGACTTAAAGATTTAAATATCTGAAACCATGAAATTCAAGATTTTAAAAATGCTATGACCATGACATTTACAAAAATGGATCTTGAATTTGGTAGGGTCCTACCCACAGTGCTGGGCCTGGCTCCTTGCTCCTGCAAACTGATGCACACAATCTTAGAACAGGTCAGGTTTGGCCTGGCTGCCCTTCACTTCTGATGGAAGGTTGTGCACAGGCAGGCCAAGTTTGAGTGAGTGTTGTAACCTGGTGGATCATAGTGTTACTACTTTTTGGTCTGAGTGGCTAGCCAAAAATTCAGGGTCTTGCAGGCTGTTCCAGTTATGTGGAGAAATTGATGATGCACTCTGGTACCTTTGAGGCAATCTTGTTGTTCTGCCAAAAAATTGTAGAAAGTCGTGTTTGCCTGAACACAGGAGGAACCAAAACAAAAGGAGATAATTTCTTTGCGTACAGCCTCAAACCTGCTAGCCAACACCAAAACCAGATGCCACCTCTGTAGACTTCTTTCAGTGTCATACACCAGGCTTGTCCAGGCTGTGTCTGCTTTACTGCCTCTTATCTCTCTGTTTTTTGTCTTGTCTCTTTCCGAGTCTGTTCGTGTGTGTTACTTCCCTCACATCCTTATCCAAAACAATACTCACTGAACCTTCCACCCATGCAGTTCTAATTCCTGGGCAGATTTACATATGCCTTTATTTTAGATGGCGCTGCTACAAAGGAGTGTAACCATTTTTTACAGCTATCTTAAATGGAGGGCGGTGGTTATGCCCAGCAGCGTCAATGACATTTCGTGCAACCCACAGAAATAGCAAGAAGTAGTGAAACCTTGTTATAAATGGTACATATTTGTGAACCTTTCCACCAGAGCAACATCAGCATCAAATATTTGCCTCATCAGTGTTCCTGTAGTTGCCAGCTGTAGGGCAGCAACTTGGAACTTTGTGTCTACCTCCATCTGGCCTTACTGGATAGATGCAGAGGTCAAAATCAATGTCCATAGGGGAATAGTGGTATTACAGTTCTTTAATTATTTTATTCCATATTTCATCATCTGTGTGTAAATATGACACCTTCAGTTCACCACTAAGAGTGGGGATATATAGAGGAGGAAATGTCATGAAGAACAAACCTGGGTTACTTACAGGGCCGGTGCAAGGAAGTTTTGCACCCTAGGCGAAACTTCCTTGCACCGGCCCTGCGCCTCTCCCCCCGCAGCAGCCAACCCCCCGCCGCGGCAGCCAGCCCCCCCCCGCAGCACCTACCCCCCCCATCCATGGCAGCTCCCCACCCCCCGCGGGAGCCAGCCCCCCGCCCGTGGCAGCTAACCCCCTCCCCCCGACTGCGGCAGCGAGCCTCCCAACCCGCGGCAGCTCCCCACCTCCCTGCGGCAGCTAACCTCCCCACCTGCAGCAGCCTTCCCCCGCAGCATCTCCCCACCCCCGCACGGCAGCCAACCCCCACCTGCGGCAGCTCCCCATCCCCCACGGAAGCCCCCCCACCAGCAGCTCCCGCAGCAGCTCACCTCCAGTAGCGGCGCTTCGGCGGCAGCTCGGCGTTCTCGGCAACGTTCTTGGCGGCATTTCGGCGGCCGCTTTTCTTGCAGCCGAGGAGTCGCCGCCGAAATGCTGCCCCCCAAAACCTGCCACCCTAGGCGACCACCTAGGGTCTCCTAGTGGAAGCGCCGGCCCTGGTTACTTACTAGTAAATGTAGTTATTAAATATATCCATTCTTGCATCTCACTTGTTTGGAGTGTTTGTATTCTGGTCAGGAAGTAAAGTGGGGCAAGGGAATGTTGTACCTCTTGCATAGGGTATGTCTACACTGCATCTGGGCCCATGCTTCCAAGATCGAGTAGACAGACACATGCTAGCTCTGCTGGAAACAGTGGTGTTGCTGAGGGTAGCACACAGCACAGGCTAGCTGTCTGAGTACAAACCCATCCAGTCCCCAGGTACATACATGGCCAACTTTAGCTCAAGCAGCCACTTGTGCTACGCACAACTACGCTGCTATTTTTAGTGTGCTAGCTATATCTATTTACTTGAACTGGGAAGCACACTCTCAGCTGCAATGTAGACATACTGGTCTTAGATGCTGTCTTGGCCTGAGATTACCTTGAGGCACATGGACCCATTCTAAGCCCAGGGCTACACTAGGGGAGGGGGTCGATCTACGATACGCAGCTTCAGCTACGTGAATAACGTAGCTGAAGTTGGCGTATCGTAATCGGCTTACCTGACCATGAGGACGGCGGCGAGTCGATCGCTGCAGCTCCCCCGTCGACTCCGCTTGCGCCGCTCGATGACGTGGATTTCCGGAGCCGACGGGGAGCGCGATCGGGGATCGATTAATCGCGTCTTAACGAGACGCGAAAAATCCATCCCCGATAGATCGATTGCTACCCGCCGATCCGGCGGGTAGTGAAGACAAGCCCTTTAAGTGAACTGCTTTTAATGGTTCCTGGGTTTTCTTATCTTTGTGAACAATTCCAAGTGTGGGGAAATAATCATGGCAATATATGCCACCAATCATTGGTGGTAAGTAACTGAGGTTTTGCTTTTTTATATAAGTAAATCAATAGATTTTTTCCGTTTGTTTGGTGTTTGTTTCACTAGGCCTTGGAGAAGGACCATACATTTTGGCAAGTTATGGACAGAATGATACTGTTATAGGAGCTAACATTACCAGCAGAAAGCTATTTCCTTTGCCTAGAATCAGTACATATGAAAATGTGGGATTTAGTTTTATGATAACTCCTGGCCTTTTCAAAGATAAAGACTTATGTAAGTATATTAAATATTACAGTAATGACAAAGACTAGTTTTATAACTATATGTATCAGTTATTCTGTTACTTATTTCTAAGTTTATTAGTTGTCTAAAGTAAGCGACAATGTTTTTTGGGTTTTTTTTTTCAGTTTGTCCTTCATGGAATGGAACAAATGAGAATGGAGTAGCCAGTTGCAAAACGGATTTTTTCCTTACAGTTTCAAGAAGAAATATAGTGCATTTAAAATACATTCTTGGAAAAATTAGCTTAAGGCTTTAATGCTAAATTTTGCAAGAATATATTTTAGAAATGCAGCAAGGTCCAAAATGAATAGAACAGTTTTTGTAAGGGAAATTTAAGTATCTTGTGCAACTAGAAATAGGAATGGTTTGCATGGGTAAATATGAAACATTAGATATTTAAAATGTTTACCAAAAGTGTTTGTGTCCCCAGTTATAAACCGACCACCTATGCTATGCTTATTAATGTATATCTTCTTTCTATTTCTGTTTGTTCACACTGTGTAAATAATTTTTAACACTTTCTTTTTCATTCAAACTGACCTATGCAACCAAAAATGTTAATATATAAAAATATTTTTCCTTCTCTCAATCCCTTATATATCCTGCACCACTGAATTCAATGGGAGATTTGCCATTGACATCAGTGGATCTATCACAGTTTGTGAAACCAGTATCTGCAAAAGGGCCATCTCTGTCCTGAGATTTCAAATCACATTTAAGAGAAATAGATATATTGATTGGCAAGGGAGAAAATAAGTTTTTGGATGACATTTGAAAATAAATAGAAAGGTGATGAAGTAGAAGGATGAATGAAGTCTAATGAAATTCTCCAGCAGATATAAAATAGTATAGGTAAAATGTTGAGGTGACTGAAAGCTGAATTAAATTCATGTAATACATATGGACATTTTTAAAATTACTGTTAGGGATGAGATAATATTTGGATGAAGTAAGGAAGCTGCATATTTTTATCCATGTTATTTGAACCAAGCCTTTTTTGAGCTTCTCAAATGTTCAGAGAAGTGATTTCTTCATTTTTGATCTGTCCAGGACCAGAACAATAAGTGATTAAATACAACTTTCCTGATGGCACTTCTGGCTGTGACTGGATATAAAAGTGCCTGAAATCTCAGGAGAGAAGACTTTGTTCTCACAAAATGTGTACCCTGATTTTGCAGCCCAAAGAAGTTTGGACAAATTATACTTACATAACTAGAGCTGGTGGGAAATTTTCTGGTAAAACTAAGAAAATGCCAGTTTGGTAGAGTGAAAGGTTTAGCTGAATATAGCACAGATTTGATGAAACTTGTGTCAAAACACAGCAGAGCACCAGGACTGTCTGTCTCCCTGCCTCTCCCCTAGCTCCAGGAATTGGCAGCATCTCTCAGGCTCCGAGTTGGTAGCTAGGTGGAGGGAGGCAGAGTGACTGGGCTCTCAGCCTTTCTGGCAGCTGGCTAGAAGGCTCTTGTCTTGGAGGTGCAGAAAAATCCTGTTTAGGTTTTCCCAAAATGAATTTTTTCTTGAAATCCCATTTTGTGAAAACTTGCATGTTTTTTAATGTCTCATCTCACTTTGGGACAAAACTTTTTCTCAAAAAGGCATTTCCCTTTTTCAGTCAGCTCTATATGTAGCTTCAGATTTTTATATGAACTGAATCAAACTGAATTATGGGTTAGCATTGCTATTTTCTACCAAAAAATGGGAGAATTTTTGTGAAGAGTAATAGTTTTGACATAGCTACTCAATAGCTAATGTGTAGTCCATAGCCTCTGGTTTTCTGGTGTGATAACCTACTCCTGATTGCTTTGTATTTTGTTTGTGACAGCTCTGTCTCTTGTTTCCCTTGAGTCTGCTGAAAGACCAAACTACTTCCTGTATGTCCATGACAATGAAACTGTTACTTTGGAAAAGTGGGCAGCAAGTTCTTCATTTCGTAGAAGAGCTACATTCTTCCACCACCATGGCCTCTGGATTCCAGATTATAGCGCATTTGAACTTCACAACAAGAAAGGTTTTTTCATTATATTGACAGCTTCTGGCATTCAAGTATCAAAGTATGATGATTCAGAAGAATTCAAACGTACAAGTAGCTTTAGCATTGAAGGTAAGTTGTACATGATCCCAAAGGATACTGTACAATTTTGTTCTAGTTTTTCTTAAGAGGGGTACACATGAGTGCATCATCTTCATCAATAGTAGCAAATATTTGTACTGATTTCCCGTATTTGTTTTGGGGGTTTTTCTCCTCTGTGTTCAGATGTTATTGATTTCCTTTTTTGAGGTCATGAATATTGTCTTGACAGCATAATTCAGTCAGATTGATAATTATTGTTTGTTGGTCTGTTGATTAATCACAGTTAACTCATGTGATTAACTAAAAAAATAATAATAATCGCACTGGTAAATAATAGAATCCCAAATAAAATGTATTAAATATTTGTGGATATTTTTCTACATTTTCAAATATATTGACTTCAGTTATAACACAGAACACAAAGTGTTCAGTGCTCACTTTATATTATTATTTTTTATTATAAATATTTGCACTGTAAAATGATAAACAAAATCAATAGTGTTTTTCAATTCACCCTGTACAAGTATTGTAGTGCAATCTCTTTATCATGAAAGTGCAATTTACAAATGTAGATTTTTTTTGTTACATAACTGCACTCAATAACAAAACAGTGTAAAACTTTAGAGCCTACAAGTCCACTCAGTCCTACTTCTTGTTCAGCCAACCGCTAAGACAAACGAGTTTGTTTACATTTACAGCAGATAAATGGGTTGAGTGCTGTAGCTAGCTTTAGAAATCTCACATTGGTCCCTTCTTTGCATTTTGTGAAATCTGCAGTGAAAGTGTTCTTAAAATGAACATGTGCTGAGTCATCATCCGAGACTGCTATAACATGAAATATATGGCAGAATGCGGGTAAAACAGAGCAGGATGCATGCAATTCTCCCCCCAAGGAGTTGAGGCACAAATTGAATTAACACATTATTTTTTTAATAAGCGTCATCGGCATGGAAGCATGTCCTCTGAATTGGTGGCCAAAGCATGAAGGGGGCATATGAATGTTTAGCATATCTTGCATGAAAATACCTTGCGACACCGACTACAACAGTGCCATGCGGACGCCTGTTCTCACTTTTAGGTGACATTATAAACAAGAAGCGGGCAGCATTATCTCCTGCAAATGTAAACAAACTTGTTTGTCTGAGCGATTGGCTGAACATGAAGTAGGACTGAGTGGACTTGTAGGCTCTAAAGTTTAACATTGTTTTATTTTTGAATGCAGTCATTTTTTGTACATAATTCTACATTTGTAAGTTCAACTTTCATGATAAAGAGATTGCACTAAAGTACTTGTAATGGGGGAATTGAAAAATACTCTCTCTTGTTTTATACAGTGCAAATATTTGTAATAAAAATAATATAAAGTGAGCACTGTACATTTTGTATTCAGTGTTGTAATAGAAATCAATATATTTTAAAATATAGAAAACTTCCAAAAATATTTAAATAAATTGTATTTTATTATTGTTTAACAGCATGATTAATCATGCAATTAATCATGATTAATTTTTTTAATCACTTGACAGCCCTATTTTTTTATTTGGAAATGAATTTGACGTGTTATAACAAGCAGACAAAAGTTCATGTATTGTTTGGTGAGCTACAGATATTTTTTCTGTTTGCTGGGTGAGGCAGTAGTATTGTTCCTGAAATCAAGTGCACATTTCAGTATATGTACTTTTTCCTTTAATACTCTAATATTTTTGAACTTTCGAGGACTCCTTGGTTTAAATACTCACTTATAAAAACACTATCATTCATTTGGAAGTTTTTGGGCATCTGTACTTCATTTCTGCTGTCAACTTGCTATTACTGTAATATACATCATAGAAAAGACTATCAATCTATAAATACCATGCTTTCCCTCTTTCTCAGATCTCCATGCATCAGTGCCTTATAGGAGGATGTGTGAATGGAGATATGAACCTTGTGCTAGCCCCTGTTTTAAAACATGTAGTGATCCTGAAGGAGTAGCATGTAAATTTCTTCCACCGTAAGTCCAAATAAACTATATATCTACAATATAATACTATTATATAGAATGCATACACTATCATTTTAAATAATCTATCACTGCTCTACAGCCAAAATGCTTCTGAAATAAATGACAGGTTTCAGTGTAGTAGCCGTGTTAGTCTGTGTCAGCAAAATGAAAATAAGAAAGAAAAACTTGTAGCACCTTAGAGACTAACAAATTTATTTCAGCATAAGCTTTCGTGGGTTAGTACCCACTTCATCGGATGCATGGAATGAAATTATATTTCAGACAGATATTTATACAGTCAGAGAAACATGATGGTCCAGGTGTATAGACCAATCTTAAGAGGCTAATTAGTTGAGAGGAAACATGACAGCAGGGGAAGAAAAAGCTTTTGAAGTGATAAACAAGATGTTTAATTGAATCTATTTCCCTTAAGTTAACGATCCTCATTCACACCTGTGTGACCATCTTGTTTATCACTTCAAAAGCTTTTTCTTCCCCTGCTGTCATGTTTCCTCTCAACTAATTAGCCTCTTAAGATTGGTCTATACACCTGGACCATCATGTTTCTCTGACTGTATAAATATCTGTCTGAAATATAATTTCATTCCATGCATCCGATGAAGTGGGTACTAACCCACGAAAGCTTATGCTGAAATAAGTTTGTTAGTCTCTAAGGTGCTACAAGTTTTTCTTTCTTATTCTGAAATAAATGTAGTCAAACTTTACTAATTCTGGGTCACTGAGAACGAAAATGATGCTTAAAATTGTTGATTGGCTCTAGTTTTCAAGACATGCTATTGGGTCAGTATATACGACCCTTGACATGGGAATGACAGAGGATAAGTGAGTTATAAAGGGAAGGGATCTCAATTTAAACCAGAAATGACTAAAATACATCTTTGACTGGATCTATGAATACATCTATGACTGGGTTTGGACAGTACTTGCTTTTTAGGCAAAACAATGAATGATGCAATCTGAAGCTGGTATTGCGTCATACATGATATGAAGTGCATCATGTTATTCCTAGAAGTCATGGATGATGCAATCATAACGAAGCTTACATCACTCTGCTGAACAAATTGCCCTATATCAGCTCTAGAAATCATACAGTGTCATGCTCTCTTATTTGTCAGTGTTTGATTTTGCAAAGGGACACATTTCTGTTTAGCCAAAGTGAGCAGAGATGCCTCGTACTTGTGTGAACAGTGCAGATAACTTCTGCTATGTTTGTGGTGAAGTGACTTTTGCATCACAAAAGCGCAGTATAACCACTATGGTTAAGAAAGCCTATCACCTTTCTTTTGGCTGCAAAATTGGAGATCAGGACAAGAGGTGGGCCCCACACATATGCTGCAACACTTGTGCAACAAATCTTCGCCAGTGGTTAAACAGGAAAAGGAAATCTATGCCTTTTGCAGTGCCAATGATTTGGAGAGAGCCAACAGATCATACCAGCAATTGTTACTTCTGCATGGTGCCTCCAGTTGGGAAAGGTGTGTCAAAGAAGAAAAAGTGGACTGTGCATTATCCAAACATTCCATCAGCTATACGCTCAGTACCCCACGGAGAAGGACTGCCGGTTCCTGATGCACCAGAATCATTCTCACTTGAGTCAGACGAGGAAGAGGAAGAGGATGAAACTTCTGGTCCTGAACCATCAATGTCACAGGACCCACATATTCTCCCATCCTCCTCCTCTGAACCACTCCTCATAACACAAGGTGAACTGAATGACCTTGTCAGGGATTTGGAACTACCCAAGAGTAAGGCAGAGCTTTTGGGCTGCAGACTACAGCAGTGGAATCTCCTGGCAGGTGATGTTAGGGTTTCCATGTTCCGTGACCGTCAAAAGGATCTTGTCCCATTCTTCTTCATGGAAGGTGATCTTGTAGCCTGCAACAACATTGATGGTATGATGGCAGCCCTCAACATCGTTCACGATCCAGATGAGTGGAGACTGTTCATTGATTCATCGAAGACGAGTCTTAAAGCTGTTTTACTGCATAATGGCAATGTTTTGCCATCAATTCCAGTTGGTCATGCAGTCCATATGAAGGAAACCTATGACAACATGAAACAACTTTTGAGGTGCATAAACTATGACCAACATCAGTGGCAGCTTTGTGGCAATTTGAAGGTTGTTGCTCTCTTGCTTGGTCTGCAGACTGGATATACAAAGTACTGCTGTTTTCTCTGCGAATGGGATAGTCGTGCAAGAGATTCCCACTACATCAAGAAAGATTGGCCACTCCAACAGTCATTGGAGCCTGGGAGGAAAAGTGTTCAGCATCCACCACTTGTTGAATCAAGGAAGATTTTGTTACCACCCTTACACATCAAGCTGGGTCTGATGAAGGACTTTGTCAAGGCCATTGACAAAACACAAGCAGCTTTCAAGTACCTCCGTGGAAAATTTCCAAGGTTAAGTGAAGCTAAGATAAAGGAAGGTGTCTTTGTTGGTCCTGAGATTCGTGAACTTCTTCGAGATGATGCATTTGACCATGCACTGCGTGGCAAGGAAACAAAGGCATGGAAAGCCTTCCAGTTAGTGGCAATAAATGTTCTCGGAAACAACAAGGCAGACAACTACAGGTTGTTGGTGGAAAACCTCCTCAAGGCATACAAAAGCCTTGGTTGCAACATGTCACTAAAGATACATTTTTTGCACTCTCATCTAGATTTTTTTGCACCGAACTGCGGAGCAGTGAGCGACGAGCACAGCGAGCGATTTCACCAGGACATTGCAACAATGGAGAAACGCTATCAGGGCAAATGGAGCCCATCAATGCTTGCAGACTATTGCTGGACAGTGACAAGAGATGCTCTATTTAATGAATACAAGAGACAAGCCAAGAAGCGCCGAGTAGACACTGAATAGGACTAAACTATGTACATAATAGTTTTTTGCCTTTTGTTTCATAATACATTTTATTTATATAACCCCTTTGCTGATTTTTAAAGTGTTACATAAACAGGACAGGTGAAATAGTATCCTGTAAAGCAACCATAAACACATGAAAAGACCTAGGTTTACAATTTATGATTAAAACTCTACTATCTACACAATATACATAGACATAAAATGTAAAAACTTAAATATCTTAGAAACAGTAGCCAATCAGTTGTTTTAATTGTCATATTTGAATTCAGCACATCAAAATACATACTAAATAGCACATTTTATCTCTGAAGCAGACGACTTCTCAAAAATTGTAGACCAGTGTATAACGTATACTAATCTTTACCAACCAAAAGTTCACTTTAGTGGAGTTATAACAGGGTTGAATTGGCCTCTTGTGCCTTGTAAAATCAGGTGTGCACATGCCCATTGGATGATTTTACATGATACATGTTCATGTTTATCTGTGGGTAATGGTCCATCAGCATGAATGTGGAATGACTCCTTGTCAATCTCCTACTGGCTGCATCAGGACTTCAGAAATGTGTGTGTGTATATGTGTGTAAACTATACAATGGAGGGGGTCTCAGGATTCTCTGTGTGGCAGAGGCAAAGAAAGGAACCTTAAAAACTCTCATTTTGTCAAACTGAACTAAGGTATTGTAGATTTGCCATTTTTTCTAATGTGATTTTTTTGGGTTTTCTTAAAGGGTTGAAGGATGCTTACCATACTGTCCTAAAAATATGATCCTTGATGAGGTGACACTTAAATGTGTTTATCCAGAAGACTGTAAGTGCTTTCTGCAGTTACCAGTAAAGTTTTTTTATTATATAATTTATTTAGTGCTCATGACCAGTGTAATGAGTTGGATCCCTTTTCCCCGCATCCGGGATGCCACCTGACGTACTGGCAAGCTCATAAAAATTCGCCCTCTCCCTCAATGTGAAGAGAGATGTGCACAGCTTCTTGCCTTCCCCCCCACCCCGATATCAATTGCACAAACTGTGTTATGTTATAAACAAGAAATAAGTTTATTAACTACAAAAGGTAAATTTTAAGTGGTTATATGGGATACCAAACAGATCAAAGGAGACTACCTTAGTAAATAAACAAAAACAGCAAACTGAGCTTAACACACCAGATAGGTAAAATATTAATTAGCAGATTCTCACCCTGAGTAACAAACAGGCTGGCAGATTCTTAAGGCACAAGTTGCCTTGGCTTTCCCAGGTTTTCATTAACAGGCTAAAAATCCTTCTAGCCTGGGACCACCACTTACCACAGTTCAGTCTTTGTTCCTTAGGTGTTTCCAGGTGTGTTGTTGTAGGGAGAGTGAGGTCCCCCCATAATGTCATTTTCCCCCCTTTATATCTTCTCCCAACTTTCTGGAAAGCTCTTTTGCTGTGACCTGGGTGAAACAGTTCCCATTGTGTAGTGCTATCTCTGAGAGGTTTCTATTGTACCCCGTTCCTGGGGTAATCCTTGTGCTTGTGTGGATTTCCTCAATAAGCAATCAACATTGTTTGGCCTTTTTACAGTTGTACCTGAAAGACTGCTTGTGGGTGTTTTCAACCTCAGGACATGTTTCAGCAACACATACTAGCCAAACTTCAAAACCAGGGCCGGCTCCAGGCACCAGCTTTCCAAGCTGTTGCTTGGGGCGGCATTGAGAATGGGGCGGCAGTCCGAGTCCCGCGGCGGCAATTCGGCGGCAGGTCCGCTCTTCCCACCGCCTAGTTGCCGCTGTGGGACTCAGACTGCCGCCCCATTCTCACCCGCCACGGCGGCAATGGGGCGGCAGGTCCACTGCCCTTCCCTTGCAGCCGCGGACTGGGACTGCCTGCGTCGGGGGTGAGGCCCCGCCCCCGACGCAGGCAGTTGTAGCGGGGCCCTGCCCTCGACGCAAGCAGACGTAGTGGGGCCCCGCCCCCGACGCAGGCAGGCGTCGGGGGTGGGGCCCCGCTACCTCTGCCTGCGTCGGGGGCGGGGCCGCCGCCCCTACTTGGGGCGGCAAAATTGTAAGAGCCGCCCCTGTTCAAAACGTCACACACACAACGATAACACATACCATCCTATGAGATATTACTGTCTAGCAGATCAAGACTTTTAGAATGACACCCCACAAAGCATACTTTGTATAAGTCATATCCTAATTACATGACAGTGGTGAATATTGAGGTGTCAGGGTGTAACAACCAGATTGAAAGCTCTAGAAAATAAAGCCCATATATAGAGAGAGGGAGAAGAAGAGGGATATGCATGCTGTACAGGCAGTGGCTGCACAAGTTTTTTTTATGCCTCCTGCAAAAGTGCTACCTCCTTCGCTCTGGCCTCCCTGATACGTGCATCACTCCACTCCAGTCCATTTAGAATACAGCTGCTAAAATCATCCTCCACATCTGACCATGTTGAACACAAATTCAGTTCCTCTTCTGTCACTTCCATTGTATTAAATTGAAACGTCTTGTCCTTGTTAAAGGCCTAGCACAACTCTGCCCCAGTTATACATCGATCCTGTGTTTTTTCCCATGACCTCTTGTTACCTCACTGTCAACCTCCCTGCATCTTTGGCTATATTTTATGAGCGGGGAGGGGATTTAAATAGCCCAGTGTCCAGGATGCTTAACTGCTGACATGTGGCTATCACATCATTCCTCTATTTGTGGATAATGCAGTGATTAAACATGATAGTTATTTTTCTTCCATTTTAAAATAAAGTTTCTGTATTTTGTATTTTTACACTAGTTATGTGATGTCTAATAATTACTAATACAAAGTAAACTATTATAGTGCATTACTGTCCAAAAATAGAAAAGAAAACTGTATTTTTTTAATCCAAGGTCCCAAATATTCTACTATTCTGTGTTTGCAGAATTTACTACAGAATTCACTTCTTGCTGCATAATTGTGCTCCAGAATAAAAGCTTTAAATTACTATATAATAAAAAAACCTTGCTTTTGGGTTTGTGAAGAAAACCTTACAAATGTGAGTTGTGTGCAACTAATGTTGAGTTGTCCTCCAGAGTCTGCAGATATCCTGAAACAATGCCTTTGGGGCATACTGTGGTTATCTTTTCAGGGAATTTAAGATGTCTAAGAATAGGCTGATTTATATTTAGATTGATATCCAGTGACTGATAGATGTTGCTGTTTTGCTCTTTCTTTAATACAGAATAACAGTGAACCATATGTTTTCTTTCCAGGCATACCTGTGACACCTACAGAGCTGGCAGCTGGAACAAAAACCCAGAGGACAAGGCCTACAGCATTAATCTCGCCTACAATTATTACTACAGAGAGATTTCCTGAGATGCCCCCTCTATTTGTTACTGCAGAAGCTGAAGCTGAGCCAACTCATACAATTGTAACTACCAAAATAACCACAAAGATAGACACAACTTTAAGAGGAGCAAACACTACGGCAGAAACTCTGTCAGACTTTCATTCAGTGGCATCACCTTATACAACTACTTATTTAACTTATTCATTACCCGTTTCAAGTACAATGCAGTCTTCCAAAGTAACCCGCAGCACAATAAGCCTGTCTGTACTGCCCAAACCTGTATCTTCAACAGATTTTCCAGCTACTCTTCAGACAACAGCAGTCACATTAAAAACATCCCCTACTGCCGGTACGAAAGTGTTTATAACCTCACCCATTACAACTATGGCAGTTCCATCAACACCTGCTTTTACTCTGCTAACTGCAAGTCCTCTTCCTAGACATTCTACATTACCAATGCCCACTTCCTTAGTGGTAACACCATTTTCACTCAAAACAGGAACTGCATCCCCTTCCACAGCATTAGCAAGTTTATCCGCTGGACCAGCCTTTGTCACTACTGAAGTACCTACAAGGATCTCGGGAACCAGAAGACCTTCCACAAGTCATTTACAACTGCCAAAAACATCTACAGTATTTCCTTCATCTGCTTCATTATCTGGAAGAACATCTTTTTCAAGTCCCACATTTTTTACAAGCTCACAATTAATATTAACTGCATCTACTTCACCACTATCTACTAAGACTGAAAGAACTAGGTCTACTATGGGCCAACCTATAGTTCACCCAGCTTCTGTTTATGCCCCAACTTCAACTGTTTTTCAAACTCCCATGGCTACTTCTAGATTTACTACCTTTGAAACTAGTCGTCCTCAGTTAATCACCGCTTCATACTTGGTAACAACTCAAGCCACCTCCCAAACTACTTCTTCATCTTTAAGAACAACCAGTTCTTTAAGTAGAACTTCAGTACCTACATTTTTATCTTCAATGGACATTTCAGTGACTCCCTCCAAACATATAGTTCCATTAAGCACAGACACAGTTTCTACTATCCCACCTATGACTGAAACTTCATCTCCAGTTGCTTCTCAAATTTCTACAACCATGAGAACAACATGGTCTTCTTTGAGTCCCCTTGTAACACACACAATGTCTACATTAATGCCTCCTCCAATTACATCCCCCAAACCCAAAGCAACAAGAGAGGTCACAGTTGTCTCAAAAAGTCTTTTCTTAGGACCTTCCACTACTTCAGTATCTCTTCAAGACACTCCTCAAATCTCTCAGGTATCTGTAACAAGTACAATCTCAACAGAAAGTAAATATGTACTACCCACTGATACATTTCCAATATCGACTATTTCTAAAAGGTTGACTGCATCCATTAGTTCTACAGCCTTCCCTTTCAGTACACCTGTATTACCCATAAATGCCACATTAGCTACTTATCAAATGGCAACAACCACTTCAAAAATAACAGAGTACCCTATCAGTCCACATTCAGAATTCAAAACTGCCTCTGTGGTACAAAGTACAGACACTTCTTTAACTTCTAGAGACCTATCAGGAGCTATACTGTCTTTTACCAGTCCATCCACATTACTTACAATGTTGTTGTCATCATCAAGACCATCTGTTTCACAAGCCTCTGCCATGACATCCCATACAACAAGTTCTTCAGTGATTCCCACAGTAAATAGGACATCTGCTTTGATATCAAATGTAACTCTTACCCAATCGCCCATTGTATCCATGGGTACCCAAGAAACCTCAAGAAGCCCACACACAGAACTGGCAACCTCTCCCTCGGGTATTTCTACATTAACTTTAGGCACAGACATTTACATAAGTCCTTCAGCAGTGCCTAAAACTTCATTTACACTAGCACATTTATTAACTTCTAAAACTCCTAAAGTCACTTTGGAAAGCTATTCCAGTATATTTACTACTACATCTTCACCTCCTTCTGAGACCTCCAATGTATCTACTGTATCATTAGGAACAAATATATCATCGAGTCCTTCCACAGAATATGAAACAAGAACGTTTGTACCCACTGAAATAGTCACTCACTCCACAGTTCCATCTGCAGCACTGACCATGAGCACAGCTTTGAGTACTACATCCTTAGTGCCAACTTATGTCACTATGAAAACATCAGTTAGTCCTTCAATAAGTTTATTAGTTACTCCTGTCAAGACCATAACCCCTACTGCTACTGTAAAATCCACTGAATCTTCTGTTACTCATATTAAGCTTTACACAGCCTCTAGTTCAGTGCCAATTCCTGCTACCTCTCAAACACGTATGTATCCTTCACCTGAGACTTTACTGACATCTGCACATTCCCCGATTTCACTGAGTACTAAAGAAATGCTAAAAACTATAGTCATGAAAACAACTGGTACCATGACTGCATTCTCAGAGCTGAAGATTACACCTTCTGGAGCTTCAGACCTTAAATATGCAACCTCCACTGGGAGAACTGTAGACACTATAGAAAGTAGTCAAACTTCACATGTACAAAAAAATATTACTAAGATAAAATCTACAACTACTGAGAAATCTTCACTGCTACACTCAACGTTCTCTTCTGTTCAGACTACTTCCTTGCCCAGTCAAAGCAGCATAACTTCAGGAAAATCTCTCTCTATTTCTGAAGTCACAGATGTAACGCTATCAGATTGGTCCAGAATTCCACCACAAAGCACAATCAAACCTTCCTATAATCTAACAGAACCAGAGCAAGTAGGGATTGGAGAATCGCAGAGCACCACTGTAACAGATTCATCTCATTTCAGTTATGCAAAGGTGCTGTCTTCTACCACAGAACCTGTGGAAACACAAACGTCACTGACAGACATGATGTTGACAGTTACAGCTGACCATGCTTCATATGGCACAATGATACATACACTGATGTCATCTTCCTCAGATTGTATGGTATGATTCATTTTATCTACCCACTGTATACTCTATGTATATTGCTTTTTAATCTGCTTTTTCTCTACCAACTGAAATGGGAGAGGTTTTAAATTGGATAAAATATTTTTTATTTTTCTCTCTCTGTTTTGCCTTCATATTGTCTCTTTATTTTTCTCTGAAGATTGCCTGCACATCCATGCTCTTGGGTGCACTTGTGTACTACACAAATTGGCTGAAACGCTCTAGAAAACTTTGGCCATTGGAGCTGTGTGCACCTACTGAGACATGGAGTTCTTTGAAAATATTTCCTGCAGAGATGGGCACAGCTCACCTTCCTTCCCTACTTCTTTGGAGTCTATGGAATTTAAATTAGTGGAAGTTACTGAGGAACAAAGTAGGGTTATGTCTCCTTATATGCATGTGGGCATGAACACTGGTTACGGTGAGCAAGTGTGCGTCTGGCCTCAATAGCCAATGCTTTCTACAGGGCTCCAGTGCAGTGGTGCTGGAACAGTTTTTATAGTGGGGGTGCTGAGAGCCATTGAACCAAACTGTAAACCCTGTATATAATGGAAACCATTTCAAGTTGGGCGGTGCTGCAGCATCCCCCGCACTCCTAGTTCCAGCACCTATGCTGCAGTGAGGAGTGTGGGTCTGTGTATGTATATATGTACCCAGTGCTGTGGGTGAACGAAAGCAGACTCCTGGAAGTACATTGATAGGCGAATAACCTGTTTTTCTGAGGTTATTGGAACAAATACAAGGAGCTACAAGAGAATAAAGTGCCTCCAACATCTTCAGTTACTCTGTCTTCAAATGATAGAGCTCTTTTCCCAGTTTTAGCAAAAGATCTGTGACCATGTCACAATTTTAAGGATTAACTGGAATTCTGTGTTTTTGTTGATTTTATTGTTGTTTGCTCTTTTTGGTTGTCTTTAATTTATTTTTGTATGTATTTGGGCACTATGGCAAATTTCTGCCTTGCCCTGCTCAGTGTCCTCAGAGGCAGATTAGGGGTTTGTGGTACCCTGGGCCAGAGTAAGTGGGGGCCCCTCCCTACCCCTTCTGCCAGTTCCCCTGCACCCCCCCCCCAGCGCTCCTACTGGGGAAATGGGGTTGGGGCATGGGGGCTTGCCCCACCCCACCCCCCTGCCCAGCAATCCTGCCGGGGAGCTGGGTCAGGGTGCGGGGACTTTCTGCTTCCAGGCAGGAGCACTGGGATGGGCGGAGCGGGCTGGGGTCCCTGGGCATGGGCCCCATTGTCCCAGTGACTAATCTGCCACTGAGCATCCTGGGGGATGTGGGAGAAGGGTATTGGGAGTCTCTTTCCTTTCTAGCCTAGGAGCATGCAGAGTATTAACTTGGTGGATTCTTGGGTGCTAGATGAAGACCTGTCTAGTGCATCCAGTTGACCTCTTTAACCTTAAATGCACATGGATAGGTCTCTGTGTACTTTTGGATGTTCAAAAGCAAAAGCTGCAGGAAGCTCTTGTTGCAGCTAAACTCGTGTAATGTAAGAATATCCTTGTCCAAGTCTCTGAATTTAATTTTTGAGTATACAGAATGCCATGCTCATTCCTATTTTTTCTTTCTACATAACAGCCAAGATACATTGAACCTGTAGACAGATGTAGCCAGTATGTATGCATTAATATGGGATGGATGTTGTATAACGTTTCAAGGAACTGCCAGAAGAACGTGGAGAAACCGGACTGTGGTTTTCGAGGAATGCCAGTTCAAGTTAACAGTGATAGTTGTTGTCCAGAATGGGAGTGTCCCTGTAAGTCATTGTATTGTTTGTTATATTCTCAAATGTAAAATATTAAAACTTGATTATGTAAACATCAAAAATTATAAATTAAGGATTATAAATTCAAGAGGAAGGATTGTCTTGTGGTTATGGCACTGGCCTGAGACTCAGAATACATGGTTTCTATTCCTAGTTTTGCCACAGATTTTCTATGTGAATTTAGGGCAAATATTTAATCTCTCTATTTAAAAATTGGAAATTCAATACCTCTCAGGAATATTGAGAAACTAAATTCATTAATGCCCACGAGGCACTGCAATACCACAGTAAAAATGCAATAAAAAAGCCTTTTCTTAAAATAAAATACATAAATTGGGAAGAGAGAAATATTTTGTGGGAAAGCATAAATCAGCATTATTTTTATATATTACTTCGCTTAATTTGGTGATTTTTTTTCCTTTTGGAGTTCAACGTACAGATTTTTAAATATACTGTGTTGTAAATCAGGCTCCAGAACTCCAACGAGGCAATGTGCCACAGTGGGAAAATACAGTTTAATATTGAACTGTCCTGAAATGAAATATCTCAGGTTAGTTCAACCAACAAATCAGAATGAAACATTTTGATTTTGGGAATGTCAGAACATTCTGACTGAAAATATTGAAATGAAGCATTTTAACATTTCTATACTGAAATTTCCCTTCCATGAAAAATGTTAGAAATTCATCTTTTTTCCCAAAAAGAAAAACGTTGAAATATCATAATTTCCTGTGGGACAAAAATTCCAAATTTCACTCCAACTCTAACTGGAACTCTAGGCCTTGACCTCAATAGATGTCTGTCATTTAATTTAAAGAGTGCTGCATCAGACCCTAATTCTGGCAATAGATGCTCCAATTTTATTTTATTTTTTTAGGGTATAGCAACGTTGAGTATTAAAATATAGATAGTCATACAGATGTGTATATATGACATTCTTGAGACCTCCATGTTGAAGCCACTGACTTTTCAGTCATGGAAGAATGATTGAGTCTCCCTTTTGACCCATGGAACCAGACCCTCATTTCGTGTAAATTGTCATAGCTCCATTCACTTCAATAGAGCAATGACAATTTGCAACTGCTGAGAATCTGTCCCTTTATCCAGCACCCTCCTTAACTAGCCAGAGTTGTTGCTGTTGAACTACATAAGGTGTTTCCTTCTCCTCTTGTGTGCACAGCAATTCCAGCTAACAGTGGTGGGTTTTTGTTTTTACAGAAGAGGCAATTATTGCCAAAAATAGAAGATTTTAAGAAATTTGTAGTGTTCAGTTTTGTGGTACCCTCATTAAATGTCAGTTCTTTTTTAGGTCAATGCTCTGTACTGTCTGAACTGAGCATTATTACATTTGATGGAAATAACATAGCCCTCTATAATATGGCTTCCTACATTTTAGTCAAGCTCCCAGGAGAAATAATTGTTGCTCATATTGAAAAGTGTCCCACTAATCGGGTAAGATGTTTGCATGCTATCACTTCCTCAATAACCTTAGTAATGCTGAATTATTTTGGTACGTGTGTGTAAAGGCACAACATACATTAATATCCAGTTAACAGTGATAGCAATTTAAAAATTGTAAGATATGCTTAAAGCCTCCACCTCCCCTCACACTTCTGGAACTGCACTGGCTGGATGTGGGTGTTGAGGGGGACCTTGCACCAATGCTACCTCTCTCTGGGTTGACTTTCTGCAAGGCTGGTGGAACTTGCTGAAACTCACGGGTGAATTAAGGTCACTGTGTGGGTGGTTTGTGTAAGAGGGAGAGTCACAAAATATTTGTTTATATTAAAATGAGTTTCACAAGAAAAAATACTCAAGATCAAATTTTTCGTATAAATAAATTATGAGGCCCACTCTTGCAGTCTGTATCCTTAGACAATAAATACCTACAGTACTCTGTAGTAATGGTCCTGGGCCCCAGTCCTGCATTGGGATTGCCCTTGTGGAACCCTGCGCCTGTATGGTTGATTTCATTGGCAGTGCACAGGGGCAAATGGGCAAAGTCCAGATGGGCTACATTAGCAAATACTTTGTAGGATTGGGACCCAAAACACCAAATTTTATGATATTACAGCAGTGTTTTGGGTGATTACAGTAATTTGATAAGGGGTCCTAGTTAGTGTGTGAACTGTACCTTAGACCCCTTTAGGTGCCTCTCAAGCCTGGCTTCCTACACCTCACTCTGGGTAGAACCACATGGTCCAATCTGGCTCTCTTGGTGTCAGCACTCTGTTTCCCAACCATGTTAATGTGACAGGCCCAGCTTGATTTGGCACCTATAAACCTTCTCACTCTGGGGGACCTCTGACCAGTGAGGTGGTTAAAGCAGAGGCTGCTCAAGACAATCTGCTGCCAAGGAAAAACTTCAGTGTGCTACCCCATTCCTATTCCCTTAAAAATTCGTGACAGGCCTCTTGCACCTCCCTTGTCCCAGGCCCTATCACTGCCACCTCCAAACCGTGTGCAGCTGGGTCAGAGGCTGATGGAGTAGAGCCTAGCCTGGGGCTGCAGAGGCTGCTGGGCCCTGCCGACAGACTGAGGGAACAATCTGACACCCGGGCAGGTTGAGCCGAGACAGGCCAGGATGAACATCCCCTTGTCTTCTGTCCTAGGCCCTGCAAACAGCTGAGACCAGCTCACTGGCCGGGCGATACCCCCAGCCAGGGCTGCCCTTCCCAATGGCCCTTTTCAAGAAGATTGGCACCAGCTGCCTCGGGCTCGAGAGGAAAGGGAGTCCTGGCCCCAGGATAGCAGCAGTTCCCTACCCTGGAGCTACTCAGCTCATCTACAACAGGATCTGGGCACCAGCAGGGGACATCTCCCAGCCTGTAGGGCTCCAGTGAATGGGCAGTGTAGACGTCTTATTACCCAGCCTGGGGGTGCTGATCCCCCTCACATAGTGGATGGTGGGCTTCTTCCCACTGGACAGAGTAGGATTCTCTGCATCTGAGCCCCTGCTTGCCCAGCCCAGACCCGCACCTCAGTCCTCACATTGCCAGTCTGTTGCCCAGTCTCCTGCACTCTGCATACACTCCCAGCAACCCATAGCCTGCAGCCCCCTGAGACTCTCAACAATCCCCAAACCCCCTATTCCTCCTCCCTGAGCCTTCTTGGGTGAGCTCACTGCTGTTGGGCTTGTAGCTCTCTGGTGGTAACTCCTCCACCAGAACCTGGACACAGTGGAGTTGAAGCATGGCCGCAGAGTGAGTCCAGTGCAGCACGGGCACGGGCAGTCTCAGAGTGGCAGGTGAGGGCTGGGGCACTGACATGGAACCAGGCAGGTCGCTGTCCTTGTGGCTGAAGCCCCAGCAGCGTCTGTGGTGCCATCAGGAGCATCTCTGAACCATGGCTGTGACCTTACCTGCACTGAGCAGCTGGGTAGGAGGCGAGAGCACTTCTCTGGCATCCCAGCTGGGTGCCACTTCCTGCTTCTTGTAGCCCCGGTTGGGGGCCTCCCCTGCCCGCTGACAGCCCTGCCAGACTCATCCACCATTACTGTTCCCGGTGGAAGGTAATGGGGCAAGTCTACAGAAATCTTGCCCTCAGTTGCTCTCGTCAGCTGCCTAATCTGCCTATAGCTAGAGCAGCCTCTAGGTTAAAGTGACTCAAAACCAGCTTCTTCAAAACAAAGCATTATTTATCATTCACGCAAAGGTACAAAACATGTAGAGTGAAGGACAAAAACAATAAAGGCCCACGGGCATATTTCCTTTCCCCTTACTCTTAATCTTTCCTTGCAGGCTGTTGTGTGTTCCAGCTAGCCCAGTCACCTCCATCTTTGGGCTGTGCAAAGGAGATGGCCCTTGCTGCAGTTTCAGCTTCGCACTCTGGCCATTTCTACACTACAGCCACTGCCGTGGCACAGCTATAGAGTTACAGCTGTGCCACTGTGGCATAGAGGCTTTTTACATTGATGGAAGGGTATTTTCCACTGATGTAGTTAATCCCTCTTTCCGAGAGGCATTAACATAGCCACATGTACACCAGGGTTTAGGTTGACCTAACTACAACGCCCAGGATATGAAATTTTTCACAGCCCTGAGCGATGTAGCTAGGTTGATCTAATTTTTTAAGTGTAGACTCTCTGTGTCTCTTTGCCAGTCTGTCTGCTTTCACTGACACGCCCTGGGCAGCCTCTGGCCACACACACAACCTCCCACCCCTTTTCTAGGCCTGGGGTCCTGTAATGGTTAAGTGTTCCCATTGAGATCTTTCTTCTCAGCCTTGGCAAAACCGCTATGTCACCAGGGTGGGGGCCAAGGAGTCGTAGTCTCTTCACTACTGTGAAGCTGGCAATTGTGTTTGAGTGTTGGAATGCTCTTTATCTAGGTCATGGTGTTGTCTTTCCTGCTTGATTCCCCTAATAGGCCCTTTGGCTCTAACGCCATAGTAAATAAACAAACACACAGAGGCATGCACCATATTAATAAACATATGCTTTGGGACTAACAGGGAAGTATATGTTCCCATGTTTAGTGAAAGTTTAGCTAGCATTAAGATTGTAGGAGAAGGACCCTCAGTGTTGAAAATGACTAATGATTTGTCATAGCAAAACAGGAGGAACGTTACTAATATCCCTGCATTTCTAATCTACTTTTTAAATGTTTTTCAGAGTGCAAATTCAATAAGAAAACTAGTGAGTATTTTGTTAATATTTAAGTATACCACTTGTTATTTACTTCTTGTACATGCTAAAATGAATACTATCTGTAATATTCCCCCATCCCCCAAGCCCTTATTTTGGCATTTTTCTTACAAGGTTTCACCTGGAGGCACTTCAGGGCTCTGTTTTAAGAAATTAAATGTAACAACACCTACAAATAAAGTACTCATCAACCGCTTGGCAAGAAAGGTGAGAATAATTGTTAATATTCAGCAGGTATATATTTAAAGGGTAATTTACACAGTTCTACTCTGTTCTAGAATGCAGTAAACTAGTCTTTACAGTTTATGAAGTGTAGGAACAGGGTTACTCCTCTGGTACAGCTCCATCCTCTCCTTGTTGTACTACAAGAGGAACAACAGTATTATTTTATAATATTTTTTGTATAAAATATGCAGTTGGCCTTCCCAGTTACCCCTCTTTCATGAATGATTTAGAAAAAAAATTCATGAATATTAAATCTACCAATTTCTTCCTGCTCTTCTCTCATTCCTGATCTCCTATTGCACTGAGGTCAGCTGCCTCTCCTCTTTATTGCTGGAAGTGGTGTTTGTCATTCTGTAGGTAGCATAGTTCCTCAGCATGGTTTTAGGGGACACTGTGATGATGGAATTACTATCTTTCAAGTGGATATTGAACTGAGACCCTAAGCAAAGCTATTATAAAACCCCAAACCAAGAAAAAATTATTAGTTTTCATTTGGTTTACAAAACCACCATTTGGCCCAGTTTCACAGACTTTTGAAGAAGCACCAGGGGTTTGGTCATGTTGGTGGAAACTCTACAAAACATGTTCATAACAGATATTCAAAATGGAATCAGAATAAGAACTGTTCCTAGACTTGTTGAGTTCCTGATCTCCAGTTCTATGTTTAATCCATTATATCTCCCTGCTAGTCAATAATATAGATAGGAAGAGAGAAAATATGAAAAAAGCAGGATGAGTTTCTTATTTGGGCAGTTAAGTGTGGGAACAAGCAAGATTTCCTGTTTTCATAATTACAAAAGATTCTTCCTTCGTCATTTTCTTTCATTGCCTACTTCCTTTGCAATTATAGGAGATGGAAGTTGACTAGAAATGCCATGATTTGCATACTCTATCTCTGAGAAATGTGATGGAAACAATCTAAAACAATGAAATATGAATATGATTTGCTATTTCGTTAAATGTGTTTCTGGAATTCTGCTGTTTATTTTAAAATATATTTGGTTTATTTAGGTAGTAGTGGATTCTGTCATTCAACCTTTACCTTTCTCAAAACATGGAATGTGTATTCAGGATACTGGTGCCATGTACGTCATTAACACACCTGCTGGCATTAGCATTAAGTGGGCTCATGTTACAGGCATTATAGATATCCAATATGGCTTACATTCTAACACATCTACCAAGACAGAAGGACTTTGTGGTAAGATTATCTTCTCTATTAATCTTTGTTTGTATTATATTTTTTCACTAAAGTTTTTTTATTTTTTTAGTCTTCTCTCACTTAAAAGTTGTATGATACCCCACTTCTTAATGCCGCTGCCAATCAAGATCTATCAGCCATTTTCTGTTGTCTTCTTAAAGTCCTTCAGATATGAAACTCTCATTAATTTTAATGAAAATTCTACCTGATCTGGGCTCCCAGGATTGGATCTATAATCGATCAGTGAATGTTGCTTCTGGTTCAAAGCACCTGTTTAAATAATATCAGGGTAAATAATCATCACTACATTTTATGTATTTATCTCTATTTGAAGTGCACCCATGAAAAGCTCTGGCTGCATGTAAAAATATTAATGAAATCCACTGAGCAAAAGGAGCCAAATTTTGTGCTCAGAAGAAACCACCAAGGAATGAGTTGAGGTGGAGGCAGTGCATTCAACTGGCTTTGCAAAGGGATGCTAATTCCTGAAGGGCTTTCTCCTCCATCCACTGTAAAGGAAGGAATGGCCCAGCCCTGGTATGATGGGAGCAATTACCAAATCTGTGGGTTTGGCTAAGGAGCTGGTTCCCTTGAAGACACAGGAGCCAGATCCAGGCTTGCTACGGTTCCTTAATTCACAACTGTTCCTACTTATGTAAAGGGCTTTTTGGTTTTCAGTCCTCAGAAAGAAAAGCCATAGGAAAAAAGAGCAATGCAAGGAAAAAAAAATAACCATGGTAAAACTATCTGTGGCATGGGGTTGTTGCCCATGAGGTACTGAGTGCATCCCTAAATTGATGTCTTACCATGCTCTTCGACGTAAGACACACATCAACAGATTTAATAGGGAAGAGAACAAAAAGTAAAGATTCATAACTAATGTGACCTATAAAATTGTTATTGACTTGATACAGCAACTCGACCGTATAACACATTTAATTTGGATATAACTTCTGCAGAGTGTAATGAATCTTGATGTGGAAGCACTTAAACACAACAGCTGCAGGAGAAATATTTGTTAAAATTGGGATCCTGTGGTTATAGCAAAAGTGTTCTAAGAGTGAGGACACTCTGTTCCTCAATTTCTGAAGAACTGATAATTAACAGTTGCTAGTGCAGAAAATCGCAGGAACAGTTTTGAATCATAAAGCTTTGGGTTTTTTGGTTTTTTCCCCCTTCAATTATTATTTTCCCATTTGGAGTCACAGATCACAGTTTAAAAGCTTTCCTCTTCCCTTTAGTTCTTTGTAGTCAAATTCAAACTGACAAGATCAGGGCCGGCTCTGGCTTTTTTGGTGCCCCAGGCAAAAAAGCTGCTGGCCACCTCTCTCCCCCAGCCGGGGTGCCGGCTGGGCACCGGCGGGGAGCACGGCATGCCCGCAGCCCCGCTCCCCTGGCCGGGGGGCCAGCGGGGAGCGCGGCATGCCCGCGGCCCTGCTCCCCCGGCCAGGGCGCCGGCGGGTAGGGAGGGCGGGCCGGGAAGAGGCTTTTTTTTTTAAATTAAAAAAAAAACAAAAAACCTTGAGCGCCCCTCCCACCCCCCATGTGCCTGGAGCTGGCCCTGGACAAGATAATATTATAATCCTAAGTGTAAAGAGGTATTTTAATTTTTGTATAAATACTGCTCAATATCAGTCACAATGTAATTTAACAATTACTGCTCTATACAACTCGTGAATTTTATTTGAACTTCAAATTATTTTATTCTTTTTAAAATAATTAATTTCAAAATAACAGGCCAATGTTAATTCTACCAGATAAAATATATAGTCTAAGCCAGTGGTGGTGAATTATATGGGCCCGTGGTGCCCAGGCTCCAGGATTATTCAAAGCCCCCACGTGTATCCCCCAGAGCATCTCCCAGCCCCACCTGCCGCCTCCGGGTGATTTAAAGGGGCCCAGATGTCCCCGCCTGCCACTGCCACCACCGGCAGCGCAGCAGACCTAAGGCATCTTCCTGCCTGCCCTCACTCCGCGCCACTCCCAAAAGCGGCCGACATGTTCCTGTGGCCCTGGAGGAGGGCAGTGTGTCTCCACGTGCTGCCCCACCCCGCCCCGAGTGCCGACGCCACAGTTCCCATTGGCCGGGAGCTGTGGCCAATGGGAGCTGCAAGGGTGGTGCCTGCGGACAGCAGTGCACAGAGACCCACCCAGTCCACCCTACCTAGAAGCTGCTGCCATAGGGGTGTGTGGGTCACTTTTGGGAGCTACCAAGATAAGTGTTGCACCCCTCACCCTCTCCCTCACCCCAACCTAATACCCCAGCCCAGAGCCCACACCCAAACTCCTTCCCAAAGCCCGCCCCCTCCTGCACCCCAACCCTCTGCCCCAGCCTGCACCCTATACCCCGTACCCAAACTCCCTCCCAGAGCCCGAACCCCATCCTGCACCCAAATTCCCTCCCAGACCCGTAGGCAGGTGTGTGAGAGTGGGGGACTTGGACCTGTTCTGGGCACCACCAAAAATTATACAAACCTGCCTCCCCTGGTCTAAGCAAATCAAGTACTTAAAGCCAAAAGCTCACCCATGGGCTGAGAAGAGCAAAAAGCTGTAAATCCAGGGGGAGATGGGAAGTGCTGGCTTTGGTGCATGCTTTACCTTTCTTCCAATCCCATGAAAACTTCCCATAGGAGCTGCATGAGGATATGGATTCATGACTTGGGAGGGAGAGGGTTGAAGACAGACGGCCCAGTAATCCGCCACACACCACACGATGATCCTTCCAAGCATCAATTAATTTCAGCATTGATTAGTGTGGGTGCCCCTCTATGATGTGACCTTTGTCCCCATAGGCAGGCAATGGCAGTGGGGGACACCATATCACAAATGTTACTGCCATGGGGTTGAGGTGGAGGTGCTAAGTGGTCAGGGTAAAGAAAGGTGTTATAGGAAACCCTATTACCTGAAGGAAAGACCATGTGAAACCCTGTTTTCATAGATTCATAGATTCTAGGGCTGGAAGGGACCTCAACAGGTCATCGAGTCCAGCCCCCGCCCTCATGGCAGGACCAAATACTGTCTAGACCATCCCTGATAGACATTTTCTAACCTACTCTTAAATATCTCCAGAGATGGAGATTCCACAACCTCCCTGGGCAGTTTATTCCAGTGTTTAACCACCCTGACAGTTAGGAACTTTTTCCTAATGTCCAACATAAACCTCCCTTGCTGCAGTTTAAGCCCATTGCTTCTTGTTCTGTCCTCAGAGGCTAAGATGAACAAGTTTTCTCCCTCCTCCTTATGACACCCTTTTAGATACCTGAAGACCGCTATCATGTCCCCTCTCAGTCTTCTCTTTTCCAAACTAAACAAACCCAATTCCTTCAGCCTTCCTTCATAGGTCATGTTCTCTAGACCCTTAATCATTCTTGTTGCTCTTCTCTGGACCCTCTCTAATTTCTCCACATCTTTCTTGAAATGCGGTGCCCAGAACTGGACACACTACTCCAGTTGAGGCCTAACCAGCACAGAGTAGAGCGGAAGAATGACTTCTCGTGTCTTGCTCACAACACACCTGTTAATGCAGCCCAGAATCAAGTTTGCTTTTTTTGCAACAGCATCACACTGTTGACTCATATTTAGCTTGTGGTCCACTATAACCCCTAGATCCCTTTCTGCCGTACTCCTTCCTAGACAGTCTCCTCCCATTCTGTATGTGTGAAACTGATTGTTCCTACCTAAGTGGAGCACTTTGCATTTGTCCTTATTAAACTTCATCCTGTTTACCTCTGACCATTTCTCCAATTTGTCCAGATCATTTTGAATTATGACCCTATCCTCCAAAGCAGTTGCAATCCCTCCCAGTTTGGTATCATCTGCAAACTTAATAAGCGTACTTTCTATGCCAATATCCAAGTCGTTGATGAAGATATTGAACAGAGCCGGTCCCAAAACAGACCCTTGCGGAACCCCACTCGTTATACCTTTCCAGCAGGATTGGGAACCATTAATAACTACTCTCTGAGTACGGTTATCCAGCCAGTTGTGCATCCACCTTATAGTAGCCCCATCTAAGTTGTATTTCCCTAGTTTATTGATAAGAATATCATGTGAAACCGTATCAAATGCCTTACTAAAGTCTAGGTATACCACATCCACTGCTTCTCCCTTATCCACAAGACTTGTTATCCTGTCAAAGAAAGCTATCAGATTGGTTTGACATGATTTGTTCTTTACAAATCCATGTTGGTTATTCCCTATCAACTTACCACCTTCCAAGTGTTTGCAGATGATTTTCTTAATTACTTGCTCCATTATTTTCCCTGGCACAGAAGTTAAACTAACTGGTCTGTAGTTTCCTGGGTTGTTTTTATTTCCCTTTTTATAGATGGGCACTATATTTGCCCTTTTCCAGTCTTCTGGAATCTCTCCTGTCTCCCATGATTTACCAAAGATAATAGCTAGAGGCTCAGATACCTCCTCTATTAGCTCCTTGAGTATTCTAGGATGCATTTCATCAGGTCCTGGTGACTTGCAGGCATCTAACGTATCTAAGTGATTTTTAACTTGTTCTTTTTTTATTTTATCTTCTAAACCTTCCCCCTTCCCATTAGCATTCACTCTGTTAGGCATTCCTTCAGACTTCTCGGTGAAGACTGAAACAAAGAAGTCATTAAGCATCTCTGCCATTTCCAAGTTTCCTGTTACTGTTTCTCCCTCCTCACTGAGTAGTGGGCCTACCCTGTCCTTGGTCTTCCTCTTGCTTCTAATGTATTGATACAAAGTTTTCTTGTTTCCCTTTATTCCTGTAGCTAGTTTGAGCTCATTTTGTGCCTTTGCCTTTCTAATCTTGCCCCTGCATTCCTGTGTTGTTTGCCTATTTTCATCCTTTGTAATTTGTCCTAGTTTCCATTTTTTATATGACTCCTTTTTATTTTTTAGATCTTGCAAGATCTCGTGGTTAAGCCAAGGTGGTCTTTTGCCACATTTTCTATCTTTCCTACCCAGCGGAATAGTTTGCTTTTGGGCCCTTAATAGTGTCCCTTTGAAATACTGCCAGCTCTCCTCAGTTGTTTTTCCCCTCAGTCTGATTCCCATGGGACCTTACCTATCAGCTCTCTGAGCTTACCAAAATTCGCTTTCCTGAAATCCATTGTCTCTATTTTGCTGTACTCCCTTCTACCCTTCCTTAGAATTGTGAACTCTATGATTTCATGATCACTTTCACCCAAGCTGCCTTCTACTTTCAAGTTCTCAACGAGTTCCTCCCTATTTGTTAAAATCAAATCTAGCACAGCTTCCCCCCTAGTAGCTTTCTCAACCTTCTGAAATAAAAAGTTGTCTGCAATGCAGTCCAAGAACTTATTGGATAGTCTGTGCCCCGCTGTGTTATTTTCCCAACATATATCTGGATAGTTGAAGTCCCCCATCACCACCAAATCTTCGGCTTTGGATGATTTTGTTAGTTGTTTTAAAAAAAGCCTCATCCACCTCTTCCACCTGGTTAGGTAGCCTGTAGTAGACTCCTAGCATGACATCACCCTTGTTTTTTACCCCTTTTAGCCTAACCCAGAGACCCTCAACACTTCTGTCCCCTATGTCCATCTCCACCTTAGTCCAAGTGTGTACATTTTTAATATATAAGGCAACATCTCCTCCCTTTTCCCCCATCTGTCCTTCCTGAGCAAGCTGTACCCATCCATACCAACATTCCAATCGTGTATTATCCCACCAAGTTTCGGTGATGCCAACAATGTCATAGTTGAATTTATTTATTAGCACTTCCAGTTCTTCCTGCTTATTACCCATACTCCTTGCATTTGTATACAGGCATCTAAGATACTGATTTGATCTTGCCTCCCAGTTTTGCCCTGACCCTCCTATCTCTTTGTCATTAGAGCCCATGCTCCCTCCTATTTCCGACCCATCTCCCAGGTCCCCATGTTCTCCACTTACCTGTGGGCTTTGCTCACTCATTGCAGTCAATGGCAAAACTCCCATGTACATCACCCTATAAATCCAAACTTGTGAAGTTTCTGGTATGCTAGTGGAAATAATCTACATAGTGAGTAATTTGGACTTTATCATCGACATACATGAATGTTAAATCACATTTTAAATGGGACTTTGGTGTTTAAATTGTATGAAGCAAAATTTGAAGAATTTGAGAATGAAATCATCTAGCTACTGTAATTGCACCATAATTACACATTTTTTTTACATCCAGACACATCAGAAAGATCTCAAGACACAAATCATGCCTACCAGGACTTTAAAAACACATAAACACAAATTAAAAATCCATGATGACTCGAGAGGAAATTAAAACGTGCTCTATGGCTTGGGAAGAAAAGGAAACAAACAAAAAAATTAGATAATAATAAAAAGACATAGGAACCCCAGCTGCCCATTCCCCAATCAAAAATATTCAGTGTCACCTTGGCTGTAGAGACCTCTGCTACTTATTTGCTAAATCAAACTCCATCCATAAATATTCAGATTCAACCATTTTATCATTGACTTTGTATAATATCTATTTATAGGAAGGTATTTCAATGATTTCTAAATACCTGTCTTTGAGTATGGAAATTGCATCTGTTGTCTCTCTGTACAATATCAAATTCATAAGAGAATAGTGAACATTAAATTTTAAAATATGTTAGATGCATCTTTCTGCACTGAGAAATCAAGTAACACAAGTATTTGTGGTAAAGAAGGCAATTTGTTCATTTTTAAAAAAAAATTACTCTTGATAACTTCTAGCATTTAGAAATGTTGAGAGAAATCCAAATAATGTGCCAGATTATGAGCTCTTTCCTACCCATGGTGAGTGCCACAGTTCAGGGCACCTGTGTTTCCCCTTCATGGTTCAGCAAGAGCTCCCATTCTCAGGCTTCTGGACTACCTGGCCATCGCCTCTCTTGGGTGGAGACACCCATCTGTCTCGCTTCTGACCAGGGTATCTTCAGGCTGGACAGTACCCTACATTATTCCCAGCAAGAGACCGCCTAAGCAAGCCTTCTTACTTTCTGTTCAGAGGGTTAACAGTGTAACTGTTCACAGTTATAAGTTACCACACAGCACTTCCTATGCAAGTCTAGTTTATTCTTAGTGTAAAAGCACTACAGAAAAACACATGAAAACAATAAAAGAACCTATACACATGGGTTCTGGCAAGTGAATCTTCAAACCTTCCCAAAGGGGTCTCTTGTGGTGACAAGTTTGTAAGACTCTCAGCTTAGAACTAGCACACTCGTGATATCTTTAGTTCACCCTTTATACAGTTTAAGGGTCTTTGATTTGGGATTGCCAGGAGCAGGTAATTAGCAACAATTGGTTTCTCTCCCCAGGGCGTAGCTTCAAAAACGTGGATCTGAAGTGGGTATTTGCATTCCCCTCACCCCCAACTATTTCCTAGGAAATCCACTTTATATGCATTGTCCCAAAGTGTGCTTTAAAGTTCCTCGTATCTCCCAGAGATTGCATTAATCCTGTCTTCCTGCTCAAAAAAATCCCATACAATCCCACAGCAGTACATATTTGCATTTTTAATACAATGAACTCCAAAGATGTTAAACTTAATTCAAGAAGGTTTGTCCAGGATATTGCAGTCTGTCACAGTGAGCTGTTATTTGCATAAACACTCTTATTTAAATTAATAGAATTTGTGGAATTAGGTCCTACTCAATGTGAGTAAGAGTGTCAGAATCTGGCACAATCCCAGTGAGTTTGCCATTCTGCCTGTGACATATTTTAGTACCAGTTCTTTCCAGTTAATCCATGTCTGAGAGAGTTTTTAATTGAACTGTGTGATCTGTCTGTCTAGCTAAAATATTGTTGATATGACAGTGTACCCAATAAAACCATTAAATAAATATTAAATAAAAATTAAAACCATATTTAGGAAATTCTAACTTTTGCAAATGCAATAGACTATTGCAATAAAATTGTTTACAAACAGATTTTATCCAGTGTTAACATTACCTTATCATTTGCACTTTTCTTTAATTGAAAAACAAATGTGCTATATTTATTCACGAAATATGATGTACTGTTTTAAGGTGTGTGCAATGGAGACCCAGTTGATGACCTCAAGATGCAAAATAGGACTATAATTACAAATATGGAAGAAATTGAAGCATTTATTAAAAGTTGGGAAATTGAGAAATCAGTTGATGTAACAACCAGGAGGCCAGTAAGAAATTGTACTGAAGATAACTGCACTTACTGTATGGAGCTGTTAAACAGAAGAGTTTTTGTCCCATGTCACAAAAAAGTAAGTACAAAGAAATAGGCAGTTCCAAGTCTAAATTAATTAAATTTATAATAAAAATATAATGTATAATGTTTCTTTTTATGTTTCACTTGCTTCCAATGTTTAGTGAAGGGACTGACTGAATTAATTCCTCCTCCATGTTGCTCATGGGTAACCTCAGATTGTCTCCTTACCTGCAGATCTCTGAGGGCTTATCTTCACTTCATTGTTAGCTTGAGCTATACCTCAAGTTTTGCCCCCAATCCAACTCCTGTCCGTCCACACACATCTCTAGCTTGAGCTAATTGGTGGTGCTTTAAGTTCTAGCTAGCCAGCCTGGAGGGCGGGGGGTAGATGAGGATATGTTGAAACTCAAGTGTTGCTGAAGCTTGAGCTACTAATGCAGTGGGGATATAGCAGCTCGAGTTACAACAACTCATCAGCTGCCTGTGTAGCTTCAGCATGATTGTTCTCACTGGAACTAGCCTGGTTTGAATGGAGTAACTTGAGTGTACTAATTTGAGCTAACAATACAGTGAAGACAAGCTGTGAATGTGTGGACCACCATGTCACTCCTGGAAGTACCGTGCCATACTTGAAAAGAACATATAAAAGGCAGAGATTCCACAGCATCAGGCTAACACTGAAGTATTGTTCAGAAAAGGTAATGTTTAATACATGATCAAGAAGCATGTTGCTCGGAGTGAAGGCCTAATGGTTCTGTTAAGTGTAATAGCATCCAGTTCAGACTTACAGAAGCATCTGAGTCACGTAGATATTAGCCTAGTCACTCCTATACTTGTGATATCCTTACAGACAGTGTTTATTTTCACTAGTTACTTCTAGTAATGACATAGTTCAGTACATCAGCTGCCACTAGAGGTAGCTGGTGCAACTCAGACAGGTTAGGCATGGTTTGCAGGGGAAGAGAAATGAGAAAATAAGAAGTTTATGAGGAGAGGAAATATGACTGTACAATCTTGCCCACTCCCAAGGGCTTGCCTACATGGTTCACCAGAGGGGTGTAAATTGTAGAGCACTCTAAAGTGCTGCTCTCTAACTGCTTCACGCAGAGGTGACAGGTAACTGCTGATGAGGGGGGGGAGAGGTGAGGGGAGGCACATTTTGAAGGTTCTGGTGGTATGCAGCAGGGTTCAGGGCAGGCATTCAAGAGACAAAGGAGTTTTGATTTCTAGAGCTACTTTTGATGTCTTAGAATCATAGAACTGGAAGGGACCTCAAGAGGTCATCTAGTCCAGTCCCCTGCACTCAAGAAAGGACTAAGTATTATTTAGACCATCTCTGACAGGTGTTTGTCTAACCTGCTCTTAAAAATCCCCAGTGATGGAGATTCCACAACCTCCCTAGGCAATTTATTCCAGTGCTTAACCACTCTGACAGTTAAGAAGTTTTTCCTAATGTCCAACCTAAACCGCCCTTGCTGCAATGTAAGCCCATTGCTTCTTGTCTTATCCTCAGAGGATAAGAAGAACAATTTTTCTCCCTCCTCCTTGTAATAACCTTTTATGTACTTGAAAACTGTTATGTCCCCTCTCAGTCTTCTCTTCTCCAGATTAAAACAAACCCAATTTTTTCAATCTTCCTTCATAGGTCATGTTTTCTAGACCTTTAATCATGTTTTACAATACTGTGTAATAGCAGATGGAGACTGTTCTAAAAGAGAGTGTTTGATTTCCTGTTTGAAAAGTGTGATTTGGGAGTGCTTCATTGCAGACTCTTCTAAAAAGACTGTCAGCCAGCTGCGCACCAGCGGAGCAGCGCATAGCAGAGAAGCAAACAGGTGGAGTTAGCCTGGGAGTTCGCCTGGAGAGAACCTACTGAGGCATCCCCCTTGCAGGTTTCCCTGAGTAGCTTCTGCCACAAGTGAGGAAACTCTTCGAAGGAAGGAACTATGGAGGCTGAGCGATCCGCTGTCGTGACCTGCACAGGATGTGCCATGTTTGTCTTTCTTCCACAGGATAGAAGCGACTTTGTCTGTACAAAGTGCAAGCTGATCTCCATATTGGAGGAGAAGATTCAAGGTCTGGAGAAACGAGTATCAACCCTGCGTTCCATAAAAGAAAATGAGGAGTTCCTGGATAGACGTCAGGATAGGCTTCAGCGGGCGCAGTGTTGTGAGGATTCAGAGGAGGCTGCGCAGCGGGGACAGAAGACCAGCGAGGATAATTGGCGGCATGTGACCTCCAGAAGAGGAAAGAGTATGAGACAAGTCCATGTACAAGAAACGCATATTCAGATGAGCAACCGTTTTCATGTTCTCTCCACAGGCACTAGTGCAGAGAGTGGAGTGAATGATGCATCTGAGGGAACACAGCAGAAGGAGACTCCACTGATTGGAAGGCATGAGATGCACAGTCCTAGTGATGGGGGTTCCACGACCACCACTCCCAAGAGGAGGAGGAGGGTGGTGGTGGTCGGGGACTCTCTCCTCAGGGGGACTGAGTCATCTATCTGCCGCCCTGACCGGGAAAACCGAGAGGTGTGCTGCTTGCCAGGGGCTAGGATTCGTGATGTGACGGAGAGACTGCCGAGACTCATCAAGCCCTCAGATCGCTACCCCTTCCTGCTTCTCCACGTGGGCACCAATGATACTGCCAAGAATGACCTTGAGCGTATTACTGCAGACTACGTGGCTCTGGGAAGAAGGATAAAGGCGTTTGAGGCGCAAGTGGTGTTCTCGTCCATTCTCCCTGTGGCAGGAAAAGGCCGGGGTAGAGACCGTCGAATCGTGGAAGTCAACGAATGGCTACGCAGATGGTGTCGGAGAGAAGGGTTTGGATTCTTTGACCATGGGATGGTGTTCCAAGAAGAAGGAGTGCTAGGCAGAGACGGGCTCCACCTGACGAAGAGAGGGAAGAGCATCTTTGGAAGCAGGCTGGCCAACCTAGTGAGGAGGGCTTTAAACTAGGTTCACCGGGGGAAGGAGACCAAAGCCCCGAGGTAAGTGGGGAAGTGGGATACCGGGAGGAAGCACAAGTAGGTGAGTGCAAGAGGGGAGGGCTCCTGCCCCATACTGGGACAGCAGGACAATCGGTGAGTTATCTTAAATGCCTATACACAAATGCAAGAAGCCTGGGGAACAAGCAGGGAGAACTGGAAGTCCTGGCACAGTCAAGGAATTATGACGTAATTGGAATAACAGAGACTTGGTGGGATAACTCACACGATTGGAGTACTGTCATGGATGGATATAAACTGTTCAGGAAGGATAGGCAGGGCAGAAAAGGTGGGGGAGTTGCGTTGTATGTAAGAGAGCAGTATGACTGCTCAGAGCTCCAGTATGAAACTGCAGAAAAACCTGAGAGTCTCTGGATTAAATTGAGAAGTGTGAGCAACAAGGGTAATGTCGTGGTGGGAGTCTGCTACAGACCACCAGACCAGGGGGATGAGGTGGACGAGGCTTTCTTCCAGCAACTAACAGAAGTTACTAGATCACAGGCCCTGGTTCTCATGGGTGACTTTAATCACCCCGACATCTGCTGGGAGAGCAATACAGCGGTCCACAGACAATCCAGGAAGTTTTTGGAAAGTGTAGGGGACAATTTCCTGGTGCAAGTGCTGGAGGAACCAACTAGGGGAAAAGCTCTTCTTGACCTGCTGCTCACAAACAGGGAAGAAATAGTAGAGGAAGCAATAGTGGATGGGAACCTGGGAGGCAGTGACCATGAGATGGTCGAGTTCAGGATCCTGACACAAGGAAGAAAGGAGAACAGTAGAATACAGAGCCTGGACTTCAGAAAAGCAGACTTTGACTCCCTCAGGGAACTGATGGGCAAGGTCCCCTGGGAGAATAACATGAGGGGGAAAGGAGTCGAGGAAAGCTGGCTGTATTTTAAAGAAACCTTATTGAGGTTGCAGGAACAAACCATCCCGATGTGTAGAAAGAAAAGTAAATATGGCAGGCGACCAGCTTGGCTTAACAGTGAAATCCTTGCTCGTCTTAAACACAAAAAAGCAGCTTACAAGAAGTGGAAGATTGGACAAATGACCAGGGAGGAGTATAAAAATATTGTTCAGGCATGCAGGAGTGAAATTAGGAAGGCCAAATCACACTTGGAGTTGCAGCTAGCTGGAGATGTTAGGTGTAACAAGAAGGGTTTCTTCAGGTATGTTAGCAACAAGAAGAAAGTCAAGGAACGTGTGGGCCCCTTGCTGAATGAGGGAGGGAACCTTGTGACAGAGGATGTGGAGAAAGCTAGTGTACTCAATGCTTTTTTTGCCTCTGTCTTCACAGACAAGGGCAGCTCCCAGATGGCTGCACTCCGCAGCACGGTATGGGGAGGAGGTGACCAGCCCTCTGTGGAGAAAGAAGTAGTTCGGGACTATTTAGAAAAGCTGGACGAACACAAGTCCATGGGGCCGGATGCACTGCATCCGAGGGTGCTAAAGGAGTTGGCCGATGTGATTGCAGAGCCATTGGCCATTATCTTTGACAAATCATGGCAATCGGGGGAGGTCCCGGATGACTGGAAAAAAGCTAATGTAGTGCCCATCTTTAAAAAAGGGAAGAAGGAAGATCCGGGGAACTACAGGCCAGTCAGTCTCACCTCAATCCCTGGAAAAATCATGGAACAGGTCCTCAAGGAATCAATTTTGAACCACTTAAAGGAGGGGAAAGTGATCAGAAACAGTCAGCATGGATTCACCAAGGGCAAGTCATGCCTGACTAACCTAATTGCCTTCTATGATGAGATAACTGGCTCTGTGGATGAGGGGAAAGCAGTGGATGTGCTATTTCTTGACTTTAGCAAAGCTTTTGATACAGTCTCGCACAGCGTTCTTGCCAGCAAGTTAAAGAAGTATGGGCTGGATGAATGGACGGTAAGGTGGATAGAAAACTGGCTGGATGGTCGTGCTCAACGGGTAGTGATCAATGGCTCCATGTCTAGTTGGCAGCCGGTATCAAGTGGAGTGCCCCAAGGGTCGGTGCTGGGGCCGGTTTTGTTCAATATCTTCATCAACGACCTGGAGGATGGTGTGGACTGCACCCTTAGCAAGTTTGCAGATGACACTAAACTGGGAGGAGTGGTTGATACACTGGAGGGTAGGGATAGGATACAGAGGGACCTAGACAAATTAGAGGATTGGGCCAAAAGAAATCTGATGAGGTTCAACAAGGACAAGTGCAGAGTCCTGCACTTAGGACGGAAGAATCCCATGCACTGCTACAGACTAGGGACCGAATGGCTGGGCAGCAGTTCTGCAGAAAAGGACCTAGGGGTTACAGTGGACGAAAAGCTGAATATGAGTCAACAGTGTGCCCTTGTTGCCAAGAAGGCTAACGGCATTTTGGGCTGTATAAGTAGGGGCATTTCCAGCAGATCGAGGGACGTGATTATTCCCCTCTATTCGGCACTGGTGAGGCCTCATTTGGAGTACTGTGTCCAGTTTTGGGCCCCACACTACAAGAAGGATGTGGATAAATTGGAAAGAGTCCAACGGAGGGCAACAAAAATGATTAGGGGGCTGGAGCACATGACTTATGAGGAGAGGCTGAGGGAACTGAGATTGTTTAGCCTGCAGAAGAGAAGAGTGAGGGGGGATTTGATAGCTGCTTTCAACTACCTAAAAGGGGGTTCCAAAGAGTATGGATCTAGACTGTTCTCAGTGGTAGAAGATGACAGAACAAGGAGTAATGGTCTCAAGTTGCAGAGGGGGAGGTTTAGGTTGGATATTAGGAAAAACTTTTTCACTAGTAGGGTGGTGAAGCACTGGAATGGGTTACCTAGGGAGGTGGTGGAGTCTCCTTCCTTGGAGGTTTTTAAGGTCAGGCTTGACAAAGCCCTGGCTGGGATGATCTAGTTGGGGTTGGTCCTGCTTTGAGCAGGGGATTGGACTAGATGACCTCCTGAGGTCCCTTCCAACCCTGAGATTCTATGATTCTATGATTCTATGATTCTATGAGAGCTACACATGAAGAAGCTCTGGATTGCTCTGGCGTATTCTATCAATTTGAGGAACAGAGATATTTGCAAACCAATCCATTGATATGATCTTTAAGAGCTCTTGTGATAATATCAGCATCAAGTAATTATATCAGGAATCCGTTCTAATTTAACCATATACAATTATTTTCCCTCTCTGTTTGAATCTACTCTCTCTTCTGGCTTTACAGGGAGACTTTGGCTGTCTTGGGCACCACAAGTACCAGAAATCTTATGCTAACCCTCCTGGTAGCTATGATGTCTCTTCTGGACAAATTGGAGAAAGTCCAGAAAAGAGCAACAAATGGTCTAGAAAAATTATTAAAGGTCTAGAAAAACATGACCCTGAGGAAAGATTGAAAAAATTGGGTTTGTTTGGTATGGAGAAGAGAAGACTGAGAGGGGACGTAACAGTTTTCAACTACATAAAAGGTAGTTTCAAGAAGGAGAGAGAAAAATTGTTCTCCTTAAGGATAAAACAAGAAGCAATGGGTTTAAATTGCAGCAAAGGCGGTTTAGGCTGGTTCTTAGGAAAAACTTCCTAACTCTCAGGGTAGTTAAGCACTGGAATAAATTGCTCAGGGAGGTTGTGGAATCTCCGTCATTGGAGATTTTTAAGAGCAGGTTAGACAAACACTTGTCAGGATCTAGGTAATACATAGTCCTGCCGTGAGTACAGGTGATTGGATTAGATGATCTCTTGAGGTCCTTTCCAGTCCTACAATTCTATGATTTACAGCTCAGGTTTATTTATGCGATGGACCAATTCAGAACTCCAAATTCCAACACTCTTGTGAAGTAGCTTGGGTTTGTATCTGAAGTTTAGGAACTTGAATTTGGATTGAAGCTTCACAACGGACCCACTTTTGTTATTCATAGATTCTAGGGCGGGAAGGGACCTCGAGAGGCCATTGAGTCCAGCCCCCTGCCCTCATGGCAGGACCAAATACTGTCTAGACCATCCCTGATAGATATTTATCTAACCTACTCTTAAATATCTCCAGAGATGGAGATTCCACAACCTCCCTGGGCAGTTTATTCCAGTGTTTAACCACCCTGACAGTTAGGAACTTTTTCCTAATGTCCAACCTAAACCTCCCTTGCTGCAGTTTAAGCCCATTGCTTCTTGTTCTGTCCTTAGAGGCTAAGATGAACAAGTTTTCTCCCTCCTCCTTTTGACACCCTTTTAGATACCTGAAGACCGCTATCATGTCCCCTCTCAGTCTTCTCTTTTCCAAACTAAACAAACCCAATTCTTTCAGCCTTCCTTCATAGGTCATGTTCTCTAGACCCTTAATCATTCTTGTTGCTCTTCTCTGGACCCTCTCCAATTTCTCCACATCTTTCTTGAAATGCGGTGCCCAGAACTGGACACAGTACTCCAGTTGAGGCCTAACCAGCGCAGAGTAGAGCAGAAGTAAATTAAGATTACAAGATACAAGTGTGACTTTCCAGTTCTTATTATTTATTATAATATTTTCTGACATTAAGGCTCCAACCCAGCGAACTCTTTAGCATATGCTCAATTATAAGCATGTGAGTAGTCCCACTGAAATCAGCAGAACTGCTTAAGTGCTTGGACTTAAAGCCCATTTAAGTACTCTGCTGGATTAGAGCCTTTAGAAAAAAATGAAATAAAATATAATGGTCACAGTTTCAGTGGAACTGCACTTGTATTCCTCCTGGCCCCCACTGCCTCCCTAGGCTCCACTCCCACAACATCCCCAGGCCCTATTGCCTCTCCCCTCCCACATTGCCCTGAGCTCCCTTTTGCATCCTCGCACAGGTGTCCCAGGCTGTTGAGCACTGTTGAGCTGTAGTAACTGCGGCTGCTACCAGCCCCGTCTGAAATCCCTGCTCTGGGCGCCACCTCATGGGGCTCAGTGGGAGAGCTCAGTGCTGGTGCCTTTCCCAAGCACACCCCCCTCAGCTTAGAAGAAATTGGGAGGGGGGCAATCCCCCCACTCATGTGTCACTTATGGCCCCATGTAGACCCCATGAAATAGGAATACGTTAATGCATACTTTTAGAGCACATCAGCAGGGTCTATACTTTAGAGCACTCTACAACTCACTCCCCTCTGGTGCGCATTGCTGGACTGTGCAGACAAGCCTCAAGACTTCTTCTACATCCGGTGCTTTCTCAGAGTAGGAGCAAGGGTCCAGATTCCAGTTCCTGATTTTATTTTTGTTCTTTCCTACCTCTCCTCCTCTGTGGTATGTTCTGCCCTGCTCTGCCCTTCACTGTAAGTCTGCTTGACTGTAGACCAGCCACCTGTGAGCAGCATTATGGGCAGCTCAACCCCTTCCTTCAAGCTCTAGAAACCTTTCCTGTCGTTGCCCCTGCTCCTATCTGAAGGGAGAAAATGGAGGGAACTCTGATTGAAGGAGTGGGCTGAGGAGAAAAATTGAGTGACATTTTAGTAAGTATCCTCTGAAGAAATCTGACAGGGGCAAGAGGGAATTGAGCTGTGGAAAGCAATTTGGCAGCAGGAGGGAAAAGATGAAGGTAGTCTTTGCTTTGTACACTTCGATGTCTTCAGCTTCTAGTAGCTCAGAGGTAGGTGGGTAGTCAAAATACACATGACAAAACCATTGGGTTCTGAACACCACTCCTCACAGAGCTGTCAGGAACGCTGATACATTGAATCTGTGTGCTCCATTTCTGAGCTGCATCAATGTTTGCCATTGTGTCAAAGCCATGAATGCTTGGCTCAGCCAGAATGAAATGTATTCTGTCATGTGCACATGAAATCGACAGAGCCAGAGAAGATGGAATATACTGTGTGCTTCATAGAAGTTAAATGAAACAAAATTCAAGAAGTCAAGAAGGATCGGTAACAAAACTGCTTAGTAGTGAGCATACACATTTGGGAAGAGTGTAGAATCATAGAAGTATTGATCAGAAACAGAAAAGGTATTGACTTCCTGGCAGTCAGGGATCACTGATGTTTCTTTTCCCCTACAGTAGTAATATTTCTTGTAATTAATTAGCAACTTTGATTACAAAAAGCTGTTCTCATTAAATCTCAATTAAAATGTAATTCTAGGTTTCACCACAGGACTTTTGTGAGAAGATGTGGATCAACAATTCCTACTTTTGGAATTATGAATGTGATGCACTTTCTGCATATGTGGCTTTGTGCAACAAACATAATATCTGCATTAAGTGGAGGTCACCAGATTACTGTTGTAAGTAAATAACACTATTCTATATCCAGACATAATTTCCTATCACTGCAACATTTCTGTGTCTTGTATACTAGCCAGCAATTATTTTTTTAACATATTATTGCTAGAAGATTTGCCCTTTCAATCACAGCCTCGTTAAGTCATGGCAAAATTTCTTAAAACACTGAAGTTATGCCTTCCATTAATAATATGTTGTAATTTAATTCTAATCTTGACTGAATTAGTCGTGTATTCCTAAGGCATAATTTTGTAATTTATGTTGCTAAAAATGTAAAAAATATGCTGCTTCTTATATTAAAAATGTTGCTCTTACTACATATTTTCTCCTTTGAAAATAAGAAAATGAAAGCAATACTTTATTTCCTCTGTGTGTGTGACTTATAGCTCTGGGTTGTCCTGATGGCAAGGAATACCAACCTTGTGTGCAACCCTGTGCAGCCAAAACATGCCTAAATAAATGGTTCTATGAAGAATCCCCATGCTCCTATTTAAGAGAAGACTGTGTGTGTAAAAATGGAACTATTCTCCATAGAACAGACTCTGACCTCTGCATACCCGAAGAAAAATGTGGTAAGTAAAGCTGAGCAGAGTGGCTGGGTTACATTGACATCTCATAATAAGTTATGTACCCTATCTTTGCCCAGTCACCAGAGAATGCGAATCTGTTACAGCCCCAGGTATGGAGCTTGGCTCTTAGCTCAAGCTGTAGAGATTCATGCTTTCAGCTGTGGAGGTCCTTGGTGCAATCCCTATTGTTGGTCAAAGGACCATTACACTATGTTCTTTCTGTGTTTCTACAACTTGTTCCCTCTCCTAGCGCACCCAGGAAGGAAAACAAAGAATGGTTCCTGTCCTTTATATTGAGTAGTTTTGTGTCCACCCTTTGTTCAAGAAGTTTGTAATTTGGGGGTGCTTTTGGGCCAGCAGCTGCTCCTGCCAGCTTGTTCTGGGGAGCCTAGGCTTCTCGGCTCATGGCTTCTTGGCAGCCCCGGCTTCCAGGGTCTGCAGCTCCAGGGCACCCCACCAAGCAGACTGCCCCAGAGCCAAAGAATTTAAAAATGTTTGGCTTTTATTCTGAGTTGAAACAAAACTAAACTTAGAAATACTGGAATCCTCCATGACAGCTCTAGTTATAATCCAGTGTTAACATTCAGACTAATTACCACTGAGACATACTGGAAAAATGGATATAATTAGCTCCATTACCTGGGGTTTTTAGAACCCAAAAATGTGGTAACTTAACCTATTTTTTTAGGCAGTGTCAGGAACAAATCAATGGGGACACAGCTCCTTTGGCTGATAAATGATTGGTACAAACAAGAGTGCTTTCACTGAAAGCTCCTTCTTTACTGAATCTCTGGCACATATACAGATGCCATAGCAACAGGTTTAGAGCATCCCAGATTATAGTTACCCAAAGTTTGAGATGGTTTCCAGTGATCAACAGCCAGGCTTTCAGAGGCCCTCCTTTTGTCCACCTGCTGGGGAGATGTCAGTCTTTGCTCAAAGAAAAGCTTCCTTGAACTGTTCCAAAGTGTATTTTTGTACTTATTTTTTTATAGCTAACTTAAATAGCGTGCATAACTTATAGTTACTCCTAGTGGGTCACCATAGTAGCCCCTAGTGGGTCACCAATTTTTTTAGCTTTAGCAAATTTCTCATTTTTTATTAGCAAAGTATTTTTAGTTATAACAACAACAACAAAACATATGCTAGGGGCACTTAAAATCAAGGTTGGCTATTTACGCACTCCCCTCCATTTTCATAGTCCGTTAACTTTCTGTCACATCCTCCTATTCTAATTAGCAAAACTGCAATCATGCAGCTATTTGGCCTTGTCTTTCAAAGTCCTAAAATTTATTTTTAATGATATGGTATTTTAATGATATTTAATAGTGGCTGGACACACAAAATGGCTGCATGTATGTCAAATTTAATTCTCCCACAAAACAGGCAATGTGTAAAGGGAATGGCAGTGTCTATTTGGATCAAATGGTTTTAAATGCCAATCACAGGTAGAAAGCTTAGGCTGAAGTTTATTTTGTGGTATTGTATTTGAGTTATAAATAGATTCAAGGAAGGAAGTGAGTTTGGACAGGGTTTGTGGCTCTGTGAGGATGAGGTAGAAAGATTCATGCCATTCAAATCTAGCTTATGACAGCAAATGCTTCTTAGAGGATCTAAATGACATGAGGAGGTATCAGAGAGACAAGCTGAGTGAGGTAATATCTTTCATTGTACCAACTTCTGTTGGTGAGAGAGAGAGAAGCTTTAGAGCCACAAATAAAAGATATTACCGTACCCACCTAGTCTCTCTAGTATCCTGGGACCATCACAGCTATAACTACACTGCATTCAAGGAGGTATCATTAGAGAGGTAACTTCTGATGTAACTGGGACCCAGACAATTCAAGGCTGTAAAGTTAGGGTACGTCTATACTACCCGCCTGATTCGGCGGGTAGTAATCGATCTTCTGGGATCGATTTATCGCGTCTTGTCTAGACGCGATAAATCGATCCCGGAAGCGCTCGCCGTCGACTGCGGAACTCCTGCTCGCCGAGAGGAGGAAGCGCTGTCAACAGGGGAGCCTGCCTGCCGCATGTGGACCCGCGGTAAGTGCTTTGAAGTTCGAACTAAGATACTTCAACTTCAGCTACGTTATTCACGTAGCTGAAGTTGCGTAAATTAGTTCAATCCCCCCCCTAGTGTGGACCAGCCCTTAGTCACTGACTCCTTGAATTTCTCCCAGAAGCAAAGAGGAAGTATGTGCAGAAACTTGAACGCTAGTGTTATGCACATCAGCTATCATACCATTTGGTGGAGCTGGCATTCTATACCACCTAGAGTTTCTGTTAACAGAATAGATCAATTAAACTAGTAATTTTCAATGTATCAGACTCAATCATGTTTTAGAAAACAACGCAGACCTTTCAATTAAATACTTGATAAAATATTGCATATCCTTTTATGCCATGAGATTTTCCAGCTGATACATTATTTGTACTAGTCCAGAATAAATTTATGCTAAATACAGGTCTGAAGGATGTAATGTTTTTCTTCCTTAGCATGTACGGATAATGAAGGACAGCCTCGTTCTGCTGGAGAGGTTTGGAATGGGTCAATTAAAGGGTGTTGTATGTATAACTGTTTGGAGAATGGCAGTGTTATTGCTATAGAACCTGAATGCAGTGAAGACCCACTGCCAGTCTGCGAGCGGGAAGGTGAAGTTATCATTAATGTCATTGAAGAGAGGGCTTGCTGTCCAAAGAAAGTTTGCGGTATGTATGCAGCCAAACATATTTTCCATAACCAGTGCTAAGGAGGTGTTTAAACATTTATTGACATGGATTGATTTACAGGCAGGGTTCAGGGTAAAACTTTCAAAAATGTCTAATTGACGTAAGAGTGAAAACTCTATTTTCAAAAGCGACTTAGGGTATGTCTACACTGCAACTAAACATCAGTGGCTGGCCTGCATCAGCTGGCTTGGGCTCATGGGGCTCAGGCTGTGGGACTGTAAAATTGCGGTGTAGACATTTTGGGCTCAGGCTGGACCCTGAGCTCTGGGACCCTCCCCCATGGTGGGGTCCCAGAGCTTGGTCTCTAGCCCAAGCCCAAACATGTTTAGCTGTAAGCACGTAGGACCCGAAATCTCTCAGAAAATCAATGGGATTTACTCGTAATTGTCTTAGTCGCTTTTGAAAATGGGACTCAGGTTTCTAAGGCTCTGTCTTCACTACAGACCTTACACCAGCACAGCTGTACCAGTGCAGCTGCACTGCTGTAGGGTCTCCTATGTAGCTGTTCTGTGCCGACGGGAGAGAGCTCTCCTGTCGGCATAATTAAACCACCTCCAACGAGCGATGGCAGCTATGTCGGCGGGAGAGCGTCCCCCACTGACATAGTGCTGTCCACACCGGCACTTCTGTTGGTGTAACTTATATCAGTCAGGGGTGTGTTTTTCATACCCCTGACTGACAAAAGTTTTACCGACAAAAGTGCTAGTGTACACATAGTCTATGTCATGTAGGCTAATTTTACATGGGCTAAACTTTCCTAAACAGTCTGCAGATTATTCCGAACTTGGAAGGGATACGATAGAACAGTCCTTACACCTAGGGTCAATGCTGAGCTTTTAAATAGAAGAGTATGGGCTTGTTTGCATGAACAATTAACCACAGCAAGCTGGAGTGGGAATATACTCTGTGCTAGCCTGCTGCAGTGTAACTGCCTGTGTGGACCCTGTTGATACACGTTAACAGTTTGTTAATGCTCTTTGAGCTAGTCCAAAGAGGACTAGACCAAAGTGCTCTACAAGTTGTTAACATGCATCAGCAGAGTGCACGTGGACAGTTACACTGCGGCAGGCTAGTGCAGGGTAGATTCACACCCCAGCCTGTCATGGTATATGTTCATGTAGACAAACCCTAAGGTTATTCTCCCTGGTTGTTGCATATTATGTATTCTATTGTGCAAATAATAATGGTATTATTGATGACAGTATTGGCAATAGGCCCAAACACAGATTGCTCTCCCCTGGTGCTAGGTTTGTTATGTACACAGAGTAGTCCACAGTCCCTGCCCTGAAGAGTTTAAAATCTAAATAGACAAGTCATAGGGTGAGACAAAGGAAATGTTATAACTGACCACAGTTTTACACATGGGAGCTGAGATGTAGAGACTTGCCTAAGGAAACACAAGAAGACTTTGGCCGAGCCAGGAACTGAATCCAAATTTCCTTGATCCCGTGTCCTCTGCCTTAATGACAACACCGTTCTTCCTCTTATGTAGTTAACTATTTTATTTTCTATTTCCATCAGTGAGCTGCCAGCACAGTAGAATGCCTTGTTAGAAACTTCATGATTCTACATCTTTGCACCACTGCTTCTTCTAAGTGAATCGTGCATTGGCATGTCACTATTTTCCCAGAAAGCAGCTTAGTGTCAGTTGATGGCCGGATGCTAGTTTTCTGTCTCTCCATGTTTCTTAACAAAAGAAGGATGCTTCTAGTATCTGATATGTTAGTGATAAGATGCTTCTTTTAATGTCTTAATTAAATATTTTTGTGGAAATAGAGGGCAAATGAGATAGTTGAACTGGTATTTTCACTCTCTAGATAGCTACCTGTAACCACTTGACAGTTATCAACCAATGTAATGTTTAGTCACATTCATACACATATGAATATTTGCATATGCCTTTTTTTTCCAGAATGTAACATGACTGTGTGTGAGGCTATTATTCCAACATGCAAAAATGGTGAAAAATTGATGGTAGGCTATAGCACCCTTTCCTGCTGTCCACAATACCAATGTGGTAAGTGATATATGGAAACAAGATTAAGAGCATATTTTCCATCCATACATTATCTGTGGTAATTGTACCAGATGATGATTCTGCCTGTATTAACATATCACTGTAAATAATTTAAGAGAAATGTTTCTACTCTCTTCCTCTGGTTGTTTCTATTCTGTTCCTTAGGGTTTATACTTATTTTTGTATTTGTTCTTTCTGTCCGTTTTGATTTCCAATCAATTTAGTTTTGTTTAGATAAGAGAAGATAATGAAAAACATGAAGTTAAGGAAAATAGTTTCTTCTATTTTAGGATTACTCATGTGACTTTTTGTTAGAGATACTGACTTGTCTTTTATATAGAATGTGATCCCTTAGCATGTCCCAATGCTCCCCGTCCGGAGTGCAGAGAGGACCAATTTATTGTTGAAGCAAAACAGGAAGATCCTTGTTGTTTCTTTTATCTGTGTGGTAAGAAGCCTTTACTATACTACATTTCTTGTGGGTAGACAAGATATTATAGGGCAGTGGTTCTCAACCTTTTTTCATTTGAGGACCCCTAGAAAATTTTGAATGGAGGTGCCAGACTCCTTTGAAAATCTATTGTCTGTGTATATATAGTTGAATTCTGTTCAGTCAGTTTTCAGTATGTCTTTCGTGAACCCCTTAGACATAGTCTGCAGAGAATTAAATTTGACATAAATGCAGCCATTTTGTGTGTCCAGCCACTATTAGCTGAAAACCAAATACCATATCATTGGACCACAGGTTGAGAACCACAGTTAGTAGGTTATCTGCAAATAAGAAAAGACAGGTCTCTAGTTGCATACTTGATAAGGTTGCCTGAGAATGCTGTCGCAGGATTGGCCTAGGCAGACACTTATGGCTATAAGTGTCCACTTGCATGTATTGTTTTGCAATTTGGGGCCTTTATTCCTTCTTAATGTTACTGCTGAACTGCACACTAAAGAATGATGCCATTTCATGCAAATACAGAAATTGGGCTTGTCTGAAAATATTTGGACATATTTCATTTATAGAATTATTTGACCTTTGCCTTCATTCTGCAGCTTCATAGATTATAGCCCACCAACAGTCATTTTTTTCAGTCCATGTAGCAACAGTCTGAGCATAAATCTCAACACCAGACAAAGCAATAGATACATCCATTACTGTATCATTACATTCAATTATCTATTTTGTTTGAACGTGTTAGTCAATAAAAGTTTCTTAGATACTCAAGTGGCTGGCTGGCAGGCACAGCAGAAGAACGTGGGTAGAATAAAACTCATGTAACAACTTTCTGATGATGTATTTTAAACTTTGTATTTGATTTATTCTTTCTAACTTTAGTTTGTGAATCTTGCATTGAGCCTGTTCCTTTATGTAATGAGGGGGAAATTCTCACAGTAGATCTTAGCACCATGCATTCCTGTTGTCCTCGTTACCATTGTGGTGAGTTTGGCTGTTTTTAATTAAAAGGTTTTACTATATCTGGTAAATATTATATGCTGTGTATTTTTTTTCAGCTGATTCAACACTTTCCATCTCAAGTTGAATTTATCCAAATGTTAAAAACATAGTATTATAAAGTGTTCAGTATTGTATAATGTCCTAAGTTATTACAGTATTCTGGCATCCCTGTCACAGTTTGTCCTTATCAGGCTCTGATGAAGTTTCAGTTTTCACAGATACCCCCATGCATTAGCATTGCAACAAGGAGTGGAATGTTGTTCACCACCATTGCTGAAGTGAGTCCATGCCTCTGGTCAGCCACCGTCTACTGACATCTTATCTAGCAACTATTTACAGATATACAGCTAGAGCACTCCTGTAACTACTAGTGATTTTGGGTGCCTCAATTGCTGGGTGCCCAACTTGAGTCACTTTGATGGAGCAAGATTTTCAGATGATTGGCATTCAGCAGACTTTGAAAATGTAAAACCCTTTAAGGTGATTCAAGTTGGGCATCAAAAATTGAGATAACTAAAATCGCTAACTTTTGAAAAGCTTGGCCTGTCTCTCTATTTGTCCCTTGTACAGTGCCAAAAATGCTGTTGGACCTTAATAAATACTAAATTGTAATAACAAAATTCTATGAAAAACCTTCAATGTTGTTAAAATATTTTAGCTAAGGAAATATGAGCTGAAAACATGTTGATCCATGTCACTTCCCCCCCATTTAGTTTGTGATGAGAACCTTTGTTCAATGCCTCTTCTGAACTGCACAGCTGACATGCAACTTGTGAAAGAGAAAGTACCTGGACAGTGTTGTCCAGACTGGCACTGTGGTAACTATTTTTCATTCTTATACTAGTTACTTATTAATAAAAGTGAATGTCTTCTGACTGATATACTTTTGTTGCTCTCTTCTCAGAATGTAGCTGTGAAAATTTTACTATACCAACCTGTAAAGTGGTAAGAAAATTTCCTTTAGATGTTACTTAATAACATCCAGTGTTTTATTCCCCGCTTTCTTTTTATGCACTATTATTTCTGTTCCTTCCTTGAGTTTGTCATCATAGGCTATGGGATTGGGGCTACCAATACTGCCTATCATATATTTGCCAGTACATGGATTATAAAATGGGGAGGTGTTGGAACACTGTCTCCTATCTTTCAAATCCAGCTTGTAAACCCCTAGTTTAGATCCTGTGTTGCCACCATCAATCCACTGGAGAAGCTTGATTTTGTGTTTTTTAAGCAGACCTAACTGAAGGGAAGAAAATGTCATCTTATTTTGTTCAATACTGACTAGGATCTACATGCTTAAAATTTTACCAGTTATGAAATTAATTTTTGTTACTGAAAGAAATCAGCTTTATGAACATGCTTTGTTTCTAGAAGAATGTTGGCTTGTTTTGTAATTATATATGCTTCCTATGAAAGCTATTAAATATCTTTGACCTTTATAACATATGAGAGTTTAGATATACTGTCCTCTTCTCTCATTTTCTATTTTGTTTTATACAAAATAGTTGCTATAACCTGGAAAATGCATGATAACGAATGATGTAACACTGAACTATCACTGTGACGAAAGGCATATTTTCCCATCAGATGCCCTCCCCCATGGATACAAAATTTATATCCACAGATGCGGATATCTATGGCAGCCGTCCCTGGTTGCGCATGTGTCCAGGAGCATGCGAGCCGCTTGCACACACTAGCGTGGCCAGTGACAGCTGCCAATGAGCTTGGTGCTTGCCCCAGTGGGCAGGGCTGGCCAGTTGCTGCCCAGGCAGGGCACTGTCTCCTGGAAGCGGATGCCCAACATGCTGCAACTTTTGGTAGATCAGACTCCTGGTAGAGCCCTGCAGCTCCGTGGATATCCGCTTTATATCCACAGATATCTGCATCCACGGATATAAATTTTGTATCCGTTGCGGGCGCTCTACATATGAGGAACATGTAATGCAGATATAATGCAAGGAATGTAATATAGATCATAACAGGCCAAATTCTGAACCAATTGCAAGAGATGTACGGTAGTACAGAATTTTGACAATACACTAAAGTCATGGAGGAGGTTTCAGAGCTGTCAAAGTGGTATTTTATGACCAGATATACCTTTATTATTAAAATTACCAGGATTTATCACTTGAAAATATATCCAAAATAAAGGAAATACAGATTTTTTTAAAAATAAACTAATTAAAACTGAGACGAGGTGGGTAAGGCAATATTATTTTATCAGACCATCATCTGTTGGTGAAAGAGGCAGGTTTCAAGCTACACAAAGTTCTTCTTCAGCTCAGTATTAATTAAAACTGATATTCAGCTACACTGTCATTTATATTCAGACCAAAAGAAAGTGTACCACTTAGCTGTTGTTAACAGTAATAATCTGGCAACCGTATAATCTGCTGTCTATTGTAATGGATTGTGATTTTCTTGTTCTCAGAGCTTAGGCTGGAGTGGCAGTAGTTTTGTATGTTTTAAGAGAAGGGTCTCTTTGGTAAGCCTTATAAGTTGTGTTTGATGTATTTGACTCTGAAACTGTTTCTTACTACACAGGGAGAAGTTCAAAAAATAGATGACAGCATTTATAGTGCTTGTGGATGCATGCAGTACATCTGTGGTAATTTTTTTTTCTTTTTAATGTTATTAATTTTTGTTTTACTAAACAAAAGCACACAAGAAATGCAGGAAAGGCAGGCAATACTGGCCTTGTGAAATGGAAACGCTAAAGTGACTTTATATCTACAGTGTATTATGTCTCAACGTTAATTCTAAAGATAGAAGTTTAATTGGTGAAAGACTACATTTTTGTGATTTTCAGACTAAATATATATATCATTAGATTAGCACAGTGTTAAATATTAGAGAAATGCAGAAAATATGAAAACATACTTCAGCCCCAGGCCAGGAGTATTATTGACATTATGCAGTAGTACATTTTATAGCTTTTCAGGGTTTTTTTTAAGTGGTGTTATGTTGTAGGCTTTCTTTTCCTTCCAAATACTAGGAAAGTCCCCATCCCATCCAGTTTAACAATTACATTCCAAATCAAGTGTAAAACATGGACAAAAATCTTTCATGTATGTGCTGATACTGAGCTACCAGCCCCGAATATGGGATTGGTGAGTGGGAAAAATCTCACCCCCACACCTGTCTTGGGGCGGAGTTGCTTGGGGGACAAATGTTTGGTCAGACTGCCCGGCAGAATGCACTATCCCCAGAACGCACTATCCCATGCCTAAGAAATGACGCCTCACCCATCTCAGTGGGTTAGGAGGGACATAATTGGCTGGACCAGAAAAAGAAATGCATTGCTCCTGGAAGAGAGGGGGAAGGTGGGGAGCACATACCCCAAAAAGCCAGATCTGGGCCCCAGTTTGTTGTATCCCATTGGTTAGCCAGGAGGGAAGAGTGAGAGCTGATTGGCTCCTGTGCCCCTCCCTAAAATAATTTAAACTTTTCCTCAGCCTTCAGGAGCCCCCTTGCCTCTTCAGCTGCTCTGCCCTTCCTACCTGTAGTGTAGATAGGGAGCTGTGTTTCCAGGCTGCTGCAGGTGTGACCGATCACCTGGCTATGGGATCAGGGAGGAATTTTTTTCCTGTTGAGCCAAAGTGGCAGAGATCTGGTGTGGTTTTGCCTTCCTCACAGCATTGTGAATGTGCAGTTGGGATGAAGAAGAATGGCATTTGAAAGTCTGATATTAAAGGACAATATAGGAATTTATAGTTTGTCTCTGCTTGTAGCTGGTATCCAGTTTGTCTCAGAGGCAAATGAGACCTGGGATTTTTGATGGTGGATCTTGTCCCTATAAGAAGGGGAGGCCTGGAGTCTTTGCAGACCAAGGTCCCCCTGTTGGTACTCTGCTGTCTTTGCGAGGTAGGAGGTGAGGGTGAGAGAAGGTAGACTGAAGGATCTACCCTGGGGTCTTGGTTATATGATGGGAGCGCTGTAATTTTGCACTGGACCCAGCTAAATGGCTGATGTGTGAGATGGGTGGGTGTATACCACCCCCATCCAGCTGTAAGTGAAAAAACTTGCAGGCTGTTGCTTAAAATCCATCCCAGTGACTTTTTCATTTCCTTGTATGTCCTGAGCAGTGCACCACATGCTTGGGAAGAGCACATTGCCTCCTGCCTAGGAAGCCCCCCCACAACTAAATATACACATCCAAATGTGGCATATTAAAAGTGCAGAGGGCAAATTCAGCAGTGATTTTTGTCTCCATAGAACTCTATCAAAGTCAGTGAGATTGCACTGGATGTAAGGGAACACAGAATTTGTCCCCAGGATGGGAAGCCAAGGGGCTTACTTTGAACGATCTCTACTTGCAGAAGTAAACTTCAAAATTGTCTCAAAGTGCAGGATCTTGTCCTAGTTGTTTGAATGAGATTCTGATAATTTGCTTAATAGAAAACATTTTCCTAATGACCCACTTCTTCTTTTTGTTATTATTAGAAAAGGATGATGTATGTGTATTCCAAGAAGTAACTGTGCTGAATCCTGGACAATCTATGATTCAATATTTGGATGAAAATCTTTGTTACACAGTACAGTGTTTACAAGAAAAAGATCACAGCACAGGATATCATGCCATGTATTCTACAGTTGTGAACTGTTCCCAACAATGTGATGCTGTGAGTGTTTTTAAAATGCAATTAACAAAAACGTCCTAATAACAGATTATGAAAATTGAATAGAGGAGGCTTAACAATACATCTATCCAGCAAATGGAATAATAAGAACTTGATTTAATGGCAGTACCTTTGTGTTTGGTGGGTGGTGGCCTATGACAAATATTGTTTTAGTGAGGGTTTTTATTTAAGTTTTATAAACACATTTTTCATTTTGCAGTTCAGAAGTTGCCAGGAACAAAGAGAGTTTTTTTTTCAAATTACAAGTCTGTTATTTAAAAATAATAGTTACATGGCAAAAAGTTATAAGCAACAGGTAAGAAATATATGCATATTTTAGCAGGCTGTGTGTGAAGACAGCACAAGAAATTGGAGAAGTAACTTTGATACAGTATTCCCCACTTGGGTTCCAGTTCAGTGGGAATGATACTTACATTCAATTCCAGAGTCTTCACTCCAAAGTAGATGACAAACAAGACAGATAAGAAATTTCATTGCCTATAATGATGACTGTACAGCAGATATACTTTGCCTGCTCTAGTGTTAAGGAAATTTAATAGTAAATGAAAGTGCAGCCTGAGGAAAAATGGCTTGCAAATTATAAGTAGAAATGGAACTGAACTGCAACATTTCAGATAGGGATATTGATCCCTCTCCACTTTCTGAAAGTTCATGGAGCATTCAAATCTGGGATTTTGGTTAGGGGTCTTCTCTTAGGGCTCGTCTACACAGTGCTGCAGTCTGGACTATGGGGCTGTGATTTCCAGAGCCCTCTAAACTGCCCCATGTAGACTCTGCTGACATGAACTAAAAGGTCCAGGACTACATTAAAGTGAACTAGGTACCTTTTAGTCCATGCCAGCAGGGTCTACATGGGGCTCTTAGAGTGCTCTACAAATCATACCTCTGTGGTCTGGACTGTGGTGCTGCATAGACAGCCCTTAGTTGTGAAGTATTTAATAATTATTTAATAATTTAATAGAAATGTCTGGAAAAAATATGAGGATGTCTGGTCACACATGAAACTATTGCATATTTTTGTAGTTTAGTATATATTAGTCCCTGATAAATTAGTCCCTGATACTCATAGGTTATGTTCTGACTTATTTACTTATGTAGAAACTAGCTTATTTCTGCTAAAGAATTTTAAACCATTCCTCTAACTACATTTTCTCATATTTGAACATTATGTCATTTGGGAGTAAGACAGACTTTTGCAGTGCACTCTGCATGGGGCTATTCTTGAAGATCACTCAGAAACTTCAGCTTATATAGGAAGGAAACTGTTGCCCAATTATTTAGTGATGCATCTTCAGTAAAGCATATGTGTATCCTATAGTGTACATATAGCTAACCAGTTTGCTTTTTGGGGAAATTATAGATGTTGATCTACTGTGATTGCCAATAAAAAGTTAACAATTAATACTGCCACGATATGAAGAACTTTTAAAGTTTGAGTCTTAGGCCTTGTCTACACTACCACGGAAAGTCAACCTAAGTTACGCTACTCCAGCTATGTGAATAACGTAGCTGGAGGTGACGTAGCTTAGGTAAACTTCCTGTGATGTCTACGCTGGACTGCGTCTATGGGAGATGCTCTCCCATCAATTTACCTTAATCTTCTCATTCCGGAGGAATACCGGAGTCGACCCAAGAGCACTCTGCGGTCAATTTAGTGGGTCTTCACTAGACCCGCTAAATTGACCCCCCCCACTCCATCGATTGCAGCAGCGTCAATCCTCGGTAAGTGCAGACATGGCCTTAGCTATCTTAGAAACAAAGGGTAATATCCTCACCCCCTGCTCCAGCCCCTTTATGCCAGATGAAGGGGCTGGAAAAGTGTAACAGGGTCCTAAAAATCCCAGTATCCAGTCAGGGAGAATTCCCTTGTAAGGCTGCCTTCCAGAGACCCCTTCATAAACCCAGGTATGTAGGTGGTGTGCCAGGAGGCAGGCTAGGAGCAAGAGGAGTGTGTCGAGCGCAGGGCCACAGCACATAGTACTGTGGAGATTCTGGGCAGTGCTGAAAACCATAGAATGTCTCTGTGAGGACGCCGTAACTTAAACTGGCCTCGAGGACTACATAAATTATGCTGGGGTCTCAGAGCAACTCAGAATTGGAAAGATGCAAATACCACCTTAGTCAACCCTCTCAATGGGCTGTGAGTTCTGTGCTACTCCTCTGGGAACTCAGGATATTCTTGGTGGAGAGATGTCCGCTTTGGGTTCACTTTTCTAGCTGCTTTAACAACCCCCTCTTTGTTATCTTTCCAGGGCTAATTGTAAAGCTTATTGAGTTGCTTACGCTTTTGCTTGAGGGAGGTTGCCTAAGTGGGTTGAATTTCTTTTGTGGTTTCTTTTGTAGGGAGTGGAAGAAGATGATTTTTGTAAATATTACATTTCTCTAATTTTGATGCTTTTGAATGATTATTCATACTCCCAGAGGCTGCAGTGGGCACATATTGCACAAATTTAAGTAAATATGACAATATGCCATGGGGACGCTTTTCCTTTTCCTTGTGGGATGGGATTCCTATTCCATGGTGTCACTTTTTTGCTCTTTTAATAAATGACACATTTTCTCTTAGATTTGATTCCCAGCTTTCTTTCTGAGCTGCTTGTCTTCATTCTTGCAATCTTATGTTGTAAATGTGTACCATAAAAAGTAAATATATCTCACCAAAATAGATCTCCTATATTGTTTGTTTATTTTGGTATGTCATGTTTTAATGATCAAAATGGACTTCATTCATTTAACTAAGAATATAGAAAGATTTGAGGAACAGGCAAAGATCATATGGTTCATCATAAAATAAAATTATAAGTTTATGTAACCTCTCATAAATAGAGACTATTTCAAAACACCAGATCATGTCCCTTCCTAACACTTTGGAGAATTTGAATGTCTATTCACATCCAAACGTTGTGACTTGGGACCAACTCTATTGAGAGAGAACACAGACAAGAAAACCGCACCACCAACTTATAATTAGTGACCTATATGTTTAAAAAAAAGGTTCATTTAATTTTTTCCCCTTTTTTAACAGCATCAAATATACATTCCTTCGTCCAGTCATCATGTTTGTTGTGGAACCTGCCAAAATGTGTCTTGTGCTTTCTATACTGAAAATGGAACACTATCTGTACATGAAGTAAGTGCCGCTGGACAGCTGGAGGAAATAATAGTATCAGTAGCACATATGACTTTATTCAAGTATCTAACTGACATCTTTTAGCTGGTTCTTGTATTATCATTTCTCACATTCCTACTTTTGGTCTGTCCATGTGGACAGTTGTAGTATTCAATATAGCTATATCCACATGGCTGGCTGTCATCAGCCAGCAAATATAGGGGAGCAGAGAAGTTGAACTAAACACTTGGGGCTAAATCCATAAAGGAACTTTGACACCTAAATTGGCAGATAGGCATATAAGTCCAACATTTAAGTATCAGTGGGTCCTCAGGTTTCAGAGTGGTAGCCATGTTAGTCTGTAGCAGCAAAAACAATGAGGAGTCCTTGTGGCACCTTAGAGACTAACACATTTATTTGGGCATAAGCTTTCATGGGCTAGAACCCACTTCATCAGATGCATGGAATGGAAAATACAGTAGCAGGTATAAATACACAGCACATGAAAAGATTGGAGTTGCCTGACCAAGTGAGAGGTCAGACTAATGAGACAATTCAATTAACAGTAGGATACCAAGGAAGGAAAAATCATCCTTGATGATGTGCTGGAGAGGTTGGAGACTGTAGGTGACGGCTAGTTCTGTTACAGCCCCCAACTAAAACCTCTCCAGCGCATTATCAAGGATCTACAACCTATCCTGAAGGACGATTCCTCACTCTCACAGACTGTGGGAGACAGGCCAGTCCTCGTTTACAGACAGCCCCCCAACCTGAAACAAATACTCACCAGCAACTACACACCACACAACAAAAACACCAACCCAGGAACCAAACCCTGCAACAAACCCCAGTGCTAACTCTGTCCACATATCTATTTAAGGGACACCATCATAGGACCTAACCACATCAACCACACCATCAGGGGCTCGTTCACCTGCACATCTATGAATGTGAAATATGCCATCATGTGCCAGCAATGCCCCTCTGCCATGTACATTGGCCAAACCGGACAGTATCTATGCAAAAGAATAAATGGACACAAATCTGACACCAGAAATTATAACATTCAAAAACCGGTAGGAGAACACTTCAGTCTCCCTTGTCACTCAATAACAGACCTAAAAGTGGGAATTTTTCAACAAAAACTTCAAAAACAGACTCCAACATGAAACTGCAGAACTGGAATTAATTTTCAAACTGGACACCATCAAATTAGACCCGAATAAAGACTGGGAGTGGTTGGGTCATTACAAAGCCTAATTTCCCCCTACTGTTACTCACACCTTCTTGTCAACTGTTTGAAATGGGCCACTCTCATTACCACTACAAAAGTGATTTTTCCTCCGTTGGTATCCTACTGTTAATTGAATAGTCTCGTTAGACTGACCTCCCACTTGGTAAGGCAACTCCCATCTTTTCATGTGCTGTGTATTTATACCTGCTACTGTATTTCCCACTCTATGCATCTGATGAAGTGGATTCTAGCCCACGAAATCTTATGCCCAAATAAATTTGTTAGTCTCTAAGGTGCCACAAGGACTCCACGTTGTTTTTTTTAGCGAGTCCTCAGAATCCCTGCTTGACTGCTGCCTAATGTTGTAGGCACCTAAATTTCCTAGGCACCTGACATTTTCCAGTAAAGTCCCCTAGGTGCCTAAGTTATCACCATTGGGCATGTGCAAAATTGCCTAAGTCCTGCCACTGCTGAACCGCTTGATACTATAGCTTGTGGCTAAGCCCCGATGGGATTCTCAAACTAGGCTTTACCCCCCTCTTGTCTGTGGGGCCTGATCAAGTAGGCAGTCTGAGAATGCAAAGATTCATTTGTCCAGAGAAACAAAAAGTGAGAATGACTCTGAAGCCTAGTGGTTAGGCCACTTCTCTGGGATGTGGGAGACCCAAGTTCAAATGCCTCCTCCAATGAATCTTTAGTATTTTATACAAAGTGGAACAATTTGAACAGGAGATCGTGCGAGCCCCTCCCCCAAGAATGCCCAATAGCTCGGTGGCTAGGGTACTTACCTCCGATACAGGAGACTCAAAGTGCAAGTTCTGCTCTGCAGCAGGGGTTGCAAATAGGTCTCATACATCCATGCAAATGCCCTAACCACTGGGCTATTGGCTATAATGGGGTCATTCTCTTTGGTTTTTCATGAGAAAGGGCTGACCTGGCCTAGTCACCTAACTCCAGGAGAGGGTTCACAGCTAAATTCCCAAATTTAGATAGGTGCCTCCCTCCAACCTGGACTCAGGCACTTGACTACCTTTGAAGGGGTGGGGTGGGCGGGATTAAGACATACCCCTGTCCTTGGCATTTCCTACTGGTTATCTTAGGTGGCTCCCTACTCAGCATGATGGCTTCTGTGAATCCCATTTGTTGGCATCTAACTCTCCCCATGCATTGCATAGAGAGCCTGGATGCTTAACTCAGGGCTGCAGTTTCCACTGGGTGGCAGTGTGCTTAAAAGTTTGCATTGCAATGCCCAAGTCCCTTTGTGGAGCTAGCTGTTGGCACCCAATTTTCAGGAGTAGAGAGCACCCACAACTTCAGCTGAAGTCAATGGGAGCTGTGGGTGCTCAGCACACCAGAAAATCAGGATCCCTAAGAGACACTGGAAATATTATTGATGTCAGGGAAGCTCTTGTTCAAACACTTAAGCGTACGTATATGGCAAACTTGCTAACGTGAGTTGTAAAGAGAGGACTGAGTCAATGGCTACTATTATATGTTTTGGTAGAGGCTCAGAACACAAAATAGTGGCTGCCTTCCAGTGATTGGTGTTAGTGATTCCTGTACTATATACTTTTTGGAGAGGTTTTAAGCATTTTGGGATTGCAGGTGTGATATAAATGAAAGATTCATAATATTAAGAAGATTAATATTCATATATCCCTACAGTTCATGCTTCATGGTCACCTGCAGGAAATCAGGAAGGGATTTCACCTTTCCCCAATGTATTCTGGGTTTTGGTTTTTTGTTTTGTTTTTGGTCTCCTTCCCCTGAAGCATCAGAAATGGCTGGAGATGAGACACTGGACGGGGTGGGCCAATGCTCTGAAATGGCACTGAACAGTCTGTCACTCACATGCTTAGCTGGCTGGCTCATGCTCACATGCTCAAGGTCCAACTGATGGCCATATGTGGGACTGGGATGGAATTTCCCCACAGGTCAGATAGTCAGTGACCTTGAGGTATTTTCACTTTCCTCTGCAGTATGGAGTGTGGATCACTTACTGGGATTATCTATGTATCTCTGACATAATCAATTCCCTGCCATTGCAGAAGCCTCAGGCACTGGAGCATCTCAGTCCCTCCCATTCTCTTCCTGTGGACTGTAATGCTTTGGTCTAATTTTGGTGGCTGGGTTTTATTTGCAGGTGCTAAGTGGTTTTGGTGGCCTGTGATCTACAGGTCATCAGCCTAGATGATCTAATGATCCCTTCTGGCCTTAAACTCTATGACTTTTTTTTTTACTCTTACTGATTCTGAGTCATAATTCAGTTTCCATTGTGATTCACTGGGAAGTAAGTTGCACCAGCCCTTTTTCTGGTGCAGGCTCTTTTCCTTCCGGCTGGTGCATTGGCAAGGAATAAAGCTCGGGGTCTGTCCACATGGCTACATGTGGAAATAACACCTATATAACTAAACAATGTTCTAGTGTCAGTGCTGCTGTAACTTGCTGTCTGTTCTGGTATTTTTGTTTTGTATTTGTAGGAGGGAAGCACCTGGGTCTCCAATTGCACCAAATATGAGTGTGCAAAGACTGCTGTAGGTGCTATGATACTGGGATCTAGTGTTGTCTGCCCCCCTTTTAATGAGACTGAATGCACAAAGGTTTGTACTTTGTGATGTAAATCATAATAACTAATCTTTTGTTTTGGAGCTTGGCATTCATTTCAGAACTATTATGGGTCTGAAAACCATATCATATTTTCCATAGAATGATTAATCTAAAAAAACATTTGGTAAGTAACAACTTTTAAATGAGTAATTAATGGTTTTATTTGCTCTTCTTCTGTTTGTTTTTAGGGTTATATCATACATCCCAAACAACGTCCACTTTTAAAATTTTGTGTAATTGGTATTAAGCTGCACTCTTAATTTTGCCTTAATAATTGCACCTTTTAATTTTGTCTGAGCAGAGAGTTCTGAATAGGGCCTATAATTCACAGGGTTTATAAATACATAAATGAAATAAGCTGTTTCATGCCACTTAGAACCTTTCAGATAAATTTGCAGCAGCAGAGTTTCCAAATTCCATATATTGAACAGAGATTAGAAACACTTCAGGAGGCCTGCAGACTTTGTGCTCTATGTGAAACAAATAGCTCTGGTTCATGAAGATTACAAATTACTTAGTATACTTACCTAAAAATTAACATATATAAACCAAATAGCTATGGTTCAAAGAATTTAGATACTTCACACACACACTTTTTTGTTGTTGTTTAGGGAATATATGTTCCTAGCTTATATACTAATTAATTATTCTGTTTTTTGTACATTCTAGTTCTTGCACTTGTGGCTGTTCAAGCAATGCTGCTAAAAATGCATTGGAGTATCTGTCCTGAGTACTGATTTCAAATTCCGCACAAGATATATAAATCTGTTGCATTCTATTTAGAAAGGGCACAGAGCCACTCCCCTGCCTATCCCAAATAAAGCACCGTATCATAAAGTAATGTTGACACTGTTAAAAACTTTTTCTTATTTCTGGAGCTTTTACATCACATTCTGTTAGGACCTTTCTTTAATAATAATTGCCAAGATTTTCCAGAATGTGTTCCTAAAATATCCTTCTGAATCAGTTTGACCTGTTTTTCAGAAGTGCTAAGCATTGATTTCAAATGGGAGTTGAGGCTGCTCAGCAGTTTTGAAAACCAGATTAGGTTAATTTAGGAGCTAATATGGATTTTGGAAGCTAACTTTAAGTGCTTGTTTTTGAAAAATTGATCAACATATTCAGTGATTTTTCTATAACAATATAGAAAACCAATACTATAAGTTAAAAAAAAATCTTTTGTACGGTATTAGTACAAGACTGCTATCCCATCCACTCTCCTGCTTTATCTGCAATTGTTGTAAATGTATTAAAAGTGTGGACAGTTTATCTCTTGTTTATGCCAGTTCCGCATGAGAGAAATCCTTTCTTTTTTTAATTTAAAAAGGAAGATCTCTTAATTTTTTATGTTTTCTGCACTCCTGCTTCAGTACTGCCTACAATACATTTGAGAAGAAAACCATAACATTATAGAATGTGAAAGGAAAACCAAAAAACTAGAATGAAGGGATGAATTAGAGCTCTAAAAATATATTACCCGATGCAAAATTATAGGTATTCAGTTGTAAATAGCTATCTAATTGGTATCTTCACTGTACTCATTTCTGTGGTACATGAGCAATATAAATCCTTTTAAATCTTCAACAAAAGTACATTTTACTCAAAGATGGAATTTTTTAAATGTCCAAGTAACTCCCAATGTTAATTGAGCCATCAGTGGGAGAATGGATGGTAATGTGTATAGATGACTGCTCTCTTGATTCAAAGGAGACCTGCTCAGATATGCTCAATCATAATGGCAAGTTCATTTTCAAATATTATATTTTAAAACAGCTTGGAGATTTTGACCCAGATCTTTTGCTGGTGTGAATTTTTGTAACTTCATTGACATCGGTGATGGTGCACCAATTTACATCAATTGAAGATTTGGCCCATTATGTTCTAAATGTAATTGGATACAGCAGGGCATTGCATTGGGCACAGTCTTTTTTGATATATTCCCCTTTTCTTTTCCTAGAATGGAGGCACTGTGCAGACTTATAATGATGGCTGCTGCAAGACGTGTAAGTGAAGAAAGCTGCTGCAATACATGCTAGTTTGGCTTTGGTTTTGGAGAGCAGTGTTTTTTAACTCAGTTGCTGGGACATAAGGAAGGAAAAAGCATGCAGTCCCTAAATCAAACAAAATGTTTATAATTCTTTAACAACTGTTTATTGAAAAGCCTTGCTTCATATGGCTGCTGATATGGTGATATTTAACCTTATCCTTCTGGAGTATAACCAAATCTCTCCAAAGACAGCCTGAGGAGGATAAAAAGTGGTCTCAATTTAAATAATGAGAAGATTTGTTTGTTCATAGAATCATAGAATCTCAGGGTTGGAAGGGACCCCAGGAGGTCATCTAGTCCAACCCCCTGCTCAAAGCAGGACCAACCCCAACTAACAATCTTAACAAATCTTAAGATTTGTTGTTAAGATTACTCCAAAACTGTACATATACATATTTATAGTGTTCTCTGTAAAAGCTCAGAACAAATTTTCTAAAATTGATACCTATTTTGATCATATTTTGAAAGAAATTGTATAATTATGGGTTTATTCTGTTTTGTTCTTGTATGTTTTCTAGGGTCAAAGTGCTGGAATACAATATTTTTAAAATTGAAAAGTTAACACTTTCCATCTTGGAAAATACATTTAAATACAAAATATGAAAAAATTGCAGGGTGTAGAGCAAATAATGATTGATGGTGATAAAAGGCACAAGTCTAGACCAAATGTACATTTGTGCTATCGAGTGAGATATTCACATTCTATGAATGTGCATTTTTAAAACATACAAGTTCTTAATTATGGTGTAGGTTATGTGACAGATTCTGATTTCTTTTTACTCCAGTGTAAAAACAGACTGAGAACAGAATCTGGTCCTGTGTCTGTAGTTTTGAACTACAAAAAGCTTTGTTATTTAGGCTACGAATTCTAAACTACATAAAATAAAACCCTTGATTCTGTATAAATAGCTAATAATAAATGACAAAAATAGAGCTGCTTGGAAAGCACAATTTTTTTCTTCAGAATTAAAATTTTGGGCATAAAATGCCTTTGAAATCCTGAATTTCATTTTTTAAAATGAGCTGTAATCAATAATATTGCATCAGAACACATAAGTATAGTTTCATATTGCACTGTGTCATACTTGTGACATTCAAAAGTACAATATGATAGCTGCGTATGTATACCTGTATCGCTCTTAAAAGAGTGGCTGCATAAAGGCATATATTTATATATTCATATTTATCAAATACAATTATATTTAGCATCCATGGCATCCCTGAAAATCAATTTTTAGGAATGTGGAGGAATGTTGTTCCTTCATATACACAGCAAAGAAGCCAGAAATGATTGTAGCTTAATAGAGTACTTTTTTCAGAATGAAAAACAATAATAATAATAATTAAAAAAAAACCCGCACAAGAATTGTGCTAGCATCTTTCAAAGGGGTTATTCTTTTACTGGTTGGAGTAAAGCTGCAAAATATTTCATTGACGCCATACAAGTTGGGTGGGTTTCATTTAAAGAATGAGACTAAAGTATTAATGGCTACAAATATTTTCTGCCTTTTGCAGTAATCAAGAAAGATTTAGCTTTCACAATATTCTGTGGCCTCAGGAAAGGCGTTGTTATACTTCAGAAATATTTGCTGAGGTGGCTGCTAAGAACAAATATACAATACATACAATTACATGCTATTTTATTTTTTTAATTTTTTTGTGTTTTTAAACTAAAAGCATGTGCCCTGGGGTAAAGCAGTTAAAAAGACAAATTAAAAATAGAGCTTGCAACACCTGGGGGTTGTAATGGGAACAAGTAATCCTTTTGAAAAGAGCTTGATTAAGTGCATGCAAAGTGAGTTCATATACTTAATTCTTACCTTGCCATAGTTATGAAATACCCATTGCGAAAGTGTGGTATGCATGGAAACACTGTTGAAGTTTTGTCTTAACCAGGAAAGTACTAAGTCTAGGGTGTTATCAGTGAGATTTTCAGCGACTGCAGAATTTCTAAATTTGGAAGGCAAACAGGGAAGTTCATTACTTTTTTACCAAAAGAAAAATTGCAGTTGGCAGTGTAAGAATTAATGAAATGTCATTTGTGTAAAAATGTTTTTATTTTACAAGAAACTTATATTCCTAATAATTCTGCCAGGTTCTGGATTGGGTGTATTACCCTTTGCCATTAGCCCTGTAGTCTCTACTGATAGTATAAATTGTGAACCAGGTATTATTATTTTTAATAATGTATTTTCTTTTTATATAATGTAATCTTTTCTATATAACATAATTGTTTGTAGGGAATATATTTGTACTTGACTATCAATGTAATATAACCAATACCATACTGGTCCTGGGCCTGATCCTGAGAGGGGCTGATCCCCTGGAGTCTTCCATAGAGCAGAGATCCTCTGTAGGCTCCTATTGCTCAGTGCATCTCAGGATTAAGCCCATTAATGGTTGGAATGTGCTGTCAGCAGTAGATCAAAATGCACTATGTAACTTTTAGTGTGCAGTAGCACAGTCCACATGGCTACTTAGCCCTGGTCTACACTGAGGGGGGAGGGGGAGAATTGACCTAAGATACGCAACTTCAACTACGAGAATCGCGTAGCTGAAGTCAACGTATTTAAATCGACTGCTGCTGCCCCCCCATTGACTCCACATGTGCCTCTCATGGCGGTGGAGTACTGGAGTTGACAGGAGAGCACTTGGGGCTCAATTTATCACGTCTAGAGTAGATGTGATAAATTGACCCCCGATAGATAGATTGCTACCCGCTGATCCGGCGGGTAGTGTAGACATACCCTTAGTGCACAATGGGTGATGCACTGTAGATTTACACCCCTTGCTTGCTGCGCACTAAATCACTGTTTAGACAAGCCCTTGCACCGCAATTTTAGTAAGAAAGTAGTGTTTAGTATACCAACCAACCTGATCTTGATTCTACATAGCATGTGTCAGAGGATAGCATGGCATCTATTGGGGATTGGTCATGCTTTGAGCAGGGGGTTGGACTAGATGACCTCCTAAGGTCCCTTCCAACCCTGATATTCTGTGATCTATTCCCTGAAGCCAGAAGATTCATGCTTTACTCCTGACATGCATACAAGATACCCACTGGCTCCGTGGCTACTCCACATGCATCACTGGATTGCTCAGAGCTTGCTGATCTTACAAAACATATGTTCCACCCTTCCTGTGGAGCAGGAATGGGATTGTGTTGAAGTGAAACTTTGTTGGTTAGTCCCACTTAATTTAGATGCTGAAGATGCAAAATGATTATCTGGCAACACAGTTATACAGTGACTTCTGATTTGGTTGTGAAATCGGTGTAGTAAAGGTATATTGTATTATAGATACAGCTAGCACAACTTGTCTTGTGTCCTGTGGTATGGGGGGTTTGTGTAACCTTTGCATTTGTTTCACTATCATGGTTTTAGTTGCTTTTGTGTCACAAGTATCCTTCTTAATATTTGGATAGCTTCGTTTTCCAAAGGCTAGAAGAAAAATCCACAAAAATCCATAACCGTAGAAAAATGTAATCTTTTCATAAACCTCTATGCGCATTTGCTATCCCCAGTACTACCAGCTCCAGCTATGGGAGTAGTATTTAGTACAAAATACCCCACATACGTGGAGGAGATGTGCATATCTCCTACTAAGTCTTCCCCAAACCCTGTCAGACCTCTCCCACAGTCAGTAAACCCTAGTCTGTGTGCTTGATACTTAAAGCTGGTTTATCTTCTAATGATAGCCAGTTCCCGAAGTGTTCTAAGGAGCAAGAGCAAGGATATAATTATTTAAAATATGTCTTTTAAATACATATAATTAACACTAATTTCAAGTTAGTGTCAGTTATTTTCATAAGTTCAGCCTTAGTATTGATAGTGTTTGAAATACAGCATTTTGCCATTTTCTATTCACTGGGTTTGTCTTTGCAATGTGGGTTCAATCATCAGAAGTTTTACCTCGTAACTATTAAATCACTCTAAAATTTCAACAGTTGTAGCCTCTTTATATGTTCTAAGACTAATACTGATTAATATATGATAATTAGAAAGTACAGAATGTTTTTCCAGGAAATGTTTGTTAATATATTACTGGTTTGTCACTGCCTAATGATTTATATGGAAATAATATTTTACCATATTATTAATTGAAAATGTAAGAATTCAATTATTACAGTTATTGGAATTCTCCTTCCACATTTTAAAGAATGAATAAACAGACCATAATGTATATTTAATGAATAAACATTTTCTATATTTTATCAGGTAGAAAGGAAGAAAGGATTTGCCAGAAAGTGACAGTCAGAACAACTATAAGAAAAAGTGACTGTATAAGTCAGAGGCCTGTAAGTATAGAAAACTGCTGTCTTTGTGTTTCATAATGAGCATGAGTCATACTAATAAAACAACTAGGAAAAAGAAGATTGCAGACATCAATATACAACAAAAAATGCTGTTATCCTCTCATCAAGCAGACCTCTCACCCTGGAAATGTTATTCTACTCATAAGCATGAGTAAAAATTAATTACTTTTGCCCATACATGCCAGAAGTGCTGAGCCCTTCTACCTGGAATAACATCTGACTCCAAATGAAAAGTACACAGCATAATTGCTTATCACTGACAAAGGCACTGACCTCTCCATCATGAAATAACATCCCTAAAGAGGAGTTACTCAAAAAAGGGAGTATAAATGCTTCCACTTATAAATGATGGAAACACATTCCTCCTTAAAGATCTCTCTGACGTAAATGTTCTTTTCTCTTCCACATGACAAGTCTCTCTATATCATACATTGATGATCACCTTTACGGAGATCATTTAATAAGACATTATACCCTCTGCTTTGGTGAGATCTCAGCTATACAACCTGTTACGTGCATGTGGGAATGTGTCAGTAATATAGTGGAAAAAGGAGAACCAGTTGACATAATTTATTTAGCCTTTCAAAAGGCCGTTGACAAGGTCCCACACAAGAGGCTATTAAAAAAGCTAAATAATTATGGGATGAAAAGCAAAGTATTGTTATGGATCAAAAGTTGGCTAGTACCTAGAATGCAAAGAGTAGGTTTAAGTGGTCAATTTTCATCATTGCAAAGGTTAACAGCAGGTGTCCTACACTTTCATACTAGGTCCTGTGGTGTTTAATATATTTATTAATGATCTGAAAAGAAGTGTGAATAGGGGCGTAGCAAAGTTTGCAGCTGACAAAGTTATTTAGGTTAGTCAGGACCAGAGAAGACTGAGAACTTCAGAGAGAGCTAAACAAATTATGTAAATGGGCAACATGATGGCAAATGAAATTTAATATAGGCAAATATAAAAGTAATGCGCATTGAGAGGAAAAATTTAAGCTACTCTTACAAGGTTCTAAATTAACTGTATCAATGCAAAAGAGCTCATTGCAAACCTCTTTTCAATGCACAGCTGAAATGAAAAAAAGCTAACAACATGCTGGGGTGCATAAGGAATGAAAGGGAGAATAATCCCCAAAATATGTCTTTAAATTAATGATGTGGCCTATCCTGGAATACTGTGTACCGTACAGATCGCCCCATCTCAAAAATTGTATTGCAAAACTGGAGGTGATTCAGAGAACAGGGATGAGAATATTCAAGGTCATGGAAAAACTTGCAGATGAAGAGAGATTGAAAAGAATGGGATTGTGTACATTAGGAAGAAGACAAATAAGACAGACATGACAGATGTATATACAATAATGAATGGCATAGAGAAGGTGGATTGGGAGCAACTGTTCTCCGTGTCTCATAATACAAGAACTAGGGGACTTTCAATGAAATGAAAAAGTGGGATATTCACAACCAATAAAAGAAATACTTTTTCACACAACGTGTAATGAAGCTGTGGAACTCATTGCCACAAGAAGCTGTTGAGGCCAAGAACTTAACAAGATTCAAAAAGGGATTCGACATTTATATGGATATCAAGAGGATATAGCGTTATAATTCAAGAAATTTTTTTTGGATGGGATATTAAAGCTTGTGCTGAAATAAATTGCCTATGGAGGCTGTGGAATCTCCATCATTGGAGATTTTTAAGAGCAGGTTAGACAAACATCTGTCAGGAATGGTTTAGATAATACTTAGTCCTGCCATGAGTGCAGGGGACTGGACTAGATTATCTCTTGAGGTCCCTTCCAGTCCTGTGATTCTATGATTTAGGATTTAAAGCAATCTCTAACTATTAAAGCTTGGGATGAGACCTATGTGTGGGCAATTTGTTCCACATTTGCCCATTGCAAAGTTCTAATGCCATCCTCTGAAGTATCTGGTCCTGTCAACTGTCAGACAGGATACTGGACTGGATGGACGACTAGTCTGAATCACTATGGCAAGTCGTATGTTCAACATATCTATGGATGTTAATTCATGATTCTATGTATTCTACAACTGTGTATCAGCATTCTAATCCGCCCTAGCACAATAGCAGCTCAGAAAACTGTTTATATGCTGTAAGTATTGGGTGAAATCCTTGTCCCATTGAAGTTAGTAGGGTCAGGATAACACCCTTGGTAATACAGGCCTTGTCTACACTTGCAATGGCATATAGGTTATGTGTAGCTACATGCTGCAGTGAAAAGTAGGCTGTGTCCACACTGTGATGTGTAGTTACATGTGGCAGTGAAAGGTTCTGCCGGGGGAAGACAGTGGGGAAAGGCTCCAGCAGCTGGGAGGCAGTGGGACACTACACTGCTAAAAATAGTGTAGATGTGGGAGGCACTGCTTGGGTGTGTAGAGAGCCATGTAGGGTGTACCTCCCAAGGTTCTAGCATGTATTTAATTGCTTAGGTAGTGTTTCACGCTCTACAATGCTATTTATACCTGTGCCAGGGGAGTGTGCAGTGTATGTACTGTATATGCTGCCATAAGTGTAGACATAGCCAAAGTTCAAGTACCAAACAAACAATACAAAAGATGGAGTTTGGATTCTGTGACACAAGTACTTTTATGCAACCTCCACTACCCCACCCACCCAACTTGTTCCTTGCTGACCTAACCTCTGCTCTCTTACTTTCAGATATATCTACCATAGTGATAGTGTGGCTAATGACAGTTCTCTAGCTGCCAGCCATATTGAAAGAGGAAGGAGAAAGCTATCACACTAGTGTGCTTCCACTCTTGATCCTGCAGAAGGATACTTAAGATTGATTTTTCCACAGTTTGCTTAGATTAATCCACCAACAATAAAGGACACAGCTTTAGCTGCATAGTTTAAAAGTTATAAATATATATCCATCTATTTTAGGATTTAGTGATGGCAGGACAAGTTTTTGAGCTTAAACAGCTTCTCAGAACCAGAGAAGGGAGAAGAAGACCTGAAGATTCTCTTCTTAGGTTATAGGAAGCTCTGTGTGGGGTAGGGTTTTGCTCTCACAGAAATAATATCCCTCTTTAAGGGCCTGCTATCCAGCGCCCAATGGAATCTTTCTATTGACTTCAGTTAGCTTTGGACCAGGCCTTAATTGTCGAGTACCATATAGATCCATCTGGATATAACTTAAGTCATCTTTTATACATTATCTCTGTATCTGGCTCATTACCTTCAAAAGCCTAGATGGTCTTCCACAACAGTGCTAGGCCAGGAACAGGGGAGTAGATTGCTTAGAGAAGACGGTAGTATAAGGTAAAAGTTAGTGGTAAACAGCTTTAGGATAAAGCACCAAATTTTGTTCAGGCTCAGCCAACATATGTGGTCACAAGTACAAAACAATTCAACATTTAGAAGCTGACTTCATTTAACAAAGAAAAGGCAAGAACAAAGAGGCTCACTTCAACTTTGAATTGACATAACCATTTAACATAGTTTTGTATGCGATAACTTTCAAATGATTTTTAATAGGGAAAATAAGTATTACCTATCAGAATCCTTTACAAAACCCTGGATATTTTTACATGTAAAAACAGATTCTGATTGCAGTTAGTTTTGAAATGTTTTGTTTCATCTTGTTAATGAAACTTGTTTGATAATTTCTCTTTCTCTGTCACTAATAGATAAATGTGGCTTCCTGTGAAGGGAAATGCCCCTCAGCTACAATTTTTAATGTCAATATCGATAGCCATTTAAGATTCTGTAAATGTTGTCGTGAAAATGGAATACAGAACCTGACTGTGCCACTATACTGCTCAGGAAATGGCACTGAAGTGATATACGTCATCCAAGAGCCTACAGACTGTTCATGCCAATGGAATTGAGCATCTGATGGATTCCTTGTATCTGATTTCACAGTGAGAATTGAAGTTGGCTTCCTATAATTGAATTATATATTTTTGGCATTGGACAGACTGAATAAATACTATATAGAAAAATATATTTTATCAGTAATGTTTCAGCCAACTTGGTTTCTTAGCAAATTTAGTAGAAATTGTATAGAAATATTACAGCAAAAACATTTTCAGACATTGGCAAATACACATACATAATTTCTTTTATATCAGATTATTAATTTGACAATTATTTACTTCTCTCCAATATGCTTCTGAAAACTAATTCAATTTTTAAAATTTAAACTTGATTGAATTGGGCCATCTGTATTCAAAAGTTAATTTTTGTGAAAACGTTTGCTTTTCTCTTATTAGCAGTTCTATTAGGCATTACTCAGTGACTGAAATCTGCTTAAACTTGAACCCACTGAGCAACATGATGAATGTAGTCTTTTTAATTTTGTACTTTTAAAAAACCTGTGGCCTAAATCCTAGTATAATTTACATTCCTTAAATCTATGGCATTTTGCTTTTTAAATATCATATATACTTTTAAAATATTGTGATTGGATAGAAGGGGCCAAGTATGGAGGGTGGTTCAGACTTTTGTTAAAAATATATAAAAACTGTGCCGTTCACCATAGGCTTATACTTTTAAATCAATTTTTAAGTTTTTACAACCAATCAGAGGAGAAATTGCTGTTTACTATATTATTTTATGAGGATGCTGGAGTGAGATTCTGTGAATGTATTCTGTTTTGAAAGTGGACCAGTGCACCTTCTGTTTTGGTTTTACCCTTTGTTTCATGGGTTGAAATGCTCATGTTCAATACTTTTTTATTTAAATGAACTCAATTTAAAGATTGTTTTAAAGGAATATTAAGATTGGGCACACTTGCTGAGTTTAAGTCTCAAATCATTTGGAGTCCAGAAGAAACATGCTCCCACTGAAAAGGATATAACATTGATTGAAAGGAGATAAGTTACATTCATATATATATAATTAGTCTGTGGATGCACATGGTCTGTATATCTGCTGCCAAAAGTGCTCTCCATTTTCTTAGCCATCAACTATTTATTATAATTCTTAAGAATTGAGAATCTAGCTTTATGCCCATTTTCAGAAGTATTGCTTACCCTAGAAACTCAGTGGTGAATTCCTAGCCTGGTTGAAGTCATTGGTAATTAAGCCATTGACTTCAGTGAGGCCAGGAGTTCACTCATGTTGTGTATTATTTTGAAACTAAAATTCTTGGCTAAGAATCTCAGAATTTCTTGGGCAAGCAGTTCTCATACAATACATATTTAAACTGTCAGAATTTAATAAAATAATAAAGAGGTTGTATTATTATATTGTTTTTATAATGAGAAATAGTATAAAAAAGAAAAATAAATATATTTAAAAATTATGGCTGTTTTGTATCATTCATCACTTCGTATGCTGAAACCTAACTTTCCATCTCTTGTGAACTAAATTTGGCTGATTATGGAGAAAAATAGTATATAAACTTAAATCAATCACAGTTATTCATGACACCCTTCCTATGGTTTCAAAGAAGGGACCACTGTGATCATCTAGTCTGACCATCTGTATAACACAGGTCTCAGAACTTCTCCAGAATAATTTATAGATTTATCTTTTAAAAAAAATCTGTTCTTGATTTAAAAATGGCCAGTGATGGAGAATCCACCACAATGCTTTGTAACTTGTTCCAATGTATTTCCAAACAATCTGTTTAGCTTTACTTTCCAACCATTGGATCATATTATACCTTTGTACGCTAAATAGAAGAATCCATTATCAAATATTTGTTCCCCATGTATAATAAAAAAAATAGTGAGTTGGGTTAATGCTTTAAAATATTCTATCATAAATAAGGCTACAATTTAGTCATTGGCATTTTTAGTAAAAGTCATGGACAGGTCATGGGTAATAAACAAAAATGCACAGGCCCGTGACCTGTCCATGACCTTTACTATAAATACCACTGATTAAATCTTAGCTGGCCAGGGGCACCACAGCTCTGGTGGGCCCCCAGGGCTGCCCACTGGCCGCTGCTTCAGCTGCCCCCAGGACTGCTGCTCAGGTGGTCCCTGAGGCCAGCTGCACTAGACGCTCCTCGGGTGGTCACCAGGACCAGCTGCCCGGGGCTGCCCAAGCAGCAGCTGATGCAGCTGTCCCCGGGGCCGCTCCAGCAACGGCCAGTGCGGCTGCCTGGGGGGCTACTCCAGCAGTGGCCGGTGAGGCGGTCCCTTGGGCCACCTGAACAGTTGGCCCTGAGGTCAGCTGCTTGGACGACCCTGGGGTCAGCCATACTGGCCACTGCAGCTGTGGAAGTCACAGAGGTTGTGGAAAGTCACCAAAGTCCTTGACTTCCGTGACAGACACGAAGCCTTAATCATGAATATTTTTTCTTTATAATGATTAAATATTTATCTAATAGTCATAATAGAGTTGCTATTCTAGCAACGATGATATGTCTTTGGAATACTGCTTGTCTATTTTATTCTGTGTAGGGAAGGCAGATACCATAAATAGTCAGAAACAGGAACCAATCACTTTAGCCAGTTGAGACAATGAATGTGGCAGCAACATATGAAATATTATGGGTGAAATCCTGACCCCAGTGAATTCAGTGGTAAAACTTATGTTGACTTAAGTGGCGCCAGGTTTTCACCTAGAATTTTAATGACTGTATAGACCATGCTAAACGTTCCATAAACTTTGAGCAAATTAGATGGCCAAGTAGAATACAGCATTATAAATGTGGATAAGATTCAGGTTCTCTTATAGAAGCAAATCTTGCTCATTTTATTCATGTAAACTTCCTAATGAAGTCATATGCACAAAGATATAGGGCTATGGAATTGTGACAGATATTTTGTTATTACTAAAATATTGCGTACTGGGACCTAGAACCAAAATGTGCCTGGCTAGTGCTGTAGGAGTTCATGACCATAATTATAAATATAACTTGCTTTCATTTCTTAGCCTATACTCAATGTTTGTATAACAGTGCAATATATTGGAAGGACAAATATTCAAAAAAGAAAATGTCTTCAAGAGGTTTTGGCATATAGAGATAGGAATCTTATTTTTATATCTACAGGGAGTTGGGCCAATACTTATTAACATATTTTGTGTTTGCCAAATAATGCCACAAGTTTAAATATGATACAAGAGATGTAATCATTGAACACTTGATGGGTTTTGATTGAAATGGTAAATGATATATTTGTATACAAAATGTTTTTGTAACACTTAGCACTTATTTGTAATTAAAGAGTTATCAATAAACATAATATTTTGAAAAATCACTTGAATTACAATGAATCAATACCAATGTAACTAGTCAAAAATACAGCACGTCTTCTAAGTAACTCACATATTCCTATAAACATCAGCTTTAACCCAGAGTTTTATGTTACACTAGATGTACAGACATTTAAAGATTTTTAATTAGTCTCATGAAGATATGTAATGGGGACAATACATTAAATACTTTTTCCTGCTTTCAGGGTTTGTTCCAACTACTGAAGCCAATGGGAGTTGGATCAGATCCTCATTGAAAATCTAGAGCAAACTTCTTCCCCTTCAGTGGAGCAGGAGCTGGTCCAAGATGTATTATTTTTTTTTATAATTGTACTTCATCTGTAAATGACTTTGTAGTACACTGAGTAATAGGCATTCAGAATGCCACTCCAAAGAGGAAAAATTATTGGGTGTAATTCACTGGTGCAAGGGCCTATGCAGTACTAAAGCCCCACATAGGGCTGTGCTTGTGGTAACACAGGTGCACCTGTGCATCACCTATGTTCTATGGAAAGGATCTCCAACATAGGCCCATTCTCTCATAGAACAGCATAATGGAAATGAGGCAGGGTCACATATCCACATCTTTGTAAATCCAGTGGCCCCAGCTCCCTGTGCAACTGGCACAAAAGGGCTGTGGCCACTATTCCAACTCAAAGGCAGGAGTAGTACCTGAAGGAATTGGGAGGTAGGGTGGAGAGACTAGCAGCCATATTCCCTAGCTCTGGTTTGGAAGGGTTGGATTTCATCTTGCCAACAATTCTGCATTTCTTCCACATAAATGCCTGAATACTCTAAGGTTTATGTGGTTTGAGTAGATTTAATCCATTTCATATATTTTAAGTACATTCTAAGGCATTGCTATAGAGAGACAGTAGCCCATCTGTAATTGGGATTGTGTGTGTTTCCCCCCTTCCCCTACTCTTTACATTTAAAGTTTCTGAGGTATAGGAGCTGGAAAAATTAGGAGTAAATCAACATTGGCAAATTGTTAGCATGCTTTTTTGGCACATCATATCTCAAAATCGGTGAGACTGAGAAACTTCAAATTTATTCACAAATTCTTGAACGTCTATTGACAGTTTTGGAACTGTAACTTTTACCTGCCTCCACGGCACTCCTGCTTACAAACAAAGGGCCTGATCCTGTATGTAATTGAACTCAATGGCAGAATTTCTTTTGACTTCAGAGGATGGAGGATTGGCCCCAATTCTGCAAAACTATGAATATACAAGTAGTATTTTTACTTTCATAAGTAGCTCCATTGTGTTTTATAGTGTTATGTATGAGTACGAGTTTGGGAGAACTAAACGTGTTAAGATTGTATACAAGTTCTTGTGTTACATTCTGGGCACTACAGTGGTGAAAAACTCAAACGTAAACATTTGCTGGAAATGCTGAATGAAAGAAAAATATTTGAGGAGTACTCTTTTGTTTAAAGTGGAATGTGCCACACCCACATACTTTGAGTGGGGGCTTGAATAAAATACCTTAAAAACTGCCATTTGGTTTCATCACCACAAATTGGGTCACTTGTTTCTTTTTTGTGTTTTTTTGTTTTGTTTAGTCAACGAGACCTGGAGAACGCAGGGAATTTGTAAGCCCAAAACTTATGCAGCAGAAAATCAGGTCACTTGGTTTACTCAAAAGCTATGCAGGCTCTGACTAAAATGTCACTGTTGTTTACTTCACAATTTCAGTGTTGTATGCAGCTCTTAGAAAAATCCTGTAATGTAACATGACCAGTGAATATCTCATGATACAGAAATATTGCACCATATGTGACTGTAGAACCTGAAGATAACCACATAAGGAAATGTGTGTCCAGAATTGTCCATGTTTGATAGGGCTACTTATTTTTATTTATACTTTGATTGATTTATCTAGCAGTTAGCATATTCAATTTTTGAGTTTATATATTATCCATTATGAAACTAAGGGCTGGTCTACACTGGGGCGGGGAATCGATGTAGGAAACGCAACTTCAGCTACAAGAATAGCGTAGCTGAAGTCAACGTTTCCTAGATCGAACTAAGTTTACTTATTGCAGGTCCACGCGGTGCAGGCAGGCTCCCCCGTTGACAGCGCTTCCTCCTCTCGCCGAGCAGGAGTTCTGCAGTCGACGGGGAGCGCTTCTGGGATTGATTTATCGTGTCCAGATGAGATGCGATAAATCGATCCCAGAAGATCGATCTCTACCCGCCGAATCAGGCGGGTAGTGTCGACCTACCCTAAGACTTAATTTCAATGATTTTTTAACAGAATTAACTACCATTTAAAAACTTATTTTGGAAGGCTGCTGGATGTCTCACAGCACAGGAGGAGATTTTCTTTTTTAGAACACTGGTTCAAATCCAGCCAAGGCTGTTGGTCCCCAAAAGTCATTACTATCTGATGGGCTTTTCAGTGTTATGAGTTAGTGGTCCCAGTCCTACTATTTGTTTGTTGATGTTTGAATTGGTAGCCCTGCTAGCAGCCTCAGCAGAGAGGCAAAGAACTGAATAGGTATGGCAAAATGATTTCAGTCTAGTACCCTTCATAGAATATCAGTGTTGAAAGGGACCTTAGAAGGTCATCTAGCCCAACCCCCTGCTCAAAGCAGGACCAGTCCCCAATTCTTGCCCCAGATTCCTAAATGGCCCTCTTAAGGATTGAACTCACAACCCTGGGTTTAGCAGGCCAATGTTCAAACCACTGAACTATCCCTTCATGACAACTAAATTTATATAAAAATAATTTTCAAATCTTTTTTATCCTGAATCTCACTAACTGAAAGTATATGGTACGAGCCACTCTGTTACTGATGATTTTCAAAGAAATATACTCTGGAGATCTAGAATACATTTAATATAAAAGTATTTCTTAAAAGCAGTTAATGTAATATTTTAAACAGTTTACACCTTTGACATTTGTGGTGTTATACTTAAAAACAAACAAACAGACCACCCAAAACACCACTGTTGGGCTGGAGTGGTTTTTATTTCCAAGTAACGAAAACACAAATAACATCCATTCTGTTTGCTCTCTTGAATTCACAACAGTCAGAAATGTACTGTATTTCAGATATGACTGTAAATCATATTACTGACAAGTAATACAATTAACACAAATGCCAAATTACATTGCAGCTACTAGTAGCATAGGTTAGGGCAAAGCTGCTTATCCCCCAGTGGGAAAACTTCGCACTGAATTTGCATTAAAAAACCATTCTAGCCCCAGGGCTCCCAACCCGCAGCAGCCGCGCTACAGTAGGGAGACGACCCGCAGCGGGGAGCCAGTGCTGTTTAGACTCACTAGGAGCAAGGCTGGTAAGTCGCCCTTGAGAGAGAGGAAATGGGCAGAGGTGAGTGGATGTCGCGGGTAGCACCTGTCCGGGCTCGGGCTCCAGACCGGCGCAGCCTTGCCCTTGGATGGATGAGCGGGAGTGGCCCCTGGCTGCTCCTTCTTGGGGCAGACGCGTCCCATGCTAGAGCTCACTCACCCCCCCCCCACCTTCTTATCTAGTGTGACCCCCCTCCGCCCCCCCCACTCCCTGAGGCTGAGCACAGCCTGTTGCTCGCCCGCTCCCCACGTCTCCATGGAGATCTCCCCTCAGCAGCCCAACAAAGGGAAAAGGGCAGGGAGGACCAGAACAAATTGTGGGGGGGGGGGGGGCAGACTAGAGAGGCTGGGGAGAGCGAGCGGGACTCAGCGGCCGGGCAGGTGGGTCCCGCCGCGCACAGCTCGCTGCGGCAGTGGGCAGCGGCTCCCTCTTGCTGCTCCTCCGAGCGGGGAGCCGGGCTGCCTTTGAAAGGGGCCGAGGATGCACAAAGCGGGCAGCTGTACCCGGTGCTGCTGGGGCCCGGCCCACCAGGCTCTGGCTCCGGGGCTCCCTCCTTCCCCGCCTTCAGCTCCGGCTGCTCGCCGGCTCCGGGCCTCCCCACGTGTCTGGCAGCCCTCTACCCAGTGTAGCTGTTGGAAGAGCCGGGCCCCGGGGGCTCAGCGCCCCTGCCGCCCAGCAGGCTCGGGGTGCAGCGAGCGAGCGCCCGGCGGGCAGGGAGTGGGGAGTGGGGTAGGGACAGGGAGCCCTGGAGGGTCCCCAGGCAGTTTGGAGGAGAGTTTTAAGACACCGAGTCCCGAGCGTGTTTGCAAAGGGCGGAGGGGCTGTAAGAACAGATCTAGCGGCCGGGTGGGCCCGGCCCCAGCGACTTTCCTCCTTCAAAACTCCGGTTCTGCCCCTCAAGGGCTTTGCATCGGGCCCTACATGAGTCAAGGACTGCGACCAGACTCTGCTGCCTTTCCTCAGTGTGAGTAATAGCGGCTGGCGGAGTAACACATTGCCAGGCTGAGGAAAGGCAGCAGAATCCGGCCCTAGCTGCCTCATGTAGGACCCAATCCTGAAGGGCTGCTGCTAGCCGAGTTGTGTTGGCAGAGTAAGTTACTGCTAAGGGTGGCAGAATCTGTGCCTGCCCCAGAGAAATAACCTTCATCACACTGTCACTGATTGATTTCAGGGACTGCTCCAGATGAAAATCATGTATCTACCTAAATGGCTCCTGGACTGGGGCCGGAGTGAAGGTCACTTTTAGGAGGTGAATGTTTTAAAATGCATAGTGTTGAGGATTGCAGTAATGAAGGATTGCCTTGCCAAAACAGTGACATTTCTTTATTTTCATCTTGCTTGCGAAGATTTTGGGCACACTTAAGCTTTTTGATGGTGACACAATGATGCTTGCAGAATTAAAATGCTTTTGAATAAGCATGATGGATTAATGTGTGTGAATTTGGAAGTATATCTGCTACATTTTTAGAATATAATTTTCTATTAATACTTGTCTAAATTATTAAAGCAATTTCCAATGAACTATGTAAATACACACTTGTGTGTGGGTGTATGACATCTCTTGTGATGAACAAGTTATTTCACATCATTTACTCTAATTTTATGTAGTCATCTAGTAGTTAATTGTATTCATTTTGGTGCTGTTGGACATCTCTGTAAAAATACCCATTAATGTTCACTTTGTATTTGATGATACATACTTAAGAGACAAAATATTGCCTATATTGATAAAAGGTGAGTTCAGTGCAGTACATCTAATAAATAATAGTTTAAAAGTAACTTACAAGAAGTATGCATTATGGGCATAACAGTGGCCAATGCCAGGTGCTTCAGAGGGAATGAAAAGAACAGGTAATCATCATCCATCCCCTGTTGCCCAGTCCCAGTTTCTGGCAAAACTGAGGCTAGGGACATCATCCTTGCCCATCCTGGCTAATAGCCATTGGTGAACCCATCCTCCATGAATTTATCGAGTTCTTTTCTTAACCTTGTTATAGTCTTGGCTTTCACAACATCCTCTGGCAAAGAGTTCCACTGACTTCACTGGGTTTTGGATCAGGCCCTAAATCTATGGCCAAATCCTGCTCATACACGTAGACTCATTATAATTACCCTTGTGGGAGTAAAACAAACCACAGCTGGTCCTGGATGTAGCCAATATAATGTCTGATCCTGTAATCATTATTTAGGCAAAAGATAAACATCATTTTGAAGTTGAGAATTTTGCTGTGTAAGAAGGAGGAGACTTATCCAGAGCTCATTGAAGTCTATAAGAGTCTGTCATTGAGTTCATTAGGCTAGAAGAGCCAGGCCCATAGTGAAGGAGTGTAAATCTAGAATAGTACTGAACTTCAGTTATATCAATATAAAGTGTTAACTTGCATGTTCATTATCTTAATTTCCTCCTCATTTTATCTTAAAATATTCCAACATAATTTTGTTTTGAAGACGTTAAGATTCAGACACATAATAGACACCAGGATTATAAAACTTTCTTTCCATATGGACAAAACAAATCTTCTGCTGCTGCTGTTAGAATATATATTTCAGGTAAGAATGTTTTTCTTCTTTGATGTTTTAATTGAAGTGTACAAAGTTATGGTTACCGATTAGACTCTTTTTTGTCATTCTAACCATCACAATAAATTGTAATGTATACTAACCACTCTGTGGTTCCAACCCTGCTGCTGTTGAAGTTAATGAAAGTTTACCTTTTACTTTAGTGGCAACATGATTGGGTCCTATGGTAGGTAGGTAGGTGGTGAAAATGGAGTGTAAGGACTTGTGCCTAAACCCTTTATTGTCAGTTTAAAGGCTCCCATTGACTTCAGTGGACTTCGGATAAGGCCCTAAATGAGATTCAAAATCTTGAAAATAGTTTTTGGAAAAAGAAGTAGAACAAAAATTATAAGATGAAGTTCCTTTTGTCCTTTATGATCACAAGTTGTGCATGGCAGAATATCTGAATACATTTGTAAATTTGAAGAATTAAATGATTTTTGGTAGGTTTTCCATTATAATTGATATTGTCAGATCCAGTGCTCTATTTTGCATGGTGGCTTCCTACAACTGCGATAAGCAAATATATATTGTTAGATCAAAAACAAGACCAAAAGTTGGAATGGAAAGAGCTAATCTATCATTTACAGAAAGCTTACCAATTGTATGAATTGCTTGTTACATTTCAAAGTCGATTTTCTTCTGTTCAGAATGAAGAACTTTCACTACATTATTTTCAGTGTAAATTTCTGCAGTTCTCCAGCTTGCTGTACAAGTATAATTTTAAAGCCTATTATTCTTTTCCTGAGCATATCTAACTTGTCAGTGAACCCTATTGTTTATGGCACACATCAGTGTAACGTGGATTCCTTGGCTCCCAAGGAGAGGCTTGCACCATTCTTGTGAAATGTAAACTATACTTTGAATGTGAATTATTATTAAGATCTTAGAAGATTTACATAGTCATCTCAATTTGGCATTAGACATAACAAATGACTTTAAAGCAGCAAACTGAATACCATATCATGATGTATTCACAAAGGGCAAAGCTATATGGAAAACGTATCCTTTTACATTTTGTGTTCAGTTTTTACTACAATACATCACTTTGCAGCATAACACCACATAATACAATCAGAAATTTTAGATTTAGCTTTTATTGTGGAGTAGAATGGTTGCTACTAGTTCAGGCTATGACTTTTTTGAGCTACATTTTGGGTTTTTCTTTCTAGTATTCCATCGAGGTAAATGGAAATATAAACAGCTAAAGCACTGAAATCTTTAAATAACCCTAACTTGTATTGTATCAATATAGAGACTGGCAGCTCAGGCCCAAACTCCTTAGAATTCCAGACATATGGTTCAGATTTGTATCTCCAGATACTAAACCAGCCCCTATGTTTTTGGTTCTGGGTCAGCAGGGGCTTGTTTTTCAGAATGGGTTGTAACCAAATTACTGTAAGAACAAATATATCATTAAAATAATAGGAGTAAAATATTTGCATCTTAAAATGATTCAGTTTCCATCATAAGAACAGCTCTGCACAGGTAGGGTGGGTGAGAAGGTCAGCAGAGGTAAGCTAGTTCTCCACTTCATGTACACTTCTGTTCCTGATTCTGGATGTGCAGAGGTTGGAGTGGCTACTAAGGATAAAGTAAACTCTGCACTATGTTCTGAGGGTGGGAGCCAGGGAATCAGGAAGGTTTGGGGCTCAGGTCGCAAGGACCATATTTAAACAAAACCAGCAAAACTTAAAAGGAACTGGATCTCTCTTCTCAGCACTGACCTGACCCTACTACCCTACTACTCTACATTGCTGGTTCGGAGAGTGTAGTAAACCCTACCTTCATTATTACAGCCAGCAGAATAATATTTGCTGCTCAATTTATTTGATGCATTTCATAGTATATTTCAAATACATTTTTTTCATTTTTTGCCCAGCTTTACACATTTCCTTTGAGGCCAGTTTTCTTGATTTAAGCAGAGCTGCCTCTTCTTCTTTCCCTCTCAACACTTGCTGTTTTGGAGTGGAATTTTGGCTCCATGAAACTCTCCCAATCCCCCATCTAAGCTTCACAAAGGAGCTCTCTGTTCATCCTCATAACGTGCAGTGCCTTTAAAATTATTCCCTGGATGAGTACCAATGTTAGGGAGCCCCTGTGAGTGCATTCCCTGCCTGAATTCCTATGAAGATGATTGCCACACTGGAATCACAGACTGCATTTTCCTGACAATGGAGTGGATTTGGACCACAGCTGGTATTACTTAGCCACATCTGAGATGAAGGGAAGACAGTATGTGTATCTGAAGAACGTATGAATATTATGGAGCTTCTAAGGACTTTGTAGTTGGGCAGGCAGTTTTGTTCTGGGTAGAATCCAATGGTAAATGGCAGTATGTAAACAGAACAAGTAACTATAGACAGAGTTTAATAATTTACTCAAATTTGCTTTTCTTCTACTGCATGTTCTGTTAAAATACATTTTGTGTACTTTTGTATTGCAGGTTTCAAAGAGTCTAGATTGTAACCAGGTGAAAAAATCCACTAGAGCAGTTTTGGTTGCGTGGTCTGAGTTCCCAAAAGGAGAAAATCCAGACTTTTATGTTGTAACATATAAGCTTACAGATGACTTCCATCAAAAAGTAAACTATGTATTTCATAATTCTGAGTTGTAAATAGTTGTCTGTTTTTTTACATTTTATGTGCCGGTAGAAAATGGCCTTTGTTTTTTAATAAAAGAGATGAATGTGACATAATTTAATTGATCAAGTGAAAGTTTAGAAAAATTAGTCCCCAGTTCTGCAATTGATTTCATGTGAATGCGGCTTTGTACCACATGGAGCTCCACTGAATAGGGATAGACTTAAGCATTTGCTTAAAATTCAGCATGTACATAAGTGCTTTGCTGAATCAAGGCTGTGTGAGGCTAATGCTGCCATTTGACACTAAGCTCTCCTAAAAAGGTACAGTTGCTATGGTGCTCAGGCTAGGAGGCATTATTTTGTACATGCCTTCTGGAGCTCCCATCTGGGCAGAACACGAGTCATCCTTCCTTCTTCCATCCTCCCTACAGTACAATGTTGGGCTTTAAAGTCTCAAAACAGCCATAAATATTTTTGTTATAAATATCTATTGAATATTTAAATCATAGTTAAATTGAGAGGAAATAGTCTGACATGCTGCAATATTTTTTTAAAATGCAGGTACACCATTTACACTAGAGATTATTTTTATTAATTCTCTTTTGTATTAAGTTCATTAGTCATTACATCAAGAAATTCTTTTAAATTTCAGATTGTAGAAAACATTTCTTCAGTTGTGCTAAAACCTCTGAATTCCATAATTCTGCTAGAAGAAGGAAAGAAATATGATGTCACAATAGAGTCAATAAAGAATGGGGCAATTTTAAGTGTAAAGTCATTTAAGACACGTAAGTAATAGAACATAAAATACCTTTTGGTATCATTATAGACTACTTTGCTATTGAAGATAAAAGAAAAAGATAGGGGATGAGCTTCTGGCCTCGTTACAGTCAATGGAAGTTTTTCAATGAACTTCAGTGGGGCCAGGATTTCACCCACGATTTAAAGGAAGACCATCTTCACAATAACTTGTTGGGTATTGTAATGATTAAGTTAACAACTTGTGATTTTTATTTTATTTTATTTTATTTATTTATTTATTACTTGTGACTGAGATGTACTTCCCTGGGAGAAATGAATTATAAAGTGGGCAAAGTTATTGATAGTCTTGCCATTTTAGACTAGTTTAAGGGTGTAATATTATATTTACAGTAAAAATTGAAATTAAATATTGTACTTGGGTTTGTTTGTTTTTATGTTGACAACCCTTCATGGGTTGTCAACATATGGAGGAGAACAATGAACATGAACAATGGAAGAGAGGAGAAGGTGATTGTGGGCTGGTGGTTAGACTGAAGAATTAGGGACCAGACTTATTGGGCCAGATTTTTAGCACAGGAGTTTGTATGTTAGGGATGCGGAGGCAGGGGAATTCTCTCCACATCAGGGGGAATTCTCAGAGGCCAGCTACAGTCAGATTCCAGCCTGTTTGCTGCCTGAGTGGTGCAAGGTGCCAGATTTGGGAAGCGAACTGACCCTTGGGGTACATCTACACTGAAAACAAACAAACAAGCAAACAAGACCCCCGAGGCAACAAGTCTTGAGTCTGGGTCAACTCAGGCTCGCACTGTGGAGATAAAAATAGCAGTGTAGATGATCCCCTTTGGGCTGGAGCCTGGGCTTTGTGATCCTTCGCCCTAACCGGGTCTCAGAGCCCTCAGTTGACCCAGGCTGCGCCTGGCTGCTGCTGGGTTTTTTCTTCAGCATAGATGCATGCATAGGCTGTATTTTCTTTGAGACCTTGTTCAAGTCAGTTCATCTTTCTGTACCTCAGTTTATCATTTGTAAAATGGGTACAATAATACTTAACTATTTCATAGGGATTTTGTGAATCTCGTTTAATTCATATTTATAAAGTTCTTGGAGACCTTGGGAGGAAAATAGGTTTTGTAGGGGTATAATTCACCCTAGTGCAGAGGGCCTGCATGAAGTATTATGGCAATAGTTAACTTCATGTAAACCCTAAAATGGGTTGTAAATGGTGACTCTGCCGGGGTTGAATTTCACCCTAATTGGAAAGAATTATTAAGGTATCATGAGTATAGCTGAACAGATAATTGATTTTTCAGTTCAAATGAAAAATATTTTTTTTTGGAGTCAACCCATAAAGGACATTTTTTATTTTTCTTGCTGAAATTAAAAACGGGAAAAAAAATCATTTCAGGTTGAATGAAATGGTTTGTTAAGCCCAAAACAAATTTTTTGCTGTAAATGTTTTGTTTGTTTAGATTTGGGGTATATTTTGCTCTTTTAAAAAATAAAGTAAGCTAAATTTTGAAACAAAATGTCATTTCAAAATCAAAAGTTAAACCATCTCAGTTCAAAACTGTCAAAACAACATTTGGACTTTTAAAAAAATATTTTTTTTCCCTTGACTGAAACATTTGGCCTGAATTCACAAATAGTTTTGGTCAGCCTGAAGCTGCATGGTGGATCAACTATTTGTCCAAAAAATTCACTCAGGTCTAATCATGAGGTCCTTAACCCTATGGAACATTTGTCTGATTTTCTTTGTGACTGTCTCCCTAGTGAACCCTAAAAGAAACCATGGTCTAAGCAGTAATATTGTTCGATCAACTAGCACTCATGGCTTTGATTTCAGTTTCATAATAGGTCATGGTCACCATCCATATTGGTCATTTGGGGCTTCAGCAGCAGCAGTAGTGCAAGAATAGATTGCAACCTCTTGAGTTTAAAAGGGAGATTTTGAAAAGGTTCTAAAGAATTTAGGAGCACAACTCCCATTGATTTTAAAAATCAATGGGAGTTGTGCTCCTAAATCCCCTAGGTGCTTTTAAAAGTCTCTCTGTAAAGCCTTACCGCTAAGACATTCCAACATCTTGCCAACCTGGAAACGAAAGACCAGAATCAGGATTTAAATTTAGATCTGTGGCCTAAACCTGTGAAGTTTTGAGTCTCTGTAGTGGCATCCATTAACAATAGTAGGAGCAGAGGGCACTGAGCATCATGCAGGAGACTCAGCATTTCTCAGGATTGTGTTGCTACCTGTTTGTGCACTTGGCCAACATATGTTATTAATAAATATTGAACCAAGCTGCATTACAGAATTTACACCTTTACACTCACACTATCTTTTATTTATAAGCTTTCTAAGTTTATTTGCATTTCTTTCTACTGAATACAGTGATTATTTCAATTTTATGTTTACATAGTGTTAAAACCAACCGGAGCAAGGATGCATGGAATTGCGCACCGAAATAGTTTTTAAATTACAGCTAAACAGGAAATACATATTTGTTTTAATTGTAGTGTGTCCCTCATCCCTTCCTGAAATACATTTGCTTCTTATACAGTGCATAAAAATTAACATATATATATAGTACTTATTAATCAATTATTGTAAAGGTATATAATATACATTTCTTTGCTCTGTTAGGTGGAATTTCAGGCAACAACATCAAAACACTTGTGACAAGTACTACTGTATCTTTTAACTGGAACATACTAGCCAGTGAATTTTCAGTTTCAATTTCACTGAATAACACTTTGCGGATTATACAACAAAATGATGTCTTCTTTGAGTGGGATCATTTGATACCTGCAACCTTGTATACTTTTACATTTGAATTTAAACAGCTGCACCTTGAATTTATAAATGTGTTTCAAGCAATGGATATTCAAGTTGAAACAGGTATATACTCTAGTTTATCATGATCACAAAAATTAGAAAGATGACACTCATTACTTTAAGAGAAAATAAAAAAAAAAATTATATGTACTCAGCATTATTGTGAAGTCCTGAATCCCTGTAGTAGCATCTATTTGCAACAGTGGGAGCAGAAGGTAGTCAGAGTACGTCTACACTACGAAATTAGGTCGAATTTATAGAAGTCAGTTTTTTTTAAAGAGATTTTATACAGTCAATTGTGTGTGTCCCCACTAAGTGCGTTAAGTCGGTGGAGTGCGTCCACAGTACGGTGGCTAGCATCGACTCTTGGAGCGGTGCACTGTGAGTAGCTCTCCCACAGTCCCTGCAGTCTCCGCTGCCCATTGGCATTCCGTTTTTTTTTAATGGAGTTCTGCCTGCACAGATTTTCTCCCCATACTGCGGTCAAATCCAGTACCTCCCGTTCGGAGTTCTTTTGCAATTCTGGAACTGCAGGAAATGAAATTCAAAAGTTCCAGGGGCTTTTCCTGATTACCTGGCTAGTGCATCTGAGTTGAAAGTGCTGTCCAGAGCGGTCACAATGGAACATTCTGGGATACCTCCCGGAGGCCAATACTATCGAAGTGCGTCCACAGTACCTCAAATCCGGAACAGCGATGTCGATTTTAGCGCTACTCCCCTTGCCGAGGTGGAGTACAGAAACTGGTTTTAAGAGCCCTTTAAGTCGACAAAACCAGGTTGGTTGTGTGGACAGATTTAGTTTTAATTCAGTATAACACGGCTAATTCTGATATAATCGCGTACTGTAGACCAGGCCTCAGCAGCATGCAGGAGGCTCTCAGCATTTCCCAGGTTTTTTTAATTGAATTTTAGCCATTCTTAAATCCCTTTTGTGTTTGCTTTCCAAAACACTAGGAGAAATAGAGTTTTAATAGCACAGATGTTTGTAGAAAGCATATTTCAAAGTCACATTGAGTATTTATGGAAACAAAATTTTAAATTTGCATGTGCAAGTATTTGCTCATCCAGTCAAAGAATAGAAACAATACCTTGTGACTGATTTGGCAAATTTCAACAAAGTAACCAAGTTTGAATTTCAGATGTTGAGATGTTAGATTTGAAGCAACCTGTGATCAGTCCATCAAGTTAAAAAAAATTGTTCAAAAAAGTTCATTGAATAAATTCAAGGAAATTGTGATCTGTTTATGGATATTCCTAAAGAAGAAAATGAGGCAATATTCACATACTAAATTATTTGTTGTGAATTATTCGCCCAGCTGTATTGTCTAGCAGGTGTCTGTAATAACATTATGATACGCTGATATCCTGGAGGGGCACTAGTCTCGTCATAGCATATGCATGCTGAAAAACCTAATAACCTTACAATCTAACGCACTGATCTTGTAAGGTGATCTGCACAGGTGGATCTCCTGTGTCCATATGATCCCATTGACTTGAGTGGGGCTTTGCACTGGTATTGAGGGTCCATCCATATGGATCAGTTTGCAGTACTTGAGCGAAAGACTTAAAAATCTAAGACAAATTCAACACAATCGCAGTTTTTGAAACATGGGTAGATTTTGTTGTTGGGTCATGCAAGGAGCAGTTGTCAAGTGCAGGAATAGTAAAGCTTTTAAGGAATTGCCATTATTTGAAAATTAGATTTGGTTCTCTGTCATTGAAACTGCAGGAGAGAAAAACATGGTGACCAAGAATATTTCCTTTGTCAGCCTCCAACCTGGCCAGGGGTACTTTCTGAACGTTGAATAAAACCACCATGCTTTGATAAAATGACAATTCCTCCTGCATCTCTCACAAAAAAAGTCGCCGCCTAGCCTATGCATATGCAAAGGTACATTTTTCTAGATGGTCATAAATGAAGCTCAGAAAGTGACTTGCAGAAGAATTCATAGGAAGCTTGTTGCAGACCTGGAAACATCCTTAATCTGTGATTAGAGCAAATTGACTTAAATCTATTGAAAATCGAACTACCCATGCTTACCCAATTTTGCTAAGTGCTTTGAGGCACTTTCGCCTAATAGGTCAGCTATTGGCTGTGGAATTACGCAATATGGTTTCTGACATGCTGTTTGCTAAAAACCTGTAGCACTTTATGCCAACATTTGGAGAGGATGTAGGTTGCATTGCACATGCATGCATGGCTAATCTAGCTAAGTAGTGGACATGAGTATTTTGTCAGGCATGCTTTGAATGAGACAGGGCTCTGTAGGAGCTACTATTTGATTGGCTGGCACCATTTTATTTAATAATCTGGTGTTACTGTCTAAAATCTTAAAAACTGTTTATTTAGCAGCACAAAAGAAAAAATGAAATATGTTTAAAAAAACCTAAGTCCAAAACCAAAACACTATACAATAAACATGTTAGCATTTTTTTAAACTTTTAAATATCTATCTTTAAAAATTAATGAATATTTTTCCTGGAGAAGTCTAATAACACAGGCCCTTTTCCTTATTTTAACTGAATACATTCAATTTTAACTTCAATCACATTACTGAATAATGGATAAAAAGTTGTAATATTCCTGTTAGTTGTAGAAAATTAAAGGAATAATTTCCTTTCCATATTTTCAGTGTTGATACCTCTCGTGATTTTATCATGAGTCTCATAATATTTGGTGGTTTTTCTTAAAGTCCCAGTTGCTGGAATCCTGAGATTGCAAGAAAATCTCAGCTTTCGTTAAAAAAAAAGTTTCAAATCATCATGGTTATGGACAAAAGCTAGAAAGCATGATGTGCATGCACTCTAAAGTCTCAGAACCAAGAGGCAAATAAAAAAGAAGGCAAAACATTTTTTTAAATGTATGGCATTCTTATGATATGGGGTGGCTAATTCATGATTCTTGAATGACTGAGGTTGGCATTACTGTTAATTCTAATTAAATGTCATCATACTTTATAGACTTGTTTAAGATTTATGAAATGGAACATCACCATTACTGGTAGAGAACGTTTTGGAAATAATGTATTTGTTCACCCATAGGTCTGTGTTCACAAGGATGGCTGGCATTCAAAGGCAGCTGCTATAAAATGAGCAAATCAAGCAAACCATGGAGTACGGCACAACAAATCTGTGAATTGTTTTCAATAGGAGCACACCTTGTTGATATACAGAATGAAGAAGAACATATATTTATATCTTCTTACCTCCAGACAGTCAATCAAATAATCATGTTATGGACAGGTCTTAATGACTTGAAGGTAAATATGTTTGATCTTTTGTTATTTCCCTTACTAAAACAGATTTTTCTTTATCAGGAGAACTTTAATATGTATAATCAAATTCCTGTCGATTTAAAACTTACTATAGTAGGTTGATTTTTAAATAAAAACACTCATTTACATTGGTTATTAATTTGAGTGGTGATTAGTAGCATATTGCCTATTCTGCAAATAAATTGCAAGTATTTACAAGTAAATTAATTATTCATTCATCATTTTAAAAATATGCTACAAATGATTTTATAAAAATAATCATCTAGGGCAGTACATGAAACTTTGAAAAACAAAGAGACGCTTATATGTAATCTTTTGGAACTAGTTTATTTCTCTGTATACAGATAAGACCCTGTTTTACCCCTCTAGGTGTTATGTCTTGCCAGATCTGAGACCTAACTCTGTACTCCTTATAGATGCCTAAATCCCTTTGGAATCAAAAGGAGATTGGGCTTATGTGCATGTAGGATCAGGTCTATAATGTCATGGGAAGATCTCCCCAGATTCATGACCAGGACATGAGGAGATAGTCAAGAAGACATTGTACCCCAAGAACCCATCCCAGATTTTACAGTAAGCCCAGAACATTCTGGGACAGGACTTCGGGAGTTGAGTCAGTGATCTATAGATATATTTAATAAAGTTAATATTGCTGTCCAGTTATATTGAATGTCAGGGCCAGATTCTCATTTACACTAAGGTCCTTTATAACTCTGTCTGTTTCTTTTTTACTCCCACTTTAAGTCCCCTTTACACTGCCAGCATATGTAATGAGACCATAGTGTAAATGAAAATCTCACCCACAGTGCTTTGCTTCGGAAGCAACCAGAATTTAAAGGCCCTTGAAGTCCAAAAAAGAAAACAGGAATATTTAACGATGTGCATTTGTGTGAAGGTAAACTGATATTTTAGGCCCTATTCAGTTAGGTACCTAAACATGTACCTAAATTTAAGCACACAAGTAGTCTTGTTGAACTCACATACTTGAAATTAGGCATGTGCTTAAGTGTCTGGCTGAACTGGGGCCTTACTCTTTAACCTTTTAGACCTTATTATTGGACACTCACTCTCTGATCTTACGCTCCTTAGTTAGGAAATACCCCATTAGATTATTGAAATATTAAAGCTATAACCCCAACCATCTGTTGTCTCATTACAATAAGAAAAACAAGATCAGTGCAGTTTTAGTTTCCCTGTTCTCTTTACATTTCTATTTATGGGATTTAATTTAATTTCAAATCTAGAGATGAATTTCAACTTTGTGTATATGTGCGTACGTAATTCAGACAGCGAGGAGCTAGTGTGGTGAAGACTGGCAGTATTTGAAGATGGATAGGTTAGCCTGATGTACAGTGGACATTCTTAATTTTTTTATTTCATAGAAAACAAAAATGACAGCTGAACCTTTCAGCACTATTCCAGTGGATCCACTGTAATATACAGTAGATCCACTCTCAAAATTTCTATTGATGTCAAGTGGGAGTCCAGTGAGCAGAATGATTGGAGCATTGAAGTGACATTATTGGAACTTAAACTGAATTATTGGTTTGCCATTGGAACAATTTGCTTTATTTATATTAAAACAGTTTAATTGTGAGGCAGGGAGAAAAACTGCTAATTTTTTAGCTCAGCATTTGGAAAGAAATGAAACTTGTCCAGGCAATTCCATCTAGTCAAAATGAGGTTTGAGTCATTGTCTTGAGGCCCTATAACCCCATACATCACCATGGATAGAGAGAATGGGAAGTAAGTAAATTTGGTAATGTTGCCTTTGTGATATCATTCCTCTACTTCCACTGACCGTTGTTACCAGTTTTGCCCGTTACTTTGGGGTATGCTCATTTATTAGGGTTACTCTTCTGGGGGAGGGGTTCTGTAATTTTATCAATGTACTGCTTGTGTCACTTGTGTTCTCATACAGAGCTCTACTTCTCCCTTCTGCAAGTCCCCTCCCAATGGCGCTATCTTGCAGGACCTATGTTCCCCAGTGCTGGGTTCTTCCAGCCCCAGAATCAGACGAACACACACATTAACAGAGCGCGTCTGAGAGGACCAGGTTAATCAGCACTCCCAAGTTGACCCCTTATATGTCCCTGGACTCAGTAGGCTGGGTCAAGCAGCACCTCCAAGCTGTCACCCTCATATGCCATGGGCACCACACCAGAATAGAGTACGCCTGAGCATGCTGGGTCGAGCAGCACTTTCAGTCTGCCACCCTTGTATGCCCTGGATTCAGCAGGCTGGGTCGAGCAGTATTTCCAAGCTGCCTCCCTCATATGCCTCAGGTTCAGCACGTCCCTATCCCCACTTTCATATTACAATTGATGAGCTTGATGATGAGCAATTGATGAGCAAACCCACAGGATTTTGGGGCGCTGCAGGGATCTTTAGCTTAGCTACGAGGAGCGTTGCTGCAGAGCGAATGAGGATGCCAAAAAACACTCACGGGGGGGGGGGGGGGAGAGAGAGAAAGAGAGAAGCAACCAGCTTAACCATGAAAGTTAGTTATTGTCAGGTAATAACCATAGGGGAGCCAAACAAACAAAACAGTTATAATATTAAATCTAACTTGAATTTGATTATAAAAGTCAGGTTTAGAAAACTATAACAGATCACACAAGTCAGGGTGAGAAGGCTATACCTCGAGAGAGAGAGCTGGGTTCTCACCACTCCGTGAAGCTTGAATCAATCGGGGGTCCCAGGTGCTGGTGGTAGCTGTGGGTCCAGAGTACTAGAGACAGGCAGAGCCCCCAGCATGATGAGTCAGGAGAAGATGAAGTCCCAATGGAACTGATGCAGATTTTGGATCCAGGCATCAGAGCACTTAATTGAGTGTGAGTTCGGGTTTTTGTAGGGAAAGAGCAATGGTTCAAGGGAGAACACTAGGTTTGTTTGTGGGTAAACTGATGGCTCAAGGGAGTGTACCAAAGTTGTTTTCTTGAGGCTGGACAATAGGAACTGATCATTCCTGGCTATGGGCGGTGTTCCTTCGAGGGAGCTCACAGTGCAGTTAGGCAGCTTCAATATTTTGGATACTAATAAAGGATTTATTATTAGAATTGGTCTGATAACTACTGAGCTGTGGGTGTGCAGGTGTGGGTTCATTAACATCTGGAGCAGAGATTCCCCATCATGCAGTGCTTCCCCGCTATTCTGGTCCCAGAGTTCAGTGCGGTTCTTGTCTTGGAATCTCTGTTCTCCATTCTGTATGCTAATGAGGATGCCTCCCTGTCCCATCTCCGATGCAAATGAGTTTCCTTAATCCTGTCACCCTTGTCCAGAGGGGTTTAGGTGTGTTTCTCCCTGCCTTTTCATTGCTTTTTGTAAATCTTTCTTCTGATCAGCTTTGGTTCAAGCAGAGGCGGGGTGTGTGTGGGGATCTTCCGTGAGTCAGTCAGGCTGGGTACTGCGCCCTGGTTCCCCAAGAACACAGAGCTGATAGGTAACACCCTTGTGTGGATAAGTTAATGTTGCTGTGTGAAACTAACTTCACTGCCTAGTTCTTTATATTTTAATATGCAACTTTAGTGTACATTAATGAAGTATTCTTCATGTAATGTTATTTTCTCTTTTTACATATATAACTGTATTAAGAAGTACATTTTTTCTTAGAATGCTGAAGTTAATTTAAGTTACCTTGGTACTATAGGCAGAATGTCATATTTATAAAATTCCATAAAAGACAAAGGTATTCCACAAGACAAATACCGCAAATGTTATTTCCATATCTACTACATATTGTGAAGAAGCATTTTAATTTTACTTCATCAACTTGGTTTATACAAGGAAAGAGTTAATCATCAGTTTGGAATTTGACAGTTAACCAGCTGTTTATATTATCTTTACAAGCATTTCTCTGTTTGTGGGAGTCTGGTCAGTTTAATGAACTAGATGAGTAATTTCTTTTCAGAATGGTGGGAGATGATAATGAACATACTTGATTTTCAAGCACCTTGCTGAACTTTCTTCCTGGATAATTTGTGTCTTTACACTGTACAAACAGTATACAGATTTTTGTGTGTTACTACTGCAATTAGTTTGTCATATGAACTCTGAGAAATTTAGAAAAACTTGATTTTTGCATTTACAGTATTGTCAACCTCAAATGTTCAAAAATCATGAGTCAGTCCCCCTAAAATAATGAGATCAGGTAAAAAAATGTTTTAGGTTCTTTTTATTTGCCTCTTGGGTTTTGCACCTTTAGGATACATTTTCCAATTTTTCTCTTAAACCCTAAGGGCTAGAAACCTGTTTAAGTGAGAATCTCAGCTTTTAATTTATTTTAATCAGAGGATTCCAGAAGCTTTAAGAAAAATGCCACATATTGCGAGACTTGCAATAAAATCACAAGAGTTGGCTACACTATTAGCAATTATTATTTATTCTTTCTGTTTTCTTTTTGCTTTTCATTCTGTAGTCCTTTCCTGACATTGAGCTGCATTTAAAACTTTACAGACATCAGTGAGTGTACTGGATGATGGCAGGATATCATGGCGATAGATACCTTAGAAGTAGCTGTAATAGAGAATTAAGATTGGGGCACTTAAAGTAAGATTCTCTCCCCCACTCTAGCTCCTGTATGCCAGATAAAGAGGCTCTGAAAGCCCTGATTCTGGCTGGAGGACAATTCCCCTGATAGAAGAACCTCAGAGGATAATCACGGACTCATTGGCTGTCTTCTGAAGTTCTGCTTACAAGCCCCCGTGTTGAATGCATGTTCAGGGTAAAACCACAGTGCATAATGTGGCTGCCCCAACTTGGTCCAAGATGCTGTTACATGGCCCCTGGACCCACCCAGAATCGTTAATGTGAGAAAGCTATAATTATATATTACAAGCTATCAAAATCCAATCTTTGGATTCTTATTAGATATGGGGGGGGGGGTCTTTTAATAGACGCTGAACCAATTTGTATGCGGACACCCTAAGTAACAAGCTGTATCCATTTTTAATACATCACATACTTCAAACCCTGCACATAGGGCCTCAGCCAAAACAACCTGAAGTCATCTTTGTTTACATCTAAGCTTTCACTAGAATAAAGTGAAAACCAGGTAGCGGTTTCAATGTAAACTTTTCCATGTGTTTTTAATTGATGTGTTAATTTCAGTTGCTGTATTTTAACATTATGGGGGAAATTTTCAAAGGCACAAATGGCAGTTAGGTGAAAGTCATTGAGAATTAGCTGTCTGTCATATGTACTTTTGAAAATCTTCCTCTATCACTTTAAACCATGGCAAAATGGAAACATTAAGCATTGCAATGAAAGCAACAGTATCATGTTGTGATATGAACCGAGAACATTGTTGGCCCCAGAAAAACAATTTAATGCGCTTTAAATGTCCTCAAAGTCTTGTTTACAGTAGGCAAGTTTGCAGGATAATTTTTTTTCCCTGAATTTGTTCAGAATGATTGACTACCCACTATCATTTCCAGAAATGAGATCTAACTTTATCAACACAACTAACTATGAGCAGGTGATCACCATTAATTTTTTATTGTGATATACAACACTCTTTAAATTGCTTCATAAATATTACTAGGATTATTAGAGGATTTTTTAAAATTATTGATCCCTCTGCATTAGCCTCATGTAGCTTTTATCATTTCTAGCAAGATGTTTTCCATCCTAATTATGGTGGAGTGGTGGCAACACCATTGTTAGGGTTATATAGTTTAATAATTCAAAATGTCCCACATAAATAATTTGTGCAAATAAGTGCAAGATGTAAATACCAACTGTTCAAGATATGTCAGCTGTATTGTAGAAAAGATGAATGGTAATAATTCAGCGGTGTAACTTTAAAACGAATATTTCCTGTATTTTTTGTTTACTGCAGGAAGAAGGTCACTTTTTGTGGACAGATGGATCTCCTTATCTTGGAAAAGCTAAAGTCTCATCCTTGTCCTTGATACCAGAGAATGAAACTGACTGCTATGCTTTTCAGCAAAATCCAACTGGTCCAAACTATTTCTTTACAGGATTTTTCTGCTATATATCTTTGCCATATCTTTGCGAATATGAATGTAACTATATTTCTTTCAGTCTTTTACATTTATTTGAAAGTGTTTCCCACCCCTATAAAACTACATTAATAATGTTAATTTTAGAAAAATCAGCCTTTATATTTATCAATTATTCTAAATTTTTGGTGTTCTCTTTCAGTACTTTCTGTACCAGAAAACTTTGTGTTTAACGTTCAAGATGTCAAAACAACTGAAGCTGTGTTTGTTTGGAGTGATTTGAATGACTGGCTTAAATCAGGATTTGAACTTATAATTAAATACTATTTTGATGATTCAGAACAACATTTTGAGCGCTTGCCTCTAAATACAACACACACAACAATTGTGCAATTGTCTCCTGGTCGCCTCTATAGGGTTTTACTATCAGCAAGGAGCCCCAGAGGGGCACAGACTAACTTAAGTCCAGTTCTGATGGTAGAAACAAGTAAGTTACAATACATACAGGAATAATAACTATTCAATCATTCACTTTTTCATATATTTTCTTTTAAGACGCTATGTTTTGTGTTCATGGACATGCTAAAATTAGAGACTGGCTGAACTGAAATCTTGGATATGAACACTGCCAGATTTTAGAGTGTTCAAAATCTTGATCTTAATCCATAGCTAAAATGCACTATTGGAACAGATGGCGAAAGGACTGAGGAGTTTACATAGGGCTTAAGTAGAAAACATGCTAAAATGTGACTAGCTGTAAGGTCAGGGATTTAACATCTGATTTAAAAAATATTTCAAAACCTCAATCCCGTCATCATTCTGCGCCTAGAACTTCCATTGAGGTCAAACGGGTAGGATCAGGCCGTCAGTAAAAGGTGAAAAGGCACCCATTTGACCACCATGATTTAATAAAATTTCACAGGTTCTGATACTCAAGGAAAAGACTTCTTTTGGAAATATCACTATATCCATAACTATGTAGTGAAGGTAAAGACAAATTTTGCAGTTTGAAATACATTATAGTTATTTTTGAGCCAATGGAGCCAGCTAAATGGAACAGAGACAAATGTATAACCCAATTATCTACTGTCATACTAAAATCTAACTGAACACACCCAGTGAACACTAGCAAACATTGGATAAAGGTGATTAATTCCTCTGAATCAAAGGTGAGTCAAAGAGAAATCTCATTAAGAATAAATTACTTTAGAGACACAAACAAAACTCCAAAACCACTCAGTCTGCCAAAGAATGATACCACAAGTAGAGGAACATATTTTACAATTTAATTTCTGTCTGAATCCAATCATTTTGTACCTTTTTTTGAAAGTAGTATAGACAAAAAAGTATGAAATTATATTTTTTGTTCCAAAGTGTAAAGTCAAATGTTTTTTTAAAGAAATAAACATGGGTATATGAAACAACTTGGGTATATGAAACAACTGAGATAATTAAGCTGTTAGAAGGAGAGGATGCCATTATATAGGGAATCAACTCCATATCATCTGGGATGATTCCAAACTGAAAGACTTTTGGTCTGATCTTTGAAAACTGATTGCAGGGGAAAGTTCTTCAAGTTCCTATCTCTGTGGTGTTAGGATCTGCAGAAATTAAACAAGGATAGATACCATGGGCTGGATTAGCATCTGGCAAACTAGCATGAATAGTCTGGCAAACTAGCAGGGTGGGAACCAAATTACTCCATAGGGAAGTAAGGTGTACCAGCCCTATACCTGGTGGGTTTTACTCCCTCCTCTGTACTGGCTCAGATTTGCTGGCTTGTGTGTTTGAGGTGGTGAGACTCAACCCACTTCCCACCCCTGCCTATCTGGTTATATCTTTAATAAAGTGTAACTAAAAAATTGCCAGAAGCTATCTTCTTATTTTCCTTTTTAAATTTTATCAGGGCCATTACATTCTCACAGTTTAGAGGCTACACATGTATCATCAACAGAAATCTATTTACAATGGGACCCCCCACAGAACTCCTCCAATGCATCTTTTCATCACTATCTTGTCACCATTTTGGACACTGAAGTAAACACATCGGAGAAATTACCAGTTCATAAAAGCACCACTTCAACGGTAATTAGAAACATCAAGCCGTATCATCAGTACAAGATATATTTACAGAGTGTATCAGAAAAGGGATCTCTAAGCTGCAGTGAGACGCCTATATTAATTACAACAGGTAATTACATATATATATAGATATTTTCCATTTAAATTGAAAATAGAAAGCACGAAGTTATTGTTAATTGGTATTATATAGGTAGTGATTTTCTGGTACATGTTCAGAGGCATGCCAGGCAAATTCTCTTTCTCTAAATTGTCTCTATCATTCATTAATTTTCCAGATGGGGAGTGTATCTATCCTCTTTTTTTCCAGTGGCTTGTGTTAATATTTACTAAATAAATTTCATAATGGTTTATATATATTTATTTACACAGCTCATATATTTAATGATAATAAAATGGTTAAATCCCTATGTACTCAAGTGTAGCTTTAAGCATAAAAACATGAAGAATGTGAAGTTTAAGCAAATGTGGTAAGTTAAATGTGAGCTGACCAGTGCACCAATTAGGAGGGTTTATTGCAATTTGCACTTGGCACTTGCTCAAAGTTCCATAGGCTGTGGAACATGGGGGCCATGACTCAACCACTTTTAAGCAGCGATCCCTTACTAAATCAGGACAGCTACTGCTGAAGCAGTCCAGAACGTCACTCTGGCTGTGTGGTTGCAATGCAGTTAAAATTTGACCCAGACACTCCTTGGAAGGGTGGGAGAGCCAAATTTCAGTGAGTGCCGCTGTGACCTGGTGCACAGGGTCACAATACCACTCAAATTTGGCTTGGCCACCCCTCTGTCAAGACAGAGGGACGGTCAGGTTAAATGGGGTTGTGACTTGGCGTATTGGGAGTGCATTCGGTGGAGTGCCAGGGAGTCTGCTGAGAACGTGATTCCTGGCAGCATTGGCTCATGCGCTGTGCTGGTAAGAGAGGGGGAGACTCCTTGGTCTAGGGAGACCCAGGGTTCCTGTAGGAGCAGGAGAGGGGAGAGAGTATGGGGAACAGAAGAGGATCCCAGCTGAGGGGGAATTCCCATCCCCCCAGAAATATCTCATTTGACTTACATAAAGATAGATCAATGATTATACTAATGGTCAGATTTTGATATCCTCATTCACAGTGCTTAGTGCTTCACTCTGTGACTATTTCCACTGCAATGGAAGGGACTCCTTGCAGAGTAGGGGACTACTGATTGTGAGTAAAGGTGGCCACAAAGGATGACTGGAGCAATTTTAATAAAATACTAGTAATAAATAATACTTTTTCACATACCAGTCACCATTAAACCACCCATTTTCTATATTTATGTGGAGACTCAACAGCACAGAGACAAAGAGAACAGTACTGTTCATCCTTTCACACATCCTTTGGATAGCTCATCTTCCCCTTCCCATCTTCCCCACTTCCTCAAGCCTTGTACTTAATGTTTCCACCTGCCCACCCCATCCTGCAATATAAAACCACAGAGAGCTACCACAAGATTCAAAACAGAAACTGCAGTTTATGCAAAAGAACACAATTTAAAAATCATTAACTACAGAAGGTGAGTGTATAACCTGATATAACCTCTCTTTTGATTAAAGCACTGTACACATTTAGAGGTTTCTCTTGCTATGGTTATGTATGTGTCTTATCCAAGAATAACAAAAGAAAACATAAAACCAAAGAATTGCATTAGGAAGGGTTACCAAATGGACAATATCTTTGACCTGTGTTTATACACTGTAATTTTTTGTCGTTATTTAAGCTGTCAGTCCACCTAGCAATGTTGTTATTCGTCCCGAGGATGTGCAAGAAGAGAGTGTAATTCTTCATTGGAAGGTACCACAAGAGGGCCTTGGATCCTACATTCAAGTGAAACCTACTACAGATGTGGATGAAACTGTAAAGTTTTTAGTAAATACCACAGATAGATTTAAGATTAATCATCTAGTTCCTGGCATGACTTATGACATAGCAGTGGCAACTGTGAATAATGGAAATATGAGTGAGCTGAAGACCATTCAATGCACCCTAAGTAAGATAAAATTTTATAAAGATTAACAGATTATGAATTATTATTATTATTGTTTAGCATAAATGATTTGGCACATTGGGTAGTCTTGCCTGGCAATCCTGGGCCTAAATTGAGAGATTTAATGCATTTATGTAAACTGTCAGAGGCACAGTCTTTAAATTAAGAGCATCAGAATTACATAGCGCAATTCAATGCGAATGATACAGCATTGTATCATAACCATGCTTAGAAGTGCAATGGCAGCACTGAATGCAGTTGTGTGAGAGAGATGGGGACCAGCTAGGACATTTTATTCCCACTGTGAAAAGAGATTGGGTGTGTTGTGGATTTGAAATGGGGCGACTGAATACAGGAATGGTTTGGGTTAGATAATCTGTATATTGGTCTGTTATTGGAAAAGCTTTTAATCCAAGTAAAATGTCAGGAGTTATGTAGGCTGCTAAAGCAAGAGTATGTTGACAAAGATGTAAATGGATAAGGGAAAGGAGTTAAAGGCTAATAATATGGTGCACATAATCTATGAGAGGTAAAATCTTCACATTATTTATCTAAGGATCTTCCCTGTTATACTTAGTCTCCTGGGATATAGAGAGACTATATATAGAGAGACTGGTACAATATAGATATTTAACAAGTATATAAGGAATGTGGAAGGTTCACACTCAATATGTGTGTGTTTGTGTAGGGCTGTAAAATATAGACAGCTGAAAAATGACAACATCACAGTAAATATAACTGATGAGTATTTTTTGGTAGATTTAGTAATTTTGGGGGCATTGCATGGTGTCCAATATCTCATTCCAGTTACAGAGGCCAGGAAATTACAAAAGGTACTTTTCACAGCTGCTAGCACCAGCTGTAGAACAAGAATGCTAAGATGTAAAGAGAGCTTACCAGTCAAATGCAGGGTTCCTTGGCACTTCTTCTATGACTGAATTTACTCTCCTTATTTTACAATCCATAAGTTCATTTCTCTAATTTTGTTTCAAATACTGGTACTTCACTGCTTACTGTAATTATGAATGAAAAGGAAATTAATGACATCTTCTGTGGACTAAACTGTTGTGAGATTGACCTCCTTTATAAAGTGCTTTGAGATCTAGTGATGAAAAATGCTATATGAGAGCTCATTGTTGTTTATTTATTTCTCAATGATACTGTATCTTATTATGGTAGCTATCACTTTATGCCATATGAACATATTTCTCAGATAACCTGCTTCAGATTTATTGTATTATTTTCATTCAATTTTTTGTTAACTGATCTAACATTTTCTCTAATTTTTCTTGTTCCAGAGCCCAAACCAATTCGGATTATTGTCCCTTATGACATTTCTAGTAATTCTGTGGTTTTATTTCTTCAAATGCCTGATGTTGGAGTATTTGATGGTATATATGTTACAAGCAAAGGAGGACCTAATGCTACACTGGCTTTAAAGAATGATAATAAAGTAACAATTGAAAACTTGATCCCAGGCACAGAATATGATTTCTATGTTTCCACAGTAAGTGGAAACATGTTAAGCTCCGTATATCACGTACCTGGTGTAAAAACATGTAAGTAATTTAAATTTCAGTAGTGTATGATCCTAAATAACAACTTTAAAACTCTTTTGAAGGCCATGATCTCCTCTACTCAGTATAGATACAGCTTCAGACCCTGAGATCTATTTCGGCAATTCAAAATTAAATCATACCACTGGATGAAAGCTATAACTATACATTAGCATTGCTGATATTTTAAAACTTTGTACTCATTTTGATGCTTTATTTGTACCAAGTATCTACTAATATTTAGCACGTAATTCAAGAATTAAAACAATATTAAATTTGTTGTTGGCCTTTTGGGAAAAATAAGGTATTGATATTTTGACCATTCCTATTTAGTCAATCAGATGAATATCAACAGAGCTTTTTCTGTGTCCTGATATCAATAGGTCTGTGCTAACGGATGCATCTCAAGGTATGTTAGGGGATGTGTAAATAGTGTTTAGATTTCAGTGCTGCAAGGTGCTAACGTCAATGAGAATTAATCTAAGCACTTCATAGGAGACACTCACCACAAAAGCTGGTTAGAATTCTTGGGATAACTTTTTTTCCCCCACTACAAATATGTTTTTTTCTAAAAATAATTTTGTTGTTGTTTTGAAATTTTCCATTTTTTCCCCAACGAAACTCCAAACCCCAAAAATGTTTTGGTTTTTCACTTTTCTGATTTTAATTGTTTCACTTTCTCAGCCTCCTACATCATACACTATTTTTCAGTGGCAAAATAGTAGAAGGAAAAAAGAGAGGAGAGAGGAAAATAGCCAGGGAAACCTCACAAAAATATGAAAATATTCAAAACAGAAAATTTTTGTGACTGAAAACTTGAGAAAAATCATTGCAGAACATTTTGAATGAATGAAATAATGTTCCTTTTTAAAACCTACAAGATGAAAATGATTTCTGAATTTTCTATTAAACATCTTTACCATTTTTTACACCAGTTCTACTCATCCTCTCCCAAGACCCAGGCCCTAAAATATGAATTGACTTTTGGCAGAGTCCAGTCCTCATGGCAGAGTCCAGCCTGAGTAAGTTGGCTGGGTTTTGGGCAGATAATTGGAGGCAGAAGGGAAAAAACCTCCCCCTCTCAAGGCTATGAAGTCATAGAGGCTACTTCAGTTTATTACTCTGAGAAGCCTTCTGCACCCTTTTCCACCCCTACTGCAAGGTAGAGAACTGGCGATTGCGTGCTTCTAGAATCATAGAATCATAGAATATCAGGGTTGGAAGGGACCTTAGTAGGTCATCTAGTCCAACCCCCTGCTCAAAGCAGGACCAATCCCCAATTTTTGCCACATATCCCCAAATGGCCCCCTCAAGGATTGAACTCACAACCCTGGGTTTAGCAGGCCAATGCTCAAACCACTGAGCTATCCCTCCCCCAAAGCATAGATTCTAGATACTTTGTCTCCTTGTTCATCCTTCCCTTGTAAAAATTTGGCTACTTAAACAGACACTTAATGGTTTTAAACAAATATTACACCCATTTAGTGTTACCATAATACCCCTCTGTCCCCCAATGCTTTTTATTATCTCCATGATTAACCAGTGAGAACGCTTTAGGGCCATGTGGAAAGAGCTGAGATCTGCAAATATTTATTACAGAAATGAGCTGTGGACATTAATATGTATTTTACCATCTGTTTTTGAGAAAAACATATTTTGTAGTAAATAGAAGTAAGCATAGCTAGCAACACAATCACTGGAGGGATATAATCAAAAACCAAGGGATACTATTTTGGGGACAATGTACTGCATACGTGATGCTGAACTTCAACACACATAACATCTGTAGTAAAGTAACGATATATGGAAATATGTGGTGAACCCTTAACATAGTCCGAGATGAGGGCCACATAGCTCTGCCATGTTCAGAGGCCCTTGTGTGCTTACGGATCTAGTGAAATATTTATGTTTCTATTGAAGCATGTATTGCTGTCAACTTACTGTCAGTTGTCTGTAGTGATATTATTTTTCCAGTGTAGCATATGTAGTCCACACACATTTTTTGACATCATACCTCCTTTTTTGTTTGCAGAACCTTTAGGGATCTCATGTGTGGGACCATTTTTTGTGTTCTAAGTCAAAATGAAACATGTCAAGTAGAAGGTTTCAGCGTGTGCATAGAATTGTGTGTTAGAACTTGAAGGGCTATGCTTTTTGACACACAAGCCATGGGATTGATCCTTCACTTCTCTCTCCAGCTGAGTTGGCCTTTGAGCCCCACAAATTTAATGAAAAATATTAGGAGAATATAACCTTTTAATGAAAACAAAGGTTCTATTCCTTTTCCTTGCAAAAATGGCATTAACATGTAAACCAATATAAACAAGAGGTAAGCTGGTTGCTGGGGTTGAGTGGAACAGCAAGTTTAGTTCCACCTTTGCAACAGGAGACTGAGACCTAAAGAACACACTTACCCATTCATACACACCTTTTTTTATACGAAATGGGTCAGTTAAGCTTGGTGTATCCCATCGAATTATCTTGCTAACCCATTCCACAATATTTATGTTAGTCCTGGGCATGGTGGTATGATACTAAGTGGAGAGGGATTAGTTAAATTTTGGGGGAGTGGATGGCAAAAAAGTTGTTTTACTAGCCTTCCCAGAAATGCCAGCTCTGCCACCAGAGGGAAATGCATAATCAGACCCAATATGGTTTTCAGATAGGCAAATTCATCAGTAGCAACTGGTTTTCTTTGAATTGTGATGAATATTAGCTCTCATTCTTTCCCTATTTTTCTTTTTTCAAATTTTTGCCTCAGTGTATGTGTGTGTTATAGAATCATAGAAGTGTAGGGCTGGAAGGAACCTCAAGAGGTCTTCTAGTCCAGGCCCCTGCACTCAAGACAGGACTAAGTATTATTTAGACCATCTCTGACAGGTGTTTGTCTAACCTGCTCTTAAAAATCTCCAATGATGGAGATTCCACAACCTCCCTAGGCAATTATTCCAGTGCTTAACTACCCTGACAGTTAGGAAGTTTTTCCTAATGTCCAACCTAAACCTCCCTTGCTGCAATTTAAGCCCATTTGCTTCTTGTCCTATCTTCAGATGTTAAAGAGAACAATTTTTCTCCCTCCTCCTTGTAACAACCTTATATGTATTTGAAAACTGCTATCATGTCCCCCCTTAGTCTTCTCTTCTCCAGACTAAACAAACCCAGTTTTTTCAATCTTCCCTCATAAGTCATGTTTTCTAGACCTTTACTCATTTTTGTTGTTCTTCTCTGGCCTTTCTTCAATTTGGCCATATCTTTCCGGAAATGTAGTGCCCAGAACTGGACACAATACTCCAGTTGAGGCCTTATGTGATCTTGGATCCTATACTGCCATCTGTTTCTGTTGCAGACTTTCACTGGTCTCTATGGGGATCTGAAAATACTCTCAATATAAGGTCTCATCCTGCTGTTCTTCACTTGCATGTCTCCCATTGACTTCAATGGCATTTATGCATGCAGAACTGATGGATAGGGCCCATTGCATTTAGGTGTTTTATGTGGTTTGGTTTTTTTTAGGTCTGGCAGCTCCACTAAATGTACATGAACGTAAAGTTACAGATACTTCAATACAAATTGTTTGGGATCGTGCTGATGGAAATTTTCAGCAGTATGAAGTCACATGTACAAATTGTGCAGGCACTATCATGGTATGTTTTTAAGAACATTAATTGTGTATAGTCAAGAAGGTTACTGTTGCACCTCTTCTAGTCAAATAAATTGTATCTGATGCTAACAGATATTAACTCGTTCAAAACACAGAGATGCTTCAAATCAACATTTTACTATTACTTAAAAAAACTGGAAGCAGTTCCATAGAAATACGTAAGCCACGATGTTTGATTTGTAGGTCCAAAAAGTCATGCAAGAAATGGCAGTGTTTTCCAATCTTATTCCTGGAATGCTGTACAACTTTACAATTCGAACAGAAAAAGAAGGTTTCAAAGACAGCCTTCTTGTAATAAAAGAAATAGAGACAGGTGAGACCTTACTGTTATAATTCAGTATACGTTTGCCTCTACCAGTATTACTTGTATTCTCCTGCAGTTGCTTGAAACTTTTTTGTCTTAGGTAGTTAGTTCAACCATTTTCGTACTTTCTTCCAAGTTCGCCTTCATTGTTATCTTCTTGGCTCTTTTCTTTGGCTGTTTCCCTGCTCTGAAAAGCATATTTGGGTATGGTTATACTGTGCCATGGTCCTGCTAATGTTATCTTAAGAATTATGTTGCCAGATGTCCACTCTCATGACTGATACTGCACAGTGCTTGGCAAGTGTTGCTAGTCATTAGAGAAAGCAATTATTTTCAATCCACAGGACTCTTTCAGTTTCAGAAGGTTCTCTCTCCCCTGACTCCATCTCCCATTTGCACTCATAACTTACTTAGGCTGCTTCTCTGAAGACACTGCCAATTGTACTGTTCAAATATCACCACCAAGTGATTATGCTGCCACTATCTAGTATCATCCCCAGTTAATGATTTTGTGGTTTAGAGCTCATCAGTGTACTGCTGCTTCTTCCTCCAGTGAGTGTCACATTCCGATTGGTTGGCTAGTAGGGGTGACTCAGCTGAAGCTGTAAGGCTACAAAAAAGGTGTATTTTTGCGGTAAGATAATTAAAGACTATCTCAGAACACATGGGGCTGAATTAAGGAATACAGAGACTTACCTGGGTTCAATTACAGATTCTAGAAGGGAGTGTGTGCTAGTGGTTATTGACCCTACTGTGCTATCTGCCCCACTCTCTTTCTGTGCCCCTCTGCTCTTGTCCAACCCAACCTGGCTCTTGTCTTGTCCTCCTCTCCTCTTATCCACCACACTTCCCCCTCTGTTCCTATTCACAACCCCACCTCCCGACCCCTTCCACTTCTGTTCCTGGACTGTCTGTCTCTTTTTCTATCCTTCCTGCTACTCCTGAGAGTGGAGACAGAGAGGGGGCATGCTACTTCCCCACTAGCGTGAAGTCCTTGAGGAACCTTGTGTCATTGATGTAAATTGAAGCTGCCCCTCCTGCAGCTTTAATTTGTACCAGGGCCATGTGGCTGTAAATCAGGGAGCTGTGACCAGTTCCCTATTAGTTTTGCTCAGAGGTCTGGTACAGTGGAGAATCAAGCCCAGTATGTATTATTCCGTGTATCCCTGTCATAAGTATATTTTAGGGTCTATACAAACTTTTCTAGGTGTGGTGTTTTGTTTTGTTTTTGACTGGGGGTAATTGGTGCTGTTAGCCCTGTGATAGAATAGGCTATTTAAACATTGCTTTTTTTATTGACACAGTACCAAGCCTGGTTAAATATATGAATCACAGTAAAGACTCAGAATCAATAACTGTTACCTGGCCATCAGCACAAAATATATTTGATGGATACATTATTTCAATTATCAGCAAAAGCATCCACAAAGAGGAAATATTATCTTCCAGTGTAAGGTACGAGGATGATATTTTACTACCCAATCAAATAAATATATATTACCAGATGTCACATTGCATATTTAAAGAGACTATGCTGAATTATTATTTATATGTAATATTCATTGTTTGACAGGTAAGTTAAAAATAATAGAATAATAGAAATGTAGGGCTGGGAGGGACCTCAAGAGGTAATCTAGTCCAACCCTGCACACTAATGTTAATGTGCATTTACATACAGAAAAAAAATCTTAATCTTGATCAACAAACATCTTCCTCTTCCTCTTTCATGAATTACTTTTTTTTTAGAAATAAACAAATCTAATGGGCTTAATACATAGATAAGCCTAAATTAAAACCCTGGGTCTGAACACCCACCCACCAGCCTATGGTCATGTCATGATCTGGCCCAAAATTTATCATCTCAGATCCATCTCTGTCTGAAATGAATTAATGCTACCTGAATGTTGCATGTAGAGTGACTGCAGGATCTGAACATGATTCCTGTAAGGAATTTAACTTGCATCATATAAAAGCAATCTCAATGCCTGGCAGCATATGCATATAACTTTTGCATTAGTAATATTAATTAATCTGTGAATGATGTACAGTAATAATATATGTTTGTTTTCCAAATTCTTAAAAATATAACCATGTTTTTCTTAAATATGTAGAATGTTCAGATTTGACAATCTTTCCCCGGGGACTGACTTCTTAATTAGTATTGTGACTACCAATGGATTAAAGAAAAGCCATCCTACCACCCTCAAGATTAGTACTTGTAAGTTCGTGCTTATTTAATTTACTTTTCATGGCTGCAGATAGTAAGGGCTGTTTTCTTTATTTAGAGTCTTGGTTGAAACATATTTTTATTTAATCCAGAAATCTTTAAAATGTTATGATTAAATTCATACACATTTATAATATTCTTACTTTTTCAAGATAAAGATCTGTAAACATTATGAAATAAATGAAAATATTGAGAAAAAATAATTTTCTTCTATGTTATTAAGGGAAGCTACATGTACTTAGATAAATGGTGTGAATAATTAGAATAAAATAATGTAAATAAAATTGCTTCTTCTACAGAATTTTGCATTACTTTCATCTCCCTAAACCAATTTATTTTTATAATTCTCTAGTTATTTTATCAAACTGTACCTCAATCAACAACATGATATATTGTTAACATGTAGGAATGAATACAGTCTATCCTTCATTCTTCTGAGCTATGAAATGTAAACTTTATTTTCATATTTAGTATGAAATGTAAAATATTAATTTAAAAATGTTGTCTATAAAACTCATTCTGCTTTGAATTTGTCTAGAATATTCTGATATTATATTATATATCTCTGTCTATCTTTACCTCAGATCCTGATCCACCCTCAGATTTACAGGTTTTTGGACAAGAAGAGAACACCGTATATTTGTCTTGGAAACTGCCAAGAGGAGGCTTTGAAATGTTTCAGGTGAGATAAATAAAGAATATGTAAAAAGTAATGCTGCCTTTTAAATCCTTTTCAGTTCTCATTGAATATACCATATACTGCAAAACTTAAAGGGATTTTTTTGTCTTTATATTTCACATTAATCTGTGAAACGATTACTGTCATTTGAGGAAAATCAGCTATCTTTATATCTTTATATTAGGTACATATTACATACATAAAACTATGTTAAAAGTATGTTAAGATTTCACTCAAGCACTCAAAAGTAAGGGAATTCCAGAATTAGGTTTACCCATGCAATATTAATTTGGGCCCCCCGTGCATGTGCATTATGATACGGTCCTACCCAATATCACATAAGAAGTCTGTAGATGAACCTAGAATAAAATCCAGTCCTCCTGGGGCCCAATACAGTGCCTTAAGCACTAGAGACTATCCTTTCTCTTCTTACAACCTTCTGCTTATTTGCTGTTGATCATGAATGAAGTAGGGGTCCTGTAAAAAAACCCAGCATGTGAGCATGTAATGAAGAACAATAACAATGTGCATGTACAAACTGGCCAAATTAAGACTGCATGAATAATCGTAATTCAGGCATAACCTTTGTGTGCTTGAGTTTACAAAGAAAACAGAAAATCCATCATGTGAAGCTACACTGACCTTCTCACATGTGTCATCAGCAGGGTGTCAGCGTAGGAATTTTGGATCCACAGCGTAGAACCCTACCACTTGAGCTAAACAGTAATTAACAGCAGCGGCAGTCTGTTGAGCAGTCACTAGATGGGACACATTACACGCTTTGCCAATGGCTCATGCAACTCTTTGCTTGACAGCAATGGAATGCTGGGAATCAGGATTTTTTGGGTTCTGTTCCTGGCTCAGAAGTGGATTGATGTATAATGGTTACAGAAAGCATAACCAAACATATATATTTGACACATTCATTCTGAAAAGAAGTGAGGCCAAGTGAATGAGACTTGCCATATCAGATGCAGGTTTCTGTTCCGGGCTCTGTCAGAAGAGTCCTTGACTAACATCTGTTTTACCCCATCTGTAAAATGGGAAGAAAACTTGCCTGCCTCTTAAATAGGGCCATGAAGCTCTTCTCAATATAATAAGGGTTATGAAGTCCACAGAGATATTAATATCAGGCTATGGAAAACAGAAGAGTGGAATTCATGATTTCTTCCTGGCTCCTAGGCCAGTATGGCAAAAGGCAGAGGGGCAGGAGGGGGTCAGGATACCTCTTCTTGTTGTTGATCCTGCTGCTGTGTCCTAAATGGAACTCAAGGTCTGTGGGACTTGGGAGCATGTTCAATGCAGATGGAAGTGCAATGGGACCTGGGAGCATGCTCAGTGCAGTCAACATATAATAATCTATTTGGGGCTAGGAGAATGTGTCATGCAAATGACACGTGGGGAGTTTTGTGAGGTTAGAAGCATACTCAGTGTAGTTGTTATATAGGGAGGTGTATGGATCTGTGAGCATGCTCAGTGCAAATGGAAGATCAGTGGGGCTAGGGAACATATTTAGTGTATATGGAATGTTCAGAGATTGTAGCAGCAAGCTTCTACCAGGCTCTATTGATGACCATTTCTACCAAATTTCAAGTCCCTGTTCCAAACCCCAAAAGCACCTCTTCAGTGAAACAGTTTTTTTGGGGGGGAATCAAAATTGGCAAAACTCTTATTTTCCTGTAATATGAGGCAGAAATCAAGCATGGAGAATTTCAACCCAAACAGTTAAAATCTGGCACATTTATAAGCAACTTTAAACAGGGGATTATAATGGAAAATGTTAGGCAACTTTACATACAGGCATCACTACATACTCTGCCCATAATATAATGTGGGAATTATCTCTATCTGATAAATTGGATACAAAGCTCTCTTAGATTATTAAAAATAGAAGTTGGTGCCCTCTTGTATTGGAAATGGTAATTTTCTCTATATTTGCACTAAGGTTTCAGATTTGACCTGTGACATTGACGTCCTATAATCTCAGTTTTCTTAATGTAGCAGTTTCTTAGATTGGTACCTCTACTAGAGTAAGAATACAGTGTTCACTATCAATCTGACTTAGTAAGAGTGGCCAGTGATCCCAGCCACAGCACAATTAATTTATGCATCCCAGAATATTTTACCCATTTTTAAAATAAATTGTCTTTGATTTTCTATGCCAGCTGAGATGTGCTTTTGAAATTGTTTGTATGTGTTTGGACAGGATATATTTACCAAATCTTATGGGAAAAAATTGCAATCACAAATATTAATCTAGTATTAATTAGTTTTATTGTTTGACTAATCATAGAGGAGGCAGCCATGTTAGACAGTGTTTTTCCTGAATAAATGAGATTGTGTAAAACTTTAATGAGAAAGGCTTCAGTAGACTGGTTACTTAGCAAAGTGTACCTGCATAATTGGGATCATTTTACTAATCATTTAAAATTAATCATCCCAGCTCACCATCTTTCCGTTACATGTATAGTAGTTTGTAGAGTGAAGATAACACTTAAAATGTGCTTTCTTGTTTCATATATATATGTAGATATTTTAATGCATTACTTTGCTTTTAGTATTTTGCCACTCTCTGTAATTCACACGAGTAAACAACATTCTCCTTGGAGTTAAGCCCAAAGAAAAAGGCACTGTTCTGGGGAGATACGCAAGGGTCTGAGGGGATGGAATCCGCACTCCCAGCCACTTTATGGCTGTACCACTGTGCTTTCAGGTCACTCTCGCTCTGGTGAGACTTCTCTTCACCTCCAAGCCTTCCTGTCCTGGGAGGAAGCAGCTGGTGGATCTGTGCAGTTGTGGGTCTACCTGCCCTGCCTTTCCTTTCCCCTGGCCCAACTATTGCCCCTCGAAAACCATGCATGCTAAAGCACAAGGGGATCTTATAGAGCACAGCTCTGTGGCACATGTGTTTGCAGACTTCCTTCATGTGCTTCTTAACTGTTGCTCTCCTGTGCTGCAGAGTTTTATTGTATTCAGGGCTTTCAGTGCCCGTGGAAGGGACTGGGACTAGGGCAGGACCGGTCTCATAGACCTTGAAACTAGGAATTTACATTGGGATTTTCAGAGAAGCCTGTGGGAGTTATGTGGCCAAATCCCATTTGTTGGTATGATCCAGTGCAGTGGTACTATCCCTCTGTGGTGATAGAAAGCAGTTATACGGTTTTGGAGTAGGATAGAGTTGCTTAAGCATACTGATGAATGGAGTTGGGTGTCTAACTCCCTTAGGCTCCTTTGAAAATCCCAGTTTTAAAGAACATTATATGGTTTTTTTCTTTTGGTCCAGGTGCACAAAGAGCTTGGAGGTACCTGGCCCCAGCTCAAAGTAAATCTATATGCCTGAGCCTATCCATTAATTCTTGGCCTGCTCTTTTAACCATTAGGTAGTTCTTATTCTTTACATCTTCACTCTAATCCAAATGGTTGATAGGTGGTCTCCTTCAAAACTGGGGTCAGTATTGCTCTGTGACTCAGCTAGCCGGGGTTTGCTATTAGAGTGTATTGTTATTTTCCTTTAGAGCACAAGCAGCTCACCTGTCAGCCATTACTGAGCTCCATCTGCCTGGGAAATGAATCTCCTAAAGTCATGCCAGCCATTGAGTCAACTACATCACTCTACACGTCTCCCAAGGTGTTGAGTGAACTGTTTAGCCATTACTCTTTCAAGCTATTTAAAAGCCCCCATGATAAAATAGCATACTGTAATTTCATACATTTAAATTAAAGTAATTATTTCTGTAATGTTACAGATAACCAGAAAGCACTTTGGGGCAGGGACATCATCTTATTTGGTGCCTATACACGACAGGTCCCCAATCCTGACAGGGGTTTGTGTGCACTGCTGTAATATAAATACCAATAAATTAGTAAGAAACATGAAAATAAAATGGAAAGAGAAGTAAAAAGGTTAAGACATTTAAAATTCCTTTCACAGCTGTTTATAAACTCTTTGAAGATAACTGAATTTGCCACTCCAGCATATAAGGCAGTGCTCCCCAAACTTATGAATGCTGAGCACCACTTCAGTAAAATCAACTCAATCATGGCCCCCCTGAAACCCACCATGTGTTATTAAAGGCCTGCCTCTCTTAATTTGTACATCTCCCCCCCCCAGCCCATAAGGCAGTCCTTGCATGGGGGGCACACCTCACCCTTTGGAAATACTGCTATAAAACAGGGTTTTCATTTCCTCTCTTTCGGTAAATACTGAATTTAGTGTTGGTGAAGCTGTTCTACCACTGGAGGGGGCAGGTGGCTCTGGAGATGGTGCAAATAGCCCTGGGTTCCAGCAAATCTTCCTAAATTTGTGCAGCGGTCTGTGGATCTGTGGTGTATAGAGAGTGATGGAGGGAGATTAATTGGAGTAAAGCCTTAGTATTGTAATGATGAAAAAACATAGACTTGTTTTCTGTTGGCTTCAGTTTCCCCACATAAGTATTTTTGCTGCTTCAAATGCAGATTAAAATGGGGGCAGAGGATGTACTTTGAAGTCTTTTGTTATTGTTATTGTTTGTATTAAGATTGCTCTTAGGATATGTCTATACTACAGTGTAAGCCTGTGGTTGAGCCCAGGCTCAAAGCTAACCCCCCTTGCATCTACATTGCAATTGCACTAACCGAGTATTCAGACTAAGGGTCCCAGGATCCTGCTGGGCTGGAGGTTCTAATTTTGAGTCATGCCAGACCCAGGGTCCAAGCGCTATTCCTTTGTAATGTAGCCACAGCCCCTCTTGACTCAGGTCCTAGGAGTCAACTTTAATTTTTTTACGTAGATTATGTTTAACACAGTACTGTACAGTATTTGCTTTTTTTTGGCCTCTGCTGCCTGATGGTGTCCTTCCAGTTCCAAATGAGGTGTGTGTTTGACTGGTGTGTTTGTAACTCTGAGGTTCTGCTGTAACCCAAAATTCCATGGGACAACTTCTTTTGTTTTCTCTATCCCAACAATCTGCAATCCACTCTATTGAAAACAGAAGCCTCCCCCCAACCGCTTGGAAAATGGCAGCAACTCAGATCAGCATTAACCCATTGTGTTCTGATCACCCATCTGCAAACACACTGTTAGAGACCCTCCTGAGTTTGCATCAGAGAGCAAACTGATCAAACCTTTTGCAAAGCGAGCTGCTTCCTGGTAATGTGCTGGGTGGGCAGTAAAGTTTTCCCACAGTGCACCACGTTCCTAGGCCTAGAGCAGCCACATTTCAGAGAGGTGGATGGGGACACTAGGCTCTCTGGGATAGGGTTACTTTGACTCGGGTCTGCATTGCAATGTGGATGCCAGAGCCCTAGGTTCGAGCACGGTTCAGAAAATTCTTAACCTAGGGTTGAAATACAATGTAGACGCTCAAGTTCAGGATTCCTTAACATGGGTCAGCTAACTTGTGTCCCATGACTCTGGGCTTACATTACAGTGTAGACATACCCTTAGAGGTCTCATCTGAGTTTAGGGCCACATAGGGGATATCTACACTGCACGCTAAGCCCTGGGCTTGTGGACTCAGTGTTTCTAAGCCCATGCTTGAGTGTCCTTACATCATTATAAACCTAGGTTTACAACTGCTGGTCTTGGGTCTCACAGCTGTGTTAACGCATCCATACTGCACTATGCAGACCTTCTGATTCAGGTCTGCAGCTTGACCTGTGTCCAAATTGCAAGATGAAATGGCTTGGATCTGAATCACGGTGGAACTTGAGCTCTGACCTACCCCTCTAGCAGGGTCCTAGGACCTGGATCCTGAGTCCTTGCTGACTCAAGTCAGACTGATTTGTGGGTGGGTGGGAAAGGGGGTTTGACTCAAACCTGAGTCAGAGCTAGGACTTTGTGTGCCATGTTGACATACCCATTGTGTTAGGCACTGTATAAACACACACTGATAGACAGTCCTGCCCTGAAGCACTTACGAACTAAAGTGACAAGAGTGAGAGGGGAACTAAAAGCACAGAGAAGTGAGGTAACTGCCCAGTGAAGCAGAGTAGGTCAGTGGCTGAACTGGGACTAGAATCCAGGTCTCCTGACTCCCAGCATGGTGCCTGGTCCACTAGTCCATGCTGCCTCTTTTAATTACCCTAATTTAATACGGATTTTTGTGGAAAGTGTTACAAAACTTGTGAATTTTAATATTAATCTCTGAAAAATATTTTCTGTCTTTGCAATATCTGGCTATTATAATACATTTTCACTATGAGCAAGTAGCTGTCATCTCTGACTATTACTATTGTGAGATGAAAGAATTGGATATTAAAATGTATTTTTCCTCTGTAGCTTTCCTATTGTTTGATAACAAACAGTGAAACACTACATACAACAACTGTTTATGGCAGCAGAGCTGTAGTGAAAAATCTGACCCCTGGAATGGACTACTTGTTTCAAGTAAAGACAATTAAAGGCTTGGATTCCAGCATGGCTGTGGAGAAAAAAGTCACCACAAGTGAGAAAATACCTTATAGTTTTTCTAAGTTGGTTTCTTTTAAGATGGCAAAATAAATATGGATAATTATAATGAATATATGTGGTTACAAAAGAATAGTGTGAGTAAAATGAAGGCTATGGGCTACATTCAGCTCCTAGTTGCACTGGTAATCTAGAGGAAGGTCTTATGTCTAGTACACTGGGTTAAAACTCAAGAGCTGTGGGTTCAATTACAGATACAGAATTAAAGGAGGAGATGTAGCTACATGAAGCAACAAACTTCCAGGTCTAGATGTGCCATCTCCACTGAGTGTTCCAAGAACAGACCCTAATGCTTTTAATGTGATCTTACACTTTACTTTCAAGTGTTTCAGCGTTTCTTAAAATTCCTGCAAAATAGAGATACTAAACTGGAGGATTGCTCTTGTACAGAGGCTGCAGCATACTCATGAGAAGATACTCTTGTGCTTGACTATGCTAGAAAGCATGACAGAGTAGACAAATTGTGTTCCAAGTGTTCAGCAGGTACAAAAAGTAAACACCAAGTTGAAGAAGTTCCATTGCACTGTCAGTAGTGCTACCAGAGAACAGCATGGAAAGAGTAGGGGATGTTTGGGGAGGAGTTATGGAGAAATAGATTTATGTCAGATTCTGGAAAAAAATAAATCAACCATGAAATTCATACACACATCTCTCAGCCCTTCCCCCCTCTATTTTGTGGTTTCCTGTGGTTTATTTGGTCCCAAACTCCTTAACCATTGAGTGATTTAGTGAGCTTGCTCTGCAAGCACAGCGAACCTACTCAGCCAGTTACTCACAGGATAGCCAGCCCCAGGTCTGGCAGATTCTTATTGATGCAAAATGCATCCCAGGCAGAGGGAGAAAGCATCTTCCCCTGTTTGAGAAGTCCATCTTTGGCCAAATATTCTCATGAGTATTGACGGTAAATCCAATATGTAGCTGGGCAAAGATTTAACTGTGAATAGGCTTTTCCTTGCTCTTAATAGTAAGCCCTGCTAATTTTCACAGAAAAATGTTGCATTAATAAGATTTCAGGAGTCTGCATGCAAACTTAATTAACATTTCTGTAATGTGCACCTTTAGGGAAACCTGAAAAGCATTTTCCTTCAAATTGTAACAAGGCACATATGTTAAAGAAAACACTATTAATTATTGGTTATTAATTAAAAATTAATGTCATTTTAGAAATGCTATTATAAGTACAAAAAGTCTTTTTTTGGTAACTTTTATCATTGACCCTGGATAGTTTGATGTGTTGACTTTTAAGTGAATATATGAAATATTTAGTGACTCAATTCCTCACTTATAAAAGAGTATTGTCCATTATATTTTTGCAAACTTTAAATTTCTGTGAATAGAATCATTAATGTTATTGATGAAGGGCTCAATTCTCATGTCTCTGCAACTCTAACTAGCTGTGTTTTTCTAATGAGCGCTCTACTAGGTCTGGAATCCTGCTAAGTCTGGAATCACATAGGTGCATATTCACTGTGCTTTGCTTCCCAAATCCTGCCTTCTTTCTCCAGGTGGCAGAACTGCACGGGCTATTCTGCATCCGTGAGCAGAAAATCTCCTTAAAAGCTTTATATTTCATAATATTAGGAAACCTCAAAACATTAATGTTAAAACTCCATATTTTTGCAGATTGGTGTAACTTTTAGTTGAATATGATAAAGTCTACTTAAATTAATTATTTATAATTTATTTTCTTTGTCTGTCTAATATATCTGTCTATCTTATTTATCTTTTTTCTTTAAAAATGTAGAACCAGCTGGGATATGTGGTCTAATGTTAAAAAAGGCAAATATTTCCTCTGCCACATTTATGTGGAATCCAACCAGGACCAACTTCACCCATTATACAGTATCTGTATCAAACAGTACATTCAGGAAAGAATATAGTATTTTGGGAGTGGTGAATGACTACACAGTTACAGGTCTGACTGCTGGCGGCATTTATAATTTCACATTACAAAGAGTCAGAGGCCATGTTGAAGGAGCTATCACATTCATTGAAATTGTAACAGGTTTGTAAATTTTCTCTCTCTCTTTATTCTTGCAAGTGGGTAGGCATCACATTCTGGGAATAATTCAGACCAGTGAGGGGTTGTGTCACCACCTGCCCCGCAACTTTTTGTGCCTCACAATGCTTTGCTGTTGTAGCTCCCAAACTGGGCTGCTCACAAACAGCAAGCAGGTCATACTCTGAGTGTTTGTGTATAGCTACAATCCTGAACCAGCAACTCTGACCCTAGCAGCCTGTTGGAAACACACCAGCCACACTCTGGCTTCGAGCTAGGGTGACCAGATGTCCCGATTTTATAGGGACAGTCCCGATTTTTGGGTCTTTTTCTAATATAGGCTCCTATTACCCCCCACCCCCGTCCCGATTTTTCACACTTGCTGTCTGGTCACCCTACTTCGAGCAGCCGTGGTCACTACCTGCAGGGTGACCTCAACACACTCCCAGTCCTGAATTTCCCACAAAACATATGTTCTGCACTGTCCAGCCCTCTCTTGGACTGTTCAGATATTATAGGACCATTGCGCTTGTAACGGGTCAATATTCAACAGCCTGCTACTTTAAATGGAGTTAAACACGACAGTGAATTAGTTTAGATTAAAAAATGAAACAAGTTTATTTAACTACAAAGAGATTTTAAGTGAGTACAAGGTATTAAAGTCAGAAATGTTTACAAGAGAGAAAGATAAAACACTTTCTAGTAGCTAAAAGTTAGCAAACTAGAATTGGTTCAAGGTAAAATCCTTACCGCATGTTCCGAACAACAGGGCTGACCAAATTCTCAGGTCAGAACCACTTCCAGCATCCAAAGGCTGGTTCCTTTGTCTTCTTAGGTGAGAGAGAGAGAGAAAGAGAATATGCCTGGGGTGTTTTTGCCCCTCACTTTTATAGTCCAGCCACCCTTCAAAATGCATTTTCCTGAGGGTTACCCCTAAATAAAGTTCATTCCAGCTATGAGGAAGGAGACATGGAGTCTCATGGTGAAAGAGATTCCATGTTGGTTGCTAGAATGCAAATGAATCTATTCCTGCTCCCCCCTCCATTCCCAAAGAATGGCCAGTTGACCAGTGATTGCTAATTAACTTGGATGACACCTGGATAGAGGCATCAGTTGTCCTTTGTCTTTGAGAAACAGGTTTACCCCCTCCCCAGACTTGTCTGGTAAACACATTTCAGTCATAATTTCATTGTATGTTCATAACTTTACATATAGTGTTGCCACACACATTTCACCATGATATTATTGACCAGACATTTATTAGTTTTCAAATGATACCTCACAAAGCATATTTGTACAAAGATTACTATGATATGATAGTGTGTAGGGCGTGAATACAGAGGTGCATTCAGTCACACTAGGTAAATATCAGTGAACATTTATTCTTGTACAATATTCTTGTATAACTCATTTTAAACAAATAGAATGTAAAGATTGCCACTGTAGATACTGAGCTTCTGGATGAATTCTGAAATATTTTCATGAGATTTTTACAGTGCGATATCTGAATAGTGCATACAAAGTAGTTTCCTTTTGTTGTGGCCCCAGCTTTGCCTCATCAATACAGCATTAAAAAACAAAGGTACAATATCAGAAAGCTAATCAAGTAGAGATAATGCCTTTATTTTGGGTACTATCGTTATTTTTGTTCTGATATTGTACCTTTGACGTTTTTTAATGCTGTATTTATGAGGCAAAGCTGGGACCACAACAAAAGGAAACTACTTTGTATGCACTATTCAGATATCGTACTGTAAAAATCTCATGAAAATATTCAGCAGCTCAGCGGGGAGACAAGGGGCAGCTGCGGCAAGCCACCCCTTGTCTCCGCGCTCAGCAGCTCAGCAGGGAGACAAGGGGCAGCCGCAGCAAGCCGCCCCTTGTCTCCCCGCTCAGCAGCTCAGCCGCTGAGTGGGGAGGCAGCGGGCAGCTGCCTGCCACCCTCCAAATCTTGGCGCCCTAGGCGACCGCCTAGAGTCGCCTAGTGGGTGCGCCGGCCCTGGCCAGACCAGAAGTTGGAGCTGGGCAGTGTTAAGAACCATCCAGGAAGCCTGGGCCACAGTGGGAAGCCCTGGACCTTCCACCTGGCCAGGAGTGGGGCCTTTGGGGGGCGTGGGGAAAGGAGGAGCAGGGGTGGGGCCTCATGGTAAGGAGGGGCTAAGGCCCACCTCACACCCCTCCCCCACACTGGGAAGAGGTTGGCACTGCCCCTGAGCCTCGGGCAGGTGTGCAGCAGTGCTGCAGGGAATCCTGGACAAATGCTGTCCCGAAATCATTCAGCCTGGGGCCGGGACTTGAACTTTGCATTTCAGGACTGTCGCACCCAATTAGGGATGGGAAGTCACCCTACTTAGGGGCTGAAATGAAGCCTGTTGTGTTGATAATAAGACAGAAAATATCATATTGCCTCTATATAAATCCATGGTACATCCACATCTTGAATACTGCATGCAGATGTGGTCGTCCCATCTCAAAAAAGAGATATTGGAAAAGGTTCAGAAAAGGGCAACAAAAATTATTAGGGATATGGAACAGCTGCAGTATAAGGAGAGATTAATAAGACCGGGACTTTTCAGCTTGGAAAAGAGAAGACTAAGGGGGGATATGACTGAGGTCTATAAAATCATGACTGGTGTGGAGAAACTCCTCATAACACAAGAACTAGGGGCCACCAAATGAAATTGATAGGCAGCAAGTTTAAAACAAACAAAAGTAAGTTTTTTTCCCCACACAATGTACAGTCAACCTGTGGAACTCCTTGCCAAAGGATGTTGTGAAGGCCAAGACTATAACAGGGTTAAAAAAAGAACTAGATAAATTGATGGAGGATAGGTCCATCAATGGCTATTGCCAGGATGGACAGGGATGGTGTCCGTAGCCTCTCTTTGCCAGAAGCTGGGAATGGGCGATAGGGGATGGATCACTTGATGATTACCTATTCTGTTCATTCCCTTTGGGGCACCTGGCATTGGCCACTGTCAGAAGCCAGGATACTGGGTTAGATGGACCTTTGGTCTGACCCAGTATGGCCGTTCTGATTTTCTTATGTTCTTATCATCTTGTGTTTGTCTTTTAAAGCAGTTTTGCCCCACAATAATTGCAATGTTAATTTCTGGCAGCTCTAATACAGCTATATTTTGTTATTCATCAGCCACTGAGAGTGTTTATGGAACCCACTGAGGGCTAGTGCCTGAAAGGCCTTGTGCTTGGAGCACCTACAACACTTGCCTCTGAGCATGTGGTACTCCAGTACCCTACCACCTAGGAGCTGGTGTACCATAGCACTCACAGTGATTCCCTGAGTGGATCAGTTCTGTTGCTTTTTGTAGCTTTTGAAAAATACAAATTTTAATCTGTGATTTGATTTTCTAACACGTCGTGTCCTGATCCTGCACCTTAGGGCCATGCTTAATTTTATGCACTGTGAATTGTCCCACTGAAGTTAGTGGGTAAAGTTAAGCATATATGTGTTGGATTGGTGCCCATGGTAGTCTTCCCTGTTACTGTAATCCAAGCAGAGTTCTTAAGAAGAGAAGCTCCCGTCCAGACGTATTCCTTATTTTTCCCCCGTCGGGTCGCCTTTCATCCTGTGTACTCTTGATTTAATTATTAGTGCTGAATTAACACACTGCAGAGTATCTGTTGCTTTTCATTTCTGTTTTCCATGCACTAATGAAAAGAACATGATTTTCAAAAGCATGTCCAATGTATTTTTATTTAGTCCAATAAAAAGAAGTTCCTTACAGCTTCATATTGTTTGTGTGATAACCAGAAACTATAGAACCTTTCTGGTTTCGCTCTTGTCCAAATCAGGCTTTCCATTTTGCTATTTTTGGTCTTTTGGGGGAAGTATACTTTGGTTTTTTTACACAACAGTTTATAATCTCTGTTTTCATTCTTTACCAGTGGTTTAGAATAATCATTGGGAACGAATTTGATATTAATTATACTGTAACTGATTCTAATGCAACCATCTGATAAACTTCTGTATGCAGTATTTAAATGATATTCCATTTTAATTTTTGAGTATTAAAGCACTGAAATCAGACATTTGTTGACAAGAACATGATAAAAGGCCCTTATGCAATTCTTGTGCATAGATGGGAGAAATTTGTAGTATTCCGAGGGTCAGCTACAAGGCAATCATTTCTCACAGTAATTATTCATCTGACAGCTGATGGCAGGATATAGTAACTGTCTCATTCTTTATCTCTTTGGCTGTAACAAGCTAGATTGTGATCAGAGAACTGACACAGGAATTTTCACAATTCACAATTTCAAGGTAGTTCTGATTTATTTGACATACTCGTAATTTTGATTTGATTACTCTTAGGTATAATTAATCGCTCTTATAATTAATTACTCCTAACTGTTTTCTCCATTTGCACAGTAATATATAAATTGTCCAAGTTTTTTATCAAGATATAATATGATGTGATGGAAGCCTACCAATGGTAAAAGGGGAAGGTATAAAGCATTTGACAGCCCTGATCCTGCAAACACTTAAGCATGTGTAGCCCAGATACACAAAGGGATTTAGGCATGGCAACTCTGATGCAGTGCCTAACTTTTAGGTGACTTGTCACCCAGTGAAATCCATAGCCTTGAGTAAGAAGGCCTAGGCTCCCTATACAATGCATAGGAAGTGTTAGGCACTAAAAATGGGATCCACAGAAGACAGCACGTTGATCAGGGAGCAGCCTAGGCGAATGTCTATGCTGCAGTTAGACACCTGCAGCTGGCCTGTGCCAGCCAACTTAGGCTTGGAAGGGGGCCAGGTGGTCTGGCTAAAGGGCTGTTTAATTGCAGTGTCGATGTTGGGCTCGGACCGCAGCCTGACTTCTGGGACCCTCCCACTTCACAGGGTCCTAGAGCCTGTGCCCCAGCCTGAGCCTGATCGTCTATATCATAATTAAATAGCCCCTTAGCCCCAGCCCAGCAAGCCTGAGTCAGCTGGCATGGGCTAGCCACAGGTTTTTAATTGTAGTGTAGACATACCCTAAGTTAGCCAATAGGAAGTACAGTTAGGGTTCAAAGTCCAGGCATCTATCTTCGCTTGGGATTCACAGCTGTGAACCCTCTCTTGGGACATGTGGGACAACCCTCTCTTGGGAATGTGGGACACACAGGTTCAGTTCCTCCTGCCTAATGTAGAGTTGTGATTTGAACTTCAGTTTCCTACCTCTTAAATGAGTGCCCTGACCAGTGGGCTATAGAAACAATCTTAAGTTCTCTCTGGTCCAATGCATATTTAATTTGTACATAGTGCAATGGCTTCAATAGGAATGAATGCAAGTGCTCCACTTCACTATCCCATAGTCCAATGGTTAAAGTATTCACCTGAGGGGTGGAAATCCCAAGTTCAAATCTCTGCCCTGTATTAGGTGTGCTCTGAGATATCTACTGGATCAAGCCCTTCAGGAAAAGGAGGTGGGGGAATGCATTGTTTGAGTATCCTGCTGGAGCTTAAGTGTGAGATATGCAACCAGGTGCCTAGATTGAGGCAGCTGTGTGTATGAACACTGGCAAAAACTTAGGCCTGTAGGGATTTTAGGCACTTCCAAGGTTCAGCAGCAGCTAAACATGGGTTTCGAAGATTTCAGTGATGCCTGAATGTTTGACTTAGGCACCTAATGTGGCAGCTGGATGCTGAAGTCCTTTTGTCTATCTGGCTCATGAGTAACTTTCCACATACAAATGGTCTCTTTGAATGCAGTGGGACTACTCACATGCCTAAAAGCTACTCACATGTCTAAGGGTTTGCAGAATTGGGGGTTCTGTTTTGAAAAACCATAAGCCGTGTCATCATTCTACCCTAAATCTCCTATGGATTAATGCAAAAAAGTCATAGGTCCATAAAAGCTATTAAATACTTTTCTGACTATGCATAGATTGAACCTTACAAGAACTAGGCAAATGGTTATACAGAACAGAAACAGAACTCTGAAACCACATATGGAATGTATGTTAATCAGATTTGTTGGAAGAAACTTTCATACAAGTAACAGACACTTTCTAGACCATTACTAGTGTCCTGAAAGAGCAGGGAAAGTAGGCCAGTAGGTTAAGCCAATGGATAAAAGAGAGGCAAGCAAAGATGAATTTGTTTACACAATCTGTAATAATTTTCTGCAATCAGTGTTGATTTTCCTCTGATAAAGGAAAAACAAACAATCAGATAATTCTTCAAGGTATGGACTTATATTGTCGTATAGGGAGTTATTCATTCAAGGGTAAATCTAGCCCCCTGCTCCATGGCCATGCACAGGTCCTTTGGAATGTGACCATTGCAGTTTTGTTTTGTAAGAGAAAGGAGAAGAGGCTGGTTGTGTATATGTGTGGGACAGTAAAGAGTGCATTCCCTCTGCATGAGGGAGCCTAGGTCCTGAATTCTCTTTGCACAAGTGTGCAGGGAGTAGGAGTTTAAGGGAAAAGACAGGATTTGCCATGCAGTAGATCCTCCTGTCCACCACAATAGTTCGCAGTGTGTAAAATGTCTGCTGAGAAAACTGGAATAGCCTCTGTGAAGTAGCTCTGCAACTACTGCATGACCTGGAAAGGGGAGAGTTCCCCTGTCCGCTGTATGCATCTGCCTAGTATTCAACATGTCTAAATGAGTCAGTCACTGGAGTCTAGGTTTGGATCATAGAGCACTGCCACATACTCCTTATGAATGCAAAACTGCTGTTGAGCTCTACCCCTTTTTCTAAATCCCATTAGTGTTAATATGATTTATCTATCAATTACTGAGATTACTACTAGGGCTACATTTGTAAAGAATGCCCTGGAAGCTGCCAGTTAAGGCAACAACACTTTCATTTTCAAATTGGAATTTTAGGGCTAGATTCCATGTCTTTTTCCTAAGATGCCTGGAGTGGAGAGCAAAAATGGCTTCATGCCATCATTGCACCCTCTGGATTCTGGCTGCTGAAATGGCTAGAACTAACCGTAGGCAGCCTCCCCAGGTTGCCTATGGGCTTTGCAGCAGCCCAAAAATCTCTATAGCACTCCGTACCTACTCCTGCCTCACACCCAGCATGCTCTCTATACGGGCCTGGGTTTGTGATTGGGACCAGTTGGTCAGAAGCGAGACTCACCGGCACAGCGCCTCCTGCTGGTCATCTTGGGAATTAGCTCTTCAGTCTCCAGAGCACCCTCTGCTGGGCAATGTCTCGCTTGCCTCAGGCCCCCCATGTCTCTTCCGGACCCCAGTGCCCCTTTACCTTGCAGTGCTACCCCCTGGCAGTGCCCCCACACTCAGGGTCTCCCCTCCTAGGGGAACCCCCAACCCTCTAATCCCACCTTGTCTCAGTGACTACTGCCCGGCATCATCTAGCCCCCTCTCACTGGGGCAAACTGCAGTCCATAATGGCCAGTCCAAAAGGACCTGCTGCCTTTGCCTATTCCCAGGCTACACCTCTGTAGCCCCAGTACCTTTTGGCCGTAAACAAGGCCTGTAGCCTGGGGAGTTGCCAGGCTGGAGCTCCCCAGCCCTGCTCCAGTTCAGGTACCCTTTTCTCCCAGGCAGCCAGGTCCTTCTCTCTCCACAGCTAGAGAAAGACTCACCCAGCTCTTGGCTCACAGCCCTTTTATAGGGCCAGCTGTCTCCTAATTGGGCGTGGCCCTAGCTGTGGCTGCCTTCCCAATCAGCCTACCTTTTCTCCCTGTTGGGTCTCAGTCCCAGCTCTCTCCAAGGGCTGGCTTTTAACCCTTTCTGGGCCGGAGCAGGGTGACTGCCCTGCTACAGGGACCATAATCAATCCCCCTGGGTCTAGTGCAACCAATATTAGTAATAAGGGATTTGTGTGGCTCAGTTGAACACAGTTAGAACTTGCAAGTTCTCTGCACACAGGGTTCCTATTTGGATTTTCACAAAATACAGGGAGAGGTTTTTGTACCAGAAATTGCACTTTGATCAGTGCCTTCTTGGTCATTACAATACAATAAAATCGACAGCTACAGTGTCTCCAAATGCCTTGCTGTTGTAATAAGAATATACATATCTTACGAGTTTGGGACAGTAGATGATGGTGACAAAAGACAGGAGATACATGAATAGCAAAAGCGATAGTGTGGGGAAATGGTTGGGAGCTTGCTGTCTGCAGCATTTTGACCTCCATTTGGAGAATCTGTGAGGCAAAGGGGAATCAGTAAAAGGTTCTAGATATTGAGCATGGCAGGAACAAAAGAATAGTCTTCAACAGAGGAGGAGAAGAAGGGGAATAGGAACTTAGACGAGGACAGAATTGACAGAGCACAGGGAAATGGGTAAGGAGAATGAGCGGGGCTGTGATCCTGGTGGGCATTGAAAGTTATAAGAGTAATTTTGTGGTGGATGAGGAACCAGTAGAGATCTTTTGTGACAGGAGTAATGTGATATGTTGTAGTGGGTGATGTGGCATGATGCAGCATTCTGCATAGCATGGAGTTAGGATATGAGGAATACTGGGAGGCCTGGAAGGGGGGAATTGCTCTAATCAAGCTGTGAAATGACATATGTATGAATGAATGATTCAGCAGAATGAGTGCTAGGGTAGTGGCACGTGTGTGAAGGTGCTAGTGAGTGGACTTGCTCTGTGACGTGGGCAAAGGAGATCTTTCAGTTGAGGATACTCCAAGATTACAGAACGGAGAGGAGGAGAAACGCAAAGGGATGCACATGGGCGAGAGCACTTCTCTTATCAAGTAGGAGGATGACTCTTTTAATGACCTGCTGAAGAAAACCGACTGATTCAACTTGGAGTCTGAAGGGGGGCAAAGAATGATTTAAATATGAGACAGAGGGAAGAAAAGAAGGAAGGGAGTGAAGGTGAAATGAGATATCAAGAAAGGAGTGGAGAGGAAGACCTAGGTGCAGTAAAAGAAGAGGGGATGTAGGGAGAAGATAGGTTTGGATTAAACATGCAGTTTTTGGGGGCTTAACTGAAACAAACAGACCTTCCTGCCGTTATTTGGCTCCCCCGTATTTGAAGAGTTATAAAGAAATATCAACTTCATGGTAAAAAGCAGAACAAAATGTGAAATACGGCTATTTCAGAGCTCCAGTGACAGTGCTCCTTTTAGGGTTCATTCCAGCAGAGACATTGAAACAGTCTGATCTTGCAGAGGGAGTAGATAAATATGTTCGCGGCATATTGCTTCACTATCTATCCATTGTCAGCCTGTGTAAGGTTAATCCACTTTGCTGGATGAGCCCTTTGCCCCCAATTCAGCAAAGCGTTTAATACATGCTTATATTCATCCTTATTCAGGAAGCCACGTAGAACTGGCTTGAATTTAACTTTGAGGTTATTGATGGGACTTAAGCACATGTATAAAGTTAAACACATGCATTAGTGCTTGCTGAATAGAGACTGGGTGCTGAAACAAGACCTTAATGATGTGCCATTCATATATTTTAAAAATGAATTGGGACAAGAAGCTACTTGGTCTCTGGTGATTTTGGGCCATATCCCACTAAAGTCAATGAGAGTTTTGCTTGAGTGAGTACTGTAGGATTCGGCCCTTTGAGCTCTTTAATGATTTTAATACAATGATAGAACCTAATCATGCTGTCACTGAATTCAGCAGGTGTTCTGCCATTGACTGCAGTGGGGGCAGGATCAGGCCCTTATGTGGTGAGTAAACTAGATATAACTCTAGATGGACATCTTTATAGAATCAGAGAAATGTAGGCTGAAAGGGACCTCAAGAGATCATCTAGTCCAGCCCCCTGTGCTGAGGCAGGACCAAGTGAATCTAGACCATCCCTGACAGATATTTGTCTTAAAAACCTCCGATGACAGAGACAGATAATCTTTATGATGGATTGTAACCAGTAATATACTTTTGTTGAAATTAGCTTCACATATAGCCTTGTTTGGGTTAATCTATTCTTAATTTGTAATTCACTTTCAGAACCTGCAAAGCCAGAGGGTCTTAAAGCCTTCAATGTTTTGTCACATTCCTTCTCTCTGAATTGGAGACTACCTTATGGACATGTGGAAAGGTTTCATGTGGATCTTATTCCTGGTCATGGCTTTGTTACTATCCTAGATCTTGGAGGTGGGGAGTATCAGGTATGTGTTTTTATTGTAGTACTTGGATAGCCAACTTTTGTTTATGCACTGTGCTGATGGGAAATTTTTTTGCAGAACTGACCAACCATGAAGCTTGCTTCTTTAGCTTTTTAACATAGATCAGAATACAAAAGTACTAATGCCATATTTGTGAGAGCAAATTTCAGCATCTGTGGTTTGTTACCTTAACAACAGTTATAATACTTTTTTTTTTACGTCCACTATAAACCTGCAGCCAGTCATCCAAGAGTTCATGAATAGTTTAACAAAGGAAGGGCAGAGCTATTGAGTAATACAGGCTCATTAATTGTGTACTTGCCAGGAAGATCTAGCCTTAAATCATTAATGCAGGCAACATTTCCCTGTTAAGCCATCAAAAAGAAATAGGAGCACTTTTTGATTCTACTGTCTGAAAAAATATAATAATAATAATGACGTTTCTGGTTCTTTTGCTTTTGTTTTTAATTGGAACTTCTGAGACACAGGTATTTTGTATGAATGCTTACTATTAAGGCGTATGATGTTTATTTCAAAAGATAAGATAGATAGACGTTGGAAACTTGAAAGTTTTTCAGGGATCTTCATAATATTTTTTAATTTCTTCCCTCAGAAGAGCAGCACTTTCTAATGCTTCACATGCATTTAAATATTACTATGATGGTATCCTATGATAGACAATTTTTTTACAGAATCAACTGTACCTAACTTAATGTTGTTTTTTTTTAATATTGTATGTTATTCAAGTCTAATAGTGGATAACTTAAATACAATTATAAAATGCTATATTGCAGCAAACAATTTATGTAGTGTTTTTATTGCTGTAATGTGTACTATGTCATGTCACCCTATATCATGTTTAAAACTGTATTTTCTGTTTGTACTTATCTTGGCAAAAGACTTATATGAATTAATTTGATATTTTAGGCTGATTTTTCTAGCGTTACTCCTGGAACAACATATAATGTGACAGTTTCTTCAGTTTCTTCTTCAGCATACAGTTCACCAGTCAGTAGAACGGTGACAACTAATGTAACCTGTGAGTTAATTATGAGTTAATAATGACTTATCACATTTTGCCCATTCCTGGTAAATAATTGCTTGATTGCTTAAAATATGTACAATATTTCTTTATAAGTTACAGTCAGTAATGAGTTTGAACCTGGTAGTGCTATTTTTGCATGAAAATATTAGACAGTTTGTTGTCTTTAAACCATCATTATATATATCTGCTGAGTGGTCTAGAAGAAAATTGAAGTTCCTCTAAAATTGTTTTTAAGGAGAATCTGGTTATGATTGAAAGTTTTATTAATCCTAATGGATAGTTATGGAAGTGTTTGCTCTTATTTGTATATTATGTATTTTACACATTTCAAACTATACATACAGCCATCTCCATTTAATATGATTTCTTTAAAAATATATACCAGTAGCAAACACATTTTCTAAAACAGTGACGCAGATTTCTATGTAGTTTTAGGTGAAGAATCCTGAAACTGAGCAAGTTATAAAAATCTCTCTTAAAACTGGCAAAATATCTGGCATCAAACTCTATTTTGTCTGTGAAGATTTTGAGCATTCCATTTTTTACATTCTTATAAAAGAATGTTCCCGGTGTTCCAAAAAAGCATTTAATCAGCTTTTGAAACACTGTTCTAGGGAGAAAAAAAGCTTCATATTTACGAGCACATTAGTCTTTAGGCACTTCAGAAATCTATGCTGAAAATGCTTTTATTTGTATGCATTAACTGTGAAGACATATGAATTGTTATCTGATAATTTAGTTGAAGAATGTTCTTTTTGCAGATCCAGGACCCCCGGTGTTCCTTGCCGGTGAAAAAGTAGGATCTGCAGGAATTCTGCTTTCTTGGAATGTACCACCACATCCAAATGGGAGGATTATATCCTATATTGTTAAATATAAGGAGGTCTGCCCATGGATGCAAACAACTTATACCCAAGTAACAACAAAACCAGATAGTTTGGAAGTTCTTCTCACCAATCTTAACCCTGGAACAACTTATGAAATTAAGGTAACAATATTAATGATGAAGCTTTTGTACTTTGAATTCTGGGTGTATTGTACAATATCTGAGATTAAAGTAAATAATATGAAACTATTTTAGGTACATATAGTACTCTCCTAACCTGCCTGCTAATTACTTGTTAAGTTGTGTAGTAAAACACACTGCCCAATTCTTTTTTCATTTACCACAGTACTTCTCTTTAATTACAACAACCATTAAAATAATTTTCATCTCAAACTGCACTAAAATGTGATTTCTTCTTTTAACATCCTGTTTGACATAACATATTATGTGGCACAGTAACTCAGGTCAATTTTCAAAAGTATCTAAGTGACTTGGAAGAAGAGCTGTGTGGAGGACAGAAATTCTGTTTTGTAAGGATTTTGAGGTTTAAAAATCTGGCTTTGTTCTGAATCAGAACAACCCCCAGAACTTCTGAGAGGAAAATTAAAAATTAAAATGGTTTTGGGTTGATGAAAATGTTTTGTTTGGACAAAAATCAAAACATATACTTTCAATTTTTACTTCAAAAATTTTATTATGATAAATATAGAATGGACATAATACAAAATACAATATTTCAAAATGAAAAATCAAAATGCTTCCTTCTGAAAATGTTGTAATGTAACATTGTTGGCACTTGTTTTTTTCCGGTTGTCTGTCAAAACAATATTCTGGCAAAATTGACCTGATGGAATATGGCTCTGTCAAAATTTCTCTGATAGAGAGAAGTCCCATTATCAAAAGTGACTTAGGCACTGAATTTCACTGGGACTCAGGCTCCTAAGTCTGTTGGGTTCTTTTGAAAACTTTACCCCAATTTCTTTCAGCCATAATGATTTACTTTGTGATATATTCCAAAATGGAAGTTAACTTCATTACTCTTCCATTTCCTCACTGTTAAAATTGTGTGCTTGCTTTCTGGATTTGTGCTGATAATCAATAAATGCATTTCCATAGGTACAGTATAAGCAGGCTGAGTATATTGAGATCAGGCATTCTTTTGATTTTGATATATATTTTCAAAAAATCTTTAACATCTGAATAATGAATGACTAGAGGTGAAATGGCCAGAAATTATATACAATTCCCTTGCCAACATTTGTGGCAAGAGGAAAATGCTCATTTTTGTGAGAACCTGGGCAGGATGCTTTTTTGAGAAAATAAGAAGTTAGACTTGTATGCCTCCATGTGCTGCAATTTCATGAAGCCCAAGGGCTGTATAAAAATCATATATTTTTAGGTTGTGAGTAAAAGTGCACAAATTTCCTTTCAGAATTTCTACTCGCACATTATACAGTAAAAAATTGAAATATGGCTTATTTAATTATGCTTAGCATTGTGTGAAAGCTCCTTGTTGTGAATCTTGGTACTGATGACCATGTGGATAAAAGTCAGTCTATGGGTGGCTACAGAAAAGTGTACCCTTTGATCTCTAACTCTCCCTCAGCTGTAAAGCAAAAGTTTAGCAATTAATAGAGAATATACCATTTGCTTAGGCCCTAACCAGGGAAAACTGCCCTGACAAAGTTGAGCAGGTAGGGGTAGAGTTTCAATATAAAATTCCAAATAGCATAATAATTTTAGTCTGTTCTATTCATTATAATTATTAAAATTCTTGCACACTCCGTTTCCTACTTCCTACATGTATCTTTCCTAGGAAAATTGCAAAATGCTATTTTTTTCTTCCCCCTGAGCTTTAATGGTCCTATCTTCTACTTCAGTGGTTCTCAACCTTTTTGGGCTCAGGACTCATTTGTAAATGTTTATGGCCTGTTGTGACCCAGTAAATGGTTTAGGGGTGGAGGCCTTGGGGTGGTTTCGGTCAGATCCTCGCCTCTCAGGAGGCGTGAGTCCTGCCCGGCACTCACCCCACAGTGGTGGCTCCTGCCGCTCCTGTTCTGTGGGGCTGGCTGGGCTTGGCTCTTTGCTCCAGGCGTTGCAATCTCTGGGGTTGCAGTGCTGTTCAGGTTTGGCCCGGCCCCCTTGACTGGACTTGTGACCTGGCTCATGGGGTTGCAGTGCCATTCACTCAAATTTGGCCTGCCCATACTCCCATCATCATGACGGCTGGGCTATACCTGAGTGGTGCTGGGACCAGAGGTTGCAGTGCCTGGAGCAGGGAGGTGAACCCAGCGAACTCCATGGGACTGGAGCCACAGGAACTGCCACACGACCCTTTAAAACATTCTAGTGACCCAATTTTGGGTCCTGACTCACGGGTTGAGAAACTCTGGTCTACTCTACAGGTCAAATTTTGCTCTCTTATGAATGTGGGCAGTTCCCATTGACGTTGTGAGTTCCCTAGATGTTCATCTGATAACAGCATTTGATTAATTATACTTGCATGTTACTCATTAAAGTGAGCTGTGGGTCTCCAACTGCAACTGTGTAGTGGGGCCCACAAGACTGACTCTTTTTCCATACTCTGGTAAAATGGCAGTGACTAGTTGATTGTCACACCCTGAATGAATGACCCACTAGCAGTCTCACAAACGAACGGGCCAAATTTGTGGGGGAATTTCCGCTTCCTCACTTATGTGGCCAGCTAGATGCTTTACTCACCCTCCTCCTCTTAAGTGATATGGTGTGATTCAGGTGATTTGGTTCATTGTAGGGTCTGTCATGTCATTTACGAGCAAGTTCTCAAGTCACCTGTGCGTAAATTATTTTATGATTTCGTTGTACATGGTTTTGTCCCCTTACTGAATTTCTCTTTGTTACTCCAGTGTGAGCACAGTTTAACGGAATTGCTGCTATGTTACGCAGCTGTATTTATGTTTTCCTTTCTTTTTCAATAGGATGGGTCTTAATTTTCTTTTCTTTTTTTTTTAACCTGTTAAAGAAAACTTTTTTAGGCAATGGAAGTCAAATTAATATCTAGTAGACAAATAAATTAGGAGGCACAGGATCATACAATTGTTATACCAAATCAGACCAATGGCTGATTGGTGTGTTTCTCTAGTTATTTATACGTTATCATGGTATATGAGCAACCATTGTTGTTGTATGTTGGTTCTGACAATGGCCAATATTAGAGGGTGTAAAACAGTCATAATGGATAATTAGACAATAATATGCCTACAGGAAAGTTTCTTTCTGGAACTTAGTAGTTGTCTTATGTTTCAAAGCATAAGGATAAATAATATCCCTTATAAATGTTCATCCTAACTAGTTTAACGAGGGATGATAACTATGTGATTCCTATAGGAGTCTAATCTTTGATACTCTTTTCTATAATATCTTGTGGCAGTGAGTTCCACATCTTAGCTATGCATTGTGTATACATTTACTTGTACACATCAATTTTTAATTTGTTGTCTTTCAAGTTAATTGGATGTCCCATTTTTCTTGTATAATGAAACAGAATATAGAGGTGTGCACAGCTGACCTCTTTACTATTCAAAATGTTATATACTTCTGTCATAGCATCTCAGTTGTTTTCTCTCTAAACTAAAAAGTCCTAATCTTTTTACTATCTCCTCCTACGGAAGTCTTTCCATACCTCTAATTATATTTAGTGTCCTTCCTGGACCCTTTTTATTTCTGCTATACCCTTTTTGACATGAGGTGACCAAAACTGAACACAGTTATTTAAGGTGAGTACATACCATCCATTTATATAACATTATATGTTCAGTACTGTTCTCTTTCCCTGTCTCTTTCCCTATCTTCCCTATTGTCTGCCCACCCATCTAGCTATCCACAATGATGCCTAGATAATTTTCCTGAGTTGTTACAGTTAATCTAGAATCCATCAATAATAAGAGCCGTTCAAATGGTCCTTTCCACTGTGCACTACTGCACATTTACTCTCTATCCTTTCTTTGCCATAGCTTTGCCTAGCTCTTTTCTGACATTCTTCACAAACCTGTTTAGTCATGACAAGTCGATATAATATTTTTCCTCTCTATTCTAGATGCTTCTTTCACAGACTTTACCATTCTGACCCCCTGCACTCTCTCAGGCATCCTCTTAGTACCCTTACAAAGACTGTGATGCATTGTCCTCTGCCACACAAAGAGACATCATCTGCAGTATTGTCACTGCGTATGCATACACAGAAACACTCTGGCACTCACCAGAGTGCTCTCTACCTTCATTTCTCCTTTCACACAGTTTGCCACTCTCACCACTGCTGTGAAGATTTTAGGAGATATTAAATTGCCCTATTCATTAATTCTCTTAAATCCAGACAATAAGACTTTATTTTTATCAAACTCTCTTATTCCTTGTTCTCTGTAGGTGAAACTGACCCGTGTGCAGAGAACCAACACAAAGTCAGTGCACCACTTAAGCCCCGTACATAAAAGACACTCTGTCAGTTATGATGCTTATGATGTCAGTTATGATGCTTATGATACAGTTATGATGCTTCCCCACACTGTGCCATGATCTCAGCTCACCACACCTCCAGTGAGAGGTACCCTGCTATATTGTCATCCCTCACAATCAGGCATGCATACTCTTCATCACTCTCACTTCTCCCCATGCTTTTGCCTTTCAGACATCCCAGACACTCACTCTGCCATGCTCTCACCAACCAGGGAGGGGGGGGGGCTGCTATCCTGAAGTTGAGGAATTGGGGTGAGGGCGTGCTTTTCTCCCTTTCCTTCCAAACTGAGGAGGGGAAAAAGGAATGGGGGAAGAAGGCATGATTTTCTTCTCCCTGCTCAGTTAAAGAGTGAGGAGTAGAACTCTTGCCAAGTGAGGATAGGTGGCATTACGGGGGTATTGGTAATCTGTGTAGAATCAGCGTTCATGGGGCCTGAGCTTGGTAAGTGCCAAGTGGCGTTGAGTGCCCTAAATTCGTGGTTACTTCAGTATGAGTTGAGAGCACTTAACACCTGTTAAATCTGAACTTTTGGCTTGGGCTTTGTTGTGGGAGAGCAGATGGCGTTCCCCAACAGGAGTAGGTGGTATGGGCAAACTGAGCCTTCTTCACTTGCTGCTCCCAGGAATTTTGTCAGCTGGGTTAGAGAGTTTTCATATTTGTTATAATAAAGTTGAAGTCTTGTCAGCCATTCAGATGGTGAGTCCATGCTGTTGCATGAGCATTGCTGGGAGATCCATAGGCTTCTAAAGAGAAAATGTACCTGAACGTGTAAAGAGCCTTTTTTGAGTGAATGTCATTGGTTGAGAATTATTGTATTTAATATTTATCTATTAAAAGTTCAGTGTAAATTAAACAATTGCAGCTGAAAAAAGGAAAATTCATTTGTATAATTGTAATTCAACATGTACTATATACTGTATATGCATGGCTATTGGCACTATATATTATGTGAACTCTCTAATGTGACTGTTTTGGTTCATTGTAGGTTGCTGCTGAGAACAGTGCTGGCATTGGAGTATTTAGTGATCCTTTTCTCTTTCAGACGGCAGAAAGTGGTAATTTCAGTAAAGCTTCCATTAATCCAATTTATTCTTATAAAGTGTCTCTGAATTTTTCTTTTAAAGTAATAGTATCAAAAATTCTGATACATTTAGGAGCAAATCCTGATCCTTTCGTTGTGGCTACAAAGGGCCTCACATAAAGTGGAAATGGTGCCATTTTGCCATGCATGGCGGAGGCAGGATTTAGGGTGCCCAGTGCGTGCAGTCCCCGTTCATTTTGTGCTGTGAATCCCAGCTCTGCAGGGGCTCCATATATGTCCCTATGCAGATGGGTTGGAGGAAATCAAGGCAGGAATAGCTGATCAGATACTAAATAAACCAACCAGCTATTGTCCATTGCAGTCTGCGGGGCACAAGAGCTACAGTAGAGTTAGGATCTTGCCTCGCCCCCTTGCACCAAGCCCAGCTTCTAACAAATATAATACACAGTATTTCTTACTGTGTTTATCTCTTAATGCTGACACCAAAAGCTCAGTTATAATGCATTCCTGAAATTAGAATCTGACTGAGAACATCTGATGTTTTACTAATTTTTCATAACATAATATTCTAAGTCTGTGATTGTTATTAATTTATATTATAGGGTCCTTATCCTACAAACACTCTGGTAGAAATTCATCTCTGTGCAGAGAGCTAGCGCAAGGCTCATTTTGAGAGCTTAGGTGCGATTTAAGTGGTGATACTGTTTTTGCTAGTCCTTTGCAAAGGGTGAATTTCACTCTCTGTGCATGGAATTCCCATTAATTTCAGCAGGAGTTTTCTGCATACTGAGTGCTGAGCACCCCAGCACCCGCTGAAGTCAGTGAAAGGTGCACAGCACTTTGTGGTTTCAGATTCTTAAGGATGGAACTTTTAAATCTTCTGGGATAATTTATTATTTAGGAAAACCCCCCATATATGAGAACTTTCCAAATGGAGCTGTACAAAACTGCTACTTTTCATTGTGCAAATAATTGCATGCAAACATAATATTGTAATGAGCATAGTGTATTTAAGTTTAACAGAGGGCAAAGATATACCATTTTGCCCTATAAAGGCATTACTGCTTCTCAGAAATTGTTTGCACAACTCTACTTACATATGATTCATTTAAAATAGAAAGCCTCAGTATAGTTCTAGCTGAAATGATGAAGAAAAGAAAGCTTTTTATCAAGCAACTGCATTTGTAATTTTGGTTCTCAGCTCTGAGAGTTAAAAAAAAATATCATCATTACCACCACCAAGTTGATAATAAACTTGTTATATTATTATACCTAAAATATGACAGTTTATTTTGGATACAAATTGTTTGAATAGTTAAAGACTTCCTGTTGCAAGTTTTTGATTCATGAATACTAATCACGACGGGAGACATTGTCTGGAAAGGAGTAATATGGAGAGGTAGAAAGAAAATCCAGAAATAAAGCCCCTATTCAACGAAGCACTTAAGCTGGAGGCTTGGAGGACCTGTCTCTTATTAGTTATGGGAGATTTTCTATAATGTTAAACATGAATATATTTATTTAAATCAACTCATTTTTCAACACAATATAGCAATATTTTTAGTTTATGCAATCTGGGTCTGAACCTTAGGTATGGCATTTCAGATAGTCCTCTGTACTTCTGGATGTTTACTTGTCTCACTCAAGAACTTGAGCCCTTTGAGGTCCTGTTTGAGTCTAGATAAGGATATGCCATATTCCATTTCCTTAGAACTGATTTGCTGACCCAATGAACACATCAAACTGTTATTGATACAAAGAAAATTATTTCTTGGTCTCACACCAGCCTGTATTGGGAAATGATTACTCAAACAAATACAGTAAATATAGTATACATTCAAATATTAAGGGAACAGTTTTTAATTTAACAAAATGTTGAGGTTTCCCAATCAGTATTTTTCATTATTATTCTCTGAAGTAGAATGGTTCAATTTACTAGTTTAGATTAATCTATTTAAAAATTTAAATTAAAAGTAATTTTATAAGGCTAATTCATCAGGAGGGAAGAAATCACACTTTTAAAACTACTTTCTGCCTCAGAGCACTGATTTTCCATTTGACTGGTTATACTCCACACTTACTCCCCCTTTTCCCCCGAAAAGACACATCTCCAAACCTCCCAAACCAGTTCATTCAGTTGCACCAGCTTGCCAGATCCCTCTTGCAAAAGTAATTGCTGGATTTGTTTTTTTCAGCAAAACAGTTTTTCAATTAGAAAATGTTGTTGATTCATCAAAGTCAAACCCAAAACGTTTGCTGTGAAAGTGGCAGTTTCAATATAACTTTTGTTGGGAAGGTTTCGTGTTTAGGGCACTCACCTAAGACACAAGAGCACTGGGAGAACCAATTCAAGTCCCTGCTCTGCCTGATCCAGAGAAGGGAGTTGATCCCACTTCTCCCACATCCTGGGGGAGGGCCATAACCACTAGGTTATTCTATTGTCAAGCTGTCCTGTTGGAGCTGTTCCACTTTGTATACATAATTATTCATTGGTGTAGGGAGGGAGCCCAGGTGTCCCAGATTTCAGGGGAGTGACCTAACCACTGGGCAATAGAGTCAGTCTCTGTGTGGCCCAAATAATGTTGAATTATTTATACAAAGTGGAACAGCTCCAATAGGAGAGATTGAGAAAGGGAGACTGACTGTTGCCTAGTGTAAAGCTTTATCATTTGAAAGCTAGAAATAGAGACAGTATGGAAGAACAAATAGGGATATCTCTTTTCAGTCCTTTGAAATTCATTGGACTGGAGGAATCTTTTAGGTTACAGAGTGAATGGTAGCGAGTCTCAAAGCCTGGATTATCAGACTCAGGCTTGTGGTACGGTACTAAAAATAGCTGTGTAAATGTAGTGGTTTGGGCTGGAGCTCAGGCTCGGAAACCTAGGGAAGGGGTGGGTTTCAGAGTCTGAGCTCCAGACGAAGCTGCAACGTGTACACAGCTCTTTTTAGCACCATAGCGCAAGCCCCACAAGCCCAACTCTTTCATGTAGATGTACCCCTAGGGGGACAGAGGAAATATATTCAATATTTTGCCAACAAGGACTATCCTTCCTTAATAGCCAATGACAGAAGTGTTTTTATGAGAGCACTAGTATAGATTTATATTTTAAAAAGGAAAATAACCAACCACCATACTTGGAGAGAGCAATACAACTATTAAAATTTGAAAATTGCTCTGAGATACTGTGGTGCTGAATGATTTTAATGCCTGGAAACAAGAAATAGTGAAAGTAGCCGTAACGCAGGTATCCGGAAGAAAGAGGAATAAAGAGGGATTAATTGAATTTGGAAAGTAATTTCAGATTAGAAATGTTAATTCTGAAATACATACCTTGTATGCATTACTGGTTTTGTTTTGTTTCTTAGCTCCAGGTAAAGTGGTGAATCTCACAGTTGAGGCCTTAAATTATTCAGCTGTAAATCTGATCTGGTTTCTGCCTCAGCAACCAAATGGAAAGATAACCAATTTCAAGATTAGTGTGAAACATGCAAGAAGTGGAATTGTAGTGAAAGATGTTTCTGTTAAAGTGGAGGACATTCTATCTGGGAGGCTACCAGAATGTACTGTAAGTGTTAAAAACAATTTAATTAGAGATGGACTCAAGGGATGAAATGTGGTTCCACATTTGTATATTGAATACCCCCAAAATCTGGGGGCCTGTAGGATATGGTTCAGTCCATTTCTAATTTTATAGTTTGGTTTTTAGGTCTAGGTCCTACAAACTGATGCACTGGGTGCAGACAGATCTTTGTCTGAGCTAGAGCTGGTTAACATTTTTCTGACAGAACAGTTTTCCAGTGAAAAATGCACTTTAGTCAAAATTTAAATGGTTCACAGACATTTGTTGATTCTGATGAAATCTTTGATATAAAATATTGAAATTGTTTAGATTCTCATTTGTTTAGCTGTTTAAAAGTTTAAATTTAACTTTATTATTTCATTTAATCTCAACATATATATATATAATAAAGTCAAAATTAAACTTTGAAACATTATCTAAACAAAATGAGAATCTAAACAATTTCAATATTTATTTCATTTCAACTTATATATGTATGTTTCAGTAATATATATATATATAACGATTCATCATTACTGAAACATACATATATAAGCTGAAATGAAATAATAAAGTCAAAATGAATTTTTTTACATTATTGAAATGTTTCAGAATTTCCAATTTTGGAATTTCCTGTGGGTCAGAAATTCCATTTTCCAATAGAACTCTAGTCTGAGTAGAGTCCCTGTGACTTCAAGGACTCTACATGGCCTGAGTTGGAATTGGCCTAGGATGCTGGAATAATACCTTGGCCTTGTGAGAAGTGCCATTTATAATGACTCTAAGTTGTCAGGACCTTCGGTTCATATTTTATCTGAATGAGGATTTTCAGCATTACAGAGCCTCCTAACATCAAAATGAGTTAGTTTGGTACCAATTCAGAAGGAAGAGTGCCACCTACTAAATTACTAGCACCATTTATTGCAGCATCTAGGTTTTCGTGGCATTCTCTTATATAGCTGCTGATCAGGTTCAACCTTTTCTAGCTGGATCAGGTTTATTTGGCTTTAGAGTATAGTAGAACATTATTAATTTGTGCCAATTACTGAGAAACTCATGGAACAGAGTTGTTGAATACTGGAAACCAAATCTGGCAATGTTTCATCAACACCAGAGTTTTGGTTCTATTCAGCCATATTTGATACTGTTAGTATTTGTTAATTTGTGATGTAGAATCAGGCCTGAAGGAATGGAATGAGCTGCATCCCCTACGCTGTTAATGATGCCATCAGGAGGAAGATGATAACAACCTGCATTTACGTGACAAGTGAAAGAAAAACTCATTTTCAAGTATTTTGTTTTAAAGATGTGGTGTTTGTAATTTTTGTGTCTACACATTTACCATTGTTGATCTGGCATGACAGTTTTTAAATTTAGTTTATTTTTATCGTCTTTTTAAGATTACTTTTTTGGTGTTGTGAGAATCAAATTATTTGCTATTTCTCTAGTTACCAGCCTTTTTGAGCTCAATTCTTCTCTTGAATGCATGCTGAAGGCTTTCATTCTTTTTTGGCCTTAGGGTTTGTAGGTAACTTTTATCCTTTTATCCTACTTGTAATATTTTAAAAAATCCACATTTTATAGCTATATAAAGAGGTATGACATTGCAAAGACCTATAGTTCAGCAGTGATTGAGGCAAAATTAGCTTTTCATGGCTCATATTTTATCTTTCTAGGAAAACAGTGAATCATTTTTGTGGAGTACTACCACCCCTTCAACTATTTTTGGCAAATCTACATTTCCTTCACGGGCTATGTTTACACCAAGTACAGTAGCACCTAGTCAAATGAGCTCTGTCTGGAATGAACCTATTAGTTTTGTTGTGACTCATCTTAGACCATACACCACTTATCTTTTTGAAGTCTCTGCAGTTACCACTGAAGCAGGTTATATTGACAGCACAATTGTCAGGACACCGGAAGCAGGTATGTATTGCTCTCCAAGAAAAAACTTTTAACTACAGAGAAAAATCAATATGTAAAATTCTGAGATTTATTTTAAAATATAAAACAAAGGGATTTCAGGTTATATTACAGGATGCTTTAGACTGTGATTCTCTCTTCTACTATATCTCAGACTGTGTTTCAATACATACATTCTTTGTTTTATAATTCCTGGTATGCAGCCAGTCAATCAGCTTCCCTTAGCCAGTCAATCATATTTTCCTGAAGCTATGGAGAAACCAGATCCGGCTCCAGACACCAGCCGACCAAGCATGTGCTTGGGGCGGCACCTTCTAAGGGGCGGCAGGGCAGCGCTCAGGGTTTTTTTACTTCAGCTGGGCGGTGCTTGGTGGGGTTTGTTTTTTTGTTTTTGTTTCGGTGGGGCGGCACTCGGGGGGAGTGTTGTTTTTTTGTTTTTGTTTTGGCTGGGAGGCGCTCGGGGGTGGGGGTTTGTTTCGGTGGGGTGGCACTTGGGGTTGTTTTTTTTTGTTTCGGCGGGGTGGCGCTGGAGGGGGCGTTGTTTCAGCGGGGCGGCGCTCAGGAGGGGGTTGTTTCGACGGGGCGGTGCTCGGGGTTATTGTTTTTTTTGTTTCGGTGAGGCGGCGCTCGTTGGTTGGTTTTTTTTGCTGGGGGGAGGAGGACAGCGCTCGGTTGTTTTGTTTTTTCTGCTTGGGGCGGCAAAAAAGTTAGAGTCGGCCCTGGGAGAAACTGTGGAAGAGAGAGAAACACATTTCCCAATGTTCCCCTGTCAGGATCCAGAGCTTAAAAGGCAGTCCTAGAGCCAGCCATTGAACCCCAGGACTCTCAGTACATTGCAAGTGATCTGTCACTAGGGGGCCAGGGCTAGAAACCAAGATTACCTAAACATCATTTATCTAACACTGTTTGGTAATTCTGGGCTCTTCTTTCCTATGTCAGAATTCATACTAATTTGCAGATGAAAACAGGTCTGACTCTTTCCTAATATTGTCTATTTGAATGGTTTTGTTACAGATAAAGAACCCTAAATATATAGTTCTCAAAGGGACAAATAAAGTTCTGTGTAATTCCCAGTCTGATTCAGGGCTTTCGTCTGACTTTTTCTCTGAGGTTTCAAGCTGTTAATGTGCTAAGACAGATGTATTGGCTGTAAGAAAATCCTTGGGAACAGAGCAAAGCTCAAGTAAAAGGGCTTTGCTCTGCAAAAGAATATCTGGGGTGAAGGGACAGAATCCTCAGTCCCAGCGGATCCAGGATGTCTGTGAAACTTGGTTGAAGCTGTTACTGTAAGGTCTGGAGGAGGAACTAGCAGATGGCATTCTGCTCTCCTACACAGAGTTTGGCCTAGTGTATCTCTGATGTGCACAGGTCCACTGACCACACCTAGGGACAGCCCAAATTACTTAATCCTCATTGAGCTTCAGAGACCCAGTGTGGCACACAAGTTGAGGATTCTTAGGACATAGGGTCTCTGTTGGTTTTACTCTCCTATGCATCCAAAAATGCTGCTGTGGGGCCTAACATGCATGTGTAAGGCATGCCAGGATTTTGTTTCCAGGCTGAAGTGAATGCCGATTGTGGGTTTTCCCTGGGGACATGATAGATAAATGAACTTTTTTCCTCATGATTTTTCTTCTCTGATGTTTGATTTAGCTTTAGTAGAAATTTTTATAAACATTTTACATTTTTTTAAATACTGGAAAGCTAAAGCTTGTATCGAACTATGCAGATTATAGAGCAAATCCAATATTATAGCTTCCATCTGGGTATTAAAAACAATGTTTATACATGCAAGTGCCTGGATATACAGTTTATTTTTTTTAATGCAAGGGATTTTGGTTTAGGAGTGCTGCTTTGCATTGATTGCAAAGAGCCTTGCCCTCTCATCCAGACACTGAAACCCGCCCCCACCCCACAACTGACTCATGGTTACCCTCCAAGTTGCCAGAACTTTTTCACATTTCCCAGTGTCAAGCAATCTAACGCCACCTCCCTCAAGCTACTGAAATCCCCACCTCCTACTCCAGCGTCTTGACTCTCCCACCTTAGCATGTGATGCCACCCAAACTACCTGTCAACTGCCAAATTTTCCTGCTGTCTTTTAGGATCAAATGCTGAGTAGCTGGGGTAGACCCTGGGGAGAAGTGTGGTTTGAGGGTGAGGAATCTGCAGCCTAAGTAGCTTCCTGTGCCATGCAGCAGGCTGGAGTGCTGTGAATCCTCTGACTCTGCGCTCCCCTCTTTCTGGCCTCCCTGCATGCCCTTTCTAAATCCTGCTCCCCCCCAACATGCACCATGAAACTACATTAATTTGCTGCCACAGGACCTCCTGTGGCCATAGAGGCAAAGGTGACCACATGACTCTTAATGACAAGTACCCTGCCTTGGACCCATTCCCAGCTGCTGAAACCATTCAAGTCCCCTCCTAGTTGAATCATCCCAGCTCTGCTGAACCCTTCCCCATCCTTCCCAGTGACAGGGCTCTTCTTGCTTACAATGCTATTTGAGAATCCATTTCCTCTTTTTTTTCCTTTGCTACTCATTTATGGGATTAAAATTTTTGGACATGACTGCATTATAATTAAAAATTATTACCAGATGATTTGTGCAAAATCCAGCACTTGCATTTTTTGTCACTGTGGATGGGATCAAGTGGAGTCAAATAATTAATATTACTTCTATGAGTTATGTGACAGGATTTGGCCCCAGAAAAGAATTGCAGCTTCTCTTGATTCCTTGTAAGCCCTGACATTTAAGAATAATGTCTGAGTGTAGCTGATACCATTAGAGTTGGCAAGATTACTTTATCATTCTTGGTTTTCTTCACTGAGTAGTACCTAAGAAATTCCTCAGAATTGACAGGAGCTCTCTTTTCTTTCATTGGCAGCTGTTCTTATTTTGACAACTACCTCGATAGGAGAGAGTTGTCTTTTTGTTTCTATTATTGACATCACTTTGAATAATACCATTTTTACCTAAGATTTGTTCCAAAAAATTGAGGTGTTTGCTGAGCTGTGCACAAACAGCAAAATTGCTGGGATATTGTTACAGCAGTACAGGTTTTAAGTAATTTTAGATGTTTTCATTTTCATACTTTCAATTTTTTTTTAAAAATCTACATATTACTTTTTAAGAGTAATCCTCACATGAGAAAATGTATGTGTGTTATTTTTCAGAGGACTGAGCTAAAACTGTTGTCTGTTATAACTTAATTTTGTAAGAAAGCTACGTGGAAAATACACACAAATTCAAAGCTGTAGTTTTTATTTGTTTTAAAGCTTGATTTGGGTAAATTCACCTTTAGTTTCTCTTGATGTTTTTACAAAAACCAAAGGCTACATTTTTATGGAAAATTCAGGTTATTCTACTAGGGATCTAGGCCAAGATTTTAAAACCTGGGTGTCGCCAGTTAGACTCTTCAATCTAAGTAAAGGCACCTAGATCAGTGACCTGATTTTCAAAAGTGTTATGCACCCAGCAGCTGCTATTGAACTCAGCATTTTTGGAAATCGGATCTGATTTATGTACCTAAATATGGATTTAAAAGCTTAATTTTAGGCACCCTTTTTACAAAAAAATCTTGGCCCTGGTTGGATTCAAACTGTGATTAGCATCCAAGCAAAATGAATTGGATTGACTCAGTCCATGCCTACTGGGTAAATTCACAAATCTGTCAGAGTGCAGCAAGCTCTGTTTTAGAAAGGTGAAGGGCCTGATCCTGCAATCCCTTGAGTAATGTTAGTAACTTTACTTAGAAGAGTAGTCCCATTAAAAGCAGTGAGACTACTCAGATGAATAAAGTTGTTCGTGTGCTGGTGTTTGCAGGATTGGAGCTTTGGGCAGTATTGAAGGTCATCAAATTAGTTTTAGGAGACCTAGAGTATGAGAGAGAGAGAGACTGCATACATGTTGACCAAACTATCGATCTAAGTTTTATACTGCTCCCCATCACTGTAGAATCTGAGTGCCTTTTAATGTAAAATCAATAGCAATTGTGAAATTCCTATTAGACTTGATGGAGTCTCTGGTACTTCTCCCTTTTCAGGTTCAGTTGCACATTTGTAGCTCTCTTGCAAGATAAGTTACCAACTACTTCCCCGCCCTTTTAATTAAAAGGAAGTAAATTTAAATCAGAAAGAAAATTCCATACTAATATAAATCCTACTTTTCTAACTTACATGTTTTTAATGTCTTTTTCTGATCTTATTTTATATTTAATATGAATAATATGAATTAAATGATGCTTCTGGGAAACCCTAAAATGAATTATATGTGTATACATTTTTTCCAATGTTGTTTTAGTTCCAGAAGATCCACCCCAGAATTTTGCCAAAGGCAACATTACCGGAAAGTCCTTCTCTGTGTCTTGGGAACCACCAACCATAGTAACAGGAAAGTTTAGTTACAGAGTTGAATTATATGGACCATCTGGTAAGTCTGAATCAAACGTAGGTTTCCTCTGTCATTGTTAGGGGTAGAGGTTTCTCCTCCCAGAGAACTCCCTTTTGTCAGAGCCTACTAGCCTGCCCCCATCCTCTTTCTTTCTTTCTGTGCTCTTTTATCCAGTCTCCTTGTTAATGTGCTAATTATCTCATTAGTTTACCAGATCAGATTGGGGCTCGGTATCAGGAACTTCTAATCAGGCCCTCCCCAGGGACCTAACTGGTTAAACAATGACCAGAGTGCTACTGGTTCAGGTGCTGATTCCTTTGAGTACTCTGTCACAAAGCTGCCTGCCCATGATGGATTGATATACAGCGAGGGGGGCGCATGAAAGCCAGTCTGCTCTCTCCTCTCCCTATAGCCTCGTCAATGGGCAGCACAGGGAGGCAACTATCTCCTCTCTTGTCCCTGCTTCCCATCCAAGCATGATCACTACTTGTATTCTGGTCAGGGGTAGGGAAGGTTCCAGAGCAGTTGAGCCTGCCCCTTCCTCCCAAGGACCCCATGGGCTGTCTTTCCCTTGCTAGTTCAATCAAATGTCCCACCACTGAGATGGAGATCGAGAGGGAGGGGGCGTTAGTGCAGAGTTCTTATATTTGTTAAGCAGCATTGTGTGATTTTTCCTCATACAGTGCACTAACAATTCTGTTCCAATCAGTGATAAAGGTATAGGACTAAAAATTACTAACAAGTATATTGGAGTAATTAAGAAATTATTTGAAAAATAGGATTTGGCAAAATAAGCACCTGCTAGTGAGACCCATAGAGGCCAGTCTGCATATACTCATGCTCAATGTCAACACTGATGCAGTTGCTCAGCTTGTACTGTATCCCCATTGAACTGAAATAAACAAAGCTATATATAACAGTCTCTGTGCCTGAAATTCACAGCTAGGCTTCAGATTTCTGTAGGGGTGGGCTGGGAAGGTATTTATCACATAGGCCCAAATATTGGTCTGGCCTTCTTGGCTGCACATGGGGAATTATGGGGATCTAAGTCCCCCTCTCCCTTGCACAGGCTATGCTAGCATTATGTCTTGCCTGACACCGAAGGGTGGGAGAGCTGGGAAAGGAAGGGGACTAGATGGAGTTTTGCCACGTGCCGCTAATGTACTGGCCATCTTATCTGTGCCAGAGCACCAGGTATTGACTTAGTACAGGGTATTTCCTCCCGGGAGCAGGAGAGAGACCAGGAGGCATATTGTGACAGAGCTACAATTAGGGTAACCAGATAGCAAATGTGAAAAATTGGGACAGGGGACAAGGAGGTAATAGACACCTATATAAGAAAACCCTGCAAATATGGGGACTGTCCCTATAAAATTGGGACATCTGGTCACCCTAGCTACAATCTCCCTCTTGAGCAGCTCTAGGGGTAGCACACTAACATGTGCCTTACACTGGGCAGATCGTAAAGTGAAGATTTAGCCCTCTGTCTAAAAAGATATATTGCACTAGTCAACATCTTAATGTCAGACATGACGGTTTTCATGCCTAATGCTTTCCAATAACATTTGATGAAGTTGCTTGATTGCAAAATGCCTACCACAAAAGTATTGTAAACCAATTCTCATTGTCCTGATAACTAAGACCCATTTTCCTCACGTATATATTCTTAATCAGGGCATCAATAGTAATGCACAAGTTGGAATGAAAGGAATTACGGTCATATGAGCATGACATTCAAAGTATTTTGTATTGTGTTATCCTTTTCCATCTACAGCTGTCACGTATCCTCAATATCATTCTGGACTTTTGGACTTTGATATTGAAGGCAATTAGAATTAACAGAGATGGGTAGATAGTGATAATCCAAAAGTTTGGTGATTTAATGAACCATTTTAAATATGGTCTAGTATCTATAGTTGTAGTGAGTGGGGAAATCAACTAAGACACCTGAATACATATTGCACAAACATACATTATTTAAGAAATTATATTATTTTTTCTTTATTTTAGAAGGAAACTCTTCAGTAACACAAAGGAATTGGATTATTGCGTTTTAAAATGAGGCATTTTATGTATCATGTATGTAAAAATGTATCATCATGATATTAGAATTGGAAAAGGTTCAGAAAAGGGCAACAAAAATGATTAGGGGTATGGAACGGCTGCCATAGGAGGAGAGATTAATAAGACTGGGACTTTTCAGCTTGGAAAAAAGACGACTGAGGAGATAAGCTAGAGGTCTATAAAATCATTACTAATGTGGAGAAAGTAAATAAGGAAGTTTTCACAAGAACTAGGGGTCACCAAATGAAATTAATATGCAGCAGGTTTAAAACAAACAAAAGGAAGTATTTTTTCACACAATGCACAGTCAACCTGTGGAACTCCTTGCCAGAGGATGTTGTGAAGGCCAAGACTCTAACAGGATTCAAAAAAGAACTAGATACATTGATGGAGGCTAGGTCATCAATGGCTATTAGCAAGGATGGGCAGGGATGATGCCCCTAGTCTGTTTGCCAGAAGGTAGGAATGGGCGACAGGATGGATCACTTGATTACTTATTGTGTTCATTCCCTCGGGGGTGCCTGGCATTGGCCACAGTCGTAAGATAGGATACTGGGCTAGATGGACCTTTGGTATGACCCATTATGATTGTTCTTATGTTCTTACTCTCAGTTGGTCCTCACTATGGGATTGTCATCTCCGTAGAAAGACTAGAAGCAGTTCAAACAGTTTGAGAAGGAAGGGGGATCTAAATGATAGTTCCCTCAGTGTCTGCTGAGAATTTCTGCCTCTGGCAACTGGGCACAAATGAGAAGACTGGCTGCTTCCATATAAGATCTCTCAAATCTATAGCTTCCAATCTCAGCCACACAAATTGTCTTCTGGAAAGGAAACTTACATTCCGTCACCTTCCAGAAAAGCAGCACTGAAGCACTTTGTCTTATTTTTCTTTAGTATTTGAACCACAATTTCTCACCAGAGAATGGAGAGCTCTCAGCATCTGTTATGAGAGAATCAGACAGCTCCAAAAGTGCCCCTTAGAAATGGTCTTCCCACTTGAACTTTTTGATATTTATCATTGTTATTTGTGTAACAGAACCTGGGATCCATAGAACCAGTTTCAAGTCTAGAGCAATTATTAGCGTAATATTCCAAATTCTTAACAGTCCAGAAGAAAAGAGAGGTCTGTGTGAGCTGTACTTGACTAGAAGAAAGAGTTCTCCAGTCTGTGATACCTATATAATCAATCAAGTTTTCTTTAAAGTTTATTACCCTTATAGAATCAGCTATATATCTGATCTTTCTATATTCTTCCTTCACTGTTCTTTTATTGCTGCACAATGAGGATATCTAGAGATATGATGAGGCAGATTAGAACATTTCTTACCTTCATGTGATTATTTTCTCCACCACTCCACACACATCTATAATGTGAACCTGGTTTTATATTTTTGCTGATTTTAACTTAGTCGTGGGTGGTTGTAGGGGTTCATGGCCGTCCCTCCCATCAGTCTTGGAGGGAGGCCACGCCTCCTTGCTACAGTGTGCCTGTAAATGCAAAGCTCAAGAGGGAATTAGCAGCCTCAGGGCTCTAGTCCCCTGGGCAGAGCAGACCAATAAGTGGTCAAAGGGGCCCTAGCCCTCAGGGCAGAGCAAAGCCGTAAGTGGTCAATATCCCAAAGAATCCTGGGTAGGGCAGACAGCAAGCAAACACTGGCTGTTTGGCCTAAGGTGGGTAGGCTGCCAACTCAGAGGTGGGGTCAGCAGCAGGAAGTAGGGGGACCTGGGCCCACCCTACTTCACCAGTTTCCAGCCCAGGGCCCTGACAGTGGAGGAGGTCTCCACCACTGGGTCAGTGGGGATCCCACTGAAACACGCTGACCTGGACTCTGGCAACACAACCAGACTAATGTCTGGTGTCCCTGGGATACTTACTATTACCCCTCCTGGGTATACCTCCATCTTCTGGGGTTTCTCCATCTCAGGGTACATGGCAGCGGCAGTCCCAGTAGCTCCTCCAGTACTGGTCAGTCTCCTGGTCCCGACACCTGCTTTGGGTCCTTGGTGCTGTAGAGCTCTATCGTGGGGGAAGAAATGTCTGCTTCCTTCTCCAGCTCTCACACAGCTGAGCTCCATGGCCTGCCTTTTAAACTTCCAGTCCCACCCCTCTGCTTCCAGCGGGGGACATAGCTTGCCTGGCTCGGCCCACCAGATGTTGGTTCGTGGCTTCTTCCCATCAGTCTCAGAGGGAGGCCACAACCCCTTGCTACAGTGGTATATATAATTATATTAGGAGACAAGTAATTTGACATACTTATAATTTTAAGACTAATTTTTAGAGCCCCCACCCCCCAGTGAAGATTGTTGGAGAAATTAATTGTAGAAGAGAAATTAAAAAGAAATAAATTTTCCATTCAGACTGGTTGAGAGAGTCTGCTCGTATTGCAATGATATATTAGTATTTTACCAGGAGCATGCAATATTACTTGTAATAAGTCATAGTTATCATACACTGATGGTAATTTCATTATGGTTATTAACTTCATTGTTGGTTTTGTCTTTTGTCTTTCGTTGTCATGGAAAATAACTATATTCATAATGAAGAAATGTCCAATACTGTTTGCATTAAACTGAAACTGTTCCCGTTTCACTCTAGGTTATATTCTAGATAACAGCACAAAAGATCTCAAGTTCACATTTAATAATCTAACACCATTTACAACCTATGATGTGTATGTTGGTGCTGAGACAAGTGCCGGGATGGGGCCTAAATCTAATTTAACAGTTTTTACTCCTCCAGAAGGTAGGTAGGGTTATAGAAATAAAACAGACAAAGCTAATTGTCCTGATGCATATGAAGACTGGTTTTAATTCTACCTTCAAAGCCATTTGTGTAAATTGTGTATGAAAAATAGATGTGTTTCTAGGTCACTCCCTCTTCCGGATAGTGTATTATAAGCAAGAAATCACAAATCAAAGAAAGGGAATACACAGAAGAGTTTTGTATGTTTAGAAAACACAGAAATATTAAAAACACACTGTGACCACATTTATTTGAGTTCAGAAGCCTTCAATGATTATGGAACTAATATGTTTTTGAATGGGGAAAAAAAAAAGGCATTACTTCTGGGCTGGGTAATTCAGCTGAAGGAACAACTCCATTATTTGGCCAGTAGATGGCAGCAAATAGTAGGGTAAGAACATATTTCTGTAATTACATCAAATGTTATCACTTCACATGTACTGTTAATGATCTTTATAGTGATATTTTTCATATAGAGCTCTTTTTAAAAATATTGTTATGTGAATAGCTTGTGCTAAACTGAAAAAGAAGAATGTGATCTATGTGCATCATAATTGCACTATTTTCAACAAAATACAAAGTTTCTTTGTAAGGAGATGATTAATACCCTTTAGTTAAAACATAAAAGCATATGTGTTTTAAAGGAAACCCCAAGAATACCTTTATATTTATTATAGTGAAATATCTCATTATATAAGAGGTCTGAAAATAGAACAGATGAAATGCTGCTCATGTTAAATACAGGAGACATCTAGCCAAACTCAGCAGGTGTGAAAAGGCTCATGTGCATTCTCCCCCCATCACCTTCCTTTCCCATCCTTCCATCCTCCATCTTTCCTTTTCCATCCTCCATTTTTCCCTTTCCCTGTGTCCTCTCCTGTTGCTGTCCTCTCCTAGTTGCTTCTGTGAAAACTAGCAGGTGATGATAGTATTCCAGTATTCAAATTTTGATTTAAAAGCAATGAGTTATTCTAACTTCATTTCAGCAAGAAGAAGTGAGAAGTGAGTGATATACCCCTCCAATTTGAACACTGATTTATTTTGGTATTCATATTCATGCTAGGCAACACGAATATTCTCAAGTGTGTCATAATATGACATTAATAATTTTGGTCCCAAACCTACAAACCATCACTCATGTGAGTAGTCCCATTTGTAGTTAAAGGACTACTCATGTGAATCAGGATTAGCAGGCCTTTTATCTATGTTACTTTAGGATTAATGATTTTGTGCCTCAAATTCTATGAGAACCATTCTGTGGAATTTGAAGACACTGATGTGTGATGTTCAAGAGTCAAAAAGTTCTAGAGTTTAAGGCCAGAAAGGACCACCAGATCATCTAGTCTGACCTGTATATCACAGGCCACTCACACCACTCAGCATCCGCATAACCCAACAACCAAAATTAGACTGAAGTATTACATCCCACAGAAGACTAAACTGTTATGTGTCACAGGCAGAGAATACGAGGGACTGAGGTGCACCACTGCCCAAGGCACCTGCAATGGCAGGGAAAGAATTAAATGATATATACGTACAAAGTAAGATCATTATTAATACTAAAAGGCAAAATGGAAATAAAACTCATAAAAATGTGATACACAAAATGGGACCATCATCAATTATAATTGTCCAAATACTTTTTCATTTCATGCATGTGTACATGTTTGATTTATTTATGCCTAAATTTGTATAAGTTTGTTCAAACTTGTGTAGATCAGCATAGATCCATTGACTTCCAGTGCAAATGACATCAGTTGGAATTGAGCTATACTGATTTACACCAGATGAGGATTTGGCCTTCTTCATACACTCCTATTAAAATACTGCATATCATATAACTATCTGCATGTTTTAAAATCATGATTTAACCAGTGAGATAAAATTTTCTTGAAGTAACTTGTTGATTGCACTGGAACAACTCAGTTCATAAACAGTTAAAATCTGAATAGATGCTTAGATTGCCTTTGCTCAACGTGCTGAAAAAGTTTACAGTAACATTCAGAAATCGATTGGCAGTGTTTAATTAAATTCAGTATTGGAGATAACATTTAATATAAGGGTTTTTTGTTTGTTTTAGTTCCAAGTGCTGTATCTGATTTACAACTAGCAGAAGTAGAAGCCACTCTCATAAGAATTGCTTGGAGGAAACCACAACAACCAAATGGAATCATTACCCAATATAGGGTTAAAGTGTTAGCTCGTGACACAGGAGTGACTGTGGAAAACACAATTCTCACAGGGAAAGTTAAGGTATTTTGGTTTTTATTTGGCTATTCAGTTTTGGTTACCTTGCTCATGTGATAGTTGGTGTGGTTTTATTTTAAATTACAAAATTAGTTACTGTTGATTAATTTTCAGTCCTTTCACGCTGTCCCTTATTTCCTGTTCTGTTTTTAATGGAGAGTTAAAGTTTCTAGTTTCACGTCACTACACCTTCACTTAGAGTATATCCACACTGCAATAAAAGGCCTGTGGCATGGCACTCGCTGGCTCGGGTAAGTTGACTCGGGCTCATGGGGCTTGGGCTCCGGGTCTAAAAATTGCAGTTTGGGCTTGGGCTAGAGCCCAGGCTCTGAAACCATGCGAGGGGAGAGCTCAAGCTCCAGCCTAAGCCTGAATGTCTACACTGCAATTTTTAGCCCCACAGCTCAAGCCCTGCAAGCCCGAGTCAATTGATCCAGGCTCTGAGACCTGGTACCTTGGGTTTTTACTGCAGTGTAGATGTACACTTGAAAGCTTCCATGCATATGTCACTAAAATGGTTTTGACTTTATAGTTGAGCAAATGTAGCAAAGCATAGGAGACAGAGATTGCCTTTTTGCTAATAAAGATTTAAAGGCATTTTGCCACAATGTATCTGGTACCAGTAAATATTATGTGGATTTTTCCATGTTAATCTGGAAAAGTATCTGTATCCCTACTAGCCATTTTCTTAACCTCTGCTGGTCTAGATTCTTCCATCTGTACTCAAGTTGAATCCTCCTACTCTGAAATGAATGGACCGTTTACACAGTAAGGTATAACTGAACATGAGTAAGAGTGGCAGAATCTGATTCTCTGTGTTTACTGATACTGGTCTATACAAAGGCTTTTTTATGATTTGTCACGGAAAAGGGTACTTTTCAATAACATTTCCTTTTAATAGTGATTCTTAAATCTTTTTTTAATGTTTAGGAATACTGATTTTCAAGAAAAAGGATATTTTTCAAAATAAACGTAACTCAGATAATTAGTTGACATTATTATTAGTCTTATTATTCATTTATTTATGTATTTATGGTAGTGTCCTCTTCTCCAGCTGAGAATGGAATCCCATTGTGCTAGGCAGTATAGAAACATGTAATAAGAGAGAGATCATGCTCTGGGAGCTTAGAGACAAAGAAAGTTTTATTTGTCCCATTTTACAGATTGGAAACTGAGGCTCAGAAAAATTAAATAGATCTGGTCAAAATTTCCTGATATTTTTTAAATGAAACTTTGATTTGAAATTTTGATCTGAAATTTAAAATTTGAAAAAATATTCAGCTAGATTTTTATTTTAAAAAAATTGGGTGGGGTGTTCAATCAGCTACTGAGCTAGTCAGAATTTGTTTGTATTTTTGAAAAAAATCCACATAATTTTCAATACATTTTAACAAAAGTCTATTTTACTGGCCTTTCAACAAGTTCTGTTAAGTGACTTGCACAAAGGCACTTGGGAAGTATGAGACAGAACCTAGAATTGAATCTAGATCTCCTGGATATTACTTCATACCTGATCCTGTGCCATTGACCGAATTAACTTTCCCTCCTCCGCATTTCTTATCCTTCTGCAGTCCAGTCAGTCTGTTCCCCATTTTTCTCCATGCCCAGCAGGCAGAGCATTGAGAACGCAGGATAGACAGTCTCACTCCTCTCAATTTTAGTGCCACCATGACCCCCTATAGCCCTGGGTTGGAGTATTCTTAGTGCAGATTAAATCTGTGGAGAATATAGCTGCCAAACTCTAATGAGTCTTTACTAAGCAGGGAGATATTTAAAAGGCTTTTCACTTGACCAGATTTTGGTGAATTTTCCTAGGTATATCAAAAGGCACATTCAAGACCTTGCTCCAAAGCAGGGGGACACTAGAACTTCTTAATGAAATGGTTGAAGAATGTTGTTAACATGAGCAAAACAACATGTTTTCCTTTAATCCTGTTTTCAGAAGGTACTAAACTGTTTTAGCTGAAACTTAAAAAAACAAAATCAGCCTGAGTCTGATACCCAGCATGGAAAATTTCAGCTCAGATAGTTAACGTTTATCAAAGTTATAAGCAATTGAAAATAAGGTTTTATAATGGGAAGTGTCAGGCAACCTTAATTGTAGTTGTTGCTACCAGCTCCACCTATAATGTACATTAATCTAATCTCTCTAGTGTATATATATACATACTATTATATACTATTTATATGTAATATGTATATATACATGTGTTTATATGTGTGTGTGTGTGTGTATGTATATATATAATGAGAAAAATGACTTAACGGCAAGTGTCATATTTGGTTTGTGATTTATTTGTTGATGTATTTTTAATCTTTAGCATTCGATGGATTCTGTGGATACAGACATGTTAAATGAAAATATCCAATTTACTTTCACTGGGGATACAGTAGAAACAGCCACTGGATTATATGAAGGCTCAGCTGAGATGTTTCCCACGATACAAACAGTTTCTTCAGTAACATTTACTAGTCTATCTAGTGATAACTTGCCCACCATCAATGGAGCAGCAGAACTACATTCAGTTTCTGGTAAAATTTTAAGATATTTTTATACCTACCTCATTGTTCAAAAGGTCCCTGTCACTAATATGATCTTTAGCACAGAGTTCAACCAAATTATTAATGGGTCATTTTCTGGAGTCAAGTTTTTTACTACCAAATAACCTTCTGAAGCAACTGTGAATGCCACACAGGCAGGAACTAGCTCCTTATCACCCAGCTGACCTTCCTAGTGAAAGTAGCACACTAGAGCCATCAGCCAAGCTGCATAGACAATCAGTTATTACAGTTGCCAAAGCAGGTGTGATTGCAGGGGATTAACATATCTACAAGCCCTTCACAGACCTTGATTTCCCTGAGCCTTTTGACTAATAGCTTTTCAAATGTCACCGAAGGTAAATAGGTCAAAAAGTTACAACTCTGCTCTATGGGGTGGCAAACAGGTGGAGATGACCCCCCATGTCATGGTGATGTCATTAGTGTATACACTTGTTCTGCGTTATCAATGGAACATTGTTTCTTTACTAAGTATGGATATTTATGACCCATTAAACAAGACTTAGTTGACAGATACAGGCTTAAAATACTTCTCCAAATTTTTACAATGAAAGCTTTAAACAGCAGACAGAGGGCCAAATTCTGATTTTATTTATGCTCCATTAAAGTCCCTGCATCTGGTTTTCAGTGTTTTTGTAGCGGTGTTGTCACAGGATATGAGAGAGACAAGGTAGATGAGGTAATATCTTTTATTGGACCAACATCTGTTGGGGAGAGAGACAAGCTTTCAAGCTTACATAGAGCCCTTCTTCAGGTTGCATCTGGTGTAATACAATATTCAAGTATAAGTAACTTATTTTATCTTGAAAATATTGTCAGTTAGATGCAGACAGGTTTTCAAAAGTGGCCACTGATTTTGGATGCTTCCATTTTTAGATACTAAACTTGAGAACCCTTGGCCTAATTTTCAGATAGGCTGTCTCCAACCCCTTCATGTGCATGTTCAGAATGCTGTAGTGTAATCACACCTCTATGAGGCACTGATTTTGACTAGCACAGTCAGCTGTCTACTGAGTTTAGCCTATACCCCTGATATCCTGAATATTCTTCTGATTCAGCCCTGGCCTCTTAGCTTTGTTTTATAGTATTGGCCTGGCTCATTCCCTCCTACCAAAACACCCATATGAAGGGATCTCCTTGAAGAGACCCAGGAATAGATGCTCTTGAGATTGATCACATCAGTTAGCTGGGGAGAAGGAAGAGGAAATTCCTCTCTCTGTGGAAAAGAAAGCAAGGCCCACTCCCTAGTTTAGTAGATTCCTGTGGGTCCTGGGAGGCTGGGGCCATCTACACAGAGGTATTGTGCTTCCATACCAGCATTTCCCCCTGCCCGCTTCACTGTTTAGCTTAGCCCACTGAGTGTCCACCCAATCCCAAAGCCTGGACTTTGAACTATGTGTAGAGGCCTCTCTACACATAGTAGGGAGTAGGGATGGATGCAAACATGGGGAGATCCGTGCACAGAGTGTCCCTTCCATGTGTGAGTTATAGGCCATGATGTAGCCTATTATTTATATATTCTAATTGCCATGAAAGTGAGGTGAAAATGCCTACCATACAATGTGTATACAAAAATATTTCAGCTTCAGCTTAGACTTTTGAAAAATAATTTTATTTTACAAATGGATAACAAAGCTTTTTTCCTTTTAACCACAGATAACCAGTATATCATCATTTCATCTGAACAGCTGTCATATACAATAAAAGGACTTATACCTTTCACAGAATATACAATCAGTGTATCTGCTTTCACCATTATTGGAGAAGGGCCTCCAGCTGTTCTCACCGTTAGAACATGTGAACAAGGTAACATTGCATAACTTTGAAATAATTTCATGTAAGGGGTTCCTCCTTTCACCCCAGTTTTTGCCATGATTTAATATTTCCTTCACCCACATTTACTCTTTTGTTTTTGTTTCTTAAGTTCCAAGCTCAGTGCAAAATATTTATTATAAAAATATTAGCTCATCATCTGTTTTGCTGTATTGGGATCCTCCAGCAAATCCTAATGGAAAAATCACTCATTATACAATTTATGCGATGGAACTGGACACAAAGAGAGCATTTCACATGACAACTGCAAACCGTAGCTTCCTTATAACAGGTATGGGATAGCTTTAGCATGAGGGGGTGGACTAGATGACCTGTTGAGGTCCCTTCCAGCCTTATATTTTTCTGATTTATAAAAATAGTTGCAACTGTGTTATGCAAAATGTATCAAACTGACTATTTAGAAATGTATGTAGTCCAGATCATTCCTCCCCAATCTTCATGTGGAAGGGTGGCTTGAGCATTTCTGCAATACTGTCCCCTCTCCCCTTACAGAACCGGGGTGGGGGAAGGGACAATGAGGCTGGAGGAGAGGAGTGGGCAGGCTGGGGGAGAAGACCTATTGTACCCACCTCTGGGTCCATGAAAGTTACCTGAAAAAGGTAATAAACGCTAGGTCCAGGGGCTGGCATGGCTAGAGAGCTCCCTGGCAGTATGGCTCCAATGGAATTGCTCTGCCTATAAACTGAGGAGGAGGATGGGGGCCAGAGCTGGTGCAGGGGCAGAGAGGGCCTCTGCATCAATGGCCCAAGCTTCTTGTGGATCCAGAGGAATCTGCCAATTTTGGGGAGTGGCTTTTCTATAGAGGGAAAAACCCACTATCCTGGCTCCTTCGGGATGGTAGTTAGTAATTTCTGCAAGGGATTTCTAATGGGAATTTTCTAATTGAACCTCCCCTCCCTGGCTTTTCACATGGGAGGGGGTTAGTTTGGCTCAGTGTTTCTGTGCTGTCAGTTCTTTTTATGACTTTCACCTTTTACACAGTATGTGTTAGAAATTTATCATCTTTTTCTACTTTAAAAAAAATACCTTTTTGTATATTAATTGAAGAAAAGGCATCCCATTGTGGGTTTTCAGACACCTGTTTGTACTAACCAAAGTACTAAAATATATATACATGGTCACACGCACACACTGGATTCCTAATGGATAAATAGTTAAAGCTATGTACAGAGATTAAGCTAGTCAATTTCTGTTGCAGTCAATGGGAGTGATTAGTTGAAGCCCCAAACATAAATTTTATTTTAGATAGTGGGGTTTAGAATATCTCATAGTGGCTCTATGGGCTACTAGTTGTTTTTTTAAGTTACATAAATTCCTATGTAGCTAGGAAAACTATTTGAACATTGCCCATTTTTATACTTACTATGTGAACTAAAAGGAAAAGAGGATGTTTAAGAAGAATCACAGGCTAGGATTCTTTTTCTTGCTCTTCCTAGGTCTGAAAAAGTACACAAATTATAAAATGAGGGTAGCAGCTTCCACCACAGTGGGAGAAAGTGCTCTGTCTGAAGAGAACGATATTTTTGTGAGAACACCTGAAGATGGTAAGTCTCTTGTTTGCAGTGATGTGCATGAGCTGGGTGCGTGCACAAACAAATGATAAAACATACACATTGAGATCTATTTCCAAAATTTGGAATCTTCCCAAATCCACTCAAACTAGGACTCTCCCAGCACCCAGTGTTGCTTCCCTCAGCCAGTTTTGCAGACCTGGGAGGAAAGAAATAAACTTCAGCAGTACCTGAAGGTCAGCAAATTTGAACTCTGGTGCACCAACAGGGGAAGCAGCTCCAGAACATTCACGGAAAATGCGCTGTCTCCAGCCCCTTTCTGATTAACCCAGGGGTTATTAGCTTGGAAGATCCACAGCTTCTGCCTGTTATCATGATGTGGAAGATAGGTGGCTTTTGAGGGATCCAGAACCTAAAGCATTAAAGGCTTTTTATCTTAAAACCAGCATTGTAAATTGCACCCAGAAACAATCTGGAAACCACCTCAGATCATGGAACCTGGGTGAATGTGCTGTCTACAAGTGGAGCTTCTGAACAAGTGAGCAGCAGCATTCTGCGTAAGCAGCAGTTTCTGAGTTGAACTATGGTATAGCCCTTTGTAGAGTGCAGTGTACTGTGCTTTATTATCCATTGAAATTGATCAGTAATTTTAGCATAAGATACAATATTGCAGGAACCACTTGCACTATTATATATCAGATCAAGATTTTGTAGCTCTAGGTGGTACCACAGCATGCTCCTCTCAAAACCCTGCCCACATAAGAGTTACTGCTGTTCCTAGAAGTATTAACTTCTGCTCTGGGTTGGCACCCCCTTGAGAAATGGGTAGATTGTATGGACACAGGAGGCAATGGTAGCCTAGTTCCTTAGGGAGTTCTCCTGCCAGAGGGGAAAGGGAGGCCAAGTGGTAGCATGGATGGGCCAGCACACAACATAGTTTGGCTTTCTTTTCCACACAGATACCTGAGAGGCATAGGATTTGGATCCTACCCCTCTGCAGTCTGATCTCCCCTGGGGGGAATCTTGGTTGGAAACATAGGGTAGGGAAAGCCGTGACATTTCCTAGGCCCTTTCTCATACACACTTACTCTCACTCCGATGGGTTTTACCTTAAGTGAGTAAGATATGGCTCAGAATCACTTACCTATTTAATTCCATATGGAAACTGGAATAGTAATTTTGTGGCCACATCTCAGAGTACTTCACAATAAGGATGAACATAAAATGAAGTAACTTACAATATATACTTAAACTAGATAGATTACCATCAGGAAATGGGAATTAAAGGTAACTTCCTATTCTCCAGTGGTACTGTATAGCTCACTGAAGCCAGTGGAATTAAACTGCTGCGAAACTGATGAAAATGAGTGAAGTATTAGACCTAATGTCTATGGCCCTGAACATGTAATTAGATCCATGAGGGAAGAGCATTACACCACATGAAATCCCACTAAAGTTGGTGGAACTCCGCTTAGGCACACATGAGTATGGCTGCAGGATCATTGCCCGAGTTACAACATTGCAAGAGAGATGACAACACACACAGGGGGACTGGTTGGAGGAGGGAGAACAAAAGTTACAGAGATGTAAGTCATGTGGTTGCTATATTTAGTAATGCACGTCTTGGAATTTTTCATGGTTTAAAAACATTATTTACAACACTGTTCTTGTTTCTCTTTGTGGCAAAGTATGTTTTAAGGAGAAAGCTGAAGGAAAAGAGAAGGTGAAGGGATTGTGGTCTGGCTTACAAAGGAGGTTCTAGGCACAGGTGGCTGCATGGAAGAAGGCACAGAAGCCCAAGTAGGAGAAGTCAAGGGGGATCACTGCAGAGGGTAGGGATGTTTAAAAAGAGGAGACTAGAGAAATATGCAGGAGCTGTGCTCAGGTCTCTGAAGGCAAGGATAAGGAGTTTGATTTTGATGTGAAAGGCAAGAGGAAGCCAATGAGGGGATTTGACAAAGAGTTGGACATAGTCAGCTAGGCAGGACAGATGATTTTGCAGCTGCATTTTTGATGGATTGGTGGGTGAGGTGACAGGAGTCTAAAGAGACTGCAGAAGGTTGCACAACAGTAAGACCTTTTATTCTTTATTACAGAACCAGGCTCTCCACCCCAGAATGTAGAAGTATTAGATGTAACTGCAACAGGAATATATTTGAGATGGTCACCACCAGAGCAACCTAATGGGATCATAACTCATTATGAAGTTCTGTACAATTATGCCAATGACTTATTTATTAAAAATATCTCAGTTACAAGTATTTTTTTAAATGGCATGAAACCATACACTCTCTACAACATTTCCGTAAGGGCTTTCACTAGACTTGGCCATGGGAATCAGTCATCATTTCCACTGTCTGTCAGAACTTCTGAAACTGGTGAGTATATTTCTTAAAAATACTATAATTTGTCCACATTTGATAGCCTGTGGTGACATTTTATGCCAGTTCATTTTACTGTAATACACATTTTTATGCCAAATGCTTCCCTCCTTCACCTGTGCAAAGACTGAGTAGGGAGTGGGAAAGGGAGAAGAGGGTAATGAGAGTAGAGATTTAGAATGGGACCCGGTTATGTATTGTAGAGCATTATACAGTCCCTGCCTTTTACAAATTCTCCTCCCCTGAAGGAAAAAATGTCATTTTTATAGAAAAGGAGGAATTTCAAAAGGCTAGGATTGTTGCTGAGGACAAAGAGCTTGAATTTGATGTGGTAAGAGAAAAGAAACCAGTGAAAAAATTCAAAGACAGATGGTGACGTGGTTGAAGCAACAGGAGAGTAAGATGATGTTACTGAAATATTTTGGAAAAGGGAGAGGTAAAATGAAACTGGAGAGGGTTACAGTAGTCAAGATGAAAGTTGTTCAGGGCAGGGAAAAGGTATTTTAGCAGTGGGTACTGAGAAAGAAGGGTGAATTTTGGAGATATTAACAAGGAATCAACACGATGTAGCGAAAGATTAGATATTAGGGGCTGGGTGAGGATTGAAGTGGGAAGGAAAGAGAAAAGTCTGGGAGACAGGCAGGATAATGGAAATACCAATAGACATGGAGAAGAGAGGCAGAAGAGGGATTAGGAGCTTAGACATCAAAGAGCAGATGTTGGAGAGGCAGCTAAAAATGGAAATGATGGAGGTCAAGAGGGACGTCTGGAGCAGAGCTGAGAAAAATCTGGTTTGATTTGAACTCAAACCATTTTTTGTATTTTTTTTTTTGTCAGATCGAAAAACTTAAAACTTTTTGGTTTCAAATTGACCAAAATGTTTCTGGTCAATTTGAAATAGTTTTTTTCAGTTTTTCAGTTAGTTTTGAGTGAACCAAAACATTTTAGTCAACCCAAAACAATTTTTTTTAGTTTTCAGTTTTGATTTGATTGTTTACAGTGTTTTAAACCCTTATTTTGGTGTTTTGTTATTAAATTGGCCATATTTGAATTTGAAATGCCAATTCAAAAACAAAAAGTCAAAACAAAACATTTCCAAATGGTTGAAATGAAAAAATTATAGTTTCTCAATTTTTTCCCGTTTGTTTTTTGGCTGAAACTATTCGTCAAATTCACAAATAGTTTTGGAGCACAAAAATGCATTTTTAAACAAAATAGCCCCCTATTTTTTTTGCCTAGTTCTAGTCAGGAGTATAGAAGAGGACTGATTTTGAATAACTGGTGTATAGGTGGTGGGTGAATGATTGGAAATAGATAAGGTCACAGTGAAAGGAAGACATGGAGGAAGAGACTGAACAGATCTCTTGGGGATACAGAGGAACAGGAGAGGATGTGGGGAGTCAATGAATAAGAAATTAGTAACCTTGATAAGGGAAGTGGTATTGGAATGGGGAGGACAAAAGCCAAATTGGAAGGGATCATCTGAATAAGGGGAAGTTAAGGCAATGAGAGTGAACAGCATGCTCTAGGATTTTGGAAATAAATAGGAGAAGGGAAATAGAATGGTAGCAACTGTAAGAGAAGGAAGTTAGATCATAGTGACGTCTTTATCAAGATAGAGAAAGAAGAAACAGAGATATGAAGTTAGTGGGAAATACAGGTACCCAGCAACTCTGAAAAGCAGGCCAATTTGATAGAGGTTCCTATGTGTGTATTTTGGAGTCTAACTTTATGCATTCACTTTTGAAAATTTTGGCCTGTGTCCATTTGGGTAGGCAAAGATGACAATATGATGTCCTGAATGTGAAACTACTTTGTGCTTACTTAGCTGAAAGTTAGCTAATATAATCTGTCATTTGTTTTTAAAAGTCAGTAGGGACCTAGATACCAAATTCTGAATGATGACATAAATCTGTAATAAATTACTGCCTAAAACCTTCTAGCTGGTCATTCCCTCCCTTACTAGTTGCCACCATTTGTAGCTGAACACATTGCATCATACAGCAGATTTTACCTGATAAGGAATATGTTCAAGAGAATATTGTACACTTAGCAACAGGCCTGAAAAACCTAAACTTGAAGTGTATTATTAATAGGTGTTAAAAAAATAAATGTTGGAAACCTTCACCCGTTCTTTAAACTAAACAAATTTATTTCAGGTTCAGATCACTCCTTATAATCTGTTCAGGCCCCTCAGGTCCTCCTTTCCTCCTCTCTTGGGGGTGCAGTCAGATGCAGAATAATAGGTTTGAATCCAGAACGAGGTGGGACACAGAAGAGAAGCTGTGATAACATTCATTATGAGATCTTCAGAGATGGGATGTATCACATTTTAAGTGATGCATCCCACAGGCATTTTAAGATTGAAAGTATGGAGGGAACTGGGACCTATTGAAGCATCATTGTGTTTGAGAGATCCTTATTAAAATTCCACCACCAAACTAGGAGGATGTTTAGAATGATTTCCCAGCCTCTGATGGAATTCAACCCCTCTCTGAATACTACTAAATCCTCCTAGCAAGGGGTGACTTATCTCTGGGGCTCATACAAATATATCTGAAGAGCAAATGTTTTGTATTTTGAATGCAGTGGGTTGCATCAAGTGGCAGGTATTTTCAAAACATTTCCTGGGGAGGATAGCCAGAACTCCTATAAAACCCATTTACCCCTTCTACCTTGTCAAACTTCACAAACTGAAAGCTATGCAGTGATAACCAAACTTATATTATATTTGTATTTTGTTTCAGAAAATGATTATACAAAGTTATCATGTGCTAGTGCCTCCTTCCCTGGTTCTGGGATCTGGGAAAACATGGGTTTTTTTAAACGGGAAAACAAATTAAAAGATTGCCCAGTCCCTACCCCTTCGCAAGCATGTGAAGCAGGAAAGGCAAATGGAAAAAATGTTAGTGGAAACCATTTGTTAAAATATTGGCAGCACATCAATGAAGAGTCTCTTGAGAGAGAGCCAAGTTGGAAATTCATGGTGATAGCTACTAAGGTGTCAGGGAGGAAGCTCAGCATCACAGGGTAGGGGGAAGTGAGCGAGAAGGTCTTTAGCTCATTTGTCAAGAGGATTCCACCAATTTGTTAAAGGCTGTACATAAAAAAACCTCATTATACAGATAGTTGCATTATATATTATAGATATGTTTTTCATGTCTTTTTGACCTTGCAGCTCAACTTGTAAAAATATAAAATTATTGCTTTTAGTAAAAAAAGATCAAATATTTACAATATACTGTATTTTTTATTGTTTAATTAATGAACAAAACTTTGACTTGACTCTTTTAAGTCTGAGTTTTCTTCTTTCAGTTCCTGATAGTGCACCAGAAAACATAACCTACAGGAACATCTCATCTACAGAAGTAGAGTTATCATTTTTTCCACCATCTGTTCCCAATGGGATTATACAGAAGTACACTATATATCTCAGGAGGATTAATGGAACTGAGCTAAGAATCATAAACACTACTCTTCTGACGATAAGTATTACAGGTCAGTATGTAACAATCTGAAACTTGATAGTGTCTTGGTTGCTTGATGTTGTATAGTTCATGCTGACAAATTCCAGTCAGAAGGAAATATTTAATGTTTGTTGGAAACTTAATGTTTACAACCTTGACTTCAATATGCCAATGTCATTAGATGTCACTTTTCAAGAAGATAGCCACCACTGACACTAAATTTAGTGCTAATTGTGAATACTAAGACCTTGATCCTGAAAACATGCCCAGATTTAGTTTCACTGACTTCAGTGGGACTACTCAAATATATAAAATTAAGCACATGTGTAAGTGTTTGTGGGATCACGGTCTTAATTTTAACACTTTAGTTTTAAATACAATAATCCATTTTATGGAACAAAATTATTTTTTAATTATGTGAACCTGCAGATTTCTATATTAAGAAAAGCAGATGCCTTCACATTCCTATAAAACTAGAAGATATTGAAATACTTCAGATGATGGTTAAAGCTGAGACTTAATTTCAGTTATAAATCTGATTTTGCTGATGTCCCAGTTTCTGAAATACTTTAAAAGGGTAATTTCCACTTAAAAGTTTACACCTTTGAACTGTGTCCAGCAGAAAATTAGTCTCCAATCTTAGGTGTTATTGGACAAGACATTTTTATGCTGTGGGACTCAGAAAAAATCATTTTAAAAATTCTTCTAAGACTATTTGGCGCATCTAATATCAGCCTTGAGATCAGTGGGAGTTGTGAGATGCTCAGCACTTTTGCCTACTTATGTACTCAGAACCCTAACTTTAGTGTTTTTTAACTATTTAAAAAAAATATTCCTTGAAATCCCCCTCAGAATTTATAAAATAGTTTACTGCATTCTTCTTTCTTTAGGTTTAAAGAAATATACCAAATATACAGTTGAGGTGTCTGCAAGCACTAGCAAGGGCGAAGGGGTTCGTAGTGCACCTCTAAACATACTGACTAATGAAGATGGTAAGTCAGAAAAGAAATTACAATATACCATTGTCCACTTCTAGTGGACAAGTCTTAAACTTTGTTTCAGAGGTCTTTGTACGTTTGATTTATATAGGCACTTTCCATTTAGATATAATGGATCTTTATTCTTTAATACCTCTATCAGTATAAGTTATGTCAAATCACAAAAGTTCTGTATTTGGATAGCAACACTATTATTGTTTTAATATCTCATCAGTGTCTTCCATTTTTAAGAACCCTTACTTTACTGTTACTATTTTAGCCCTATTACAGAAGGACAGCAGTAAGTCAGATGAAGGTTGTCTCTGGATGGGTGTAAAAGTGGACGAAGGGAGAAAGCACAGACCCCGTTCCTTTTGCCTCCCAGCATGTGGACCTAGAACAGTCATAGTTCTTGTGCTTGGAGTCTTTAGCTCTTCTAAATAGATGAATTTATAGTTATAGTTATTAGTATTGTGTTAGTGCTCAAAGGACCTAATCAGTGGCACTAGATACCCCAAATTGAGCATGGGGGTGAGTCAAAGATAGGGCCAGGACACTGCCCTCCATAGTAGCCACCAGAGCTGGCCATACATTATCAGAGTGTATACCACACTTTCTTTAATGATATCATAACATCTATGCTCCCTTTCCATCCCATTAGCCACAATTCTTCTTGGGGTTCCTGCTGTGGTGGTGCATCTCTGCAAAACTCCCAAAGTGGTCAGAGGCTTTCATCCACAATCCATACATTGCTCAATATAAATATGGCTATACTACATCAAAACCAGTTTAATCATATAAAATTATGCCATTTGTTTAAAATGTTTTTTCTTTAGAGCAAACATTCATTCTATATTTTATTAAAGAGTTTGTTAGCTGAATACGGAGATATATGAGTTAAAGACAAATAATATCTTAGAATCAAGACATGCCAAAGACTTGTGAAATTCAGTATTTGATAGACCTTTTATAAATTTATTGTAGTGCTACTAAGGATAATATAGCAAGTAAACACCAAATACTGCTGTCATCGTTTATTACCAGTAAATACAGGCATTCACTGATTTCATTAAGCCTTTGATCAGGCAAAATTAAGATTTCTTCCAAAATGTACTGAGAGTAAGATGTTTAAAACATTTTTGCTGTCCTCTGTGGTTAAGAAAGACAGTGCAATTAAAGGAAGGGCAACAAACATATTTATACACCACATGTATCTTACTCAAAAGTACACACTGTTCAGAGCATCAGACCAAATGCTTCACAGATTTGCTAATAGCTATGCTTATGTTCTCAGTTTTCATGCATGACCACAGCCATGACCTGAATTTTTAGTACATGATGTTGTTTTGTTTAATTTGAAAAACAAAAGTAATGTTAACATTACAACACAGTACAATACCTTTATCTGGTAGAAAAAAAAACAAAAAATAGTTTTACTTCCTCAATAACACCTTAGTGAAAAATATCATTATTATTAAGCATACATACGGCTACATTTTAATGACAGCAACATTTGCATGAACCTTAAAATATTTTAATTAGAATTAAATCAAAATGTATTATAATGTTTTTATTCAGCTATGCTATCTCAGTACTTAGTGGTTATATTGCTGTCTGGTGTTCATCTTAGAATGAATTTCAGTTGTCTCATTCATTGAATACATGTATATTTTCTTTCATGACATGTTAAATGTATAAATGTGTTCCTTATTTGATGGAGTGAAAAGATTTAACTCTGCATGGTATCCCACATTTTTATCATCTCTCAATGCTATGCTCATCAATTTCCCCATCTTTTGGTGCTTCATATAATTATTTCCAGCTCCACTTCTCCTCAGGGGAACTATTTTGTTATATTTTACATGCATTCACACCTAAAAAGCTCTTGCTTTTATTAGAAGGGGAAAAATTACAACAATATACTTGGACAGTAGGTGAATCAGTGTGACAAACCCATTGCTCTGTTTTCTCATGAAATATTTTTTTCCATTGAATCACAGAAACAGATGTTTTAACACTACCATGAAAAATCTTCCTTTATCATCTGGCTGAAAAAGTAAAGAAGCCTGGCTGTAACACCATTTTATATGGATACTGTACCTGCATGCTTCCATAATTCACTTCCTAGCACAAATAATTAAAATCCTATTTAAAGATACTGCATTTAACCATGTCGTTGTTGTGTTCTGCACTCTCACTTTATAGCTCCTAGTTCACCTCCACAATCCCTCTCGGTAAAACAGTTGTCGGGTGTCACTGTGAAGTTGTCATGGAAACAACCACTGGAGCCAAATGGAATTATCCTCTATTACACAGTTTATGTCTGGTAAGATTTTCTGGAAATGGTTCTGAGGATAAATATTAATCTGTAATCTAAAAGGAATGTAAGGTTTTTCGTACAGACCTTGTTGAATATACATTTTTGAGAGTGAATATTAATAAGTTACTTAAAATACTAGCCTTTCATGTACACAAATGCCCCTCTAAATAGGGATAGGTGAAAATTGTAGAATTAAATGATTTGCAAGCATCTAAAATATTTTTCTAATATTTTGGGTTTTGCAAAATGAATTTATATTTAAATTAGCTGGTGATCTCCCATCCTCACATATTAATTGGACCATTTGGGATCTAATTAACGATAAAATGAGAAACCAACCAACACTATTGTTTAGGGTATGCTAATGTTTCCATCTGAAGCTGGGCAAATATCCTCCTGATTGAATGGAGATGGCCAAGAACCACTGAAAAATGCTTTCAGCTCCCATTCAGTGGTCCGAGCAAGCAAGGAGTTGTGATAGTAGGAGTCCCTGTCCACTCTCTGACATTAGTGCCACCTAGCATGATATTTTGTACACATCATGTTTCCTGCTACTTCAGCACTTCCCAATACTTTGTTACTATGCCATCTTATCTGTCCTCTTCTCAACTCTGTTATAACACTCATTATAAGTGCTGGATATTATATTATATTATATTATATTATATTATATTATATTATATTATATTATATTATATTATATTATATTATATTATATTATATTATATTATTTGTGCCTCTTGGAATCTGTCTCTTCCTCCTTCAAAAAAAGACTATTGTCATTTTAAATCCCAGTTCAAAACTTTTTTTCACTCTCTTCTGAACACTACTCGTTCTAAAGATTTGTCATATCTTCCTTTTGTAAGCCCTGCATATTTTCTTTACTGGGGATTGCCACATGTTGACTTGTTTATTTTGATTGTTGATTACAGTTATTTATTGTATATATGCTGTGCCCTTCTATTGCCATTACCCAATGCATAGGGGCAAATAGCTACAGAAATACATACCATGCAATGTAAATTATGTATGCAAAATGGTGTTGTGTTAAAGCTGAGGAGTTCTTATAGATATATTACTACTAAATATGCACTCCTTTAAAGGTGACTTAAAAGTTGGGTTTTTTTAGGTGGCCTAAAAGTTTTTAAAGATGACCTAAAAGTTTCTCCTGGTGGTAGCTAATTTTTATCTTTTTCCTTAGTTTTGAACTGCTGCTTTAAAATAGTGATAAGGTGAACACAAGTAATTCCACTGTCCAGAAGAGTATAAATTGGCTTTCCGCCGCTCCTTCCACTGTACTGGCAAGAGCTAATGTCATCTGCACCTGTGGAGAACTTTGAACTGTGGATGAACTTGTAGCACAAACAGACCTCCCTCAAATTAAGGAATATGGTTTTGGTGCATACTGTGTTTAAAGACCTAAAGGATATTCAAGATCAAGGAACTTCCTCTTCGTTCAAATCCTTCCTTAAGACTTCTTATATCTGTGATTACTACAGAATGTGTCATTATTAATCATTTTTCAATAACTTGTTAATTGAACCATCTAGATCTGCAGATGCCTAAATTAAGTAACCACAGAACTTCACAACAAATAACCCTTGTCCTTGCCTTCTCCATCTACTCCCTTCTGTGTCTTATCCCCACATACCCTCTCACATCTAAAATTAGATTGCCATTAGCTCTTTGAGGTAAGGACCTTGGGTGAAAACTCCCACAGACTTCAGTGGAACCAAGAATTCACCCCTTATCTTTTAAATTATTTAGAACACTTTTGGGTGCTATAAAATCATCATAATTAATTACTAGGGCTGATATGGCAAACAAGCTCTTGAACCACAACTTTTCTTAGTGGCAACATTTTCCAATAGATATAGCTAATGTAAGAACTTCCTAATACCAGGTAAAGAGGCAAAGATAGTGAATGCGGGCCATTTGAACGTGTAGAAGAAAACTGATCTAAACATTCTAACAACTATATTACATTAGCTGTAGAAAATTTAGCAACTTTTCTCACAAAATGAAGCCAGGAATCCACAATGAAGAACTCAAATGTGAGCTAATAGTAAAAAAAAATCATCACTTTGTAATGGTTTTCTTGCAAGAAATACAATATTTATAAGTTACAGGAATTTAAGAAAATGTTGGTCTCAGTTGTGTTAGCTATCTAGCTCTAATGAGTTTCTGTAGTTTTGGCTAAGGCTTGTTTTTTATTTGATTTGTTAGAAGTGCCTTTTTAAACTCAACATCTTTGATAATGTTTAGAATAATATAATGGATTTACAGTAGATGAAAGTTCTATTTCTATTTTATGAGTTTCTGTGTATGACAATATTGTTTTCTATGGTATTTTTAGTAAAATGTATTATACTATGCTGCAGTTTTGTCATGAAAATGTATATATGTAATGATTTTCTTTTTTAGGAATACAATGTCAAAAAGAAGTGTTAATGTAACAGAAACATCATTGATGTTCACAGACCTAGAAAATAACAATGAATACAAAGTTTATATAACAGCAAGTACCAGATTTGGGGATGGAAACATAAAAAGTAGCATTATAAGCTTCAGAACTTCTGAAGGAGGTAAGTTTATGTATCGTAATAAATCATACAAATAATCTATAGTTGCATCCATAAGTTTGTGTCAACCTTATTTAAACATATAAAATAACTTAGGCGAAAGCTGCAATTTGATTGGTTATATAATAATGTTCCAATGGGGGGGGGTGTCTAATGTCTCTTTAAATTTAAAAGTATTTTTATATTGCTCTTTGAAATGAAGTAAAAAGAGGAGAATTTGGTTTTATTGCCCTTTGTTCTATCAAGCTGTGAAATAAGTTCCTGAGAAGGAAAACCCTGACAGTTTTAGTGTGTCGCTCAGAAACACAGGTGTAAAGTGGTTGTAGTCGGAAAGCAGTTTTATAAACATGGCATTGTGGGATTCCAAGTTGATTTGATCCCAATGAATTTCATATACTTCAGAAGAGAAAGGTCTTTTTTCTAGGAGGTAACACTCTACACTCAGCTTTGAAATTAAAGCTAGTTAGAACATAAGAACATAAGAAAGGCCGCACTGGGTCAGACCAAAGGTCCATCCAGTGCAGTATCCTGTCCACCGACAGTGGCCAATGCCAGGTGACCCGGAGTGAGTGGACCTAACAGGTAATGATCAAGTGATCTTTCTGGCTCTGATTTCACCAACAATAACAATTCTGCCACTTAAGTCCCATCCTTCAATTAACTGTGTGCATGTGTCTCTGCACCTTTGTGGACCCTCATTGGCCAAAGTGTGGCTCTGAATAAGCACATGGGTTTGTCTGCACATAGTCATTTATTGGATCAATATCTTAGTCAATAATTCTGTGAATGATGGTGTGAGCTAGAATAGAATCCAACTCACAGTTCCCTAGCTGTATTGGCTCTGCAATGCTAATGGAAGTAAAAAGTGTGAAAGACATATTTTAGTTAATAAAACAAGCCTAAAGGACTCTGTATACACATGAAACACATTTGTTAAGAAGACTGCATGCATGCATAACACTTTGTGCACATGCATGAATTGGGATTTATATTTGCATAAAACAGTAAGTACATGCACTTACAAATCTCAAATTGCACAGGTTCATTGAGTGCATAAACTTGGATTTGTGCATGCAAATGTATGCATGTCTTTGACTCTCTCTGAAAAATGAATGTCTTTGAAAATCATGGCTTTCAAAGTGTATTGGTAGCCATTAGTTCAATTGTACCTTTCCCACCTCCTCCAGAAACAGGATCTGATATTCAATAATTTCATCAATACATTTGATTTAATATAGGATGTTTTTCAAGTCAATAAAGTCTAAATCTTAGGTAATAAAAAGCACAAAAACTTATGTTACATAAGCTCAATCTTAATATTATTCCAGCACCAAGTGATCCACCGAAAGATGTCATGTACAGAAACCTCACTGCATCATCAATAATGGTTTTATGGTCCCCTCCTCAAAGGCCTAATGGGCTTATACAATATTATTCAGTTTATTACAAAAATAATTCAGGAATTTTTATTCAGGTAAGTTTCTTTTTATATAATTTTTGTAGATTTTAGTACAGAGAAATTCATTTACTTTTCTTTGAATCTTTAATGTATCATAAAAGATTAAACCAACTGTACAGTAAATGTCATATTCTTCTTTCACTCCTGCCTCATCACAAGATAATTTTGATTTTTAGCATACTATTAAAGGGATAAGTGCATTAGCCTAACCCTCACCTTGAAATTATATTTGTGGTATCCTGTAATTTCAAAATTCCTGTGCATCTCAAAGAGCATTTATGCTATTAAGCATGAGGGGACTAATGCATACAAAAAAAAAGAGTACATTTCATGCAGAATAAATGATCTAGTGTTCTAGGCTGCAGAGTGAAATTATATGTGCCTAGTGAAATGACATACTTATACATATATGTTTTTAAGGTATTTTTTGTGCAGTAATGAAAATCAGAAGATAGTGTTGCCATAGGGAAGAATAGAATACTGCCTCATGTTCTGTTACTCTTTAGTAAATGTCTCTGCAGAAAACAGTTTTTCTTTCTAAGATAATTATAACATATTATTTTAAAACAGAAGACAAATAAGGTTAGTCTCCTGTATTAAAGCATGGGAGAAATGTATTTGTTTATCTGTTATGAATCTGGGCATTGGGATGTGGTTGATTGTGTAGGTACTTCTCATAACTCATCTTAACTTTATGCATGATATATATTAACTAGGGCTGTCGATTAATCTCAGTTAACTCGTGTGATTAACTAAAAAAAATGTATTGTGATTAATTGCACTGTTAAACAATAGAATCCCAATTGAAATTTATTAAATATTTTTGATGTTTTTCTACATTTTCAAATATATCTATTTCAATTACAACACAGAATACAAAGTGTACAGTGCTCACGTTATATTATTTTTATTACAAATATTTGCACTGTAAAAATGATAAACAAAAGAATTTCAATTCACCTCATACAAGTACTGTAGTGCAATCTCTTCATCATGAAAGTGCAACTTACAAATGTATTTTTTTGGTTACATAACTGCACTCAAAACTGTTTTAAACAATGTAAAACTTTAGAGCCTATAAATCCACTCAGTCCTACTTCTTGTTCAGCCAATTGCTAAGAGAAACAAGTTTGTTTACATTTATGGGAGATAATGCTGCCCACTTCTTAATTACAATGTCACCTGAAAGTGAGAGCAGGCATTCACATGGCACTGTTGTAGCTGGCATTGCAAGATATTCATGTGCTAGATGCGCTAAAGATTCATATGTTTCTTCATGCTTCGGCCATCATTCCAGAGGACATGCTTCCATGCTGATGACGCTTGTTAAAAAAATAATGTGTTAATTACATTTGTGACTGAACTTCTTGGGGGAGAATTGTATGTCTCCTGCTCTGTTTTACCTGCATTCTGCCATATATTTCATGTTATAGCAGTCTCGGAGGATGACCCAGCACATGTTGTTCATTTTAAGAACACTTTCACTGCAAATTTGACAAAATGGAAAGAAAATACCAATGTGAAATTTCTAAATATGGCTATAGCACTCGACCCCAAGGTTTAAGAATCTGAAGTGCCATCCAAAATCTGAGAGGGACGAGGTGTGGAGCATGCTTTCAGAAGTAAAAGAGCAACACTCCAATGCAGAAACTACAGAACCTGAACCACCAAAAAAGAAAATCAACCTTCTGCTGGTGGCATCTGCTTTGGATCGTTATTGAGCAGAACCCGTCATCTGCATGGACGTGTGTCCCTTGGAATAGTGGGTGAAGCATCAAGGGACATATGAATCTTTAGCGCATCTGGCAGGTATATATCTTGTGATGCCAGTTATAACAGTGACATGCAAACGCCTGTTCTCACTTTCAGGTGACATTGTAAATAAGAAGCAGGCAGCATTATCTCCTGCAAATGTAAACAAACTTGTTTGTCTGAGTGATTGACTGAACAAGAAGTAGGACTGAGTGGACTTGTAGACTCTAAAGTTTTACATTGTTTTATTTTTGAATGCTGGGTTTTTTTGTACATAATTCTACATTTGTAGGTTCAACTTTCATGATAAAGAGATTGCACTACAGTACTTGTATTAGGTGAACTGAAAAATACAATTTCTTTTGTTTTTTATAGTGCAAATATATGTAATATAAATAAATATAAAGTGAGCACTGTACACTTTGTATTCTGTGTTGTAATAGAAATCAATATATTTGAAAATGTAGAAAACATCCAAAAATATTTAAATAAATGGTATTCTATTATTGTTTAATAGCATGATTAATCGGGATTATTTTTTTAAATCACGCGATTGATCGCTATTAATTTTTTTAATCGCTCGACAGCCCTAATATTAACTATATTATTATTATTTATTAGTTATTAGTTATTTGTATAACCATAGTGCTGAGTAGCTCTATTCATGAACCAGGATATGCATTTTTAATTGCTTATATCTATAACATTCAAGAGTGTCTATAATTTATTTGTTCTTTATTATATAATACTATAGGCATATATAATAAAAGAAAATATAATTTTCCTTAACACATTTTTGGTTAAAAGCTTTGTGTTTGTGGAAGAAAAAGAAGAAATGTATGGTTGTGAAGATAGCAAAGTACAAAACATGAAATCTGATATATGTGGCATAATTTTACAGTTAGCGCTGTCTGGATTTAGGTATTTATTTTCCTGAAGATATATGTTTACATGTCAATCTGTAAATATAGGCCCTGCTCCTACAATCTGCTCTGTGATGGCCAATCTTTGCACTCATTGAAATTGGTGGGTTCTGCATGAGTGTAAGATTCTGCCCACGTAGATCTGATTGCAGAATGGGAGCCATAGAGAAGACTTATTTCAGCCCCAAGGAACTCACAATGTAATAATTAGCATGTGAGTTAGCTAGAAGTACCTTGGTCGCACATTCTGATAGGAGTAAAATTAGACCTATTAGTTGGGTTTGAGTTTATAGGTGCATGCCTATCTGAAACATGACTGTAAGCATATACATCAAATCATCGCCGCTGCTCCTCTTATCTGCTAGCCCTGTGAGCAGCCCAGGGTATGCATAAGTGTCGTATTTTCTTTGAGAACAGGGTGAATGGGGCAATGGCACAATGTGAAGCTATGACCTCAGAGAAACCCAGCCTTCAAATTGGCATTTAATGTCAGTTACTGCCCTCATTTTGAAGGACTGTTTAACCTTCTCATCTTGAAAAAGTTTGTTTTTAAATGTTTTTTCATCTAAGTTACTTTTTTCCTTGGCACATTTTGCATGTCCATGTTTCATTTTTTTCACAGCTGTGCTTACTGCATGCCCAGCGTATCCTTCTAACACATCGTAACTTCTAATGTGGTTCACTAAAAGTGCATACCTTGATGCAGCCATTTTTCTGAATCCATTTTATCCTAAAATAATCAGTACCAGTCCAGATTCTGTCCATCTCTTTTTATTTCTGTTTAAACAGCTTTCATGAATTTTTACAAAGTAAACATTCAGAAATAAAACCCAAACACACAATGAGAGATGTCATTCCACCATATAATTTCTACATCTTATAATTTTAGGAACTTTGTTGGTTGCTTCATATATTTTTTACATGGCACCTTGTGCTAGAAAATGAAATCTATCCATATACTTTATTCTACAAACCATCTCTTCTGTGGTTGAAAACAAGTACACATAACTGTTTATTGATTTTCCTCTACATAAAGTGGGCAATGTTCTATCACTGGCTCTAGCTTTTTAGTTCTACTTTGGTTAATGGTAATTGCTAAAAGTTTGTAATGCCCTTATCTCCATATTTGATCATTGATTTAGAAGCAAGCCACAATGAAGATAAAGATGGTGTATTCATTTTTCTTTTGCTAAAGATGCTTTTTGTTTAAATGATTCAAAAGCTATGCTGGAGAGTTTAGAAGCCCAGCTAACTTGGGCTTTTCACCTAGGGAGAGCCTTTCTTTACCTTGAAAATTGATCCTATGCCTTCACAATTACCTGCCTTTACCAGTTAGGAGACACTTCATGTATGTTCTTTTCCATGTTCTTAGAAATTAACTGAATGCCTGCCCTGTTTTATAAAATTCTGTATTTCTTTAATCAGAGCTGGCAATAGCTTTCTTAGGGCAGACCTGCAAAACAGTTTTTTTACCTCCAAAATATTACCTATTCCTGCACACCAGTGTCACATATCCACAGAGCCGACCTGAGGTTTGCAGGGAGGATTAGAGAGATGATTATTTGGAATATACTGTACCTCACGTTCAACTGACTAGTTTTACATAAGTATGTGCTGGGTTAGGGAAATCTTTGGTCTCAGCTTCCTACCGCAGAAATGGTGCTCAGCTGCTTATTCCTTTCAACCCTAGAGCATGGCTACACTTGCAGATGTATAGTGCTTTGAGTTAAACCAGACTTCGGAGAGCGCAGTAGGGAAAGCGCTGCAGTCTGTCCACACTGACAGCTGCAATCGCACTGGCGTGGCCACATTTGCGGCACTTGCAGTGGCATTGGGAGCAGTGCATTATGGACAGCTATCCCAGCATTCAAGTGGCTGCATCATGCTTTTTAAATGCGGGGAGTGGAGAGTGGAGTGTGACAGGGAGTGTGTTGTGTATATGTGGGGGGAGAGAGAGTGGGTTTTTGGGGTGCTGAGAGTGTGTCAGCATGCTGTCTTGTAAGTTCAGACTCCCCTCCACCCCCACCTCTCTCTCTCACTCACTCAAAGCAAGCACCATTCCTCAGTAATGGTTGCTTTGTCCCGGAGCAGATAAGCATGCCGGCTGTCAGAAACGGAGCTTTGAAAGGGCATATCTGCATTCCTACAGCCGATTCCAAAACAATGAGAAGACTGGCCACTCAACTTAAGGGGATTGTGGGACATTTCTGGAGTCTGATCAAAGCGCAGTAATACAACACCTCGTTCACACTGACGCTGGGGCATTTCAGCCGAGATGCAACAAGCGTTTTGCTTCAAGTGGAGGTGGATTACCAGGAGTGCTCCAGCTGCAGAGTCCAGTCGCTCTAAGTGCCTTGCCAGTGTGAACGGGTCGTGAGTTAGAGCGCACGGGGCTGCTTTAATGTGCTCTAACTCGCAAGTGTAGCCATGCCCCTAGTGATCAGTTTATACTTACAAGGAAAAGGACTAGAAACCCAGAGCCAGATTGTCAGATGACATAAATGGACAGAGCTACATTGATGGAAGTGAAGCTATGCCAGTATACACCAGCAGAGGATCTGACGCATGCTTCTGTCTTAATGAAAATTGAGATTCTCCTTTACATGTGTAGCTCCTCTTAAAGCTAGGAGTCCTGTGGCTGTCGGCTTCATCAGGTCCAAAGTTCAGCTCTGCCTTAATGTATTTGTTATTTACAGATAAACGTATGTACTGATGTTCTAGCTGAGTTTAAATCTTTTTCTCTTAAGGTGAATGACCTAACCAAACCTCTTTTCCCATATTTATATTAGTCATTTAAAGTTTTTTTTGAGTAATTTAAATGCATTTTAAATGAAGTTTTAAAAGGTATACTATTCCCTTGATTTCATTTAAACTAAATTATTTTAAAAAACGATTATTCTAGAGCTTCCCTTAAATAGTATATCATGCATTTTTAAAATTCCTTAATAAAAAAATTATCAAGATATTTCTGCTCCTCTTTTACTGACACCCCCCTTCCCTGGCCCTGCCCCAACTCCACCCCTGCCCCACCCCCCACCCCCATTCTAACCCCTTCCCCAAAGTCCCCGCCCCAACTCTGCCCCCTCCCTGCCCCTATTCTGACTCCTTCCCTAAATCCCCTCCCCCTCCCATGAGCGCGCCACGTTCCTGTTCCTCCCCCCTCCCTCCCGGAGCTTGCTACAGCTGTTTGGTGGCAGCAAGCACTGGGAGGTAGGTGCAGTGGGGACGCAGCGTGCTCAGGGTACGAGGTGGGGGAGGGGGGGAGGTGGAGAGGGGAGGGGAGGGGAGCTTGGCTACCGGTGGGTGCAGAGCACCCACTAATTTTTTCCCGTGGGTGCTCCAGCCCCAGAGCACCCACGGCGTTGGCGCCTATGTTTATAAGAATCTTTTGGGTGAGCCTGACAGTAACAACAACAAACATGCTGAGGCCCACTCTTCTGCCCTGCCCCTCTTCTGTTTCTCCAGGAACTCTCCTGCCTCCTCTCTCTCCATATTACTTCCAGCTTGGCTGCTGCTGTTACTGGTAAACACTCTTTTTGCAGGCCCTGGGGAAAGAGTATCCACAGAACAGTGAAGCTGATTATACCCATAGGCCCCCACATCCAGAAAAGCACTTAAGCATGTGCTTAACTATAAGCATTTGAGTGGTTCTATTGAAATAATGAACTACTGTTAAATACTCAGAGTAAACACATTTCAAAACCAGAGGAAAATTAAAAAATGTTTTTCAGTATCATAATTAGGGAGGGTCACTAGTAGCAAGAGTAGGCACAAAACTTTCAAGTGTATATGTAATTTTAACTAATTCATCCAGACATTTTTATCCGCATAATTGAAATTTTAGTGCTATACTTTTTATTTTCCTTGAGATTGTCTCTTGATGTTCAACTCAGTGATCCTAACCTTGAGAGAGTGAGGGTGTGGAGTATCATTGTTGGTAACATTGTTTCTTTCATTTCTCTCTTTCTTGGAATATGATTATGGCTTCCTATGGTTTACCAGGAGTTTATTGTTCACTACATGTACAGACATACACAAAGTGAAAAAGAGCCAGGAGATAGGGAGGATTTGTCTTTACTGCAGTGTAAGCTCGAGGTATAACTTGAATGTTGTCCTTAACCCAATTTGCATCCATGTACAAAAATCTCTAGTCTGAATTAAGCGTGTTTTACAGTCAAGCCAGCTAGTCCATAAGCGGGTGTGGGTTGACACCTGAGTGCCGCTGAAGCTTGAACTAGTAACTCAGATGCTAGGAGTCCCCCAATGCCTTCCCAAAATTTCCAGCCCAGGTTATTTGTTGTGTCTGTCCACCCAGCCTTCAGGCCAGGGGTTACCTGCAGCCAGCATAAATACCCCACTTCAACATTCAGACCCCTGCTTTGCCCGGAGTTCTCCTCATCTTTAGTGTTTGTTTTAGCTCTGCTATCAAATCCCTGAAGCCACTGAACCACCGGGCAAAGGACCAGAATTCCAAGTCTGGGGAGACCTCGACAAGCTCACTGCACTACAAGCAGTTCAACCGGGTGTTCTCCAGTGCCCCAAGTACGGAACCCATTTACACCCTGGACAGATCAAAGGCCCCTGGGGAAGTTGACTGAGGATGGAGGACCTTTAGGATGACCCAGAGCCAGGAGTGTCGCCTGCCACAGTGATCTTAGGTGAGGTGGAGGCTGATGGTCACCAGTGGATGATGCCACAGCCACTCCAACTCACCCAGGACTCCAGAGAGGAAACAGAAACAGATCAGAGAGAAATGGGACAGGGAGGAAACGGCAGATGAGCCAGTGTTGTCTCAGCCAGGTGAGGACTCAATTCACCATTGTGGTTATGGTTGGGGAGAAATGGTATAAGGGGATCAGTCTCTACTGGAGGATGTTGTGTGGTAGAGGGCAGGCAAATGCCAATTATAGTTTCCCTTCTTGACATGGAAACCACCATTTCCACTTCCCCCTCCCAGCCTCCATCCTTTCCCCCGGGCATTCAGAGGGTGCACTTCAGCTACTAGTGCGTCTGCATTCCTTGATGGGCATGGGAAACCCCATTACTACCGCTCTACTCCTGGGAACCCATTAACGGTGCCTCTACCATCTCTACTGGATGTGACAACTATCATTATGCCTCACCCCTACCCCCTGTCTCCAATTCCTCTTCCTCCCTGCATCTACATAGGATCCAAGCTGGATTCCAAGCAGGGAAATTAACAGAGATTTATTGTAAAACACACTGCTGTACGTGCACAAACCAAGCATTATTAATACAAGTATACAAATGCCTGTGAAGGCAGGATTGGCACTGAGTGCAAGCAATTGCCGGGTGCATATGTAGTAGTGTGCACTCTCTCAAGCTGGAACTAGAATTCAAGGAGGCAGTCCATACCTCTGTTCCCAGGATACATAAAGCACTTATATTGTTGGTATGGTAAGGAAACCTGGAAGTTAGCAAAGGAGAGAATATTGGTTATGGAGCAGAGTGGAGGCCTTGAGATAAAGGTTTCAGCTTATACCTTGCTGCGATGCACAAAATTAAAGGGAAGATAGTTTCCTTTTTTTTTTTTTACCATGGACAGAAGGTTTACGTACTGTTTCTCTGCTTTTCAGGCCCATCTGCACAAGTACATATCATCCACCCTTGCAGAAGGTTATTGACTGTCAGTGTCAGGATATTGAATCAGAAAGCAGAAGGAAGAAGACAAGGGACAGACTGCTGATGGAGATGCATAAGGACTTTGGTGGAAGATGTCACTGCCTTTTCTAGCTTCAGAGGGGGAAATGCTGGAGCAGGAGTGGCAATTCCAGGCTGCAGCTGAGAAGATGCTGAAGAAAAGAGCACATGATGACCTAGTACATCCCATGACCATGCCATGGAAGAGCAAGACACCCAGCAGCAGTGTGAGGAGAGTCAGAAGCAAATGGTCATGTTTCTGAGCATTATGGCCAGCAGGTGCCAGAACAACCTGGCCCCTGTACCAGCCCAGGTTCAGCACCAGCCTCATCCTACAGCCACACACTCTCCTCTATGATCCCCCAAGCTGCAGCCAGTAACCTCAGGATGGGGGGCTCGCCAGTTCCTGTAGGAAAGTGCCCATGGTTAGGTTTATCTTCATCACCCCACCCCCATGCAACAATGGTGGAGTGATGACCATGTGCACTCTCCATACATGTGATATGGCACAGTGCCACTTGTGTGCATAACACTTGCTTAAAGCAGCAGGACTGCTAGTGTGATTTATTTTGAATAAAACCTTTCTTTGTTGAATCCTTTGTTTCTGTGAGTGCTTTGGCCACACTAGAGAGGGAGGGGAACTTAACACAGTTTTATTCCAGCATCACCATCGCAATAAATGCACTTTAAGAGAAATCTTTCCTATGTCAGAACACTGATACAGACCAGCTGTCTCTGCTGCTCCTACCCAGCCAGGGGAACTAGGAACTGGACAGAGGGGAAAGGATTGGGCCCCTGGAGCTACCATCTCTGGCCTCACACCAGCTGCCTCGGCCACTGTAAACTCGGCATGGGGACTAGGAAAGCTGGTTGAGAAAAAGCCATGGATCCCACCGATTCTTCAAGAGTTGGATCCAAGGCTTCCCAAGGGAGTGCAGACAATCAACAGGTGCGGAAGTGAGGTGCTGCAATAAGTTGCCAGGTGAACACTACTTCCATCCATATGACTAGGAGGGACAAAAAATGGTTTCCCGAAATACATCATGGAAGTTTGGAAGGAACGGCTTGGAATAGTGCAGTGCTAAGAACCAAGAGATATGCCCCCAGAAGGCAAATTCCTTCGCTTGAGTCAGTACTGCAACCATGTGCACACAGTAACTTGAGGATGGCTGAGGTAGCCTTTGTCGTGCGGCCTCGGCCGAGGCTAACACAAGTGGAGTACTTCAAGTATGCTAACTTGAACTAACAATGCAGTGAAGACATACCCTCTAGAGCAAGAGAGAATGGAAAGAAATGATACTAGCAAAGCAGTGCCACAACCTTACTCTTAAGATTAGAAGCTTTGTGATGTCTGTATATCACCGGTTATGACATTATGTAGCTGGAAATGCTTCCTGAGCCAAGAAGAATATTGTTTTCTGCACATGCTTTCATTGGCTGTGTGTATTGCTTACGCTTATCTGCTCTTAATAATCTGATACTTTGCTATTCCGAAACTTCTTTGTGTGTGGATTAAGGAAGGAAGCAGAAGAAGAATTTTTTTCAGCCGTAGCTTCAGTTTGCCAAGAAGTCCTAAGCAGTTTGCTTTCATCTGCAGCCAGAATTAATTGTAAAATGTCCTATAATGATGAATCCCCAGAATACAATTAGTGCAAGTTTCATTATTTTGCAAATTGCATCCCAGTAGCTCTTTGAGTCACCCTCACTCCTCATTATCTGTGCATGCTTTTCTAATATTTTGTCATATCATGAGTTAGAGTTATCTGCCCCTGGTCTGCCAGACTAAATGGTCTCCCTTCTAAATAGATAGACAAGATGACTGAGTTGATCTCTTTTATTGGACTAACTTCTGTTGGTGAGAGAGACAAGATTTCGACTCACACTGAGCTCTCTACAGCTTGAAAGCTTGTCTCTCTCATCAACAGAAGGTCCAATACAAGAGATCACCTCACCACCTTGTCTCTCTAATATCCTGTGACCAACACGGCTACAACTACACTCCCTTCAAAATAGGATTTCAATGAACCACCAAATAGTGTTTTGTTATAGCTTTCAGGTAGGTTCACTACAGCATTCGATGCCCAAATGCAAAACTGTTGAGAAAATATAAAGGTAAATTTTTAAAGCTTTGCATGATTTATAGCTGGTGAACTATTAGATCCAGAAGTTAAAACTGTTCAGTACTTCGAAATTTTATCTCTAAAAGTCAGGGAATTAATTCCTGCCCTTTGTCTGATCCCTGCATCAAGAAAAAAAGTGTGTGGGGGGAATGGTACTCTCATTCACAAGTGAATCACTATCTTCCTATAGCTGACATCAGAAAATGTAATTTAAATACATTGGGCCTGATTCTCCATTGCCCTGAATCTTGTATAGTCATTTACAGAAGTTCAAAGTGAGATTTCCCCTAGCATTAACTTTAATCAGCTACATCAGGGGCTCTCAAACTGGGCGTCATGACCCCTGAGGATTGTGAGGTTATTGTGAGCTGTCAGCCTCCACCCCCAAACCCTATTTCGCCTGCAGCATTTATTACAATGTTAAATATAAAAAATGTGATTTTAATATATAACAGGGGGGAGGGCGTTGCTTTCTGTGTGAAAAGTTTGAGAACTACTGAGCTACATTAAGGCAAAATGCATTAACTTGCATCTACACTGGGGAAAAGGTTTGGGTTATGTCTGGATTAACTAACTTGTTGGGTAACTCTGACCTACCCTCGTCCTCTTTTACTAATATAGACAAATTGCAAGTCAGGGTTCAGGTTCATTAATGGGCTGGCATAGAGACATTTTTCTTGTTTCATTTGTGCTGCACCTGTTCAATGTACCAGAAGAGGACTTTGGTTTCCAGTGCTGTCAATGTAGGATGTTTCATGTTTCACTGTAATAACTTTGGGCTAAATTCAGCCTTCAGATATTCACATGCAAATCCTATTGAAGTCAATGGGAGTTTGGCCCTTTGTTATTCACAGAAGTAAAATAGTTTCACCAGCATGAAAGTAAAGAAATGAGTCAAATGTTAAATTAAATGTATGTGGATTATGACATAAGGGTAATAGACATTAAGATTATTTGTTGAAAAACTAAAAGCCTTCACAGGAGAGGTCACAGCCAAGTTGGTAAAGAATCACAGTGCCTCTTTTAGAAATGTATGGTACTGTATTGCCATTTTTTGCAGTTTCATAATGTTTCATCCTCAAATGTGCACACACACACACAAAACATCTCATTTTAGTAAGTCAGCTAGTTTTGTAAATCTAAATTGCTAAAAAACAAAGAAATTTCTTCACTCCCCCCTTCTATCCCTGCCCCCGCCCCCTTTTAAAAAAGGCATAAACCACAGTAAGTTAACTCTGATTTTAAGGAACCGTTGGTGCTTGTAGGGCCAAATACTGGAACTAAGAAGCAGCCCAAATGGCTGGACTGTGCACTTTTCAGGAGCTTGGGAAGAATCCTGTCCCCCTGAGGACACATCACAGCTGCCTCTAAAATATAAGGGCAGTGTTTGTCCTGACCACTGATGCACATGCTCACTGCTCTATAGGGAAGAGTGGCTGGTGGATATGCATAGTCACAGGCCCACTAGAATGGGACCTGTCTCTGAACCCTGAATACTAGGCAGAATTACAGGAAGTCCTGGCAAAGCAGAGTCTGACTGTCCACATGAGTGCATGTCCCCTAAATAGGGTCCCTAATTCCTGGACCACTGCAGAATTGCACGGTTCTGCTTGGTCATCTTCTTTTATACTCACTGAGGATTTGACCCATTAAGCTTATTTGAATTTAATAGCTCTTACATAAAAAATAAATTAATTTTTCTCTTCTGTTTCCAAATTCGTGGTGTTATAAGCAAAGTAATGTATGGGTTCCCTCTGGTGGGTAATGTAAAATTCAGTTATTGTAACAGTCTCTGTCAGTTTGAGTAAAATGTTAGACATTAATACTTAAGAAAGTCAGGGACTCTAGTCCTGGTGGAGTATCTTTTTGTCAATAATTTGTAGTTGGTACAGTTTCTGTTTTTTCCTCTTGATATGCATAAGTACATTCACTCTACAGAATATTTTTTTTCTAAAAAAGAAATAATGGGTAAACAAAGCCAAGTCAGAAAGAAACTCAGCCATATAAATGTGAAATGTCTACATAGGAAACTATATAGAAAAGATACTATTATTTATTTGATTGCATTAAACACGAATCAGTGTGGCTGACTTGAGCATTAGAGAATTGAAGTGTCTGTTTATGATTAGTAAATGGTCTGATGAGTTGGGTGGGTGGGTGGATGGATGGATGGATAGATAGATAGAGAAAATGAAAGTAATAAAGAAATACCAATTTGTTTGTAAATGATTAAAGATTATATCTTTCTCCTTTCTTTTCCTTAGAATTTCACCAGCCAAGACATTGACAGTGGTGTTGACAATAAATTTCTGTCTGCAGTATTAGACAATTTGGCAAAATGCAGCTACTATACTGTGTGGTTAACTGCAGACACTGCCTTTGGAAATGGAAACAAGACCAGTGAGATAATACACGTGTATACAGATCAAGATAGTATGTAAAAATCTCTGTTTTAAATTTTCAAATGTACGTCCAAGCTTTTTATTATGAAATAGTTCTAGAATTTTTAAAAATTATTGCATTCTTTGGGATGAAAAGGTTAAAAAGAAGTACTACAGTGAATGCCATTTTAAAACACTGTTTACCATATTGTAGCATTTACCTTTGCATGTGTTTGATGGTATTCCCTATGCCTAGAATGGGGATAGATCATTCTCATGAACCTTAGCATTAGTATCTGAAGGAGACCTCTTTGTGTCAATAGATTGAGCAGACTCTTAACTCCACATTCCATTTTGAACCTGTAACCATTATTTTCTCCACCTTAACTATCAGGATCACCATTATCAATACAAAACACAGTTTAACCTCTCTTTGGCCCATCTAGTTTTCATGACCATTTGAGAGTAAGCTTAATTGTCAAGCAACTAATCTTTAACCCTTCCTAAAGGACATTTTGATCTGCGGAGTCTCTTCTCTTTGTAGTGTAGCATCAAAAGCAGTTTTTCTTCTCTGGGTACAAAGAGTGAGAAAATCTGTCTGAAATTATCACAAAGATTTTCTCCTCTTAATAATTAATATTAACTACAAATAAGTGTGTACATATACATTCAAGATGCTTTGTTTCTTATATCAAAACATAGATGATCAAGGAAAAGCTTGTTTTGTTTATAGTCACCAAAATAATGTAATAAAATATTGAATACATAATGTTAGAGATTAAGTTGATCTAATAGCAACACTTTGAGTGTTTATTGTTGTTATTTATATCAAACTAACAGATATTTTTATTTTTTGCTTATTAATCCATAGTTCCAGATGGCCCTGTTGAAAGTCTGACATATCAAAATGTTTCTTCAACTGCTATAAATGTAAGCTGGCTTCCACCATCCCAGCCAAATGGTATAGTCTTCTTCCTTGTTTCACTAAGTTTATGGGATACACAAACAGACAGTGAGATATTGTCTCTCATTACTTACAATACAAGCGTGTTTTTGGATAAACTGGAGAAGTACACCGATTATATTCTGAAAATCATTCCAGCAACAGCAAAGGGATCTTCTAAAATGCACACTGTGAAACTGCACGTCAAAACTGAAGAAGATGGTAGGTTTAGGATTTTTTTTAATTCCTAAAGAAATTTATTAAAAGCAAATAGCCTTCTAAAAATTCTAGATCACTAGGCTGTTTTGTTATGAAATAATGTTACTGATCTACTTGTTATTTTTTTTTGTCAAATTCACTAATAAAGCAACCCACAATAACTGTCATCATGCAGATTTATTGTAGTAATTCATTGAGACCATGAAGCAGAAGTTAGCATTGATAAGAGAACAAAGTTAATTAATATTTAAAGATATTTTCCACCATAATTCACCTTTTTGTGGGATAATTTAGGTTTCTTGGTTTGTGTGGTTTTTTTTGTTTGTTTTCTCATTTCTTGTTATAGTCCCTGAATCTTCACCTGTAATCAGAACGTATAAGAATCTTTCATCTACCTCAGTTATGTTGTCCTGGGATCCTCCTCTCCAACCAAATGGTATCATAATAAGTTATGATTTAAAGTTATATGGACCAGAAAGGAATGAGTCTTGGTCTACCTTCAATAATTCTATCATTTTAGAAGATCTTTTACCATTTACACTGTATAGTATTTTTGCTGCTGCAAGAACTATCAAAGGACTTGGTCCCTATGCTATGCTTAACTTCTACACGGATGAGTCAGGTGAGTGATAAATAAAATCATATCATGCTGTTTGGAAATAAATTTATGAAATAGAGGACCTGGTGCAGAGAGCTGGTGCAGAGATGTAGGGCTTCCACGTGGCTGATCCTATGTTGTTGGATCCCCTAAAATCTTTGGGGCATGGGGCCAGACACACCACTGCTTCTGTAGAAGGCAGGGAGACAAACCTGCAACATCTGGTGGACGAGTTTAGAGGGAATTCTGGGATTTCGTCCTCTGTCCACACTCTGCCTGTAGGTTTTACTGTAGGGGAGAAGTATCAGAGGGGTAGCCGTGTTAATCTGGATCTGTAGAAGCGACAAAGAGATCTGTGGCACCTTATAGACTAACAGACATATTGGAGCATAAGCTTTCGTGGGTGAATACCCACTTCTTCAGATACAATCTGAAGAAGTGGGTATTCACCCACGAAAGCTTATTCTCCGATACGTCTGTTAGTCTATCAGGTACCACAGAACTCTTTGTCGCTTCTGTAGGGGAGGACACACTCTGACCGAAGACTATTTAATTCTCACTACTATAGGCCCATATTAGTTCATTTCTCAAATTACACAAGAAAATAAATTTGAGGTGCCCAAGAATGGTGGCATTTAATGGCTCATAGGAGCCCCTTTTAAAAATTCTATCACCAAATTGAAAGGAAGCATGTGAGATTTCCCTGCCTTTGGCAGAGTTCACCCATTATAGTGCTAAATTATCTTTGCTAGAGATTACTTTTAGCCTTGGGCTCATAAGAATACCTGAAGATCAATTTCTCTTTGCCTTTGGAATGCATCATAATTTGCCAAGTGTCAATTATTTTTTGGGGAAAACAAACAACCCACCCCACCCCCCATCTCCAAAAGGAAAATATTCCTTAAAAATACTTACAGACCCTTACAGGGGTTTTTTCACTCCTTGCTCTATTTCAGATTACATTGCACACTGCCATCCTACTTGCAATATATATACACAATGCACAAAGTAGAGAGGGGAAATGTGTGTGTATATATATGAAAGCTCTAATCTTAATTCTAGGAATCTTAGATGCTACTAGTAACAATAGTAGGCATAACATTTTAGGATACAAGTATGATATTTTGATTGTGTACCTTTCAAACTAGACTGATTGAAGTGCTAGATAAGACTATAGTAAATAGTCTAGTGACCCTTTGGGATGGAGTATGTGATCTAATGAGTCTCTTTCATACTTTCATAGAATCATAGAATAATAGAATCTCAGGGTTGGAAGGGACCTCAGGAGGTCATCTAGTCCAACCCCCTGCTCAAAGCAGGACCAACCCCAACTAGATCATCCCAGCCAGGGCTTTGTCAAGCCTGACCTTAAAAACCTCTAAGGAAGGAGATTCCACCACCTCCCTAGGTAACCCATTCCAGTGCTCCACCACCCTACTAGTGAAAAAGGTTTTCCTAATATCCAACCTAAACCTCCCCCTCTGCAACTTGAGACCATTACTCCTTGTTCTGTCATCTTTTACCACTGAGAACAGTCTAGATCCATCCTCTTTGGAACCCCCTTTTAGGTAGTTGAAAGCAGCTATCAAATCCCCCCTCACTCTTCTCTTCTGCAGGCTAAACAATCCCAGTTCCCTCAGCCTCTCCTCATAAGTCATGTGCTCCAGCCCCCTAATCATTTTTGTTGCCCTCCGTTGGACTCTTTCCAATTTATCCACATCCTTCTTGTAGTGTGGGGCCCAAAACTGGACACAGTACTCCAAATGAGGCCTCACCAGTGCCGAATAGAGGGGAATGATCATGTCCCTCGATCTGCTGGAAATGCCCCTACTTATACAGCCCAAAATGCCGTTAGCCTTCTTGGCAACAAGGGCACACTGTTGACTCATATTCAGCTTTTCGTCCACTGTAACCCTAGGTCCTTTTCTGCAGAACTGCTGCCCAGCCATTCGGTCCCTAGTCTGTAGCAGTGCATGGGATTCTTCCATCCTAAATGCAGGACTCTGCACTTGTCCTTGCTGAACCTCATCAGATTTCTTTTGGCCCAATCCTCTAATTTGTCTAGGTCCCTCTGTATCCTGTCCCTACCCTCCAGCGTATCAACCACTCCTCCCAGTTTAGTGTCATCTGCAAACTTGCTAAGGGTGCAGTCCACACCATCCTCCAGGTTGTTGATGAAGATATTGAACAAAACCGGCCCCAGCACCGACCCTTGGGGCACTCCACTTGATACCGGCTGCCAACTAGACATGGAGCCATTGATCACCACCCGTTGAACACGACCATCCAGCCAGTTTTCTATCCACCTTACCGTCCATTCATCCAGCCCATACTTCTTTAACTTGCTGGCAAGAACACTGTGGGAGACTGTATCAAAAGCTTTGCTAAAGTCAAGAAATAGCACATCCACTGCTTTCCCCTCATCCACAGAGCCAGTTATCTCATCATAGAAGGCAATTAGGTTAGTCAGGCATGACTTGCCCTTGGTGAATCCATGCTGACTGTTCCTGATCACTTTCCCCTCCTTTAAGTGGTTCAGAATTGATTCCTTGAGGACCTGTTCCATAATTTTTCCAGGGACTGAGGTGAGACTGACTGGCCTGTAGTTCCCTGGATCTTCCTTCTTCCCTTTTTTAAAGATGGGCACTACATTAGCTTTTTTCCAGTCATCCGGGACCTCCCCCGATTGCCATGATTTGTCAAAGATAATGGCCAATGGCTCTGCAATCACATCGGCCAACTCCTTTAGCACCCTCGGATGCAGTGCATCCGGCCCCATGGACTTGTGCTCGTCCAGCTTTTCTAAATAGTCCCGAACGACTTCTTTCTCCACAGAGGGCTGGTCACCTCCTCCCCATACCGTGCTGCGGAGTGCAGCCGCCTGGGAGCTGACCTTGTCTGTGAAGACAGAGGCAAAAAAAGCATTGAGTACACTAGATTTCTCCACATCCTCTGTCACTAGGTTCCCTCCCTCATTCAGCAAGGGGCCCACACTTTCCTTGACTTTCTTCTTGTTGCTCACATATCTGAAGAAACCCTTCTTGTTACTCCTAACATCTCCGGCTAGCTGCAACTCCAAGTGTGATTTGGCCTTCCTAATTTCACTCCTGCATGCCTGAACAATATTTTTATACTCCTCCCTGGTCATTTGTCCAATCTTCCACTTCTTGTAAGCTGCTTTTTTGTGTTTAAGACGAGCAAGGATTTCACTGTTAAGCCAAGCTGGTCGCCTGCCATATTTACTTTTCTTTCTACACATCGGAATGGTTTGTTCCTGCAACCTCAATAAGGATTCTTTAAAATACAGCCAGCTTTCCTCGACTCCTTTCCCCCTCATGTTATTCTCCCAGGGGACCTTGCCCATCAGTTCCCTGAGGGAGTCAAAGTCTGCTTTTCTGAAGTCCAGGCTCTGTATTCTACTGCTCTCCTTTCTTCCTTGTGTCAGGATCCTGAACTCGACCATCTCATGGTCACTGCCTCCCAGGTTCCCATCCACTATTGCTTCCTCTACTATTTCTTCCCTGTTTGTGAGCAGCAGGTCAAGAAGGGCTTTTCCCCTAGTTGGTTCCTCCAGCACTTGCACCAGGAAATTGTCCCCTACACTTTCCAAAAACTTCCTGGATTGTCTGTGGACCGCTGTATTGCTCTCCCAGCAGATATCGGGGTGATTAAAGTCACCCATGAGAACCAGGGCCTGTGATCTAGTAACTTCTGTTAGTTGCTGGAAGAAAGCCTCGTCCACCTCATCCCCCTGGTCTGGTGGTCTGTAGCAGACTCCCACCACGACATTACCCTTGTTGCTCACACTTCTCAATTTAATCCAGAGACTCTCAGGTTTTTCTGCAGTTTCATACTGGAGCTCTGAGCAGTCATACTGCTCTCTTACATACAACGCAACTCCCCCACCTTTTCTGCCCTGCCTATCCTTCCTGAACAGTTTATATCCATCCATGACAGTACTCCAATCGTGTGAGTTATCCCACCAAGTCTCTGTTATTCCAATTACATCATAATTCCTTGACTGTGCCAGGACTTCCAGTTCTCCCTGCTTGTTCCCCAGGCTTCTTGCATTTCTGTATAGGCATTTAAGATAACTCACCGATTGTCCTGCTGTCCCAGTATGGGGCAGGAGCCCTCCCCTCTTGCACTCACCTACTTGTGCTTCCTCCCGGTATCCCACTTCCCCACTTACCTCGGGGCTTTGGTCTCCTTCCCCCGGTGAACCTAGTTTAAAGCCCTCCTCACTAGGTTGGCCAGCCTGCTTCCAAAGATGCTCTTCCCTCTCTTCGTCAGGTGGAGCCCATCTCTGCCTAGCACTCCTTCTTCTTGGAACACCATCCCATGGTCAAAGAATCGAAACCCTTCTCTCCGACACCATCTGCGTAGCCATTCGTTGACTTCCACGATTCGACGGTCTCTACCCCGGCCTTTTCCTGCCACAGGGAGAATGGACGAGAACACCACTTGCGCCTCAAACGCCTTTATCCTTCTTCCCAGAGCCACGTAGTCTGCAGTAATATGCTCAAGGTCATTCTTGGCAGTATCATTGGTGCCCACGTGGAGAAGCAGGAAGGGGTAGCGATCTGAGGGCCTGATGAGTCTCGGCAGTCTCTTCGTCACATCACGAATTCTAGAGCACTGGAGCAAATTGCCTAGGGAGGTTGTGGAATCTCCGTCATTGGAGGTTTTTAAGAACAGGTTAGACAAACACTTGTCAAGAATGGTCTAGTTATACTTAGTCTGCCTCAGTGCAGAGAACTGACTAGATGACCTATTGAGGTCCCTTATTTCTATGATTCTAAAAATGCATCTACTCTGTTTTTTGCCAAATATTTTCATACTTCTTTGGTTGTGAAAATATGCTTTTGTTTAAATAACAAATAGCATAAATAGATTATCCCATTCCTCACCCTTACTTTCTCCAACAACATCCATATTTGGTAAATAGAGTTTATGACAGGCAAATGGGGCAAGAGTGAGGAGTTGTTGAGAGCTCTTTGTTAAAAGTGTAGTAGTACAATATTGGTTTGGTTAAGCTCAGACATGATCTGTTGCTCCTACAAAGTATTCATATTTGCCCAAAATTAGCATTGTAAATATGAACTAACGAGCATTTTCTCCCACAGTGCCATTAGCACCTCCTCAGGATTTGGCTATTTTCAACTATACTGCCTATTCTGTATGGCTAAAATGGAGGCCAAGTCCTCAGCCAAATGGTGCTATTAAGAGCTATAGTTTTAAGATTCATGAAAACAAGAGTCAAACCATATTTTATCAGGTATGTTTATAATATTTAGTAGTGTTTTAAGTATTTGAAAAAATACATTTTATTTTTCTGGCTATCTGATTCATGTCTCAAAACCAAAAATATGTAAGGCATATTATATTCCTAGGTATGTCCTGCATTAAACAAAATTGTATGAACTCATAACTTAGATGAGATGATTTTCTTCCCCCCTTAATGTTCTTTCATAAAAGACACTGATAAAAGATGTTATGGAAATGCATGTATATTGTGGGCTAAATCATATCCTTATGACACAGTCCGCAGTGAGGGATTGTGTGGAGCTTCACACTCCTTCTCCCTCAGCCATATAATGTCTGTTGTGGGGCCACTCATCACGCAAGGGAAATGCACCTGTTATTTCATTGTATTGCACTTATCAGTCCCAAACAGGGATCCATGCTCCATTGCTCTAGACCCTGCATATATGTGTAATTGAAAAGACAGTTCCTGCCCCAAGGTGTTTGCAGTGTGCTACTACAACCCATGAAAGAGTGCCCAGGATCCTGCATGGTTGCAGGGGACATCATGTGGTCCTGATACAATAGGGACAGAGAAGTTTCTAAGTCTGTGCATAGGGAATTCAGTTTTGTTTGCCATTATGCAGGACACGTGAAAGCTCCTCCATTGCACGTCTGAGGACAGGCCAGACGGAATCCAACAGTAGGCAGACTCTGCATGACAGTAGATAGAGTTAAATGTGGTAGAGACCAGCCGTGGCACTCTGCTGAGATGTGTCTGCCACACACAAAGCTTCCTTCACGTCGTCACAAGAAGAGTAGTATATGCAAGAGAGAAGACAGTGGGACAAGCAGACCAATTTATGCAGAGGGAGATTGCAGCTTGTAGTGGGTTAGTGGAGGTCCCTCCCCCTCTGGGTCAGTGGAAGGCCACTCCGCCTCACTACGTTGCTGGGAGTCACCCACAATTAGGGAATTAGCAACAGCCAGCCTGGGGCTATGGCCGACTGTCCGGGCAGAGCGGTAGTCAGTTGGGGGTCTCTACCCTGCAATCAGGGCCAAGAAGCAAACAGCTATGGGTCCCGCAGTCAGAGTGGGGGTAGCAAGGAGTCTGTGTTTCACACCTGTATTCAGGGCCAAGCAGCAAACAGTTATCAGGTCAATCTCTTAGTCAGGACAGGGTGGTAAGGAGTCTATGGCTCAGGTCTGTATTCAGAGCCGAGCAGCAAGAGGGTCAGACATCTTAGCTCCGGCACATGGCCGATGAACACAGGCTCCTTGGCCTAAAGAGGAGGGACTGCCACCCCAGGGGTTGGGTGGCAGTGGATAGGGGGATGCAGGCCCATCCAAGCCCACCCAACTCCACTGCGTCCCAGCCTAGGGCCCTAACAGTGGCAGAGTGGTCTGCCACTGGGTCAGTCTCTGGCAGCAACGTAGCCAGATTAAGGTTGGCTGTCCCAGGGCCACTTCCTCCCCTCACCTCGGGGTATACCTGGATCCACAGGGGGTCCTTCGCTTTGTCTGGATAGAAGGCCCATGGTAGTCCCAGCATCTCCTCCGCAGCTTGGTCAGCGGGTAGCTCCAGCAGCTCTGGCCATTCCTTTGTGCCACAAGGGTCTGCTGCAGTCTCGCAGCTCAGGAGCAGGCAATAGGCATCTGGTTTCTTTGGTGGCTGCAGCCCAGCTGAGCTCCAGGACCGCTCTTTATACTTCTTGTTCCTCCCTCTGACTTCTGGTGGGAGGGGCAAGCACAGCCTGGCTCTGCCCACCAGGGTTCACAGCTTGGTCCGCCCACCAGGGTTCCCCCTCTGGCTCAGTGGGAGGCCACTCTGCCTCACTACACAGCTAAGTTGTATAATTAAACATTATTTTGAAAAATCTGCATTTGTTTTCATGGTAGAACTGAACAGCTCTCCCTACTGCTTTTACCATCCTGTGAAGAGATGGCTGTCAGTGCTGCAGGAACAGCTGTTACCAGGAATAGCCTGTACTCTTGCCTCTCCCTCCCTGCATATTTCTACGTCACTCAAAATAGTCTCTTGTCTCAGGTAGGGGAGAAGAAATCACCCCTATCTCTTTCTCTCCAATTGCTGGACAAGGGCTGGAGGGACAGGAGGGGCATCGTGCCATAAACAAGCAAAGATGAAAAAGTTAGCCAAAGTGACACTTCAAGCTGGCACCAACCTGTTATATGGAAATCCTTCCCTTCAACAGAATCTATATCTGAAGAGGTGCTATCAGCGATGGAAGCAGTGCAAATGGAGAGGAGGGTGTTTGTTTATGACAGCAGCTCTCCAGGTTGGCACAGGATGCATATGTGGAGTTAGGCTTCTGGTGTGGTACTACTGTAATTATAATCACTTCCATTGACAAACTTTCTTCACAAGCCACAGTGAGGAAGAAAGCGTGGAAAGGAAGGGAATGGGAAAGCAGTGTTTTCAGTCAGTCAAATAATATCTACTCTATGGTTTGGCTCACTCACTAACATGAATAGGAACTAAACCCTCAAAAACAAGCAGAGGGGCACATAAATGGGATTGCTTGTGGTTATTTGCTATATTTCTATAGAAGCTCGCCATTGTGTCTTTCTCATTTTTTTGTTCTGATATTTTGTCACGTTATTTCTGACGGGGTGGGGGAAGAAGGAATCTTGAGAGAGGTACCCTGTTCGTACAGAAAAAAAATATGGCTTGTGCACATCTGAAGTAGCACAATAAAGGATTTGACCCTGCTTCTCCTTGGGTGAGACCTTGGACTATTTTGTGTGACATGGAGACGTGAAGGATGCAAGAGACAAGACTGCAGTGCTAAAACTCTCACTAATGTCAGTGTGGGGAGGATGAGACCCGGTGTGTTCAAATTTTGTGCTAACAATTGTTTTCTTCTTCTAAGAATGTTTCAGGTTCACACAGTGATGCAAACCTTCTTGGATTAGAGCCATTCAGCACCTATTTTATCAGTGTCTCTGCTTTTACAAGAGTTGGAAATGGCAATCAGTTCAGTAACATTGTCCAATTCACAACAAAAGAATCAGGTTAGAAAGTTTTTTTTTTTAAACGAACTGCAGCATTGTCTACGCAGATTTCCTTTTATACCTGACCAGCATTCTTCCTTTGCTCTCCAAATGTAATGGAACTCAACATTATATCATTGTCACAACATGCAGGCAAACTACACAGAACTCAACTCAGAGCATTTGAGCAAAGATAGTTTATAGCCTCTGTGCAAGGCTGCTGCTGCTGCTGGGCCAAGTCAGGGCATCCCTCAGGCTACTCTAGTTTACACTGGCTGCAAACAGCCAAGGAGCATCATGATTTAGGGGTCTCCTTCTCCATTTGCCTTTCTATTCTAGCACTGGAAAGGAGGATAATCCCCTACATTGGCCGTACAGCCCTGGAAGTTCACTCTGGTGCTGGCGTCCGAGCCATGGTGTTAGACAGCTCTTGACTAGTTAGAAAGCCGAATTTCTGAATGCCATTTTATAACATGTTTGTCGTGTACTTCTGTACCAGATCTGGACTAGCTACAGAGCTTGCTTCTACACACCAGATGTGTTGACTAAAAGATCTTTAGGCATGGCTGAAGTTCATTTAAATAAGGTATTTTACACACTGTGCCACCTACTGGCTGAACCGTATAATACAGTTTAGAATTCCCTTAGAAGCTTAGATCAGCGGTGGGCCACATGCGGCCCATGGGCCACATGCAGCCTATCAGGGTAATGTCATTGCGGGCCGTGAGACATTTTGCTGACGTTGACCATCCACAGGCTGCGGGGGGCCGTGCCTGCAGACAGTCAACATCAGCAAAATGTCTCGCGGTCCGCAATCACATTACCCTGATGGGCCACAGGCCGCAGGTTGTCAACCCCTGCCTTAGATCACCCCCTTTAAGTTCTACATTCCTACCATTTACAATATTTACACTATTATGCTATCTTTGAATTTCAGTACATATCAATCTGTTAAATGTCTCTGGTTTTCTCATTACATGACCTGAACGCATAGTAACTTGGTCATCTGACTGTCCATGGTTGCCAGGACTGGCTGTGGTCATTGGAATCCTTGAATCTTCTTGTTCCGCAACAGCCATCTGTAGAGTTTGCTCTGCTGATTGTTCTTTCTGAGGCATAAACTGTAGATGTCGATGATTTCTGTTGAACTGTCCACTGTCACTCTCAATCACGTGTGATATGGGCACTGAATTCTTTTTCTTTATGATAGCTGGAGTTGTCCATCCTTTTTCTCCGTCCAGTTTGACATGAACATGGTCACCAGATTCTAGACCTGACAGTTTTCAACCTGAGAAACATCTGTTATAAAAGTGTTCATAAGCTCTTTTTCCTTTTTATCTGATTTGGCTACTCTCTTCATGTCTGGCCACTTTGGAAATAGGTTCTTTTCCAGAGCTGGAACAGTAGTTCTGAGTTGCCTTCCCATCAGGAGCTGTGCTGGACTATATCAGTAGCCGCTATTGGTGTAGATCTGTAACTCAGAAGATGATCTTCCCGCTGTAGGATTTTCTTGGCTCTCTCAGCTTCTCCATTTGCCTGTGGGTAATGTGGGCTGCTAGTAATATGATCAAAATCATATTTCATTTGGAATTACTTAAATTCTGCTGCAGTGAATTGTAGTCCATTGTCTGTCAATAGTTGTTCTGGAATACTGAAGTGAGCAAAAAGTACACTTCAGTTTCTTGATAACACTGCAACATAGTATGCCTTTCAAGTACATTATTTCTGTATACCTGGAAAAGGAGTCAACTATGACGAGGTAATGGTGTCCTCTGAATTCACATAACTTTTCAGCTAGTCTCTTCCAAGATCTGTCTGGTAGAGGTGGTGGTATTAAAGGTGTTGTGTTGTGTTGGCCTGTTAGATCTGCAGTGTTCATCTGCAGATACAGTATTCTTTATGTCCTTGTTGATGCCCCTCCACCACACTGACTGCTTCATCTGTTCACAGCATTTTGTTAATCCTTGATGTCCTTTGTGGATGAGGTTTAGGATTTCTGCTCTCATTTAGTTTGGAATTATGATGCAATTGACTTTAATCATGAGTCCATTTGACTTGCTTAATTGTCTATGCACCGCAAAGTAACCTCTTGTCACTTCCTTAGTGTCCTTTAAATATGTGGGCCAGTCACCCCAGTGTAATTTAGAATATCCTGAAGTTGCGTGTCTGTCAAAGTTGCTTTTTGTAGCTGTTGTAGTCTCTTTTCTGACACTGGTCTGCATCATTTTCCACACCTTTACATCATCTTCGAACTCACGGGATGTTGAATGCAACACTGGGCTCTATGACAGACTGTCTGTTACTAAAATATTTTTCCCAGGTGCATATTTAGCAATTGGATTAAATCACATTAACCTAAGCAATAGACATTGTCATCTCACTGGTGCTTGATTCAAGTCTTTTCCACTGATGAGGGTTACATGCAGTTTATGGTCTGTTATCAGTATAAACAAATCCAATCCACAAAGATACCCGTAAAAGTTCTCACATGCCCATATGCTTGCCAGGCACTCCTTTTCAGTCTGTGCATATTGTTTTCTGCTTCTGTGAGTGAGAGAGAAAAATGAAGCTGGCTTCCACTAAATTCCATGTGGTTGAAACAATGTACCGCCTATGGCGGCCATAGCTACTTGCATCCTCCCTGACCATTGTGGATGTGTGCACATCATAGTACTTGAGAACTGGAGCTGTTGAGAATTTCTTTTACCTTTTTATAGGCAATTTCTTGATATGGCCCCCAAAGCCAAAATATGTTGGACTTCAGTTCATTAAGTTGTTTTGTCACTGTAGAAAGGACTTGTGGATACCAGCCAAGGTAATTTACCATCCCTAGTATATGTCTCAGTTCTGGAACCTTAGTTGGTGCATTCAATTAATTGCTTTTACTTTCTTGGGCCTAGGACCAATTCCATCTTTGTTTATTGTCTACCCCAAGAGCTTGATTTGGGGTAGACAGAAAATGTATTTTTCCTTGTTTAGCTTCAATTCAGACTGACTGATGAGGCTTAGGACTTTGTTGTAGGTTTTATTGTATTCTTCCATGGAAGACCCTTATATCAAAATATCATGCACTAAGACTACAATTCCATTTGTGTTTGTTAACAGTTCTGCCTCTTTTCTTTGGAAAATTTCAGGTGCATTGGTAATCCCAAAAGGTAATCTTTAACAGCAAAATCTCTCAAAGGTTGTGATAAATGTTAGTTTAGCACTTTCTTTGGCTAAAGGAGTTTGCCAGAATCTGCTTGAGGCATCCAACTCAGAGAATACTGTAGCTCTTTTCACTTTGGGGAGGGAAGTCATCCAGTGTTGAGAGGATTTTTTTTTATCTTACAACTGCTCCATTAAGTCTTTTAAGATCCACAAAGATTGTATTTTTCCATTTTATTTTATAACTGGTACTATTGGGGCACACATGCTGTTGGCTCAGAGCTTTTCTCGATTATGCCAGTCTGCTCCCTTCTCTATAATGCAGTTTCCACTTTATGAAGTAATGGGACAGGTATCCTGTAAGATATATGTACACTATATGGTTGAGCATTGTCTCAAGGTTTTTTTATACTGCATCTCGTTTCAACAGTCCAATATCACCAAATATTCCAGTGAGTTCTTCCACCTCCCTCACTAGGCTCATCATGGCTGTCACATTGTGGCTAGGAAGGTAGTTGGTGTGTGGTCCTTCGATCAAATACAAAGACAAAAGCTTTGCATTCAGCGTGTAAGTTGTTTCTGTGGTGAACTGGCCCATGCAGTACAGAATACCTCTGTGGCTAGTCAGAGCTGTGTCAGGTGACTTCAGCTCTCGGAGGAGTTGAAGGTGATTATAAGTTCCTTCTGAGATGACTGCGACATCAGCTCCTGAGTCATTATTAAAGTCATGCTATGAATATTTAGTTTCACTCTCCAGGTAGGTCTCTGTCATCACAAGTGATAGATCCCAGAAATGGCTCTTGATTCTTTGTAATATGAGTCAACTCCCTGAGTGCTTTGATGCCGCAAATAGCGGCAAAATGTCCATATTTCATGCATTTATTACACCATTTGTCTCTGGCTGGAGATGCATCACCTCTTGGGACATGACTGTTTCCACACCGTGTGCATGTAGGCTGGAATTTGTCCCTTTTAACCTGGGAGTTCTCTCTCCTTGCCTTAAGGATCTTATGGTAATGACTTTTAGCACTCGTGCTGCATTTTTAACAGCTTCTTCTTTTTTCAAGTTTGTCAAGTTGCTCTTGATTTTGGTCTCACCGGCTGAGACTGCTTTGTTTTCTGTATAACTGTGGCTATAGTTAAATCTCTTTTCAGTTGTATCTGCTGTGAAAGGTTTTTGTTTGTTGATCCAATAACCAGCCTGTCGCTGATATCTTCATGTTTTGCATTCCCCAAATCACAGTTTTCAGCCAATGCATGCAGAGCTCTTGTAAAGCATTTGATATTTTTTTCTGGTTCTTGAATTCTTGAGATGAAAACATGCTCTTTCATAAAACATATTTCTCTGAGACACAAAGTATGCATCAAACATAGCCAGAACTCTTTAATAGTCATCTTTGTGACTGTATTCAGTAAATTCAAAGGATGTAAGGATATGCTCTGCTTGCTTCACCATAGCATAAATTAAAGACGATACCGGTATATCTCCAATTTCTTTGTGGAGTTTGTTTGCAATTCAAAATCTTGCAAAATACTGTTTCCAGTCTGTCCATTGTGAAGATTTTTCGAAGCTGAAGTTTTCTGGAGCAGTGAAGCATGGCATGTTCATGAGATCCTGCAATCTTTGTTGCTGTTCCTTCTGTTTGCAACCTTTGTTGCTTTGTTCCTTCTGTTTACAACTTTTGTAGCTATTTTCCTTCTCTTTCTGTTCTTAGTTTATTCCTGACCCCATGTCATGTATTTCTGTATCAAATATGGACTGGCTAGAGAGCTTGCTTATACACATCAGATGTGTTCACTATAAGATCATTTAATGCTCTGCAAGGTATGTCTGAGCTTGGTTTAAAAAAGGTATCTTACACACAGTGCCAACTAGTGGCTGTACAGTATCATACAGTTTAGCATCTGTTACAGTTTGTATTTTTAGCAGCTGCATGTCCCGCCATCCTTACAGTAGGATTTTGTCCTGCCCAGCAGCTACAGAGACAGTTGTCAAAGCTGTCTCTTTTGGTCAGTGACCTCATAGCCTCGCCCACATCCCTCCTTTCAGAAGGCTGCCTCCACTGGATGACACATTGCCCTTAGAGTGGGACCAAGTAATTTTAAAACTCTTTCTTCATATTTTCTGCTGAGCTCATTGGGCCCCTCCCCTTTTTGGCCATTTTTGGCCACTGAATCTAAGGGCTAGTCTACAGATGAAAGTTAATGTAGAATAAGTTAGGGTGTGAATTTAAAGTGGACCAGCTTTTCCTGAATGACTCTATGTGTAGGCACTTGTATTCTGAAATAAGAGCGCTATATTCCAAATTAGCCTATTCCATTTAAACTAATTCGAAATAAGGCACATACATTCTGGAATAACTTACATTTTATTCCCACTCTGGAGCACCTCTGCCCCACTGCAGCTCTCCCATGCTTCAGCAAAAAAGTTTTTTTTGTACATCTCCCCACAGTTCAGTGTTCCCCGCTGAGTAGCCTGAACTTTTATCAGCTCTTGCCATTTAGTTTAATTTCTCTGTGACTCTCCTACGAGCAGATCCCTCACACCACACAGTTGCTCCTACAAGACCAGTCCTCCTGTCTCAGTTTTCCCCATCTGCTCCATGCTGCAGTTTGGCTTTTATGCACTTGGGCACATCAAGTTCCTGCTTCTTCCAGCATGTTCCTGTGTCATGGAGGTGTTCAGTATCAGGATTGCAGACAAGCAACATAAAAAGATACTCCAGTCTATAAGTGCTACCTTGTGGATAGAATCCCACTGAGTCCTTGAAACAAGGGGACTGATCAGCGCATTCCCCTTATCCTTGCCTGGATGCTACTGTAAACTACCCTGAAGTCTAAGATGGCATAGAACTGGCCCCAGAATTGAGGAGCCACAAACAGCTCTTTTGCTTCTCCCTCACCCAGATGCACTCAGCACTAACTTGATAAAGGATTCAGTCCTATGCCTTTACTAAAAATACAAAGTGATCTCCTTTCTTCTGCAGATGCTACTTTTGAAAGGAGTACTCTTCAAACTCTGGAGAGAAATATATGTATTTTTAAAGAGATCCATTTTCCTCTGTACCTGTAGTAATTAGTATGTTTCCCTCTATTTCTGGGACATTGATGCTATTCAATTCCCTACTGTATGGATTACTGGACATGGCTTCACTAAGGAGAGAAAAAAACAATAACACCTTCTCCTATTGATTCTTTTCTCTTAGTTATGTACATCCCACAATCTGACTTTCCCTCGGAAAATTTAATCAGTTGTTCCATAACTTGGAGGCAGTTGTTTGTTTTTATGTTAAATATAATACTGTTTTTACCTATGAAATTTGATGAGCTGCCCAGGAAACTTTACGAGAATTCATCTTGTGGGGAAAGTAAAAGGGTGGGACCAATAAGGTAACTGCTGCCTATGAGTGACAGCTTTGAAGCCTCCCCCAAAACTCCTGGGCAGGACACAACACTATTGTAAGGATTACCAGCCATAGGGTACAGTACATGAAAGAAGGAAAGCTAAAGGGTAAGTAAACTTTTCTTTTGGAGTGTATCCGTTTCACATTACTGTATATGTTCTACTGTGCTGCTGATTAGAAAAAATAGGGGGAAATGTGGGTGTAAATGGGAGAAAGGAAAAGGGAAGTTGGAGCATATAGTTAGTTTTAGGAAATATAATGTACTGACACTCTTTTCATTTCAAGCATTGCTTCAATAATGTTCATAATTACGGGAAATAAAGCTTCTATAAAATATAATCAAGGACATCTCTTCATTTAAAACACTTCTAGTCCAGTGTTCTTCTTACAGTATTAATTTATCTGACAATGGAATGCCTGACCCTTATTATAAACATTATGCCTACATCTCTGAGTATACTATAATGTGATTACCCTTTTTGATTGTTTGGAAATGTTAACCTTTGGTGCCTGGGTATCTTTTAAGCTCCAGATGTTGTCCAGAATGTTCAGTGTACTGCAACAAGTTGGCAGTCAATTCTAGTTCACTGGGACCCACCTTCTAAGTCAAATGGAGTGATTACACATTACATTATAATATTTGAAAGGAATTCTACAAACATTTCTGCTTATGATATGGTGCATACTTTCAGAGATCTGCTATCAAATATTTCTTACCAGTTTAAAATAAAAGCTGCAACATCTGTTGGTGAAGGAAAAGAACAGATATGCAATGCCAGCACATTTCCAGAAAAAGGTAACAATTTTTGGCTTTAAAATTTTATTTCAGTTTAATTACATTTACTTACATTTACTACAGCATCCCAATCCTTTCCCTAGTCAAATGGCAGTTTAAATCTAATATCAGATTATGAGAAATGGGGCCTTCTCTCCAACCCTTGTCTTGAAATGTCCTTGATTGTGATCCCAAGGAATAGAGTTTATCATGGAATAGCGAATGGAAAAAGTCAGTGGGACTTGGAAGTACAAATGAAGTGGGACTTGGAAGTACGTTCTTGCCATGTTAAGTTTGAGTTCTTATTTTATTCATACTGTATCACCCAGTCCTAGTATGCATTGGCTCATAGCTAAATTGGGTATGTTTTCAACTTTTTGCTGGTGACCTCACCTATTGAATATTATTACTGGGAAGATTTTGTATGATATAATGGTATTTCTGCCAGTGACATCCTTTGTTTTAATGTTAAGTAGCCAATACTGCGAATTCACTCATTAGAAGTGCCACCATTCAGGGGTTGTTAATCAATAAAATCATTTAACTTCCTCCAATGTTTGTCATCTTAATCTACCGTTGAAATGAACTTTTTAACAGGGGAAAAGATGGCAGCCATATAGACAGTTTAGGGGAATTAATTCCTGTGCCTTTTTAATGAAGAGGTTATCCTCACACTTTCCTTTTACCATTATATATTTAATAATGGGGCTACTTTTTCAGTGGCACTACTTGCATGAACAGGAGCTTTAATATGCATCCCCAGCCTTGAAAGGTCTGAATACATCCAGAAACATATAAGCTCATTCCCAGATGAAATGTTTTTCTCTCTCATCTCTGAAATAGTAAGAACTCATTAAAACACATAATATTACTTCTTAGTTTCTCTCTTTTAATTGGAACTATATAGGGGTAGCCGTGTTAGTCTGGATCTGTAGAAGCGACAAAGAGTTCTGTGGCACCTTATAGACTAACAGACGTATTGGAGCATAAGCTTTCGTGGGTGAATGCCCACTTCTTCAGATGCATCTTGCATCTTGCATCTGTAGAAGTGGGCATTCACCCACGAAAGCTTATGCTCCAATACGTCTGTTAGTCTATAAGGTGCCACAGAACTCTTTGTCGCTTCTACAGATCCAGACTAACACGGCTACCCCTATATAGTTCCAATTAAAAGAGAGAAACTAAGAAGTAATATTATGTGTTTTAATGAGTTCTTACTATTTCAGAGATGAGAGAGAAAAACATTTCATCTGGGAATGAGCTTAGATTAACTAACTATCTAATTGTCTTTCATAAATAATGATGTGTCAGGTAAGTATGGTGTTAATGTCATATCAAAAATTCTTGCTTACAGTACAAGTGGAGGTATATTTGAAAGTATATTATAGTGTAACATTTTTCATAACGTTGAGGTTAATGGGGCTATTTACATGCATGTGACGAATGCAGGGTTGGTACCCAGTTTGAATCTGTATAAGTTCTGCCTGGATATTAAAGAAGTGAAGTGTAGTTTGTCCAGCTCTGATAGTTCAAAACAACTTTTAGTAAGTGACTTTCTAATTCTTAGGCAGACATAAAGCAAATATCGGTGGAGAGATCTATTAAAGTCTGATTTGCCAGAAGTTTAACAAATTCCTCTTTATTCTGTCATCTCTTGTTGTATGGACCTGGGAGCTGTGCCTATTTTTACTTAATTTTCCATCTAAGAAATATAAAATGTTGGGTTACTTTTTGTTTCTTTGCGATAAAATTAGCTAGGGAGAATTTGTAAAATGGGATGCCGTTAATGACACTTGAATGTCGAAAGGGCCAAATAATTGGAGTTATAGCTGGAAGAATACTGACTAAACAGCATTAACGAAGATTCTTTCAGATTCTGATTTGGCTGTTCAGTTCAACCATGCTTGTGTACCTTTTCGTATATTATATGTGAACATTTTCATGCCTTTTATTTTGTTCTGATGAATGTATGGGGGCATCTCTGTACTGCATAGGACTACTGTATTCACATGAAAACAAGCATATTTGTATCTGAGGAAGAATATCTGCTATTTGTTATTTACTTCTCAGTAATTGTTACTAGTTTTCCTGTAAATATTTTAGTTATCCAATCAAAAAACAGACAACACTTCCACATGACTTAGTTGTGAATGATGCTGTGAATGATGAATAGTGAATATTTGAAGTGAACAGTCCATAAACCACCAAAAAACTGAAAATTGTATGTTCAAACTGTTTAACAGATCTTTATGAACAATTAAAATATTGGATACATTGCTATAGAAATTATTCCCAAACAGAATAAAGAGCTGTTAGGTAACTGATCTACAGTGAATAAGGTTACCTAATTCACTTGGAAAATATAGATGTAGAGAATTTACAGTTTCAATCTAACTCCTGCTGACGTCAATAGAAATATTCCCATTGACTTCAATTGGATGATAACCTTTAAGAGATGCTCCCCCATCATAACAGTGTGAATTTATTTTAAAAGGGTGTATGGTTAGGGTGACCAGATGTCCCATTTTTAAATGGACAGTCCCGTTTTTGGGGACTTTTTCTTATATAAGTGCCTATTACCCCCCCACCCCCATCCCATTTTTTCACAGTTGCTATCTGGTAACCCTGTGTATGATAGGATATTGGAATGTAGTCCATTATTTTATTCTTTGACTGATATAATTTGAGATATTTTCCTCATTTATTTGGGCATAATGTTTTCTCTGCATCTTTTGTATTATTGGAAAAAATCAATTAATTTATAGATTTCAATGTAGCACCATGTAATGTTACATGTGGGTTAGGTATTTATTTCATTGGAATGACAGGGCATGACTGAAAACTCATTTAGCTTTGCAACCCCCATTTTAATGCATTTTTCAAATTTTTATTCTTGGAAAAAATGTTTATTTTATTAGTTATATTTACAAAAGTGCCTGTCCAACATTTTAGATGCAGAACATTAATTATGCATGCATTCGAAAACTCAGTAGATCAAATTGAGAATAAAAGGAACTTCCAGTCCATCACAGTAAACGTAAACTTCTCTCCCTCCATCCTTTGCCATTCAGCCGTACCCAGCCCCTCAAAAAACTTCCACCTGGAAAAACCATCTTGCATTATTTTCTTGAAAGTCTTCTAATCTGGACTCTGATGGACCAAGGGTGAAGTGATCACCAACCCCTTCATGCCCAAGCACATTCTTAATTTTACTCATGTGCTCAAGTCCTCATGCAGTCAATAAGACTTAAGCACATGCTTAAAGTGAGGCATGATCTTAAATGTTGTCTTGAATTCTGATAGATATAAGCGTGTTCTTAACTGCTTTACTCTATCAGGGCCTACACTAGCTATAATTTTACCTGAAGACATTGTTTTTTTAAACCCAAATTTGATTTATTTTGGAATACCATGTGCATTATTAATGGGAGATTTGCCTGAGTAAGGGCTGCTGGACTAGGCCCTAAAACTGCAAAATATGGATTATTGCTCTAAAAGAACTGTAGCTCAGACTTGTGTTGTTTAACATTTGGTTTAAATTTTAGCACTTAGTCATATTTACAACAAACTGGTTATTAGTAGGACAATATCTTCTTAACTGTGTGTTCACATGAATTGTTTTCTGATGAGTGGCTACTAGGAATCGAAGATTCATGGTAGGGAATGGAAACAGTTTTATAGCTGTTGTCATCTTCTTATTTATGGTGGTGTAAGATTAGTTACAGAATACATAGCCAGCACTGAGTCACTGACAACGCATTTATTTTTGACATAAAGTGAAATCAAATTTGGTTCAGTGTCTCATTGCATATTGTCTGACCTTTACATTCCTTGCAGAGACTATTTGATTTTTTTTACATAAACTTGTTCATATCTCGGTATTACTAAACATGGATCATGAAGATTAAATTTATGAGGAGATTAGTGTTTGGTGTCTAATCTAGCTCTGCTGTCATGGTAAACCACTTGTACCAGGGGTAGAGTATGTTATGACCCACAAAAAAATCTATGAACTTTGTGGTAGTTACATTACTTTGTGTTTAAATATTTTATATAGGATATGAAAGATAGTATCGCAAGATTTTAGAACTGGATAACTATCCTTAGATTATATCCAAGGAAAGATACGTATTAGAATGGGATTTCATTAGGGTTGGGTGAATTTTCTGAGGACAAAAACTGCCATAAACTGGTAAGAAAATGTTCTCTAAAAGACACTCTCTATTTTAAACCTGTCCAAGTTTACCAAACTCTAGAGTCTAGGACAAATTTAATAGTAATTTGCAAATAAAAATTAAGCATATTAAAGTACCATTTTTAATTCCAAAATGTTGAACAATTAAAAATAGAAACTGCTATTATGTTTTATTTGTAATTTTATATTTTACTCAGTCCTTGCTCACTGTTTCTTCTGCTCTGAAACTTTTACTTACACACACACACACACACACACACTAAATTAAACATACTATTTTCAGCATGAAGAAAAGATATCAAGATAGTTTGCCAGGCTCTATTTCCAGTGTTGTGGTGCACGGTGTCATTTTCCATACTGTCTCCTAGTATTATTTAATATTTATATTGTGATAGCACCTAGGGTCCTCACCCAGGTCAGGATCCCCTTGTGCTAGGTGCTGTTCATACATATATAGTAAATGACAGCCCCTGCCCCTGAAAGATCCTATACTTTCTTCTTCATAGATTCAAAGGTCAAAAGGGACCATTGTGATCATCTAATCTGATGTCCTGTATAACACAGGCAATAGAACTTCCCCAAAATAGTTCCTACAGAATATCTTTAAGAAAAACATCTACTCTTTATTTCAAAATTCAGTGTTGGAGAGTCCACCATGAACCCTGTGTAAGTGAATTATAGTCACCGTTAAAAATGTATGCTTTCTTTCCATTCTGAATTTATCTAGCTTCAACTTTCAGCCATTGGATTATGTTAAATCTTTATCTGCTAGATTGAAGAGCCCATTATTAAATATTTGTTTCCCATGTAGGTACTTACAGACTTATCCTTAAACACCCCTTAACATTCTTTTTGTTAAGCTAATTAGATTGAAATCTTTGAGTTTATCACTGTAAGGCATGTTTTCTAATCCTTTAATCATTCTCTTGGCTCTTCTATCAACCCTCTCCAATTTATCAACATCCTTCTTTAAGTGTGGATACCAGAACTGGACACAGTATTCTAGCAGTGGTCATACCAATGCCAAATGCAGAGGTAAAATAGCCTCTCTGCTCCTACTTGAGATTCCCATTTTTATGCAGCTCAGGTTCACCCTAACCCTTTTGGCCACATTGTTACACTGGGAGGTCATATTCAGATGATTATCCATCACAACCCCCAACTGTTTTTCATAGTCACTGCTTCCCAGGATAGAGTTGCCCATCCTCTAAGTATGGCTTACGTTCTTTGTTACTAGATTATACATTTACATTTAGCCATATTAAAACACATATTGTTTATATGAGCCCATTTTACCAAGCAATCTAGTTTGCTCTGTATCGGTGACCTGTCATCTTCATTATTGACCATTTTCCCAAATTTTGTGTCATCTGCAAACTTTATCAGTGATGGGTTTATGTTTTATTTCAGATCATTAATCAAAATGGATAAGGCCAGGAATTGATCCCTGCAAGGCCCAACTGGAAATATATCATTCAATGATGATATCCTGTTTACAATTACATTTTGAGACATATCAGTTAGCCAGGTTTTAATCCATTTTATGTGTGCCATGTTAATTTGATATCTTTCTAGTTTTTTAATCAAAAAGTCAGGCGGTACCAAGTCAAATGCTTTACAGAATGTTAGTATATTACATCAACACTATTACCTTTATCAAACTTGTAATCTCATAAATAATCAAGTTAGTTTAACAGGATCTTGTTTCCATAAACCCATGGTGATTGGTATTAATTATATTACCCTCATTTAATTCTTTATTAATCAAGTCCCATATCAGGTGCTCCATTATCTTGACTGGGATCAATGTCAGACTGACAGGCCTATAATTACACATGTCATCCCATTTACCCTTTTAAAATATTTGCACATCATTAATTTTCTCCCAGTCTCCTAGAACTTTCCCAGTAGTTCAAGATGTATTGAAAGTCAACATTAATGGTCCAGTGAGGTCCTCAGCCAGCTCCTTTAAAACACTTGGATGTAAATTATCTGGATCTACTGATTAAAAATGTTTAGCTTTAGTAGCTGCTGTTTAACACCATCCTGAGATACTAGTAGAATGAAAAAAGTATTATAGAATCATAGAATCTCAGGGTTGGAAGGGACCTCAGGAGGTCATCTAGTCCAACCCCCTGCTCAAAGCAGGACCAACCCCAACTAAATCATTATGTGATATGTCAGCTTGGTCTAGAGCACCCACATGTGAGATGAAGGGGCTTCTGTGTTCCTTACTGCCACTTTAAACAAGAGCAGGGTTTGTCCGATAATGAAAAAAGACAATCACTCACTGCTGCCGATCTGGTAGCTTCCATAATTTACTTAAAATATAATGCATTCAAATAATTGCAGAGTGAGATCATGACACAATGATTTCTGAAGAATTCCTTCTGTTACAGAAGTTCATTTGGTTCCCATACTTACGTGTGCTCAGTACATTATTATTATGTATTAATTTGTAGATTCACCCGTTATCAGGTGTGTCTAACTACAAGATAAAGTTAATGAGTTCTAAGTTGCTTGTTCACCTGACCTAACATGGTGAACTCTTTGCTGCTACAGCTTTAGATTTTCTCTTTATGACGAAAGGTCAAAATAAATTTCATTGATTCTTTTTCTTTAAGCAGATAAATCAAAACCAGTAGGGAATTTTACAATACCAATTACTCCTCAGGGAATTCTACTATTTCTACTTACTAAGGAATTCCATAGCACAAGTCAAATAAAGAAGCTTTATCTTTAAAAAAAAATCATACACACACACAACCCTCAATGCTGGATTAACTGGGTGAAAAATGGTGACAAAATATGTGCAGAGCTAAATTAGAAAAAGTTTGCAAGTTGCATGCATTACTTGTTTAAAAGTAAGTGTCCAACGTATGTTGCTTATAATAATGGCCCAACCCTTTGAATTGATGATCATTCTCAATACCCATTGAAATAAATGAGTGTTGAGGGCAATCAGCATTTTTACAGGACTAGATCCACTGTGTGTGTTTTACAGTTCAGGAAATCCATTTCCTTCTCTGTATGTAATTCTCAAACCTTTCATACTGTATTCTTGAGTGAGCATATTAAATGAAGGGGACGATCCTTCTCTTATAATATATTCCAATTGACTTCAGTGGAAATATTATTAGGCCTGTAGGCCTAAATTTTTAAGTGCTCAGAACCCACAATTGGGGACAGATTTTCCTAAGAGTACAGCTCTCACTTAGGCAGCTAAACAAGGACTAGATTTTCAAAAGAGCTTAGCAGCCAATGTGTTGAGGTCTTTTCAAAATCTGATCCTAGCCATGGGGGTTGACCTCTTAAAAATCTGGTCCATAATATCAGATCAGCGACAAATTCATAGGACAAATGAAAACTAACATTTTTTACATTTTAAGTCATCAAATTAGCATCCAGTCCAAAAAAAGAAAGATATCACCGTTTAGGGCCAGGTTGTGATGCCTTACTCATGCTGAATGGTACCTTATACCATGAGTAATCCAATGACGTCAGTAGAACTACCTGTAGAGTAAAGTACTACTCAATGTAAGCAGGAGTATCACAGTTTGGCCCTTAAGACTTCTCCATGAAATATAATTTTATGAATATAAAGTCCTCGAAATATTTATTTTCTTCATTTCCTTTTTTGTTATATTCCAGTATGTATCTGTTCCAGGTTCTTCACTTCACTTCTTTTGATGCTCTTAATACTATGCAGCAGATTTATAGGCTGCCATTACTCTTTTAATGCAAACTCCCTGCTAAAGGCAGCTGTTCTGAAGGCAGATTTCTTTTCATTAATTTAGTTAGGAACTAGGCATATCACATTACGTTTTTTCTTTCCCCCTCCTGCGCAGCTGCAGCCATTGCTTTTCAGCAACCTCTACAGTCAGACCCATCTTCTTTCCTTTCTCAGCAGATTGGATTTTTTTTTGTCCTTTACTGCCCTTGTGTCAGCTTCTCCATCATGATGAATAGAATTTTTGCTGCAAAACTCACCTGCCCGTCTCTTCAGTTTGGCCTAGCTTTGTATACCAATTCCATTAGCCCAGTTCCTTTGCCTACCTCACTCTGTGAATGTTTATTTCACATTCAGGTACTTGTTGCATCTGGAATTTGCTTCCACTTAGGTTCTTAAATAAAACTTAACTTGAAAGCAGTCCACAGGCTTCAGGGCTCCTGGTTAGCATCACAGCCAGGTGAGAATAGGGAGTTTAAGGGACTGGTGTTTAGCTTTGAAGTTTGGCCACCTTTAAACACTGCTGGATGAACTTAGAAATTCCTCATCCCTGCACCAATGCAGATACTGAGTTCACTAGTACTTCACAGTCAGTGAGCTCCTCTGACATAGTTGTTGGATCTAGGGTTGGTGGGGGTGCTGATGGATGGTAAGTAGTTTCTCTTAAATACAGGGTTCGCAGTTTGGTTCCATGGCTCTCAGCACCCCCAGTATAAAACTTGTTCCAGCACCCCTGTCCTCTGTTTCATGGTTATGCATTCAAAAGCTAAATAGAATGAAAACAAATCCTTTATATTTTAGACTGCTCCATATTCCTTATTGTGTTATAATGAAAAAAATATAATCAAAAAATAATATTTTTATTAGGCAAATACTTAAATAAATTGATCACATTATAATGGGGCTTATGATGTCTTGGGGGATTTAAACATGAGATTAGTATCAAAGGTCTAACCAGCTAGTCAGAACACAACTCTGGACAGTTAATGTCCCAATGTATACCATAACTAACATCCTTTTCTTGCTTTTTATTTATATAGTGGCTTTCTGGAGGCCAGTGAAGGTTAATACAATTACATTTAGATGTGTATTAAAACAGAAACATGTCTATGGGGGTATATATGCAGACCTTTGTTGCATCTCCGATGAAAGCATCAGATCATAAAGGATAATTCCTGAATAATGCAATTTGTTATCTGAAGTAATTTTATTGTGAACATTGATCACTTCATAGTTGAATCAAGTTTAGAAAATTTAAACAAGCTGTATGATTACTCTAGGAGGCATGAAATGGTTTGTTCAAATTAGTACCATCTGTGGATAGAAAAAGTTTGGGGAATTTTAGTCATTCTTGAAGAATGAAAATCTGATTCTCCATGCTAAAGTAACTATAATCCTGTTTGTATCTGTAACCCAATAGTGTAGTTGTCTAGTTGAATGTGCAGTTCATCAAAGCAGAAGGTACTGTACCATAGAGTGTCACTGCTGATCACTAGTAATTGCCCTCCGAGTACCTGCATTCTCTTTTTGATGTGCTCAGGACTCAGCATCTTTTCATTTATTCTAAGCGAAAATGACATTTATATGTGTTTTGCCCATTTAAATGTATTTGATGAGATTAAAATGAATTAGACTTTTTAACTAACATTTAAGGATCCAATCCCATTTTAATCAACCGTTTAGGCATTGCGACAGAAAATAGATTTTCTGTGTTTTCCGCTGTCTTACACTTTATTTTGCAGGGCAGAAATTAGACAAATTTTCTACTGAAACAGGCCCTTAGTAAATTGGAAATGAGATGAAATAAAAATGAAAGATACTGTATTACAGTATAAAATATCTATCTACTCCAGTGTATATCTAAGGTGCCTATCACCCTGGGTATCTGAAAGGATTTATTCCATCAAAGAAGCAATTTTGATCTAGTGTTGTTAGTTCAAGGATATTATCTTCCTGGAAATATATTTAATTTGTAGTTCACTCAAACCATGAAGTGTCTTTTTCATTATTACTGCTGTATTATTGGACTTAATTATACTTTTAGGGCATTACCCTGCACACTTCTGGGGTAAAGCGTGCTCTTCCCTGCAAGGCCAGTCAGATCTGCTGGCTGGAATATAGGGGGGTTGAGCGGGGCCATAACTTCCTCTTTGCCTCTCCCCTCCTCATTAGAAACGCAGGGACTGAAATTGTTGCCTGCTGCCACATGGAAGGAAGAGGAGGAGAATCCTTGCAACATTTCCCCCACCCGTTTATGCACCCACAGAATCACAGGACACAGTCTGTCCCATTATTATTAAACCTGTTTCTGTACCTTAATTTCTTCTGTCTCCTTTGTCCCAGGCATATCTTTTTGTATCTTTCCTCCATCAGGACTTTTAATTTTTGAGAGATTTTATGGGAAATTTACTCTTTAGGCTTTGGCTTGCTGCTTTAATAAAATCTCATAGTTAACAGGGCTCTTCCCAGTGAGAGAACCCCAGAATACATTGATCCAAACCCCCCAGGAAGTCTTGAAACTCATACAATTTGATTGGCATCACTTAATCCATCAGAGATTGCTAGTCCTGCTGAGATTAAAGGCCCTGATTTAAATGGAGGTTCATTCCATGGAGTGCTTGCAGGATCAGACTCTAATATAGTTTTCAGTAAATATAAGAGGTCACTTGTAGATAGAGAAGGTGACACTGGACCAAGATGTTTCTGTCCCAGTGCTGTCAATTTGGAATTAGCAATATTGCAATCCTGAAAGGTTCTATTTGGGTTCAGTTTCAAAGTGAGATATAGAGACAGTTATTTTATTCAAGCTATTTTACCCATCCCCCAGAATCCATTCCTAATTGTATAATTTCAGCAACTGAACAAACCAGATCAATATTCTTTGCAGTGTTTTGAATAGATAATACTAATTTATCTTCAAATATAGGACACTCATTTAAAAAAAACATTTTTTGGAAGCAATTAGTATTTTTATTGCACTCATTGAGCCCACCTCAGCCCTCATTTCAACACTAATAAAGAAAAGGTCAGAATAAGAATCCTACTGTATAATATACATATAAAATATGCAGTGAGCAGTACTCCCATGAACGTCCTACACTGGTTATCTTCTGCTGTTTTTTTCATAATGGGGAAAAATTAGGATTGCACCTGTAATCCATATAGGTAGTTCTCTGTCTGATTTGTTTTAATGTACTATAAACTGCTCTTTTCACTAAGGGCAGGTCTACACTACCCGCCAAATCGGCGGGTAGCGATCGATCTTTCGGGGATCGATTTTTCGCATTTAGTGTAGACGTGATAAATCGATCCCCGATCGCTCTGCTGTTGACTCCGGTAATCCACCCCGGCAAGAGGCGGAAGCGGAGTCGACGGGGGAGCGGTGGCAGTCAACCCTGCGGCGTCCTCACGGCGCGGTAAATCGAGCGAGGTACGTCGACTTCAGCTACATTATTCATGTAGCTGAAGTTGTGTACCTTACATCGACCCCCGCCCCTAGTGTAGACCAGGCCTAAGTAACAGAGGGAAGAATATGAACTTTAATTTTGATGCTGTAGAGTATTATAATGATTCCAGCTATTGTTTCTTTGAGAAGATTCTTTGCTTCAAAGAAGAATCTTTCCTATCTCACATTACTAAAGTAGGATGAAATCTTGCCCCCATTGAAGTCTGTAGAAGAACTCCCTTTGACTTCAATGGGGCCAGGATTTTGACTATAGTAATTAATGGTACAGCATTAAATTATGCAGGTAAAAAGATTAAATAAGAAAATTACCATGCCAGAAAATGATTTTCGTTTAAATGCTTATTGGCTTGAATGACTTCACCGCACTTTAAGCAGGGGGTATTTGGCTGGCTGGCTGAATGAAGGGAACAGCGCTTTATGGCTGGGGGCGGGGGTAGGGAAGGAGAGGAGAACTACTGCAATGGGTTAGCATGGTCACTGACTCATCCCCTAGGAATGCAGGGCGTAAAAGGGGCAGCTCTGCGGCTGAAGCTTCCCTTTTACACGGAGCAGGCTGAGGCAGGACCCACCCTCCCTGCCCTTTAGGTGGTAAAATACCAGACCTGCTGTGGGCATTACGCTAGCTGCCCCTCTTTTAGGGGGGCTGGGAAGGAATTTTCCCCCTACCATCATATTGGTTTGGGTGCAGAGGGGTTTTTTTTTTTGCCTTCCCCACAGCGGGTTTAGGAAGGGCTTTGTTCATGCATGACATGAAGGACGGTAGGCCATATGTCGAAGTGTAAGGCGGATGTCTAGTGCAGGTACTCCATAGGAGAGGTATACTGTGATGAGATAAATAGCTTGGAAAAGGACTTAAAAAGAGGTGTTCATTAAAGGAATGAATGGGGGCAGTTGGGGACGCCTATGATTGGTATGGCAGGGAGCCAACCCCTCCATTCTTATAGCCCACCTTAACCCTCTTACGTGGGGGCATGTACGGTAAGATCCCGGCAATAGATTTGCTGGAGGGACCTGGATGGAAAAAGAGGGGGAGCTTGTAAAAGACCCCTGGGTAATTACAGAATAAACATGGGGTTACCTGCACTGTACATTTTTATCTGCTGGGTAGCCCCAGACATCTAATAGTAAAGTTGTGGCCCGATTAAACCCCTGTGAGATGTCTCCTGTCCTTTTGGTATAGCCAGACAATTGCTGTTTGTTCTTTGCTGGTATTCGTTCCTTTGTTTTCTTGAGCTGCCACTCCTCTCCCATTCTGTCAAGATTTATTCTTACAAGTCAGTCATTCCAAAGTATTCATATTTATGGGGGAGACAAAGGTTTGTAACATTAGGTTGTCATATTGTTAAAAGGTGAACTGTTAGAGACAAAATCAAAGGTTCAGATATTCCCAGAGGTGTTCAAAAGCCATTGGGAACATTTTTTTTTCCAAAATGAATATCCTGGGATTTTTTGTTCCTTATTTAAGTATCCATGCTGCTTAGTTATCAGTATTAGGATAAATAATGGATTTTTGTTTTACCAATAATGTTGTTTTTTCCTTGAAAATTTCAAAACACATAAGGCAGGTACACGGAAGGATTTTTTAGGAGATTTCTCTTGGCAGTTTCTGCTACCGGAGAATGGTAGTATTATCTTACAGAGAATCTTTGAGATAATATTAATTTGGTGTGTGACTATATGATCCTGTACAAAACCATATGTCACATATCCAGTCTGAGAGATCTGACAAGTACACTGTTGGCTTAATATAGATGTGGCATGCTGTTGTGTACATGCACATTTATATATCTACATGTGTGTTCACATATATATGTGTGTGTATAGATAAAAGGAAACACACAAAGTTGAGAGTTTCTTTTTTACATTGCATTTTCTTGTTTTTAATTGCTGTTATTTCTTGTTTACTGAACAGCACTGAATGTTGGAAACTGAGCTACTGTGTGTGTACAATGCTGTACAAATGCTGGTGTGTGTGTGTGTATTCATATATATACTGTATGGGTTTATATACTGAAAGTTAAACAAAATGCTTATGAAGCCTTGACATTTTGCCTGAGGATTGCATGCATTACCAAGACCGTGGGAGGCAATTCAAGATTTCAGAGTGAGAGGAGAGGAATCCCAGTTAGCAACAGCAGTAAAAGATGCTGAGGTTAGGGCAAAAATAACTTTGCTTAATATTCCCTCCTCAAGACGAGCCATGGTCCTGAGTATAGCAACAGCAATGTTCCCTCTCCTCCTAGCTGCCCTTGCATGCCACAATCAGAAGTATTTTTCTTTAACCCAAAAGCTATACTAAATATGTGTGCCATATGTAAGTATATTTTAGGGCCTTGTTTTCCTCTCACTTTCACTGGTGTGTGTGACTGCATTTATATCGGTGGAATTACTCCTTATTTACAACAATGTAAGTCAGGGGAGAATCAGGCTGATAATGTGTAGTATGTTTAGCAAGAGACTGGACAAACTCTGAATTGATCATATAAATTGTATCTATCATTAGACATGCTTATTAAAAATGGTTTGTTTTTAACTATGGATAAATTGAAGGTAGTTAAAACTACTTGTCATTCAAGTTAAGATACTGTATGTTAAATTAAAAATGTGTTTTAATTTCTAGTCCCCAGTGCTCCCAGGGATGTTGCTTTTTCCAACGTTCAGTCAACAAGTGTGACTTTGGTATGGAGAACCCCAGATACTATCCTTGGCTACTTTCAAAACTACAAGATTACTACACAGCTACAGTCCATCCACTGCAGTGACTGGGAAAACAATGAATGTATTGAATATGAGAAGGATCAATATTCCTATGAAACTGGTGTTGATGACTATATGGAGGAGATAGTATATGAACTAAAAAAATTCAGATGGTATAGGTTTAAAGTTGCTGCTAGTACAAATGCTGGTTATGGCAACACTTCACCTTGGATTTCTACACAAACTCTGCCTGGCTGTAAGTAAGGATGACTGTCATACCTTATGATGTTTCTTCATAAAGCTATAGCAATGGTGAAGCAAAGAAGAATTTGTTGTAACTTTGCAGCTTTAATATATTTCCCCTACTATTTTAAAATAATACTTATTCATAGTTAAAGTAATTCAGAATGGAAGAGCCTGTTCGATGCTAGATTCTATCTTATTATTTACAAAATGGCAATTTAATTTCTCAGCCACAGTCCTCCGCTGAAATTCATAAGTCAGATTTCTGACTTCTTCAGTTTCCATTTCCATTTCTAGTTAAGTGGTATGGGATCAATTAAAAAACACATGCTTTAAAACCATCACTAGTTTAAAACTTTACTTGTTTCACTCGTCTAATGTGTTTCACCAACCTAATGGCACTTTCTCTATTAGGGGAGCACAAAGAACAGCCACCAGCTAAGGAGCTAGATTTCTTGTCAATATCATATGCTTTAAATTTCATGTAAGAGCTCTTAAGTGCTGCTGTACGAGATGCACCTGCAGATTTTAGTATACAACTAGTTTTTGCAGACAGCTATGCTTATAAAACAACATTATTAATAAAAAAAGAGGTATTTTTGGTGGAGCAAGGTATGAATGTTTTAGAGGACTGGTATTGGGATATGTAGCCTTTCACATCACTTATTTAGATCCAGCTCAGGTTAGTAGTACAATTTTGATAGCTGTTTTTTGGTCTATGTGAAATGAGTTGATTTCAGTACTGTTTTTAATGGTTCACAAAACAATACCAGAATTAGAAGTCTTAGCAGAGTTGCCAAGTACTTAACTGGCCATGGAAAGTGGATTGCTCAATCACCTCTGTATCTATATGAACATCGTCATGGTATCTGAATGCAGAGGACTTTTATATGGTGCTCATTAGGTAATACCTCTGCACCCTCACCTACACCAATGAATTTACACAGCTGTGATGTAAGGAAATCCCATCATCCCCACTTTATAGAGGGGGAACTGAGGCACAGAGAGACTAAGTGACTTGCTTCAGGTTTCACAGGAAATCTGTAGAGAAGAAGAGACATGAACCGAAGTCTCCTACAGCTCAGACAAGCACCCGAACCACCATCCTTCCTCTCCTTTGCTTTCGTAAAGTTAAGCAAGTATACAAGTTAAACAAGTTTGCAAGATCAGCGCCTAAGTGTGCACTGTATATTATATATGCAATTGTTTACACACACACACACACACACACACACACACACACACACACGGCAAAGCAATGACAGTGGCATATTATATTTATAATATTTCAGCTGTTGGCTTCTGTTTCCCATACCTTCTCCTGTTTCCACAGAAACCAGATCAGCAAAAATAGAGAACCATATTTTGCATTGATTTTTAAGTAGAACTCACCATTGATTTTAATGGGAAATTCTGCCTAAAAATTGATGGCATGATATAGTCCAAGATAAAGAGGTTGAAGCTTTTTAAAAAACAAACCTGCAACCTATGTTTCTGCAGAAACTGGGTAGGAAAAGCTGCTGGTAGCTAACAACTCTGAAAAAGAGTTCTCACTTATAGATCTCAGCTGCTGTCTGCCTGCTGAGAAATGCAAGTTCCAGTTTCCTAAAACAGCTGCTGAGTTTAGGACTCTTTTAATTTCAAATTGAGGGGTGGTGGAGAGGATTTAAAATAAAAGCACAAGAGAAAATATCTTTTAGATTTCCTCAGTAGAAGTGTGCAATGATTTAAGAAAGGGTTAACTTGCTAAACAGTTCCAGGTAGTGCGGTTATCATGGAAGTTATAGATGGAAGAAAAGACCTGTTGGACTATTCAGTCAATTTGCCTGTCAATACAGCAGTAGATTCTCATTCTATTATCTACTCTAATTTTAAAAGTGCTAAGCAATGGGGTTTCCAACACTTCTCTGTGGGTCTGTTCCATTCCCATATACATCTAACAAATGAGACATATTTCTTAATATGTAGCCTACATTTTTTGTTTTTAAAAGTTATGTCAGATTTCTACACATAGAATATTTGCCTTTCATAATTTTAAATGTATAAATCTATATGGATGATACCTGGAGTAAATAGTAAAATCTAGTATTTTTCCAGATCCTGAGATACAGTAATGAATTCAACAATATGAGATTTAATTGTACAAGTTTTTGGAAACTATTGGCAGTTATTTCACACTTACAACCCAATTAAACAAGTATAATATTCACTGAGAGCTGTCAACATTCTGAACTGGTGCTGAACAAATGTTCAGCAAAACCTGTGGAATTTTCAGACAGGCTTTTGCAACCTGTGCAGCAAGCTATTATCAGAAAACCTGATTATGAAATGTAAGTTTAAAAAAAATATACAAGATAGAAATATAGGGCCAAATGCTGATTTCACTTACCTCCATTCAGCTGTAATAATGGACAGTGGGTGTTGTGTAACTAACTTGGCACACTAGTTAGCCTACAAATAGAATGGGGTATAAACAGAATATTCTGTGTAGGGATAATGAATGTTTTTTTATTTTATCTGTACAGATGACCTAACATGATTCTTTTCTGCCTCTACCAATAGTAAATTATGTTGCCATGCCTTATACATAGAATAAAAGATATAGCCATTTCTTAACTATTGTCTGGAAAAACTGGATGCTTGGGCTTTCAAAAGAACAAAGTAGTCAGTGTAGCACATTCAAATAATTAATATTCTCATTTAAACCAAAAAGTGGAACAGTGTAATAAAATACACAACTGCTGTTCTCCTGGGCACAGTAGCTTCCCTGGTACTAGAGCCAATAGAAAAACAAAGGGGAAAAAATCCACCAAAATCAATCACACAGTCAAAATTTGGAAATTCTATTGCTGGTTAAAAGCCAGTAACAAACCTACCTGAAAATTTTCAAAAATTTGTAAAATTTCCACTAGCCCTTCTCAGTACAAAGCTGTGAGGTGATAGGCGAGAGCTCTGCAGTTATAGAGGCCACATACTGATGGGGGTGGGAAGAACTTCCTCTGAGATGGTCAAGCCACATTTAGGTAACTGCCCTACCCCACTCCAAGAACAGGGTCTGTGGCCCCATCCAGCCTGACTTCCATATAGGACTATGATTACATGGGCAATGAAGTTACTGAGCAAGAGCAGTGTCTTTCTGCCATCCTAGCAAGGGTTGGAGTTTTCCCTGGCTTAATGGTAATGATCTGAGGAGAAAATGAACAGGCCATGTCAAAGATGGTTATCCATCTGGAAGCTGAGACATGTCCCATCAGAGCTAAGATCCCTCCTTGGCAATCATGGATCTGTGGAAGAGACCTGTCTCCTGCTACCTCAATCAACTCTTACAGCTCTTGCCAGCTGGGCATTTTTTGTACTTAAAAAAAATGTTTGAGGAACCTTTCCCCAGTTCCACTTTCTCTCCTTTGCCAGGGTTACTGCAATCCTAGGTATGTAATAATGCTAATAGTAGTCCCCATGTACCAGCAGCAAGAGAGAGGTTCAGGGTGCACCATAAGACTATTCATGGAAACTTTGCACACAACAGGTGTGGATCTCCTCCTCTTTCCCTACTGGACTGAATCAAACATCCTCTGGGTGAGTCTGCTGATGCACAGCCAGGTTAAACAGCTTTTTGGGGCATAAGGGCTTCTTACTGCTATGTAAAATAGCTAAAGATTTTGCACATAGAAATCAATTAGAGTTGCATGGGCTCATCTGAGGGCAGAATTTAACCCAGTGTTTCTGGTTTTCAAGCAATAGCTCTGTTAGATGCGTCCTTCAGGAATGTAAAGTAACCTTGGTTGTGAAATAACACTCAAAGGATCTTTCTTTGGGCATAATTTGATTTGCAGTAATTTTCATTTCTCTCAGGCTCAGACAAAACATGATAATCATTATTCTCAGACCCAAGCACTATTTACAATATTTACACACATGCTCTGGATCTAATAGTTCTTGAAGTTTCTAGAGATGTAATATTGATAAAGGAATTTACATAAAATGCATTCTAAATTCTAAATTCAATTTCTTTATATCTATCCATTGTTAAAGTAAAATGTGGATCTTGTGAACATCTGTCCTAGTGCAGCAGTATCTAATAGACAAATGTTTAATAATCTGAATATACTGTGGGTAATTTAATGAAGGATCTCACTACCATTACCATCATTGCAGTACCTTTTACTCCAGAGTTAATATATATTCTATTTGCCTTTAAAACTGCAGGAATTCCTATTTAAATTCTTGGACCTGTGTACATATTTGTAGCCATAATCGCAGTAATGTAGTATATTGGAGTACATCATAGTGCATTACTCGGGACTAATCCAGCTCTCACATCCAGATCAACTATTCAGCCTTCTGTTTTGTAGATTATCCTCATAGGAATGGTCTCATTGTCTCATAAAATAGTTTGATGGCACTGTTATTGCTTAGTTGACGGATTGCGCAAAGAGCCAACTCTGTTTTGCAAGATGAAATATTTTCAACATGATCTAAGTTTGTACAAACACCAGTACACTAGATCACAGTATTGTGGCACAATAAGGGGAACAGAAGGGAACATTTTCCATAGCAAGAGAAACTCAGTTATCTTTCACATGCACCCATTCTGATCTTCACTTTTTCATTCGTAACAAGCACAATATTACATCTTATATCATCCTTTCTCAGATAAAATAATTTTGGAGAGCCAAAGTTAGGTGGGAAATGGATGGTGCTGAGGCCACAGAATTAATTCTGCATTGTGGTGTAGTTAGGTAACTTGGGAATTGGTATTTTTTGCAAGCTGAAGGCTCTCCTCATGCATGGATGTCCTGAGATGTGGTGCAGTTCTTGGGGCATCCCTGAAAGCCTGGGACATGTGTAGAGGGCCTATGAAGTGCCACCCAAACCCTACATCTTTTATGGCAGGATGGCTCATTCGGTTCTACATGTACCTGACTCATGGTATTTGAAATGTGTGCCCTGGGAATTGGTGTAACTTAATACTGACTGGGTCACCATTGTATTATACAGGGAAATCACCACGACTTTCCTGGTAGATGAGACTATGGAAATTGAGCCTTGACTACTTCCCAGCACCTTCCCTCCCAAACTCTAGTGTCTGGAGTTCTTGCTTTTCTGGGTCAAAGGGACGGGATTGATATTGCCATGCTTGTATACCCCCTCTTCAGACAACTTTTGCCTTGAAGGAGCAGGGGATTCTTCGTTCCATTCATTCTCTTTATGGGGACAAGATTGGCCCCTATATCTATCTAATGCCTAAATATCCAAATATTTGGGGGGAAATCTAGATCAATTTAATATGATATAACTGAACATGAGATTTTTTTTCTCAAAAAAAATAATAATGAAAAAGGCAGTTCTTATCCAAATGGCAAGCATGAACTTCCATGAGAAGGTTAGGGTATTCAGTCTTGTTTTTGAGGACTATGCTAAATGATGGGCTATCCAGACTTACCTTCTAGCAAACACACTTAACTGCTGCCACAGCATCAGGACACAGATGGATGGGAAAGATGACCCTGACCTCCATAAGACCCACATTCCTGTGCCAGGATAGAAGCATGATAATCAGGAAATGATGGTTGTTAGTTACAGAAAATGCATTATTGCGAAAACCAGGAGAAAACTGCTTATGAGAGGAAGTGATTGGATTATAGGGGAATGAGAGAATAAGACTAGGTCATTTCTACTGAGTAAATTGCTGTGATTTATAAGAGAAAGGGTATAGTGATATCTTACCCATTACTGACTAGACTCATTTCACAAAAAATCCTAAATCAGAATGTGACAGTTACCGCTGAGACAACCAGTTTTTTAAAAATGTTTATTATAAAACACCAAGTGTTTTTGAACCAGCACATTTCCAGTGTCCAGTCTCCTTTTTCATTTTACAGATTGTCAGTAACTATTCCTAATTTTTGATTACTGTTAAATTAGTGTCAATAGATCATTTTCGGATTATGGTGAAAATAAAATGGGTAATGATGTTTAGATGCATGTATTAAAGCAATTTTATGCAGAAATCAAAGGTAGGAATAGAGAGTGCTTCTTTACTATTTTACTATTTACAGGTCTCTCGCGTCTTACGCGGGGGTTACGTTCTGCGCTTAGCGCGTAAAGCTAAAACCGTGTATAGCCAAGAAAATCCCTTAAATCGCCCATAAAGTACTTTTGTGTACAGTATACTGTACTGTACAACCCTGTACAGTACAATATATACTATACAGAAATGTACATTACAGTATACTGTATAATAAAGACTATACATACAAAATATAATTTTACAGATCTTTATTTTTAACAGAACAGAGAGAGATGGAAGAATGAAAGAATAAAAAATCAAAACAGTACAGTACAGTAGTGTACTGTATACAGTCCAATGATTAGTCTTCCTCTTCCTCTGACAACACTATTAGGAGGTCATCATGGCTTGATGTCGATCTAGGACATGATGGGCCAGGCTCGGGTGACAGAGAGCAAGACAGAGAAGTCTTGGCTCTGGTTCAGCTCAAGAAGTTGCTGCTGGTTGTTGTTTTTTTGAAAAACATGGTGATTGGCAACTGTCGCTGTTCTCTCTTGAGCTCCTCAAACAGTTCTTGGTACGGTCTCAAATCACCCATAATACTACGTGTGATTTTGAGGCTTCGTTCCGTAGAGGGCTCATAGTCTGAAATTAAGTCATTCAAGTGTTTCGCTGCTTGGAACACTTCAGAAAATTTATGAAGAGTCCAAGTTGCTGGCTCTTCCTGTTCACTGTCATCATCTTCATCTTCTGTAGACAATTTTATCAGTTCCTCTAACTCTTCATTCGTCAAAGTTTCTCTATGCCCCTCAATTAATTCCTCAATTTCTTCCTCGAGGATGTCGGCGAAGCCTTCACCACCCACTTGCCTGGCCACCTGAACAATGGATTCCACTTCTTTGTCAATGGTTGGGAAACCCTTAAAATCATTCACACAGTCTTTCCATAGGTTTCTCCAACATGCATTGACTGTTTCAGGCTTGACTGCATCCATTGCCTGTTTAATATAAGTGATGCAATCAGCAATGTTGAAGGACTTCCAACACTCCATCACATTCACATTGGGATCAGCATCCATAGCAGTAAGGATCCGTGAGAACGTAAGCCTCGTGTACATGGCCTTGAAACAGCTAATGACACCTTGGTCGAGAGGTTGGAGGACGGAGGTGGTATTGGGGGGGAGAAAGGCGACTTCAACGTCATTATGCGCAAACCGGAGTGCATCAGGGTGGCCAGGAGCATTGTTTACAAGCAGCATCACTTTAAAGTCAAGTCCTTTCTCTTCAAGGTACTGCTTGACCTCCACAATGAAACACTTGTGGAACCAATCCAGAAATGTTGCTGCTGTCACCCAAGCCTTCTTATTTGATTGCCAGAACACAGGCAGGAGATTTTTGTTCTTGCCTTTTAGGGCATGGGAATTTGCAGACCTGTAGAGCAAGCCCGGCTTTATTAAATGCCCAGCCGCATTGCCACAAAGCAACACAGTCACCCGGTCTTTAGCTGCTTTGAAGCCAGGGGCTTGTCGTTCCGATTTTGAAATGTAAGTGCGGGTGGGCATTTTTTTCCAGAAGAGCCCAGTCTCGTCGGCATTAAAAACTTGTTCTGGAAGATAGCCCCTTTCCGCTATGATTTCCTTTAATTTTTCAGGGTAGGCTTTTGCTGCCTCCTCATTGGCAGATGCAGCTTCACCAGTAGTCTGCACGTTTTTGAGGTTGAAGCGGTTCCTAAAACTGTTAAGCCAACCGTGGCTGGCTTTTAATTCCTTCTTGTCAGAAGGCTGTCCCTCTTCGGTGGGAGGTTTGAACATTGCATAGATGCTAAGAGACTTTTCTTGCAACATGGCTCCATTGATAGGCACACGTTTACGGTTCATGTCTTCCAGCCATACGTTTAATGCCTTTTCAGTCTTCACTAAAACCTTGTCATGCACTTGGCTCGTCAGCTTAGCAGTTCTTGGAGCACTTGATGCCACGGCTTGACGAATTTCTGTCTCTCTGATCCTGATGGCACGGATGCTAGATTCGTTGCAGCCATATTTACGTGCCACACTGGCAACTGACATACCGCCTTTCAATAAGTCCAACACCTCCAGTTTTTCCTCCAGCGTTGGAACAGATCGCTGTTTCTTCAGTTGAGCACCAGATGAAGTAGCTGGCTTGCGTTTAGGGGCCATGTTGCACTCAGCACGGCGAGATGCACACAGAATGAGAGGCACAGGGGGACTGAGTATAGTGCTCTATGTATTGGGAACAGCAGATTTGCGTCTCACGCTGACTCCGGGGCATACGCTGCTGGAATCAGCCGCCCTACAGGTGGCCGAGTAAACTTTTTTTTTTTTTTAAAGCGCAAACCGCGCAAAGCTAAAATCGCGCAAGTTAAATGCGCGTAAGACGCGAGAGACCTGTATTGAGATTTTTATAGATAGCAGTTTTGCTGTTCTTTTTGTAGCAGGCAAAAAATGGTGCCATGGAGCCAAATTCTCAAATTATATGCAATCTAGGTGTCTCTTGCACTCACGAATCCTATTTTCCCCATTCTTACCATGTTCACTGTTTAAAAAGTCAATATGCACAATACCAAGAAATGCCATGTTGTAGGAAGAGTACTGAATTTTCCTGTACTTTAGAATAATAGGAAACCAGGTTAACTCGTACCACCACATGATGTGGAAACTGTTGAAAAATATTCATTTTTTAATAGTGACCATCTGGAAGTCCTACAGCTCCTTTCCCCTCTTTACTGTATTTCATAATATGTTAAGAAAAAAAGAATGATAAAAATAAACTGGAAACCAAACATTCCTTTTATAAAACAGTACTCTATAAAAATTTAAGAATTTTCCAGTCCTGTTGACAGGCATATGAACTTGTGATGGTATTTTTGTTGTTGTTGTTTATTCTGGTGCATCAAACATAGTCCATCTCCCATGTGGAAATTGTATGTGCCATGTAAAAAGTCTATTAATTAATAGAGACTATGGTGTAGATATAAAAAGCTGCTTAGGAGATTTAGACACATCTTCCATTAAGGATATGGCATTTTAATAAAATATGTGTCTAAATCCCATAGAAAGCTTTATAAATCAGAACCAAAAATGTTTGTAATTCTTTAAACAGCTTGGCAAATATAATAATACAGTTACAAAAGTTTCATTTTCAAATGGTAAGTGAATCTTATTTTATGGTGACTCAAGATACTGTGTTATTTGTTGTGCACTAATTCAGCTCTGATTCACATATGTATCATTTTTTCCATAGCTCCAGATGGTCCTCCAGAAAATGTAACTGTAGTAGTTACATCTCCTCACAGTATTAACATCAGTTGGAGTGAACCTGACATTATTACTGGACCAACATTCTACCTCATAGACGTTACCTCAGTAAGGCAGTTCTCATTTTTACTTGTTAGTTGATACAGATGTTTGATGGTATCTGGAATAACACAAATATAGATGTTTTATAGAAATTGCAAGGCCCATAAACAGGATAGGAATGAAAGCCAGAATGTCCAAAACATCCATTTTCTTTTGCACGGAGGAATCTAGGACATAAGAAATAAAAATGTAGTTTGAGAAAATGGTGATTTTCTTGTTTGAGCAAATTCTTTGATATTGAAAATATTGATAGTGTGCTAATGGGAAACTTTAGGGAAACTAGCTTTGTTAAAAGGTCAGACGTTCCTTTAAGTCTTTAAGTATGGTGTTATATTGCTTATAAACCTAACAAATTAAAGTTGAGATTCGTGGGTAATCAATGTCTGGGGCTTCAAGAAAAACATCAAATATTGCAAGAGTCTCAATAAAATAGAAATTGCAACATGGGGCTCACGTGCTTCTACCCTTTCTGCTTCTTCTGAGTTCACTGCTGTTGCTCTAACTGGCCCAATGCACTATGTAAGTAGTAGACCATGTATCGCAGCAGTAGTGCAATGTGATGGCAAGACTTAAAATAACAAGGAAGTGTTAAAAGGAAAACAACTCTTCCTTCCTTCAGCAAAATCTTGAGCAAGTCATTAGAAGAGACTAGAGAAAAGCTGGACACAGTTCTTGACAATTCTGATTTCAACAGAGGAAAAGACATTTTACCTTTGAAACCCTCCTGTCACTTATGAGACACGGTCATAAAATTGCACCAAAGTGATTTCTTTCACCTTTTTGCAGAAGCACCAAATCCACATTTTCAAATATTTTGTTTGTGTGAAACATTCCACCAAGTTCTGTTCACACAATTTTCCCTTTTGCCTTTGTAATATGTGGTTCCTAAATTATTAGCGGGATGCAGTCATGTCCTAGACCTTGATATATTGATCTGATACTTATACCTATAATTTATAATAAGGTACCCAATAAGCTATAATGAATTACTGGATTTCTCAAACACGTTGGTAAATATTCAGCAGGAATTTAAAATGCTGTTTTGAATATTCAGTCAGTAACCAAACATGATTTTAAGGAAATGTTCACATTCAGAATATGTTTCAAGTTTATAGATTTAATTTTAGAGATTGCTTGTAATCACGTACTGTCTAATCAATGATCAGTAGCTACAGGTGTCATCTCCATAGTGAATAGCAGTATACAGACAGGTCCACTGCTACTTAAAGTCCAATAAAACTGTCATAGTCTGTCTGCAGTGAAAATACTGGTATAAATTTTGGTGGCCCTCTGGGAAAATTGTGTATTTAGATTCCAAATTCCACAAACATTTTGTATTTTACAACATAACATACATTTTAGTATTTTAGTTCTCAGATCAGGCTCCTTAAGGATCTGTAAAATATTTTCACAGGACATAATAAATTCAGATCTCTTCTCTGTCATATTATAATTTAAAAAAAGTAATACTTTCAATCCATTTGTTGAAAGACAAGCTTTCTTTTTAAATTGCCATTTTTTTCGGCTTTATAGAGCAGTAAATGAGAAAATCATTCTGCCACCATTAGCCCAAAATAAATCATACCATACTTTTTCTCATTCTTTGTTGTCATTGGAAGTATTTGTGAAGTAAAGGACTACCCGGAATCAGTAAAGGAGACAAAATTGGACCATAAGGCTTTTGGGGAGAGTAAAAATAAAGAAAAGTTTAATGATCCGGTATCAAAACAATTGTATTTACAGCTCTCTTGTAAATATTTAAGTGCCATATAACTGATAGTAAGATATGAAAAAGTACATCATCTCTTGATGGTCATCCCAGGAAATGAATGTCTGTTTAGTGCATCAGAAACTTTAGTTAAGGTTAACCCTCAGTGGGGATAGAGGCACATCTGTCAAAGAAAAAGTATGCTTGAATTGATCCTAATGTTTTAGCAGCTGCATTTAAAACAAATTTCACCCAGTGGGAAAACTACTGTACAGCTACCTAATCTTCCTTCAAATTACACAGCGAAGAAACAATAATATATAAACAATAATAAAAACATCATTTTATAATGTTATAATAGTGGGAATAGACCATAAGGAAGGGGATTAATAAAATGTTTGATCATCTACTAGAAGAGCTTCCTTTTCCACTTATCTACCTTTTCATAAAGTTAAAAAAGACTTACTAGGCCATCTGGCCCAGTCTCAGCCAGTGGAGGATTGTTCTGAATGAATATTTTGTCCATTTTATTTATAAAAGTATCAAGCCATCAGGTTGCCACCACTATTCGAAAGAAGCTATTAACTAATGAGTATCTCCTTAATGAATTTCATATGATGTTTAATTAAAATTTCACAGCTAAATAAAATTAAATAGATTTGTGCATTTATGTACTAATACCAGTTTTGTGAAACAAGCTATGTATTGATCCTTAGGGAATGATCCAGCAAATACTTGTTCACATTAGTACATTTACACACATGAGAAGTCCCGTTGACTTCAGTGGGACTATTTGTGGGCCTAATGATGACCTGTGGTTTGTGCCTAAAGAAGGGAGCAAAGGGGCATAAGGCAATCTTCTTATTTCTCTGCCCAAGCTACCTAAGTTGCAAGTCCCAGTGCACAGGGGAGAATAGTCTTTGTGGGGTTGCTACTCCCACTCCTGTACAGATGGGCACGGGCAGGAGTTGGTGGGGCCTTGACTCTTCCCCTTTAACGTGTCAGCTACGCTGGCAGAGAGAGAAGTAAACTGCTGCAGACAGTGGGCTGGTGCACTTGCTTCCTTGCAAAGCAAAAGGAAATCTAGGACTAAATTGTGACTCTTTGAGTCACAGTTCAGTCCCTGGTCTGCTCCTGGAGCAGTGATCCTGTGCACTGCCCTTCACATAAGGCTCATGATAACTCCACCTTCTGGATCTCTATGAACAAACTTAATCATGAACATACGGCTTTGCAGGATTGGGCTTTTAAAAATTGGCATTTATATAAGTGAAGCGGCATTTTTGTTTAAATGTGCCCAACTGACTATCCAAATGTGGGATTTGGCCATCCTGCTAATGCATCCAAATTTGACACTTGATTGAGTTTTTAGGCTAAGACAGGGTGTCTAGCTGCCCTGCCCTCGAAGGAGCCCTGGGAAAGAACTGTGGTTCTCTGAGCTACTTTCTTGCTCACTAGGAGAAGTAACTTTAGTTTAGCTCTTTACTAGGTTCAGCTGAATTTCCTCGTCCCACCGACATAGCTCCCCAGGTCAATGTTCTATCCATCCCCTCCCCACATGCTTGCTTGGTGGAGGAGCGCATCTGACATGCCATCCATTTCCTCTGCCCCTAGGCCTGGAGTTGTGATGAAGAGAATGATAATGTGGTTCCACATGGGTGGGGCGGGATGTGTGTTTCTTATTCTGCCTACTCCCTTGTGCAGCAATTCAGTCTTGCTAATTGGGGTCCTTGTTTATTTCTGTGTGTACGTAGGTAAATATAAATAAAATACGCTATATGAGTAACATGATCTTGTTGTTGTGAATTTAATGTACTATTTTTGTGGTATTGTATTTATTTGTTTTATAGGTAGATAGTGATGATTATAAAGCTTCATTTCTCAAGACAAATTACGAGGGTAAAACCCTGGAAATTTCAGATTTAAAATCATTCACAAGATATTCTGTAGTAGTCACTGCTTTTACAGGAGATATAAATGCTGCACGTATTGAAGGCAAGTCTAGTACTTCAGTAATTGTCTCCACATTTGAGGCAGGTAAGTGTTTTGTGTTTTTAACTTAAACATCACTGGGTTTTTTTTCCCTTGATACCTATCCAGTAAAGAAAATGTAAATCTTGAATACCAGCTACACTTTCAATACATCTTTAGGTTTTGCATTCACAATAAAGCTGTGTTTATTAACACTTGATGTTAAAGTGTGGTTATAGACAACAAGTGGGAGTAAAAATAAATGCTACTAATACTTAGCACATATCATCCATCAATCTCAAAGTGCTTTACAGAGGTGGGTAATCATTATGCCTGTTTAACATTTGAGTAAGAGTGATGCACAGCTAAACAAGGAGGCCAGAGGGAGGCTGTAGTGGACAGAAATCAATCTAATGTCAAGGCAATACTGTACACTTTAAAGGGATACTCTGATCTAAGGAACAGACTGCCTCAGCAGACAAGCCATTGACCATGAAGATAGGTTTTCCAAATTTTCAGAGTCAACTTCTTGACTGTAACCTCACTTTTAAAAATACCTTGTTTCTCTTCTCAAGCATGTATGCTGTGTTTATTATGATCATTTATGTACTGTAAATGTTACAGTTCTTAATCTCTTCTTTTCTAATGAAGGGAAACCTATATTGATTTATGGACCTATTTTGGACATTGTTGTGTTCTGTTCAAATGAATGGTGCACCGTAGAGCAGGCATGGCACAGTTAGCAATTATGTGCAGGAATCAAAAGGCTAATTTAAAGATGTACTTTTTTGTGATAATACACCTAAATGAATGATAGAATAATAGTCCAGGAATAAGAATTGGCGTGATTAGCTTCATAACAAGGCAAAGTGCTGCCGCTGGATTTTCATACTCAAGCTTTTTATGTGGTATCTGAGTGAGGTTAAGGCTTGGAGGAGAGCTAGCCGATATAGGCTCAATCCAGAGAAGACTGAATTGATATCTGTGAGCTGGGAAGCAAGCAGAGATTATATCTGACCCCTTGATTGAGGGAGTGTGCTTGCCTTTGGTTACTTGAGTTCACAATTTGGGGTCATACTAGATCCCTGGCTGCTCAGGAAGCACTAGTAGGCAAAACAACCTTTTTTTCTATCTGTGCCTGGAAAGAGAGTTACAGCCTTTTTTTTTAGACAGAGCTGTTGGTAAAATGATTTTTGCTTTTGCACCTTGAGAATAAACTACTTGAATAAATGCGTTTTATAAAGGGCTACCTTAGGATCATTGGAAAAGAGCATGATAAATGTGCTCTGCGATCTGCTTTGGCTACCAGTACATTTCTGGATGGAATTTAAAGTGCTGGTTTCACTATAAAACACTACGGCCTGGTCTATACTACAATCTTAGGTTGACATAAACTGGGTTAAGTCAATCTAATAATGCATGTGTCTACACTGCTGAGTCCCTTCCGCCAATCTAAGTGGCCTGTAAAGTCGACTTCTGTACTCCACCTCCACAAGAGGCATAGTGCTTGATTCGACATCCATGGGTCAACATGGGGATAGTGTAGACACTGCGTTGTGTAATTGGAATGAATTGGCCTCCAGGAGGTGTCCCACAGTGCTCCGTTGTGACCTCTCTGGAGAGCACTTTCAACTCCACTGCTCGTCAGCCAGGTTCACAAGAAACAGCCACTCCCCTGTTAAAGACCCGGGAACATTTGAATTTTCATTTCCTGTTTGCTCAGCGTGGAGAACTCACCAGAACAGCTGATCATGGAGACTCAAGGCCGCAAATGTGCTCCAGCATGGAGTACACAGGAGGTGGTGGATCTTATTGCTGTGTGGGGAGAAGAGTCTGCAGGCAGAACTCTGACCCAAGAGAAGAAATGCCGACATCTATGCCAAGATCGTGCGGGTCATGGAGGAGAAGGGCTACACCAGGGACATGCAGCAGTGCCGCATGAAAATAAAGGCGCTTCGGCAAGCGTACCAGAAGACAAGGGAGGTGAACAGTCATTCTAATTCTGCCCCACAGACATGCCAGTTTTCTGAGGCGCTGCATGCGATTCTCGGTGGCCCCACCACTACCCCAAAATGCTTAATGGATACCTCCCAGGAGCCCCAGGTAACTGAGAACAACAATGAGGAGGACATTGTTGACAGGAAAGAGGAGGAGGATGTGAGGCAGGCAAGCGGAGGATCCATTCTCCCCGGCAGCCAAGAACTGTTTTTAATCCTGGAGCCCATCCCTTCACAGGACCAGTTAGCAGTGGCGCATGATGCCGGGGAAGGCACCTCTGGTGAGTACACATTTCCAATCAAACTGTAGGGGTTACATGCTGTTATTTTTTATGTTTAATCTGAACAAAAAAGTAGGTGTAGTGGGTATTGGTGGCCACTCCAGCTACGCAGAGGGTCCTCTCTGAAAAAGACTGTTTATGTGCACGGGGATGGCTCCGAAATCCTCCGTGGAGATCTCTAGGGAGCTTTCATGGAGGTACTCTGCAATCCTTTGCAGAAGGTTTCTGGGAAGGCCTGCTTTATTTCAGCCACCACAGTAGGTTTCCTGCGCTACTCCAGTATTAACTCTGCTGGGATCATTAGCACACAGTATTGCAGCATAAGGACCAGGTCTGCACCCAGATGCTTGCAGAATCTGCTCCCTTGCCACCTCTGTTACTCTCAGGAGAGTGATATCGCATAGGGTCACCTAGGGGAATCAGGTGCTAGCCCTTAAACCCTTCAATGCTAGCCCTTAAACCGCAAACAATTCAACAATTTCACCCCCACCCCTCCCGTTTGGTGAAATATGGGTCACACAACCACACAGTCTCAAATGGCCCGTGGTTCTGGTTGGAAGGGATCACCACGTATTGCAAGCAGCATTGAAAAAATAAGGGGGGGGTGGGTGGCGGCTTCCTGTTTGTCTCCCTTCCCCCATGACCTGGTGCCACTTTTGTAACAAACAAACTATTTGGGAGACTTTACACTGGTGCCTGTCCTCAAGCACCATCCAGATTGCTAGGGGAAAGGGGGCTTTTCTTAAGTTCTAACCTGTGATCCCAAGGATGTCTTCACAAAAGCAGCAGCATAAGACCCCTCGCCCATGCCTCATGGCCTTACTCACCAGGGCTGGAGCAGCAAACCGACTCTTGCAATAGCCAACAGTTGTGATTATGTTGTGGCTTGCAGTGAAGTATATTGAGGGGTGATTTTTTTTATTAAAAAAATTAACCTCACACCAGAAACAATGTATGCACTGTCAATGCTACCCATTTGTTTTGCATTCCTTGCAGCCAAAACACTGTCCATCGGCGCATCCTCCACACCGGGACAGAGACTTTCCCAGATTAGAAGGCAGAAAAAGAAGACTCGGAAAGACATGTTCTATGAGTTAAAGCATACCTCCGAGAGTGACAAGATGGAGCTCAGAGCATGGTGGATTATACTGTCTGAGAACCTGGACATGGACAGGGAGGACAGAACATGCAGGGAACAAGAGTGCACCACATTGGAAGAGATAGTGCAGATTATGAAGGAGCAATCAGACATGTTGAGGCGTCTGGTTGAGGTTCAAGAAAGGCAGCTGGATGCTAGAGTCCCTCTACAGCTGATGCTGAACCTGCTGCCATCATCGCCCAGTTCTACATCCTCCTCCCCTAAACATCCTATGAGGCGGAGCGGGAGCGGGGAGTTCGGTATGCATGGCACTCAACACCAGGGAAGGATACAAGGACCAGAAGGCACCCATTCCCATACCTTTGATTGTTATTGCAGTGCATCTGTTAGCAAGCTTTCCTTGTTTCTCCCCCCCCCCCCCCCCCCCGCAGTGTTATCAGCCCTTTTGCCCCAGGTTATCTTACTTTTCTTTGCTGTCTCTGTGTGTTTGTGTGCATAATAAAACTGAACGGATTGAGGAGAAAATGCTTTTTATTCATCCAACACACGGTGGTTGGTGGGGGTGGTGCTTACAGGGGAGAAAATGCAATGGAGGGGACAGTTTGGTGAGGAGCACCACAGATAAGTGTCATATTACTCTGGCTCATTGCTAAAACTGGTTTTCAAAGCCTCAGAGAGGCAGAGCCCCTTAATGTGCTCTTCTTATTGTCCTGGTGTCTGGCTGCTCAAAATTGGCTATGAGGTGATCTGCCTCAACCCCTCCCACCCCCAGAGGAAACTTTTCTCCCTTTGTTTCACAGATATTATGGAGCACGCAGCAATAGCAATGGGGATTTTGCTTTCATTGAGGTCTAACCTAGTAAGCAAACTTTGCCAGAGACCTTTTAAATGTCCAAAGGCACATTCCACCACCATTCTGCACTTGCTCAACCTGTGTTTGAACCGGTCCTTATTGCTGTCCAGGCTGCCTGTGTACAGCTTCATGAGCCATGGGAGCAAGGGGCAGGCTGGGTCTCCCAGGATCACGATTGGCATTTCAACATCACCAATGGTTATTTTGCAGTCTGGAAAGAAAGTCCCTGCTTGCAGTTTTCTGAACAGACCTGTGTTCCTAAAGATGTGTGCACCTTTCCCGACCAGCCCACGTTGATGTCAGTTAAATGGCCCCTGTGATCCACCAGCGCTTGCAATACCATTGAGAAGTACCCCTTTCAGTTTATGTACTCTTTAGTAAGGTGGTCTGGTGCCAAGATAGGGATATGCGTTCCGTCTATCGCCCCATCACAATTAGGGAACCCCATCGCAGCAAAACCATCCACTATGTCCTGCACATTGCCCAGAGTCACTACCCTTCTTAGCAGAAATCTGTTAATGGCCCTGCAAACTTGGATCAGAACAGATCCCATGGTTGATTTACCCACTCCAAATTGATGCCCCACTGACCAGTAGCAGTCTGGCATTGCAAGCTTCCACAGAGCTATCGCCACTCACTTCTCCACTGTCAGAGCAGCTCTCATTTTAGTATTGCTGCACTTGAGGGGTGGGGAAAGCTCTTCACACAGTTCCTGGAAAGTGGCCTTACGCATTCTAAAGTTCTGCAGCCACTGCTCGTCATCCCATAGCTGCATAACGATGCAGTCCCACAAGTCAGTGCTTGTTTCCTGGGCCTAAAAACGGCACTCAATCGTGTCAAGGTGATGCGTGACTGTCACCAGCAACTGTGAATTGCTCTGCTCGATGACGTCCAGCAGGGCTGCTAGTGTGGCATCACATTGTTCCGCGCGGCGGCTCCTGTATCAGCTGTGTAAATACTGCAGGATACGGCTTGAGGTGTTTGTAATGCTCACAACAACAGTATGTAGCTGAGCAGGGTCCATGCTTATCATGCCATGGCATCCGCGCGAGTAACCCAGGCTTACGAAAAAAGGCGTGAAAAAGCCTTGGTTTGTTTGCTGTTGATTTCAGGGAGGGAAGTAAGTGCATCATGGGAGGCTAATGCCATGTTCCCATAACCACCCGTGCCAATGTTTTGGTCCCATAAGGCATTGCAAGCCCAACCCAAAATTCCATTCAGCTACATGCACTATGGGATAGCTACCCACACTGCAGTGCTCCTTGCGTCGATGCAAACCCTGCTAGTGAGGATGCACTCCGCCGACACAATGAGCATAGTGTGGACACACAAGATTGACTTGCTTAAATCAGAGGCTCAATGTCGATTTACATAAAGTCGACTTAACTTTGTAGTGTAGACGTAGCCTAAGTATGTTTGGGCATCAGTTAATGGAAAGACTGAGTCTCCTTGGGCAATGCTGTGTCAGTCCCCTGGTTTGAAAGTAGTGAGGGTGGTTGCTGCTGGCAGAGTGTTTTCAGAAAGCGGTCTCCAACTCCGACACATCTCCCCATGGTCTAACAAAACAGGGATTTGTTACATTCAGAGCATACTTAAAGGCTCATGCTTTCCATGGGGCTTTCGAGGAAGCAATGGATTTAGAGATGAGGGTGGTTGCTTATGATCTGATGCTAATTATGGTGGGCTTCTAATCATTAGGTTTGCTATTTGTGAGATTAATATTATAATATGTGCACAGGCATTTCGTGTTGGGATAATAGTTTTTAATTAATCAAATTAAATAGCAGTGGTATAATCCTGGTGTCCAAAAGATTATTTTTTTCTGAAACCTTTCTGTATTTTAATCTATAAATAAATAATACCAGTCATAAATTCCAATTCAAAGTGAATGTCTGAAATATTTCCTTTAGTGCCTGAAGACCCACCTAACAACGTAACATTTCAGAAGATACCAGATGAAGTAACAAAATTCCAAGTGACGTTTGTGCCACCATCTGAACCCAATGGAAATATTCAAGTATATCAAGCCATGATTTACAAAGAAGATGACCCTGGTGTTGTCCAGATTCATAATCTAAGTGTCATTGACAAAACAAATAAATCGGTCACTGCAGTGATAGAGGGGCTAAAAGGAGGACATACCTATAATGTCATTGTAAGGCTTAATACAGTTCTCTGTCTTTGATGTCAACAGATTTGCTTGATTAAGGAGTGCCGGCCTAAACCCGGAATATGATTTTGTTCCCTTGCATTGTAACCAAAGGTATAAAGTGTATGGGGAAAATCAGTAGTAACTGAGGACCCTTAGCATCTCACTGGTGGTAGCTAGTACCTTGTAGGACTAGATCCTAGATCACCAGGCCAGTCTTTGGCACATCATTTTCAACTACAAAATTTTGTTCTGTCTTTTGATCCTGAGATGGTCTTCTGTTTTGTATTGTTTTTTGTTTCAGCCTCTGGGCCCAATCCTACAAGCAGTGACTACAGATTAATCTTTATTACTGCTTGTAGTCACATAATTAAAGCAATCAGGGATTAGGACAGGAGGGGAGGAGAAGCAAGAGTAAAAATCCTCCTGGAAATAATTGTTCGGAGGTTGGATTTGTTCCACCCCCCTTGTTTTAACTATGTTACACCAGGGACTGAAATATTGTTTTCCTTATGATTTTAGAGATGAGTGGAGTAAATGGCTCAAAGAATGACCTAGGAAGGTACTGAGAGAGTCCCTCTGGAATTTTGTTTTAGTGTAAATCTACTCCGTTTCTCATTTCGGCAATATCAAAGGAGTTTGGAAGAATAAACAAATTGGGCCAAATTCTTCTTTCAGTTGCACTGGTGTAAATCCAGAGAATCTCAGGTATAACTGAAGGCAGAATTTGATCCACTGGTATGTAGTTTTTAAAAAGTAGGAGAATCAGAAAATAGTATCCAATTTACTTTTGTATATTGGCTTTCATACAAAAGTACTACAAAATGCTTCACGAGTGCTTTCAAGCTTTACACACAGATAGAATTATTTTAATCATAATTTATCATACAGGTAGCATCTATATATTCAGAGGGACAGGAGTCAAGAGGGATATAAAGACTATGTTACAGGAGAGAAACTAAGGGGCTCAGGGAATAGGATTTCATGATAGGCTAGGAAGATGAGGTAGGTCTTGAAATTAGAGTTAAAGAGAATCACAGAATGAGTTAGAGGTAGAGAGACATGCTAGTGTAATAGTGTGTTTCCGAGACTACAAGGGAATGGAGCTAGAGATAAATTAGTAGGGAAATTTTAATATGTATTTTAAATAATGTTGCTCCATATATACATAAATTAAGGTTCTAGTTCCATCTTGCATTCTGGTCACATGAATAAAATAAATTACAATCTCAAGGTTTATGTTATCACTGAAACCCTTCAGTGTTGTCATGTTATATATTTTATAAACTTGCAGGATTCATTATTCCTTTAAAAAGTATATATTTAGCTTTTGCTGATTTAAGCTTAACACAAATTTTCAATAAAATAAAGTGTCCATTTCTTTTTAAGGTGTATGCAATAAATGCTGCTGGTGCAGGGCCAAAAATCCAACTAAAAATAACTATGGATATTAAAGGTATACATAATAAAATGCGTTTTTGCTGAGATCCCTATAAATATTAATGAAATTACTGTAAATGTGTGCGTGCATATATGTGTCCCTCCTGTCCATTGCCTAGAAGAATGACCATAAGGCTGAGAGCCTTGAATGCCTGAGTTCTATTCCTGCCTTTGCTACAGATTAATGATATTTAGTACTTATATAGGACCTTGCTGATAACTGAATTGTACCATACACCATAATTAGTACCAATAAAACAGTGGGACTACTTATGGAATAAGGTACTACTCAGTGTGAAAAAGGTTATCAGAATTTACCATTTTACAAATATTATTTAGTTATGCCTCACCATGACATTTAGAAATAGACTATAGAACCATATGTACTTATACCTTACCACATCCATGAGAAGCAAATAAAATCATTGTCCCCATTTTGCAGATAGAAAAACTAAGGCTCAGATTTTTTTTTAAATGGTGTTCTTAGTCAAATCTGTCACTTGGACTCTGATCCTGCAAAGGGGGAAATCTGTGAGGGCAGACTCACCCTCTCAAGGATCCCATTGTAGGATTGACGCCTTAATTAGGACATTAGGCTGTCCACCAAAATGTCCCAGATAAAAGGATTATATTGTATAACACAATTACATGCTTGAACTAAGTGATTTTAATTAATAAATTATTTAATTAATAAATTAATAAAAGCATTTTGGCTTGTCTTTGTTTAAAAACAGAACCACCAAGACCTAGTAAGAAACCAACACCAGTTTTTGATACTAGCGGGACACTACTTGTTACTGCTACAACAATTACTATCAGAATGCCAATATGCTACTATAGCGATGATCATGGACCTATCAAGAAGATACAAGTTCTTGTTGCAGAAGCAGGAGGTAGAGAAAGCTATTATGTTCTTTTGCTAATTGGTCGTACCGTTTAGTTTCTTGCATTTGACCTATTACTCTGTTCCCTTATTGCCTTTATTGGGTGATGCAGGATTAACGTTGGGAGACATTTGACCAGCTACTGCAGCAATTGTGACACTCCCAGGAATCATTCACGTGGTACCTCTGTGCTACCATTCCTTGCTCCAAAGCTGAAGCATTATCTGTGTGCTGTAGACTAGATTCAGGGAACCTGCCCAAGGCATTCACCTTTTTCAGCTGACAGATAGTCGCTGTTGGTGGTTGAAGTCACCCATACACTATTTCTCATTATCTTTTTCAGGGTTTATCCATTTTCTTTGTTCATGATTTCCTTTACAAAAACTAGCACATGCTGTATCTGTGAAATTAAAATATCTGAAAGTTCCATTTAGCAGTTTTTCCTTCTGTAGCCATTTTGTTGTTGTTAGAAGAATGCAGCCATGATAACATATCTGTTTTACTGCAGGAAGGAGCAGGGGCGGCTCTAACAATTTTGCCGCCCAAAGCAGGGGCGGCGGCCCTGCCCCCGACGCAGGCAGACGTAGCGGGGCCCCACCCCCAACGCAGGCAGATGTAGCGGGGCCCCGCCCCCTAACGCCTGCCTGCCCCGCCCCCGACGCAGGCAGTCCCAGTCCGCGGCGGCAAGGGAAGGGCAGCGGACCTGCCGCCCCATTGCCACCGCGGCAGGCGAGAATGGGGCGGCAGTCCGAGTCCCGCGGCGGCAATTCGGCGGCGGGAAGAGCGGGACTCGGACTGCCGCCCCATTCTCGCCTGCCACCCCAAGCACCAGCTTGGAAAGCTGGTGCCTGGAGCCGGCCCTGGGAAGGAGTCATGTACATTTCTTTGGTGCAGTACGGGTCAGATTGTGAACTGATGAGCTTTTGCTGATGAACATTTGCTCATATGAGTAGTCCCATGCGACTAGTGTATACCATTCAAACTTTTGAAAAATGGTCACTTTTTGAGGTGTTTAAATGGGAGCTATTGGGTGCTAAGTATTTCTGAAAATACAACCATTGGTTTACCTTCTTTAACTGCAATCTGTTTAGGATTGAAATGATTTATAATTAATTTCTTCTCACAATAGTCCAGCATGATGGAAATGTTACTAAGTGGTATGATGCCTACTTCAAAAAACCAAGGCCATATTTTACAAATGAAGGCTTTCCAAACCCACCCTGTACAGAAGGAAAGGAAGGACTGAGTGGCAAAGAAGATATGTATGTTATAGGTGCTGATACTACATGCATGATACCTGGGAGTGAAGATAAAATCTGCAACGGCCCCCTAAAACCAAGAAAGCAGTACTTGTAAGTATACGATTCAAGTTCTGTGTCAATGTTTGAGCAATTAAAATGTTTATATGAGCTACAATCAGACACAATGCAAAGGTAATATATTTTAAGGCCCATTTAAGAAAAGGCAAGGTCTAAAGTGATTTCATGAGAGAGACTTCACAAGAAATCATAAGCACACTGGGACTTTCTGTATGAAGTGGTTTTAAATGTTCATATACTTAATTTTTTTTACTGGACTGTAAATGTGAGAGAACTGACAGGTAGTTTTTTTGTTTTAGTAACGTAAGGTTGTTCTTCCTGAATTCCTTAAGTCTAAGTGAAAGATAAGTACTATCCATTTCACGCATCTACAGTATACTTTTAACATGCTGACATTAGGATTCTTAAATTATATGGTATATACTGATTGCATGTAATTTTCCCCCAAAATGAAGAATAATTACTAGTTCTTCACTGAATGAATGATTTTGAAACTTGTATGTAAATATTTGATTCCTGAATTTACTTAATTATTTTACAGATTTAAGTTCAGAGCAACAAATGTTAAAGGCCAGTTTACAGATTCAGACTATTCTGACCCTGTCAAAACTTTAGGTAAGGAGAACTTAATTTATTAAAGACATTTTAATATTTTAAAAGCTTCTGATAAGTTATGAAATTGCTCCCTCTCCTTTTTACCAGATCATTCGCTTTTAAGTTAATAACCATAACTTTTGGTGGGCCTAGCTTAACCTCAAGGGTGCACAGTCCGGAAATCCATTCATCCCACAGGATGCCCCCGCAAAGCTGTGCCACGGTAGCTGCATGATCTTCGTCATGAGTCTCAGCTGTGATCCATTCCTTCTGCTGGCAGCCATCCTGTGGACATGATCCCTTGACCCTTTAGGTTCAAACAAAAATAAAGAACTTTTATCAATCATAAACGGACTGGCAAGGCTCTGTTTAAACCAATGGTGTTCTAATGTAGAACCTAGACAATTCTGGATGTCACTGGCCAATAACATAATTGTTGTTGGACCCCAAACCACACAGACCTGCTGTAGCAGCTGCACTGATCCTGAGGAAATGAGATTCAAACTTCTTTGGGAAGATCCCACTGAAATGGATAGGTTTCTTTAACAAAATAGTAAACTGATACGTAGGAAACTACCATCCCTTGAAAAAGGGAACCCAAACGAGCTGGGCAAGTCCCTAGATAATAGCAGAGGGCTGCTGCTGGGCATATTTCCTCCTCTGTGCACTCATCTTATGCCCCCTGAGCTCCCCAGCCCACCTGATCTGTCTTAGAAAATGAAGTGTCACATGTATTACTCCATCTGCATATTGGAAGTACCCAAATGCTAGTGCCCAGCCTGAATGGTCTATTTCCCTGACCCTGAATGCTCCAAAAAAAAAAAAAAGCAACTACAAATGCTGCTTTCTGCATCAGAAATCTCTGACACTCAAATACCCTGAAGGTCCAGCATGATAGGACAGTATGAAAGGAGTCGTGATTGCAACCCCTCCCTCCCCCTTCTAGGTACCCGGGCACCAAAAATCCCCTGAATGGCTTAAAGAAACCATCCAGGCAAGCACAGAATGAAATGCCTTACAGGCAAATATTGTAGTTAATTATAGTCCCCACTGTACTTGCACTATTGAAAATTGCACCACTTGCTCCTCTGGCATGTGCCACAATTGGACAAGACCTGGTAGCCCTTACTATGACATGAAATCAGAAAAAACAGCACGGTAAATTCTCCAAATCCTAGGGTTTCCTGATCTCTTTTTCAGTGCCAATACTTCCTTGTGCCAAGGTTCCACAGGAATGATGGCATCACAGCTGGCTCTTGTCTGGCCAGATCAAGCAGGCATAATAATTAGTTTTTAGCAGGAGTGCCTCAATTACGCAAAACTGCACACTAGATTTTAGTGTATATTCTCCTCTCAACCATTTTGTGAATACCACTATTCTAATCTGAAAGCGCTTGGGAGTCATTTAGTCATGGCTATGCCACAAAGGATGCATCCACACTAGGAAAAAGGTGGAGTTTTTACTATGTTTTAGCTAACAAATGGTGACCATTATGGTAAAATCTTAGTGTGGACAAGGCAGTTTGTAGTTTTCACCTGTTAGCAGGTGGCAGTAAACAATTGGGGGGATCCTAGGGTTTACCTCCACCTGCTAACTCACAGTGATTCTCAAACTTTCGTACTGGTGACCCCTTTCAAATAGCAAGTCTCTGAGTGCGACCCCCCTTATAAATTAAAAACACTTTTTAATATATTTAACACCATTATAAATGCTGGATGCAAAGCAGGGTTTGGGGTGGAGGCTGACAGCTCGCGACCCCCCATGTAATAACCTCCCGACCCCCAGTTTGAGAACTCCTGTGCTAACACATGTGAAAACTACAAACTGCCTTGTTCACACCAGATTTTTAACATGTTTGTTACCATGTGTTAGCTTATGCTTGGTAAAAACAAAACAAAGCAAAAACACTTTTTCCTAGTGACGTCAAGGCCACAGAGAGATGAAACAATCACAATGTGACATTTGCATTATCCTATTGCCTCTTTGTGAATCGGTATCATTATGTATTGATGTGACAGCTGATCGAAATCATTTTGCAACACAATGTCATTTGTCGCTATGACTCTATTTTGTCCCTCTCCCACTACCTCCCCACCTCTACATCCTGTCCCCTGCTCCAATCCTCTTCCTGGCTGCTAGGCAGAAGAAAGTTTCTCCTCTGTTGGAGGGTTGTGGAAGAGCGAGACAGGATTCTGGCCACTCTAATTCATTTACTTAGCACTCATCAGCAGCTCTGTTTGGGCTTGTCGTGACTAGATATTTTTGTTATTTTACTTTGAACTAATTGGTTGGCAACTAACTCAAGATAGTCAACATCTTTGTGAAAGCTAGTTTGGCCTAGAGCTGTGTGGAATTTTTTGCCCAAAACATTTTTTTAAGGAAAAATGCACCTCTGGATCAACAGTTAACATTTTGTGAATTCGTGTCAAAGTTGGAAATTGTTTCAGTCGGGTTTTTTTTAATTGAAATGTTTCATTTAAACATTTCTGAATTAAATCATTTATAATTTTTCAATTCAAAAAAACTTTTCCTTTTAATGTTCTTCAATTGTATGTAAAAAAATGGAAAACATTTTTAAAAAATTGAAAATGAAACAGAACATTTATTTCTGTTTCAATAGAACAATTTTTTTCATGAGTTTTTGGTTCACTCAATATTTGAACAAATTATTGAAATTTGTTTTTATTTTTTTATTTTTTTCAGTCTGGCCAGCGAGCCAAAAAAATATGTTATTCACACAGCTCTACTCTGGACATTCCCCAATCATTTTTTCCAGGCTACTCACATTTATAGTTTACCTGAGGGTTCAGCCAATGCTGGTAGTGTCTACACTAGCCTTTACAAAGGTATTAATTATCTCAAGTTAATTAACAATCAATTAGCTTAAGGTAAAGTCTAGTGCAGACAAACCCAGAAAGCACCTGTGAAAAACTGCACATGTGGCTGTAGAACCAAAGGTTTAGTATTACTGCTTTACAGTATTTTTATTAGTGATATAAATAAGCAAATGCCAGAAGCAAAACAGATTTGATATTACTGTTCCAAAACTTTGGTATGGGACCTGATACCGTTTTGACCCAAGAGGTTCACCACTGTTCAGAGTTTTGCAGATTGTTTCCATTAGAAGGAGAATTAGATGATGGATTCGGGTATTTCTGTGGAGCAATCCTGTTCATTTACAAAGAATGTACAAAATCCTGTTTCTGTGAATACTGTACAGTAAGAATTGAACAACAGGAGGCAGTTTCTTTGCTCACAGTTCCAAGCCTCTTTCCAGCCAGCACACTGTTCAAAAAGCCCTCTCTTGGCTTTCTCTGAGGGATGTCTACACAGCAACTAGACACCTGCGGCTGGCCCATCCCAGCTGACTCGGGCTCACAGGGCTTGGCCTGCCGGGCCTTTTCATTGCTGTGTAAACATCTGGGCTCGGGTTGGAGCCCGAGCTCTGGAATCCTCCCACCCTGCAGGGTCCTATTGCTCAGGCTCCAGGCCAAGACCAGACGTTTACACAGCAGTGAAACAGCCACGCAGCCCGTGCCCACAGAGTCATGCTGCAAGTGCTTCTCTTGCTGTTTTCCTGGCTTTTTGGCTGCTTCTTTCTGCTTGTTCTCTGACTGCTCCTCAGTACTTCTAGTTGCTTCGCCTCATACACACAGCCCTCCACCAAACAGTGCTAGCCACCTGTACATTCAATCCCTAGCTAACCCCATCAGCCCACATAGCTCAGTTTCTGATTGGCCTTGCATGGGCCTGTGTTTTGGCCAGTGACTCCTGTTGTTTAATCTTGCTCCAAGAAGAAGTTAATGTTGCTTACATTTATCCTGAATGAAGGGCATCTATCAGACCCACCAGCATCAATGAGGTTTCACCCAATCTCCATCATAACTGGTGCCATGAAGGAGAATTGCATGTTTATCTCAAGAAGATAATATTCCCTGTGCAGTGACCATCAGTTAAATACAACCAGATATACTAAATAATAAGTTTCAATCTGCATTACAGAAGAAGTTGCCAACCTGTGGGTCATAATCTGCAGGAGCTGGCTGGTTCCATGGTGCTAGTTCTTTGTTTTCAACTACTAAATTGCATGAAAAGGAAGCTAAAATTACATTAAATACTTTCCTCATATTAATTTTCTGTGTAAGCAATTGCTGGTAGCCTCTTACATGATTGCAAATAGGAGAGGTGGCTGTGGAATTACAAATGGGCGTGGAATTGAGCCACAAACACAATTTTCCTAATAAATGTTTCTGGTCCACACTATTTAAAGGGGTGAGGACCCCAACGCCAACATATTTGATAATTTAGATTTATTAAAATTGCTACGGTCTTGTAAAATATCAGCTGAAGTTTGAAAACGGCAACAAAAACTCTGTGCATGTGATGTAGTTACTGGTATGCTGTTTTATGTACAGTAGATGTTAATCCTCAAGAAGTTTTTAATAATGGTGTCTATTTAACATTCAGTCAATGCCTTAATATTGTGTATCTAAGACCACTAATATCTGGGAACTTTCATATAAAGTGTTGCTGGGTTAGTTTCAAATATTCAACAAGCCACATCCTCTCTGTGTGTAAATTGATGTGGCTTAATTGCCATAAATGCCTCCTATTTTACTAAGTCTTCAGAATGAAATACCTGCAACTCGATTTTCTTTGAGAGGCCCATGGGATGAAGGCAGAGGGACCACGAAGCTCAGTGAGATTGGTCTCACCAAGTTTCTAGGTAATAGGTTGGGAAAGTTTGTAGAGTAGACAAGGAGCACTGCTTCCCAGTCTCATGGATCTTGGGGCTCCACAGGTAAGGGAAGGCCTATGCCCATGAAAGCGGAGTGTTTCCACAGGGAAGACAGAAAAGACTCCTCCATGCTACTTTACTGGCCTACCCTTTAGGCATGGCCTTGTGCAGTGATCTGTTGTGTTGCCACAAGGTGCATGGTGGCAGCTGCAGAGGAGGACCCATCAGGAGTTAGTGCCCCTTGGATTTACATGAGGAAAAGCATGGGTTCAGCAGCTGGTGAGGTTGCAGCTGGTCCTCTGCTCAACCCGCTCTTGGTCCCACTTCTGAAATCCTGTGATGCCCAGACACTGCTGAGCTTTGGCAGAAGAGCTCCTACTCACTGGCAGGAAAAAGGGAGCACAGGACTCCCTCATCCCACTCTCCTCCCCCCCACCCCCCACCCCCCGAGAAATGTGCCGGATTCGATTCCCTTTTGTTTGCAAAAGTAGTCAAAGGACGATCCAGTCTTCAGATATTTGTTCTTCAAATGTTCAATCCCAGTATTGCCCACTTTCTGTTGCAGGTGAGGGACTGTCAGAAAGAGCTGTAGAAATAATACTTGCAGTTACTTTGTGTATACTTTCCATAATTCTTCTTGTGGTGGCAATCTATGCTTTTGCAAGGTAAGACTTCTTTGTATATACAATACTACACATTCTTTTTCATCCGTATGCAAATATATCTTTACATATATAAGAAATAAATCCCATACGTAGAACCATATATAACCAGCCTGGTATCTTAAATTATGTTGCATTTTAATACCATTTTTTATCATATAGAAACTTATTATCATCCATTACAGAGGATGAGCAGCTTGATTTGAAGTCAGCAGGTCAAAGTCTGTTCTCAGTCACACTGGTGAAATTCCAGAGTAGCTCCATTGAAGTCAATGGATCTAATCTGGAATTACACCTGTATTTGAGAAATCAGAAATTTGACCCTAGGTGAGGTAACCTATAGCATGCATAGATGCTTAGTGGAAGAAGTAGGCAGACTCCTGCATGAATGACATTCATTCGCTCAGTATGTCTTTTGTGCTGTGCTGCCACTACTAGTTCACCAGGCCATTGAAGGAAAATAAGAAATGGAGGTCAAGAATTTACACAGGAGTTAAGACGTATAAGGGCTTGATTCTCTTTTCACACAAGTTTTACACTAGTATAACTCCATTGGATTCAGTTGAATTACTTCTGGTTTACATTAGTGAAAATGAGAGGAAAATCAGGTCCAAGTAGTAATAATTTCTGGGGCAAACTTTCTCCATTGTCAGAATTTTGCCAGTAAAATGTGGCTAAAATGCTTGCTGACAAAAATGTTCAAAGGGATGGGTAAAATGCCACTGGTTTTGCTATGCTCATCACAGAATGAAAACTGGAAGTATCATCGTTTTTCTAGAGTTTCTCTACTTCTAGTTCTATGAAAGGCTGACTCTATCCTTCTGTCCTGCTAATTCATGTGTAATTAATAAATCATTTGAATATTTTTTTTCATTCACTCTCAACTTTGTTATGATCTTTGGTTTAGAATCCGACAAAAGCAAAAAGAGGGAGGCACCTACTCCCCACGGGATGCAGAAATTATTGACACTAAATTCAAGCTGGATCAGTTGATCACAGTGGCAGACCTGGAACTGAAGGATGAGAGATTTACTCGGTAAGCATACTCCTTAGGCAAAGCTGTAGTCCAAAGACTCTGTAGCCATGACCCCTTTTTGACCTTTGCTTGTTTGGAAGTTGTGGTGTTCTTATTTACACAGGTCATTAAGATCCTCTTTCAAAGGGTGCTCTTCATACTCCAGACACTTCTATTAGAATATTACTTAATCTTCACATCTTTTACAATAAGATAAAGATCTAAGTGCAAATCATCCTTTAATTCTGATGGCAAAAGGAGCTGCATTTTTTAAACATGGGAAATTGTTCAGTATTTTGATGGCTCACTTTTTTCTGTGGATTGCAAACTTATAAACATCCCAAAAGATCCAAACCTTAAACCGTGTCTTTTTCAGCTCAATCAGTAACAACATAGTCATTGTTTAATTGACATTTAGAAAATGTTTTAGCACAAGGGGACCAATTTTGCAGCTGAGTTTCTCTGGAACATGAAAACACTCTGGCCACACCCATACACCCAAGCCCTGGAGAAGCATGTAGTAGCCCTTAGGCCACTCAGCTGGCCAGATTTCCTGGGTTTTCACAGAGTGACAGAGACTCTTGCCCCAGGTATTGTTTGGAAGGGAAGCTGTACTGTGTTCCTTTTGGTAGTCAGAAATTGCCACATTGTACCACAGATAGATATCATGAAAATTTTAAAGAGTGTGCTATGACTGAATGAGCAAATGTTGGATAAATATTATTGGCATGACTGTATTTTCCCTACTCTGTCACACAGCACATAGAATGGGAATCACTGTGGCAGGCAATCTCCTTAAAGATTGGAAGCCTAAGATTACCTTGCCCTAGGAGTTAATCATCCTACTGTTACAGACTATGGGTAGCTTGAAGATGAAAGCCTGTAGCTCTTGACCTGTTTGTTTTGAATGTTTTATGGCTACGTGTCTGGTGCAAAACAGGATTATTGCATTATAAAGCTGTTCAAATGTGTGCATTCAAGAGTGGCCACTTGCAGCACATGGTCAAACATACTGGGAATCCTCTGGTGCTAATGAATGCAATGCATTCTGTGTGGGCATTGTGCCACATTTTCTTTAGATAATATAGTCTAATACCCGTTAGCAGTAATGGAGATGTTCACTTTCAACAGACGGACACAACCCTTTGCACCTTTGTAGCTGTAAACCAGATAAATGTCCTTGATGGTCAAAAAAAGTCATTAATTTGAGAAGTTTCCTACAATGTATACATTTGAAAATTGCTAGCAAAATAAGAACAATATCGTTTTTGTTTGTGTACTAAATTATTAATGGATTTTACTTCCAGATACTCCTCATTTTTCTTTAGACGCAAGGAGATATTTATCATCCAGTAAGTTATTGCACTGTTGAAGAGACCTGGTGTGATTTCCATAATGTTGTGTAACTTGTGTGCTACTATACTTTGTTGATCTTTGTCCAAAGTAAATAATTGTCCAAAGTGTGTTCTCGGTAATGAAAATGAAATTAGTATTAGCAACCTATACTATTATATGGTAATGCTAATGACAAATGATTGTATTTGTCAACATGTCATCTTTGATCTCAGTGATTAATGTTAAGACACTATAATTCTGCAACTATTATAAAATAAACTAGAGCAATTTTTAACAGAAATTATGTCAGGCTCACCTCAGCAGACATACAAAAAATAGACAGCACAATTAGAGTGCATATACCAATGCGAGTTCAAAACTGGGCCTTACACTTTTCTTCAAGAATTAGAATTTGCATATTCAGGAGAAATCCTTTTGTTTCTCCTCAGCTGCCTGTTGTATTGTCCATGCTACCAGAAAGCATCCCATTAAGATCTCAGCAAAAATTCCAGGGGGTCAAATCCCATGTTACATGGGAGAATTCCACTTTACCACTGCTCTGTCTAAATTATGTCCAATTTGGAATTATATAACGTTAAACCCTGCAGGTTAGGCTACAAAATTGTAATATTTCATATTTATGTGCAGTTTGTTAAGTGATTTACGCACAGCAAGGACTTTACCGAGCAGTAATTCAGCATTTTTCATTACCCTACCAATTACTTTATTTTGAGGCACTTTCATTTTCTGGCTCTGATATAATAAGAGTGATATGGAATGTAAAGGTGTCATGTTAGCATGTTGAGTTCTTATGCAACATGCTGATGATTGCACTGAGACCATCACAAATGAATTGCACATTCAAAATATGGTACTACTTCCTATTTCTGCACTTCCTCCCTGTCATGAGTTGGTTGAATTATCACATGCACATAGTCAATTGCCCAGCCACGGCTTTTCAAATAGTGAGGGAATACTTAGCAAATTACTGATAATGAGATTCTAGCTCATTTGTGCCATCTAAGCAGCATAAATGACCCAATTTGGGGAAGGAATCTGTCCATATGTATCATTTCCTGCTTGTCCTATATAATGTGATGCACTGAAAACAGTGTTCTGTAACTGGCCAGCTAAGGTTTCAGAGTAGCAACTGTGTTAGTCTGTATCTGCAAAAAGAACAGGAGTACTTGTGGCACCTTAGAGACTAACACATTTATTTAAGCATAAGCTTTCATGAGTTACAGCCCACTTCATCGGATGCATAGAATGGAACATATAGTAGAAAGATATATATATATACATACATACAGAGAAAATGTGAAAAGGTGGAAGTTTCCATACCAACTCTAAAAGGCTAACTAATTAAGAGGAGCTATTATCAGCAGGAGAAAAAAAATTTTTTGTAGTGATAATCAAGATGGCCCATATCAGACAGTGTGAGGATACTTAACATGGGGACTAAATAGTGGAGACAGTTCTATAACTGGCCAGCTAAGTAGTGGAGACATGTTAATCTCCTTAGGTGATATGAGACAGGCAAGAGCTAAAATGAGTGTCCCAGCCCTCCTGAGCCCCCAGTTGCTTATACACACTCCCTCAGTGTTCCACTTTATTGTGGGTGCTTTGAACTTCTTGATTAACCCCTTCAGGGACAACATGACAGGCAAGCAAGGAATGCAGACTTAGCAAAGGGATTTCATAACCACAGGCATTTTACTCTTGGAAGCACTTGACGTCCCACCTAAATATAATCTCTGACCCTTTTGGTCATTTATCCAGGCTGAGAAACTCAACCCCAGCTCCCATCCAAGCTCCTATGTAGAGAGTTCATTGTTCTTGTGGATGGATTTGGTAGTGGAGCAACATTTAGAGTTGATGGCACTAGATTTCTCTGTACCAGCGTCTCAGGAGGAGCCCAAGGAGCAAAATGGCATTCACAAAACAAAATGGCATTCACAATTTGACACAGACATATCCCCAATTTATCACACAGACCATGCAGCATTTTCTCATAATCAACACTGTCATGATCTACAGTCCAGTTAAAGGAACAGATTCTCTTTTCTATTATAGTCCCTTTACATGTCTGTGATGTAAAGGGGCTGTAAACCTGGTGAAAATGGACCTTAGGGAATACGCCTGCATGGGGGTTTTTCTGGATGGCATAAAGTTGACTGCCATCCTTTGCACCTCCTGGCATAGAGATATGCCAGGGATTTTCTGAGGAAAGGAGAGGACATGGCCTGAGAATATTTTGCTGTAGCTATTCTTGGTTGCAGAAGGGCCCTGAGGGGCTGTTACAACTGAGTGTAAATTAGAGTACCCATGAGGCACAGTCAAGAATAGAGAAGATCCGGAGGTAGCTTAAAGCCACTATTGTCCCATCCTGACTCCTCCATTTCTGCTCAGGAACAGAGAATCTGGCCTACAGAGAATTCTTTTATTTGTCGACCAGTAGATAGGATATTACTGGTTCTGGCAGTATTCTCCATTATACGTGTAGGGATTACCTACTTAAACCAATAAAATCTTTTTTATCTACCAGTAAAAAGATGATAAAATATTTTAACTGCACCCACTGTCCATGCAAACCAGATGTAAGAGGAGTGTGAGCATCAGGGCTATGAGATCTGGTGAGGCATCCACTGAAAGTACTATGTGAACATTGCACGTTCAAAGGACATTCTACCCAATAATGCCTCATATGATAGCTATCTTATTTGTGGCAGCTACCCTGCCACAACTGACATTGGCACACAACTCACACAGAATGATCTAGACACTACAAATATGCAACAAAAGGCCATTTCTTCACCCACAAAGTACCTGGCTGACATTAACCCAGACAGTTTGGATTGACAGGAGTAGGTTACGGTTTTAAGTCCCTGTCTGTACTGATGTGTGCATAAGACAGGAGGGGCTTCATATTAGCAGTAGCTCCTGAATTCATTGTGCCTGAGGCAGATACAATGCTTTGTGCAGTGATGGGGGGATATGCGTACAACAGCAGCATCTGTTATACCCTTTAAAAGGTACGGGGCATACTCTCCCTTTCCCCATGGCAGCCCAGCTCTTCTCTGGATGGGGTTGAGGGGAAGAGGGCACGGTGATATCATTGCCCCTGCATGCCTCCTATAGAGGTTCTAATGCAGCTGTCTAGCAATCTAGCAAATCAAGTGCTAGATTCCCTCAGTTTAGTGTACCAAGGACCAAGATTTTGCCTGGCCACTGTGCAGTTGAAGGGAATGGGCCTGGTATCCTCTCCCCATCGCCCTTGATCACTCATGAAAGGTTAAGCCCTACGTAGGTCTCAATTAACTTGTTAAAAATTAGTTCCTCAGTTATTCCTAGCAAGTGTCAGTGGTGCTTATGAGTTAAGCCTTTAGTCTACATATTCATTTCTGTGATTTTCTATTTGGACAAAGTTTTAATTCCCTGTAGATTTCAACTGATTGACCCAAAGAGAAAGCCGAGTCTGTGTGACTATATGGTCTTCAGTTACCATTGCCAACACAAATAAATGGCTTCTTTCTAGGTCTATCAGAAGTAATCTGAGTGGGATTCAGATTTTTGATAGACTTCAAAAACTCCCATATGTGAAACAATACACTGTTTAAAAAGAGAATCAGATTTAAAGCAACAAAGTGTTCTTTAGCTTAGAGAATGCTTTACTTTCCCCCCTTCCCCCCATTTAAATGCAGCGTAAATGGAAATGTTAAATTATCCTGTTGAAGTAAGGGAAATTGTCACTTTATAGTCTGGGTATGAGTTGTACTTTTCATGATCTGATGATATTTGCATCATGATGTTTAATACAGAAGACTGGAAAGTGAGTGAAGCTGCACTGTTGGCAGACTAGTGTTCGTACATTAAAAAATACTGTTACCTCTTATCACAATGTTTCATTTTAGAAATATTGAGAAAAATAAGCTGCATTTTTAAATCCCTGAAAGTTTGTAACCAAGCATCATTGTGCTATGCAAAACTCTATTGAGCTATTTTGGACGAGAACACTCATCATGGCACAGTTCACTCATTGTAAAGCTCCTTATACAACAAGGTTTCAAAAGCCTCAGATCGCGCATCTAAATCCACATATGGGTACTAAATGGCCTGTTTTTCACAGGTGCTGAGCCCCTCTGTATCCCCCCACTAGCTCCATAGGGAGTTGTGAAAGCTTAGTACTTTTGAAAATCAGACCCTTCATGTAGGTGTCTAATTATGGAGGTAGGTGTCAAACTTTAGGCACCCAATTGGCCCAACTACTTAAAAAACATTTAGTGCTTGTGAAAGGTGCCAGATGACCATGATCATGATCATAGAAATCTTCTGGTTAGCAACACATACGTGAGCTAGAAGGAAGCACGTTTTGTCTCCATGACTATTCTGTGCTTGACTTCCCTTGTTGCACTGCCAATGAGAGTGCAAAGGATGTTGGTGATGGTCCTGTCTCAGTGTTCTTGGCTGTAGGGTCCACTATATCTTGACCACAAAGGCACTAAATGTCATATTCTGGATGCTCATATAATGTGTAAATTGAATGTCAATTCCCAAATGACAGAACTACCCGACCAGTAAGTTAATAATCACAAGCAGTTTCAGGGGAGTGAAGACAACAGAATCTCAGAAATTATTGGGATGTCAATTGAGACGTGACTTTTATTCTATTGTTCCAAGGGGAAGACGGGGGATTCAGATGTAAAGGAAGAGCAAGCAGCATTTTATTGCAGAATCTGCTAAGAATTTTGTCCAATAAAATTATAAAGAGAGAGGAGTGCCTGATGTTCAAAGGCTAGCACATCTGTGCCCAATACATTGGTGTAATTATTTAAGAATAGACTCTCCTTGAGAAAACTTTAGCTCTGTGAAGCTGCCAAGGTTTATGTGCCAAGTAAATGCAGGCTCGGCCATAGCGTAAGACCAGAATACAATAAGTGCTAGTGAAACTTGTGACCAGACTCCACAGGGAAGTTCTGTGTTCATGCAGAAGGGGTCAATCCTTTATCATTTTTCACTCCCTTTTTCTGTCAATTCTGGATTTGTACCTCTGCCTTAACTGTCCTGGTTGGGCACTTTGGGTGTAATCCTGCTCCTACTGAAGTCAATTCCAAAATTCCCTTTAACTCCAATGGGATAGAATCAAGTTCTTTGTAAACCTTATTTTGGATACAGATTTCCTGTAATTTGGTTGCACTAGCCAGTTTATATTGTTTTCTGAAAATGACCGTATCAACACAACATATGTCGCCAGTGCACATATAGTGTAGCCTTGACATTAACTTCTATAGCGTTATGCAGATAATTTAATAGTATATGGCTCTACAGTTGTTTTAATATTGTTTTTGTTTCTCGTTCATATTTCCATTTCTCTTTTTCTAAAATATATTTATTACAAAGGATAGGAGACAGTGATTTTCTAAAAAATGTTAAAGTATAGCTTCTTAAAACCAAATTCTTAATAAGATTATTAAAGGAAAGCCATATGATTATTTACACTACTTAAAGCATTCCAGAGGTAAATATGTTAAATATATTTTAATTGGTTTAATTTCCAAGCAAATTTTTGAAGGACCCCAAATTTTTCATTTTGAATTTCTTTGCTAGAGATTTGTAAGCACGATTTGCAAATCTGAGCACCTTGCAATTAGGGCCCTGAATTGATAGTGCTTGATGCACCTCTGGAAGGGGCTCATATACTACGGTGATAAGAACCTACATAGAAGAAAATAGAACATTTAGGCCCTGATCCTGCAGTGTGCCTCAATATGAAATAGCCTTGTAGGATTGGCCTTTGGAGCCTAAATATGTAGCCTGATTTTCAAATTTGCTGAGCACTCAGAAACTCCCATTGAAGTTAGGCCTTTAATATAGGGACTTAAATATAGAGTTAGGAACCTACTCACCGGTTTGTGAAAATCTTGGCTTTAGCCATTTAGCTTCTATATAGTCATAAAACTCAAAGATTTGAAAGACGGGCATACGTTGGAGCTACAAGGGGATTTGTGCACTGAGAAGCCTTCTTGAGCATCCCCAGAGCTGCTACATGGTCTGGGAGGCAGATTTCCTTTATCACCCAAATGCTCATCTGCGCTACTTTGGCTTGACAGTGAGTCTCTGAATTTACTCCTAAAAGAATGACATTAACACATTTCATTTTATACTATATCCTTAATGCAAAACAATGGGATGACCAATGTAAGTAAAGCAGTGTACCTGATGTGTGGATTTCTTGGGCCAGTGAGCATTTTTACCACAGAACATTGGTAAAATGATCTGAAGAGAATAATAGGCTGAAACTGCATCAGCTATACTTATAAATACATAAAGTAAGAGCTCAATAACACAGTTATCCAAGATATCTAAAATACAATATTATCCCAATCCATAGAAGAAATCAGTTTAGCTCTGATTCTTTAGTTATTTAAATTTTACATCTAAAGCCTTATCAGAATGCACTCTATTCTCTGACTCACGACTTACTGCATTTAACACAATCTCTGTTACAGGTTACTTAGTTATAGAAAATCCATCAAGTAAGTTGATTAAAGATTTTTATATTATGGCTATCAGTTCACTAGTCTGATGAGTGTGAATGTGTGGTTCCTTCTTCTATGTTTATTAGAAAAAACTCCAAGCTGCGTATAAATCATAAAAGCATGACTAATTGCATGGTAACTGGAGAAATGCTTTCTCTCTCTCTGGGGTGAAGCTTGCATGTCTGTGTTTTAGCTTGGGAAGTAATACAGGGATATTTAAACTCCTTGGGGTTTAAAAACCATGTCATTATGAGAATGAGGTCACTGCAATATTTTATACGTCTAAAACCTTGCAATGTATAAAATGTTTTCTGTGCGACAAAGAGATATTATGTACTTTAGAATACAATGATAACCTTACAAACTTCATTAATATCAAAACTCTGCATCAGAATGCTAAATTTATTAAAAAAACAATCCCACTCAACAGGACGTTAAAGCTAAAGACTACATCAGGAGGAGTAATTGAGCAAGAAGATGCTCTTATTTTGAAATGCTCTAAACAAATCAAATAATCACAGTCAGTGATTTATATAATGTTATTTTATCTCTGTAAATATCAATTATTATTAAACTGGATAACAATTTCTTTTGATAAGCCAGTGGTTAAATGAAAAACAAACAAATCAAAACCCAACTTTCACATATGTCTAACTCCTCTGTCATTACTTCTAGGCCAATAAGCAAGAAATCCTTCCTACAACATGTTGAAGAACTTTGCACAGACAACAACCTAAAGTTTCAAGAAGAATTTTCGGTATGTTACTAGCAGTTGTCACAACATTGCAAGACCTCTAGTCGTTTCATGTGTCACATTTCATGTCCATTTTAAGGACGCAAGGCCATGAAGGACTCTGGCCTTGATAATCAATACCCAATTACTAGGTTGATTGTTTAGAAAGTAATATTACACTGATTTAGGTTGCGCAGTCTTCATTGCAACCTGATCAGCATTATTCACCTTGTGTGTCAGCAAAAGATGATCTTCTTTAGCCCTTCCTGCCATGACACCATCCTCAGTAGTCAGCTAGATTGTGACATTAAAGTGATAATTCTAAAATATTGTAGCAATATTCACGTAGTTTGAGAATATTTTGTTTACAGCTATTTTTTTTTCTTTACGTATCATGATATTGTTCAATTTTGAAAATATATATATATCAGATCCTTATGCTTAGATCGGGATATGACATGTATTGGATTGTAACTGACTGTATACAGGTTTCATTCAGATATACCTAACCACTTTAAACAACATCATTTGCTCCAAGAATAAAAGCCCAATATACATAGCTGACATTTATTTTGTGAAAGTTTCAGGGCCCGATCATGTTCCCATAAAAGTCAATGGGAATTTTGTCATTGGCTTCAATGGGAGCAAGACTGGGCCATACACTTTCATTTCTTTATAAATAATAGGCCAAATCCTACTTGTCTTGCTCTTATGAAGAGCCTCAGTGGGACTGGAACTGCTCATGTGGCTATGGCCAGCTGCATTTGAGCCAGTAACTCTGCAAGTCGTCTGACTCCTGTTGAAAAATGATTAGTTTTCAAAGCACACATGACATCTATATAATAAATATACAATTTCAAAACTACATTTAAACCTCAACTAAACTTTTCACTGTTTTCTTAAGTAACTTCTCTTTTATGGCTATCACGTTTAAATTATTTTTCACACTTTATCTGCTCTTTTTGTTATTTCAGAATCTTTATCATCATCATGTCTAACACATGCAGTTATTTGCCATCACAAAAATAATTTGTCAATCTCCAGTGACTTTACCATTTTGGATTTATAGATTTGTCATGAATTGCTTACTATTTGGATTTATAAAAATGAAGAATCAAACAATAGACTTTTATACTGCTAGATTATAATATTTCAGTTTCTCAGGGAACAACAACAAAAGTGTGAAAAGATTAATGGTATTTCCTACAGCTTATTGGCTATGCTCCTTAAGTCTTATTGGACTGGATTTAATAATAATAAAAAAGCATCATAAAATTCTTCTGAGCAGTAATGCAGCGGAAGCTTTTTTTTCAGGAGTAGAAGTGTTATTTCACTAGAACAGGAGCGATTATAATTATATTATGCATGACTGAGCAGATGAAAAGTTTTCCTATCAATGACATTTTCACATTTTAAAGTTCATCACTGGAAAGTTTCTAATGTTACCTTTTAGACATTAAAGTTTCACAACAATTATAGGGTTAAAGGTTACAGCATTGAAATGACTTAAACTCTAACATAAACCATAATGTTCTATCAAGTAGTAGTAGTATGAGCATTTTTTAAAACTTAGACAAATACATGTAGCAAAAACCTAATTTAACCAAATTATTAACTGAACTCTTAGTTCACCAAAGGGTATGTCTGCACTGCATTGTAAACCCAGGTTAGTGGGACTTAGGCTTATGAAATCGGTGTTTCCAAGCCCACACTTGAGCAGCCACACTGCATTGTAAATCTAGGCTTACAGTTGCTGGACTCAGGTCTCACAACCATGCTAACGTGTCTATACTGCACCATGCAGATCTCCTGACTCAGATATACTGCAAAATGACAGGGATTGGACCGAAGTCCCAGCAGGACTTGGGCTCTGACCCACTCCCTAGTATGGTCCTAGGACCCAGGTACTGAGTGCTTGTTAATTCAAATCAGACTGATTTATATGTGGACAGAAGCAAGGCTTGGGCTCAAATCTGAGCCAGAGCCCAGGCTTAGAATGCAGTGTAGACTTACTCCAAATTATTATGTGCCCCTTTGGTTTGTACTGTACGTCAGCTTCCCCAAGTCCAAAATGTAGCAAAGATCTGCCAGATGGCTTATCCGAGGCCATCTAGCGCTTAGGGGCAGGTTGTGCTCCTGATGGAGGGCATATCAATCAACTGTGCAGACAAGGAGGCTGTAAGGAGCCATGCTAACTGGTGGTAGTCCAGCTTCACCCATTTTCTGAACCCTCAGTTTTCTAAAGGTTTGGCATAGCTCCTGAGACCTATGCAAAATCAGGCTTACGTAGTATTTGATACTGTTATGGTGAGTATTTGACAATATATTTTGTAAGTGCTATTAATGAATAAGCATATCAACTGCCTACAAATATAATTTCAACAAAAGCTCCCATATTCCCATAAAAGTTATCTAATATATACGGCATAAATGAACTATCTGTAAAGTTTATAAACCCACAGAGAAACATTCCTTCTGTAACAAATCATCATTGAATTTGAGACTCCAAATAATCTTTATCCTGTGCTAAAATAATCAGTTGGGGTGAAATTCATCCTGGTGCAGAGAGCTGGCACAAGGCCATTAGCACCAGTTAAGAGCTGTGATGGGGCAGATCAAGGCATAGGGACATAGAGCAGCAACACAGGGTGCCTCTGCACTGCAGAGGACTCTCTGCTGCAGACTCAAATTAGCAAGTTAAAGTCAGGCTCATGGGATATGCACTTAACATGGAAATAATGTCCCAAACTCCTGCAAATAGCCATAGACCTCAGGAGAATGCCTCCTCCCAACACCCCTGCTTACTTTCCCACACAAAATCCAATTACAGAAGCTTTGTGTGAAGAGAAGAGAATGTTACCCTTTCTGAATACAGGAAATGTTAACTTGTTCATTTCCAGCTTTACTTTCCTGCCATTATTGCATCCTGATTTCAACCCCTGGAAATCAACTGGGCTCTACCTGGGTGCAAGGGTTCTCCCAAGTGTAGCCAGTTGCAAGATCAGGGCATTACTGTTTTATAAATTAAAATGTTATTTACAAAAGAGAGAAACACAATTGACTATGAAGAAAGAATCAATTTTGGGAATGGCCACAGGTTTAATCCAGGCCAAGATTTACAACAGACAGTATTAATTAGGAGATGAAACCATAGCTAAATCTTAACATGTGTGTTCTGTAATATGTAATAGCATTTGCTTTAGTTGTGTATTAACTTTGTGTCTGGAAACCACGTTGTTTAATCCTTTAACATACATTGAGGTAAGTTTAATAATGTCAACTGTTATCTGTAAGGAGATTTGTAAATTTAGAGGGTGAATTGCTAACCTTTTCTGTGGAAAGAGGGTGAATAAAATCACTGAGTTGTATAGCGGCATATGGGCGTATGGAGATTAAGGGAGAAATTTTCAAAGGCACAAATGGGAGTGAGCCACACAACTCTCATTGACTTTCAATGGAAGATGAGCACCTAATTGCTCTTTGCAAATCTCCTCCTGTGTGATTTCCAAGAAGAGCATGGCACCACTAAGAATAGAACCCCTGTCTCCTAACGCTGAATCTTGTGCCTTAACCATAAGACCATCCTTCCTTTCTAGAAGAAGAGCACCTGCAGTTGTACTATCAAGGATAAACTTATAAAGGCCATCTAGTCTTGCTGGTTCAGGGCATAGACTTCTCATTAGCTGGAAGTAGGATGTCATTTCCCAGTGAATATAATTGCACACCATATGATGCACTGTGATGGTTTTGAACCATCCTCTGAGCATCAGATGTTAACAATTGTTGGACATAGGATACTGGACTAGATGGACTAGTTTTCTTATTGTTGGGTTGCTTGTTTCATTATGGCAATTCTTATATTTTATTACAAATATTAATAAAATATATTCAGAAAATGAAGTACAGTAAATTATGTTGTCCTCTATAACTGAAGACACCAAGTAGGTCTGGGTGAATGCTTAAAATTAGTATTTGTGAAAAATTATTTGAATAACAAACACCATTGCTCTTTGACATTATGTATGATTTATATTATTTGCTGTTTGTGAATAACTACATGAAATTCTGGTCACAAGAATATTCACAGAAGGGAAAACTATCATGAAATCTCATGCAGATTTGCCTTTGACAAGAATTCACATCAGGTTGTTTGCACAGCTATCTTGAAAGCTCTTCTGGCTTTGGGGCTAATTCAGCCAGGGAGCAGAAATAGTATTAAGTGAAGGAGATGATCAGTTACACAGCACAAATGGCAAATTATAAATAACAAATAGTTAAAATAATAGGTACAGCTAATCATTTGTGAGCAATCCATAGGTTGAAATATTCTTATATAAACCATTCATCAAATAATAAACAAAAATATGAAAGTTAGTCTGGTTGTGAATAATTTGCAAACAGAAGGAAGTGGGTAAATTCTGTCTGTCTAAGGGTTTTTCTGTATTGCCCATCACCATGGTAAATTAATAATCACACATACATTTTGTCTCCAGTTGATGGCCCATAGCAGACTTCATGGAATATTTTCCTCTTCACCCTTTTAAGTTCTAGGAAACTCTGCTTTTATATATAATATAATTTAATCAAATAAGTTCTTCCCTGCAAATGATTCACCCATCTCTGCCCCTGAGTAATAGAATTCATGAACAGTTATGAAACAATGATTCACTTGCTACTGAACCCAAAATAACTCTGTCCAACCCCCTCAGGAACAGGTCAGTGAGCAATAACTAATTGCCAGTTGTCTCTATTTGATTAAATGCTCACTGGTTCTCATGCTGTGGCAAGAGCTCGCCCAAGCTACAGGCTTTAGGAAAAGGCATTACTCAAAAGTAAGGCTGAGTCACATAAGACATTGTTACCACATTATATGGCATCATGAAAAGACAGGAAAAAACACAAAAGGTGATAGTCTGACTTTATCCAGACTTTTAAAGGTGAAAGTTCATGTAAGCTTAAATTGTTCAACTTGACAGTGTTTTCTGCAGCTCTGCATCTGACACTGTTGATGTAACTAGGGTTGACGGTGAGGTGAAATGCTTCTGCAGTGTCTCCAGCTGCCCTTAGAAGTGTAACATATCATAGAACTGAAAAGTCCTTCCCTTTACTGGAGTGACCAGATGAGGGGAAATTATATTATTGATCCATTTGTAATACTGAGCACAAAGCAAATGTAAAGGGTTTCTAACAAATATACATTATCTTACAGGAACTTCCCAAGTTTCTTCAAGACCTTGCTTCAACTGATGCTGATCTACCTTGGAACAGGTCTAAGAATCGCTTTCCAAACATAAAGCCATGTATGTCTTTACTAACTGGTCTCTCTTTTTTACTCTCTAACTGTAGAAGTACAGTGTATTTTTGGAATGCATCTGAATTTTTCATTTGGTCTCTCTGATATGTTACTATAATAATGTACATGTTATATTACAATTTACTATCAACTAGTCTGTTTTTGTTCACTTGTTTGAGTAAGAGTTATTTGTAAATGGATTTCAACTTGCTCTCACAAGCTTTAACATGCAGGTGCAAGAAATTGTAGCCCGAATAGTTTCTTAGCTTTGTAATTTAACCCAAGTAGCAAACTCTTTAACATTCTTCCTGGACTTTTCCCCTTAGTTAAAAGTAAGTTAAGTGTAAAATCCACATGTTTATGCATTTGTTTTCCCTGGGAGCCTGGTGATGCTTTCTTACGGCTACTTGCAAATATGCTGCAAGATTCCATTGAAGATCAGAGTGACTGTATGATAACTTATAAGCCAAGGCTAGATTTTATCACAGGAGACAGGAGTCTGTCTCTCTACTCAACACTGCTTCATTTTTCAGTTAATAAGACAAGAAATGCCATTATTATTTTAAGCATTAACTGTGATGTGAGATGGGGGGCATGGCATTCCTGTGTTAATGTAGCTACATTCTGTGCTATTAACTTTACAGAACAGCTGTTCCTGTTATCTGCTGCCTGGTTCAACACATATTCTGTGCTCTAATTTACAATTGCTAAAAACTGATATTCATGTTACCCAGTAACATTGTCAGAAGTGCTTCAGAAATCTTTCGTTTTATAATATCCTTTCTTTTTACTGGTTTGCAGAAGCACATGTCAGGAAATGGATAATTGATTTCAGCATGTACCTATTCAGAATCTTTTTCATACACGTCATCTTTCCTATTTTTCATCACTTCTATATAGTATAACGGGCCAAATTCTGAGGTCATTCCTCAATTTTTACTCAGTTCTCACTTATGCTGACTTCCTGTAATAGGGGTTTGCCTGGCTAAAGAATGAGTTAAAGCTCAATAAGGACCTCAGGACATGGCCTGATGGTAGCAGTATATAACAGAACAAACAAATATAAATGATTAGGCCCAGTCTTGTAGTCTTATCCACACAGAGGACCGAATAACCATTGTACCACCTCATCAAAGTCAATTGGCTCTGCAAAGGCACAACAGGTCTGCCTTTACACCTCAGATTGCAGGATTGAGGCCTTAGACGTTTGCATTAAAATAATCATAATGAGAAAAATGCATTGAAATGTAAAGAGCAAGGAAGGAGAGTGATTATACAATAAAACAGGATGGTTAAATAGTTCTTGTGAGTTGCAATTACTGTACTATTTTGCCAAGGTAGATTTAATAGAATTAGCTAAACTAATGTAAACATTAATTTTGAATTCTCAGCATCATAGCAACATCTAATGCATGTCACTGTAGTTTACAAGTAAACATCTCAATTAAATTGACTTTATTTCTGCTATAGATAATAACAACAGAGTAAAGCTGATGGCTGATGCTGGTATTCCAGGATCTGATTACATCAATGCCAGCTATGTGTCTGTAAGTTGGAAGTCTCTCATAATGCTCATCACATTTTTTCTATTTTTATTTTCTTTTACAAAGTGACTTAAAAGGGAATAGATTTTATATCAGAACATGCTTCTAATGTTTTGTCCATCCACTGCAGCTGCTGTGGTTATCCTGTCACTTCTAGCACTATTAATTCATGTGTCTAAGTGTATCATTGGACATAATTAGTTTTAAAACATTTAATTTGATTTGTGCATTTTTATTGTTGGGTTGTGTTTATTAATAGTAAAACAACTGTAGTCAGCTAATTCATTTCTGGAAATTATCTCATCCTGTTCCCATTGAAGCCAATTGTGAAAATCCCATTCATGTCAGCGGTGCCGGATACGGCGCTATTTTGTATTTCTTAGAAAAGGATTTTGGGGTATTGTAAAAAAGATGCTATGTAAAAATAAATAGAACTGAACTGAATATTCCTGTAAGAATAGATAACGTTTTTATGGTGGCCCTTATTATTTCATGCTGATTATGATGAGGATACATGTAAAATGTAAATATGACACCTGACAACACAGTAGCTGTAATATTGTTCGATGACATTATTGCTACCAAAATATTTTAATACAATTGAATAAGCTGATGTGTTTGAACATAGACAAATTAGGTTATTAAAATACTCTGTTGATGGGGGGCGGGAGAGAGCACAGTGTCTCTTTCCTCCAATTCTTCTGCAGAATAGAATAGATGCCATTCCCACCCTGATTCAAATAATGTCTTCCCTGGAGTTTGGCTTTATTGATAACTCAAGTAATAATAGCAAAACATTTCTCCCCAGACTTATCTGTTTCTCAGGGTTTTCTGTAGGATCTCCCTGTCTCTGCTCTAATTTCCCTGAACCATGGTAATGCCCCTTCGTGCATCCTGGTAAAACAATCAAGCTATCCCTGTTGCAGTGATTATTATAATTATTTATTGTTTTTATTACAGTGGCCCCAACTGAGGTCAAAACCCCATTGCACTACACACTGTACAAACAAAATAAGAGACAATTTGTGCCATGCAGGTCTTCCCATATAAATAGACGAGACAGCAAAGAGTAGGTGAAAGAAAATAGTATTATCTCCATTTTACAGACAGGAAACCGAGGCACTGAGACTTGCCCAAGGTCATACAGGAAGTCTGTAGCAGAGCTGGGTATTGAACAGTGGTCTCCTGAGTCCTGATTCCCATCCCCGCTGTCTTTAAACATCATCCTTCCTTTCTATTAGTCAGCAAAGCTTACTCATCACTTTATACAGTGTTCTAACAGGGTGGGTCAACAGCAGAAGAGACCTTCCACCCTGTTACAAATCCTGTTACACAGCTGTAGTGCTGTTTGCCATGTTCATGGCCTCTGAGGTGGTGTTCTAAGTAGAGGGGAGAATGGACAGGTCTCCACTCTTCCCATCACTGGCTAGCACTCAAAAGCTGATGCTGGGAAGCTCACACAGCACCTTCAAAAAGGCTGCAGAAAGTGCAACTGCTAAGAGCTCTCCCATGTAGGCATTTTTGCTTGCTTCTGACTAATGCAGGCATAATGTCTTTTGTCACCATTGATGGGATATTGCAGCTGCTAAGGCCACCAATTCTCAGAGCTACAACTTCACCCGAGAGAGAGAGAGAGAAAGAGAGAGAGAGGGCAAAGTTGTAGCAAGCAAGCAAGCAAAAATATATAGAGGCGGGGGGGGGGGGGGCAAAGTTGTAGCTCTGAGAATTGGTGGCCTTAGCAGCTGCAATAACCCATCAGTGGTGACAAAAGGCATTATGCCTGCATTAGTCAGAAGCAAGCAAAAATGCCTACATGGGAGAACTCTTAGCAGTGTGTGTGTGTGTGTATATATGTGGAGAGAGAGAGAGAGAGAGAGAGAGAAACACCCTGTATATACTATAAAGTGGAAATTGGAATGCTACTTTTATTTTTACTGGTTCACCCATGAAGGGAGAAAACGCTTTACATCCCTGAGTTATAGCTCCTCACTTCACTGTTCAACGAGGGAGGATTAGTGTAGTTTCCCACCGGCACCTGTTATGTATATTATATATCAAATAAATAACAGGCAGCTGTGAATTATAGGGCTGTAATTCCATTGAGCAGTTTTGATGATGCTAATAAACTTCTCCACTGTTTGTTCTGTTTAATTACCAGAACTCCATGATGGACTATCAGCTCTGCAATGTTACATTTATTTCTTTAAATTTTATCTAATACATAGAGCTTCTGGTTTACCAAAGGCCCCTTTAAAAAAACTGGTTCCATCCTTTGGAAGGACAGCCAGGGGAAACATGTGCTGCAGTCTCTGCTTGAAAAAAATTGCTCTCATGCTTTTAATTCATTTTAGAATTATGTACAAAAACAGAAACCAAGATCATCCCTTCCATGGAAAAACCCACAGGGTGACCTCAGGGGATCCTCTCTCAGAGAGAGACTTAGAACATCACTTTTCAGGGCTGAGGTTCCCCCCAACCCACTGTCAGGAAAAAGGCCACCTCTGAACCTGGGCTGATGGATTGTAGGACAAGGCAATCTATGTGGGCTCCCCACCAGCTCTGGATCCATAGCAGTTTTGCACTCATAGAGCTGCACAACCATGCCCCCAGCCACAGCTGCCCCAGGATCATGGGTGAAACTCTGCAGTAAAGGTAATACAGCCATAGGCTGTAACCTTGGGATATTTTTAATAACTGTAAGTGGCCATGACTTCAATGTAACATCTTTTTAAAAGATTCCACTTCCAGTAGCACAGGGCCTCTAACATATTTCGGCATTGGCTGAGAACAGACTTACTCAATGGAAGAAATATCACCTATTGAATTATCCACATCACTTAGGCTTTCCTTGGAGGTTTCCCATGCAACAACTTGCCAGGCCTATCCCTGTTTAATTTAGTATATCTGACAAATTCACAACCTCTGATGATATGGCTGCAGGCATAATAACATACTCACACTTTTCATTTGTGTATATCCATATATATTAAATATTTTCATTGTAGGGCTACTTGTGTCCAAATGAGTTTATTGCTACTCAGGGACCATTACCAGGAACAGTGGGTGATTTCTGGAGAATGGTATGGGAGACAAGAGCAAAAACACTCGTGATGCTTACACAATGTTTTGAAAAAGGACGGGTAAGTTACTGGCATATCAGTTAACAATGCATGCGATAACTGGAAATTATATATATCCTTTCTATCAGGATTATATATGTTCATTGTTAATAAGCAGTGTCCTCTGACTGCAGGTAAGATGTCACCAATACTGGCCAGAAGACAACAAACCAGTGACTGTGTTTGGAGATATAGTGATTACCAAATTAGTGGAAGATATTCACATAGACTGGACTATCAGGGATATAAAAATTGAAAGGGTAAGGGAAAACTGAAAAATGCTTTTATAAAAATACACTCTTAAAGCCCCAGTGAATGTCAAATGAGTTCCATACCACTCAGCTGCCCCTAAAAGTGCTTCTTTTAATCCCAAATTTGTATACATTGCATTGTCTGGTTTTTCTGAATATTTTTAAATAGTGGCCTTGATTTTAGACCTTTTTGAAAATTGTCTCCAGTTTCTGTCCCATGTCCCATGGAAGTGATATGTGAAAGCCAGATGATAAGTGGAATATCAGGGATACTGAGTATCTAGTCTGCTGGGAGTCAGAGTTTCTACCTGACTATCTCAATATCTGTTCTGGAAGGGAGTCATTATAAAAATTTGGAAATGATAAAAATCCCTTCTAATGCATCCCTCCAAGATAAAGCAACCAAGGGCAAGATTCTCTGGAACAGTGCAGCTGCTTTGTACTGCATCAGCCCTGGGAGATTCACCTCAATACAAGTGGCTCTTGGGGTCTTAACACCACTTGCACTTTCTGTACTGGCATAGGAGAGGTGGCCTGGAGGCATCAATGCTGTCATGATCCACAACTGTGGTTTCAGGCTTTTGGAACCATTAGCAGCCAGTATAAATCAGAAGAGCACTTAGGCTCAGGAATCAGTCCTGCATACAGTAGCCAAGACCATCCTATGCCTCCTTTGGACCTCCAGCACTGACATATATAGTGTGCAATTCTGCCAGACCCTAGGATCTGACCCTACATGTCCAAATGTAAAGATTCATTATCTTTTCTTGGCACACACTAGTGGAAACAGGGTAACAAGTAAGCAACATCCCAATTATCAGACTGCTAGGAATACATTGTGTACATAATACAGAACAATGAAACATTTAAAAACAAGATTGTGAGATACAATAAATTTGTAGCTAAAACAGAATGCAGAAGCAGCCACAGTAAAAGGGGGCTCTACAGCCAGAAATGTATGCTGGAAAAAAACAAATTCATATCTGTTAACCATATATGAGGCTTTCAGAAAATACAAGTTATGCTCTCTAAGTGTTCCGTATGCAGGCATTAAAATACATTACACCTTAAATTGTGCCATTTATCAGTATGCCGATTAAGTATCCTGTATTTTTGTCTTTAACTTTGCTCTTTGTATTAAATCCACAAATGGATGAGTTATTATTTGTTTATTTAAGGTTTTTTCCATGCAAGTCAACATGTACATTTTGCATCTATAATCCCCCTCACCACATCCTACTTTACTAACATAGATCCAAATTGTCCTTATGCATAATAATTATACAATAGTTAAGAAGTCAGGTCGTCACTTGCTGCTTTTATGTGTTATCATAACTGCTATAGTGGGGTAGTCACTCACATATACTTTCCACCTGCTTTCTGGCCAAAAGTAATTGGAATTGGACCAGTTGGCTGCCTTGACAGTAGCAAGTCAGTGTAGGGAAGGGTCAGATGGAACACATTCTCTGATTTGAGTTTCAGCCAGCTTTGCTCATTGAGCTACTAGAAGACCTGGGGACACTTCAGCTTGTAATCTGCAAATTGGACCCAGGTCCCTTCTGGCTTGTAAAGTCAAAAGGAGAGTTATTGAGTCTCCTGCTAGTTGAGGTCATTAACACTTTCCCATGGGTGGACTGCTGCCAGCTTCCCGTAAACAACAGTCATTAAACCCATGCACAATAAGTTATCTCCTGATGCTAGTACATTTGACAACAGTGTAAGTCTCAAACTTTCCTCTTTAAGTAAGATTATTGAGAAGAATGTGCTAGGGAAACTTAGGTGTTACAGTGCAGTTCACTTCTAGATCTAATATGGGTCTATTTCAAAATTCTAATACAGAATTTATATCTAATTTGTGCTTGCCAGCATGGGGATTGTATGATGGTACGTCAGTGTAACTTTACTGCCTGGCCTGAACATGGGGTCCCTGAAACTACAGCACCGTTGATCCATTTTGTCAAGCTGATTCGTGCAAGTCGAGCACATGATAACACGCCTATGGTTGTTCACTGCAGGTAAGCAGAGAATTAATTACATACATGAAATCAGTTTAAAGTGTAATACCATTTAAGTGAATACTAGTATGCAGAAAAGTTGCCAGATTGAAAGCAGTGGGGTAAAAAGGCTGCTCTTCTATTCAGAGTATAGCCCTGACAGCTGTGCAAGTTTCCAAACAATGTTCCTCAACACTTTCTGGAGGTAGAAGACCAGTTTGTGCTTTCCCTTCCACCCTCAGGCAATCCTACTGATATGTCAGTGAAAGAGTTATTCCGGTATTTACCATACAGCCACATTTAACTTCACTTCAGATTTCCTATTTACTTAAAATAGGAGATATGTGTGTGGTAACAGTTGAGAAATGTTGACTTTTTAATGACTTCTATCATAATTATAACTTTCTTGAAGGAAGAAGTGTTCAAAAGTTTATTTAAAATCCACATATCATATATTATCAGAAGACAGAAACTATATGGGAACCAGCAAAGAATGGAGACTTGGAATAGAAGGTTGTATCTACAAATCTCTTTCACATTCAAAGGCCAGATTTCAAACTTTGATCCTAAAAATAGATGCCCAAATCTATATGTTGCAGAGCTAAATAAGTGGTCTGGTTGTGAGACATGTTCAGCTCTCATAGCTCCAATTGATTTCATTCTCACACTATCATTTCTAAGAGTCAGTGGCTAATTCTTCAGTAAGATGGTCAGCAGGTCTGCATTTTATACAGTTCTTTTATACAGTTCTTTCCAAATTTTCAGATGGTCTCTTGGTGTCCCCACTGACTCAGTGGGCGCATTCTGAAGTAGTGATTCAGGCTAAGAGCCCTGTTCCAGATTCTCTGCTGTGCTCAGTGTGAGGGGACACTGAGTGATTTGGTTTCAGCTCTCAATTCTCTGCGCTATCCCCTCATCTGTGTTCAGCCTATAATGAATTGGGACTGCTCTAACTTCCTCCAGCTGTCAATGTCACTAAGGGATCATCCACCACATAGCCACTGCTGGAACATAATGCTTTCCTACCACTCCTCTTCCCTGCTCCCAACGCAACCCCTACACTAGAGGCTAGTGAAAGAGGCAACTACACTGGCTCTATGCTTCTGAGGACTCCCCCGTGCTGGTGGTTGTCCCCAAATGGGAGATAGGGCCAGATTCCATCCACTTTGCACTGCAGAGAAGTGCAAAGGAGACAGAGAATTTGGCCCCCAGCCCTTACTAAGGATGTTCCCTTGCTTATGTCACTATGACCTTGCAACAACAACACATGTCCTCATAACCACAGGATTCGTTTATTATAATACCACTTTGCAGAGCTTCTCACATGTTGCAGCTTTTACAGAGTGCAGTCACACATTCGGTGAGCAAACATGATCATGTTATTCCTGCCCAGCATTTTTTGCACTGCTTGCTTATAAATGGGGGAATGATTTTAAGGTAACCCTGTTAATTTTCAAACCCCTTAATTAAGAAGAATACCCTTAGCCACAAGAGTGTTGGACTTGCCACTTCTGCCTAGCTATCCATTTCCACCTTTCTTCAAAAGTTTTTTCTTGTACAAGTCACTGTATAGAAGTCCTCTTTGTTTTGTTTAGTTTTTAATAGAAATGCACCAAGGAATCCAAGTTTCAGTTTTGCAGAACCTCGTGATTGCAGTTTTGTTGCATTCAAACCAACAACGTTTATCAGGATTCATATAAAAGCTTTTTGGCGCCTTCCCATTCCTACAATTTGCTAAATAGGATAGTTTTGATTTAGCTGCACCTCATGAGTCAGGCTTTGGCTTTGCAAAACCAAAGCCAGGTCATAGTTCACATCTAGATTCCATTTTATCCCAACCAGTAAAGGTACTGGAGTGAGAGGGTGAATAAAGGTTCTAGTTTTGGCCTAATTTTCTTTTCATGATACATTTATTTTTCGAGGTTTTGAATTCATAGATTCAAAGGCCAGATGGGACCATGGTGATCACCTAGTCTGATCTCCTGTATAGCATAGGTCATAGAACTGCCCCCAAATTATTCCTGGAGCATATCTTTTAGAAAGACATCCAATCTTTATTTAAAAATTGTCAACGATGGAGAATCCACGACTATCCTTGCATAATTGTTCCAATGGTTAATTACTCTCACCATTAAAAATGTAAGTCTTATTTTCAGTCTGAATTTGTCTAGATTCAACTTCCAGCCACTGAATCTGCTATACTGAAGATTTTCAATTATATATATTAAATAATTAGTGTATAAACTATATTTTATTTTGTATATATTCTTTACAGCGCTGGAGTTGGAAGAACAGGGGTTTATATTGCACTTGATCACTTAACACAACATATAAATGATCATGATTTTGTGGACATCTATGGACTTGTAGCTGAGCTAAGAAGTGAGAGAATGTGTATGGTGCAGAATCTGGTAAGACACATAGAATTTATATGCATCCAATGTTAAGAAATCATTTTGTTCTCTGAAATACTGCAAAAATGAGCAGCAAAACTTGTGAAAATCAGCCTTATTGTAAGTTTTCTAGTACTTCCTGCTCCCAGTTGGATTGGAAGCATTATACCAGTAGGCTTTCTTGAGGTCTTTTGACACTTTGTCTCCCAGCCAAGGAGTGCAAAGATGAAAGGTAATGTCTTTAAAAAGTAAAACAAACCTTCTCAGACTTTGTAAAAAGGTTTATTTTGAATTTTGGGTGAAGGTTCAGGTAATTTTTTTTAAACCTAAATTGATTTGCCCACATCTTATTATATTTGACTTTATTAACTTCTTTCTGACAAGTAAGTTTATATAAATATAGGGCTCCATCCTCCAAAAATGTAAACATGTGCTTACCTTTACCCATATCAATAGTCCCATTGACTGACTTATTTTAAATTGACTTAAATAAGATTACACAAGTGGGTTAAGTTATATGTACTCTTCAGTATTTGTAAGATACATGTTTGAAGAGCCTTCTATGGGCCTAAAACAAGATACATTTTTATTTAGCAATCATATGCAAGGTGAGTATAAGTTATTAAGAGAAAAATAATTGAACTGCTAGTAAAAGGACTATCCTAGGCTTAGAGATCTGGGTACATGCTGCTTTCCATGGAGCCTTAGCGGAATTCAGTGGTAATCCTGCTGCAGTGACCACGGTCTCCTTGTATTCATTCCTGTAGATTTAATAGTATTATCTAATTCAGAGGTTCTTATATTGAGATGTAGTCTCACGCTGGCGTTCTGCCGAGTACAAGCCTGATGGTTTCAAAGCTATTTGTGGGCATGTCCATACAAATACTTAGTTCGTGGCAAGCTGCGATGTTAATCTATAGAGTTTCAGTGTGCCACACACTAACTGTCCATGTGGCCCTTGCTGATGTGCACTAGGTGTTCCCTGGTGTGCATTGACCTACCACAGTTTGAAAGAGCAGTACAGCAAAGTGCACTAGGGAACTTTTAATGCTCACCAGAAGGGTCCATATAGGCAGTTAGTGTGCTGGAGTACTGTAGATTTACCTCCCAGCTTGCTGTGCAATGAATGTTTGTGTAGACATGCCCTACAAAAGGAGGCTTGTTCGGTTTGGGAAGCATTCCTGCTATCCATATTGGATTGGAGAATATGAGAAGTGAGATGAAGGTGATGTGTAAAGTTAGTCTGTCCTTTTCAGCAGCTGAACCTATAAATCTAAGATTTTGGGACCTTAGGTTGAAAATAGAGACTATGGTACAATGTCACCTGGAAAATATTGTGGTCTGGTTGTTTATCATTTGGGATTTTTTCCCTTCTTTATTCTGTTTATTAACTGTTGGCATCAAAATGTTGAGTTCTCTACTTACAATAGATGGCTGTAGGGGGTTGAAAAAACATCCACTCTGTTCTGTTTGTTCTCTAGCAAATGTCAGTTTGGTAATATGCTGGGGTGTACAAACCTCACACTGGGCAACAAGGGGTAAAGGAACTGCTCTGGGCCCAGCCAGTCCCGCCCCACCACACCTGTCGGGAATTTCCCTACTGGAGAAGGAGTTAAAAGGCAGAGGAACAGCTCATTTGGTGGCAGTGGCAGACCAGGGAAGAGAGCAGCTCCAGCAGAGGAGAGTGGAGGAAAGGCAGAAATCTCTCCCTAAAATAATTGCCCAAAGGTCCCTCCCTGAGAGAAAGGAGGACCTGTTACAGAGACAGCTAGAGAGGGAACCATTCCCCTCTCCCCCTCATATGAACTCTGGACTTTGGTAATCCCCTTTATTTTTTGTTTGGACTATCCAGGGCTGGCCTTACCATGAATCGAACTGAGGTGGCCACCTCAGGTGCCAGACTGTGGCGGGGGGCCACTAGGACCCAGAGTGTAGAAAATTGTGTCTGCTGCTGGTGCATATGTATTCTCTCTGCTCTAGATGCACAGAGATGGTGGAGTGCTGTACTGGAGGAAGGAGGGCACAAGAGACATAACAGGCAGGCAGGAGAAAAGGTGAGAGGGAATAACAGAAAGCAGCAGGAGTTGCAGGGAGAGAGAGGAGGAGGAGCCTCTTATGTACCTCTCTAGCACCCCCAGGAGCCTGGATTGATTAACACCAGCTTCTCAGGGAGCTTCCTGTTTCCTGCTGCTTCCCTGAACCCACTTGAGGAGAACAGGCAGTTAACTGAAGTAGTAGGAACCAGTTAGGCCCTTAAGGCACTGATATCTTCCCTCACTCAGGCCCTGCTACCAGCCTGCTTATTTGCCCTCTTCAACTGAGTGTTGAGAACCACTATAGCTGGCACAGAACAGCAGTCATGAGTGAAAGAAGAAAACGCCCCTCTGGGGCAGCATTCAGAAAAAGAAAGAAAGCAAAGGAAGCTTTTCTATCTAAGCAGGAAGGAGCTCTCCTGAGATACATAGACACAAATGTTCATGGTGAGCCTTCCAGCCCCAGTGAGGATGTGAGTGGTGAGGAGATGCCTGATCTTCCAGTTAGTCAGAGTGCAGGTGACCAGGCAGCTACTGCAGCATCCATATCTCCATCTCAAATGGATGTGACCATGCACATTCCTGAAGAAAAGTGTAGATCAGAGAAGAGTGTGGTGGAGGCGCAAGAAACAGCTGCTGCTGAGTTTAGTTCCTTAAGTCTAGATGATCCAGGATTGTGGACCCACTTGAGCAGTAGCCTGAGAGACGTCCTTGAACTGCATGGGCCACGACAAGTGAAAAACTGCATGTTCCCCAAAGAATAGAAGTTTCCATCCAACACATTACTGGTGTGAAATCCCCAATCGTGACAAAGTGGAGAGACCATGGCTTATGTACTCAAAAACCCAGAATGCTGCATACTGTTTTTGTTGCAAACTCTTCCAGTCTAATGTTCCAGCCACATTGGGTTCTACAGGAACAAAGGTCTGGAAAAATCTGGCTAGAAATCTGGCATGCCATGAGAAGGCAGCAAATCACCAGAGAGCATCCCATAGGTGGAAAGAGCTTGAGATGAGACTAAGGTTTAAGGCCACCATAGATGATCAGCATCAAGAGAAGATTGCATCAGAGTCTCTTTATTGGCAAAATATTCTGAAAAGGCTCATTGCCATTGTGAGAATCCTTGCTACCCAAAACCTATCACTGTGTGGCACTTCAGATCAGCTGTATGTGCCAAACAATGGAAACATCCTTAAAATTGTGGAGCTCATGTTTGATGCTGTACTCCAGGAGCAGTTTGATGCTGTACTCCAGGAGCATCTAAGAAGAGTCACCACCCAAGAAATGCACACACCCCACTATCTTGGAAAAACAATTCCAAATGAGATCATACAGTTACTGGCAACAAAATCAAACAGAAGATTGTGGCAGATCTGAAGTCAGAAAGATATTACTCTGTTATTCTGGACTGCACACCTGACATTAGCTATACGGAACAATTGACTTTAATGGTGCATTTTGTAACAACAACAGAACCTAGTGAAAATGTCCCTGCAGTGGTGACTGTCAGAGAGCATTTTCTAGAATTTATTGACATTGATGATACTACAGGAGCTGGTATGACAAATGTGCTTCTTAAAAAGCTGGAAGATACGGGAATTGCGATAGCTGATATGAGAGGTCAGGGCTACGATAATGGTGCCAATGTGAGAGGAAAGAACAGAGAAGTACAGACAAGGATCCAAGAGTTAAACCCTCAAGCTTTTTTTTGTCCCATGCAGTTCTCATTCATTGAACCTGGTGGTCAGTGATGCAGCTTCAGCTTCTAATGAGGCTGCTGAATTTTTTAATGTAATTCAAGGCATCTATGTATTTTTCTCTGCATCAACTCATCAATGGCAAATTTTGAAGCAACATCTGGGAACGTCCTCTCTGACACTGAAACTACTGAGGGCCACGTGATGGGAAAGTCGAGTGGAGGCAATAAAGCCTATCAAACACCAAATTGGGAAGATGGATGATGCCATAGTTGCCATTATGGAGGATAAATGCTATGACAGGAACTGTTCATGGGAGAACAGTGGCAGAGGGAAATGGAATCACCAGAAACATACATAACTTCAAATTTCTGTGTGGCTTAGTGTTGTGGCATGACATACTGTTTGAAATATATGTTGTAAGCAAGAGACTCCAAGGTGTTGACCTTGATATATCTGGAGCAATGGAACAACTGGACAAAGCAAAGTCATACCTACAGTCTTGCCTTCCTCCCGCTCCTAGGTGCAGGGGCAGCCAGGGAGACTCTGCCTGCTGCCCTCGCCCCGAGCGCCGGCTCCTCAGCTCCCATTGGCTGGGAACCACGGCCAATGGGAGCTGCACGGGAGGTGGGCGCGGGCAGCACTCAGAGCCCCGCAGCCCCTCTGCCTAGGAGCCAGACATGCCCGCCGCTTCCAGGAGCTGTGTGAGGTAAGAGCCACCCAGCCGGAGCCTGTACCCCAAACACCCTCCCACATCCCAACCCTCTGCCCCAGTTTAGAACTGCCTCCCACACCCTAACTCCCTTCCGGAGCCCGCACTCCACCCCGCCTTCCGCACCCCAACCTCCTGCCCCAGCCCTGAGCCCTCTCCTGCACCCGAAACCCCTCATCCCCAGCCCCACCCCAGAGCCCATAACCCCATCTTGAGCCCGCAGCCCCTCCCGCACTCCAAGCCCCTGCCCCGGCCTGGTGAAAGTGAGTGAGGGTGGGGGAGAGCGAGCAACGAAGGTGGGGGAGGATGGAGTGAGCGGGAGCGGAGTCTCGGGGAAGTGGCGGAGCAGGGGGCAGGGCAAGGGTGTTCAGTTTTGTGCGATTAGAAAGTTGGCAACCTGCAGCAGTACTGGTTGAGGAGTAAGCTGTACCCTAAACAGGATTGTAGAAAATCACTCCCTTTTTCCCCTCCAGCACAACCAGCGCGCTCTGGGAGGCATTGTGTCTCTTGTCTGCGACTGCCTGCCCTTGTAAAGGTGTGTAGGGTACAGGTCACTACATGCTGCAGTGACCATACTCAATACAGTAGGTAGATATATGCAGCAGCGAAAGCCTCCAGCAGTGGGGATAGAGCCTTTTCCCACTGCTCAAGTCTTTCATTGTGGCTGGGAAAGGCTCTGCTAAAAGTAGCAGTGTAGGCATGCTTTCCCCCTGCTTGGGCGTTTAGAGAGATGTACAGGATACATACCCAAGGGTTCAGGAATGTAGGGTACTCTACACTACTTGCCTAAGCCATGGCTCACCATCTACACTGATATCTATACCTGTGCTAGCTGGGTGTGCAGAGTCTGTACTCTGGACCGACCACTCAGGGGGTGTTTCAGCTACACATGGCCCCTCACCAGGGCTGGCTCTACGCATCAGCCAACCGAACACATGCTTGGGGCAGCACTTTTCAAGGGGCAGCAATCTGGCCCTCTTTTTTTTTTTTTTGCTTCGGCAGCAGTCCGGTCCCCTCCCACCCCCCCTTTTTTTTTTCTTTGCCTCAGCAGTTGCACTCTCAGAGCTTGGGGCAGCAAAAAATCCAGAGCTGGCCCTGCCCCTCACTCTGGGCTATACAGTAGAATCTCAAAGTTACGAATGGAGAATGGAGGTTGTTCATAACTCTGAAATGTTTGTAACTCTGAACAAAGCATTATGGTCATTCTTTCAAAAGTTTACAACTGAACATTGACTTAATATAGCTTTGAAACTTTACTATTCAGAAGAAAAATTCTGCTTTTATCCATCTTAATTTAAATGAAACAAGCACAGAAACAGTTTCCTTACCTTGTCAAAACTTTTAAAAAAAACTTTCCCTTTTTTTTAGAAGTTTACATTTAACACAACACTGTACTGCATTTGCTTTTTCCCCCCTCTGCTACTGCCCGATTGCATGCTTCCAGTTCCAAATGAGGTGTGTGGTTGACCGATCAGTTCATAACGCTGGTGTTCTTAACTCTGAGATCCTACTGTATGTAAAATGCACAGTCTAGTCCAGTGGTTCTCAAACTTTTGTACTGGTGACTCCTTTCACATAGCAAGCCTCTGAATGCAACCCCCTGATGAATTAAAAACACTTTTTTATATATTTAACACCATTATAAATGCTGGAGGCAAAGTGGGGTTTGGGGTGGAGGCTGACAGCTCACAACCCCCCATGTAATAACCCCCCCCCCCCATGTAATAACCTTGTGACCCCTTGAGAACTCCTGGTCTAGTCCCTAATGAAGGTGATTTTTTTCCCAGGAAAACACCCTACAAAAAGGTTTTTGACACATCATGTTATCCCCTTCATCCCTTTTCCTGCCCCAGTGGGAATTTCAGAAAGATTTTTAGTGCATACAAGCGGAAGCTGCTTTGGCACAACAGACTTTACAGCTTTTGGGGTTCAAAATCTGAATAGTACAAACTATTTAAACAATTTCTGATGTAGTAACTTCAGTCTGTCAGGTCACAGCTCATATTTGTCTGATGGATCCATTACAGAACAAGATATCTTCCCAAAAAAGACTTTACAACAATGGGTATTTTGAAGCAATCACACCCTATCATGTCAATAAGGATTTCAGGAAACAGTATATGCAAAATATATGTTGCTACTGTATACTGCAGTAACTCTAAAAGTTTATTGTTTCAATTATCTGTGGCTTGAGAATTACTGATTCCAGAGACATAACCATCTAAATGAAACTCTCATTATGTATTAGAAACAATTTGAATGATAGGTTTTTTTGTATTCTGAAATATAAAGGAAATTATTGAACAGAAATTACACTAAAGTATTAAGAGTTTTATCCCAATGCACAAAAAGCCAAGAAAGTCAACATTTTTATTTCTTAGCTGGTTCTCAAAATGACCTCTACAACAGGCATCTATCTTTAGAAGCTATTTGTTTTTCCCCTCATGAACAGGCCACGTATCAAGTGAATGGAATTTAGTGGATTTTTTGCATTTGACTGCACCCTGCTGGCTTTCAGCATGCTAGGAGGGAGGAAAGTTTCATCATTTAAGTGCTCGATGTATGTGGTTCAGCTTCTTCAGTCTGAATCAAATGTTGAAAAACAAGCTGAACACATTTTGTTAAGGTATAACTAGCATTGAGGGAATGGTGTGGTGCAGTCTATTATCTTCAGTTATGTTTGGAATAATTTTTGTATATTTGAGCATAGTAATTAACATGCCTATAGACTAATAATTGATCATTCATAATTATCAAAATTGGGTCAGACAGAAGACATTATCAAATGGTTGGAACAAGTTGCTAAACTAGAATTACTTTCAGAACATCTATAGGTTTTTATTCAAAATTACTTTAAAATATTTTGTTATTAAAAACTAATTTTTCATCATAAATTCATGTAAGTAACCTCTAACTTTTACATCATGCAGGTACAATATATTTTTTTGCATCAGTGTGTTTTGGACCTATTGACAAGCAAGGGAAGCAGTCAGTCCATATGTTTTGTAAATTATTCAGCACTGCAAAAGATGGACTCTTTGGATGCCATGGAAGGTAAGTAGATACAGATTGTTCCAAAGTTATTTTTTCCTAGCAGGTGCATTGATTTGTTCATACTAATAAGCATACTTTGACAAGTGCTTGGAGGCATGATAAGGGGAAAGTTATGGCTTTCTGCTGCCCTTTAACCCAGATTATGGTATCAGTCATTGCTCAAGCTATTTACATTTTTCAACAGAAATTGTTTTCAAATACATACTAAGAGTTATCAGTAATTGGTTAATGTTCATTTAAAGAGCAGTTTAATTTAATGTATTTGTTTCTGTTGTAGGTGATGTGGAACTTGAATGGGAAGAAACTACCATGTAAATATTTAAAGCAAAGATTATCAAGTCTTGAAAACCAAATGGTATTTTTCTAAACTCAGGGGCCAAAACAAATCCCCTTATTATAACGAATTAAAAACAATCATTTTTTAAATGTTGAAATGGTTCCTTTTCTATCAATGTGCCTTCATAAATGTGATAAATTATTTTATGCAAATCACTAGGCAATAAAGAAAGATCAGCAATACTTTTGCCGAGATTGCAGTTCTGTTGTTATGTAAATAACTCGGTATGTATTTAAATTGAAAGTGTGCTTTCAACAAATTTCCCTTTTTCCTAGTTATCTTGTAAAAGCTTAAAAATGAGCCAAATGTGAAGGAAAATGTTCATATTCCTAGCGTGCATAATTCAGTGTGAATTTGCTGTATTCTTTTGTTTGGTTTTGAGTAAAAGCTTGAATTCTTTGACTCAGTCATGTTAGTTTGGCCTCCAGGGTGTTGACAATTCTTGTGGATTACTTCCAATACTGTCACAATGATCTTTACCTAAATGTATGTTCTTGTGTTTTAAATCTGCTGTTTTATGAGTGCTAGGATATCATCTCATGATCCTGAACAGCTGAAGAGTCACCCCCTGACACTGCGAGGATTATTCAGCTTTTACACAGCACACAGTAGCTCTTCAGGGATACTTGGGGCTATTTAAGCTAACTTGTAATCACCCGGTTGTTGTTTTTAAATGTTGCTAGTGATTGCACATGGTTGATGATGAAGAAAGGATCTCACATTTCTGCTACTTTTGTAAAACTGAAAGGAAAAAAAAGAATAAAGTTTTAAATGTATTACATATTATAACGTATGGTAGATTGATTTAAGTAATTACCTTCATTCAAATGACCTGAATACAATCTTATATCTTCATAAGGAATACTCAGGAATTCAATACTAAAATATTGTATTGTTCAGGTGTATAAAATCAAACTTTTTTGCCTTCACATTGGCATAAACTAAGTCACTGAAGCCTTTGAAATGCATGGCTGACAATATTTTGTGTTGGCACAATTCCAGAGAGCACTGATTAATAAAACCCAAATCCTCAACTCCTATTGCTGCATCATCAAGGGTAGATCCAAAGATGGAATGGAAGAGTCGGGGGGCTCTCAATCAAGTAGCAAAGCATAGTCTGATAAATAGAGGGACATAGGAAAATAATTTTACAATACACTTGGATTTTACTAGGACACCCGGTGCTTTATTGACATTCTCATAGCTATGCATTGATACATTTTTAAATATTATGTGAGGAAACATAAATGTTCTACTACAAACCAATAATACTATCAAATTGTGGCCTAAATACTCAAAGAGAAACCTGCCTGAGTGCAAAAAACAGGAAACTATAGAAGGTTCTCTTTGTAGAGTGCCCAGCTCATGTTTGTATTGGGGAGAAGGAGCTTCCAGCCTTGTGGAGGGGACAAGTGGCTCAACTTTCCAACTCTGAGGAGCCTCAGGTAAATCAGGCCAATCCCTCTGCAACCTGGGACACCAGCAAGGAAGATATACAGTGTGAGTATGTACATGACCTGTATGTAACAGGAAGTTAATTGGACTCTTACCTACTTCATATACCAAACAGACAGTGTTGTACGGTACATAACATGATATTTATGCAGGAATAAACTTCAGTAAGGGTCTGGTTTCTTTTTACAATCTGATGGGTTTGGTACAGATTGTAAATTAGAAGAGATCTTTTGTGAATAGTAAGAGAGTGTCAAGTACCGCAAATGACCATCAAAGTCAGCACTGAGGGAGGGGAAGAGGGTTTGAGGGCATTTTAGAGAAGTATTTTTGGGAAACTGTCTTTCAGGAAGACCGACAGTATTGCAGTGTCACCTGTCAACCTAAAGGAAAAACAATGCCTTTTAAAGCCGAACAGAAGGAGAGGTGATGTCCGCAGCTGTTCAAATCTCTGGCGAACTATTCTGTACAGCTCTAGTTTCATTTGGTTCATATGAAACATGTGGTCTTCATTTATTATACATATGTTTTAAAGTATTTTGACAAATTGCTTATAAGGGTCTTACAGATGTTTTTCATGATTGTATTTGTACTTGGTAGCAGTATGTGTAACCCTGTGATAAAATGATATTATTGAGCCATAGTCTTGTAACCACTGTGCTAGACTAAAAGTATGTTGGTAATTTCTATACTTAAATTTTTTGTAGGAGCTAATTAGTCCTGTGCAGCTTAAAGGTGAGCTCTCCAATGTTCCAAAAATTATTATAATTGTTTGTATTTTATCAAAATGACTCCTATGGAGATTCTTGCACCTTTCTTTACAGCATCTGGAATCAGTTGCTGTCAATGACTGGATTTAAAGGAACACTGCTCTGACAATCCAGTCTGGCACTTCTTATGTTCCTATGATTACTTTATGTGAAAGCCAAAAATGTTAAAATGTTTTAAATATTTCATTGTACAGTTTTATGTAGGCAATCTGATAATCTACCTTTGGAGATTTCAGTGTTCTCTCTTCACACGGGGACAGCCACTAGCCAACCCAATCTGGGCACAGCTCACAGGACTTCTGCACATGGAAGGAAATTGCTCATACTCTCTGAGCAGCTGAGAAGGAGCTGCTGTGCCATCTGTACTGCAGTAATCCATGAATCTTTATGTGTCCCCATCCATGGGGAACGAGGAAGGGAAGATGTCCATGTCACAGTAGATCCTCCAGACCTACCCATGAATGCCATGCTTGACACAATATACCCTCTCTCCATAGGTTGACAGGGAATCCCCACATCACCCCACAAATCCTGCCCTCCCATCCCCATTTTTTGCCAGGAGTACCATGGGGGCAAGATCAGAATGTGGCCATTTTGTGAATAAAGGGCTATTTTGCAGCATTGCTGTATGCGGTGTTGCTGTAGCCATGTCAGTCCCAGGATAGCAAGAGAAAAGGTGGGTGAGGTAAAACTTTTATTGGACCAACTTCTGTGGGTGAGAAAGACAAGCTTTCGAGCTTACACGGAACTCTTAGAAGAGCTTGTCATTCACCAACAAAAGTGGTGAATGACACTTTTAAAATAAAAGATATTACCTCACCCACCTTGTCTTTCTGTTTCACAGTATGGCATTTTTATTTTTAATTTCTCAGATGATGTTTTACTGACTCTTCAGATAGTATTTGAGTAGCGATATTATGATAGCTCCATATTGCTAAAGTAGTCAGTGTAACCCACTGCATCAAAAACAGAAGTCAAACTAACCAACCTATGAAAGTAAAACTACCCTTCTGGAATAGTCCTCTAGAATGTAATAGGTAGTGATAACTTTTTTTTAGGTGTTTTACCCATCCTATATGATGTCCTGCACTTAAGAAGGAAGAATCCCATGCACCGCTATGGGCTGGGGACCAACTGGCTAAGTAGCAGTTCTGCAAAAAAGGACCTAGGCATTACAGTGGATGAGAGCTGGATATGAGTCAGCAGTGTGTCCTTGTTGCCAAGAAGGCCAACGGCATAGTGGGCTGTATTAGTAGGAGCATTGCCAGCAGATCGAGGGAAGTGATTATTCCCCTCTATTCGTCACTGGTGAGGCCACACCTGGAATATTGTGTCCAGTTTTGGTCCCCCCACTACAGAAGGGATGTGGACAAATTGGAGAGAATCCAGGGGAGGGCAACGAAAATGATTAGGGGGCTGGGGCACATGACTTACGAGGAGAGGCTGAGGGAACTGGGGTTATTTAGTCTGCAGAAGAGAAGAGTGAGGTGGGATTTGATAGCAGCCTTCAACTACCTGAAGGGGAGTTCCAAAGAGGATGGAGCTAGGCTGGTCTCAGTGGTGACAGATGACAGAACAAGAAGCAATGGTCTCAAGTTGCAGTGGGGGAGGTCTAGGTTGGATATTAGGAAACACTATTTCATTAGGAGGTGGTGAAGCATTGGAATGGGTTGCCTAGGGAGGTGGTGAAATCTCCATCGTTAGAGGTTTTTAAGGCCTGGCTTGACAAAGCCCTGGCTGGGATGATTTAGTTGGTGTTGGTCCTTCTTTGAGCAGTGGTTGAACTAGATGACCTCCTGAGGTCTCTTCCAACCCTAATATTCTATGAGTAGAGAATTATAGTCGCGCTATGGATTTTTATAGGATGGTTTAAAAAAACTAGTGAAATTAATCTTTATCAATTATACAGGCCATTTCTATAGAAACCTATTATATTTCAAAGAACCTATTTGTTTAATCTCTATTAAAGTCTGTAGGACATCTTCAGAAGGGACACTGAAGGGGAAGTCAATATAAATTTGGGGTGGTCGGAGGGGGAGAAAGAGAGGGAAAGAGATAAGCTAAGTTGTTTGTAAATGAGGCCTCTTGGCCAATATCTACTGTTGATGTCCTCCCAAATTGCTCCTCTCACTCACACATCACTCCATCTTCTACTTTAAAACCATCTTTAGGGCAACTCAGCCTCTGGCTTTTAGAACAGTTGAGTTCACCCTCTGACAGGTGTCAGGAGAGTTTCCTTTACATACTCAGGAGTTTATCATGTGTGAGGATAGAACATATGTCTGTTTCTTTAAATGTAGAAACAGCTCATAGACAGTGGCCTCTTCTTGCCCCTAGAGGTGCTGTCTATGTTGAATCCATTTGTGTTTTATCTCCAAAGAGTACAAAATAGTGAAAAGGGATCCAGAGTGAAAGAGACCCACAGATCGCTAAGTTTTAAAGTATGCATCTGCTCACTGACACTTTTTAAAAATGAGTAACATACAAATAAATCCTGCCCCACTTTAGGATATGTAGAATATATGAGGATAATTCAAGAGAGGATTTTAAATGTTTTCTTAGAAGTGCCCCAGTCCCCTTCATTGTAGAAAGGGTGTGTGCAATAAAGTTAGACCTGTACTCATAACACAGAGTTCTCTGAGAATTACAAACATTTTCTAACCATTAACATATTTGCAAAATGGGTTGCTGCTTAGCATGGGACGGTGTCGTTCTACTTCCTTTTCACATGATAAAGTAAAGCAAGAAACTGAAGTCTGGATGGCTACTATTCTTGCACTGGTCTTCTAGATGAAAGGATTTTATAACAAAAACAATTGAATACCAAAATCAGTGTTAAATTTGGCTTATATGTATTTTTAAAATCGTTGTTATAATTTACTGTGACGTTACAAGACAAGGACCTAGTAAGAAAAATAATCAACACTTGTAACCTTGCACTTTCACTAGGTACATCAAGTTACACAGTAATTTAGTTTCATAATATTGTGTGAAAGATTATAATGTAGAACATCTAAGTATTGGGTTACAATATAAATTGTATGGTCATATACAATTGTTAAAAAAGCGGCAAATATAGCTTTGAGCCTACCATATTTCATACCCTGGTCACACATGACAATGAGCCTTTTTTCCTAGTTATATGCAGAAAAGTACAAAGCTTCTCAGATTTGGATTAGATTCAAAAATGTCTGAGTAATTTGAAAAAAAGCCCCACTTCAGTTTGCTTTGGGTATTAAAAAAAAGTCTTTCCAAACATGAAATATCTGACAGTTGCATGCCGTTCATTGCCTTTTCTGTGAAGAAATCCACCTGCGGGTACCACAGTGCCAGTGCTTACCTTTAACAGTTCCTTTTTATTTAAGTAATTCATATTTACAATTCAATACACTTGGAACTAAAACTTGTTTTATAGCAGTGCAACTGTGGTAGTTTTGCCTTTAATTTAAATTAGTTGTAGCAAAAAGTGAAGATTTCTTAGCCCAAGAGATATATATAACATATATACATTACCATGCCTTATACTAAATAAACCACTTATTTGCAGCAATCATAAAATCATAGAACCAAAGGTCATCTAGTCTAACCCCATGCCAAGATGCAGGATTTGTTATGCCTAAACCATAGAGTTGAAATCTACTTGAACTTACAGTACTTATGTGTGTTAAGCTTGGAGCAAGAGAGTCTCAGTGGTGGACTCTAAACTCTGGAACATACATCCATATCTGACCCCACTTTGACACAGCCTGAGATTGCTGAGATTCAGGGCACAATGCAAACAAGAGAAGGGGGCTCAGTGGAAAGAGGCTCAGTTGGGAATGTTTACAACAGGTCAACTTGAACTTTTAAACTTTAAAAAAAAATATTTTAAAGAATGTATCATACATATGCCTAGTGCATTGGATAGGGGCAAATTTTGCACATGGAAATAAATAGAATAAAATTCCCAAGTCCAAATTCAGTTCTTAATTTTAAGAATTATAGAAAATATCCAGTTATTGCCATTTGCTTTAAGGAATATATGACTACCTTTGTGTGAAACCATAATCTGTACCTGACTATGTAAAAGAAGGATGAGTAAACGGTACATGGTCATAGGGACCATCTGAAGCCATACACTGTATGAATTTAATACACGGTATTAAAAATGTTCTGGAACTAGTACTAGATACAAACATCATTCACAGATCGACTGTACAATAGTCTTATTCCTAACCTGCTGTCTGTCCTTCCTGTCTCTGAAATGACTTGCAGCTGACAGCCGGGAACACTAGCTGAGCCTGTTGCACTGGCTCTTCCCCAGATCACCCTTCTTTCTTCTATCTGGATATAGTTATGAGGCACCAGACTGGGTGCAAAGTTACTCCTGTGGCTCAACTAAGAGCTGAATTTGATATCAACTGTATGTCTTCTCAGCGCAATACATTCTTAAAAGTAAGAGGGAATGCAGACTTCCCATCCAAAAGATGTTGCCGCTACAGGTTTTGATGATGATTGATGTGTTCAAGATGAGAAGAGGGCTCTAATGATTCATGATAAATGTGTCATTCACCTCTGACCTCGCCCTATCTATATTGAACAAATTACTTACTTTAACGGTGTTCTACTAGTTCCTTTTCGATGGCGGTCCAGACTGAGACCCCACAGTGCAATGAAAAGGAAAACTTAGAACATGAATCCCATAGCTTTTCATCAATGCATTACTTGGTGTATTTCACAGACTTGTTCACTGAGTACGTTTTGACAAGATGTTGTGCCTCTGAATTTTAGTTTAAAGACCAAACTCAGACAGTTACTCCATGCTGAACCTTTGTAGGATGACAGCTGCAACCTGCTAGCTGCTATTATGAATAAACCACTCCACCGCTCTTTATAATCAATAGTGAAATGAAGGAACTTTTATAAGATATTCCTGAAATATTTTGTGGGAGGTGGGGGTTCTGTATGGCATAAAAAAAGAATGCTTAGATAGTGGAAACCTAATACTCCTCTGACGATTTAACAGTCACAGTTTCACTCCATGAGGCATGCTGTATCGGAATGGGTCATAGCACTCCGGTTGTCCTTTGGGAGTTGACTATTGCTAGGCCAGGTAGGACCTGTATTCTTGAATGTCTAGATTGCTCTGATGTTAAATAAGCAGATAAGGATTTCACATACTTGATAACAGTGATTAGTTTAACTTTTCCTATAACAGCATACTAATCAGCTTCTTGGGCCTGAGTCGCATGAACTTTTCAAATGTAGAAAGCTACTGAAAGTGCAGCCATATGAAAGCAAAAAGGGAATGAATCATACAAGACTGATTGATAGTTGAGAAGGGTGTCATGAATGTTGTTCAAGATGGTTCAGATTTGGTTTTTGTTTAGTTTCTTGAGAGTTATCAGAGTTAATTGCAGGGTACAATAATGGGAACCCTGTTACAGTCCCGTCTCTGTACAAAGGGGCAGGGGCTGGCAACCATACCTTCTCAGTGAGAGGCCCTCAGCTGTGGAATTTGCTTCCATCCTAGGGTCATCAGAGCATGAATTCAGTGGCTTTCATGACACCTTGCACTATCCGCTGGTTCTCCCAGGCTTTGCCTGGGTTAGGAGAGTGTTGTTTGGGGAAACTGACTGCAAATTTTTAGGTGCTGATTGAAGGGACATGAGGTGGCAGAGTTGGGATTTGGAAGATACCGTAGGGCTCAGTCCTCCAAGGTGCCGAGCTTTCTGGCCCCAATCCAGAAAAACATTACAATAAATGTCACAGCAAAACTTCTCCAGATCTCTTAAAAATTGTAGCAGCTACATGTAAAATGGGAGTTAAAAATGTAACATTGACCACTTCGCACTGAAAATGAATGTTGGGACCGCCAACATGGTCTCCCTGATGCAAGCTGGTGCTACGGAACCAAAAAGGATGATTGATCCTGTGCTTTTCCTATGCTTAAGAGTGAACTTTTGCTCAAGAAAGCGGCTAAGATCAGGAACCTAAGTTAGTAAGCCTATTATAGGAGGTGGGCTTGATGTTGCGGGTGTTCAGCATCTATGGGATTGGATCCAAGACTTACTTTAGGCTACATTGGGAATGTGCATCTATCCGATCTGAAGACATTTGTTTGTTACTGGGTTTTTTTTGTTTTTTGATCCCAAATTTCATGAGACAATTTCAAGATAAACCTGCTTAGAACAGATAGTGGGGGGAGGGGGAAGGCGGGGAAACAACCAGAAAACTAACCATCATGATAAAGTACCGTAGGAGACAATTCGGTACTGATGGGAAGGTGGATATGACCTTCTTGATGAATGTTTTCCATCACTGATTTCTATTGCTCTCTTATCCAGAGATGGACACTGTTCCTGCACTCTACTGGAACAGAGTTCTGTTTAAAGCTAACTGAACAAACTTATGTGAAACTTATGTTTTCTGATCTAACCTGAGAAACTCAGGCTTACTGAACAATTGCTACTTGCATTTGTTCAGTTCAAAACTGTGGTAGTTATTTTATATCTGGAAAAATAGAAGCTTATCCATGCAAGCAGCCGTAATATCTTCTTTTCATTATAATGATGCAAAGAGATTTTTGGAAACATATTTCCTCAAGTGAAGACCAAACTACAAATATTGTTACTATAGACTTAGAGTGAATTAGATGTTGGACAAAAATGTCTTTCTAACTAGTTTTTGACATTAAATGGATTTGCTTTATTTTCTGATTGCCCATTTTATTATATTTTTTCCCCTGGGACTCTTCTCTAATACCCTGAAATGAATTATTGACACAAAACTATATCCATGCAGTATGCCTTACAGCTACTTACAATTAATCATTGTAAAGTTTTGGTATGATTCCTGATCTCTTGCTGCATTTTTCATCCAACTTAGATTTATTTCCCATAGTTTTAGGCAAGAAAAGGATTGTAGAGAATGTCCCCTTCTGACTCCATAGATCTCCTCCGTGTGTGTATGCAGACTCTCATATCTGCTTGTTTTACTACTTGTTCGTTAGCTCTGCAGAGTCAATGCAACAGAGAGAGAGTGAATTTGGGGCTCTCACATAGTTCCTAGAATTGTTAAATAAGGTCAGATAGTAGGAAGAGAGGATACACTGCAGGAGGGAGCCAGTGAAGCGCCTGCAGAGGAGACTTGCCCCTCCCACTACCGCCCCCCCCCCCCCCCCCCCCCGTATAATCTTCTCATCCCAGTTGGGGAACAAGGTAGGCATTTGCCACTGTAGCCTCATCCCAGCTAGGCAAACAGGTTGTAAGTTTATCAGCACAGAGACTTTTTATTCAGATGATTCTGTGTGGTGCAAAGTGGAAGAAATAAACTGTAATAATAACAAGTGATAAGTAGTCTTTTAACAATAGGACTAATGGCATGATTTAGCGTAAACTAGAGTGGCGTCTGAGCAGCAGAATTTGGATTGGAAACTTTCCCCAAGCTCACGGGCATTGGGATCTGGGTGTTTAGTTTGAACCCAGCTCTCCTGTAAACAAACAAAGTCAAGGAAATGCAGAGCTAAGGCTGTCACAGTTTCCTTTACTCACCCTTCCGTGTCTAGCTAGATAAGTGTATGTTGGCGAATACTCTCCCGGTCTGAAATTCCTGCCATGCCTAGTACTGTAGAGGGCACAGTGGAAGAGGGATTGCCTGATTCGAATGCCATTGCTTTTGCTCTCTTAAGTCATGCTATTGTAACAGAGTCCTTTGCAATTCGTCTCGTTTTGCGTAATACCTCGAACACACAGAGCCTCGGTTGTTCATAATGTAAGCAGAAAAGCCAGGCTGCAGGCCTCTGAAGGAAAAATATGACATGTGTGCAAATAAATCGCAGCAATCAATCAGAGTCACGTGTTTAAAGCCCTGAATGAAAGAGTGAGAGTTCTAGGAGCTCAGTTCCATGATCACACTAATCAACACTCCCTCCGGTTTCCTTGGGCATTCATTTAATAGTATTCTAAACTGGCCCAGGCCATATAAGCCTTTTCATGAGGCTCACTAAAAGATGAGAGACAATTTCCCCCTCTCTTTTGGCTATCCTTTACGGCATAAGGAGATGCTGGTTTAGAGGACAAAATACCAAGCTTTTATCTGTATGCCCTGACAAAAATGTCCTGTAAGAATTGTAATGTTCCGGTATTTCTTTTAGATTAAACTCATTTTCTGTGGGGAGGTGTTATTGTAAGAACAGGTCCATAAAATGTACTGTAGAATGAGTCCTAAAATTGAATGGTCAAGAAGGGAATTTAATATTTCAGTTCTTCCTCTCCTGTTATTAGTACTTGGAAAGCAGTACAGGCTCCTGCTGGGTTGGTGGAAGTCATTTGAAAATAATTGGCAACAAGAGTAAAATTTTGACTTCACTTACGTTGGTGCATCCTCACTGAAGTTAGGGGGAATGCACCAGCACTGATGTAACTGAGAGCAGAATATGTAGTAAGTTATAGGGAGTGGCCTTGTGCTTAAGACACTGGACTGGGAGAAAATCTGTTCCAAATTTTGCCACACACTTCTGGATGACCTAGGCAAGTCATTTAATTTCTCTGTGCCTCAGTTCACCTTCTGAAAAATCAGCATATTAAATCTCCTTTGTCTTTCTTATCTGGTTAGACTATAAGCTCTTTAGGGCAGGAACTTTCTCTTACTATGTCTTTGCACATCACCCAAAACAAAGTGGCCCTTAGCTGGATTGGGGCCTCAAAGCAATACTGTAATACAGAAATTATTAATAATAAATTGATTAAATAAATGACCCTGGAGATAAAATAAATTTTACCAAGGCCATTCAATAAGAACTGTCTAGAAAAAAACAAGAAAAGTCGACATGATACATCAAATTATTCCAGATTAACAGGCCAAAACTAATGTGAGCTTTCCAGATTTGGATGGCTCCAGATAAATTAACATAATACTTTTATGTGAAATGCCATAACTAAGTGTGTGCGCGCACACACATGATTTTCTTTGGTCACTGCCAATGTTGCGCCTGTCACTACCAATACTATCTTTAATCTTTAGTACTTTTATATCCCAAGATCTGAAAGTGCTTAATAAACATTAATGATTATTAGTGGTAATAATACTAATCTTCACAACACTGAGGTGAGTTAAGTAAAGGATATACAGTTTCGCATTTGGATCCCAATTAAACTTTCAAGACTTCTGAGGAGAAACATGGGAACCCATTAACAGTGCCAAAAGCCACAGTATAGGGTAGATTAAGAAGAGGGGGGGGGGGGGAAACATATAGTCTAACAAAAGCTGCAAGGGAATTTCTGAAGGTGGTGTGTAATCACCTGAATTGTAATATGGCCAGAACACTGTTTTGCCTCCCCTCCACGCCAACATCCACATACAAAAAAAGGCAGTGAAGGTCCAAGAACCTCTGGAATTCAGGGCCATGTGCTACCTCAGGGGGAAAGGAGTCCAGGAGAGCTGTCTGTATTTTAAAGAAGTCTTATTGGGGGCGCAGGAACCAACCATCCCGATGTGCAGAAAGAATAGCAAATATGGCAGCCGACCAGCTTGGCTTAATAGAGAAATCTTCAGTGAGTTTAAACACAAAAAGGAAGCTTACAAGAAGTGGAAACTTGGACAGATGACTAGGGAGAAGTATACAAATATTGTTTGAGCATGCAGGGATGTAATCAGGAAGGCCAAAGCACAATTGGAGTTACAGCTAGCAAGGGATGTGAAGGATAACAAGAAGGCAGGTTAGCAACAAGAAGAAGTTCAGGGAAAGTGTGGGACCCTTATTGAATGGGGGAGGCAACCTACTGACAGATGATGTGGAAAAAGCTGAAGTACTCAATGCTTTTTTTTTTTTTAACAAGGTCAGCTCCCAGACTGCTACACTGGGCAGCACAGTATGGAGAGGAGGTGAACAGCCCTCAGTAGTGAAAGAACAGGTTAAGGACTATTCAGAAAAGCTGGACATGCACAAATCCATGGGGCCGGATGCAATGCATCTGATGGTGCTGAGGGAATTGGCTGATGTGATTGCAGATCCACTGGCCATTAGCTTTGAAAACTTGTGGCGATAGAGGGAGGTCCCGGACGATTGGAAAAAGGCAAATATAGTGCCCATCTTTAAAAAGGGGAAGAAGGAGAATCCAGGAAACTACAGACCAGTCAGCCTCACCTCAGTCCCCGGAAAAATCATGCAGCAAATCCTCAAGGAATCCATTTTGAAGCACTTGGAGGAGAGGAAAGTGATCAGGAACAGTCAACATGGTGTCAAGTATCAGAGGGGTAGCCGTGTTAGTCTGGATCTGTAGAAGCGACAAAGAGTCCTGTGGCACCTTATAGACTAACAGACATATTGGAGCATAAGCTTTCGTGGGTGAATACCCACTTCATCGGATGCATGTAGTCAACATGGATTCACCAAGGGCAAATCATGCCTGACCAACCTGATTGCCTTCTATGATGAGATAACTGGCGCTGTGGATATGGGGAAAGCGGTGGATGTGAAATACCTTGACTTTAGCAAAGCTTTTGATACGGTCTCCCACTGTATTCTTGCCAGCAAGTTAAAGAAGTATGGATTGGATAAATGAACTATAAGGTGGATAGAAAGATGGCTAGATCATTGGACTCAATGGGTAGTGATCAATGGCTCGATGTCTAGTTGGCAGCCAGTATCAAGTGGAGTGCCCCTAGGGTTGGTCCTGGGTCCGATTTTGTTCAACATCTTCATTAATGATCTGGATGATGGGATGGATTTCACCCTCAGCAAGTTTGCAGACGACACTAAACTGGGGGGAGAGATAGATACTATGGAGTGTAGGAATAGGGTCCAGAGTGACCTAGACAAATTGGAGGATTGGGCCAAAAGAAATCTGATGAGGTTCAACAAGAACAAGTTCAGAGTCCTGCACTTAGGACGGAAGAATCTCATGCACTGCTACAGGCTGGGGACTGACTGGCTAAGCGGCAGTTCTGCAGAAAAGGACCTGGGGATTACAGTGGATGAGTACAGGATATGAGTCAGCAGTGTGCCCTTGTTGCCAACAAGGCTAATGGCATATTGGCCTGCATTAGTAGGAGCATTGCCAGCAGATCAAGGGAAGTGATTATTCCCCTCTATTAGGCACTGGTGAGGCCACATCTGGAGTATTGTGTCCAGTTTTGGGGCCCCCACTACAGAAGGGATGTGGACAAATTGGAGAGAGTCCAGCGGAGGGCAACGAAAATGATTAGGGGGCTGGAGCACATGATTTACGAGGAGAGGCTGAGGGAACTGGGCTTGTTTAGTCTGCAGAAGAGAAGAGTGGGGGGATTTGATAGCAGCCTTCAACTCCCTGAAAGGGAGTTCCAAAGAGGATGGAGCTCGGCTGTTCGCAGTGGTGACAGATGACAGAACAAGGAGCAATGGTCTCAAGTTGCACTGGGGGGAAGGCTAGGTTGGATATTAAGAAACACTATTTCACTAGGAGGGTGGTGAAGCACTGGAATGGGTTACCTAGGGAGGTGATGGAATCTCCTTCCTTAGAGGTTTTTAAGGCCTGGCTTGACAAAGCCCTGGCTGGGATGATTTAGTTGGTGTTGGCCCTGCTTTGAGCAGGGGTTGGACTAGATGACCTCCTGAGGTCCCTTCCAACCCTGATATTCTATGATTCTATGAAGTGCAGTTATCCTATATGCCAGGTGGGTTTCCAGAACACTATTTAAACCTTGTTCAGAAAAAACGTCGCCTAAGACTATCCTAAACTATATGGAAAAATTCAAAACTTTTCCTACAACAATCTGCATGATGGACTGGAAAAGAGGACTGATGACCCAGCTTCCCCAAGGCACTTTTTGGAATTCTGTGTGGTTTTTTATGTTTACATCTAATTTCCATATCTGATGAACTCTGCACTAATCAGGATGATTTTGACCAAAACATAGCATGTGTTTTACTCAGCAAGGGACTATACTTAAAGATACTTTGCTTAAGAAAGCAATTGAAGGGGGCTTCACGGGACTTAGAAATTACTGGTGGTTGACATTACAGTTGCAGTTTTGGTTGAAAGCTGGCTTGATCTAATGACAAAGCCCTGGCTGGGATGATTTAGTTGGGGTTGGTCCTGCTTTGAGCAAGGGGTGGGGCTAGATGACCTCCTGAGGTCTCTTCCAACTCTGATATTCTATGATTCTACCTGTGGGATCCCCAGCAGCTCTCCCAACTCCACGGCAGTGCGGTGCCATAGAGGCTGCCCCAGGACCTACTGTGAAGGTGGAGACAGAGGGTCCTACTGTGCAGATGGAGCTTTAGATAGGGCAGTTTAGGCTAAAGCTCTATTCCCTTTTTGGCAAAACTCTCAGTGGGTGTCTTGAGGGAGCCCCAGAGCTGCCAAGCCCAGCCCCTGCATGGGGGCACGAGACGGGAAAGGCTCTTTGACCTCTCTTCTCCACCTCATGCAACTACACTGGCTGGCTATAAAGGGCCCCTCCGTTTTTATTCAGTCTTTACTCAGTCAAAATCTCTTTGATAACAACAAGAGTTTTGCCTTAGTGGGCACTGAGTAAAAATTGAAAGAGGGCTTCAGAAACTGGCCGTATATTTCAAAAACCACCAAATTAACAAAGCATTATTTTGTTTATGATCTCAACATTTTTCTAACTTCCAGTCTAACTTTATGACATGAGCACTCACACTTATCCCTTCTCTAACCCACTCCCTCCCTCCCCCAAAGCAACAGAGAGAGATGTTTCTGTCACTCAGGTCAGGTGTGGTTGGCTGTAGGTTGGGGAAGGAAGTACGACTTGGATTTACTGTCGTCACGACCATTTAGTTTCGATCTATAGAACTAATTGAGTTTGCTTTCTAAAAAACTTTTCAAGGGGTCAGGCTGAAGCTCCCCTTTGTGATGTGTGCAGTGGAACAAGGGGCAGGCTGCTCTAATGGAACTGTGAAATACGTTAGGGCAGGTTCTCGTGTTATATGGTTCTCTAAACACAGAAAGAATGTCCTGCAGGGTCTTATAAGGCAACTTGATAAAACATAAAATTGCTACAACAGCTGAAAGCAGGAGAATAGTTCCATTGACATAAAAATAATGAACCAGTGTCAAAATGGACAGTTGGTGTCAATTCCAGAAGGATTTGAAAGTTAGACATAAACTTGAAGAGCCCGTGTAAACAGACCATTCACTGTCTGTAGGAAAAGAACCCCATACTTAATAAAAATCCATCGTAAACATCATGCTTGTCACAGTCTGTATTAAAGTGCTTAACAGAAAAGAATGGTGTATTAACAGACCATGTGCGTGCCTTATTCCATTGCTCTCCGCAACATAGGATGTGTTCTTCTTTTTCCTGGAAAACAAATGCCAAACTCAATTCTGGCCTCAGCTGCAGTGCTGACCCTCAGAGGAAAAATCCATTACAAAATCCTTGAAGTTTCATTCATAACAAAGGATGAAAACTGAAATCAAAAGGGATGCCAGAGCCAGTCAGGCCACTGTGGTTTCTTGTGTCACTTTTTTCTGAGAGCTAAAGTAGTACATTTTCAAATACGTTAGGTCCCATCAGACTGGCAGCCATAGATGAAAGCTGTAGGTTCACGGAGGAAATATAAGAATAAATTGTTTGACATTTTCTACCTTACATTCTGTAACCCTCTTTCCATTATGCAACATCATGTCTTATTTGCTACATGACACAGTTTCACCCTATCCTGCCACCTGGGTTTTGGCAGCGGAGGAGGGAGCAAGGGAATCACATCATTGTCTTATGCCCTAAGTGCATAACAGGGAGAAGGGAACTGCATTCTCTGGCTAATAAAATAACTCCATTTTGCTGATGAAATTCATTTGGCAAGTTTCTAATAATGTATCTCAATGACTTCCTGGGACCATATGGCTCCTCTTTGGTGTTCTAATAGCTGAGCCTGTAAACGTGTTTATAGCTTGTTTTAAAATGTTAGTTTAATGAGATATTCTGTCTTTCCCACTTAAACAAAATATTATAAATAACATAATAAAAAAGAAATAATATTTAATATTAAAGTTCCATTTTGATGGTTAAATCATGACACCTGACTGCTCTTTTACTCTACTTATTCATAGGTATCGTAGCACCTTACCATCATTCATTTATCCTCACAACATCCCCTGAGGCAGGTGAGCATTATCCACATTTTGCAAATGGGAAACAGAGAGAGTAAGGCCAAGATCCTCAAAGTTACTGAGGCTCCTGATGCCCACTGAAATCAATGGACATTGGGAGGCTCAATATCTTTGAGGATCTGGGCCTAAGTGACTCACCCAAGATCACACAAGAAGTCTGTGTCAGAGCTTAGAGTTGAACCTAGGTCTCCTGGGTCCTTTGCCAGTGTCCTAAACACAAGGCACTCAGATACTATGGTGATGAGTGTGGTATAAAAACCAGAATGGAATAGAACAGAACAAGTCCATCTTTCCTTCCTTCAGAAAAGGCCCTAGAGGAGGTAATCTTGCAATCCTTTGGAAATGATTGGCTCAATATCTGTAAAACAGTAGTATTTTGCTATTGCAAGTTCTCATTTTGTCCCAGCTTTTCAGGTGAAGCTAGTCTGTGTTTTTTCAATAGCATGAATATAGGCCTGAGCCTTCTCTACCAGGTCATACAATCTAAAGGGCTTGTCTTCACTACCCGCCGGATCGGCGGGTAGCAATCGATCTATCGGGGATCGATTTTTCGCGTCTCGTTAAGACGCGATTAATCGATCCCCGATCGTGCTCCCCGTCGGCTCCGGAAATCCACGTCATCGAGCGGCGCAAGCGGAGTCGACGGGGGAGCTGCAGCGATCGACTCGCCGCCGTCCTCATGGTCAGGTAAGCCGATTACGATACGCCGACTTCAGCTACGTTATTCACGTAGCTGAAGCTGCGTATCGTAGATCGACCCCCCTCCCCTAGTGTAGCCCTGGGCTAAGAGAGCTGCCACAATTAGGCCTAAATCCTCAGCAGCACCCAGTCTGAGCGCTGAAGGAGGGTAGCGCTCAGGCCTGGGGCCAGCCTGGGAGTAACTCATTTCCAGCTGAGATGAGAGCAGCAAACAGGCAAGATACAATAAGCCAAATAAAGCAGATTGATGCTCTGGGTTCAGTACATAGTGTAGCAGCTTGCAATCCCTTGCAGCTTGATTATGCACTTTCCATAGTCACATTGGGACTTGACCCATGGATAAATAATTTTAATAATAATTGGAGCAAGGGGATTGGATGCTGGGTCTGCTACATGACTGCTCTAACAACAAGGCTACGGAGTCATTCTCATGCTTGTCTTGTGCATGCTCTCACTGGCCCAATTCTTTTTATTATTTATCCACAATGGAACAGCTTTAACAAGAGAGACTGAGGAAGCCTTACATCAGACTAGCCCATAGCCCAGTGGCTGGGGTAGATCACTGTTCAAATCCTTTCTCCCGCTCAGGTGGATGGGGGCTTGAACCAAGGGTCTCCCACATCCCAGGTAAGTACTCCAACCAATGGGCTAAACATTATGAGAGAGCTGTTTCTTCCGCTCCCCTACATCATTTTGTGGGAGCTGGCCTATGTGGGGAGCGTGATCCTGGATCTATTCATGCTCATTGGATCAGGCCCTACAGGTGAGTTAAGTGGAGCAATGACTGTCATCTCCCAAATCATGCATAGCACTGGGTCTTACCTGTCCCGATGCCTGACCTGGGGCTGCAGCATGCATACATTCAGGCAGAAACATGGAGTATGGCTACACTGCAATGTAAACCTAGGGTCAGCAGAACTTGACTTAGTAGACTCTGGGTTTGTAAACCTGGGGTTTGAGCATCTACACTCTTTTGTAACCCAATGTTAGGAATTGCTGAACCCTGCACTGCATTATGTGGGCCTGAGTCCAACCACCCATAGAATCATAGAATCATAGAATATCAGGGTTGGAAGGGACCTTAGGAGATCATCTAGTCCAACCCCCTGCTTAAAGCAGGACCAATCCCCAATTTTTGCCCCAGATCCCCAAATGGCCCCCTCAAGGATTGAACTCACAACCCTGGGTTTAGCAGGCCAATGCTCAAACCACTGAGCTATCCCTCCCCCAATATCCCAGACTTCCCTCCCAAGGTGTGGCTGCTCTAGCCCTTTGTTCCTGGTGCATTGTGGGAAAACTTTCCTGTCCAGAGGATGAAGAAAATTGGCCTGTGGGATTGTGAGATATTTGGTGAACTCCCAGAGTCCAAGGGAGCTGTGTCTACACTGCAAAGCAATAGGGCTTGAACCCTGGGTCCTGGCTTGACTCAAGCTCAGACCTCCACCCCCAGGGGTCCTGGGACCCTGGGTCCAAGCGCTGGGGTAGCATGATTTGTGTGTATGTGGAAGGAGGGTTAGGCTTGAGTTTGAACCCTGGGCTTACATTGCAGTCTAGACATAACCATCAGTGTTTAGGGAATTTTTACAGCAATAATTGAGCTCGCTGCGTGAGATTAGGTACCTATAGCATTCAGCAGCAGCTGAGTGGGGCTTTTGAGAATCCCAGAGGGGCCCAGTGAAGCCTGATTCTGGGATTTAGGTGCCTAAGTCCTTTTGTGAATCTAGCTTGTAATGTTCTGAACCCATCTTATTTAACTCATCTTTTTTTTTTCCAGAGGAAGTTTGCCATCTAAGAAATATCCTAGGGTCAACTGTGCATTCCAGACAGAAGAAACTCTTCCGATTAGGCAACGTCATCTGTATTTACGCACCTGTCTGATTTTCATATGTGCTGAACACTCAGTAGCTTCCATTGGCCTCAAGGTGCCTAGCTATGGATTTAGGAACCATCTTTAGGCCACTATGTTTGAATAGGCCCAGCTCATGAAAGGTCAACATGTGCTGGAGGCTCTATGTGCTGGCTTAGGAGGATGCTGACAGAAAAAGACCCCGAAGATCTCCACAACATTGCATTCATTCCATACTGAGGATAAAGCTGAGGAAAGTGAAAAAAACCTTGGAAGAGATAATGAAAATGTTTGAGGGAAAAACATGTGACCAGGTCTGTGGAAGCTATATTTTCTGGATAAAGACTCAGAAAGAAGGGGAAACAACCGAGGTGTTTGTCCAGAATTAACACTGAATTTTTTTTAATATTAAAAAACTCCATCATTAAATACCATAGTTTGGGGGAGCAACATTCAAAAGCTTTGTGAAAAGCTACTCAAGGAAATGGATTTTACACTTGGAAAATCAATATTCATATGTCAAGCAGCACAACGCACATGATGCAAACACCATAGTTAAACAAGGAAGAAAATTATTAACAGAAATTGAAAAGGCAAAGGAAAGAAACATGCCAAAAAAAGGGGTGATATCAGCAATGTGACAGCTGGCAAGAGGTTAGAAAATGTCCAGCTTTGGGGCAAAACTATAATACATGTAATGGGCCTCTTGGGAAAATGTGCAGAGAAATCTGGAAAAACATGGGCGAAAGCTAAATTATAAGGATTCCTCAAATGAGGGGAAGAGCTCTTTTTAAGCACAATGAAGAAACATAAAAGCCGAGCTAATATAAACATAGGCATGAAAGACCTACATGTGACTCAGACTCATTGTACATCACTAATTGCAAAACTCAAGAAAGGAGAAGGACCACTGAGGATACAGCAATTGCTTCTGTAAGTACAAAAGCAGGACAGTGACTAGTAATTGCAACATGCTGTTAGGTTGGTATTCTAGTCCGGGTGACACAACCAGATATTCTCTGGCAACCCAGATCAGTACATGTGAACATGACAAAAGCAGCATGTACTAGACTAGCAGGATTATGGGACGAGCTGGAAAGCAAAGGGCTAAGGATGATACGCTGCAAGCAAGAACACAAACTACAAGTCATGGATGGAGAAATCAACACTTCTCGAAAATCAAGAGCTGGAGAAGTTGTATTCTGTCCGCAGATGAACAATGGCATTCATGAAATTGAGTAAGTGCAGAGTTGCCCAAATTACAGAAATGGACAGCAAGCAGAACCGATGATATCTCTTTAACAACCTGCAAGTCCATGGCACAAAGACAGAATTGATTTGTTTCTTCTGGAGAGACATGATCATCTGATCATAATGGACAATCCTAGCAGCTTGCCAAAAGTAGTGACACATCAGGGTGCCCAGGGCCGGCTCTGGCTTTTTTGCCGCCCCAGGCAAAAAAGCCACCCGCCCCCCCCCAACCGCCGGGGCGCCGCAGGGGAGCGGGGCAGGTCCGTGGCACCGGCCGGGGCACCGGCGAGGAGCGCGGCAGGGGAGGGCGCCGAGCCCGTCCGCGGCCCCGCTCTCCCCGGCGGCCGGAGCATGGCCGGGGACGGCGCTGAGCCCGGCCACAGCCCCGCTCTCACCGGTGGCTGGAGTGCCGCGAGGCGGGCGGTGAGCAAGGCCGCGGCGCCGCTCTCCATGGTGGCCGGAGGGCGGGCGCCGAGCCTGGCCGTGGCGCCGCTCTCCCCGGTGGCCGGAGGGAGGGCGGCGAGCCATGCCGCGGCACCGGTCTCCCCAGCAGCCGGAGCGTGGCAGGGGAGGGTGCCAAGCCCGGCCGCAGAGCCGCTCTCCCAGGCGGCCGGAGGCCCGGGGGGAGGGCGGCGAGCCCAGCCGCGGTCACGCTCTCCCAGCCGGGCGAGGGCAGCGGCGAGCCCATCTGGGGCCCTGCTCTCAGGCCGGAGCGCCGCGGGGCGCCCCAACAGCCCGCCAATATGTTTTAAAAAAAACTAAAACAAAAAACAAACCTGAGCGCCGCCCCCCTCCAGGTGCCGCCCCAAGCACGTGCTTGGTAGGCTGGTGCCTGGAGCCCACCCTGAGGGTACCACAACTTCATCTGTGTTCTAGCACTTTAAATCCAGGTTTACACATCACAGAATTCTGAGGACAATTATAATGGGCAACAGGCTACAGCCCAAGAATAAGGGACTGTGCTAAAACATATGAATTTCTTCTTAATCATCTAGATACACTCAAGCAACTGCATTCATTGAATGGAGGGTTCATCTAATGAAGAGCTTGTTCAAAAAATCAAAAGAAGGTCTGTATTTGGTAATCACAACTAAGGAGGAATCCTGTGATTTAGAAAATCACTGGCAGAATTAATACAAAAGAAATGTGTAATTACATGATAACCAGTCTGTCTTCCCTACCAGCAAACTCCTCAAGGGTCTCTTAGAGCCCAGACCTTGCTTAGCAGGAAACAATCAGTGAATTCCAGCCCTCAAGCTCCTCTGATGCAATACACAGCACCCAACACTGTGCATTCAGAGGAGATATTAACTTTGGTCCTCTGTTAAAGAGTCAGTACATCACAACTTATTAACTGAACTGGGGTAAATACAGCCGTCACTTCAAACACAGCACTGAATTTGTTTATAGTGAAAATAAAACAAGTTTATTAACAAAAAAAGCATTGTTTAAATGACACCAAATGAAAGGGATAAAGTTAGAGATGGTTACAAGCAAATAAAAGTGAAAACACACACCTAAAAGTCTAAAACTTAATCGAGCCAGATACAGTCTTTATTCAAGATAGAGTGGTTGGTTTTGGTTTTGTTGTTGGTTTTGGTTTTGTTGTGGTGGGGGGTGTTTTGTTTGGGGTTTTTTTATACTCAGTCTCCTTTCTAGCTTTTTACTGGCCTGTACCCATCACTGAGATCAAATTGCATGGTTTCTTTATCTCCTCAGGAAGGATAAAGTTGGAGTCTTACTCTCTGTTCCTTATATTCCTAAAGGGATTACTTTTTGTCAGTAAGGTCTCTTGGGGATTTAGCCTCCTGTCTCTTTCTGGAGTGCAAGAGACATGCTAATTCTCTGTCTCAAGTTCAAGAGCAGGATAACCCCAGCTGGTTTCGCTTGATAAATTTAGTTACTAGTAATATGTAAATTGAGGTAAACCCACATTCCTTTGTCTAGGACAGACCTGTTTATCATCTTTACCTAGACTAGGCTGTCTGGTCTGAGACATGTTCTAATAACTTCATACACACGGAACTCATAACTTCACAAGTAATGTTAACACATGCATTTTACAAAGATATTAATAACCAGAATGTTATTAGCTTTCATGTGATACCCCACAAGGCATGTTTTGTACAAATGTTATTACAGTGGTGTTTAGGGTGTGAATACAGGGCACCTAGAGTCACAACCAAATATGAGACATAACCAAAGGATGACAATCTTTACAGGGCTGGAGGGAGACAACAAGAACGGCCATACTGGGTCAGACCAATGGTCCATCTAACCCAGCATCCTGTCTTCTGACAGAGGCTAATGCCAGATGCTTCAGAGGGAATGAACAGAACAGGTAATCATCAGGTGCATCTGTGCATCTACCCATCCTGCACTGCCTCTCCTTTCCTCCACAAATCTGAAGAGAGTCCTTCATGAAGCCTGTGGGGGTGGGGCGGAATATAGTTATAAAGGTGGCTGGTTTCCTCACCACCTTGTGTGCATTAAGGCCTCTCTCTGCATGTGGATCTCAGAGATATGACTGGGCCCAGTGTTAGACTGGTGGAGCAGGTGGGGAAGAAGGGAGTCAGTTCCCGTTTACTCTCCTCTTCTCCACCATTTGTGAATTGTGATCATATTTATAACACCCTGTATTCCCAGCAGGGGAATAGTGGGTGAGTAATGGGAGTGAAGAGAAAACATATTTTTTTCTCTGTAAATTTCAGATCAGTTTGTTAAATTAAAAATGAATGTAGTTTTAAGTAATGGTCGATAGCCATAGAGGTTTCTCTTTTCCATAGGGATTAGGTGTAACGCTCATTGTCATTCTCAGTGTTCTGTCTGAACTGAATGGCAATAGATGGATACCTGTCTATCATGTAAAAATTAATTATTTGCGTAGATTTCTGAAAACCAGAGGCTTCTCTGGGAGGCACCCTTCTGCCCCAATATCCCCCCTAAAGCTATACATAGACATCTGCTCTGCCCAAAGGGGGCTTACCGTAACTGAAGCTCTTGCAGGCTTCCTGTGCACCTGGAGACTTTCCAAATTAATCCTCCATCTGTAGGCACCTGCTTCATGCCAACATGCTCTGAAAATCCCCCAGGCAGGCACCCGCACTGACTAGGATGTTCATTCGTCTTTGCTAGCTCTAAATAGACTTTCCCTGTCCATTTGTCATCCATCCAGTCTCATTTGTCTCCATGTTTTTGGCAGCTAAATATTTAGTCACCATGAGTTGACAGCTATGCATTTAGACAGTGCTGCTGGAGGTGACATATTTAGTGATCAGATCATTCATGACTAAGTATTTCAGCACTTGTGAAACTGGTGACTAACCCGTCAGATGAGAAGAAAATCTTTTAGTATAATTTTAAATTCATTGCCAGATTATTCTATTCTGTAGCGTTCCAATAGCACAGTTCCCCCTCTACCTAAGGAATGGGTGGAGACATCCTGAGAGATGTAGAAACAGCGAACAATCAATGACGGAGCTGGCTGGGGTGTTCCTGTCAACGGGATGATTTTTCTGCTGTAATGCCACTGACCATTATATTCACTACCAATCCACTGCAATGAAATCCTTCCTGCAAAGAAACTCCTTCACATATAAATCTTCCTAGGGATAAATCTTTTCTGGCTCAACCTGTTGTGCCTAGGTATTGTAACACAATATGGTAAATAAGACATCACCCAGTGTGGGGACATAAGGAATGAGGCAAGGAGTAAATGGCAGCTTCAGTGAGATTTTGCTTTGACCAGTTTATTTCAGGCCATTGCTAGCTAGCAATCTGAAATTAACTTGTTTACCACTGTATGACCATATGGATGGACTTGCCTGTGATGTGAAATCCTACTGTACAAAGGCCACTGAAATGAGTTCACTAACTAACAAGATTTTATGCACAGAAGGTGAAATTCACACCAATACCGAGGTCTCCAAAAAGCCCTCCCCACAACATTATCTCCCCCAGTGCACCTCTCTGGGCAGAGCAGCTGCAAAGATGGGCTCTGAATAGGCTGAGTGTCATTGGGGTAAACTTGCTGGAAGAGGGTCCATAGAATACATGTTTATGTAGATTGTGCCCCGAACTCTCACAAAGGCCATGCCACTATTTTGCTGAGTCACAGAGGGCTGTCCTACAGCCCTGTGGCCTACCAGTGGGTGGGGAGAAGAAGTCCATCCCCTGCCCTGCTAGAGTTCCTTGTACAATGCTCATTTACTTCTGCATGTGTGAAATTTTCCCATAGAGGTAGTATGGAACACTAACTGAAAGAAAAGGTTGCTCTGTTATGCATTTTCCTAAGTTCAACAAGACACTGCTTATACATACCTTGAATAGGAAATGTATTACATTCACTCCAAAGACCATACCATTGCAAGGTTTCTTCCTCCGCTCCCCTCCCCACCCACATCCCCATCAAAAATACCAAAGGATTCAGAACTCATTTGCTGTGCAAACGAAAAAGAGGGTTGAACACTGAGATTTTTACATTATTTGTGTATCTGGAAATCAAAATTGTGTTAACTGGGTCAAATCAATTTTTCTGCACAACAGAGGTAGGCTAAGAACCTGAATACTATGTTTCAGTCCATTGTGAACTGAAATTTATAAGTCCCACAAACCTCATGTTTATTATTGAAACCAATGACAAACGCTAAACTATAACAGCTTTGCCAGGCAGTATACAAAAGCATCACTCCTAGTTTATAGTGTAAGTATGTGCACAAATATGTAAGGGATGAAGGGCATATTTATTTGTACTGTGGTAGTGCCGAGAGAACACCCAAGGACCAGGGCCTTGTACTAGTAGCACTGCTCACACAAACAATGAAAATACAGTCCTTACTCCAAAGAGGTTACCATCTAAGCTGAGAGATAAATATGTGATTTTAAGACTATAGAACGCAAAATGTCCTATATACATGCTACATTTTGTATAAACCCATGACCCCAATGTTATATCTGATCACAAGGAGAAAAATATCTTTAGTTACCCTCATATCACTTACCACATACAATGTCATATGTGGATTGCACAGCCAATGGTGTCTGTTCCACTCAGTAACAGTGCAATGAGCATTCTGTTTCTGATTGGGCAGTTTTTCCCCCAATAAAATGTCTTGTAGTAGAATAAATGTGTTTGTGCAGTGGTGGCTATTTGTCACTGTAGACCCTGACACAGGCATTAAAGCATCTGCCATTTAGAACTATGTGTCATAACCACCCAACATGAGAGCTGTAATAAAATCCTCCCTTCCTATCCCGAACTAGAAATGTCTGTTTAGTTAGCAAGATTGCACCTCTAGACAACTATCAGACGTGTAACCGATCTGAGCACCAAACTCCATATCAAATCAAAGGAAAACAACAATAATTAGAAACAGCCATTCAGCAAAGGCCTCAGTGAAAACAATTTTTTAAATTCTTCCCCAAAATAATTCAGAAAAATATGTTAACTTTTCAGACTGCTGCCATTTGAATGTGCATTTGCCACTCCCACTCCTAGACTATCATTGAAACTGTCCCAAGGCATATCAACATTTTCCAGGGTGAATTAGAGAGATTATTGCTTCCACCTAAATTTCAGTTCTCTAAAACAATAACTATACTTGTGCTGTCACTTGGATATTGACATATTTATTCACAAACACATACATGCAGGCTACACGCACCTTCACCTAATTATTGTCTAAGGCCCAACTCCTGCATCGCCTTCTGTGTGGGCAGACCCCTGTGTTTGAATTGAGCGGATTGATTTCAGCTGGGCTCCATCCAGGTGCAATGGTAAGTTGCAGAATCAGAGCTTGTATGTGTTGCACATGCATGTAGTTTTGCATACATGACAATTTGTATGTACAAATAATGTAATCTATGCACACAAGCAGGATTCACCTGCCCAAACAAAGTAGTTAGGTAATGTAAATAATAATATTTGTGCCTGTAAGCAAGCTCTGTGCAAGCAAAATCAGTTGAACATCTAACTACAGAATTTGCAAGTGTAAATCATGTACCAATTCTGGGCCAGGTTGCCCCCTACAGATTGCTAGGGGAGTTCATAGAGTTTAAGGCCAGAAGGGACTACTAAAATTATCTAGTCTGACTTCCTGCATAATACAGGCTATAGAATGTCATCCAGACATTCCTGCAGTTGGGTGGATTATTCTACCCTACATGTAAGTGAAGTTCTCCTTGTGCATTTCTCCCATGGTTGTTCCATGGTATAGACAGGGTTTGTCCCCTAACAGAGCGAACAGGGGGTTTAGCCCCCAATGCCAACAGACCTCAGGAAACTTGTGGCAGCTAGGTATCTCTGTACAGCAACAGAGACATCAGGCCTCTGACCTTTACTCAGGGTCCCCTTGGTGTCTGTTGTCTGCCTGCCTGCCTATCTAGTCTGTTTATCTAATCTATCTATGTACACCCTATGTGTGCTGGAGATAAATTGTAGATCCAGGTGATAAATACATTTATCATGGGCCTATGACCAGCTCTACTGTAGTTTGCCCATGAATCCATCTCTTGTAGTATTCAAATCTCCAAGCAGCTTCAAACAGCTGCCCCTTAAAAATAATAATAAAAACAACAAAATAAATGTTTCCATCCTTCCCTTCCCCCACCCTCAGGAATATTGCACTACTTTGAGGCCCAAGATGGGGCAATATTCAGTCCTAGCCCAGTTACAAGTTTGAGGTCTGTTATTTCATGACCCTAAAAGGACAGGAAGGTCCTGAGATATCAGACCTTAAAACAGCAACATATTGTATATGGAAATGTATTTTATATCATATTTAGAAGTGTCCAAAATGTATTAGTTTTAACTGTTCTGCCCCACTGATGTATGCAGTGTAGTTGTAGCTGTGTCAGTCCCAGCATATTAGAGAGACAAGGTGTATGAGGTAATATCTCATATTGGACCAATTTCTGTTGGTGAGAGAGACAAGCTTTCGAGCCACACAGAGCTCTTCTTCAGGTCTGGGAAATGTACGCCAAGTGTCACAGCTAGATGCAAGGTGGAACCAATTGTTTAGCGTAAGTAATTAACACATATTTTAAGGGACCATTCAAGGTAGAGTGGGCCATTAACACCCCTTCAGTCATAAGCCAAAGAGAAGGGGTTAGTGGGCTATAGATTGTTGCAATAAGCCATACATTCAGTGTCTCTGTTCAGTGCATGATTTTTTGTGTCTAGCAGAGTTATGAATTTAAGTTCCCAGGCTCGTCTTTTGAAAGTGCTGTGCAAATTTCCTTTGAGGATGAGGACTGATAGGTCAGATATAGAGTGATTGGTTTGTGAAAAGTGTTCAAATGCGGGAGACATGGTGTTTTTGTCTTTTATTATTTTCCTGTGCGAGTTTGTTAGAGAGTGCAGTGATTGTCTGGTGTCACTCATATAGTTGTTACTGGGGCATTTAGTGCACTGGATGAGGTACACCACATGTTGTGATAGGCATGTATAGGACCCATCCAGAGGTGAAAGTAAGCCGGTACTCCCTGGTACGGTGTACCGGCAAGAGCCAATGTGCCGTACCGGGGTGGATCAGCTTCCCCGGGCGCAATTTATAGGGCCTTGGGCTCCCAGCAGCAGCTGGGGCTCCGGAGACAATTTAAAGGGCCCAGGGCTCTGGCTGCCACTACCACCCCGGGCCCTTTAAACTGCTGTCGGAGCTTCCGGCTGCCGCTATTACCCCGGCGGGGTGGGGTGGGGGAAGGAGGCACATACCAGTACAGGGTGGGCCGGGGCTGGTTCTGACCCCCCCCAGCCCCACCCCTTCTGCCTGAGGCCACGCCCTTTCTGGCAGCTAGAGTTGCCCCCGCCCAGCCCCATACCGGTAAGTCCCTAGACTTACTTTCACCCCTGTACCCATAGAGCTTGAAGGGTGTGTTGTGGGGCAGGAGTTGATCATTTGTAGCAGTGAAGATATGTTTTCAGGTTTTGCATCTGGTGTTCTAGCAGGGTCTGGTGCTGCTTTCAGTTGGTGTGTCCTGATCTGTGGGAAGCTTGATTCTGATGATGAGCTTGGGGAGGCTGGGGGGTTGTTTGAAGGCAAGAAGAGGGGGTTCAGGAAAGATTTCTTTCATGATAGGGTTCCCATTGAGTATGGATTATAGTTGTTTGATGATATCCCATATGGGTTCCAGTGTGGGGTGATAGGTGACAACTAGGGGCATGTAGTCGGCAGGCATTTTATTTCTGTATTGAAGCAGCTTGTCTCGGGGTATTTGGGTGGCCCATTCCATGATGAGATCTACTTCTCTGGTGGAGTGTCCTTGTTTGGTGAAAGCGTTTTTAAGTGTGTTAAGGTGTATATCCCGGACTTTCTCCTCAGAGCATATTCTGTGGTATCTGAGCACTTGGCTGCAGATCATAGATTTCTTGGTGCATTTGGGGTTGGTTACTGGCTCTATGAAGATGAATGTGGTGATCCAGGGATTTCTTGTATATGGGTGTCTGTAGGGTTCCATAGCTGAAGCTGATTGTGATGTCCAGGAAGTTGATGCTGGTGTGAGAGTGTTCTAGAGAGAGTTTAGTGAGTGGGTGGTGGTTGTTGAAGTTGCAGTGGAAATCTATGAGGGAGTTTAAGTTGTCTGTCCAGGGGATGAAAATATAATTGATGTATCTCAGGTATATCATTGGGAAACCTCCCAATGGATGGTCCAATAAAAGATATTACCTTATCCACCTTGTCTCTGCTCCACTGAGTTCTGTACAGTTGGACTCATGGGGTGACACTTTGTGATGTGCTTTTTGGAGCCTAGAACTCTCAAGCCAGGGAAAATGGGGGCTAAAGTGTCTTTAAGCTACCTTTTCCCCTTCTGGATTCTGGTTGTTCTGGGGGCTGGAGTAGGCCCAGCACAAAGTAGACAGCCTTGGGAGCCTGTGTAAGTTATGGCATCCCCCTCAGGCCAACCTATGGGAAGGAGTGCTGCTCAGAATCTCTAAAGCATTGTTTGCTATCACCTCACCCTTGACCTGCCGCTAGACCTACCCTTGGAATGTTCCTGATACCAGGACTTGCAAGGGGTCCTCAGAAGACAGCCTTCTTCTGCATTTCCTGCACAGGGGAATCCTCCGCTGATGAGAACCAGTGCTGTTAGAGCCCCTTTAAACCTCTCTGGCTCTTTTACCTGGCATAAAGAGGCCACAGTGGGGATGAGAACCCCAACCATGGTAACTAAGGGAGACTGGACAGAGGAATAAGAAAACTAGCCTCAGTAAAATAATGTAAAATTCTCAAAATTTCTAAAATGCTCCTTCTAAAATGTATGGGGCATACACAGAATACATGAGTGCATGGTGTAATATAAAGACTTCATCTGCAGCTGTTGAAAATTACACAGAAATCTCTTTGGGGCTAATATTTCTCATTCTTGTTCTAAGACAAGGCAGTTCTAGAAAAGGCAGTGTGGAGCCAAGTGGAGCAAACAGAGCCAAGTGGAGAACCATTAAAGGCCAGTGAAGCCCAGGAGGATATGAGAGACTCAGCAGCAATGAGCAGACACCCTTTCTTGACAGCTTCCACAGCTCAGAGGACTGGCCCTGTCACCTGAGAAGCTGGCTGCAGGCTGGCCCAAGAGCAAACTTTGCTCGTCTCAGCTCTGGCTGGCTACTCAATTAAGTGCTGGCCTGGGGGTTTGCCATGGTGATGGGCAGTTGTCAAACTGGTCAAAGATTTTTAACTGAAACGTATTTTGAGGAAAAATGGGTTTTTAGTCTACAACATTTACTTGTAAATCATTGACTGTGACAGAGTTAACTCCCTGCACTCTGATCACTCTGCCACCCATTAGTTCTCTGGAGAAGGCTGTCTGGGGTAATTGAAGTTAATTACCTAATCAGGTGGGGGGCTGGGTGAGCTAAAGAGTCAATTAACCCATTAGCTCAGGACTGATAAGACAGGCACAGGAAGGATGTGAGGGAGAGAAGAACCAGGCTGGTTGAGTCTAGTCTCAGTGAAGGGAGAATTCTGCTCCTCTCAAGACCTGGGGGGAAGGGCCGCAAACACAGGGGATGGTGTAAATAGCAGAGCTGCCTGGGACTCTGGTGTTAGTGGAGGGATCTAAACTAAACAGCACAGCATGGATACCTAATTAGTGGTGTCTGAGCCCTTTGTGTGGGGTGAGAAGGCAGGAGGGGAGTGCACCCTGCTGCATTGACATTAGAGAGCTTTATTGTTTCTGTGAAAAACGTGTAGACATAAATGTTTGTTAAAAATACTATTCAAGTAATTATCAAAAATGTTATTGATCAAAACCCAAGGTTTTAGTAAACAAAAAATGTTGGTTTCCATTTTGGGTATATTTTTCATAATGTTTGTGGTAAAAAATCAATTAAATATGTGACAAATTTCCAAACAATGGAAAATGGGTCCATTCTGAACCCTTTGAAACAAAAACAACTTTAATTTTGATTTTTTTTATTTTAGTTTTTAATTTTTCAGCCACTCTAGCTGGTTGGTCTTGGCTCTACTGGCCCCTCCTCTGAAGCCCCAAGTTCCCCAGAGCAGCAGTGGAGGACACAAGAAGATAACTTGTGAAAATACAACAATAGTAATAGCTACAAAATGTTCCTTTTTTTAATTCCCATGAGCTTATTATTATTATTGTGTTATGGTAGTAGCCATATGGCCCAATGGAGATCAGGACCGTTTTCTGCTTGGTTATGTACATACATATAAAAAAGAGACAGGCCATCCTCTGAAAAGCTTGAAATCTAAACAGACAAGAAAGAGAAAGGATGAGAGAAAGTCAGGATTATTATCTCCTTTAAAGATGGAAAATTGAGGCATTGAGAGAAAGGGGCAACAAAAGTGCCCTAAAAGTGGGGAGGCCACCAGCACCCGAACCGTGGCTCCACATCCCATGTCACCCCTTCCTCCTGAGGCCTCGCCCCCATGTCATCAGTAATGGACCGATCCTCCATGAACTTGTCTAATTCATTTTTAACAATGTTCTATTTTTGGCCTTCACAATGTCCCCTGGCAATGAGTTCCACAGGTTGACTGGGTGTGTGTGAAGAAGTACCTCCTTATGTTTGTTTAAACCTGCTGCCTATTAATTTCATTTAGTGACCCCTAGTTCTTGTGTTATGTGAAGGGGTAAATAACACTTCCCCATTCACTTTCTTCACACCATTCATGATTTTATAGACCTCTATCATATCCCCTCTTAGTTATCTCTTTTCTAAGATGACCAGTCTCAGTCTTTTGAATTTTTCCTCATATGGAAGCAGTTCCATATTCCTATTCATTTTTGTTGCTCTTCTCTGTACTCTGGATTTATGTAGTGGTATTATGATATTTACTGTATTACTATCTATCCCTTTTCTAATGGTTTCTAACATTCTTTTAGCTTTTTTGACAGCCACTGCACATTGGACAGATGCTTTCAGAGAGCTATTCATGATGATTCCAAGATCTTTCTTGAGTGGTAACTTTATTTCGTATGTATAGTTGGGATTATGTTTTCCATGGGAATTACTTTGCACTTATCAACATTAAATTTCGGTTTCTCAATCTCCCAAATTAGTGAGATCCCTTACTAATTCTTGGCAGTCAGCTTTGGACTTAACTATGTTGAGTAATTTTGTATTGTCTGCAAATTTTGCCAGATCATTTATGAATATATTGAGCAGCAAAGACCCTAGTACAGATCCTTGGCAGACCCTGCTTTTACCTCTCTCCATTGTGAAAAGAGTCCATAGGACCTACAACTTAAAAAGGAATGGCTGTGTGTGGACCTGAAATAGGATGACTTGTGTAGCTGCAATGCGCCACTTCAACTTGAGCTGGTGCAATCATGTTGGTTTAGGTTGTAGTAATGCAAGTAGATGGAGCTCGTGAGTTCAGGGCCCTCAGAACATACCCGTAGGTGTGTGACACCAAATGTGGTATAAAACAGATACAGTTGCTCTGGAGCAAAAGGAATCACAAAAATATGAGTTTCTGGTACACATTGGAGAAGCCATTTGAAGTGCACATATTTATTGACCCTCCTAACTTATAGACAATGTTACCTATTATTATGTGCCAGTAATGGAAATCTTTCTAACTTTGTCATACAGGTATATCTGTTTTGTAGAGCACTCTTGTATCATTTCTCATATATAGATGTTTGATGTGGAGAGAGAGAGAGAGAAAGTTGGGACAACAGATTTCAAGCTATTAAGGTGATATTCACTAGTTTGCTGTCAGTTGAATGAAATATTGTTGGTCACATTAACATGTTCAACGCAACTGAAAGCCAACTTCCCACCTCAGTGCTCTATTTAATAACAATTACTTTCCATTTCATTTATTTTTTAATCTTTTCTTTTGCATAGCAGTTTGTTTGGATTTTTTTCCAGGAAACATTTTTTAGTTTGGGAAACTTCCATTTTTTTTCTTCTCCAGTAGCAACTCCTCTTCCCCCCCCCCACCCCCAGCATTCCCTCTGATGAAGGAAGGAAGGAAACAGAAAAATGGGGAAAACCCACATATATTTACAACATATTTAACATATGTACTGTTTATTAAATATAGCCTTCAATAGCTAAACACAATCAGACTTCGAGTTGGTTCCATTGGTCAGGAATCAAAATGTAATTACATTTGCTTTGAAGCATCCCTTGAAACAATATGAACATAAGAATGGCCCTACTGGGTCAGATCAAGGGTCCATCTAGCCCAGTATTATGTCTTCTGACAGTGGCCAGTACCAGGTGCCCCAGAGGGAATGAACAGAACAGGTAATCAAGTGATCCATCCTCTGTGGCTCATTCCCAGCTTCTGTATCTATGGTACAGAGGCTGTATCTATCTGTAGCTATCTATATAGAGCATGTTATGATTTATTATGTATATACAGTTGTAGCTAGCAGACATAATAAAGATGGGGCCCCTTTGTGCTCAGCACTGTACAAACACATGGGAGGTAGTCCTTGGCCCAAAGAGCTTACATTCGAAATAGTGTACTCTTTTGTATTGAAACTAGTAGTTTAACTGAGCATGTTGAACTTTTGTGGGTCCATTTAAAACCAGACATTGCCATGATTTATGAAGAGGGATATGGGGCCTGATCCCGCAGTATTTACTCAATCTGAACCAAAATCCCATTGATTGATGAGCCCCTAATGTCAAGTATCAGTTCACAATCAGTTTCTGAGGATCAGTCAATCCAATGATCAATTCCATTATATCAAGGAATTTAGCGGCAGGGTAATGGTTCCCTTCACAAAGGACTGAGTTTGAAGGGCCCGTGGATAGAGCTGCTGATATTTCATGGGCTTAGTTCTTTATTTTTACTCTCTCTTTTTTTGTTAATATCTGCAAACTGTAATCAAACAAGGAAAGAAATTATACATGATTTTGCATCTGGTGGGCTGAGACTCAGTGAGATGAGTGGCAGATATAGGGTAAGGTGCTTTTCTCCTGAGATATCCCTTCTCCGGGACAGCTGGGTGGATCACTTTTTAGGAGATAGAGCGCCCCAGTTTGCCCTACGATCAATAACTGTGCTCACCAGACACCGACACTTACAGTGTGTGTAAGTACAATACTTAACTTAGTACCGGTGCCAATAATGTATAATGATCCGTGGAAGACAGGTTGCCTGCTCCTCCAAGCTGAGCTATGCCTTGGCAGCCTTCCTGCAAGTGTATGTTGCAGAAGAGTGTGTACCGCTTATAACCTTGGACTGGCACTAATGGTCTGGGTCACAGGAATGGCATGTTTCGAAGAGGGGGGAAAATAGCATGGACTCTTCTGAAAATATTAACCCGTCTATTTGGAGAGTAACCGTTGCCTTTGAAACCTTGCTCTACACACCTATATTTAGCACGGGAGGAGGGAAGGAGAAGAGGTTTCAGTTTTAAAGCTCCGCTGTTTGCCCTAAAATCAACCCCTCCCTCCCCCACCCCCCATCTGAACCAGGGCAGATTCGCACAGAGAGGTGTGGCCGCTACCCTTTGGAATTATTCCCCCCAATCCACCTTTGCTTTTCCACTTCATCCCGCGTTCACGAGCTGGGTTTGCGATTTTTATTCCCCCCTTTTCCTCCCCCCCCCCCCCGCAAACAGGAGATGTTCCCCCAGACGGAGCCCACGATACTGGTTGGAATCAGATTTGGAGGGTGATGCACCGCGACAGCTAAAAGTTGGATAGAGTTTCAGCAGCTACTATATATAAAGCAGGGGGACTTATGTCACTGCACTAATTAAATTCCATCTGGGTGGCTCCTCTGGGTTTTTTTGAGCCTATCACCCAACTCCAGCAGGCAGAGAGGCCGAGGGGAGAGCATGATGATGGACCTTTTTGAAACTAGCTCCTATTTCTTCTACTTGGACGGAGAAAATGGAGCTCTGCAGCAGCTGGAGATGGCAGAGGGGTCCCCTCTGTACCCGGGCAGCGATGGCACTTTGTCCCCCTGTCAGGACCAAATGCCCCCAGAGGCTGGGAGTGACAGCAGTGGAGAGGAGCATGTGCTGGCACCCCCGGGCCTACAACCCCCTCATTGCCCCGGCCAGTGTTTGATCTGGGCTTGTAAGACCTGCAAGAGGAAATCGGCCCCCACCGACAGGAGGAAAGCAGCCACCCTGCGGGAGAGGAGGCGGCTGAAGAAGATCAACGAAGCCTTCGAGGCTCTGAAAAGGAGGACTGTGGCAAACCCCAACCAGCGGCTGCCAAAGGTGGAGATCCTGAGGAGTGCCATCAGCTACATAGAGAAGCTGCAGGATCTCCTGCACAGGCTGGATCAGCAGGAGAAAATGCAGGAGATTGGGGGAGACCCGTTTAGCTTCAGCCCCAAGCAGGGAAATGTAAGCACAGCGATTGTACTCAGTCCCCTCCTGCCCCCTGAAAGTCAGCTGCGAAACCGCCTTCCACATTTTTTTCTCTCCCTCTTCCTTAATGTAGTCTGTCAATCCAGAGCGCCGGGCACACTAACAAGCGTTTAGCAGACTTCGCGGTTCGCGAGGGAAGTATAAGTCGTTGTTGAGAAGTCCAGCAGGCACCCTGGCTGCCCAGAGGAGCAGCGATCCTCTTTGCTAATACTTGTTCTCTCCTCTCTCTCTCTCCCCTCTGCGCTCTGCGTGTTTACTTCAGATCCCAAGTTCGGATTTCCTGAGCACCTGCAGCTCCGACTGGCAAAATGTTTCTGATCATTCCAGAGTGTTAGCAATCAACGCCAAAGAAGGTAAACTTCAGGATTCTCTTTACGTGTGTACAATGTATATATCCGTGTGTGTGAGAGAGAGAGAAAGAGAGAAATGGATCTATTCCGTTAGTGGAAAAAGCATCTTACTGACAGTGCTGAGAAAAATGAACACTGTTACTGTATTGTACGCTGATATATAAATATTGTAATTTTGCTCATAAGTGTTGTTTCCTTTTCCTAATATGTGAATATCGGTCCTTGTCAGATCCTCTCTTTCTTAGAGCTATGTTCCTTTCTGTCATTCCCTTCTGTCTATCGATCCCTGTTTAAAAAAAACTATACTAAACACTCTATTTATCTTTTTTATTATTATTGTTATTATTTATTATTATTTATTATTTTATTTTATTATTTTATTTATTATTAACCAGGAGCCTCCATCGTTGAATCTTCAGCTTCTAGCAGCCTTCGTTGTCTTTCTTCGATAGTGGACAGTATTTCTTCAGAAGATCCCAAACTTCCCAGCGTGGAGGAAGTGGTAGAGAAGTAGATCTGCATTTGGCCTGGTAGTATTTTGAACGCAGATAACAAGGAACTCACCCCACACCCTATAAATGAAATAATGAATTAATTTAATATTTTAGCAATCCCAGACAGGGGCCTTGTTAAAGGCACTGGTAGGCAGATAAAGTTAAATCTTCTTAAAAAGAAATGTTCCTCAAATAATTGTACAATCCACTTCTTTCTTTCTTTCTTTCTTTCTTTCTTTCTTTCTTTCTTTCTTTCTTTCTTTCTTTCTTTCTTTCATGTTGTATAGACCACTCCTTTTTTATTTAATATATTTACTTGTTTTCTGGTGATCCACTTTGTATAATACTCAACAAAAAGTTCATTCCTGTCTGAGTGAAGCTGTTGTTTGGATTTCCTGTTAGACTTATTTAAAGAGTTCTTAGGTTGTGTTTTTGTACATAATTTTAGTACTTTTTTATGTAAACCGGATCCATATATATATTTAAATTGTGGAATGTGATATTGTATATAAGAACGGCCAGATTTAATGGGTATGTAAAATAAAGTTCTTTGTGTTACAAACGTCCCAGCCCCGCGAGCCATTATTACTTTAAATTGTGGGCCCGATCCTGCTCCCATTAGAAATACATTTTGCCATTGACTTCAGCGAGATCAGGACCCAATTCGGTCAATCCAAATAAAAACTGTTTAAATTAAGAGGTTGCAAATATTTCCATCCGGAGCAGCGTCTCTTTAACTGTCTAAACAGTTTCTCTTCTACCCAGAACCGCACAGAATGCCTTAATTATTTTCCTCTTGTTTTGCATTAGCAGCCTTCCACAGCTGAGATGTGTGACTGCTGCTGTGTATAGGATTGTAGGAGGCCTACGTTCACCCAGGCCAGTGTCTCCCTCGGTGGCAAACGCAGTGGATCTACAGTCCATGTCATTAAATCGCTTGGGAAAGCGCTTCCACTCGGCTCCTGACTTATTCGGGGCTATATTTACCCTGCATGTTTGAGCTGCTGCGCTGCACATGCTTGGAGGAGCCTGCAAGGGGGAAGCCTGTTCTACCAAGCAATGTCTAGGAGAGGGTCAGTCAGACTCCTGTGTTTAATTAACCAGCTCCTGAATTCTTCTCCGGTTTTCTTTTTGGGGCTGGAGGACTTGCACCCAACCCCTGTTTGCAGCAGAATTTATGGGCCTGGCTGGTTTCCTAGTGGACAGAAAAGGGCTCTGACAGGAGCCAGCTCCCGTGGGGTCTAGAGGGCAGAGACTTCTTTCGAAGAAAGGTGACTCCTTCTGCCTTCTCCTACCCTGCAGGGGGAGCTTAGGGCCCCCAGGGGCGGAAAGAGTTAAGTGGCTGAAAGTGGGGACGAGGAGGAAAAACAACACGTGAAGCCTTTCAGTCAGTTCGGTAGGAAAACAAACCCTAGAGTGGAGGGTGGAAAAGCAGGAGCTACTCCCAGTAAGGACTTTAGGGCTTGTAACAGATTTGTTTATGATCTCGGGAAGGGACGACCACCAAGAAACTAAACCGCTGAGTGTCTCCCCCCAGCTCCCCACCACTTCATGGTAACTAACAAGAGGAAGCGTCTCATTGCCACGCAGTTAAAATGTCCCTTTGTCGCCTCTGCTCTAACTTGAATCCTTCAGATTTAAAAAATACAGTGTCACTCCCATGTTCCTTCTTAGCCAGCATGCTAGGGGAACAAGGTGGGGCAATGGCTGGCGAAAGGGAAAGCACTCACTCAGCTACAGCCAGAAACTCTCCATTACAGAACGACTTGCTATTCCTCCCTTCCTATGCTGGCTGCGTCGCCTGCTATAACAATTCGCCGGTGCCCACGTTGTTATTTGGTTGGGTGGTGGTGGCTTTTATTTTTGTAAGTCTGCCACTTAAGAGCATTTCCAGTTGTTGAAGGCGGGGATTTGTGTGTCTCAAGCAGTGATAAATAGAAACAAGTTTGTGAGGGTGTAATTCCATTATTTCCCCCCTCCCCTCCACGTTTGAAATAAACTCTCTGCTGTATAGAAATAACAGAAGGCAGGACCGTTGGAAATCTACACCGCACCAGTGTGGTTTTCCACACAAAAATCCAATGCTTGTGGTAAGAGAGGGTGGCTGTTGCCCTGGCTTTCATGTAGCGCTTTAGCTTCATCAAAAATATACAACGAAGCTTTTAACCCCCGCTAGAAGCTAGTCGTGTTCTTAATAATCTAGTTCAATGCCTACACAAATAAGAGGAGGGTCCCCATCTAGTACCACTCAAGCAAAACTCTCACTAGCTTTACTTTTCCTGAGTACAGAGGGCCAGATTTAGCCTTAAAATTGTAACTCTCCTCAAAAGGAGAATTTCATGAGCATCTCATGCACACCTTGGGAAAAAAGCTCTTTCTTCCTCTCGCTAACGGGTAGGTTTTATTCACATCCGAATATTGACGTCAAGAGACTATATTGTCCGACAGTGTTTGGACCCCGAAATCCATGTCGTCTCCAGCAACGGGGTAACATGAGAAATTGTTTGGAATAAGTTGGAGTAAAGAAGGTTTTTCGTTAAATAAAGAAAATATTTCCCAAAGAGACTCCCTGTGACCTCGATGGCTGTCGCTGACATGCAAGGCTTCCCAATGAAAGTCCTCAGTGTGTTTGCAATTAAAATGTTTTTGTTTGATATTAATAACGATAATCTTTACCTAAGTCTAAAGCCAAAGCAAACAGGGCCCTGGAAGCACAAAATCAAGAGGTAATAACTCGGTAAAGATAAACAGTTTGTGATTTAATCTAGCCTCTTTCCACGGGGGGTTGGGCGCAAAATTATCAGGTTTAAACTAATGAAAGTGATTTTCTGCCTACATTTTATTAAACGTGGAACAAAGCTCCTGGAACATGACTCCCCAAATGTCCCTTTTAAGGCCTGGCTCCTGCAGCTTCACCTGTATTGCGTAACTCATAGCCTGTGTATTTATTTATATTGAGAATAGAGGGGAGGGGGACTTGACGGGCCCATTCATTTCATGGATCCAACAGCTATTGTAATATACGATGGAATGAAACAGTGAGGTCATTCACTTGAGGCCCTATAGACAGTCATTGCAGTTGAGGTTCCCCTGGGGACTAGAATCCCCTGGTGGAACAGATGGAATGTGGATACAATGGTGGTGGGAAAAGATAAAGGTAGATGAGACTGGGTTTAGGGTTAGGGTTAGCGTTAAATCCCCACTAACTACTGAAGGACAAATGTAATGTTCTCTTCCTAAGTGAAAGGATTACATTCAATGAAATATATTCAGATTAGCAGATAGTGGGCCCGCTTCTTGTTCGGGTAAAACTGCCACCCACTTCAGGGGCAGAGAAGCAGAACCGGGATTGGCTCCAGCGTTGTTGATGAAATCCGAGAAGACCGTGGCACACGGGTGCGATGCAGCTATATTCAAAGGGAAAAGTCCGAGCTCTCGAACACTCCTAAGGAGCACTTGATAGGATCGTTATGTGGCTGGGGGGACCCAGGGTAGCGTTTTGCCAGAGCTTTGCCCTTTTATGGCAAGTGTGGCTGTTTTCCCCCGGAGGAGAGAGAGCTGGAGGTGTGTGGGAGGGCTTGAATAACTCAGCCATGTGCTCGCTTGGGTTTCCCCTTCTTCTGTAGCAGCAGGAACTAGCAACTTTTCCCATTCTCAAGGCTGCTAAAAACCCTCGTGTCCCTTTGATCTCTCTTGGGAGTCCCAGAATGCAAGCAGAGGCCAATGTCTTCTTCAGCTGGCTTCTATACAAATCCTTCCCGCAGCTCTGGCAGGTACTAATGTGTTTACTTAGGTGCGCGCAGTTCCCAGAGCTTGATGGAACCAAAAGTTTAGCACGTTGTTGGCGTCCCCTTTAATACAGGTCCAACTGGGAAAGAGTTTTTGTTCCTAGTTAGTTCTGGAGGCGGATTGCTGAAGAGGACCTCGGATGGCACGGTTATTACTGAATTGGCTATCTATCCAGGAGCTAAAACTTCCACCGATTTAGCATTCCTAAAAGTAATTGGAACTAACAGAATTAAATGAATCTTGCAAACCATTATTGATATACACTGGAACAAATCCTTATCTTGCAATCTGCACTCAGGCAAACGTGCCACCGGCCCCAATTGGGATTTTGCCTGAATTTTCGAGAACAGCTAGTTTCCTCTGTATTTTCTTGGCTGGGATTGTAATGTGTATTTTTAATAAAGGATGCCCCCAAATAAAACCTCAATAAGTTTAGACTCAGCTGTTAAATATTTGAAGTCCTGATCCGTGAGTTTGCTTAAGAAAACTCAATGGTAGTTTTGCTTAAAGTGGGGACTACAGTAACTGCCTCTTGGCTTCAGCTGTCTTTACAATTAATTATATATAAGATCTGGTGCTTTTAAAGTAGAACATTAATACAGCCCCAACAAGGGAAATTGTGTTCTGCAATCAGTGCCCCACACTCATTGGCACACAATCTCTTTACTTCACACGCCTTTACTTCACACAGTGGTTAAACTTTGGGTCATATCTGTAAAGATGGTAGCAGCATGTGGTAATATTTTCATACACCGATATTTACATTTCAGTCCTTAACGTTCTACCCACATTTTGTCAAATTGAACTTTCCTTGTTTGGTTGGGTGGTTCATTGGTTTCTTCCGTTTTTCCAAGTAAAGTTAGAGTCAAGCCATTTCAGAAGAGGGGAGAAAAGTCATGAAATAAAATCTGCTGTTCAATAATTTTGCTCTTAAAAAAAACCTATTCCTTCTTTTATGGTGGGGGGAAAATAATCGTTAACTGGTCAAAAATGTGTATATATATAGATTCCGATTGACTGAGGGGCGCCTTTGAAATGCTGTGTTCTTTTCTTCTGTGAAGATTTCTTGCTACTGTACTTTTTAAAAAATCTCTATATTTTTTCTCTGTTTTAACAAGACTTTGAAAGCCGTGTTGTCCCATTCTCGGCATTTCAATCCCCAGGTCTCAAAACCCCACCACCCCCTCGCAGCAGCCTCATTAACCAACCTTGTCGTTTGTGTTTTTTCCTGCTTCTTTTAGTTCTACTACTCGCCGGCTTGCTGCACGTTTGCAAATTTGTTTTGAGATCACTTTACAAAAGGAAGCTGGCACCTCTAAGGGATACTAATTACAGATTTTCCTGAGTGACAGCATCTTTTTTCCAAAGATTCAGGAGGAAGGGAAACAACCTTCAGAATTCCCCTAAGACCCTTGGGAAGGGCACATTTCTAAACAACCTCAAACAGTCTGACTAAGGAGCTACAGATTCGAATGCAAGGAGAGACACAGACAATAGTGTGTAAGGCATACCAATGGGGGTTGGCATTGTTACTACAAGATATCTTGTGCACACTTGGAGAGAAACCACCAAAAGGTGATCAGAACAGTGTAACTTGCACTTTAAAGACCAAGTTTATTTGTGCGCAAAGCATAAATCTGTAAACAGGTCTATTTTAGCCAGCCTGAATATGCTACATTAAAATATCCGTGTGCTACACTCCAAGAAAGTCTTCAAGTTACTGCTGACCAGAACCGCTTTATTTGGCTGATGATTTCTTTCAGAACCACTGAGAACGGCAACGTTTCCAACGTGGTCAGCTGAATGTTAACCCGGACTTCAATAGAGAGAGCTGAAATTCGGAGCTTTCCTTTTCTGTAACTCTATTCCTTTATCAGCGCTATGGCTTTAATACAGTATTCATTTCAAAGCACTGGCCGTTTATGGCCCTAAATAAACTGGAACAGGACAGATGTAGCCTTTCCAACCGCTTAGATAACTATATACCAACTTTTTGAAAGGGGTGTGGGCAGGGTTTTATTTATTAAACCCTTTTATTTCTTCCTCTGATATATTTTTAAATGGGGTTTCACCTTAAAGCAATAACATTTCCCGAAGGGAACTGAACAGTTATAGATCAATTATCAGAGGGATCCTCCTTTGGGTGGCATGGAGCTCGGGGTATACTGTATAAAGAGATACGGGGCTTTTCAGGCTACCTGCTCCAAATTGTCAGGCCCGAGGGGGGACCCGATATTTCGGTAACAAAACTGAAGCCTAATCTCTCCTTTTCAAAAGTGTTTGCGGTTCACAGCCTGCATCAAGGCAGTAGTTTAATCACCTTTCTTACACAGAATTCCCTGCCAGACTCCTTTACTGAAAGGGGGGTTGAATAAAATGACTGGACCAATAAGTAAACTCACTGGCTATGTCAGCTGCTCCTTCAGCGAGGTTAGTCAAAAATACTTCTGCTGGGTGCTGAGAATAACTCACATAGCATGGGGATTTCTGAGGGGTCGTCTGGAAACCGTTTTATTTAACCCAAATAATATATTTTCCTAACATATAAAAGCCAGCTGAATGTGGCCAAAGGGTTCCTGCGCTTTGGCAAATGCCTGTTAAATGGCTTCATTACCACTTTAATGGCCCTTTAACAGTTTCAGTGATCTGCTACTAGGTCTCTGGAAGGCTTTTGTCACCGACTTGTGTAAAGTTACTCGGGGATTGTGGGGTTAGAAATTTTACACTTTCAGGAGGGGTTTGTTGCACTGACAGCTGGGACGCATCTGTAACGGTACAAGTTTGTCTGAAAGCAGAAAATTAGCAAACCCAAAGCACTGCTCTACTATTGCCTCTACTCTAGCACCATCAGGCCACAGGGAAGAGAGCAAAGGGGTGGAAGAGAGATTTTCTTGGGCAAACTAATACAATTGTCTTCTGTGAGTACCGTTTCTGACACGATCAGGGAGAACTAAAACCTGAAATTTACCTGAAATGCGCCCCCCCCCCTTCATTGTTAACTGACAACATTATTGTTACGCAGGAATGATTTTTCTGGGGGATTCGATTATTTATATATATATTTAAAAAGACATAAAGCTAGTTCTAGCTTTATGTCTTCTTAAAATATATATATAAATAATCGAATCCCCCAGGAAAATGGGGGGAAAAACGGATCACACCTATAAAAACAAAGTGAGCCAGTCTGGTTCGAACTGTAGTACTGATTGAGAGAAAATCAAATGATTAAAAACGTTCACCATTTAATTCCCGTGTATATGGCGAATAAGGTGAGACTGTATCCTATTTACTCCACGCTGTGTTGGAAGATGCTTATATGCGGGAAATGTCACGTTCTGGGGGTTCTTTCCCTCCGTTCCTGCTCTTTATTTTTCACACCAAATTGCGAATCTCCTGCTTTATTCTAACTTTTGAGTTGTTACAATCACTACTTCGAAAAAGTTTGTGCGTGTTAGACTGTAATAAACTCATCAGACAGTCAAAAGGAGCGGTGCATCGCAAGTTGTCTCCTGGGGATTGGAGGGGGTTTGCCCAGACAGCCCCAGTAGGGGTTGTGGAGGGATATGCTAATACAGACTAGCCTCTCTGGACCAGCCTCCCATAACAACATGTGTATATAAAGAGCCCCGTGCCCCAGAGAAAGGACACTTTGTCTCGCATCCCTAATTACTTAGGACATTGCCCAAGAAAACTGCAGTGTGACTTGCTGAGCCTGGCTCGCTTCTGTCCAGACCTAGCGCCGCTCTGCATTAGCTGCTGTAAAGATGGAGGTGATGGACAGTTGCCAGTTTTCTCCATCCGAGTTCTTCTATGACAGCTCCTGCATCTCTTCCCCTGAAGGCGAGTTCGGGGATGATTTCGAGGACGGACTGGCTGCGTTTGGAGCCCACAAAACAGACGGCCCATGGTCCGACGAAGAGGAGCATGTCAGAGCCCCCACAGGGCATCACCAAGCCGGCCACTGCCTCATGTGGGCTTGCAAAGCCTGCAAGAGAAAGTCCACTACCATGGACCGGAGGAAGGCAGCCACCATGCGCGAGAGGAGGCGACTGAAGAAAGTGAACCAGGCTTTCGACACGCTGAAGAGGTGCACCACGGCCAACCCCAACCAAAGGCTCCCCAAAGTGGAGATCCTGAGAAACGCCATCAGGTACATCGAAAGCCTGCAGGAGCTCTTGAGAGAGCAGGTAGAAAACTACTACAGCCTGCCCGGACAGAGCTGCTCGGAACCCACCAGCCCAACCTCCAGCTGCTCCGACGGGATGGTAAGAGACGGAGGTTTCGATCCCGTAACACGCTTCGGGTTGTGAACGTGCCGACATAGGCGGGTTACCTGGTTACGGTGTGGGCTAAAGATAGAAGAGTGAAAAGGGGACGCGTTCATTAAGATCCCACGGAAACATTAAGTGCGCTTAGGAAAATGGTCCCTTTCCAGGAGGTAATTCACATGGTGTTGTGCATGCAACAGCCTTGCGGTGCTGCGCGGGTGGGGGGACTTCATATGTGCAAAGGGGATGAAGATACGTAGAAAACAAGCTCCTGGTCAGTGATCCTAGCGTTCACCATTCAATGCCCGTCAGGTCGCCTTTGTGTTTTGTAGCCAAGCTGTTCTGAAATACCGCATGGAACCCGGAGAACTGAGACTAGAGAGTGAAGCCTTTGCTTACTCCTCCCCCCCCTCCCCCCCCGCCAATTAACGTTACAGTCTTCATGAAAACAAATAGAGGGTAAGAGGGGAACCCACCCAGCTGAAGCCTGGCCCAGAGAAGCTGTTGATGCTTTTTTCCCCCGAGCGCGTTTGCTCCATCAGTGCCAGGTTTTAATGTGCTTTCGCTCTGGGAAAGTGTCCTCTTACCGAATCGCCGGGCCTTCCTCCTGCTACCAATCCATTCGCCATGGTTAACGCGGTGCACATTGCTGCTGGGTTCGCCTTTTGCCGCGCTGGCCCCAGCGCCCAGAGCCGCTGGAAGCCGAGCTCCTGTAAGCACATGTGCCGGGGGAGCGCTGAGGCGCGGGGGGGAGGGGGTTTCAGGGTCCCCACTGCAGAGTTAGCAGGGCCCCAGGCTCGGCCCGTGGGAAGTCAGCGGGCAAAGTCGCGCACCCATGAGTCCTGCGCGCTCATCTCTTGTTTGTTCCAGGCGGAATGCAGCAGCCCGGCCTGGTCCCTGCGGAACAGGAGTTTTGACACTGTCTATTGCCCGGACACACACCCCGGTAAGAATGGACACGGTTCTCGGGCCAGCTAGTTTCTTCCTAGCACAGCTCCGCCGTGAGTATGGCGGCATCGCTGGAGCTCGAGCGGCAACATCTGCCATGAGTTTCCACACACCCCCGAGCTCTGTGCCAGGCAGTGATATTTACAAACGAGGAGGCGCGCCGCGTATCGGCGCTGGACTCCCCAGGGCGGGGTGGGGATATGTACAGGAGCTGGGAATTAAATCGTAGCTAATCGATGAGTTAATTCGCGTTGCTTGACGCATGTAAGTATTGATCTATTACTTTCCCCTCACTCTGTTCCACAGACAAAAGTACCGCCCTGTCCAGCTTGGACTGTTTATCCAGCATCGTGGATCGCATCTCTTCCGCCCCCGATCAAGCTGCGCCGCCGCTTCGGGACACCGCCTCCCTCCCTGCAAACGCCAGCCTCGACTCCCAGCCAGGCACCCCTCGGACCCCTCCTCATTCCAGGCTCATCTATCACGTATTATGAGCTCGGAGACTTGAAACCAACTCCAGCCACCACGGCTTTCACGTGGGGAGAAAGAAACTCACACAATGACCAGCCGTGGCCTGTCGGAGAGTGGAATCCAGGCGTTCCAAACGATGTATATACAATATAAAGGAGAAGCTTTTTAAACTGTATATTTGTGAATAATGTTGCCACGAGATGTATTTAACTCAAGCATTCTTGACACATTTTAGTACTTTTTTGACTTTTATTATATTGTTACCAGGTTAACTTTTTGGCTAGCATAAACATTGTGCGCAGTAAACAGAAGGCTGTAAGAAGTGGTTTCCTGCAACGTTTTTATAGCAATGCTTACGTTATATTTTCATAATGGTATTTCTTCACGTTCTTGGTTAGAGGAGGCACTTTTATTCCACCTGAAACAGCAAAGCAAGTAGGAGCTCACTTGCAAACAACATTAAACATATTCGTCTAATCAGATACAAATGTATGAAATACATAGAAAACACTGTTGCCTAATGCTGTATATTTTATTTCCATTCATGGGATGCTTTTTGTTGTAAGCACGTCAGTATTTCTGGAGGGATGGGGGTCTCTCAAAATAAAAGCAACTGAAATGGTCAAAGGCTGGGAATACATGGTATTCTGAAAATCCTGCTATAAATAAAATGTGTTATTACAGAAGTAGTTAGTTTTGTGGTTCTTTAAACCATTTCCAAATATTCAGGACTCTAGCCACTTTTTATGATTATAGCTCTTCCATATGCTTACAAATTCTTTGAATTCATCATGCTAATAATGGTATTGCATATTGCACATTTAATCTAGAGGAATCCCAAAGCCTTTTACAAACTAAAACCTTGGGCCTGCAAAAAGTTAGACACATGTTTAACTGTAAGCCTGTGAATAGTCCCTTTGAGTTTGCTGGCACTACTCAAAGCACCTGCATAAATGTTTGCAGGATTAGGGCATAAAGGTACAATGCTGCATTCCCTATGTGAGTGGCTCTTCCTCATGCAAGTAAGGACGTCCATGGGACTACAGTACTCAAAGGTTTGCAGGATCAGGCCTTTATGTTACATATTAGTAGCAGAGACCTGCTCCTATTGACATTGATTTCAATGGGAGCAGAACTGGGCCCCACCTCTGCAGTCCTTATTCTGGCAGACACCCCCCCTCACCCATTTATTTCTGTGGGAGTAAGGGCATAGTAAAAATTACAGGATTTGGCCTTAATACTACATTGTCACGTTGCCATGTGTCAACTGCATGATTTGGCTCTTATATTGTAGGCAGACTCATAGATGCTGGAACTAGGGGTGCTTGAGGTGCTGCCGCAGCCCCTGTCTTGAAGTGGTTTCCATTATATACTGGAGCTACACTTTGGTTCAATGGCTCTCAGCAATCCCACCATATAAATTGTTCCCGCACCACTGGGCAGAATTGTACTCTCGCTTATACTGTCTGTGGCAAAGGACTACCAATGTAACAGAACAGAAGTTGGCAGAGTTGATAAAAACAAATTGCAAACTATCCCTTTTTTCACACAAACTACAGTTCACAAAACACATTATTTTGCCCACATTTTCTTTGTTCCACCTCATATGACGGAAATGCATGCATAATTCATAGATGGTAACAGAGTCACAGCACTAGAAATCACCAGGCAGCGTTTGCCAAATTATGATCTTTTTAAAAAAAAATATTTCCTTTCATTTACTAGGTCACTTCAGCTAATATGTTCTATGATGAAAAGATTCCAGCCATTCGTAATGCTCTCGCTATAATCCAAGAATGTCTTCACAGCAATGTCCAAAAAGAAAGATGGATTCTTTCAATAGTGCTCCAGAGTATCTAGCATGAGAAATTATCCTCTTGGTGTCAGGTCTCATGGACGAAAGGTATATAAGCTTTACTAGCATGGGTTTATGGATATATTTGGGATATTCATGTTACTGTTAGCAATGGATGGCTCGGAGCACTAGTAATGGGACACAGAGCCTTTCATGTCTAAGGATGTGTCTACACTGCAGGCTTGCTGTGTGTTATCTCCTGCACCTTTGCCCAAACCCGCAAAGCCCTCAGATACTCATCCAGGGGAGTATGGAGCAGAACACGTTGGCCAGTGACCCATTCCTACCTACTTTCCCACTTTACAGAGTGGAGATAGCAAACGGGGTACCACCTGGCCTTGAGCCAACATAATCCTACACAGCATTGCCACAATTCCCTGACCTTGTCCTTCTTGCCATTCTACCTACTCACTTCTCACTTGCCCTCTGTGCACCGGCAGCTACAGGGCATTTAACCTGTCTTTTCCCATGCAGTTTAATTCAGTTTCTGCACAGCTCAGTCCAGCTCTGCCAACCAGCAAGAGGCCCGCCACAGAGCATGCCGCTAGCTAGATGGAGGAGCACCCCAGGGTTCTAGTTAACTGTTGGTGTGAGTACTCCAAAGATCATGATTTCATCCACAGCTCCAGCAACATCCACCTCTGTGAGACCATCTCAAAGAGGCAGGCAGAGTTGGGCACCCACCAGCCTGGGTGTGTAGGGCTGGGCGTGTATCAAGCACCAGAAGCAGCTGGAGGAAAAGCAAAGGAAGGGAGCCGCAGGTTGGACACCGCGCTAACAAATTACACTTTCTGTGATGAGCTGAACTCACTTGCCAGCACCCTGAGCACAGAGGTCACTGTCTTACATGAGGGAGGTCTTGTTTACAGAGTGAAGGAAGGCGGAATAGCAGTGGAGGAAAGCCCGGTGGAGCCGGTATGAAACTGGGAACTGGAAGCTTAGGGTAAGCCCATGTGGGCAGACAGGCAAATGGCCATACAGAGGCAATTATCTGAGGGCCTGTTTGGGGAAAGACCTGTGGAACAGCCTGGGGAGGGAGTGGTACACAGCCAGGGGTCAGATCAGTGCGTGGTAAGTGCTGTCCACTATCTTCGTTAGTGCTGTAGGAAATTATAGTCTTAAAAAGGAGGGATTTCTTGGTTATGCCCAATAAAATTATTGTTATGGAGGATATTGCATGCTAGTAGGTTGTGTTTAGCTATGGCATTCCCATAACCCCCCTTTCCTCTGCCTGTCCCTGCCCCCAGTCACATGGATGCGTGGTGGGTGGAAAATTACACACATCATTAGTAGCTGTTTCAGAGTATCGTTGTAGTAAATGTTAGCAAAATATTTAAAGGATTGCAGGTCTGGCAAACATGAACACATATTTATACATATATTGCTCTTTAGTAACCCATATACACAGATCTGATTATGTACGTTTATACCTAGCCTATCAAAACATTGTCCCACATCATTGTCCTATAGGAGACAGCATAGATTATAAATCCCAGGGGTCACAAGATGTGGCAAAGGTCCTTTTTCGCTCAGTGCTGTCTCTCTTGCTTTGTCCATTTGCAGCAACCTGTCCATTACAGGCAGGGGGAGGATGCGAGGATGGGCAGTAGGGGGAAACTCTGCTGATGGCAATTCTCAGCAGCCTAACATAGTATGCTGTTAATATTCACCTTAATTCACCACTCCTGGAAGGTGATGCTTGAAAATGTTTTATATATAAGGTACTGCAGCTTGTCAGTCAGATTCCTTGTCAGGGTAAACTTGCTCTGACTGTCCTGGTATCTCACTCAACTTCTTCACTCAGGATATGCTGTTCAATCACCAGCCACCACAAAACCCCCTTGGCATAGACATTTGGGTTTCCTCCACTTGCCTGGAAAAGCGCCTCCTTTTCCCCAATCTTGTACTCGGGACAGGGTGATGTCCTGTTGGGCTTTAGTGAAATTCAGCCCAGGTTGGTAGAAAGTATGACCCAAAATTACCACTTGATCGCTGTTTTGCATCTTCTCTGAAGTGAGCTGGTGAACTCAGTCTATTTCCCTTTGAAGATACATCCTCACCATAAAAACTACTATCACAAATGGCAGGAACTGGCTGTTTCAACTAAGAGGCTAATGAGTAAATGTGTGTGGATTGACTTTACTTAACTATCCAGCGCAAGTTTGGTAGGCTGGAGCGGGGACATGCACTACTGATGTGGGGCATGATCTGGCAAGTACTCTGTGTGCAGAGCTGCCACTGAACTCAAGTGAATTTTGGTTTACAGGACGGGGACCTCACTTCGTGACTTTGGTGTATGTCATTTCTCTTCGCTGGGCCTCAATTTGCCCCTCCTTAGATGGGGATAATAATACACAACTACTACCCAGGGAAGTTATGAGGTTAAGTAATTATGTGTAAAAGTGCTTTCAGAGCCTTGGATGAAAGGGGATATAGCAGTACAAAGTGTTATTACACTGTAATGTCATTATGGACATTCCAATCCTTAAACACTTTCAGTACCAGGTAAATGTTTTCAATCACGTGCAAACTTTTCTTAATTTACATTTAAAATGTAGGGTTAATGTATGATCACTTCCTCTCCATATCTTCAGTGAAATACTTTCAGAAAAACTGGAAAGTCAACGTTTTTATCTATAAGAACACTTCTCTATGTGGGTATCCCCCTATATGCCTGTTGTAATCTATGCAGATTATTGAGGCCAAATGAAAATAATTTAGGTGGGAGGTAGTTCTAGTGTTCTACTGATCATTTAACGTGATGATTAAACAATTAGATAAGCTATAGAACATACTCTTTTAATTCTGCACTTTACTGCCCTTGGCAAGTGACCTTCTTTCAAGTATGCCGTGCAACACTGACAAATCACATGTTCGTAATATACACCTCTCTTTGGCTAGCAGACATTTTAAGAGTGACAATAAAGGTCAACACCTTTGAGAACTAGCTCTTCACTTATTGAATATGTAAAAGTATACAGCGTGCTGTACATTTGTTAATATCCTTAGCAGTAACGTGCTAGATTACAGTTGGAGGGGTATTTTATGAAGTTTAGGAGATCCAGATGCAGAGTTTAGCAGGCTTCTAAATAAAACTGTTAGGACTCCATAATGTATAATCCTTGGATATCTGACAATGTTCCCTCTACTTTTCCCCACCCATGTGCAGAATAAATTTTGTTAAGGGCACCAATGTGGAGGTGATATGTGACACATCACCTCCATATTGGTGCACATAACAAAATTCATGTGGTGGGGGTGGGGCTGAGGGGTTTGGAGTGTGGGTGGGGGCTCAGGGGCAGAGGATCGGGGTGTGGGGAGTGAGGGCTCTGGCTGATGGTGTGGGCTCTGGGGTATGGCTGGGTATGAGGGGTTTGGCACAGGCGCCGACTTTCTGTGGCGCCGGTGGGAGCTCACGGCCAGCAACGGGGGTGGGGCCCTGCTCCCGACGCCGGGCCCCGCCCCTGATGCCGGGTGACGTTGCGGGCCCCCGCCCCCGACGCCGGGCCCCTGCCCCCGATGCTGGGCCCCGCCCCCGACGCCGGGTGACGTTGCGGGGCCTCGCCCCCGACGCCGACGCAACGTCGCCCAGCGTCGGGGGCGGGGCCCCGCAACGTCTCCCGGTGCTAAGGTAAGATGGCGGCGGGCCCCGGGGTTGGCGGGGAGCTGGCCGCGGGTCCCGGGGATGGCGGGGAGCTGCTGGTGGGTGCGGAGCACCCACCAATTTTTCCCCGTGGGTGCTCCAGCCCCGGAGCACCCATGAAGTTGGCGCCTATGGGGTTTGGGGTGAAGGCTGCCCCAGGGCTACGGCGGGGAAGAGAGGACTCCCCACCACCCGAGCTCTCTCTCCCCATAGCAGTACCTGGGCTGGGGGAGAGGGGTGCCTCACCCCACCATGGCAACTCTGGGGCTGGGGCCGCAAGAGAGGCGTCTCTCCCACATGCTGGGGCTGGGTTGGGGCTGGCGGAGGGGTGCCTCTCCCACGGCCGCAGCAGGTCTGTGCCAGGGCTGGGTTGGAGCCAGGGGAGAGGCGTCTCTTCCACGGCCGCAGCAGGTCCGAGCCAGGCTGGGTTGGGGCCAGGGGAGAGGCACGTCTCTCCCAGCTGCGGCAGGTCTGTGGTTGGGCTGGGTTGGGTCCGGAGCTGGGGGAGAGGAATCTCTCCCTGCTGCAGCCCTGAGCGCTTGTGCGGTGCTTACTAGGCAGCAGTGCGGATGCGCAGGTTAGAGAGAACTTCGATATCTGATGTAAAAAGGAGTATGTTGTGCCAGCAATGCCCCTCTACCATGTACATTGGCCAAACCGGACAGCCTGTACGCAAAAGAATAAATGGACACAAATCTGACATCAGGAATTATAACATTCAAAAACCAGTAGGAGAACACTTCAATCTCCCTGGTCACTCAATAACAGACCTAAAAGTGGCAATTCCGCAACAAAAAAACTTAAAAAACAGACTCCGAAGTGAAACTGCAGAACTGGAATTAATTTGCAAACTGGACACCATCAAATTAGGCCTGAATAAAGACTGGGAGTGGTTGGGTCATTTCTAATTCCCCCCCATACTAATTTCCCCCTACTGTTACTCACACCTTCTTGTCAACCATTTGAAATGGGCCACTCTCATTATCACCACAAAAGTGATTTTTCCTCCCTTGGTATCCTACTGTTAGTTGAATTGTCTCATTAGACTGACCTCCCACTTGGTAAGGCAACTCCCATTTTTTCATGTGCTGTGCATTTATACCTGCTTCTGTGTTTTCTACTCCATGCATCTGATGAAGTGGGTTCTCGCCCACAAAAGCTTATGCCCAGATACATTTGTTAGTCTCTAAGGCGCCACAAGGACTCATTATTGTTTTCTTTATGTTGTTGTAGTCACATTGGTCCCAGGATATTAGAGAGACAAGGTGGGTTGGGTAATATATTTTATTGGACCAATTTCTGTTGGTGAGAGAGACAAGCTTTTGAGGTTAGAAAGAGTTCTGTGTAAGCTCAAAAGTTTGTCTCTCTCACCAGCAGAAGTTGGTCCAGCAAAAAGGAGTGCATGTCATTCCTAGAGCCTGTGGGATGGGCGGGAACAAGATCTAGAATTATTGGTCCCTTAGGAATTTTTTTGTGAAGGCCAAATTATGAGCATTCAAAGAGGAGAGGGATTGAAAGCGAGGTGTTGAACTCCCTGTGCAATCATACTGACAGGGTCCCCATTATTTTACACAAGGATATCCCTACAGGTTTGGAGAGACATGCTACTGTAGAAAGCAACACTCCCTGAGCTCCAACCCTCCCTATCCCATGGCATTACCTCTTAAGGTGTGCAAAACTCCAAAGCCCCAAAGGTATACAATGTCTCACCCATTTGCCCTGTGGATGCCATTTAATCTCAAATGAAGACAAAATGTGAGCATGTTTTGCTGTATTTCTGCAGTTTTCTTGACCTTCATCCAATATATTGAAGGGCACGATCCTGTCATATTTAAAAATAAATAATATTGTATTGGGTATTAGCTGGACCCTGCTGAAACAAACTTTCTGTTTCCAGTCTTTTTAAACAAAGGTTTGTTTAGGACTAAAATTCATCTTTTGTTCTTGCTTTGTGTTAAGCAGTGTTCAGAAGAATTTAAGCAGCTGTGCATATTGTTCTGTGAATAACTTCTTTTACTTCTGGGCTACTGATTCAAAGCCAATCAGACTTCTCCAGTGAAAATGAATTCTCTGATCTCAGTTCAGTTTGCAGTCCAGAGCAGATCCAAACACACAGTGCAGAAATTACAAAACTAACATACGGAACATGACAGCCACACTCTGATTTGTGACGTGACTGGTAAACACTACACAAGAGAGCACAAGTTCTGCACTGTGATGTATCAACCCCTGTAGTTACTGTCCATTTCAAATTAATATTTAGGATTAGCAGTTCTTTACAAGAAGGTCGTGGTGTGTGGATCATTTGCCTTCACTGGTTTGATGAGAGTATTGGACGTACTGTTCTAAAAATTTACACTTCCTGGAACTAACTTTCCACTGTCAGAAAAGTTGCTAAGCAGATCTTATATGTCTTAATTCTAGGAAATACTGCCTCTTCCAGGGGCTGTATTTCTGGGAATCTCCATCTCTGTGGCGTACAGTACAAGTGTGGGTGTGTATACTCTAGTGAGCACCTGGGGTGCTTGCTTTAGTTAAGGTTGAAAAATAATTTTCATCGGAATGTTTTCAATCACTCGTAACATTCTTAAACGTCGATCATTTGAGTTGACATTTTCTATGCTTGGCGGAAAGTGAGAGAAAAAACTGTTTAGCTTTTTAGGAATTATGTGTATGAAAATACATATTTTTCACCTTAAAAAAATCACTCCCTTTCCCCCTTCCTTGTCCCTTGCCAACAAGGGTAAAGCTTAAAAGTGGAAAAACTTTGAAACGTGAAACCTGGTATGGCATTACTTCCTAGTGAGCAGTATGTGCTTTGCTATGTTGCAAAGAATTTGGCTATCGAACAGCAAAGTTATGCGTATTAGGAAATGTGCACGTGAGCCAAAGAAAGCTTTTGTGAGCAATGACAACTTTTGATGCAAACATGCTGGCTTTAAGCTGTCATAACTTTAGAAGGATTGGACTGATTTTCCTCAAAGAAAGCTTAATGTTTAGGTTTCAATCAGGCCTACAAAAGAAGACAAGTTTGTAAATTCTAGCGTCAGTGGTTTGAATGTATGGTACTACAATGCTCATTTGATACACACAATGGAACTATTCTCCTCAGTATACAAAGAAGATCACTATGGATCACTTCACAAAACTGGAATCTGGGGCCCTAGGCACATCACAACATGCGGCCCCCTACAGTCTCAGCTTTTTGCCATAGCATATTGCTCTGTGAAGAACCTCTTCTACCACCCAGAGAGGCAAGGGCAGTGGCATGACAGCCCTTCCCTCCTCACCCCACCCCCGGGGCAGCGGAGCCCCCTTTGGAACAGAACTTACTCCAACACCTGAGGTTTATCCATCTAAGTTGGTGGTCTGTGTTCATTGCACTCTTCTCTTCCTGCCACACAGAGGTATGCCGGGGTGGTGTTGGTGGGGCAACCCAGAGCAGTAACTCTTGGGCTTAACTCTGATGTTCTTATGTTACACCTCTCAGAGGTGTAAAGTTGTCTTCAGACTCAGGAAGATGCTGCTGCATCAGTTATTCTCAGTTTATGTTTTCTTCACAAGCTAGAGGGCTGGACATATTTTATTTAAATGAAAGCTGAAATTCTAATGCAAGGACATGACTTCAGGAGCTGGGGCTCTGACTTTCTGTGAAAGGAACACTACTCCTATACTACCCTGGGCGATTCCCTGGCTGTAGCTTGGCATGTCACCAAGGTGCGTGATCACAGCCTAGTGAGTCAAAGGCATCAGACTGTGTAGGCCTGCTAGACTGCCACTCTTACTTTATGGGTTTGCTCTTTGTTTCTTTAATCTTTTTCCATTAACATGCATATGTTTTGCATTCATTTTGGTTTCTATTAAGAAAAAAAAATCCCTGCAAACAACTATGCTAAGAGACTGTTAAGGTTCCACAATGAAACACTTTAAAGTCAGGAAATGCAAAAGTTAAGCCGGAGCATGGTGTGCTTGTGCGTCTGCATTATGATAAAGAGCCAAATCATGGATTACGCCAGGGCTGAATTTGGCCTACTGCCTTTAATGATGTGATTACACATTATTTCATAAATACTAAACTAGGCATAGGCACCGACTCCATGGGTGCTCCGGGGCTGGAGAACCCACGGGGAAAAATTGGTGGGTGCTCAGCACCCACCGGCAGCTCCCCGCCATTCCCGGGGTCCGCATCCAGCTCCCCGCCAGTCTTGGGACCCGTGGCAAGCTCACCTCAGCACCGGGAGACGTTGCGGGGCCCCGCCCCTGACGCTGGGTGACATTGCGTCGGCGTCGGGGGCGGGGCCCGGCATCAGGGGCGGGGCCCCACCACATCGCCCGGTGTCGGGGGCGGGGCCCAGCATCAGGGGCGGGGCCCGGCGTTGGGGCGGGGCCCCACCCCTGACGCCAGGCGTCAGCCCCCACTGGCGCCACCGGAAGTTGGCGCCTATGAAACTAGGAATAAGTTCTTAAATCATATTCAACAAATTATTTCTACATTAGATACATCTGTGTCTAACTAAGCCTTGGTCTACACTGGGGGGGCGGGGGGGGTGTCGACCTACGATACGCAGCTTCAGCTATGTGAATAGCGTAGCTGAAGTCAGCGTATCGTAGATCGACTTACCTGACCGTGAGGACGGCGGCGAGTCGATCACTGCCGCTCCCCCATCGACTCCACTTCTGCCTGTCACCGAGGTGGATTTCTGGAGTCGACGGGGAGCACGTTCGGGGATCGATTTATCGCGTCTAGATGAGACGCGATAAATCGATCCCCTATAGATCGATTGCTACCCGCCGATCCAGCGGGTAGTGAAGACGTGCCCTGAGTGTAAAGCATGAAACAGCAAATACACAGATGCTCCACTAGGGGGCCAGATTCAAATGTAATAGTAGAAACACTCCTACTACACCCTTGAGAACAACAATGATCTATTATCCCATTTAACTCTTCTATATCTGCTATAGGTGACCGAGTTGCAGTTTTGAAGTGTCTTGATATTGATATAATACCATGATTTTGAATGGATAGTCTCAGGCCATGAAAATAGTGGGTAAAATTTTCAAAAGTTCCTAAGTAATTTAGGAGAATACATCTCATTTTCAAAAGTGATTTAGACTTTTAAGAATCTAAGTCCCATTGACTTTCAGTGAGAGTTAGGCTTATAAATCCCTTAGGTACTTTTGAAAAGGTTACCCACTAAGTCAATGTTGCCACCAGATGCCACCAGTGTGGTGCTCTGCTCTGTTCAATGATGATAACCATTGGCTGCGTGCGTGTGTTCCATCTGTGTGCTGCCCCAGCTCTGCAGATCACTGACACAGCACACCCCAAGAGAACCCGATGACCACAGACTCCGATAAGGTACGAAGGCACCCGACCAGGTTTATTGCCAAATGAAGCACAGTAATAGTTTCCCGGAGACTGTACAGGACATACTACGAATATGTGCCCTGTGACAATGGACTGGCTCAGTCCATGGCGGGATTCTCCACAGCCCCCTAGGCCAGACAAAGACAACCCTTCAGGGGTACATTTTTATACACAGGTACAAACAAGTTACACATCACTTTTGACATATAGAGGTGCAACCCCTCTATGTTAGGGTGCCGCTTCTCACCTTGTACATGTTTGTTCAAACAAAACAACTCTATCCATCACATTACCCTCCTGCCCCTGTCTTTAGGATGGGTCAGCATGTTCCTTGTTATTTATGTGGAATGTGCTAGTACCAGAATGTTCTGGTACCATCCTGCCACATGTTTATATTACTAGTGCTTAGTATCTTTTAAGTATGTGTATATTTGCAACATCAGCCTTCTTCTTGCCAGCTCTTCTGAGCAGGGCCTGCCTCTGGCTCACAGCTTAACTTTGCTTTATGTTAGCAAAGTCTTGACCATTACTTTAGTTCAGGCCTTAAGTTTCATACCAGGCCTCTGATACAAGGATTTATGTTTTAGGGCCTCATCTTACCACAAATGTTTACAGGAGCCTTGTATGTTCAGAAATGCTGCAGCACTCTGATTTCATTGCCTATGGAAACTGCAGTATTGCCAATCACAGGCAGTGAAAATCACAGTCAAGTCCCCCAAAATCATGAGAGTGACTAAAAATCACGCAATTTTAATGATAATAATGTTTTTATTTGCCTATTGGTTTTTGAGTCTTTCGAGTTCACATTTTTAAGCTTTTCTCTGCAACCATGAAGACTGGAAACTTACTCTCCCTCCGCTCCCCGGGAAAGCTGAGATTTGGAAGTCACCCCTCGAGCTGGTTGAAACTCAGAATTTCTGTTCTTTGGGATATTCTGATATTTCAAAGAAGTTTTCATTCCAGTCCAGAATGAGAATTTAAAATGCTGACATTTTTCATTGCAAGGAAATTCTGAAAGTTTTTGTTTAAGCAAAATTGAATGGTTTCAGACTGATTTTTTTCAAAATGAAACAGAGCAGCTGGCTGCCCTGCCTCCCAGGGACCCCCTCTCCGTCCTGGCAGACAGAGACTTCCTGGGCTTCTCCCGATTCCAGGAGAGTCCCCCAGAGTTGAGATCAGCCCAGGGAGTCCCTCACTACGGAGAAAGGAGCCTGGAATCCCCAAGTCCAGCCATGCAGCAGGGATCCAGAGAGCACAGGCTCAAGCATAGATTTCCAAGGCTTCCAGCACTTTCAGACTTCCTGCCTCCAAGCAGGGATCCTGGAGGCCCTGGGGTTCCTGACCCTTGGCAGTTTGTGTTATGCGGCTGCCCCAGAGCTGTGGACCCTGGAAGCGCAGGCTTCCGTGCAGCCCACCAGGCGAGCTGGCAGGAAACCATGAAGAGTTTTGGTGGAAGTTTGGAAGTTCGTCAAACCCGATATGTCTCTGCGAAACATTTCATACTTGTCAAATCAACATTTTCGGATGAAACTCTGTTTTGTCAGAACATTTCCAAACCTCTCAAGTCTCCACATGACTTTGTGCACCTGGGCTTTAAGAAGCATTGTGAGACTCATGAGAAAATTATAAAAGTTAGCTATGTTGACTGTGGCCCCAACAGAGTGCAAGAAACACCTCAGTGAGCCACATGTACCTGCGAGTTGCATATCAGAGAGTTAGATGCCCTGACATGCCTGTACATGCCATCTGACGGGTAGCAGGAAAAGAGGAATATTGTGGATGGAGAGTGGGTATGTCAAAACCCTTGCCATACACCTACGCTGACTGATATGCAAATGTCTGAGAGTTCAATATAGTATCCTGGGAAATTTAAGTTAAAAGGTGAATAATACTAACATATTTGATTAGTGGAAATGTAACCTGATTAACCCCATGCCTCTGGGAAAGTTACTGTCTCTTTAAATGGTGGTGCAGCTTGGAAGCTTAGGCTTGAAGACAGGAAAAGGAAGTGGAGGACAGAAAAGCAAGTATTGCAAAATAGGAGGAGAGTAGCCACATGCCCTAGAAGGGACAGCTCAAAAGAAGGCAAGAGGTGCAGGATTCATGGGTGAGGGAGCTGGGAAGGAGTTTGATAACTGAAGATCCTCATGCTAAGCACGAACAAGGAGAGAAACTGTGAGTAAACAAAGCCAGAGACAGCTGTACCCTCCCACAGCCTGAAATGCACATTTTTCACAGTGAAAAAAATTGTCTCATTTGTTTATCACCAGGGTAAAATTCAAAAGTGGCTGAACTTCAAAACATGAAACTTAATATGACTATGGCTCCTAAGGAGCAGTGTTTATGTTACAAACAACCTGGCTCTCAAATAAACTTACAAATGTGTGAAAATGTGCTGTAATATGTGACCCAAAAAGAAAATGACCAAGGATTCTCTGGAGCTGTGGTCTTACCAGCTTATTCCAATTAGCCATGGAAAAGAGACCTTTTCCCAAATATTAATAGTATTTGTTCAGTCTATCCATGACTTTTCTGTAGCACCTGTCACCATAGCATGTGGGAGGCACTGGGGGTGGGTATGCATTGTTTTTATGTTAGATTTGGTAGGTTTCCTTTCAAGCATTTAGTAACTACAGCTACTAACCAAATGAGAGAATACACTCCCCAATAAAAGTGTATACACCTAGCTCCAGGCATGGAATAGGAAACCACAGATCTCGCTCTAGCAATTGGTGGAAAAAAGCATCCTATAAAGGGGGAGGGTTTATCAAACCCACTTACCCAACTTTCCAACAGCAGACACTCAAATGCTACATTTGGGACATGGAGTAGGACTGTGATTTATGACAATGAGTAGGATTTATTTCAAGGTTTAATAGTGCTAGACCTTGTCTTGGAAGTAAGGGACTTCTTTAAACTTCTCAGGCCAAATCCTTTTTCTGGCAATACCCTAAGTTCTGTAAAAACATTTTTTGTGTGTTATTACGAACTATACAAGGAGCTTTTTTAAAGCGCTAGAAGTCTCTCATGTAGAACTTGTGCTCTACTTAAATGAGCCATACTGTGGAGTTTAGCCACTGAAAATTGCACATGTTCCATTTACTATGAAAGTTGAGGACACTGAAAAGGAGTTTATATATTTTTATGCCTCCCCTTGCTTTAATATATTATGCAACTTAGTGATACCTTACTCCATCATATGACTTTTGTGAAAGAAAGAGCTCTATTTTTACTACTGCTCTTTATTCTGTGAAATTAATCTGTGTGTAAACATGGGTTTTCTATTTTTGCAATGGAAAACTGAAGACTTGTGCTACATGTATATGTATAATACCTACATTATGAGCAGCAAATGGAATTTAATATATCTTTTCCTCTACATCAACTCTTTTCTTTTTTAAAAATAAAACATAGTGGTAGGTAGGCCAAATTTATACCAGGGATAAATCTGGCCCCATATACCTAACCCTGTTGAATTTAGTGCAGTTGTATCAGGGTAAATTCAGCTGGCAATGTCTAGAGTACAGTTATAGTATATTGATTTTCTCATGCTACACAAATGGACTATATATGTGCTAAGCAGTAAGATGATATTTATGATGATTGAAGGCTGACCTAAGATAAAATATTAATAGCCCCAATGCCTGTGGTATCTGGAACTGTTCCCTCCTTTTAGAAGAGGGGAGGCATTATCACTGCCACAAATATGGGTGGATGTCTGTCCCCCAACTCCACAGAGCCCCAGGATACTGATGGATACCAAGGGCCAAGCCCGTGGATCTTAGAACTTCAACCCAGAGGACTTGCACCACTGCACTTCTTTGTGTGCGTCCATTTCCCAATGGAGGTACAGCTCCCTAAGAAGCCATTAGGCCTCTGAATCCTCCTACTGTAGCAGGAGCTATGGATTGGATTTTTTCTGCTCAGAAAGCCACAGGGCTCTATTAGAGCACCCCTTGGAGACCAGTTGCTCCATCCCCGCCCCCAAATCTGTGGAGCTCTGAATGTGCAGACTAGGCACAGAGGGGAGAGTGTACGGTTGGGGAAGACACTCCACCCTCCCGTGGACTGAGGGCACTTTGTGTCCTAATTCTTACTTCTCTGCTGCCTTTCTGGCCGTGTAATGGAGGGGAACACAGTTTTCTGATTGTGAAGATTTAGGATCCTCTTCTCATCTTCCTAGTTCAGGGACCAGATCCTGAACTTGGCAAAATTCTCACTGAATAAAATGGCCCCGTCCAGTTCAAAAATGTAGCTAAACCTGCAGCCACAGGGAGACTCCAGATCAAGAGGGCCAGGAGGTGAAATGTTAGTGTCAGATTCACATAATGACTGACAAGGCCTCAGCTCTGTGGTGTTCTACTGAGACATTCTCATTCTCCAAGGGGCTCAGATCTTCATCACAATCCAGACTGGGGTATATCAAAGGTTCATCTCCTCCTTCTGTGTAACAGGCACCCTACAGTCACTTTCTTCCACAGAGCCACACACTGTTTCTAGACATAGTGTTTCTCCCACCCTGGTGAGAATAAACCCCTCCCAAGCTGGTGTCTGAGGAGTTTAGAGCAGATGGAGTTGGGGAGGTATCGGGAGGGATAGAAGTTATACTCTGAGCCAGCAACTCTCATTCTGGGCTTCCCTTCTATGCCACTTTGTGGGGTAAAGAAGACAGAAAATGCTGGACTCCAAAGGGGTTCCTTGGGCCAGTCCAGTCCTATGCCACCTCCCCTCCACACCTCACAGCACCTGGGGTGGGGTAGGGTTTTGCTGGAGCACTCTGTGCTCTGGGCTGCAGAATAGCCCACAGTGGCTGGGGGGAAGCCAGCATAAGTTAGAGCAGCCCCAGGTGATGGGAGCTGGGAAGGGCTCCAGCCAAGCCCAAAATTCAGAAGAAGCAATGCTTTGCAGTCATATTTACCACCACTATCTCCCACCCCCACCCTCCTCAGCTGTGCATCCTGACAGGCAAAGCTCAGAATCAAAGTGAAGGAGTACAACTTGAATGGCTAGGCAGAGGGCCTCAGACTTGCCCAAACTATCCTTGTCAATGGCTTGTGTAAAGACCATCAGACAGTGTGACAAACTGGGAAATATCTGTATTGATTTTTTATGACTATGGTACATGCCCGTGTATGTTTATGATGGGTTGCTTGCTATAGGGTTAGATCAAAAGGGTTGTTAGGGGAACCAAGCAGGAAAGGGCTAAAACAATGACACAGATAAGAGGCCCAGAGAAAACAGTGGAAAAGCTGTTTATTGGGGAATACCATTAGCTGGCTCTGACCAGGCCAAGAACAATTTACTGTTATGAAGGTTAAGGCTAGGATCAAAAGGAGGATAGAAACCATTAGAGGACCCCAGACCTAGAAAAGCATGGGGGTTGAGTGCATGGCCAGAAGTTGTCCAGGGACTTTCAGCTACAGCTGATGGGGTGGCAAGAAGAAACACAGAAACAGCATGCTGCAAGCAGGACAGTCTGCTTCTCAAGTCAGAGATGTGGGTTAGCTGGGCTGAGGGAAACTTATGAAAGCTGCCAAGGGAAGATTAAGGTGTAACACAGACCAGTAGCGTAGCCAGGGGGGAAGCAGGAGGAGCGGCCGCTCCCCCTTGAGCAGAAGCGGTGCCTTTTTTTAGCAGCACTAAAAAAAGGTGCCGCTTCTTTTTAAGCGCCGCTTCTTACACTCACCCGGCGGCGCTCTGGGTCTTCGGTGGTACCCGCCGCCGAAATACCACCGAAGACCTGGAGCGCCGTCGGGTGAGTACAGGGGGAGGTGCCTTTTTATAGCGCCGCTCCCCCTGCGCTCCAGACCTGGCTGCGCTACTGACACAGACCCATGCATATAGGCCTTTTATTGTTTTCACCCTTTGCTCTATGTGCTTTGTACCTTTCGGGGGATTGAATTCATAATGCTTTGTTTTGAAAATGCTGATTTTGAGTTGCTTTAACCACCCTGTTGGTCATAGGTCCCCGGAGTGAGAGGGCTTATGGGTGCCAAATGCAATTGGACGGTCAAGTCAATACAACTGGGAAAAGTGGGCTGCAGCCCAGAGACCCAGTCTGAGTGGCTGCAGTGAGTGGTTCCACCCAGAGTGAGGTGCAGGAAGCCAGGCCCCTCACCTGAGTGAGGGGAGCACTGGAGAGGGACTAAAGGAGGTCCAAGGTGCTGTTCTCACAGTAACTATGGCACAGTCTTTGCCCCATAGGGTGAGGTCTCTAGCTCTGCTTGCCCAGTGACTAGCATAATGGGGCCCTAATGCTGACTGTCGTCTTTCAGAACAGCTGGAATATAAATACAGAATAATAATGATACATCTCCAGGTATATAGCTGAAGCTTTTTTGCCTATGATCCAACCATGACTTATTATCCTTGTGTTTCTAGAGTCCAGAGTCACTGAACAGAATTCTGCACTAACACCTACCTACTGCTCAGAATTCAGAGCACTCCACCACACCCCATCCCCCCTTGTGAGGTGTAAATCCACATAAACTTTCGTCCATAAACTTTTTGGAGAGTAAAAAAGCATTGGAGATTGGACACAGGAGTGTTTTTAGTAAACATAAAACATCTTTTTTATATTTTAATCACATTTTTTAGTGTTTTGGTGGCTAAAGGAGTAGCTTATTCCGTAATTCGTTTATATTTGAAAATTTAAGGGTTGTTTTTTAAATTTGCTCCAACTTCAAAGGAAGAATTTTTAGTCTAGAGAGACAGTTCTCATCAGGCTGTTGCTGTTCTGGCTCAGCAGTCAGATGGGTGCTTGGATACAATGATGAGAGCCATAGAAATGGCTACAAATTGCTCCTGGTATGGAAGAGAAAAAAGCTGAATTCTATTCCTCCATCTGGTGTTATGTAGAAGCAGGTGTGAATCTGAACATCTGCACCTCAGCTCATCCTTCTTTAAAAATCAATTTCCTTCATATAAACATATATAAAAAGCACAGTATAATAGAAGGGGAGGGGGAGAGACTCTTCCATGGATGCAATTCAGACTAGATTAGTAGAAATCCATTGAAAATTCCAGCTAGTTCCATTTGGCAAAGTTTTGGAACAGAGCAACTGGGCTACGGCTTCCACAGTAGACATCAAAAGAGGCCAGTTGAAGGATTCTAATAGAGGGCATTAGAATTGCACAGGCCCTACCTTTCAGAAACAGAGCCATTTAAAGTTACAAGCTGTGTGATTCATTATATCACGAACATTAATTCTACAATCACAATGTGTACAGCATTTTTGTTAAAACAGTTCCCGCCCCAAATGATGCACTGTCCTAAATAATCCAATCACGGCGTTACTAAATAATTTTACTTTTTCTCTACAGATTGAGGCTCCTAAATAAGTGACCTGATTTTGCAAAACTGCTGAGCACCTAATAACTTTTGTTTCTTTCCATGGTGGATACTGCGTGCAAGTCACTCTGGAAGATCATTTATTTAGAGTCTAACATGAGGCTCCTATTTTTGAAAATCTTGGCCTTCATCTCTATAGTAAACATCAATATTCAATAAAACCAGGGTGAAGCATTTGATAATGACATTTGTTTTTCTTGCTTACTTTTCAAAACAAAATTTGGGGAAGTAGGTGGGTGAGGGTCTTTAAGTACTTGTAGGATTGTGACCTAAGACTTAAACACACGCTTAACTTTAGAAGCGACAAAGGGTCCTGTGGCACCTTATAGACTAACAGAGGTATTGAAGCATAAGCTTTCGTGGGTCAATACCCACTTCTTCGGATGCAAGCAGTGGAAATGTCCAGAGGCAGATATAAATGTGCAGGGAAGAGTCAGGCTAGAGATAACGAGGTAAGCTAATCAGGGAGGGTGAGGCCCTCTTCTAGCAGTTGAGGTGTGAACACCAAGGGAGGGGAAACTGCTTTTGTAGTTGGCTAGCCATTCAGAGTCTTTGTTTAGTCCTGAGCTGATAGTGTCAAATTTGCAAATGAACTGAAGCTCTGCAGTTTCTCTTTGGAGTCTGGTCCTGAAGTTTTTTTGCTGCAGGATGGCTACCTTTAAATCTGCTATTGTGTGCCCAGGGAGGTTGAAGTGTTCTCCTACAGGCTTTTGTATATTGCCATTCCTTATGTCTGATTTGTGTCCATTTATCCTTTAGCCTGACTCTTCCCTGCACATTTATATCTGCCTCTGGACATTTCCACTGCTTGCATCCGAAGAAGTGGGTATTGACCCACGAAAGCTTATGCTTCAATACCTCTGTTAGTCTATAAGGTGCCACAGGACCCTTTGTCGCTTCTGCAGATCCAGACTAACACGGCTACCCCTCTGATACACTTAACTTTATGCACCTGAGTATTCCCTTTGGAGCCAAAGAAAGTATTCATGTGTGTAATGTTAAGCATGTGCATACGGGCATGTAGGATCAGGGCCTTAGTCAATAAGGAGGATGAGATCTCTCCTTGCAACTGAAGTGATCTGTGAGGATGGAAAGCGCTGTGTAAATTGTAAGTATTATGCATTTGTTTATTTAGCTGATGGTCTGGAAATCTACCTTCCTATGTGTGACCTACTCTTCTGCCCTAGATTCATTTTTTCATTATAAATTAATCCTGGAATGTTGGAAGCAAATGTCATTAGTGTGTCTACCAAAACTTTCCACAGAAGCAGCATTGATCATGTTGCTGTAGGTGTTTGTTTCTGAAGGCTCCAAAGCCTCACTGGAAAAGTTAGAGGAATTGTCTGTGATAGACTAAATTAAAAATGGGTGAAATTCTGCTTGGTTTACTCACATGAGTAGTCCTCTCATCTGACCTTGAAGGTGACCCCAACAAAAGCCATTGGGGCACTCCTACATACTGCTCTTGCTGTACAGTAAAATCACATGGTTATTAAATATTTTGCTATAATTTTTTGTGCAGTGAGTATTCCTTGCTCCTGTTCTTGCTTGTTTTCAAATGAAAAAACACTGATTTGGAACCCATTGGTAAATTTGGTCCTCAAGACTCCCTGCATTTGATAAATATCAGAACTACGCAGATGAGCTGCTTTAACTGTAACAATCCTGATGGCTTGGCCAAGTCACTGGGAGGACTGGCATTAGAGGGTGGCAAGCAGGGCAATTGCCTGGGGCCCCGCAAAGGTAAGTTACATTATATCTACAGTCACTGTGGGTAAATGTAGCGTGAGCATTACAGTAATTTAATCTGTAAAAGTGGAAATAAATCACTCTAAAGCAGAGGTTTTCAAACTATGGGACATGTTCCTTAGGGTGACACAGAGGAATGTTTTTTGGTGACGCCAGGCGGCTCGGGCTTTGGCTCTGGGCGGCGTGGTCGGGGCCCACTCCTTGTTTCTGCCCTGGGCCCCAGCGAGTCTAATGTCCGCCCTTGTATCCGATGATATTGCAATTTAGAAGCTGTTGATCTGAGAGATTAGAACTGCTTCATACAGCAAGTTATTCTAAATATCTGTGTATATATGTCTGTAAGTGTGTACTTTGCAATAGCGTATTTCTTTTGAATAACTGTGAACACTATGGTAGTGCCTTTGAAAACACTAGATCCTGATCATCCCTGTAATTTCCAGTAAATTACCACTCTTTGGTCGGTCAGTTCCAGAAGTGTTAATCCCACTAAAGGGGATTAAGTCCACTAGGATGCTCTGCCTGGGTAGCAGGATGGTTAAGGGCTTTATAAATAGCTGGGTGGATACACGTCAAGATTTATTTTCCAAATAGAAGCATTTTTTCAGAGGCTGGTCCTGAATTGATTTCAGTGTAGTTCTGTGAGTAGGAGAACTGTAGGACCGGGCCCTAATTTTGGTCAGGGAGTGAGGGAAGCCTCAGTGGATTTGTTTTGACATTGTCATTCTCAGATTCTGTTAAACAAACTGAAGCAATTGTTGGTGAAGAAAAAAAAATCACATCTGGACTGAAAATGTAAACCATAGGCCCCAGCCAATGTGACTCAGACTTTGTAGCCTAAAACCCAGTGTTTATATGGGTATTATCGCTAGTCCAACTGAAAGCATACAGTAGCTATGCATAAAAGAACAGGCCTAATTCAGTGAACTCTGATCACGAGCATTCTTTAGTTCCTTTTAGCTTCAGTGGAAGTTAGATGCCTGCCCTCAGAAGATCTGCTTTTATAGGGACTGTTTCTGAAGGGTGCTGAGCCCGGTCTCCTGTGGAAGTCAATGTGCGTTGCAGAGGCTGTCCCTCTCTTAGGTTGATGATCTCAGTATGAAAAGTGTGGAACTCTTATCAATAGGATTTTTCATATTATAAAGCTGCGTGTGTCAGAAAAGCAATTATTTTAACATTACTGCCGTTAATGTGTCACTATTGTACTCATCTGCCTTGCAGGGCTTTTCTGGCTGGGGGTGATTAATCTGCTTGTGGGCCTTGTCATGCATTCCTCTCCAATGGCAAGAATCCCATTGAGTTCAGTGGGAGATTAGCTAAAGTAGCGAGTGGAGGATCAGGCCCAGCTTTTTTTAAACTGCCTCAAGGGCCAGATTTTCAAAGATAGTTCGGTACCTAGAGATGAAGCTAGGTGCCTAGATCCTTTTGAAACCAATTGGATTATTTAAGATGTTGAAATCAGTAGGCGTTATGGGGCTATATTATTTTGAAAATCCCTTTCTGCATTTTTAGGCACCTAAATACCTTTAACAATCTGCCCCAAAGGTCCCAATTTAGCAAGGTATTTCAGCACATGCCTGGCTTTAAGTATGTCAGTAGTCCCAACTGAAGTCAAAGGCATGTACCATAAATCTAAAAGTGTGATTATACTTTGAGGCCTAGGAACCATATTTTTGCTCTGTGTTGGTACCTTGGTCCATGGCCGGAGCTCCTAGGTGCTACTTCAACACAACTAATTAAGAATAGCATTTTAGAAAGTTACTTTTGTTGCTGTGAAGTGACATGGTTAGTCAGATGATATACTTAACAAGGAAGAGTATGGCACATTTGTAAGGCACTTTAAAAGCTCTCGTGTGGGATCTTGGCAACCACTTGCTGCTGTACATAGTTTTTTGATTGGTAATTATTCTGCAGAATTGCTTATGACACTACAGCCATTTCTTGCTCTCTATGAAGCATGCCCCTGAAATTATTTTTTATTCTCTGTGGACACAGTCAGACGTTTTCTGCGTGCAGTTGGTTATCGGGAGAATGTTCCCCTAATTAAAGTGGAATTGGAACAATCAAACAATAATTGATTTTATCTAGGGTTCAAATTTGCCCTCTCAGAGGACTTTAGGATTTGGTTGTACATTAGAGCATTGAGTTCCTCCTGCTTTGTGTGCTATTGGGTCCTCAGACAGATGACTCTGCAGTCATCTTGCTTTTGCTTTGCTCCGCAGCATCACAAACAATAGACCTTAGAAAATAAAAGGTGGCTGTACTTCAGTTTATACAGTCCTGTGGAGAACAGCTGGTGAGCCACGGCCTCTGGGTAACTCCTGACTATGATTGTGTGTGGGAGAAACAGAGAGGCAGAGATCTTTGACTGGGCTGGCAGCGAGATTGTATGTGCAATGAGTAAGGGGTTACGGGGGTCTTTAAAAATAACAGTTTTAATATTTTATTGTTTAAACAGATTATCTTTTGATATATGTAAGCCTCTGCAAGGTGACACCTGCTGGTGGAATTTGGCACCACATAAAGGTTACTTTAAGACTACCATGTGCTAAATGCAATGAGAGGTGCTGACTGACGTGTGACACTGATTTGTTACCAGTTTCAGCAACATAGATTGTTAATGATGTTATGGTCCAGATTTGTATTTTGGATGGTCCGGCTTTTTGTTTGTTTCCATTAGTTTGTCTCAAACAATTGCTAAAATTCACCTGACCCCTAGTTAAAATGAATATTTTATGCATATCGTCAATATTTGCTTCCTATTGCAGGGAGGTTAATGGAATTATTTGTTAGACCCTTTTGGTCGTATGCATTTTTTATTCTTTTGTAAATAGCAAGAATAAGCTCTGCTTATACTCATTTGTTTTGCAAATAGTAAACAAAGTGAACTTGCCATGCATTTGCGTACTGAATGGGAACTGTAACCAACAAGGAATTTTTATTCCATGTTACATAAATGCCTTTGTTTAAAAAGCTCTTATCCATTAATATATGGCCAGATGGAAGAGGAATTGAGGAACAATCAGAGGGACTCCCTGATGAGAACAGCATTGCAATGGTATGTTGAGAAGAAGTAGCAGGATCACTTTAAGGAAGTCACCTTTGATATGAAGTTACTGTGAGGTCAGTAGGAATGAGGAACGAATAAGGAGCAATTGTTCTTACCTTAAGGAAGAGCCGTGAGAGCACCTAGTTGCTGGATATAGGGTTCAAGAGGAAAGCAGGAGGCAGCAAAATAAATCAGGATGTAGACACTAGATCAGGAACTGGACTGAGACCAACCACTCCTTTCAAATAGGACAAGAAGATGGTCCCACTTCTACTACTTTACATTTGAGCTACAGCCCCTAGATATGAAAGGCTTCATTTGATCGAACCTCTAATGTGTTCAGTCATGTGTCCAAACTGGATGCTTTTTAAATGGTGAAATGCTTTTCGAAAGCATTGCTCCACTATCATTTGTCAGTCCCCAGTTTAAGTGATATCAAGATCTGTGCTATGTAACTAAGAACTGGAAAATATTACAGGGATAGCTGTTGGATTACTGGTTAGAGCTGGAGATCTCGCAGCAGGAGACCTGCATTCTCGTCCCATCTTTGCCTCGCTCTGTGACTTTGGACTAGTCTCTTTGAGTGCTTTGAGATCTCTGGCTGAAAATTTGCTTTGTGAGTGCTAAGTATTCTATTACAAATTGTTGGGCACAACTTTTTGTTTCAGAACGTGGAGGAAGTAACTAGGGGACAACCATTTTAGAGTTCTTTCATACGGCAAAAGGAGATTAGCAACGTTCAAATAACCAAATCCAGTGGCTAACTTTGGGAGTAGATTGATGTAAATCTGAGATGCCACTGGAAAATGATCAATGTAATCTCTTCAAACAGTGAAGACAGGTTTGTTTGACAAGAATGATTGTTCATAAAATATGCTGATTGGCATTAATTATATCTCCATTCTTTATCAGTTGGATAACCTATTAACTTCTCTTTTATTTTGCCCAGAATTGATGTTTGGCTAACCAGCCTATATTTACCCAGGTCATCCTGCTTGTTCTTTTTGCTTCAAAAACACACAATTTTTTGACGGAAGGGATTTCAAGTTCAATTCCACATTGGGAAAGCCAAAACAGAATTTTTTGGCTTCCCAGCTGTCAGCCTGGAAGGCTCTTATCAATTTCACTTTTGACATGCATGAAATGAAGCTGACGAGCATTCACCCCAGTGCCAGAGAGGCAGAGAACTGGGCCTCTCAGCCTCCCAATCTCTGAAGCTGGAGAGGCAGAGTTGGAGCCCCAGAGGTGGGGAGGCTGAGCACCCGGGCTCTTGACAAAAGCCTTCCAAGTGGACGGGTGGAGAGCTATCATTTGAATTTCTGTTGGGGAAAAATGGAATTTTTTTGGCAAAATTTAAATTTTCCCATTTTCCATCAGAAATGCATCCCTGAAATTAGGCTCCAAACCCCACATTTAGACATCCTATGGTGGGATTTTCAAAAGCACCTGAGTGAGGCGTATCAGTCACATTGACATCAAGGTGAAAATCCTGATGACTGCTTGAAGTATTTAACGTTTCTTGACTTGTAGAAGTTCAGTGTATTGGAAGGGGGAATTGGCTGCAACTATAGAACCGACTGTTGGTTAATCAGTTATATGTTTGTGTTGTTTTCACAGTAAGAAAGCTAATGAGACCTTGGGCTTGTCTTCTTTAGCATAGATCAGCATGAAACTTCCTAGATAAATATATCTAAGTAAAATGTGAAATTCTACTAGCAGGAAAGTAATTGAAGAAATATGTACAAAACATCCCCTCTACCAATTTAAGACTACAACGTGAGAAAAAAGGAAAGAACTAGTAACACATAAATACAAATTATTGACATTTAAAACATTGTATTAATTTCTTAAAATAGTTTTAATATATTCTGGTTTCTTTCCTATTTTGATAAACACTAAGTTTGTATCCATAGCTCATTAGATTTTGTTATCCTTTTTAATCAACTACTGCAGAGCTCCTCACAACTTTCAGGAGTGATATCTATAACAGCTGTTGATGGCAAAAATGCCCTTCAGGCCATATGTCACAGTCTGCATGCAGATGTACTTCTTTGCTTAATATAGTGCACAGTCTCTCTCCAGTTAGTCTGCTTCCCTCCTGTGCACTTACAATTTGTAGTTGTTGCCTCATTGATTAATGCTCTTCTGTCGTATTGTCAATTAGTGACTGGCTGATGGCACCAGTCTCAATATGGGAAGCTCAAGGGTTCTGATTAACATGAGTTGAAGTGTCAGAGGAGAGATTATTAAACAGTCCTGTTTAAATCAGAGGAATATAGTAAAACTTAATACTATCTACTCAAGAGATGGAAGTATACTGCACCCTTGCTAGAACGCGGGGTTTGGGAGCCATGCGCGGTACCGCGTTAACACGGGGATAGCAGAGGGGCGCGTTACCATGGATTCTAATTTAAATAATTTATTTTGGGATCCATGGTCGTGCCCGCGCTAATTCCGAATTCGCTCTATGTCGACACATGTTCTGGCGGGTGCCTCCTGTATTGTGTTTTCCTCAATTTTTATTATTGTAATTCCCTTTTTATTTGTCTGATTTCCCAGCTGTCATAGGGTAGCTGGTTCCTGTGAATAGACTGGGTCCAGCTTCCCTGGGTCATAGCAGGTGAGCCCAGTCCAGTCAAATAAAAGGGACTTGACTATCCCGGGCCTATAAAAGGCTGCTAGAGGCCAGGCAAAGGAAGGAGAGATTGGAGTAGGCTGTGCCTGGGGAAGGGAAGCTACAGAGAAGTGGAGCTAACTCCTGTGGTGAGTCCATGGAACAAGGGGCCCGGTGCTCCAGGGAGGTAGGAGAGCTGGCTTGAACTGGGAAGCTGCCAGGAGCAGGAGTGCAGAGACCCCTGGCGGGGTTGGGGTGTGTGGCCCTGAAGTCTGAGGAAAAAAGAGTGAGTTAAGATTGTTCCGTTTGTTTACTCACCTGTGTTAAGAGAATAAACCTGCTTGAAAGACTGGCTGTGGCATCATATACCTGTACTTGGCCAATAGCTTGGAGGAGAATCTGCCATGGGGTGACACCACAAATAGGTTTCAAAAATCCCACTGCTCATCTCTGTACTAAGACATAAACCAACATTACTGCTGAGTTGCAGAATTTACTAATAAGATGAAGGTATCTCCTTGTAGGTTAATACAGCTGAGATGTGTTGGCTGTTATGAAGAGAGCAACTCAAGGTCCATTAGTTCAACATGAGCCTACTGAAAACTACTCAGGCCTGGTTTACACTGGGGGGGGGGGGGGGCGAGCTAAGTCGGTCTAAGTTACACAACATCAGCTACGAAAATAGTGTAGCTGAAGTCGACGTACTTAGAGCTACTGACCGTGGTGTCTTCGCTGCAGTAGGTCGACTGCTGACGCTCCCCCGTCAACTCCGCCTATGCTTCTCGCTCTGGTGGAGTACCGGAGTTGAAGGGAGAGCGCTCGGCGGTTGATTTATCACATCTTCACTAGACATGATAAATTGACCCCCGCTGGATCGCTTGCTTCGGAAGTAAATGTAGACACGCCCATAGTAGCTCATGAAAAACACGTCTCAGCATTAGAGCCAGCTGCTCGGCCATTTCACCCCAGTGTATATGCTCCTTTCAGACTCAAGATAAACATTCTAGACTTGAGTATCAGAGGGGTAGCTGTGTTAGTCTGGATCTGTAGAAGCGACAAAGTGTCCTGTGGCACCTTATAGACTAACAGAGGTATTGAAGCATAAGCTTTCGTGGGTGAATACCCACTTCTTCGGATGCAAGCAGTGGAAATGACTTGGTCTTTACTCAGGGGAAACTCCCATAGACCTGAATGGGAGATCTGATTAAGGACTTAAGGAGTGGGCATCTTACTAGTAACTGAAGCTTTTGACCACTTGAGGCAACTTGTTTGCTTCATTTACCCATTACTTGGTTAAATATTGGCAAGCCAACAATGGTGTGGCATACCCGGCTACAACCCCCAATGACAAAGATTGTAGCCCTTGTCAGAAGGAGAGATGTGCTAATGGAACGAGGATCCTTGTGGCTGTAGCACTCCTGTTAGGGAGTGAACACCTTTCCTAGAGCATGCGGGCCAGTATAGGAGGCATGACCTTTGCTTCCCTCGTATCTCCATTTCTCCCCACTGCTCTTCAACCAAATCTGCTTCCCCTATGTTCCACAGGAGCATGGTGTAAGTCAATGAGGCATCAGTGCTCTGACTCTACCCTTCTACCTCTCTGATAATGGCTGCCTTCTCTGTCTAAGCCCCTCAGTCTGGCAGGCATGCTTCCTTTCACAAACAGCAGTGCCAGTCTGCCAAGCCTGATGCCCTCCCAACCATGAACTTCAGGTTGTTGTCTGACAGAGGAAGCTGTTGGGGAAGAACTGATGCACAGGAATAGTAAATATTAACTTATTGTTCCTCGGAACAAAATCTTCTGTAACCTCTTTTCTCAAAGCCTGAATGCCAAATCCATGATCCACACGTGGGATCCAGGGGAAAAGGGGTTTACATAGGAGAATTGTGCAGGGGTCATGCAGGATGATGTCCTCCCCGCCAGCCAGGAAAGAGAATGTAAGGTATCTGTATATCTTGTCCACAGGAACAGCTATTGCCTATGAGCAGTGATAGTTTCGGTGCCCCTTTATGTGGGGTTTTGGCTCATGGAGCCTATGAGGGATCAAAACAGTGCTACCCAGGAGTGGCAGCCATAAGGCGGCTACAAGTGCAGGGAAACCTACCTTGTTTCAGAGCACTGCTTTGGGCCAAGTGCCTCCATTGCTGTGAAAGCAGAGCAGCTGCAGCACTTCTCTAGGTGGTCCTCATTTAGCAAAGCAATTAATGTCCCATTAGCTTCAGTGGGACTTAAGCAATGCTAAAGTGCTTTGCTGAATTAGGTCCTATTTGCTTTCAGTTGTCTCATCGTCTCACTGATGTGAGATTAGATTGCAGTGATCAGTTTAGACATGTTAAGTCTCATGACTCTGTGCAATGCACAGATCAGTTTAAGTAATGCTTACATTAACAGTAGATTTCTGTGTTTCTGTGGGACAAGGTATTAACAGTACTACTGTTATTAACCATTCAAATTACAGGGAATACTTGCTCCCAGCTCAAATACCTACTTAATGCTAAAAGGAAACTTTTCTGAGCTGTTCACTCTATATGAACTGTATAGAAATGTTATGACATAAAATTTGTACATATTTGTGCTTTTAACCAGGTAGAATAAAGCTTCAGCAGTGAGTGTTGGACTTGTTAGTTTTAGGGTGCTATCCACATCTTTAAGCACTAGATGTCTCTCTTAGTTTATTTATAATAGAGACATACCATGGAGAGCTCTTCATTATACTGTTCAGTGAAAAGGACAACATGCATGAATATACATGCCCAAACAAATACAGGCATAGTGAGATAATTTTTTTGATAAAGGAACTGTTAAAATGTATTTTACTTGTCTGCATTCTATGTGGCCTAGAAAAAGTTAGCCACAGACAAAATGGTGATACCAGAACAAATGAGCCTACAAAAGAGGTGAAGACTAACAAGAGTCGATATATAACATTGTGTTTGCATTAACACATGTAGGCACTGATGCTGCAGATAGTTGTGTGTACTTTGCACACTGTGAGCAGTCCCAGCTAAGTATATGATGCATTGTATCCATGAAGTCTGTGACTAACAACACAGTGAAGTTAAGCATAAGCATACATCTTTGCAAGGCTGAGGCCTCAAAGACATACTGGCACGTTACTATTTAAGTGATGCATAAAAGTAGTTATGTAAACTTTTCTCTTGGTGGTATATGGTTATCATTCACCTTTAGAATCAAACATACAGATATAATAACTTCAGATATGTAATTCAAGTTTTTTTTTCTCTGTGTGTTAAATTTATATGGCTCTTCTTACATAGAAATAATTTCATCTCTTTATAGCCAGTTAGGGCTTAAATTGGCTATCAAATCCTTTCTCTTTTTCTTCAGGGCCTCTGTTGGCATCATATCATCCAGCATTTATATGGTGCTTAAGGCCAGACTTGTTCAAGGTATTTTAGATGCCTAAAGATCACTTAGTGCTTTTGAAATCTGACTTGTAGAAGTTCAATGCAGTGGTGGTGTAGCCATGATGGTCCAAAGATATCAGAGAGACAGGTAATATCTGTTTTTGGACCAATATCTGGTGGTGAGAGAGACCAGCTTTTGAGCTTACTCAGAGTTCTTCTTCAAGTCTGGGATACTTAAGCCAGGTCTCCACTACAGATTTATATTGGTAAAACTACATCGCTCAGGGGTGTGACAAATCCACAACGCTGAGATACGTAGTTAAAGTGACCTCACCCCCTATGTAGACAGCACTATGTCAGTGGGAGAGTTTCTCCTCTCAACATAGCTACCACCTCTTGCGGCGGTGGATTAACTGTACTGACGGGAGAAGCGTCTTTACTAAAGTGCTACAGCGGCACAGCTGCATCAGTGCAGCAGCGCAGACACAGAGTTTTAAGTGTAGATCTGCCCTTAGTGTCACAGCTAAATACAAGGTGGAACAGATTGCTTAGTGTAAGTAGTTAACATATATTTCAAGGGACCATTCAAGATGAAGTGGCCCGTTAACATTCCTCCAGTCAGAGGGAGAAAACAAAGAGGTTGGGGGAGAGAAGGCAGCTGAGGGTGGTTGTTAGTGGGTTATAAATTGTTGTAATAAGCCATATATTCAGTCCATGACTTTTAGTATATAGCAAAATTATGAATTTCAGCTTTCATGGCTCATCCTTTGAAAGTGTTGTGCAGGTTTTCTTTGAGGATGAGGACTGATAGGTCAGACAGAGTGATCACTTTGTGAAAAAACTGTTCACCCACAGGTGATGTGGTGTTTTTTGTCTTCTATCATTTTCCTGTATGAGTTCATTCGAGAGCGCAGTGATTTTTCTGGTTTCACCCAAATAGTTGCTATTGGGACATTCAGTGCACTGGATGAGGTACACCACGTGTTGTGATAGGCACGTGTAGGACCTATAGATCTTGAAAGGTGTGTTATGGGCGGTATTGCTCATTGTAGCAGTGGAGATATGTCGCTTTGAGTTGGGGATTTGCTTCTGATAAGCTTGGAGAGGTTGGGGGGTTGTTTGAAGGCAAGAAGAGGGGATTCAAGAAAGGTTTCTTCCAGGATGGGGTTCCCATCGAGGTATGGGTTGTAGTTGTTTGATACCCCATATGGGTTCCAGTGTGGGGTGGTAGGTGACAACTAGGGGTTTTAGTTCTGTATCGAAGCAGGTTTTGTCGAGGTATTAGGGTGGCCCATTCCATGGTGCAATCTACTTCTCTAGTGGAAGTTTGGTGAAGTGGCTTTGAGTTTGCGTTAAGGGTGTGTATCCCAGACTTTCTTCTCGGAGCATATTCTGTGGTGTCTGAGTGCATGGCTATAGGTAACAGATTTCTTGTGTTTGGGGTGATTACTGGATCTCTGAAGGAAGGTATGATGATCCGTGGGTTTCTTATATATGGGTGTTTATTGGGTTCCATTGCTGAAGCTGATTGTGGTTTCCAGGAAGTTTTTGCTGGCGTGGGAGTGTTCCAGAGAGAGTTTAATGGATAGGTGGTGCTTGTTGAAATTGTGGTAGAAATCTGAGGGAGTTTGTCATCTGTCCAGAGGATGAAAATATCATTGATGTATCTCAGGTATATCATTCATTTCATAGTGCATTTGTCCAGAAATTATTCTTCAAGGTGACACATGATGAGGTTGGCATATTGGGGAGTCATCCTAGTACCCATAGCTGTTCCCATGGTTTGGACAAAGTGTTTGTTGTTGAATGTAAAATTCTTATGGGTGAAGATGAAATGGATGAGTTTGGCGATGTGTTTGGAGTGGATATCTGAGGATTGTCCATCATCTTGTAAACATTTGAAGTAGGCAGCTATGCCATTATTGTGAAGGATGGTGGTTCAAAGGAAACATTTTCAAAAGATGAGCCTGGGAGATTAAATTCTTAACTTTGCTGGACACTAAAAATCATGGACTGAACAGAGACACTGGACTTCTGGCTTATTACAACAATCTATAACCCACTAACAATCCCTAAGAAAACCCAGATTTCCTTCCTCCCCACCTTTCTTTCCTCCCTATGACTAGAGGGTTGTTAACTGGCCACTTCACCTTGAATGGTGCCTTCAAATATGTGTTAACTACTTACGCTTAACAATCTGTTCCATCTTGTATTTAGCTGTGATATTATAAGGCCAAGTCTACACTATAGACCTATATCAGTGTAATAACTATGTTGCTCAGGGGTGTGAAACTTCCATATCTACCTAATCCCTATGTAGACAGCACTATGTCAACAGGAGTGCTTCCCCAACCAACATAGCTACTGCCTCTTGGGGAGGTGGATTGACTATGCTGATGGGAGAAGCTCTCCTGTTGGCATAGTAGCACCTTCACTCAAGCACTACAGCAGCGCACTTTGGCACTATACGTGAAGACAAGCCCCGACTAAGGGCTTGTCTACACTGGCAATTTACAGCACTGCAATTTTCTTGCTCAGGGGTGTGAAAAAACACACCCCTGAGCACAGCAAGTTTCAGTGCTTTAAAGTGCCAGTGTAGACAGTGCACCAGTGCTGGGAGCTACGCCCCTCGTGGAGGTGGGTTTTTTAGAGCACTGGGAAAGCTCTCTCCCAGCACTCTGCCATGACCACACAAGCCACATTAAAGCACTGCCGTGGTAGCGCTTTAGCGTGGCCAGTGTAGACTAGCCCTAAGTTTCCCAGACCTGAAGAAGAACTCTGTGTAAGCTCTCTCTCACCAATAGTCCAATAAAACCTATCACCTCACCACCTTGTCTCTTTGTAGAAGTGTAATACATCAAAAAGTGAAGTTGGTTGCAAATATAGAACAGGCTATTTGTTGATCAGCTATGTGTTTGAGTTTGTTTTAACAGTAAGGATGTTAATGAGGCCATGATCTTGTCTTTTTTTAGCGTAGATCACCATGTTAAGTATGAAATGTCTTAGCAGAAAATATCTCTGTAAAATTCTAACAGTTACAAAAGTAATTAAAGAAACATCCCATTTAACAATTTAACACATTTAACAATACAAAATGAGAAGAAAATAAAGAACTAGCAACATGTAAATAAAATGAAGGTCAGCTCAAGGATTAAATTGCTGAGGGAATGTTGGATTTTCAATATGGGTACAATTCTTCTGTCTTGGAGACCTTTGTTAGCTCCTGAATAGTTGCAGACCTCTGAATTTCAGTAATACTCCGGTTTCACCACATTCTTTAGTATCAAATGTATATTACATTTTTTTAGGGTTGGATAACTTTAATTTTCATGCATTTCTGTAATTGCTAACTCTGGGTAGAACCAGAAGTGCAGAAATACAGTGAAAGAGGCTATTTCTGTGGCTTTCCTGGCACGACCAGAAGCAGGAGTATGGGAAAGTGTGTGAGAAGTTCAGTCTACATGAGATTTCCAGCCCAATTTTGCAAAGTCAAGAAATTCATATTGGTCAAGTCAGACCTAGAAAATATGTGAATATTTTGAATATTTGTCCAAACATTTTGAAGTTATCACCAAATATGGAAGTAGTAGGTGGTGGCAGTAATATTTATAGACTAAGATCAGAAAGGACCATTATGAACATATAGTCTGACCTCCTGCATAAGTGAGGCCACAGGTTTTCAAACCCTACATCAAACCCATAACTTCTGTGTGAGCTATAGCATATTGTTATACTGGGGATTTGATGAGACCACATTGAAACTGGTGTGCAAAACAGCCGCCTTTCAGGCAGGATCAATGTAATTAAGCTCCTTAATAGAATAGATAGCTGAAAGAATAGGAGCCACCACCCAAAACACAGGCATATGCAAGGTCAGTTAGAAATCTGAGCTATCTGTGCAGAAGGGTTTGACTGGAGCTGAGTGCACATACAGGGGGTTGGGTATTGTTTGAGGGAGCTGTGTGAGAGAGAAGCAGCAGAAAACAACATGGAACTAGACAGACAATGTAGTAAGGAGTCAGTGACCCTGAGGAAAACGCAGAGAGAGATTTTGGGGAGAGTGCTGGATGGAAAGAGACTTGGGACTGTGAACAACTCCTGTCTCCTGCTGTTTGATCCTTCCTGTGTCCTGGGAAACAGGAGTTTATGTACATTCCTTGTAATGAAACAAGATTGCATCAAGAAACAGCTGCTTCAATCATCAGTTTCTCCTCTTAAAGGAAAGAACTTGCAAGACTCCAAATATTGGGTAACTGCTCCAGTCAAAAGCAGTACTAATAGCTCTTTAAAAGACATCCAGTCTTCATTTATAAGACTTAAATCATGGGAGAATCCACCATATCACTCTGTAAGTTGATCCAATGATTCATTTCTCTCACTATTTAAAAAAAATGTGCTCAATTTTTACTGTAAATTTGTCTAGCTTTGGCTTCCAATCTTTGAATCTTGTTCCTTTTTGTGTCAGATTACAGGGCCCTCTTCTATCAGGAAACTCTTTCCCATGTAGGTACTAAATTATAGACCGGGGTCGGCAACCTTTGGCATGTGACCCATCAGGCTGCAAGACATTTTGTTTACATTGACCGTCCACAGGCACGGCCCCCCACAGCTCCCAGTGGCTGCGGTTCACCGTTCCTGGCCGATGGGAGCTGCAGGAAGTGTGCCTGCAGATGGTCAACGTAAACAAAATGTCTTGCAGCCCGCCAGCGGATTACCCTGATGGTCCGCGTGCCGAAGGTTGCCGATCCCTGTTATAGACCATGATCAGGTAACCCTCACCTCCTCTTGGGTAAACTTAATAGATTGAGCATCTTTCATTTCTCACTGGAAGACCAGTGTCCAGACCTCAAATCATTCCTATAGCTCTTCTGAATCCTTTCCAATTTTCCAACGTCCTTTTTCAAGTGTGAACACCAGAACCAGTGGCAGCATTTAGGGGAGACTGGTGGTGAGTTAACGTCTCCCCATGAGGTTTTAGCACTTCCTCAAAGTTCCAGAGGCTCTGAAGCTGGGGGATGTGTGTGTGTGTGTGTGTGGGAGGGGCGGTGTCCGACCACTTTTAAGCAGTGTTCCCATACTAAGTCAGTGTGGTTGCTACCAGAGCAGACTGAAACATTGCTCTAGCTGCTTGATATCAGTGCCACTGATAGTTTGGCCGGGCCAGGCCAAATCGATACTGCAGACTGGCACATAGGGGGTTGAACTCAGGGGAGTCCAGGGACAGTGGAGCTCAGCAGAAGCTGCCAAAAATTTGACCCTGGTGGCACTGGCTCATGTACTGTGTGGGTAAGAGAGAAGGAAGACTCACCAGCTAAGGGAGACCTCGGATCCCTGGGTGGGGGGAAGAATGAGTGGGGCCTGGAACAGGGTCCCTTATGTGACCTGAGGTGGCCCAGAATTTGTCCTTCCTCCCCCGCAAGAAATATTTGAATTGGCACCACTGATGAGAACCAAGCACAGTATACTGATGCTGTATACAGAGATAATACTGCCTCCCTAATCTTCCTAGATCTTCCCTAGCTTATACGTCCAAAGATCATGTTAGAGCTTTAGCCACAGCATCACACAGGGAGCGCATGTTTGGCTGGTTATCCACCATGACTCCTACGTCATTTCCAGAGTCACTGACTTCTGAAATACTGTCCCCCTCTGTCAGTGTGACCTACATTTTTTTGTTTCTATTGTGGTAGCTCTCAAAGATCCCTGGTATAACTGGGGCCCCCATTATGCACTGTAGGAATAGCATAATTACTCCTGGGGGGATTCTGTGCATCTGCAGATGCGCAGAATTAATCTGTTTTGCATAATTTTGTATTTTCCCACCTAAAATACATTTTACCTAAGTGCTGCAGTTTCGACTTGTGCCCACCAGAGGCCGCTGTGGTGCCAGAACAGCAAGCTGCATCGATGCCGGCTGTTCTAGCACCACAGCAGCCTCTGGTGGGCAAAAGGCAGAACAGCAGCACTTTCCTGGGCAAAATGTACTTTATGCAGGAAAATACAAACTTCGATTCCCAGTGGAGTCAGGTTAGGACAGAGGGGGGCACACAGGGCTGCTGAGGGGTCACAGACTAGGGTTCAGAATGGCTAGTGAGGGGGACAGACTGGAGCATGGGCTCAGGAGCTAGTGAGGTGAGGGGTGCGGGGACAGGGGCAGACGTGCCTGACTGAATGGGAGAGGCTTGGGGTCAGCCAGGGAATGCATAGGGGAGGCTTCCTAACAATTCCCCCCTCCCCCCCAAAGAAAAACTTCCCACCCACACTCAACATTGTCCAGGTTCACTCCTAGGTTCCTTCTCTTTCCCTCAGCTCTTCTGTTACCCCCGACTCCCCCAAGCCTTTGCACTGCTTCTGACAGGTGCAGGAAATACAGTTCTGTATTGTAATTTAAATGACTTACACAGAGTTCTGTATTAATATGCCTCGTAAGGAATCTTTTTGTAAAAAAAAAATTACCAGAATCGATTTTGTTTTGGTCTGTATTGTTAGACGTACTTGCTGATCGATATTTTGAAACAAATTACCAAAACTGTAGCCGGCATGATTATATTGTGTTGTTTTGAGAAATAAAATTTGCAGAATTTTCAAATATCGTGTGCAGAATTTAAAATTTTTGGTGCAGAATTCCCCCAGGAGTACATAATATAGTGGACCAATATGCATTGCAACACTTTTTTTCAATGAGAGACTGCAGCACTGTATGTCATTTCTTTCATTCAAGTGAAAAGCATGTGCACTCGCTAGCTTTTCATCTTTGCACTTACAACTGTATAAGTTGCAGCTGAGAAGCCAACATGACACATACTTTTCACTGTACAGGAGACCCCCGCTATACCATGTGCCACTATAGCGCGAATTCGGTATTAGTACGGGGGTGCACATGGATCCTAAAATAAATTGTTTACATTGGGATCCATGGCAATGCGCCCCCCTGCGTTAATGCGGTACCGCGCATGACTCCCAAACCCTGCATTTTAGTGGGGGTGCGGTGTATTAAGAAGCATGCCATGAAATTCGCTCCCCTGTTCCCCAAGCTTCCTTTCTGTAGAATTCTCTCAATGTGGTATTCTGAAACACTTACAAAAAATGATCAATTTTTTATCTGTCACAGACAGAAAAATGACAGACTAGAGTAGCATAATACATTTATGGGCTTTATGCAGGGAGTGTCAAAAATCTAGTATTCATAGACAGATTTGGATCTTGTCTTTGGATCTTTAGCATGGTGGAAAGATAGTGAAACTCAAAGCCAGATAGCTCCCTCTCGATTATCATGTTGTAGAAGGACTAGGCCTATTTGATAGCACTGTCCTCTTGTTGGACTAAACTGTATTCTGCTAGGTCAGTTCACACTCTCTGGGGTTAATTTGACTGAGTTTTCTCAAGGAATCCAGGGAAGCTATTTCTCAGCTGAGGTAGTTTCTTTAATTGAGCTTTCTTAATAAAATATAATCAAACTCTTGCAGATTCTTATTTCCAAGTCTGTGCATGCATAGATCCTTTCCCTCATATTAGCCTCTCACACCAGTAATTCCACTAACCAGATTTCCTGGCTCTTACCTCAAAGCCTCAGTAATACAAATCTCCCACCAATCTCCCTTTTTGACCATTTGCTTTTCTGAAGCAGTTCTTCTCAGCAGTAACTTTAGTAGTGGGTCATCATAGAATCATAGAATATCAGGGTTGGAAGGGACTTTAGGAGGTCATCTAGTCCAACCCCCTGCTCAAAGCAGGACCAATCCCCAATTTTTGCCCCAGATCCCTAAATGGCCCCCTCAAGGATTGAACTCTCAACCCGGGGTTTAGCAGGCCAATGCTCAAACTACTGAGCTATCCCTCCCTCCACCACTTCTGACATCTCAACTTCCTCCACGATGTTGCAGTTCCTCTCTCCCCCCTCAACCCCTTCTTGCTAGCCTCTTTATATGAGGGTCAGCTAATTAAATTCTAGTTCTTTCTTAGGTGCAGCAGACCAGGCTAATTGGACAGTCAGGCCAGCTCTGGGCCATTGGCCCAAAGAATGGTGTCCTCTATTCCTTTACACATATCAAGTTAGAGACAGAGAGGATTTCGTAGATCTTGTACATCGGGAGTTTTCAACCTTTTTTCATTTGCGGACCCCTAAAACATTTCAAATAGAGGTGCGGACCCCTTTGGAAATCTTTGACATAGTCTGCAGACCCCCAGGGGTCCGTGGACCACAGGTTGAAAACCACCGTTCTAGTTCAACTCTCTGTCAATACAAGGAAACGTATCTGAGGGCTCAAGTTATTCCTGCCAAAATCAATGAGACCTTAAATTCACTAAAGTGAATGCAGATAAACCAATTTCATACGGTAACAGCAATAAATAAAAAGGCAAACAATTAGCTGTAAGAGTGGGAATGCATGAATGAGAGAACTAAGAGCCTAAAAGTGCGCGCACGGCTCTCTCTAAGTACATGAGCATGTGCTTAAGTGCTATGCTGAATCAAAGCTGTAGATTTATGTGAAAAATGCAGAGAACATCCATAATTGAAGGTTCAGTTTTTAGAGGATGACAGATATTGGCAGTGTGTAGAGGCTGCTGTCAGCTGTTCCAGTGATTAACTTGCTACATCTTTACAACTCCACAGTGCAGGTATGATCATTGACATTGACCCCATAAACATAGGGGTAGAAGGGACATCTAGTCTAACCCCAATGATTTTTGCCCCTTCTGTTCCCCCTTAGAATACCTGATCTATTGGCAGTTGTAATGTACCTGTATTATACTCTCCTCTTATTTTTAAATGTTGGCAGAGACTGAGATGTTTATATTAATATGTATAAATAATTTATTGAATAGCATATGCAAATGAATTAGATATGCTTCTATATATAAAGACATTAATTGCATTATATATATATATAGAATCATAGCATATCAGGCTTGGAAGGGATCTTAGGAGGTCATCTAGTCCAACCTCCTGCTCAAAGCAGGACCAATCCCCAATTTTTGCCCCATATCCCGAAATGGCCCTCTCAAGGATTGAACTCACAACCCTGGGTTTAGCAGGCCAATGCTCAAACCACTGAGCTATATATATAATTGCATATATATATGCAATTTACTATACTAACTGTTCATTCCATTAAAAGCTAGATATTGTGATGAGGGGCAGGGGAGAGTTCAGAAAGAACGTAATACAGTGGTCTCACTAATTGTACTGTTTAATATTTGATCTCTGAAAACTTACAGAGTAGTAGTCAATGTAACTCAAATCATTATCATGTGATATAATATAGTCATATGCAGTAATAGTTCATATACTATCAATACTAATGTTTTTTTAAAAAATATAGCTTTAAAATAGATATTTCAAATGGGTACATCACAATCTTATTAAGTTAAAAAATGAAACAAAGCTCAAACAAAATCCTTGCACAACATAATAAAAGAATATTCCATCTTTAACTTCCGGTGGCACACTCAAGCTACACTGTTTAATTCATGTTGTCACCAGGACCATTGGATGGAATTATTTCTAGGTATTATATTGTTCATCTGGTGTTTTAATATAATTTGGTTTTAAAAGCATGATTACTTTCAGCAGTTAATTATAGTAAAGGAACACTGTCAAAGCTGGTGGCCAGTAGGTATTCTTTTTTTAAACCTATGCTACTATGGTATATCAATTTCCCCCTGCTGTGGCTGTCTGCTCTGTATTTGATTAGATCTTATACTGAAGTGAAGGGAATCAATGATGTGAGTATTTGCAAAGAAAAGATGTAACATGTTTTGGCTTTTTTGTTACAAGGCTGCAACCAGAGCATTATTTCAGAATAGTTCTTAGTTCCTTGTGCCCCGAAACTCCAAATGAAATCAACAGGAGTTTTCAGTATGCAAGAATTGCTGGACTTCCTTCTGCTTTGACACTGCTTTGCTTCCTTTTTCTCTATATAGGAGATATTTTTAAATGACAATAAATTGGTCAGGATTTGAGGATTGCGGGTTTTTTTTTCCACTTCTAAGGTAGATGATATTTTTAGCTTTCCAGCTTTGGCTGTGACTGTTCATTAGTCTTTGGAAAAGTAAATGTAAACTTAAAAAGGTTCTTATATATTTTGCTTTTACATTCCAATTTGATTTGATAAAGTTCTAAACTTTAAGATCAAACTGACTTACAAGAAAATATGCCAGGAACAATTTACACTTCTCCTAAATATATTAGCAATGAAATACAAAATAAATTTAAAACTACAAAAAAGCTAAGATAGCTGGGTTATATTTATCACATGAATACGTGCCAAACAAAGCTTGGTCTTTTGCTAACATTATCTTACTACATTTGTAATACATGGTAAGCAAAGATCCTATTTCTGTAACAAGTACATTCTGACAATATATATTTTATGGAATAAATATACAGTATATTAAGTTATAGATTTCAGAATAATAGCTATAGTGGATACAAGCAATACCTATATTTAAAAATACGTTCTAGGATTCTCTAGCCTTACTACTAATAAAATTAAAGTAGATCTAAAATTGCCTCACTCTATTGATGCATAATAAAATATATGGAAACATCAAGAGTAAAAAGCCAATTGCTTCTACAACTGAATACTTTATAAATATAGTAACTTGCTATTTTCAGGAAAAAAATTGAAAATTATTATAAACTGGAAGTCAGATTAAAACAACTCTACAATATATAGTAAAAAGAGGTTATGGAGTGTGATGTGGGAGTTTGTTTTATGTTTGTGGCAAAATTTTGAACAGATGCAGTTTGGTTGATGGACTTCAAGTTGTTCATTTCTGGAAATAACTGCAGAAAAAGACTTCACCCTCACTAGCAGCCTATCTTGGCCTCCTTAGATAAAACCCTCCCTGACCTCAGTGAACCAATAGGCCAGAGTTTTGTTAGAATAAGGAGTGCAAGATTGGACCGTACAAAGATTTATTCAGAAGCCCCAAATATCTCTATATTTCATAGTGTTTACTTACCATTCTGCTCATTAGGAATAAAGTCATACAAATCTTGTATCGAGACTGCACTGTATTGAAAAGCCTTATAAAGAAGGTACCAGGAGTGTTGTGGCTCTTACTAAATTATTCTTACACCACTTATTCATAACTTCTTGATAAGTTCAGTTATTGTGTTCCTTTGTTTCCTTGTAACTGTAGATTGGAATACTGAAGCACAGCTCCAATTGCTTGGTTACTGAATTCTTGATTTAGATTTTATTCTTGAGAATAACCTAGAATTAAACAAACAAAAACATTTCTCAGAGTTAAAAAAAAAAGAATTGAGGGATTGGGTCACTCATATTTTCCTTCCTTCCTTTCTCCCCAACTAAGAATAACTTTAATGAGCACTATAGTACATTTAAAGATTTAGCTGGGGTGAGACTTTATTTAAAACCTTTGAGATTTTGTGTTTTAATGTTTAATGGTTCCTGCAACAGTCCAGTTTAAGGTAGAAAAACACAGTTTATTACACAAAACGTAACCATTTAAATCTGTAACATCAAGAGCGGAAAATAGGAATTTTGACTAAGACTCACAGAATAAGGGTCCATCAAGCAAAATTCTGATCTCACATGCAAAACCTCGGCAAAAGACTCTTGTCTAGGGGACCAAAGCAGGATACTAGCCTACAACTTAGAAGAGCTGGGTTCAAGTCCCTGCTTCACCAGAGACTTCCTGGATGACACTGGACAAATGACTCAGCCTCTCAGTTCTCCATCTGGAAAATGAGAGTGATAGCACTTCCATATCTCACAAGGATGTTGTGAGGATACATTAAAGATTGTAAGGCACTCCCATACTACAGTAATTTTGGCCATATAAGTACCCAAGTGGTGAATGGAACATTCCCTACCACAGTGGAGGTAGGATGTGCAGCTAAGCACCTTTCCACCACATTGTGCAATGGAACCGCAGTGGCTCTGGTGCATTCTGGGCTCTTTGTAGCTATGAAAGGGCTGGGAAAACTTACCCTTGTATATGTAGATGCTATGCAGCGTAGTAGTAAGGGATTGTTATATTAAGCCTAAAGCTGGTAGCAAAAAATTCTTAATTTTTATAAGAACTTTATTTTTTGGCTGATGGGAACAAAATACAGTATGAGAGGGTGTCCAGAAAGAATGCTTACTGCTCAGACTCTTCCTTGTACTTCATGCCAGATTTGTATGCCAGGTATTGATTTCTAGATTCAGACTTGGAAAAATAGCTCCACATTTTGATGTGGCAAATCCCCTACTTGCAAAGTGCATTTTTCTTGGGGTAGGGCACACTGAAGTCTACCAAGCGCTAAGCATTCTCTGCTCCCGTTGCCGTCGGTGCTCAGCAGCTGGTAAGAGATGCTCAACCCTTCACAGCTTCGAGCCAAAAGCATGACCAATGAATAGTCTCACCTACGACATATGATTTTGCTGTGAATTCTGCTGCTGTTGCTGCTGCTGAATTAGCAGTTGCTGCTGTTGCCGGCGTCGTGCTGTCCTCAGTTTTTCAAAACGAGCCTCCATCTCTTCCAGCACTTTGGGAGTGTAGCGCACGACCAACTTGACACTCTCTTTAGCAGCCTTCAGGAGCTCCACTGCTTTTTCATGGTGCTCTCCTTCCACACTCTGCAAGCAAGGAGAACAGAGAGAGTTCTAAAGATACTGGTTTTATCCAGAGTCCTGTCCTCTTCTCGTACTTGCTGTCCCAGAAAGGATGTCAGTGGTTTAAGCTGTTTCCGTATATTTAGACTTTTCAAGTGGTCATTAGGGGGAAAAATATAAATGTAACTAAGATTTATGCAGGGTTGATGCACTATCTCTTTTTGCATTTTAAATATGACGCCTGAATCATTTTTAGGTTGAATCTGAAATATGAAAATGAGCACAATTCTGATTCATACAAAAACGGGATGTTGGGAGAGATTTGCAAATATACAAGCCAAAATAATGCAAAAACAATTGAATTTAAGAAAAGCTTGTCAAACCTTTCCTGTGGCTACCAGATAAGAAAGTGGAGTACAGTGAGTGTGAAAGCTTAACCTGGGTGAGAAGCGAGCAGGTTGGGAGTTTGGGAATGGCTCACGAGCCTTTCATTTCTAAGGCACTGATACTGCATGGAGCTCACTGCAATATGTAAGCACCTGCTTAACTTCAGATATGCGAGCAAGCCCACTAACGTCAGAGACTACTTGTGTTAGAAGTTCATGGGACTGCTCACATGCATAATCGCATCCTTTGCTGAATGGGAGTTAGTATCACAAGTGCAGACCCCTTCCAGTAGTGACTGTTTGTTTGGTAGCGTATGCGAAATGAGCTGGTGCTCTCCATCCAGTTAGTAGCAGATAGGCATATGTGCTGCAATGGGCACTCAACTGCATCTGCAAGAGTAAACCAGGAGGCCAAGGGGCGAGTGATGGTTCAGGACCTTAGTTTCCATAATCTAACACGGGGTGGACAAATTACGGCCCGTGGGCCACATCCAGCCTGCCAGCCGTTTTAAGCTGGCCCTCGAGCGCCCGCTGGGGAGCGGGGTCTGGAGCTTGTCGCACTCCAGCCGGGGAGCAGGGTCGGGGGCTGCTCCAGCGGCTCCTGGAAGCAGAGGCATGCCCCCCCTCCAGCTCCTACAAGGTCCAATGGCTCCTTCCGGTGCTCCAATGGGAGCTGCAGGGGCGGTGCCTGCGAACGGGCCAGCGCGCAGAGCCGCCTGGCTGTGCCTCAGCCTAGGAGCCGGAGGAAGGACATGTCGCTGCTTCCGGGAGCTGCTTGAAGTAAGCGCCGTCCAGAGCTTGCACCCCTGAGTCTCTCCCCATGCCCCAACCCCCTACCTCAGCCCTGATCCCCCTCCCACCATCCAAACCCCCTGATCCTAGCCCGGAGCACCCTCCTGCACCCCAAACCTCTGATTCCCAGCCCCACCCCAGAGCCTGCGCCCCCAGACAGAGCCTGCACCCATTCTCGCACCTCAATCCCCTGCCTCAGTCTTGATCTCCCTCCCACCCTCCAAACCCCTCAGTCCTAGCCCAGAGAACCCTCCTATACCCCAAACTCCTCATCGCCAGCCCCACCCCAGAGCCCACACCCCCAGCCGAAGCCCTCCCCCCTGCACCTCATGCCCCAGCCTGGAGCCCCCTTCCACACCCTGAACTCATTTCTGGCCCCGCCCTGGAGCCCACACCCCCAACCAGAGCCTCTTACCCTCTCCCACACCCCAACCCCAATTTTGTGAGCATTTGTGGCCCACCATACAATTTCTATTCCCAGATGTGGCCCCTGGGCCAAAAAGTTTGCCCGCCCCGATCTAACACATGAGCATGTACATAATCCTCCGCATGCAGGTAGTCACCTTGAACTCTGTAAGTCTTGTTCATGTCAGTACAGAGTGATGCGTATATTTAAGTGTTTGCAAGATCATAAACTAGCCTATCACAGCCAAGAGGTCACATCCTCCCCCCTCACAGGGTTTCAGAGCCCAGGCTCCAGCCCCACTCTGAATATCTGCACTGCGATTTTATAGCCCTGAAGCTCTAGACTCACAAGCCCAAGTCAGCTGATGTGGGCTCTGACACTGGGTGCTTCAGGTTTTTTTATCAGTGTAGATATACTCTTGTGCTAAACCATATTTATGCTGGACTTAACGGTCTGAAAACAGAATTTGAATTTGGTTTTAAAAATACCGCAGTTCCAGCTAAACTCGGCAGTACCAGACTGGCTTTGAGTGTGGTGGTGTATATGTGTTGATATAATATATAAATAAATAAAAAAAAAGGAGGGTGGGGAGGAGGGTGCCACAAGTGTAGGTGAGACAAGTTCATGGTTTGTGAAATCCAGACATTTAAAATATGGCATGCACGTGAAAGTGAAATGGCTTTCTGACTTTTTATGATGTATGAAGGTGGCTTTTTTGTTACTATTCTGTTGGGATTTTTACCCTGGTTTCCTGGAAGACCATAAGGGTCAATGAAGAACTCTGATATCTATGAATTTAAACCTAACTGAGAGATGTGGGGGGCTTTTTGTTTGTTTTTTTTGTAATTCAGACTATTTAAAACTATTGTTTTTGTTAACACCCATTTAACTCAAATACAAACAAACAATTCAGAGGAAAGCTCTTTTGCTAAAGATTGAAGACCTTCAATTCAGAGCCAAGAAACCACATCTTTTGATTCTTCAGAAAAAAACAGGGAAGATGAGACATTACTGACATTTCTAAGCTTAAAAAAAAAGTAGAAATTTTGTTGAAGCTTTTTCTATCTACAATTACACAAAAAAAGAGTCTAACCCAATGTCCATCCCCTGACCCACCTACCACTGAAGTCAACTTTAAAAAGCTGCTTCTAGTGTCTCATTTCCTACTAGCTTCCTTGGAATGTAGGCTTGAGCACAGTAAATCCTCTTTACTAACTGCTTCTCAATACGTAGTTATCTATTCCTTTTCAATTTCCTATAATTCCCTATCCCTCTTCTCCCCAAACGCCCCTTCCTTCTCTTTCTTTCAGTCCTAAATTCTAGATTTTCCAATCCTAACAAGAAGTGATATTCAGTCCTCGGAACAAGTGAGTGATAATGCCTATTTGTGAGACAAAGCAAGGGACTTCTGTCAATGAGGTTTGATATAGTCCCTCAAAAGTGGTACTTCATCTAACTTTATTTGTGGTAGAGCACAGAGGAAAAGAAAGGAATGAGGGAGAAAACATACTAACAACCGAAAGATCTCAGGGCCCTGATTAAGGGCAAAATTCTCTTGTCAGATTAGTACATATCCTTTTCTCTCAAAAATGACTTGCATTAAGTGTATCTGCTGTGAAATGAAACATACTACCAAATGTGCTTAATTTCTGATTTGTATCCTTACATTGCTTTTAAATAGTAGGTCTTCAAAAGCAGAGGTCTTCAAAAGATTTCTCTGAAAGAGGTTTTTCATTTTTTCCCTTACTAAATTGCTTGACTGGAGTGCATCTCAGGAGTACAAATTGTTCCACACATTAGGTGGAATGGTGGAATTCTATAATGATAGATGATTGTCATATACGTTCCAACAAACAAAAGTGTGTCAGTGCAAAAACCCTACAACCAAGATCTTCATTTGGATTGTAGACCATTTTTAAATGAATGTTTTTTTCCTAAAAGAATAGAAATCAAAGCTTTGCCACACAGTATATTGAAGCAGTTGTGTATCATGCTATTTAAAAGGAAACTGTGCCCGTATGCCACAAATCTCCAAAGAGAAGAAGCAGCACTAATAAAAGTCCAATATTGCAAGAATACGTTGGCATCATTTTAAGAACGTCAGAAATTAGAAGAAAATTTTGCTTATTTTTGTCACTTCTAATAGATTGTGAATACTGTGTGTAACAGGACCGAACAAATATGAATTACTTCTGCTGTGGCACACTATGAGATAGAACTATCAAGGCAGAAGATGCCAAAAGCAGGCACATGACATGACTTGACTTCAATGAAATGTGTAACACAATCAATACTGTTTGTACTCTAACCTCTTGCTGGCAGCAAACACAGGAGATACATCAACAACATATTTGGAAAATACTGTTCCAAGCAAGGAATAAACTTTTAGATTAACCGATGGGACATAAGTATTTCAGAAATGTGCTAAAATGATGGGGTAGGCCCAGGGGTGAAAGTAACTTAAATGATTTACCGGTACGCAGAGCGGCTGGGAGCCATGGGTCCTTTAAATCGTGATTTAAAAGGGCTCCGGGGCAGCTGCCCCTTCCCCCTCCCCGCCCATCAGCAGTCAGCACTTTCTTGCCGGTACACTGCACTGGACCGGAACGGCTTACTTTCACCTCTGTAGGCCATTCTGTATTTGGTAGCCAGAGTGAGAAGGAACCTTCAACTAACTAACTAACTAACTTCTGTGTAGCTTCAGGTGCATGACCATATGGTTTCTGAAGTACAGATTTTCTAAATCTCTTCCATAACCCTCCCACTGCAAGATCTTAAAATAGTATTAAAGTTATGTGACGAAGTACACTTTTTTTTAGTTGTTGTGATTATGATAATACAAATCTGCTGAACAGAGCTAAATGAAAGTAATTTTCAGAAAATAGAATTCCACTATAAATACTTGAAAAATTATTAGGTGAGAATATGTCTAATGCTCAAAATGATCAGACCTCAAATAGAAAACAATATATGAATAGGGTATTTTAAAATGTATTTGAAAGATAATTTGCATGTACAAACTAAAAATTTGCTTAGATGATTTGTGGTTTGATTTTTTCAAAATCAATCTATTTTAATAAACCCGTAGGGTGTATTGAATTCCATCAGAGGAGAATGTACTCAGTGCTTATTGTGCTAGCTACATAATAAATCACTAATATGTGACATGGTCACATTGATCACTTTAAAGTGACTTCTGTTCTTGAAACTAACCACATGCAGCTTTGCATCCTTCTGATTGTCACTTTCTTCCTAACGAATTATAGTCAAGATGAATCGACATCAGCGTTGGGCACCCATAGCAATTAACACTGTCTGTATTTACTGAGCAGCATATTTTTACTTCACTGCTGTTATTTATAATATAATTTAGGGGGGAGGGATAGCTCAGTGGTTTGAGCATTGGCCTGTTAAACCCAGGGTTGTGAATTCAATCCTTGAGGGGGCCATTTAGGGATCTGGGGCAAAAATCTGTCAAGGGACAGTACTTGGTCCTGCTAGTGAAGGCAGGGGACCGGACTCAATAACCTTTCAAGGTCCTTCCAGTTCTATGAAAAAGAAAAATAGGCAGTAAAGCATATGGCAAGTAGCATATCTGAACTTGCATGCAATTATTTAAGTATAAAACATAAAGGGGAGGGATGGTTACGGACAGTGCAGTAAGCAATTGTGGTTGTGCCTGTGTAATGGACTCAACAAGATTGTGTACATCCACTTCTCAAACCACTTACAAAACTTGATTGCAATTCATAGCTGCTCATTTTTGGGACTTCACCTCTGTCCCCTCCCCATTTGTATAAAGTCCTCCAGCTTAACACCATTTCCTTCTAGTTAAAAACTCTAGAAAAACTCCCATTGACTTGAATGGTGCAGGATAAAGACTTAAGCTCTCAAACAAAACAAGGTGAAGGTGAAACTACAAAAGACAAAGTAAACGATAATGCTACTAAGTATGGAATTTGCTCCCATCACAGACCTGAGTTCAGGTCAACCAAAGCTAAGTTAAAGGTGAGTTCAGCTGCATCCAACACCATTATTGCAGTTGGTTTTAATGCATCTGTGCCCGCTGTCACTCTTAAATTCATAAGAGTTTGGCCAGAAGGGACCATTAGATCATCTAGTCTGACCTCCTGTATACCTCAGACAATTAAATATCAGTCAGTGACCCCTGTGTCAAGCCTAATAACCTGTGTTTAACTAAAGCATAACATGTGTTTGTATGCCCAGTGTTATCTGGGGGACTGCTCACCAAAACACCCTCTAATAAAGAACACCATATGCCAGTGCTGCTTCTTGAATAAAAAGTTGTGATACTATTTAACACCCAACTTGGCTTCCTCCCTCTTTGTTTAACAACCTAAGAACAGCAAAGAGAAGGATATTCAGAATACACATTCAATTTTTTTTATCTTGCAGCATTGGCAGGTGCTATCAAGCAGAATAAAAGTAAAAGACCTACTGTAGAGATAACAATAGGTAAAGAAATTGTAGATATTTTACAGGAAAGCACTGTCATTACTATACCCAGGTGCATATAATTATAGTCAAAAATCCCCTATTCAATTGCAGACAAGAAAAAGGAATCTGATTACTGGGCAAGCAGGCAACATGAGAGTAGTATTCCTATTTGAGGTCTATAAGTACAGACATTGGATGAGAATTAGTTCTTGTATACTTATGCTGTATCCCCTGAAATATCTGACTAACAGTAGCTATGCGATAAAAGCATAACCAGTGCCAGATATGGACAGCTACCTCTGTGTCCTGGCTGAGCCATCTGCAGGGTTTACTGCATACAATGTCCTTTACTTGGGAAAAGAATACATTACTCCCCTTCACACTGATGGAGTATTTCTTCTAAACATCTGGTGAGACAATTTAAGCACCACCAACCAGTCATGCTAGGATAAGTAATACAGGTTCTGAACACTCAGCCATAGGTTTATGTTGATAATTATAAAGTTGGATAACCACCAACATATGAGCATAAGCAAGCTGCTGCTATTTCATTTTCATCTCCTATACCACTGCTGATCCATCTGTTATACTGTACCTTCTGTATATTATTTGCTTTATCTCAGATGTGCAGGTGACCTGTTCATAGTGAACAATAGGTTAGCAAAACTTAGCTCTTTTTTTTCTTCTTCTGTTCTCAAGTTGTCTGTGAAAAGATCACTACTTCCATATTTTTTTATTGTCTTGAAATTATTCTAGAAATGTTTTGTGGGGGTATAATCAGCCTCTGGATGGCTTGTGAATTGTTAGCAACAGGCAATGGTTCAAGTTTTCAACATTTATAATTCAAAATGGAGGGTTTTTTTCATTAAACATGGATCACAGATCTGTTTGTCTCACCTCTCCAGATGAGCATAACTCTTAGGTTCAGGTTTCTTGTGTGCATACTCGAAATGGTGAATTTGACATTTGTTTTCTGCAGTATTAGCTTAATATTTGTTCCAGTGCACATTCCTGCAGGTAATCTTCTGTAGGCTGTTCACAAAGAGGTGAGAATATAGTCAAAGCAAATGCATTTTAAAATTTGACGGTTCACCTATTTTTACAGAAGTTGTCCAGCTGTAATTGAAAGAAAAAAATCTTTCCAATTAAGTCTGTTGGTCAATTAGAATACTTAATTTCCTTTTACCTGTATTTTTCCCTTCATCGGTTGGCAGTGATGCTAAATATCAATGCGATTATTTGATTTAACTCTAAACTGTGAAGTTCAAGTAACTTATTGGGTTAAATATTCAACCGGAACTCGTGAAGTTGATTGAGCTCTGTAGTAGCTCTTCTTTTATTTGCAGAATCATATTTTCCCCCCTAGTGCATAGGGATTGTCGGCAAAATTTTCAGAATTTCCAAAAATTTCCCATTCTGCCTGGGGGCAAAACTGAGACTTTTAGACATTTCCACACACAAAAACATGGAGAGAGAGAGAGCCACACCTGGCATAGCCAGCATAGCCAGGTGGTAAGGACACTCACCTGGGATGTCGGAGATCAGCATTCAAGGTTCTGTTCCAAATCAGTCAGAGCCAGGACTTGAACCTGGGTTTTCCACATACCATGTGTGTCATACCCCCAAGGCTATTGACTATTCTCTTGTTTGCTGTTTTTTTTAAACTAGAAATTCCCATCCTTGACTTGAGAAACCTTCCTGATAAAAGTTTCATCACAACTACTATGTTACCACAAAAAGGTTCAGTTTCAATGAATCGTTATTTTCCAATTGAAAAACATTTAATCAAGAAAATTCCCAACCAGCTCTAGTTGCTGATGCTTTACTATTCTTTACAGTCTTGCCATGAACAGAAAATTAAGCTGAACACTCTTATATTTCAAGCTTATTATGAACCAGTTTGGGGTGTGATCCTATGTCCCTTTCATAGGGAGGTGATGGTCAATGGGAGATTTGGATGGAAGTTTTGGGTGCATAAGGAATATAGGATTACAGTCTTTTGTACAATGTTTTCAGGCAGAAGCATGCTATTGGAGTGTGCCATACTATTTTAATATTTTACAAAATCTACTTACTGACATTTCACCTCTGTCTCATGGATTTTAATGGGGCTGTGCAAAGGGCAAGGAAGTAACAGAATACTTAGCTTTATGCCACAATGACTTCATGTTTTATGATGATTGACTATCACACTGAAAATGTGCCCTATTCTGAGGACAAAAATTATAACACAAAGAAAATACACTGTAATATTTATGAGGAAATTGTAAGAAGAATAAGAAATAGTGTAATCCTAACTCATCATTAAGTCTTTAGACTGTTAAAAAATTCTTTTAAAAGGGATAAATTCTGCCCAGGGACTCAATGTTGTCATTTTGAAAAACTTCAGTGCAATAATTTTATTCATCTCCTGGTATACCACACATTGGAGAGATGCAACAAATATGTGATAAGAAGTTTATGAGGAGATCTGAGGGCAGAACTTGTCCCAAAGACACTCTGGCCTGATTTTTCTCCTCTCTATTCCAGTTCCCCTGTTTGGAATGTAGAGTGAAACTAGTGCAAATCAGTAAGTCTGAAAGTGACTGAAAAGTACAGTACCTATGTAAAATGACACCTTTTTACTTTACACATCTGCTCCCTTTATGCATTTACCAGGGTGGATTTGATTTAAATCACTAGTCAGGAAGACTTGATTTAATCATGGATTTCTACATAAAAGAGCATTCTTGTTGGTTGTTATAACCTTGATACATATTCTTCACAACTCCGAGATAGATGTAGGTTTAATTTTTAGAAGGTACACACTATACATTTTTAAAGTGATTTATTTTGAAAACTTTTCAGATTAGTTTTACAGCTATATCAGAAAATGAATGATTGTTTGGTTATTTCATTTACCAAAGATAATTGAAGCAGATATTTATGAAGTCATTGGGAGGTGAAGTATCTCCAATTCAATAGGTTAATCATTAATATTTGTAGGATTTTCTTGCCAGGCTGTATTAGGAGGAGAACATCACTAGACAGACATTTAAACTGTTTTATTTAACTAAAACAACAATGTTATGTATTCTGGATTTCTTTCTTCAACAGCAAACATATAATAATTTAACAAAACAAGCATATGAATTATTGAATTTAAACACTCAAGTTTTTTAAAATCTGGTTTGTTTTTGTTAAAATTGTTTTTGACTGAAATAGTTAAATTTTTTTTTTTTAAACCCCAAAATAAAATTGACTATGTCAGCCAGGTCAACATGAGAAACTTAAAATATTGGCTTCTGCAGCTAACTCAGTCGTCTTCACCTTCATTTTCCTGTTTGTTCATAATCTGGAAAAGAAAAATAAGTTTTCCTGCTTTTTCAGGTCCCAACCGATTTGGAATGAATTAGTCCAAAGGACGGAAATATTTTAACAGCAGTAGCTTCTTTCTGCTGGAGAGAAGCTATTGCTGTTAAAAAAGTGAAATTATCACTTCAACAGTCTCTTAATCCAAGTACCTAAGTGATTTCCACCAGTTCACTAATGTGACTTTCTTTAAAACATCATCAACAAACATTTCTCTTAAGCCCAATGTTGAGAACTTTGGCTGTGACAGTGCCATCCATTTTTTCACGATTTTGTTCACAAACTGTCATCAGATTAGGCCAGTTCTTGATATATAGTGCTCAAAAATAGTCCACCTACTGAGTTCCATCGCACATCTTGTGGGAGAAGTAGCTTGGTTCCTCCCACTTTTTCAGAGCAGCTGCTGCAAAGTGGTTGTTATGGAAGTATTTTGCAATTTCAACAACATTAGCCTTTATTTCTGGAACACTGAAGTCTTTGGCTAGGAGGTGCATCAAATGAGCACTGCAAACATATGTTATTCGCTTGGGACTCTCTTCTAAATTTCTTCTCACCTTGGATAAATTTGCAGCATTGTCTGTGACCAAGCTGCATACTAGACATTTGAATTTTTTTTTCACAGTTTGTTATAGCTTTTACTGGAACTTCTTGTAAGTATTCTGCTGTGTGTGCATTTCCTGTTGTATCACTTGCTTCTGTAAGGAAGACATTCCCTTATTCTGTTGTCACACAAGCACATACAGCAGGATCATTGTGGACATTGCTCCACCCATCAAGACTCAGGTTAACAATTTTACCCTCTAGACCTTTTGCACACTGCTCAATTTCTCTTTCATACACTTTATCCAGCAATTAGCCTGCAACATCTGCTCTGTTGGGTGGACTGTATCCTGGTCTTAATGACTGAACCATGTTAATGAAGTTTGGGTTCTCAATCATATGGAAAGGAGAGTTCGTTGCATAAGCAAACTAGGCAATTTTTTCATCAATTACCTCTTTTTGTAGTCTGCTGGTTCTTATCACAAACTTATGTTTTTTTCTGGATGATGGAGATTTTTTTTTTCTTTTTGCTAGAGGTGATATACTGTGGTCATGTGACATACATGATGTGACTGAAACACTATCCTTGTTGGATAACTCTGAAACTATAGAAAATGATGGTGATCTTGAAGGTGGATAGTCTTCAGAATCCTGTATGTTGAGGATGGATTCTCCTAAACAAAATAAGCCAATGCAGTTATTTTATTATTATTACTATACTGCTCATTTAGTATTACTCATTGCATTCACTGACACTCAGTACTACTTTAAAGGTGAAATTGTAAAAGGAAGATCTGCCTATTTCAGCTATTTATTTTTTATCACAACTGCATCTAAAATGATAGTACCACAGAGTAACAACTATATTTTTTGCTCAAACATGAGAATTCAAGAATAATCCAGAAGGCAGACAGGCAGTCCTTAAGAAAGAAGTATGAAATAAAAAAGTTTACCAACCTGAAGATCCTGCATGTTCAGACATGTTCCTTTCATCATCTTCAATGCAGCTTCCTCCTGAGAAGGACCACTTCTCATGATGTTGTTGCAGGTCTTGCATTTCTTTGTTGAACTGTTTGCATTTTGCACGCATGCCTGTCTTACCCACAGGTAGAGGAACTTCATTAAAATATTCCCAAACTGGGTCTCTTTTATGGCCTGCTGCCATTATAGGTTTTCCCTTCTAGTGAGAGAATGGTATGATAGATCTCAAATCAATGAAGGCTACACTCAGGAAGACCTCAAGACTTCTGGAATATGGTGCTCAAACAGTTTCACTTTTGTTTCTACTGCCTGTCCCGCTCTTCTCACATTTATCTCCAGACTTCTTCTCCTTGTCCAGATCTATTCCTCCCCCACCAATCTTCTATTCATTGAACTTTTTGAAACTTTGCACTTTTAGAGAGAGGTAAGGGATTGACTCTGTATACACAAAATTGCAGAGGGACAATAGGGTTGAGGTCTGTTATTTCTCACTTCTATATTTTATTTATTTATGTATTTAAAAACATTTTTGCTGTTAACAAGCATGTTATCTCTGGAGACAGAATCCACAGTTTGAGAACTGAAAAACTAAGCATCTCTGATGGTATCTTTTAGACTGAGCACTGAGTCCCACTGGGTAGATAGAAAGATTAACCTAAATAATCTATTCAGAAGCCCCTGGGACCCCATAAGATTGGGTCCCTAATCCATGAACTATTGGAACTCATTTACAAAGCTTTTCTTAAACATTACATGAATATATGGTCTCATACTATAGAATTAGAATTTATAATCCCTATTCCATGATGAGACATCTTTGAGCTATAATGTATCTTTAGGTTTTTTCCTCAAAAAGCATTTTATCAAAAAATCCAATTTAAATAAACAATCTGATTTTTAATTTTTTTTAAAAAATCATTGATTTTTATCCACCTTGGTATTTACTGATAGCAGCTGATTTTAGTGACAAAAATAACATTACAGAACAACACGAGTAAAAGAGAATGAACTGGATTTTATTCTTCATTGTGAATCATCAACAAAATTGTTTACTTAGTTCCTTTTTAATTATGGTTGTACAAAGCCACTGAAGGCCACATGACTGCACAAATGTCACAGGGCCTAATTTGGCCTGCAGGACTGTTATTGGCTATGAAGTACAAGAAGAAAAAAGCCCACTTTGACTCTCCAATTGCAGCACTGGCAATGACAGAAGATATCTTTTTAACTTGTAAGTTGCATATATTTTATGCAGAAATCAAGACAATAAACAATGGAAATCCATAAGGACATTTTTAGAGTCACTTTTCAGAGCTGAGCCACAGTGGAAGATGAAGCTCTAACAACTAATATTGTAACAAAGATGTGGTGGCACAAAGTTATTTAGTTCACCGCAAATGTACCATCTTGGGTCTCTTACTGCAGAGCTAATTTGTTTTTGGTGTGCCAGCATTTTAAACCTTCATTTGGAAAAATAAAAACTCACATGAAAAATGAAATCACTCTGAACTTTTCACATACCACTCCGTTAACAGAAAGCAGCTGGTCTCCTCGCTTGAGTCCTCCATGTCTTTCTGCCACCCCTCCAGGAATGATACGAGAAATATATATAGGAGAGTTTTGTTCCTTTCCTCCCATCACGTTAAAGCCAAGACCTTCATCAGTCTTTGGCAGCTCCACCACTCGAGGGTGTGAATGGCCTTCACTTGCTGCAAAAGCAGCAACTGTTGCCTGGAAGAAAAGACAGTTATTTGGCCATGTAATGAGATCACTGTTAAGTCCTGTTGTTTGTTTTGCAGAAATAATTCGTTCACATGAAAATAATATTTTGAAATTCTATCAAAGATTTGAAAGCACTTTACAAACATTAAGTCTCAAATCACTCCTTTGAAATACTTGGGGAAACAGGAACTGAGAGAACTTAAGTGACTTGCCCAATGTTACCCAGAAATAGATCCTAAAAGGCCTGATTGCTAGTTATCTGTTCTAACTCTGTAACACATTACTTCTCTTTTTAAAGCTGCTTTGTCACTCACTTTTTTCCTTACTGCTGTGCAAGACACCGATATGATCTTTTGCTGTACGTCTAATTTATGTAACTCAGATAAAGTTAATTGTCCCCCCCAATACATATGGGACTGATTATTTGGTCTATTCTTTGCCCCCCAAAAACCTGAAGAAGGATATTTTCATTTAAACTATTTTATTAAATAGCCTCAATAAAATCTTCCTCTTGAAAGAAGTGCTGATAGATTAATAACTTTTAAAACAGGGGCATGAGCTTTTATACTGTAACTGCACTTTCTATAAATAGATCTTGAAAAGTAATGCTACATAATCTTCAGATTATGAAAATATAAAATAAATTAAAAAACTAAATGACTATTCTCACTATAGAAAAATTACAAATATGTAAGGTATTGTAAACCTTGTGTGAAGAACAGAAAAACATTCTTTATTAAATCTTTCACTAGCAATTGTCTCTTTTTAATTGTAGACCCTGGTAAAGCATTAAGTAAACATTCAAAAATAATTATTTTTACTTTTCAGCATATCCTCAGATTTAAAATTACTGCAGTAATTCTACATTATGTTAATGCTTGTTCAGCATTCTAATAATGTTTATGCTTAATGGAAGCTAGTAGATGATGTGAATATAATGGATCATTCTCAGTTATATGTACTTGCTCATGCAAACCTTGTCATCATGCATACATTTAAATGTCAGACATGAATGCACTAGGAAAATGCAATGCAGACAGCCCAGATATAACCAGGAAGTATTGCGATATTCAAACATTGCTCTGTAACCCTGCTGTTCTATATGAATAAGAAATGAGAATGGCAAACACTATTCAGAATTTTTCACCCTTTATTACACCACATAGCAATCATTTTTGTGTTTGCCTACAGTGTAAACAAATCATAATCTAACATAATTTTCTACATTCAGTAGTAGAACCTTTACAAATCTACATTGTTCATTTGAAGTTTAAATTAGAAAAAGGTTAACTCATAAGAAAAAAGCCTAACTCAATATAACAAAAATGAAATAAAAAATCAAATGTAGGAAAATATTTTGGTTACTGTACGGTAGGCTAATTATTTTAAATGTACTAATTACCATAGGGAACATTTCTCTGAAATATTGTAGGTGTCTTTGATACATATTTCTGATCTTTGTCTGTTTTTACTATTGTCTTAGGTTTTTTTTAATTTGCTTCTTTTCCCCTAGTGTAGATTTACAGCGGTGTAATCACATTAAATCTAGTGGGATTTTGCCATTGACTTCCCTGGGGGAAGGATTGGGTCTTAATGAATTATTTTCCTGAAAAAAATACCATGGCTTTCCTAGAATATGCTTACTGCACGATATCTACATGACCCGTTTACCAAGTGGCGGGTAATCTTCTTTACCATTTGGTGCACAGGGAGTTAATTCCATGATGAAGCTCTGTTGGAAACAATTATTTTTGTTCATGCACTGAAAACACAAAGCATATTACATATTGGGTACAATAGGGATTCTTCCATTGATACGGGGGAATTCACACATCATTACCACTCACTTTTATCAGTCTTACATATTTGGGCCCTGTTTTTCAGAAGTGATGGGCACCCACAGCTCCCATTGACTTCAATTGGAGTCTTCTGTGCTCAGCACCTCTGAAAATCCTACATGCATTGATTGGAGGCTAGACCACCTGCTACTTGGGATGAGCCCTATAGGAGAATTTGTCATTAAAATAATGATATTCCAGGTTTAATTCTACAGAATGAACTAGTAGATTTGCTTTTGCAAACTGATTTTTCAATAAACCACCAAATACCATGATATCATTCTCTTTTCTTAAACTACAGAAGCAGCACAAAGGTTAAATTTGCCATTAGGATTGTTACCTGGGAAGTAGCACTGGTTCTAGACTCTGGGCTGCCACTGATGTCTAAATTTTCTTACAGAGCACACACGAATACCTGAAACACACACACGCACAGTCAATTACTAGGTCACTTTGGTAACATGTACTTCAATAGTTGCACAGGTCTTACCTTTGCAGTGGCCCTGGCACGGAATTCTGGGCAGCCATTAACAGTTATGGTTTCATGCATATATTGATATACCTAAAATGTTCATGGAAACAAAGAGGAATTAATTATAGGAACAAAACCTTAATTTATTTTACCCTATGCAGGAGACATTCTTTCCATCATAAGATGGTTTCATTAATGTTCCATTAGTACAATTAGGGAATCCTGTGCTTGTTGCCCTAGCTGTACATTTAGTTCCCTTGAAGACATTCTTTGCAATCCTCCCTTTAAGCCTCCCAAAATTGCTCTCTCCCCATCTATGGGCCCACAATTTTATAGAGCCAATCCCTATTCCACCAGTGGCCACCTTCTGGCTATGTCTGCCTTGGACTGTGTCCATTGCCTCTGACAGGAACTTGTTGAGTTTCTGTGACCTCTGAACCTCCTCATGATTTGGGAAGTCAGGAGGCGGAAGTAAAAAAACAAAACAAAAAAAACCCCACACCTTTCCTGGTAGGGTCTGCGGAGGGAAGCCCAAATTAAATCTCAGGGAATTTAATTGTACAATGTGGGCATTGTCACTCAGTGCTACAGACCTTCGCTGACTAAGCTTGGTGGTGGTGTTGAATTTAATCTTTGGTGTAACCTATTGGCATTAGTCTGTCATGACAAATGGTGGGGAAGAAGGGATGGCAATCTGGGTGGTAGGTTAGGAATGGTTAACATTGGGACCCTGTGTAGCCACACAAGTTGTATAAGATAAAGAATCCCAATAGCTGTAACTTTCTGCACAATGTTCTCTTCCTTGCTCCCCTTTCTCTTGCCCCAACCCTCCCTTTTCATTCTTCCCACTTAGATCTTCTCTCTCAAAGAATAGGGAGATGGCATCTTCTCTTACGGTGTTATCCTGTGTCCCTAGGAATGGGTGCAGAAAGGAGGTGATGGAGTTCTGATACCCTGCCCTGGTGATGAACAAGGTTTTGTTTTGTTTTTTTAAAACTAGATAGTTGGTGAGTGGCTGTTGGGAGCTGTAGATAAGCAGAGGCAGTAAAGGCTCAGGCAGCAATACAAGAAACAGAGCCTGGGTGCCAGTTGCACTATCCCCTTCTGTCATCCTCCTGGTAGCCCAAACCACATGCACAACTCATCAGTGTGGGTTAGAGAGGATAGTCTGTTCTGCCTAGGTAGCTGCCATCTTTAGGCAACAGATGTTGGGATTCACAGGCAGCTAGGGTGACCAGATAGCAAGTGTGAAAAATCGTAACAGAGGGTGTGTGTGGGGGGGGGGTAATAAAGGCCTATATAAGAAAAAGCCCCAAATATTGGGACTGTCCTCATAAAATCAGAACATCTGGTCACCCTACAAGAAGCCTGGCAGGACAGAACAACACTGCTAGGAAAAAAGTTGAAAAGTGGAACATCCCACATAATGCTTTGACATCTGAAAGGTATGGTTAGAATCTCTGATAACCTTCTGTGTAATGTCTACAAGAAAATATTTATTAGCCACAAGTAACTCCTCTGGTACCAGTTCTCTTAGAAAGCCAGAGGTTTTGCCAGTTCTTGTAATTTGTCTTGAGCAAGAGTAATAAAATTCAAAAGGACAGTCTTATTTCTGTGGACACTTGGACAATTAGTATCTCTTGTGGTTTGCCTGTTCTGAAAAAATCAGTTGGCCCCTAAGTATTTCCAGCTGTACTGGGAAAGATTTACAGAATGCCCTTTCTGTATCTGATATACAATTCACTATTTTTCTATAGCATTGTTTATACAGTTTCACATTGCAGATTAATTTGTATGTACAAATGAGGAGTAAATTTTACATTTGCAGTTACACTGTACCACACAGGTAGCACGTGCAGATGTGGTGGGAGAGAGAGGAAGAAGAATGCAATGGCTAAGTTTAGGGATGGAGCAGGTTTTTTGTTTTTGGGGGGGTTTTTTATATGAGAGGTGCAGCTGCCCCCCAATGAAGAGGGGAGAATGCAATGTGCAGGTGGGTGGAAATCAAGGGAATGGCAACACAAGGGAAGGGGCTATCCAATAGATAACTGAACATTTTTATAGCATCCAAATGTGGTAGGCACTTTCCTACAGAGTGGAGAACTCTTTGATTATCACCAGATTAGAAATCGTACTAGGGCTGAATTCTGAACAATAGTGTCTAGTGGGGATAAAACACATTACGGGAACAGGATGAAACCTTTTGCCCGTCTCTTGTTGAAATCCTGACCCTGTTGAAATAAATGGCAAAATTACATTGACTTCAGTAGGGCCAAGATATCACTCTAAAACTTAAAAATAAATAATAACCAGGTACTGAGATCACTGGCTCAGTAATCCATTTTGAAACTTCCTTTTTTGTTTACATTGGGTGTAACGGGTTAAAACTACATAATTAGCATTGCTTTAGGTAGCTTAGTTTAGTTCTTCTAAATATTAAGCTGTAGGAATACAGTAGAACCTTAGAGTTACGAACACCTCGGGAAGGGGGAGTTGTTTGTAACTCTGAAATGTTCATAACTCTGAACAAAACATTATGGTTGTTCTTTCAAAAGTTTATAACGGAACATTAACTCAATATAGCTTTGAAACTTAACTATGCAAAAGAAAAATGCTGCTCCCGCCCCTTTTTTTCTTTCAAGTGGTTTACATTTAACACAGTACTGTACTGTATTTGCTTTTTTGTCTCTGCTGCTGCCTGATTGCATACTTCCAGTTCCAAATGAGGCACGTGGTTGACTGGTCAGCTCATAACTCTGAGGTTCTACTGTATAGGATTTACCATATCAGATCATATTACTACCCCGCTTCAGGCATCCAATGTACTGTTGCTTCAAAACCAATAATGCACTGAGCCTATTACACAATGCTGTATGTTCTTCATACTCTCATATCTATTTTATCTAGAAGCATGAGATCTGATTACCCTTACTATCATTCCTTGCACAACTACAAATGTTGTTGCGGCCACAAATTAACAATATATGGCTGACTTAAAGATCGACGATGACCGTGAATTGTGTTGGGAATTAACCACAGCATTCTATCAAGCTAAATCCTGAGAAGTTATTTGAGACATTGATTATATAGCTTGGAGAAGCCAAGGGGTAGTGGGTATTCATATAGTCAGTAGTTATCAAGTAGAACTGATATGACTCAATAGTGTCTATATATTATCAATGTATATATGGCAGCTGAGGCAGAGGCTACATAGGTAACTAAACTGCATACTGATGAGAGAACAAGGCTTTTAGAATGCATTGAGTCAATGTAATGTTTGTCTTTCTTTCTGCAATCAGTCATGCAAAAGCAAGACCTTCATATCTTTCCATTCAATAAGAATTTTTTTAAATTAGCAAATTTAAGATGGTGTTCTCTAAAGAATTGTCAGTATCACCATGGTGACCATAACATCTGTAATATAGTTCCATTTGGACAGGAATATATCTTGTAATTTAAAACCCTTTCACTACAAGCAATTGATGTTATTACCCTTGAATATCAGCTTGATGCAACAGCAAATCCAGTTACCCTACCTGATTGTCACATAATGCTTAATATAATTTGAGATTAAGAGAGATAAAATATACATCTAAATTACTTTCACATTATTAAATTAAACCAAACAATAAAGGGATTAACTATAACTGTTCCAACAAGCCCTTGAGGCTTTGAGTATGTTACAGATTACTTATAACATCATATACAAAGCATATAGGGCTCCATAAATAACTACCATATGTCAGTAACCATAATATCTCTTTTATCTAAATTATCTCAGTATCACTTCAGACATTTAGATTGTATTGTTCACAAAGAAATGGACATAAGCAATCCATTCTGTTGCCTCTCCTATGTGTACAGATACACAAAAAATGTTCTTTGTTCTCAAGGTAAAAAAGATCATTTTTATTCTCAGAAGGGAATACAGCTGGTTTGGTTTTTTTCAACACACAGAATATGTCAAGAACCAGAAATAATTTTTAAAATCTTATTGCCAATTCCACCATCAGCAATACATCCAGTGAAAGATTTCTTAACATACTGCAATTCTCATAAATACAACAGAATTTTTTAGAAGACTCACCAAAGATTTACTCAGACAAAACATCACTCATGACCAATCAAAGATGATGATAAAGGTACAGTACTATAATTACAAATGTCTGAATTAATCTTTAGGGATATTTATTAAAGAGGTCTTTGAAAATGGTATCCTAATGTGCCCATGAAACACCAATCATCTTGAAAGACCATGTGGGATCCAGTTTAACGTGCTATGTTTTGTTTTGTCATTTCAGTGGAAAAGCAAAGAGACTATAATTGCTTTCATTTTAATCTTTTCTCTCCAACAGAAATAATGTGAATATACAAATAAAGCAAGAAGTCAAAGGTTCAATTTAATTTAAAGATGTTTGCCAATGTAACTATCCATATAAAAAGAAAAATCCCTACATTTTTCAAATAATATTGGAGGGTTATAGCCAAGAGGTTTTTCTTGCCATCAAAGTGAACTGTAAACGATAATGAAGTATCATCAATAAGCTGAGGCACTGAGACATGAGGAAGTAGCATGAACATTACTACATTGCAAAGTACTTGATATTTAAATGTTGTGTGTATGGTTGGTGTAATGGTGGCCTGTTCCTTAAAGGGCCTGGGGCCTGGTCAGTTATCAGACCCACTGGAAAGGGAGTGAGTGATTTATAAAAGCCAGCAAGTGGCTCATTTGAGTGGGAACGGCAGGAAGAAGCTGCAGAAAGGGGGCAGGGTCCTGCATGAGCCCCTGTGGAAGGAAGGCAGGCTCCACATGGTAAGTCCTGGGAGTTGCGACTGGCTAGTAAGCCCCAGCTGACAGTCTCCGTTTTCCTCTTATGAATTTGTGGACATTTGGACAATAAATGGAGCCCAAAGCCAAGGTCTAAAGACTAATTTGGTATGGCTGATAATTCCCCAGGCTGGTGATGAAGCAAGTATCTTGTAGCTGGTTTTTAAAAGTTTAAAATGTCATCTAAAAGTCTAGAATGACTGGTAAATAAATAAATACTGAAGACCAGGATGTGTAAGAGCTTCACTGACTGGTACTGACCACTCTAGTATATGCACTACATGGAAGCCTTCATTTTAACATGAAGGAAAGTAAAAATGGTTACTCTTTAACATCCATTGTGTTGTCTGTTTCAAGAAAAGCTTCTAAAGCCAGGTATTTATTGTGCAATATTTAGTTCTTAATCTAAAATACTGAAAATGAATGTCACTGAAGCTGCAAAAGCTGTTTTGGAGGCACAGGGTTGGAAGGTTGGTTGGAAGGGCACTAGAGAATACAACTGTAGTAGCAACTGAGAGGATGGGGAAAGACCACAGAAGAAACTGGGGAAGCCATCCACACAAGCAATTAATAAAGATGGAACTGCAGGTGAAATTCGATTATTTCCAAACAAAGAGCTGCAATTGTAGGTTAAATGGTGACATTTCACCGTTTCTTTGTGGGGGTGGGGGGAGAAGATTTCTAGGAAGAAAGTCAACTCCCACATGTGAACGTTCATGAAGCAAAAATGTGATGTATGTAGGTATTTATTTTTTTATTCATGCAGCTCTAATTTGCGGTATGGAGCCAGAAATACCCAGCTTTGTGTTCCACTTCCATATGCCACACACAATACAACACTCTTATCTAAAAGCACTCCAGATAGCGTGAATATAGTATTCAGCCACCATTTATGTAGCTTGTACAGTTAGGAACCTTAGCTATAATAAACTAGGTAGGAGCTTTAGCTATAATAAGCTAAAGCTGCTCCCTCACAGTACTTGGCAGAAACCCTGAGGGAGGGAAGTGTAGGGAGCCAGGGTGGCTTCCCTCTGAGCCAGAGGGTAAAGAGCCACTCTCTCAACCAGAGTGGGTGGGGCCAGGTCAAGCCGGCTCCACCCCTAGGAAAGGGAGGGGTGTAACAGGAAGTATAAAGGGCGGGGCCCTTAGCCCAGGCAGGAGAGCACCAGGAAGGGAGGCAGACACAGACCGCTGGCTGCTCCCTTCAGAGCCTGCTGCCAAGCCAGGGGAGGCCCTGGACCAGGCGGAGCTGGCCCCGGAGGACGGACCGGGGTTACCAGAGCTGCCAGCAGCAGAATACCCGGAGGAACGGGAGGAGCCCAGCAGTAACCTGAGGTGGGGGAAGCCTGACGCCGAGGGTGAGCTGCACCTACCAACGGCCGAATATCCCAGAGAGCTGGAGGGATTCAACCAAGAGTTTGGGGTAGGAAGTAGCCCAGGGCAGAACTGGAGTGTGGGGAGTCTAGGGGATCAGCGTGTTGCGGAGGGATCCCCGCTGACCCAGTGGCGGGACCCTCTCCCCCACCACTGATAGGGCCCTGGGCTGGAACGCAGAGAAGGTGGGCGGGCCTGCGTTCCCCTACCCTGGCCAACCCGCCTCGGGTAGGCGAACCCCAACAGCGCCACAGACTCTTGCCGGCGCTCCCCTGCCTGAGGGGCGCGCCACAGACTCTTGCCGGCGCTCCCCTGCCTGAGGGGCGCGCCACAGACTCTTGCCGGCGCTCCCCTGCCTGAGGGGCGCGCCACAGACTCTTGCCGGCGCTCCCCTGCCTGAGGGGCGCGCCACAGACTCTTGCCGGCGCTCCCCTGCCTGAGGGGCGCGCCACAGACTCTTGCCGGCGCTCCCCTGCCTGAGGGGCGCGCCACAGACTCTTGCCGGCGCTCCCCTGCCTGAGGGGCGCGCCACAGACTCTTGCCGGCGCTCCCCTGCCTGAGGGGCGCGCCACAGACTCTTGCCGGCGCTCCCCTGCCTGAGGGGCGCGCCACTGACTCTTGCCGGCGCTCCCCTGCCTGAGGGGCGCGCCACTGACTCTTGCCGGCGCTCCCCTGCCTGAGGGGCGCGCCACTGGCTCTTGCCGGCGCTCCCCTGCCTGAGGGGCGCGCCATAGTCTCTTGCCGACGCCCCCTTGCCTGAGGGCGCGCCATAGACTCCTGCCCCCCCCCCTACCTGAGGGGAGCATCGCGGACTCAGGCCCACACCCTGCCGTACACTAATTCCCCACTACCAGAGGGTGTGACCCAGGCCTGTACGTGAGACAGGAGCTCCCTACCGTCCCTAGCGGGCCGGTGGACCAACCGAGCTCCGTCACAAGTGGTGGAGAATGCGGGCAGCTGCTCCCATCCCTGCAGGAAGGGATTAGAACGAGGAAGTCTTTGAAGCTCCTGTAATTGGAAGATGGATATGGAGAGGCTTCTCAAGTTCCTGGCCGAGAGCCAGCAACAGCAGCAGCAACAGCTCGTACAACAACTGGGTGCCCAACAGCAGCAGTTGCTTCAAACTCTAGAGTCCCGACATCGCGAACAGCAAACCCAATGCTTCCAGCAGCTCGCGACGTTATGGCCGGGCCCAGGTGGGGCTCGCCCTGAGGGGACTGCCACCCCAAACCCCCCTATCCCACCGATCCGTCTGGGCAAGATGGGGCCTGACTATGACCCGGAGGCATATTTGGTGACCTTCGAGCGGGTTGCTGCAGTGGCGGGTTGGGCGCCTGACCAATGGGCAACCCTCCTCGCCCCCTATCTGACAGGACCTGCACAAAAGGCTTACCGGGGGCTCCCGGAGGAGGAAGCCCGCATTTATGTTAAAGTAAAGTCGGCTATCTTGGATGCCTTCGACATCACCCCAGAGACATTTCGGCGACGGTTTCGGGGAAAGGTCTACCCGCCGGGCGCCCGACCCCGGATGGTGGCCCAGGAATTAAAGGACGCCGGTTGTCGGTGGCTACAACCCGAGCGTCGAACAGCAGCTGAGGTGACAGAACAGGTCATCCTCGAACAATTTATACACATCCTCCCGACCCAAGGGAGGGCGTGGGTGTTGCGGCACCGGCCACAAACCCTGAGCGTGGCCATCACGCTTATGGAAGACTTCCTAGAGGCAGAGGCCCCGATAGGACCAGTCGCCCGGCCCCCTTACCCCGGACCCAGCACCCAGAAACTGGAAAGGGGGGGGGCCACCTCCAAAGCTGACATTCTACCCCGTACCCGACGACCGGACAGCGGCGGGACTGACCTTCCCCGACGCCCCGAGCCCGCACCCCGTACTGCCTCCGGGCGCTTGACCCGACTACCCAGTCCTAGCCAACCCCGTGGCCCCACTGATGCAACCGTCCGGCCGGGGCGGCCCGAGGTAGGGCCTTGCTTTCGCTGTGGTGAGTACGGGCATCTGCAACGGGACTGCACGGCGATGGACTGCGGTTTCGGCCGGGTGTACACCGGGGAGCGGCGGGCCCGTCTTCCTTCTGCGGCCAAACTGACAGCCCCCGTGGAAGTTGCAGGGATCCACGTTATTGGCCTAATCGATTCCGGCTGTGGGCAGACCCTTGTCCGCCGGGCGCTCCTCCCGGACTCCAACCCAACGATTGGGGAGGTCCGGATTCAGTGTATTCATGGCGATGTGAAACCGTATGCTACGGTTCAGGTCCCTATCACGGTGAACGGAGCAACCCAGTTAATGAACGTAGCAGTAGCATCATCCCTTGCCTATCCGGTTATTCTGGGCCGGGACTGGCCAGACTTCGTTGAGGTGCTTCAGTCCCTACCCACCGAGGAGGCCTTCGAAGGGACTTCCTCCGAGATAGAGACCGGCCCCGCTGTGATGGCCGACCCGGGGGTTGCTCCAGCCCCTGCCCCCGGACGGGACAGTTCGGGGGCTGTGGATCCCTCTCCGGATCTTGTGGACTTTAGCCGGGATCAAAGGGAAGATCCTACGCTTCGGTTTGCCTATGAGCAGCTGGCTCGGGTAGATGGGGAGATCGTGGCGGCCCAGCGCGCCTCCCAATGGCCTAGGTTTGAATTAAACCACGATCGGCTCTACCGCATTGACCAAGACCCCCAGACCCAAGAGGCTCGGACCCAGCTTGTGGTTCCCCGCATTCATCGTCGGGCGGTCCTGAAACTTGCGCATGACATCCCGGCAGCAGGCCATTTAGGGCAGGAAAAAACCGCGGCCAGAGTCCTGGCCAAGTTCTTCTGGCCAGGCGTCCACCGGGAGGTGAAGGATTACTGCGTGTCATGCCCGGATTGTCAACATGCCATGCCGGCTGGGGTACGGAGAGCCCCCCTGGTCCCCTTACCTGTTGTAGGTGTACCATTTGAGCGGGTAGCAATGGACCTGGTGGGACCCCTTCCGAAAAGTAAAGCGGGCTATCAATACATTCTTGTCCTAATGGACTATGCCACCCGCTTCCCCGAGGCCATCCCCTTAAGAAGTATCACCACCCGCACTATCGCTGCGGAACTCGTGAAGATCTTCGCCAGGGTGGGTCTCCCTCGGGAGATACTTACGGATCAAGGGACCAATTTCACCTCTAAACTATTCCGCCAGGTCTGTGCCCTGCTAGGGATCACGAAGCTGCAGACCTCGGTCTACCATCCTCAGACGGATGGGTTGGTCGAACGATTTAACCGGACCCTGAAGGGAATGCTGCGACGGTTCCCCCCCCAGGACCTCCGCCAGTGGGATCAATTGCTCCCTCCTTTACTGCTGGCAATTCGAGAAGTTCCGCAGGCATCCACGAAGTTCTCTCCATTTGAGCTCCTCTATGGGCGGCGGCCTCGTGGGGTGTTAGACCTTCTGAGAGAAACTTGGGAACACAACCCATCTACAACCCAGGGTCTACTACAATATGTCTTCCAGCTGCAGGAGCGGCTGGCGCGGGCGGGTGAGCTCGCGAGAGAGAACTTGACCACGGCCCAACGAGCCCAGGAGCAGTACTATAATCAGAACGCCCAGGCCCGATCATTTGAGCCCGGTGACCGAGTACTCCTCCTGCTCCCCTCGGAGGAATCAAAACTTTTTGCCCGGTGGCAGGGCCCATATGAGGTCCTCCGTCGAGTAGGACCTGTCACCTACGAAATCCGGCAACCGGGTCATCGGAAGGAAAAGCAGATTTATCACATAAATCTCTTAAAACCCTGGCGGGAACGGGAAGGACTGTTAATTGCCCCATACCCCCCTGAGCCGGACCTAGGGCCACAACCTCCCGAGGAGCCGGATAATGATGAGCCCCAGCTCGCAGAAACACTCACCGGGGAGCAGCGAGAGCAGGCTCTCTGCTTAGTAAGGGCGTTCCCCAAAACATTCACCACGAAACCGGGGCGAACTGCTCTCGCCTACCATGTGATACAAACCGAACCCGGGGTGGTGGTCCGAGAGGTAACACGGCCATTACCTAGGCGAATGCGGGAGGCCGTAGAGGAAGAAGTCCAGGCAATGCTGGAGCTGGGAGTTATCGAGCGCTCCCAGAGCGAATGGCGGAGCCCGGTTGTCCTTGTCCCAAAGCCTGATGGGAGCCGGCGGTTTTGCATTGACTTCCGGAGAATAAACGCCATTTCGAAGTTCGACGCCTATCCGATGCCCCGTGTCGACGAGCTCCTTGACCGACTCGGAGAGGCCTGCTATATCACCACCCTAGATCTCACAAAAGGGTATTGGCAGATCCCCTTGGACCCTAGGTCCAAGGAGAAGACCGCGTTCGCCACCCCTTCAGGGCTATACCATTTCACCAGGATGCCCTTTGGCCTCCATGGAGCGCCAGCAACTTTTCAGCGCTTGATGGATCGGATTTTGCAACCACACACCAGGTATGCCGCGGCCTACTTGGATGATGTGGTCATCTATGGCAGCAACTGGGACGAGCATCTCAACCAGGTAGCAGCTGTGCTTCGGGACCTCCGCGCAGCCGGACTTACAGCTAACCCAAGAAAATGCCGAATCGGGCGAGAGGAAACCACGTACTTGGGGTACACTTTGGGTCGTGGACAGGTGCGCCCCCTCGTCGGGAAAGTCCAAGCGCTCCAGGAATACCAGGCGCCGACCACGAAGAGGCAAGTACGGCAGTTTTTGGGCTTAGCTGGTTATTATCGGCGGTTTGTACCCCACTTCGCGACCATTACTGCCCCTCTGACGGAGCTCCTGACTAAAGACAGCCCCCGCCGAGTGGGCTGGTCCGACGAGTGCGAGACGGCCTTTCGAACCATCAAAGAACGGCTGTGCAGCGAGCCAGTACTCTTCAGCCCTGACTTTCATCGGGAATTTATCGTCCAGACTGATGCCTCAGGAATTGGGCTTGGGGCCGTCCTCTCACAGGAGGTGGATGGGGAGGAACACCCGATCGTTTACCTCAGTCGGAAGCTGTTCCCCCGAGAACGGAATTACTCCGTCATTGAGAAAGAGGCCCTGGCAGTTAAGTGGGCGGTCGACGCCCTCCGCTACTATGTCCTTGGGGCTCCCTTTATACTGGTTACGGACCATGCCCCCCTGAAATGGCTCAATAAAATGAAGGACACTAATGGCAGGCTTATGCGGTGGTATCTGGCTCTGCAGCCCTATGCCTTCACAATTCACCATCGGGCGGGAAGAGACAACGCCAATGCTGATTTTTTGTCCCGCTTGGGGGAGGGTGAGGATGCCAGCTCCGTTGAGCGGGAGCTGGATTTGAGGGGTGGGGTATGTAGGGAGCCAGGGTGGCTTCCCTCTGAGCCAGAGGGTAAAGAGCCACTCTCTCAACCAGAGTGGGTGGGGCCAGGTCAAGCCGGCTCCACCCCTAGGAAAAGGAGGGGTGTAACAGGAAGTATAAAGGGCGGGGCCCTTAGCCCAGGCAGGAGAGCACCAGGAAGGGAGGCAGACACAGACCGCTGGCTGCTCCCTTCAGAGCCTGCTGCCAAGCCAGGGGAGGCCCTGGACCAGGCGGAGCTGGCCCCGGAGGACGGACCGGGGTTACCAGAGCTGCCAGCAGCAGAATACCCGGAGGAACGGGAGGAGCCCAGCAGTAACCTGAGGTGGGGGAAGCCTGACGCCGAGGGTGAGCTGCACCTACCAACGGCCGAATATCCCAGAGAGCTGGAGGGATTCAACCAAGAGTTTGGGGTAGGAAGTAGCCCAGGGCAGAACTGGAGTGTGGGGAGTCTAGGGGATCAGCGTGTTGCGGAGGGATCCCCGCTGACCCAGTGGCGGGACCCTCTCCCCCACCACTGATAGGGCCCTGGGCTGGAACGCAGAGAAGGTGGGCGGGCCTGCGTTCCCCTACCCTGGCCAACCCGCCTCGGGTAGGCGAACCCCAACAGCGCCACAGACTCTTGCCGGCGCTCCCCTGCCTGAGGGGCGCGCCACAGACTCTTGCCGGCGCTCCCCTGCCTGAGGGGCGCGCCACAGACTCTTGCCGGCGCTCCCCTGCCTGAGGGGCGCGCCACAGACTCTTGCCGGCGCTCCCCTGCCTGAGGGGCGCGCCACAGACTCTTGCCGGCGCTCCCCTGCCTGAGGGGCGCGCCACAGACTCTTGCCGGCGCTCCCCTGCCTGAGGGGCGCGCCACTGGCTCTTGCCGGCGCTCCCCTGCCTGAGGGGCGCGCCATAGTCTCTTGCCGACGCCCCCTTGCCTGAGGGCGCGCCATAGACTCCTGCCCCCCCCCCTACCTGAGGGGAGCATCGCGGACTCAGGCCCACACCCTGCCGTACACTAATTCCCCACTACCAGAGGGTGTGACCCAGGCCTGTACGTGAGACAGGAGCTCCCTACCGTCCCTAGCGGGCCGGTGGACCAACCGAGCTCCGTCACAGGAAGTCATAGCAATGCATGCCGTTCTTTGTGGTGAATCCCCATTATGGGGCAGGAGCTTTAGTTGGCATAGGGAGGTGTACATTATAATAAGTACCTAGCTCTTACATAGCGCTTTGGATCAGTAGATCTCAAAGCATTTCACAAAAGAGGTCAGGATCATTATCCCCAGTTTACAGACAGGGAAACCAAGGCACAGTCAATAGATGTGACTTTCCCAAGGTCCTCAGCAGGCCAATGGCAGAGCCAGGAACAGAACACAAGTGGCCCCAGTCTCAGTCCAGTGCTCTGTCCACTAGGCCTCACAGCCTACTGTTACATAACATTCCTTCCTCCCCTGGCCCACAAGCACTAGAGGATAGCTTGGTGACAGAAGCTACTGCACAAGGGCCCCAAATAGTGTAATGTAGACTGAGAATGTAGACTTGTCTACTGAACTCCTAGTGAAGCTGTGGGAAGACACTTAGGAAGTGTAATGCAGTCAACGCGCTGTTGCACGACACTACCAGAACCATTCTGTAATAGCCTATGTGTGGCAGTGTGTTTACTGCTTGAGTCCTAGAAGTTACAGTTTAAATAGAGACTTTGCTCAGTTAACCCCCTTTAAAAGGTTGGTGTTTCTTCCAGTGGTGAAATGTTACAAATGTGGGTTCCACCCTATTCATAGCAATAACAGCACATTCAGAGAACTTTAGATTGCTTCAGTCTGGAAAATGAAGGGGGAGAAAGGAGGGCGGGGGAAGAAACAGAAACAACATTTCAGAGGGGAGAAAAAAAGTTGTATTTATAGAATTGGAGGACAAACTAGGACAAATTATAAAGAAATTGAGAGTGGTAAGGTACAGGCCGAGATGAACTTCTTAAGGATTCTAAAGAAAGCAGCAAGCTACTTAAAATACTTCTGTAAATATAAGAGTACTTGCAGACTACTAATGGATGGTCACTTATTTCTATACTATCCAAATCATGTTAGGTGCTTTATAAACAGAAACACAAGATCCTGGCTCCATGGAGATCACGAACTAAACAGAAACATAGAAATGAAGGCTGGGGGATAGAATGCAACAAAAATGAAGTGATTGAGCAGTGAGGTTTAGCACCTGTTTCATTGCTGTCAGGACTTGGTTTAGGTTTTAGTAGACTTTGACTTTTAATGCTTCAGGGCAGGGAAGTCCAGGGAGTTTTAGAACTTTTGAAAAGTGTGTTTTAATGAGAGCAGGATAGGGACATGCTAGACAGTGCTGGGGAAGCAGGGCCAGCGCGCCCACTAGGCAACCCATGGCGGTCGACTAGGGTGCCAAGATTTGGGGGGCGGCTGCCTCCCGGCGCAGCCAGGGGGCAGCTGCCGCAAGCCGCCCCGCTGCCCCCCACCCCCCGCTCAGCGCCTGAGCGGGGAGCAGCCACGGCGAGCTGCCCACCCTGCTCAGCACCTGAGCGGGGAGCCGGGGGGCAGCCGCGGCGAGCCTCCCCCCCAACTCCCTGCTCAACTCCCGCGGCTCGCGGGTGGTGGTGGGAGGGCTGAGTGCCCACAGGCGGGGGAGCTGGCTTGGGGGGGGGGGGGCAGGGCTGGTGCAAGGAAGTTTCACCTAGGGCGCGAAACTTCCTTGCACTGGCCCTGTGGGGAAGGGTTTCAGATGCAGAGAGCACCAGGAATTGAATGGGAGGAGGACAGATATGAGGCGTTAGTTGTGGAGTTTTCACACATTCCTTCATGCCACAAAAGCAGATGATGGCAGACCAGTAGGCAGGAGCTGAGCTGTACAGCAGTATTTCTGTAGACTTTTCTCTCTAGCGTCCATATACGCTCTAGACACAGTTTGAGTTGACTCCACAGCTTAAACTCTTTTATAGAATCTTTTAATAGATTAGGCAGTTCTCAAGACCAACAATATTTGTGTAATACACAATTCAGTTTTTCCCTCTCTGGATTGAGGTTAATCAAAAACATATCTCCAAGAAATGGAACAGATAGGCCCTCAAGATTAATATGATGTATACATCACTCATATCTTGTGAAAATAATCTTTTCTACAGAGCTACACCAAAACAAACATTACAACACACAACAACAAAATAGAGTATATATTTTACAACACTAACGGGTGATCTAAGAAAGAAGGTGATCTTGTTTGCACTATTAAACTATTGGACCCAATAAAATTGAATTGATTAGAACAGAATTCATAATATGGACCTTCCTGCTTGTTTGCAATTAAATAACATTCCTGTGGCAACTACAGCAATTGCTTGAGTGGAAGAAGAGTATTCATGTATTTTTACCTGACTAGTATAAGTGTGTTTTTTTTTCCTTTGGGGGAAAAAAGTTAATGGCAACATCTCTTCCTCTTGTTCATCATTTTATCTCCTTGCACTCTCTCTCTACCCGCTCCCCTTCCATCCTAGTCTTTTGTAACCATCTGTTCTTTAACCTCTCCACTTTCATATGCTTCCCTGCGGCTTAGTTCCCTATTTCTTTTGCTCCTATATATGTGCTATTTGGCTATATGATCCTCTGTTCCCTGGACATAACTACCTTCCAGACTCCAGTCTCTGGGTTGACTCTTGCTCCTTTCCTCCAGCTACTATGTAGCACCAGGTTCTTATGAAGGCAGCTAAGCTGCTTTCCCTCCCCTTCCCCCATTATTGTTTTTTAGGCCTCCAGTCACCTCTCCATTATGAAGAGCCTTGCACATCTTTAGTGGCAATTGGAAACAAAGACAGTAAGTGCCATGTGACCAGATAGCTCTCTGTGGAAAGCCAACAAGTGCTCCAAGGGCTGTGATTGGTGGACCACAGTTTGGGTGCTGCTGAGTTAAGACTCCGTACATTTTATCTTTTATCTAGTCTTACAAGTCTTCTGCTTGGGGACATGTTTTATGCTACAGGTTGTCTGATTGTCCTTGTACCAGGCTTCTCTTCCCCAGAAATGTTAAGCCTCTGAACACTATCTTTTAATTTCTACTTTCAAGTAAGAAAAACAGGAATAGGTTATTGATTACAATTATTTCTGCACTTACACAAGAGTGCCAGTAAATGGGAATATGCAAAAGTAACAGCACCAGTTAAAGAAATGATTCAAGGCAAAAAAAAAAGTCCTTTACAGAAGTCACCAACTCAATGAGCATAAAAGGTTATCTCTGCCAATTATAAATATTTATGCAGATATTTTAGATCATATGGAAAAATTAAGGACTCCATGCCAAAACCAAATCAGAGACTAATCTATAAAGTCAGCAAGTCACAGACAAGAAATTATTTTTATTTAAACAAAAAGGAAGGTAGGAAACTTATATGATGCCAAACACAACTGTGGGTGTATATATATGGATTGAGGCAAGGGTGGATCCAGAGTTCTATAGCTTTTTCCATACCCACTCACATGATATTTCCTTCCTCACTGTTCCTTCATCCCACCCTCGGATTAGTCTAGCCTGGCACTTCCACCCTGCTAGTTAGGAAATGCTGTACTAGGTCAATGTGAGTAAACAGACTTGCTACACATGGGCTACCTGTTGTGTGCCCCACTCCCACCACATGCAATTTCACATCTTTCTGTTTTTCTTGTGTGCTAATTTTAGATGATCTCATGAGGTAAACAGGCTCAGGAGGGCTAAGTACTGGATAATTAAAAAAATGGTAATATATTTTCCACCTCAGTAACAAGTTACAATTAAGATACTGTAACACATCAGTTGAACACCTATAGTCCATAAACCAGTAGTATGGAGAGTTGTAGGTTACGGGTTCTGACTCTTCCTCTTCTTCCTTTACAGCTGCCAAATAGTGTTAAAGTACCAGCTATACAGATGTTATTTTCCAAATTGCTTTCCCATAGTGATAGTTACCACAGGGATGTTTTGTGGTCGAGAACTGGGATGGGGGATATTTTGCATGACTGAGAATAGGAGAGGGAGTATTCCATGGGGCAGTCTCTCTAAAAGGTGGTTCCCACTGTGGAAGACTTTAAGAACCTCTGCTGCTAACAAATCTATGACCATCTAAAAACATCATGGTTGTCGCTATGTTGCATATCCTATCCTCTTGGAACTTCATGGTGGCAGTGGACTTAGAACTTAGATGCTCCTTTTCCACAAGCACAGTTCCCTATCACATGAGTAAATGGAGGACTGGTGTTAGAACTGCATGGCATGCAATGCATGGTCAAATAACTCTGGAAAGAACCAGAATTAGACACTGAGATTTTGTGTGCATCTATTTGTATACATATAATACATGCACAGATGTACACACATTGTATAAGATCAAAATTATTTTCAATTTTGCAGTCTGAAGCACACTGACAAAAGACCTCTTTTTAAAATGGACAAAACAAACACACACCTGTAAGCACAGTAAAGTGAAAACAGCTGAAAAATGAAATCCCTGCAGGGAGACATTTGTGACATATTATGAGTTTACAAGAAATTAAAAAAAATCTATATTACAGAAGTTGTTTCCTGTAGCTACTGAACTTTGACAACTTACAGAAAAGCTGTATTTTTTATTAGCTGGCACTGTAAGAATCAGCTATTTGTATGTGATCAAATAAATATAAGGTGGTCATTTAGGCTGCAAGCATTTTGAACATTTTGGTATGCTAATCTTTCATTAGTCTGTAAGTAGTTTTGTGTTTGCATCAGGAAATCTGTTAGCAGCTACCCTCAGAGACAAACATCTGCATCATTATCACAGCTGTCAGAACAATCCCCTACAGTGCAGCCACACTGTGTCATTTTGCCTTATGCAGCACAGAGGATAACTCATTAAAAAGCCCAAACCTGCAAATGAACTAAATCTCATTTAACTTCCTGAGGCGATATGACAGTTTTAATTACAGAACATATTAAAGAAATATATGAAAATGTAAAAGCTAACATTTGTAATCTGAAGATATTTTATTAAAACATTTCTTTCAGGGGGGAAAAAAGAAACTAGGTCAGTTTTACCAAAGTGAAAAATGCTCTGAATCTTGATACCTTAATAAACTATCCTTAGGCAGTGAAAAAAAATCTGCTTTGGGGTTGAAATATCCTCCAAAATAATTGAAGTTTAACCAACGTAAGGGGAAGAGTTTTTAAATTTAAGATGCCACACTTTCTATAGGATTCAGTGAGAGCCTAAAATTTGTTTTGATCCAAAAGATCTTTTTATCTTGTTGTTTTCTGTTGCTTTAAAAAAAATACTTGATAGATACTTGGATACCACACTGATGGAGCTATATAAATACTTATCTTAGTCTTTGAGTTACCAGATGACCTCTCCCATTAATTTTTATCAATACTATCGGTTGCTACATTTCAGCTTTCATTTCAATCACCCTTTAGCTGCTAGTGCCCTTTTCCATCTGCCGTCACATCTCTTACTGTAATTACATATGCTTTGTAAAACAGGCAGCTGTAACAAACAGAATCGGTTGGATTAGTGTCTTGCTCTAATTTTGAGACCAGGTTTTCTGTACGCTGGTATGTGTGAGAAGGAAGGGGACAAGGACAAAGTCTTACCCCCTCTTTCTGGGCTTTTGTGCAAGGGCTGGACGCAGTCTTGGTCCTTGAATTCCTGCCATGTGAGGACTGTGACTGTCCTGTGCTGAAAGTCACAGTGAATGACTCCCAGGGCATAGGATGAAGTGGGGCCATGGTCTCACTCCCTTCTGTGTTGGCCACGAGAGCATAACAGATGCACGTAGCATGCATGCTGTCATATCTTCCACAGTGTGTGTTCTGACATGTATTGGATGAGTCAGACCGAATGCTCCTGGTACTGCTGCTAGGGCATGGTATCTCTGCACGCCCTCCCTTCCCTCCTGCAATGTGATTTCTTACTGAAAAAGCCAGATTAGTCAACTGAACTTAATTTACATTCTAATAAGATTAATAGAAATTAGACACTGAAAATACCTATTAGGTCATTTGGCGTATTTCCCAGTTCCTGAGACAGACTTCCAGAAGCACTGAGCACTCCCCATTCCATTTGAAATAAATGGGAGCTGTTGCTGTTCAGCACCTCTATAGAAAAGGCTCAAGATGTCTCAAGTTTGGGCACCCAAAATCAGTGGCCTTTTTTGAAAATACTGGCCTTGGTGTATCTTTAGCGGCTTTTACAGCAATTTATAGCAGCTGGAAATGAGGAAGGGAGCAACCAGCTCCCAGCAGACCACTTATAATGCACAAACCATAATTTAGTAACCCCATCTCTCGACTCCTTGCCTATTCTGGTTTGGAGAAGTATCTGAGCCTTCAAGAACACACACTCCCTTCACTTTATCAGTGAGTCTGTATGGGCTGCAGACCACAGCAGCTCTACACCAAACATAAAACAGCTTTTTCAGTGCCTTGCCAAAAATCAGCAGCTGGCTAAAGCTAAGCACATCATCCTATTATCTGAGTGCATTCCAAGAGTTTCTTCTACCTGGCTGGAATGGAAGTGAGAGAGAGTGAGACTATTTGTTTCTATTTTTAGACACTTGGGAGGCAAACAGATACCATGGGGTTCATAGAGGTAGACTTAGAATTAGACATGCTTTTTCCCCCTCCGAGGGAGTAACCCAGAAGTATAGCTTGAAAGACACTTCTCAAGAATTTCCCAAAAGACTTTGGTAGGTGGGAGTAGGGAACCATTGGGGGCTGTAACAAGGCAGGAATGCAAGTCTGTAGTAAAACTGCACTGGTCCACTCCAGTGGACTGCCAGAATAAATATTTTTCTCATCAGTTCACCTGGCTGCAGATTTCTCCGATAATGAAGAAGCAGGCTTGAGATGAACTGCAGTAAAGGCTATTGTTATCCTCCAGAGTTTTATCTAATCAAATACGATACTGCGACACTAAACAAAAATGATAATGTAGGGAAAGCAAATAGGTTGCTGATTTGCGTATCCAGTGTTGTATTAGGACAATCTTCCATGAAATAAGTAATTGCAGCAAGCTATGTACAGAATTAGCTAAATCAAATTAGGACAGTTTATTAGAATTCTAACAATTATGCAGCAGCAACCTAGCCAAACACTGACATGAGAGAAATACAGCATTATTTTACCATTGGGTGTTTGCAGGCTTTTTTGGAATATTGATTTTTTTTTTCTGGAGCACAGCTAAGTAAGCCAAGCACAAATGCAAGTAGTTATATAGCCAGCAGCCATCCTCAACAATTGATCTTTAATCAGTACTTCTCATTGGTTTCAATCAGAACTCTCCACTGAAGCCAATGGGGAGTACTCAGTAAAGATCAATGGTATGATATGGCCCCAGATTCTGGAGTATTACATCTGTGATATCAATGTATTTAGCTCTAAGCTGCTTTTTAAAAAGTGACAACGGCAGCTGTTTTAAATCTCCTCTAGTGAAGTCATGGGGATCTTGTAATTGCACAGAGGCTTAATAATGTCTCCTCTCAGATAGTGCTTGGTCTGCCTTGTATATTCATATATAATTGCCATTAATGAGGGCCATCTGCCTAGTGACAAGGTAATCATTCCAAAAGTTCATTCAGGCAATCCAGTGCTTTCAGGAAACAAAGTAAGGATACATCACTTATGTTAGTAAGATGGTGACATGAAAGTACTCTCCTTCACAACAGTACATTATTTGTCATTTGGTATAATTTCCGGTTAAAGTTCCTGGTGACTACAGGAAATGGAATGCATCTAACAAGGTGAACTTATACAAGAAACATGATCTCTGCTTATTTAAACCCCAAGTTATTCCAGTTTCTGAACTTTCTAAATGCCTTAGGGTACGTCTATACTTACGCGTCTGTCGAACGCGTCGGATCGATGTTCTGGGTTCGATTTATCGCGTCTTGTCAAGACGCGATAAATCGAACCAGGAAGTGCTCCGTTGTCGACGCTGGTACTCCAGCTCGACGAACGGAGTAGGCGGAGTCGACGGGGGAGCCTGCGCGCCGCGTGTGGACCCCGGGTAAGTGCTTTTTCATTCGAACTAAGGTACTGCGACTTCAGCTACGTTATTCACGTAGCTGAAGTTGCGTACCTTAGTTCGATAGGGGGGGGTAGTGTAGACCTAGCCTTATACACTATGGTGGGAATGGCGAAAGAGGCAGGTTGTTTAGTGAGATTTGACCAGTCATTCCCTGTCCTAATTTCTAAACATGCCCCTGACTAACACTCAAAATTCCTCATCACAGAGACAACCCTTTTAACCAAGGGAGGGAGGATAAAACTCATAGTAGAGCCTCGTAACACTAATCCTTAATCATTCAGAAGTCACCCCTGAACAAAATGAAATAATGCCCTTTCCCCGGAGGGACAAATACAATGTCTTGGTAGAATTATTACTATTTTATCACTTATTTCTGTATAGTATTTTATTGAAAATCTTAACACCAAACATCTCATGTCTACAAAGTATCATGCCCCCCCCCCCCCGAACTATATACATAAATACGGTCATACCGCTCTGAGTTTCACCCTATATAGCTCTTATCATTATGAGATACAACCCTAAAAAGCTAGAGAGGTTAAAAGGCGTAAAATTCTGCTCTCGCTAGAGGCCTGATTCTGAACCCACTGAAGTCCAGGGGGTTGTTATCATGGACTCCAATGGGAACAGGATCATACCTTTTTTAATTGGTGCAACTTCACAGAAATCAAGAGAATTTTACGAGTTTAACTGAGAATATGGCCAGGATCTGACTCAATATTTCAAAACCAAAGGTTGAACTTGCAGATTTAACATCCAATAAAAGCAATTTTAACACAAAGGTGCAAATGTAGCTCTAGTGTAAGCATGACAAAAAAAATCTCACTGAACTCGGCCCAAAGTCAAGCTTTAAACTGTTTTCAAGATCTGTTCGTTTGGAATGAAAACTACATTACTAGTTTTAAACTATCACATTTGCCCTCTCTTTACCTGTATATGAACTGAAATTCCAATATGAACTGCCAAGAACACAACTTCACAAAGAAGTTTGCAACCATAGAGATTTCTTTGAGACTTAAAACCTTGTTTATACAAGATTTACAAGTCCATTATGTTCTGGGGGACAAGGTGGATGAGTTAATATCTTTTATTGGACCAACTTATGCTGGTGAGAGAGACAAGCTTCTGCACTTACACAGAGCTCTTCTTCAGTAAGAGCTCTGTATAAGCATCAAAGCTTGTCTCTCTCACCAGCAAAAGTTGGTCCAATAATAGATATTACCTCACCCCATCTTGTCTCTCTAATATCCTGGGATCAACATGGCTACAACAACACTGCATATGATTATGTTCTGCACAGCTGCACACTATATCTGGGACAATTCCATATTCAGTGCTGTAAGACTGTTCCTGCTAAATTAACAAGAATGTGTTCGGAGACTATTTTTAATCTATAGTTTTACTTGGTATATTTTATATAACCTGTAATTTAAATGATAAATCTTGTTTGCCTTATTCATATGAGTAGCCTCCTTGGCCACCAGTTGACTTACTAAAGGTCCAATCCTTCCACTTTTACTCATGGTGAGTAGTGTGGTACCTTAATTTCAAAGGGTAAAAAGAGCAGAACTGGACCTTACATTTGGGGTTTCATATTGAAGTTAAAGGACAGTACTATCCTGAAAATTCTATCATCTTCATCCATGGGTCTTCTCCCTGTGTGTATTCAAAGTAATATTTTAGTGGCTTTATTTGAGTACATTTGTACACACGTTGGCTCTGTAGGGTTACATAGAGAGAACAGGATTCTATTTCTGCTCATCCACCAGCTACCAAATTAACTAAAATTCTGCCTTTGGTGATTGGGGGACAAAAAAGCAGTTACACCAGTGTAATGGAGAGCAAAATCTGAACACTGAGGTTGCTCAACTGTTACAGACTGTAGAATTTGGCCTGCAGAATCCCCTTTAAAAAAAAACACAAAAAAACCAAAACAGGTGGGGTGAGCGATTCAGCATGCAGAAAGAGTGCAATTTAACTTTCAGAATCTAGGGCTGGCAGTGAGAGAGAAATAATATTGTACTTGTAAACTGAGCAAAAATTGATTTTGGAACCTTGAAACACAGAAAAACCTGAGATAGTCTGATGATTTCTGGAACCACACTTTAAATTTCTAAATAAAGAACTTCCTTATAAGAAAGTTAAGGTAGAGGGAGTGTGAGTTGAGTCTAACAAACGCCCCAAAAACATTGCACTGTGTACAGCTTGTTAAAAAAAAATCCCAAATGTTAGAATGACAAACCCTGAATGCTAGAACTAAGGTGAATAGTCAAAGGAATCTCTAGCCAGATCCCTGCTGTCAGGTAAAATTCTTAGTTGCTCAGTATTACTGCCCCCAATTTATACATATACCCACCCAAACATAGTGTTTCTCCCTAATGTTTGCGAAAACGTATGAAGTGTGAAAGTAACGTTTTATTAAGGCAAGGTAAGCCAGCTGGAGAAAATGACCATAGAATAATATATCCGCATGTACCAGTAGTGGGATTCTACTGCTTAAAATCACCGAGGCATGGAAATTATCATCCATTATCAATGAAGCAAAATCACTCACACGTACCATATCCAGGAATAGTGACAGAATATGGGCTTGTAAAAAAACTTTTAAAGGTGGGGATAAATGTTTCTCACTGAATTCTAACCTAACGTCCTGGTAATGAACCCAAGTTTCGATATAATATAATATAACCTAAAATATTTCAAAAGCACCAGGTGCGAAATCCTGGCCCCATTAAAGTCTATGGGAGTTTTGCCACTGACTTCAACTTAGCCAGGATCTCACTTTACTAGTTCTATTAAGTTTTCTCCAGAAAGTACTCTAATCCACAGATAAAAAGCATATTTTAAACCAATAAAGTCTTTATACTGACCCTTAAAACAAATACTGTTCCACCACATAATCCCATACAAAGTACTCAGCAGCTATAGAGTGACTCAAACTGTTTGTATGGCTTATTTTCTTAAACCATGTCTGCTTGTCCCTTTTAAAAACTTTTGACAGTCTTGCAAAAATAGCATCAGATGACGACCAGATATTTGGGTAGAAATGTTAAAATAATAAAGCAATAAAACAATGCATATTTTAGCTTCCCTGGTTTATAAACTAGACAGACTTTATTTAGCCTTCCCAATCCTATTGTACATGAGATTAATTTATGTAATAAATTCATACATTTCACTGATATAGGATATTACCAATCAAATTTTATTTTAAATAACATTCACAGAGAAAACTGATCCCAGTGGTGCTGATTTTTATGATCATATATTTAGTTATTTGGTATGGTGGTAGTGAGGTACTAATATCTTAATAAATATAGTTGTTTAACCTACAGGTGAACAGAAATCTTCAATTCCAGAACCTTTTAATATGCAACTTCTTAAAGGTCAACCTCATACTCTAGGAGAAATAAGGGTCTGTTGATATGTATTACCTTCCACCACTGATTACCAAAAGGCAATAGCAATGTATGTATTTATTAAGTTGTGCCACATCTTTTACTGATGATTTGTAATTCTTTTGGTTCAGCAATGTATTCTAACACTTTCTGTATATAGCTGTCTAAGATTTATTGTTAATAAAGCTCTGCAAATGGCTGATTTTTTTGGTTCACTAGCCATTCCAAAAAATTCCCCCACCTCCCCCCAAAAAATAGTTTCAGTGAGAACATTTCAGTTTCTGGTCAACTGAACTCGAATTTTTTTTTCACATGAAACGAAATATTATTTTGTCTCACCCAAAACAAAACACTTCATTTTGTTTCTGACCTTTCTTAAACATTTTATTTTTTCATTAAATTGAAATAAATTTCAAAAGAAAACATTATTTTGAATCAAAATTGAAATGTTGTGTTTAAAAATGTCAAAACAAAACTTTGATTTTTTTTTCAGATTTTTTTTTTTTTTTACTGAAACAATGTGGCCAATTTGACATAACTTCACAAAATGTTTCAGTTGACCCAAACCCGCATTTTCCAATGGGGAAAGAAATGTCAACTGAAATATTTTGCCTTGCTCTAATAGCCAGACTAGGTGTTAATTTCATTTAAAATTTTACATAATTTCATTTCTTTTTTTGACTTATCCCAATTATAATTAAACCATAAATTTACATTGTCTTATATTTTCGTATCTGAGTTCATCTTTTCAGCAGATGAACTATGTCATTCAGCCTTGCAGTCTAACACCTCACCTATACTTGTTCCTCAGCAACCAGGAGAGTAGAGCATAATGACCCTTTTGATTTAAAGTAATATTAGGAAAGGTGCATGCCTTAAGAATTGGGTTGTTGTATGATGGGCAAGACTGGAGAAGAACCTAGCTTTTTCCAGGCAACAAGGTAGTAACCCTATACCTTTCCATGTATCTAGAGAACTTGAACTGGGTTAACCAAATAAATCTTACACAGGATTTTTAATATGATTAGGCTAAAATGGGCTTGTCTGACCATTATAAAAAAATATGGTCTAGACTTTATGGTAGGCCTAAGGGAGCTTAGCTGTGGAAACCATATACCATGCCAATGGACTGAAAATTGGTGCTTCCATTTTCAAAGGAATTATAACATAATTATATATTTCAAATAGCCATTCATTATTTCCAGAGCCAATAAAAATGTCTTGCCAATTTGAGACAAATACTTTCAAGTGGTACTAATATTCAGCTAAGTGAGCACACCAGTTAATTATTTTCTGTTAGCTCTTTTTACATTAATTACTAATTCTTGACATGGCATCTTACAACCATCTTATAAAACCCTGTGATTTAAATCAAATTCATAATTATTAACTACAATCAGGGTCACTTTTAAAAGAAAATGATCGTCCCTAACAGAGACTAATTTTTCCCCCCGCCAGTTTGGGGGTTCCATTAATACACAATGTGTTACAGCCATTTTAATAGGTTGCCACATATTGGATTTCATATTGTTATATCATCATTTAGCCTAACATTGAATGTCATAAAGGCATTACATAGAATTATACATTAACCTGCTGCATGTATAGTTAATTATGGATGGGATAAGCCATATTTCATCAATCATGCATTTATGCATTTTACAAATTGGATTTATCACACATCTTTGACCACCTAACCTACATTCTTCCCAATAATTCATTTCCCTGGCACATGTTTTAATATCCCAACCCCTGAGCAGTTTCAATTGGCCACTGTTTTTCTGCTTTCCAGAGAAATGTTTTCTTCTCCAACCTCAACCCCAAACTGGAACTTTCTCCACTAAATAAAGCTTACCTAAGATACATGATGGACTTTTTTCTGGCTGGGGCTACACTGGGTCTCTGCAGGTATCCTGAGCCTCCCCCAGGGGGAGGGCAGACAGTGCCTGGTGCATCTGTAGCCAGGTCCACACCTTCTGCCTTCAGGACCTGCAGACTCCTTTATAGTGCAAGTAGCCGAGCACAGAGTGTGTTGGCACGTGCCTTCCTCCACCACCTCTGAGGGCTATGATACAAATGACAGTTATCTCCACCTGAGAGGTCTCTCCTGATCCTGAGACCTCTTTGAGTTACCAGTCTTTTACGAGAACTTCCTCAGGACCTTGACTCTAGCTTTAGCGACCAGGTCTATAGCAGCCTTCAAGACGAAGGATCTCCCCTTCCAATATAATCCCGATCTATGTGCACAGGTGGTGGAGTCCCCCTTGGTGCACCGGAGGTTGATCCTGGCTGGCACCATCAGAATCTGAGACCTCCTGGCTCATGGTCAGAGGCACTGGTTGACCCTGTGGTGTTCGGCCAGTTCATGAGGCTGCCCACCCTTGTAAAGTGGCTTGTAAAGGGCTTGTAAAGTGGCCAAATTTGGGCATTTTTTCCCCACAGAAACAGGAAATGGCACATCCCTGACAAAAAGGCAACTCCCCTTGCTAAATTTCAAGCCATTGCTCCAATGCATGAAGATGCTAGAGTCTCTCAACAAAATAGTTGAAAGAATTTTTTAACATGAGCAAAACAACATATTTTCCTCCAATATAATTCTCAGAAATGGTGGAAACATTTTTGCTGAAACTTTCTGAAAACCTTCAGCCTCCCAGACACCCAGAAAGGAAAACTTTAGCCCCAACGGTTAATTTGGCACAGTATAAGCAACTGAAACAGGGTCTTATAAAAAGATATGTCGCACAACCTTACTTATTGGGGAAGCTATCACCTCCACCTATAACAAATGAATAGATTTGTGTTAATTTAATATAGTGGAAAGTTTTAATTAGAAAGTCAGGACTGACATGAATAAAAAAGCTTTTTTAAATTGAATTTCCTTTTTTTCACAGTGATATTTAAAGAAGAGAGAGAAAAAATAAATCTCACTTATGACAGTTGGCACTATTGACCTGACCACTCATTTGGTGTCGGTCAATTGTTGTGTAAATAAATAATTATAAATATCCTAAAGTGAATATTATTTACTTACTAGTGTAAAACAGTAAAAGAAAAATCACTTTAGTACAGGATGGTTTTACCCAATAGCCCATAAAAGCACTTTCTATGCCTTATAAATGATCCTGTCAAGTTCTACTTAGATATTTTTTGTTCACTGAACTGATAGTGCATTACAGTCTAGGCCATTTCCCAGTTTCCTATGCTCCATACCTCTTCAAAAAGCTACATGTTTGTTGCTGTTGAGAATATTTTCTGCTGATGAATATAAATGTGCTAGGATTTCATTGGTGGTATTGTAGAGATAGCAAAACTCCCCTTCATAACTTGAGTGCCAAGCTGTGCTATATATATATATATATATATATATATATATATATATATATATATATATATATATATATATATATATATATATATATATATATATATATAAAAAAAGCTTAAATGAAAAGACTAGCCAGGATATCAGCATCATAGAATAGAGAATGCCATTATTTACAGTCTTGGAACAGTATTGCCCTAAAACGTCTTTAAAACTGTGGGTTATTTAAGTGGAAACCTCTCTCTGTTTCTCGCAATGCAGAATATATTCAGTAAAATAAGGATGTGTTGCATGTTGCCAATAAACTAATGTACCTTCCCTTTTCTCTTCCTTCCAACCATCATGAAAAAAAAAATCACAATCAATGCACTTCTGCTGCCTCAGTACCAAAGAGTGCAATCCTGCTATCATTGTAGTAAACATTAGAACTCCCATTGATGTCACTGAAGGAGGATTAGTGTTAGGCATTAAATAGATAAGCACAAAGGAGAACCAGAGAGGCTTGCAGGTTGCAAGCTGTAAACTGTTGTCTCCATAAGAATGTTTCCAATCACTTCAGTCTGGAATACAAATAATGTTTAGTAGGGAAATAATCCTAAACATTTAGGAATCCTATTGAACTGATTAGCTTCCATTTGTATCTTCTGTCCCAGAAATTGTAAAGTGAAAGATAAAGCATTATCATTTACATATATGAAAATTGGTTCACATTCCCCGTGGTATGCTTACAAAAGAGGGTTCCAAAAGGGAACCGACTCTCTGTAAAACAAAAATTCTGAAAGAACCTTAATTATGGTCTCACTACTGTGAGCCCAGAACATACATCCTAGCTGGGTCTGTGTGGATATGTTGGAGAGCAAGGAAAGATGAGAACCCAAGGAGCTCCTTCTCCCTGTGTGGGAGGCAGCCATAATTTATCACCGACTGCTGGAGAGTGGAAGGAGGGCCTTTTCGCACAGATGGAAGGGTACTGATCCCAGTCCTCAGCACAGGCAAGTGGCTACAACTTTCTAACACATACAGCAGGCCTGCACAACATGTGGCCCGGGGGCCGCATGCGGCCCGCGTGGGCTCACTGTGCGGCCCAAAATCTGGGACTGTGTCCGTTGGTCCTTTTTGCTGTTTGTCTCTGGGCTGGGGGTTGTCCCAATGCTGCAAAGAGGGTGTTCCCAAAGGAAGGTGCTTGCTTCTAACCCCCAAGGCCGTCAGTATGTCTGCTCTTCTCTAGTCAGCCCACTTGACAAGTTTGATTGTCCTTGCTCTGGTTTCCCATCCCCTCCTCAAGGGTTGCAGCTGTCTGCAGGTGCCTGCCTTCCACGCCTCCTCATTCACACCTCATTCATTCAACAGTGCAATTGAATACAAAGTGGAGGGGAAGATCTTATTCTACTTCTAGCAAAAAGACATTTTTCTTTTACCTTAATTATATTACCTTAGGGGCCCGCTATAACATATTACCAAGGTTCAATACCAAGTCATATAAAAGTTGTACAAAAATGCATAATGCAGAGATTTATCTACAACTGCATTGACTGACTGCTGTGTGCAGTAATATAGTGACCCCTTGGGGGTGTGAAGAGGGGTGTGATGGTGGGACCGAGCGGGGAGAGGGCGGGTCCTATATTACTGCTGTGATCTGGTCACCCTATGCGCGCTGTTTCTTCCCCCCGCTACAGGCTTCCACACCCCAGTGCTGGGGAAGGAGGGGTTGTTTCCGTGGGCAGGCGGTGCTAGGTAGGGGGTGTTTCTGCAGGGCCGGGGTGTTTCGGCCCTCAGCCACAGACACCAACTTCCGGCGGCGCCGGTGGGGGCTGACGCTGGGCCCCGCCCCCGATGCCGGGCAACGTGGCGGGGCCCCGCCCCCGGCGCCAACGCAACGTCGCCCGGCATCGGGGGCGGGGCCCCGCAACGTCACCCGGTGGTGAGGTGAGCTGGGCGCGGGCCCCGGGGCTGGCGGGGAGCTGCCGGTGGGTGCTGAGCACCCACCAATTTTTCCCCGTGGGTGCTCCAGCCCCGGAGCACCCACGGAGTCGGCGCCTATGCCCTCAGCTGTTTTCTTTGGAGTAATATGGCCCTCGCCGCTTTACGAGTTGTGCAGGCCTGACATACAGGATGACCTCACTGCTCTCTACCGGCCTGATCCAATGCTCACTGAGGTCCCCTGAACGGGTCCCCTTAACATCAGAGGATTTTGGATTAGCCGCACATTGCCTCTGGAGGCATCATTACTTCGAATCACATATCCTTTGCTGTGATGGACAAGGCACTCTTGCTCCCTCAACACTTATGGGAATAAGGCTATGCTAAGAAATGACTTTAATTTTCGTACCTCTCTGATAGCTGTACAAAACTCACTCTGCAGTACTTTCTTTAGGGATTGTAGCTTGTGTACTGGTACTTCTCCGGACTCTTGCAGTTTCTCCAGTAATTCAATTGCTCTTGCAACATCTGAATGGGTAAAAATAGGAATAAAGTTCAGAAAAGCAGAGATTTGACATGTAAGAATGATTAATGTTCCAAATAAGTGGTACAGTGATTGTGCATGAAAATATTGCTCATCATCAGCTTTATCAATGCTTTATTTATTTGTTTTTGTGTTTTATAACTCTTTAACGGACAAGATAAAGTTCATTTCTGGAGGTAAACCACTTGAAATGTACACATTACCTTCAACTAATATATGTGTAGACACTGCTGTCAGTACTGAAGGATTCAGATTTCTGAATGTTACATGCATATTTATCAATTACAAGTACTCTTTTCTAAAAACACAGATACCCGTGTAAGAAAATAATATACAGTGGTATGCTTAAAACACTTAGGCTAGGTCTACACTAACCCCCCCTGTCGAACTAAGATACGCAACTTCAGCTACGTTAATAACGTAGCTGAAGTCGAAGTCTCTTAGTTCGAACTTACCTGTGGTCCACACGCGGCGCGCAGGCTCCCCCGTCGACTCCGCCTGCTCCGTTCGCAGAGCAGGATTACCGGCGTCGACGGGGGAGCACTTCCTGGTTCGATTTATCGCGTCTTGACAAGACGCGATAAATCGAACCCAGAAGATCGATTGGACTCCTCCGACGTGACGGGTAAGTATAGACGTACCCTTAGAAATACATAACTGGTTCCTTCTGCATTAAAGAGAACAGCACCAAGGTACGGGGGCATGCTTTCAGAGTCTAATTTAAAATAAGTCCGTATATAAGTCCATCTGGTATGATAATGGATAAGAAAAAAATTTAATCTTTGTACAAACCTGGAACTATATAATAATATTTTCTTCAAGAATTGTTTTGCCTGTTGCTAGAAGAAGGTTTCTCTAGTGATTAGAGCACTTGCCCAGGGCTCTGAAGAGCCAAGTTCAATTCCCTGTTCTGCCATGTATTTCCTGGATGATTGTGGGAAAGTCACTCAGTCTCTCTGCCTTGGTTCCTCATCTGTAAAATGGGGATAAAAGCACTTCCCTACCTCATGAGGATGTTGTGAGGATAAATATATTAAAGACTGTGAGATGTTCAAATAATGTGGTGATGGGTAAGCATGATCGGTAGTGATTTGTTCCATGTATTACTTGATGGAGGCTATCCACTGGTCAAGTGAGGGAGCTGAGTCAGGCAATTTAATTAAAATACATTTATTTGCAAGAATTAACTGAAACAAGCAGCTGAGCTGTAAGGGGTGGATCCTAACCAGTGGTAGCAATTGTGGAAGCTGTAGCATAGGCAGGGCTCAGACATTTTTACTACCATGTCACGTAAGCCTACCTGACAACTTCTGCTGCAGGAGCTGCATTGGAGGGGAATTACAGCTACAAAATTTGCTGAAGTAGAGGAAGCCTGGCAACACTGAAATGATGTCTTGATTGTCTGGTCATTCCCATTGCCTCTAATGTAGACTTATTTTCATTTCTACCCATGACATCACTAGCCAATTATACCAGAATACTAAAATATCATAGTGTAGTCATATAGTGACTAAGGGAATATACAATACTACATGCCTGGAAAATATTTGAGGCATTTTAAATGTGATTTAGCTGCGTTTAAAAATAAAATCTTTTATAATGAATGGAAATTACCTTAAATAACCCTCCTTCCCCATGATAAAGACTGTAATGTTTGTGACGGGGAGATTACACAAATTGAAACAATTCTTAGAATCATCGTCTTGCAGTTTAGCTCTTCTGAGCAGATGTCCTATCTGGCACAGACATGAGAAGCTATTTAGAAACGGGGAAAGGATGGGTTCAGATGAGTGGTTTAAAGTATATTTTTTAATGTTTATAATAATAGTTAAAAATGCAAAGAACAAATAGCAAAACTATCTTTCTCACAATGAAATACCTCCAAAAATGGCTATTTACCAGATTCATAATTTTGACATTTTCCATTCAAACTGAGAGGGTAACAGTTAGTTAATTTTTAGACTTCCAGTCCTTTGTCCTTGGCCCCAGCTTCAGCTGCTCTGCTCTGCACAGACAGTACAAGCAAATGAAGGGCTGCATCTGAGAATTGCCCAATATTTCGCTGGCATAGCAGTTCTGATTGGACCTCTGCAGTTGCCATAGCTCAGAAAAGCCCTTCAGCTGCTCTAAATTACAAGGGGTTTTGTTTTGGGGTTTGTTTGGTTTTTTTACCCTGGTTAGCCCTGTTTAGAGCCTCCTTATTAGCCCTCCTCCCAAAATATATTGAGCAGAAGCTCAATGCAGCTGCTGGCTGATCCCTCACTATTTTATTCCTACTTAGCTGTTTTACCTCTATTTCTGTGGATTCTCTGCTTCTCCCCATGTTTACTATGGTCCTGATCCAAAACCTATTAAATTCAGTGGAAAGACTCCCACTGACATCAGTGTTCTTTTGGCACCCTGATTCGGGAAAGTAACCATATTCTTAAAGCATATGCTTAAATAACTCTAGGCATGTCATTGTCCTGTTGAAATCAATGGGTTTTAAGCTTTAAGTATATGCTTAAAGATAAGTATGTGCTTAAGTGCCTTCCCGAACTGGTGCCTGGATCATTCACAGTACGATTAATTGCATTTAGAAGTAGGACATGCTTTGCATTTAGTATTGCAATATATTGCAAAGAGAGGAACATGGTAGTACAAATGATAAATTCATGCTCTCTGATGTGAGTGCGTAAATTCCTAGCCAAAACTGAGTGCCAAATTGTCACTTGCTGAAGTGGGCATCTCCCATTTTCTGATAGAGTAGTTGCGCATGAATAAACAAAAATTCAGGCAGCACCCCATAAAAATGCTAATAAAGCAAAGCTTGTGATTGTTCTTAAACTAAATAACAAAAACTACCAACAGTAGTAACATTAGCAGTTGATATGTTGCATATTATTTGTATTATTGTAGCACGCACCTAGGAGTCCCATTCACGGGCCAAGACTCCATTATGCATATTGTGGGAGTCATGACTTTTCACTATCTTGCTTACCATAACAAAAGTTACGAGTACTTTACTTTCTCCATGCTGTATGTGTGTGTAGATGGTGCTCTTGTGGGGGTTTTCAAAACATAGCCACTATACATAGTTTTTTTGAGTCAGACCTTCACCATGTGGGTACTTACAGTTTTGTTTGTAGTAATAAAGAATCCAGATGCAAATTAGAAAGACAGTATAAGCTTTATTAAGAAATGTAATTCAACTGCAGGAGCAGGAAGGCTAGGGCTTTATTCTCCCACTGTGAGATAGGCTAGGAATATTGCTTACAAGGTATTGACTTTGCTGGGAGTTACACAGGCTCTGCGTTGAGAGAATAGGGCCCCTGACTCTAATCTAAGCTGCAGAGAACAAGTTCAGAGTGATCTTCGCAGACCCTCACTCATATAACCATCTCTATCAAGGATATTAAGTTCTAAGCATTACTTTATCAGAACAAAATTGTGCATCACTGATCAGTGATCCTGAAAGCAGGATACTTCGTGCCGAGCGATTTCTCAGAATTGTTAACCCTGCCACTGAAACCCAAAGTAAACCCTTCTGCTGATAACACATACTTTTATTTCAATATTTTATTTCTCCTACTTTAAAACTCAAGATGTTCACTAGTTGAGCAAATGCAATTTTTAACCATATAAGTAGTATTGCACACTATTTGTTTTTCTAAAATGAAAGTCTTAAGAAAAAAAAAATATTTATTTCAAAAGATGAAACTCAAAGTCTTAGATGCTGTCGTAAGTTACAGTAAAAGTTGAAGCATGAGTGTCTGGGGTTTTGGGATGCTGAAAACAGTAAATTGTTTACCCTTTGGCCCCAGGAGTTGGAAAATTTCCCAAGACTAACAGCAAGTAAATAAATGATACCATTTTATTTATTGTTTCTGACACCAGCAAGTAATATAGCACTGGGAGTTTCCATTTGCAAGTAACATAAGGAAATCCCAGTGCTCAGAAAATATGAGAGACTATCAAGGTCCCTATTACAAAGACATTTACAAAAAAATATATAACTTTCCACGTTCCCAAATTCATCCAGTGCTGTAAAATAGATGTAGTGATCCAAGCTGTTGCTTTGATGTATATTATCTCTCTATCGTATTTCTTAACAGTGTGCTTCCCTTATCACTGCTGGGCCCAGTGCTCTGACTCCATTTGGTAGTGACTTTAGGGATAATGCTCATTGCAGAAGAATATATGAAGCCATAAATAGCTTTGGAGGAGGATTAAATCCCAAAGTGAAAATGAGGAATGTGCTCATGGCCATATCTATTTGTTCCAAGCAGACACCTTTGTCATAAGCGTTTTGTCTTGTGAAACAAGACAAAACAAGATTCAACACACACTATACAATATTTGAAACATTGTCCTGCTTTCCAGTGACACACCTGTTGAGGTAAAGCTTTGGTAAATACCTGCTCTAAGGCAGGTTCAATAAGTGTGAAATTCATCCCTGCATAAGGGCTTAAGTGGAGCATAGTGGCCCTCTGGACAGGGAGAATTTCACCCAACATCGAATAACTGCTTGAGGCCTGAGTTAAAATGTGAATAATTGTTCCAAGGAGTGGGGAAAAAGAAGTGATGTGACTGGCAGCTATGAAGATTTCAAAGTCACTTGTGAGAAGCTAACATATGGGGTGAAATCCTGCCCCTGTTGAACTTAATGGGAACACTCCTCTTACTTTCATAGGGCCAGAATTTCCCTTTGGGGTTCTTTTCTTAACCAAAATCCTCCTTTTGCTGTGTAGTTATTCTAAGGGATTTGTTCAGTTTGTTATGAAGAATGGGCAAGAAAGTGTTCTCATAATGTTTTCTCATGTATTTGTGGAAAGTGTAAATTAATTAATTAAAAATCCATTGAAATTGTGAAACTGTTTTTAAGTCAGTTTAAAGCTACATTTATATTCTATAATAAAGGAAATTAAACTCTGTCTTCTCTCTTTACTATTTCTAATTCATCCCTTTCATCAGCCAGGGAAACAGATTTTTTTTATTAACAAAAGCCTTCCAATAATAATCCCTTTGATCACAATTTCATTTGATTGAAACTTAGATTTCAATCAAATCTGCATGAATTTATTTTCATTCCACTCACTGATCTTCCATTGAGATCAATGGGAGTTTTGTCTGAAGACAGGGGGTGAATGATTACTTGATATTTTATGTTGAATATACTATAAAAGGAACATCTGTTTATTCTTTCCCTTTTGGACCTAATGCTCATCTTACATTTGTATTTTTACCAACACCTCTTTATACTTCTCTCTTCTATCTAAGCAATGATCACTACTCTCCCCCCATTCTATTTAACATTCTGTTCACTTCTCCTCTCTTCTCATCATTGAACTCACATGCAGCACTTGAGGAAATAATGTTTCAGCATGGTGGGTCATATTATCAATGAAACACAGATAATGGTGAGGTGGCTGTGGATGGAACACATTATATCAACAGTGTGCATCGAAAAGGAACATCATTTTCAGAAAAATTATCTCATGTAATATTTTTATATTTTTTCATTTGAATGCTGTTTTGTTTGCATTCTTGAGGACCATAAGCAGGCTATTATACTATACAGTTACTGTATGGAGGTAAAGAAAGAGGGAGAAATCACTAGAACATGGACCTAGTATGATTTCATACCGTGATTAAAAACTGGAACATTACCATGCAGTATTAAATGAAGTAGAATTGTGTAGACATAGCCATGTAGCATAATACAGTTGTAAAGGCAGGTCATCTTGCTTGTTTATCACTGTCCTTCAGTCCCTATGTTTAGTTCCATCTCTTTCAAATAGTATAATTATATATCATTCTCCCCGCTGTCTCTTTATTCAAAACTAATGTCATTAAACACAATTTAGATAGATCTGCCTGAAATTAATCTGTTGAATATTTTAAACATAAATATTTCCAATATTTTGCATTTCAGATAACTGTAGCCCCAAAACAACAACCAAACCCAGATGCTGTTAGAAATAAGGATCTAGATACCCCAACACTGATAGACATGTCACAGTTCTGTTGACAGTTTGTAAGGTAAATTCTAGCTTTCATTGGAGTATGTATAATAGCTGTAACTGATGGCAGAATTTGGCAAAGTTTGTCGTAATTCTAACTCAGGAGATCCAGGAAATTCAGCAATTCATAGAAATGCCAGGATATTTGATTTTAGCATTCTGAATCATTTTGTGTTCAAGAGTGACTGTAACTGTCAGTGTTTAGTGATACAAAATTTAAGTAACTCTTGGAATGCAAGATACTTAGATCCACTATCTACACCGGAGGTAATGAATGTATGATCTTCCACTCCTGTGCTTATCTGGAGATGGCATTGTTATAATCTGCAGCCCCCTAAACAATTTTTTACCCATTGGCATAACAGACTGTTTTTGACTAGTAATGACAGTGTTCTGTGAAGTTAGTTTTGGTTCAAGCAGTAATTGCTTACATAGGCAATATATGGCTGTTTTTTCACCAGCTGGTCTGGAATCATCTTGCTGGACTGCTCGCAATAAAGAAATATAAACATTTCTTGTAGACTAAGCCAGTAATTTAAGCACACCCTCTCCAGAGCGCCAGCCTCATGGGTACTGCTGTTTTACAGTTTAACCTTTTGAGGTCATGTGACAGTTACAATATTGCCAATCTCAAGAGATCAGCGATCATGAGCTGAACCCCAAATATCATGACATTTTTTTTTAAAAAGTCTATATTGTGTGTTTTGGTCTGTCTTTTGATTTTGAATTCCCGCTGCCCGTGCCCAGCATGTGACAATTAATGTTGCTCACTCTCCCAGATGTGTCAGTAAGGGTGATTGTGGGCTCCCATTACAGCAGATTGTGGGCTCACCCTAACATCTGCCCCTTCCCAGGCTGGGTGCTACAGTGTTTCATTTGCAAAGAGTAAAGCTGAATGTAGGTTAAATTGAGACAAGTTAAACCATGTGTTCTGCTCTGTCTATGTGGTTGAGTTGCTTCTAATCTCTCTCCACATTCTCTGTTTTCCTGGTGTCCCATTAATAACAGTCCCTCCAGGGAAGAAACATGGGCCTCTGACTCCAGTTCATCTGATCATACCTCTTCATTATTTTACAAACATTTTAACATACAATGTTGATATAAACCAGGGGTAGGCAACCTATGGCACGGGTGCCAAAGGCGGCACGCGAGCTGATTTTCAGTAGCACTCTCACTACCTGGGTCCTAGCCACTGCTCTGGGGGGCTTTCCATTTTAATTTAATTTTAAGTGAAGCTTCTTAAACATTTTTAAAACCTTATTTACTTTACATACAACAACAGTTTGATTATATATTAAAGACTTATAGAAAGAGACCTTCTAAAAACGTTACAATGTATTACTGGCACACAAAACCTTAAATTAGAGTGAATAAATGAAGACTCGGCACACCACTTCTGAAAGGTTGCCAACCCCTATATAAACAAATAATTGACACCCAACCTCCTGCTCTGGGTCCCTCTGCCAGAGGTTGCTAACACAGAGCCAAAGTTAAAATCTCATTTTAACCACAGATTCAGCTAGTTATATATTTCTTTGAGACAGTTTGGTCTCCTCACCAGGTGATCACACCAGGAGTAACTGAACTCTGTCTCCCTGTCACCATAATCTAGCAAGCTCTCTCCGCAGAGATGCCTCCCTCCCTGTGGGGTTGGCTTCTGGATGGTTCTCTGTATCTCCATTCTGTGATGATCTCTGTAGATTCTGGCTGGGTGCTGTCTGCTGGCTCGTGTCTCCTGTTCCTTCGGATCACTTGTCCCTCTTGTGTAATCACCTTCTATGATCTGGTTGCCACTCCACCCCTCATTACTCCTTTAGTCCATTCCTCTGGTCTCTCTCTAATGGCTGGATCCTCACAGAAGTACCTGTCTCCAGGGCCGACAGATCCTTGGCTGATGTTTCATACTCCAGTGCCTGCTTTCTCTGATTGCTGGCCATCTCCTTCACAGTGTCTCCATCCTTCTGGCTGCAACAGGTCTCCCCTCATTGGTTAAATGGTTTTGATTCTTTGTACCATAACTGCCTGCGCTGGACAGTTTTGGCACCCCGTGATGGCGTATTCTTGCATGGCAAGATGCTAACAAAGGGTGTGAACTAGAGGTCTGCTTGGGCCTAATTTTAAAACCTGGCCCAAACCCATGGATAGACACATTGAGGGCAGTGATGTATATTTCTGCCCCTGCACTTCATGAGCAGTGGGGTGTGGAGGCAAGAGTGCGACCTGGAAGGGCTGGAGCAACCACTCTGGCATCTGGGATTGGGCTGTGGAGTAGGAACCGAGCAAGTGGGGCCTCTTTCCCTCCTGACTGCAGAGCATCCTCTGAGCCAGCAGGTGCCAATACTAGGTCCGGTCGGGGGGCACTTGACAGCAGATCAGCACAGAGGGAGCCGGGAACACTGAACCCATGACTGCGCAGGGAAGTGTGAGGATCAGAGCTGCTGGGAGCATGGGGCACAGCCGGAGATAGGAAATGTCAACAGTTGGGAAGTGGGGTTGTCTGGACCATGGAGCCCCCTGCAGAGAACAGGAGCCAGGCACAGGTAGGAGGAGATGGGGACCGGATAGGCTCTGAGAGGAGTCTTCCCCTATCTTCCTCCCATCTCCCTCTGCTTCCACCCACCCCGGGGCTTCCCACTGTCATCCCGGTATGCACACCTCAGCAACCCCTCCATTCAGTTACCTTCCGCTGCCTCAGAATAACATACAGTAACTCCTCACTTAAAGTCGTCCCAGTTAATATTGTTTCATTCTTATGTTGCTGATCAATTAGGGAACATGCTCATTTACAGTTGTGAAATGCTCCCTTCTAACGTCGTTTGCAGGCTGTCAATGGCAGTTCAGCTGACCCTTCCCCCACTGCCATGTGCTGCTCCCTGAGACTCCTGCCTGCTTGCTGTGTGGGGGGAGGGGAAGAAGAGGGGGGATAATGTCAGGGTGCCTGCTTGCTGTGTGGAGGGGAGGGGAAGAAGAGGGGGGGCTAATGTCCCCCTGCACCTTGCATACCCCATCTTCCATAGAGCAGGGGGGACACACGAGGGAAGGAGCTGCTGCCTTAGGCAGAAGCTGCAGCTGGGGGGCTTGCTGATCTAATTAACAAGGCAGTGTACTTCTGACCCCACTCTTGATACCTAATTGCAAATGCGCATCTCTATCTCTGAAACACATCTTTCCTGCTGGCTTGTAGAGTGTGAGAGTTAACCCTTGAGGGCTCAGTGGAGTGCTAGTTCGGCATTCCCTGGGAAATTCCCACCCTCTGACTCCTCCACCTCAACCAAGCTTCACAATCATCATCGCTCTGTACCAGTATTCAATTGTTTGTTTAAAACGTATAGTGTGTGTGTGGGTGTGGGTGTAGTCTCTTGTCTGGTGAAAAAAATTTCCCTGGAACGTAACCCCCTTATTTACATTAATTCTTATGGGAAAATTGGATTCGTTTGACATTGTTTCGTTTAATGTCGCATTTTTCAGGAACATAACTACAACGTTAAGTGAGGAGTTACTGTAGTTGGTACACTGAGTGATAAAAGACTATTCAACCCGAGTCAAGCCCCAATGTGTGCTATACAAATTACACCTGACCCAAACCCATCACTTGTAGTTGGGTCCCATCTGGTTCGGGTTGGATGATATTATCAGAGAGGGGGGATGTGGATTGAGGCCAGGGGAACATCATTCTCCCACTGGTCCTATGAAGACTTCCCAGGAACAATGGGCCCTAAGGCTTTTACCCCATTTTGCAGGAAATATGCCTCAAGAGTTATCTTTTTTCTGATTTGACCTTTAAGACCATGAGATGAGTGGGGCAGGGAACTTAAAACAGAGCTGTATAAACTTAAGAAACTCAAGTGAATAAACCGACTTTATATTTAAATATAGTTTTATAATCTGGAGCTCGCAAAACTGAGGAAATAGTAAACTGCTATGCCAGTTTCCCTGCAGTCCCTGTAATTCAGCTGGCTTCTGACCTGCAGCGCCATTTGCTATTGCAGTTTAGGGTCTGTCTTAAGCAGAGTCTGCATTGGAAACTGGACAAAACCACACTAGAGACTAGGCTCAAGTCAATAAATGCAGTCACTTTCATGTGTTAGCTGATCAGGATTTGAACCCAGATAAAAGGCTGGTGCATTAACCCACCCATAACTCTCTGCTTGCTTAATAAAACAAAAATTGCCTTATGAAATTTGAACCTATGGTGAAACCCATTAAAACGAGTGGAGGAATTAAAGAAAACTAGAGCAATAGTGGGGGTGGGGGGTGGGAGAACATGTCTGTACCAAGACAAGCAGTAAGAAGAAAAGCATTATTTCTAATTGTGATGTATCTTTCTTTCAGCTTAATTCCACTCCATTACCCACCTAACCTGCTAAGTAAAGGACATAACAAGTGATATGTCCTGCATCTAGATCACAAAAAAGTAGCACATACGGTATAACTGTACATGTTGCCACACTGGTATTCAATAGTGTGTTTTTTAGCTACTGTCAGACAGATTTTTCTTGGGGAATGAGGGAAAAGGAAGGAAATGAACCACCAACAGGTGTTTCACAAAGGGAGGTGAGGTTAGTTCACAGATACTAATTCTCCTTCACAACAGGCTCTGTGTTTGAGCTAGAGCCACTACTCTCGGTTTCTTCTCTGCTGGTGTGTCATCATTACAGTCTCCTGCTGGCTGCTCCTTAGTTCTTATCCCTTCAACTAATCTTGATCTTACAGCTTTTATTGTTCATACCAGAAAAGGGAGGAAGAGATGGCGGTGGGCCAACAGTGGAGATAAACAGCTTCATGTTATTTCTAGCATTATGCTTTTAATTTCTTCACTGGCTGTTCCGTTCCATAAGCCTCCTCCCCATAGAGGCAGCAGAGATCAGATGACTTTATATGTATGACAAACGATGCAGTAAGTCATTATGCATGAATACATAATGGCACTGTTTCTCTGTTGAAACAAGTAATGAGAAGGTTAACCTTCTGTCTTTCTGAATTCACCTTTTTTCATTTTAGTTGACTCCAGCACTGAACTTTGTAGACTAATTCCCTGTGGCAGCTGATTAGGGAGATACAACTTCACAGAGAAACACAATCTTCAGAAAGTATATATGAGAAATATTGTAACGGCAAGATTAGTGTAATGGAAGCAACATTCCTTATTAACATACCCCAGTGTAAGGAGACATTGCAGGCAGTGCTAATATACTACAATGATTGACATGGCCAAATACAGTGAAACCCCGCTATAACGCGATAATTGGGGTCCAAAAAATCCCATCGCGATAAATGCGGGGTCGCGTTATAGGGGGGTTACAAAAAAATTACCTTTTCAAGCCGGTCTCTTCTCCTCTCGCCAAAGCGGAGAAGTTTCAAGCTGGTCAGTTTCAAGCTGGTCAGTTTCAAGCCGGTCTCTTCTCTTCTGGCCATAGTGGAGAAGTTTGACCAGCTTGAAACTTCTCCGCTTTGGGGAGAAGAGAAGAGAGGGCTTGAAACTGACTGGCTTGAAACTTCTTGGCTTCTGCGAGAGGAGAAGAGACCGGCTGGAAACTGACCAGCTTGAAACTTCTCCGCTTTGGGGAGAAGAGAGAAGAGACTGGCTTGAAACTCAAGCCGGTAACTTTCAAGCTGGTCAGTTTCAAGCCGTCTCTTCTCCTCTCCCCCAAGCGGAGAAGTTTCAAGCCGGTCAGTTTCAAGCCCTCTCTTCTCTTCTCCCCAAAGCGGAGAAGTTTCAAGCTGGTCAGTTTCAAGCTGGTCAAACTTCTCCGCTTTGGCGAGAAGAGAAGAGAGGGCTTGAAACTGATGGGCTTGAAACTTCTCCGCTTTGGGGAGAAGAGACCAGCTTGAAACTGACCGGCTTGAAACTTCTCCGCTTTGGGGAGAAGAGAGAAGAGACTGGCTTGAGTTTCAAGCCAGTCACTTTCAAGCTGGTCAGTTTCAAGCCGTCTCTTCTCTTCTCCCCAAAGCAGAAGTTTCAAGCTGGTCAGTTTCAAGCTGATCAAACTTCTCCGCTTTGGGGAGAAGAGAAGAGAGGGCTTGAAAGTGACCGGCTTGAAACTGACTAGCTTGAGTTTCAAGCGGTCTCTTCCCTTCTTGCCAAAAGGGGAAGCGGAGGCAGGGGGGAAGGGGCGGGGGGAAGGAACAGGGGAGATGGGGAGGAGATGGAGCCAGGGTTGGCTCCAGGCGAGGAAGCACGCTCCGGATGCTTTTTTTTTTTTTTTTTTTGCTTGGGGCAGCGGGAGCCACCTTATGATCGCGTTATAGCCGAATTCGCGTTATGGCGGGGCGCGCTATAGGGGGGTTTCACTGTATACCACTTTTTTACTTTTAATTTCAAAGCCTATGACTTTCCAAACAACAAAATGAATTGAAATTAGGGTTCTTTGTGCATTAATGTGATCATAGAATAGGGCAATGACTTTCCAGAATTGCTGCTGCAAGCTGAAAACAAACTTTGAAATGGAAAGCTCCCTTCCTGTTGTAGAGAATATAGATAATGTCAGTATAAACTACAGCTGTGTGGTTTGCTTGATTCTGATAGATTTTGGAAGTGGAAGTGTCGGGGGTACAATTTATTTCAAATTGTAGCCTGATTTAAGAGGACATCATTTATGAGATGTGGAACAAACAAAACCTGAGATTGTGTGGCATGGTTTTATTGTTAGGAAGCAAAACGTGAAATATACATTAGTATGAGCTCCATAGCCATTGCTGTTATGACACAAAACTGGCATCATGGCAGGAAATGGTGATGGGGCAGAGATGCACAACTGACTCTCTTCCCAACTACTATTCTTTGTAGGATCATAGATTTTTAGGGCCAGATCACCTAGTCTGACCTCCTGCAAATCACAGGCCATAGAATTCCATCTGGTTACTCCTGTATTCCTCCAAATAACTTGTTTGACTACAGCACATTTTCAATTTGTTTTGAAAGCATGAATAGATGATGGATTTCAGAAGGTTAAGATGGCTTCCAAAGGACTAATATAGGCCCCAATCAGCTATCTGATTTTGCATGTGGACCTCTGTCCCGGTGCTGGAGCTCATTAATTACAGAGGACTCCATACAGGCCAATGTGCAGGACTGATACCTTAAAATATAAATAATGGTTGTTTATTTTTTTTTGACATAGACTCATAGACTTTAAGGTCAGAAGGGACCATTATGATCATCTAGTCTGACCTCCTGCACAATGCAGGCCACAGAATCTCACCCACCCACTCCTGGAATAATCCTCTTACCTATGTCTCAGCTATTGAAGTCCTCAAATCATGGTTTAAAGACTTCAAGATGCAGAGAATACTCTGGTAAGTGACCCGTGCCCCATGCTGCAGAGGAAGGCAAAAAAAAAAAAAAAAAAAAAACACCTCCAGGGCCTCTACCAATCTACCCTGGAGGAAAATTCCTTCCCGACCCCAAATATGGCGATCAGCTGAACCCCAAGCATGTGGGCAAGACTCACCAGCCAGACACCCAGGAAAAAGTTCTCTGCAGTAACTTCTAACATCCCATCATTGACCATTAGTCCAACATGATATGGTTGAGGAAGATAATGAAAGAGTCAGGGTCCTGAAGGATAAATACTTACCCTAAAGGATTTATCAAAAGGAGCTTCTACAGTAAAGGTGAAGCAACTTTGATTCAGCAGAAATAAAGAGAATGTCCATTTGAGAAATGCTGGTCCATATAGAATACTCTGTGTTTGTGTGTGACATTTAAAAAAAATCTTATTCTCTGAGCTACTCCTTCCCAACCCACACCCACGCTGCTGATGATACTGCGTGCCATTTACATTGTTGTGAGTAATTTTTGTGCACTGTCAACAGTTATTTAACTCTTTGGATTTGTTGCCTGATATGCTCATGAAAACTTAATTTTTCCACCTTTTAAATAATTAAGAACATTCCATTTGTTTTGGAGCATTCCTTCCCCAGCCTCTTCTGGTCATTCAGTTTCTGGATGACAATTTATCCCCTTTATTTAGTATTATCACATAAAGGGGCATAGAGTAATGCTTTATGAGAAGCAATTTCCACTTCTTGGTTACTTAGTAGCATTATTCTTGGGTAGTTGTTTTGTCTCACTATTTGTTAGGGCCCCAATTCAGGAAAGTTTTTCAGCATGTACTTAAATCCATCCCTGTTTAGGACAGCACTTAAGTATGTGCTTAATTTAAAGCACGTGCTTGGGATTTCAGTACATGCTTAAAGTGCTTTCCTGAATAAGTATTCTTTCCTGAATTGGTTCTTATGATCTTCATGTATAATGAACTGCTAAAGAGACTGAAGTTAGACCTTCTTATCCAGAGTTTGAATCTCTAGCAAATGTCTGATTACAACTCTAGGTAAAAGAAGATTAAATCAGTTCAGATTAACTTTGTAAATGTTTGTGTATTTTAAAGTACATTAGTATTTTAAAAGTGCCAAATATGAGTGAAGAAGTGAATATGTGTCTCATGCAACACAAATTATCCGTACTTTAGAGAAGATAGATAGATTTAGGAATTGCCACTTAAGTGGGGTCAAAACACTATCTGCTTTCACTTGTTTTTCTCTTGATTTGTCTTACAATTAATGATGGTTCTATGAAATGACTTAAATTGGTGGCTTCACATTTTATTAATTTTTCAAATCATATTGCCTTTTTATCTGCCAAGAGCATTCTTTACATTTGACTAGCATAGCTCAACTAAGTGTGTATCTTTGTGTGCTTGCATAAGTATCATAACTGTTAAAGAGAGCTATGCATGTACGTATTTTTGTGATGGTTAATTAAAAGAACATATCTGCACAAAGCCAAGGATTTTATTATCTGTCACATTTCTTATTTCCACTGATAATTTCATTAGAGGAGTGCCCAGCCCAGTAGCACATGTAAGCTGAAAAGAGAAGACATATATTCAAACAAATAATATACTTGATATTTCATTAAATATGTGATCCTCCCCTCCTTACTCAGGCAAAAGACCCACTAACTTCAGTGTGAATGAGGTATATAGGATACTAGGATCGGGCATAGGGATTTGTCTATAAAACACGTTGTCAAAAGGGAAGGAATATATAATATAGCATGCCTTGTGTTTCCTAAGCATTAACACACCAATACTGTAACTTGTTGTATGTGATGGACTACTGTACCTACTCAAGCCCCATTGGGGATTAGGGATGAAAATAACATTTAAAAAAAGTAAATATTTAAACTATTAACATTTTACTGGTTAAACGTTTAACTGTTAGGCTCTACTATCGCCCTGCACACCCAGGGTCCCAGCTGCCAGCAGGCCCCCCCGCACCTGGTGTCCTAGCTGCCACCGTACGCAGGGGGCTTTGCTGCCACCCCACGCAAAGCCTTGGGCGTGGGGCCGCCAGCAGCCAGGACCCTGGCCAGCAGCTGGGACCGGGGGGGGGGGGGGGCGGGGGAGGGGCGCAGGGGATCAGCAGCCAGGATCTGGAGGGGAGGCAGCAGCTGAGATCAGGGGGTGGGGGGGCCGCAGCAGCTGGGACCCGTGGTGCGGGGCCGGCAGCAGGGTCCTGCAGCAGAGTTTAAATGTTAACTGGAATACCTTACCGATAAGACTGATGCTTATTGGTTAATCAGTTAACATTTTACATCCCTATTGGGGATCAACAAGTTTCAGGATCCAGAGCAATGTAACAAATGAGGATAGAATATGTTACTGGTAGCCTAAATTCTGTTCAGGTTCAGGATCTTCCAGCATAAATTCCAATAAGCTACAATTATGTCTAGGTATTATTATTGAATTGCTACAGTACCAACAGTGTACTAGGTGTTTACAAACCAGGAGTAAGGCAAGATCCTTGCAGTAATAAGTGTTTGCTGTGAGCATTGTCCATCTTGTTTCAGCAACTGTATGCCTAATGTGCTCAACAAACATTTTCTTAACATGAACAAAGCCACTGCAGAACAAAGCGGCATGACTAGTCTTGTGTTCAAAAATTCCACTTGACTGGGATTTAAGATATCTCTTTCCAAGTCACAGAAGTGACTTACACCAAATTCCACCAAAACTGTGTGTGTTCGTGGAGTGTTACATATAGACACACATTTATGAAGGACATTCATATTTAAGGCCAGATTGTGCCTGGATGCTAGTCTGATGCACAAGGACGAAGTGGAGAGAAGGAGCTGTTGCTCCTTTCTGGTCACTGTACAGTGGCCAGGCCCATTTACAACCCCTGAGGTATCAGGGATTGCTCTCTCCTAGAGGCCTCAGGGCAGAAGCCACCTCAGTGAGGACAGGAAAGAGAGCAGGAAGCAGGACCATGATCCAGTGAAACTGGTGGACTGCAGATTGGAACACAGACTCCTCAGGCATACCCAATCCCTCTCAGAGTTCCCCTGGGGAAGTGGATCTCCATACCTACCCACAATTCAGGGCTGTGCCTAACAGATGCAGTTGAGTTCCTCATGTGCATTTAACTTTTTAAAATAGTAACATTATTTTGACATTTCTTATAAAAATCCAAGCTCCCATATTAAAGGTATAAATATAGGAGCTATAAGACTTTAGGAAGCATTACTAAACTATGTGCATAATTAAAGAAATTTGTTATCAATGCTGCATGAACGCTTCAGTTGCATAAATCTGTAGAAATTATACTCATTCATAATCCAAAATGCACTAAACCAAGCGGCTTACCCTAAATCCATCTCTTCAGAAAAACATCCAGTAAAAAAAAATCAAACACAGTGACATAAAACAAATTATTTCAGTCTGTGACTACATGTCTTTCTGTTCCAATACTTCTTAATCAAATACAGACCAAGCCCTCTGATTTTTTTTATCTTAATGGAATGAGTGATTTTTATTTTTAATATATCATTATTTTGTATATCATCATAATCATAAAGGATATCCAACTGCAAATTTGTAGCACTTGAAAAGTATTTTCATTGCTCTCAGATACTGCAATGATGGGTGCTATAAAATCTCTGAGATGGACAGATATATTTGATAGATATTAGGTGATATTCATGCCTGTGCAGAGGGACAGTACAACCACTCCAATCCTATTTTGAGGGATTAAGTGGGATTTAAGTGATGCTTGGCCTTATGCTGGGTCTCTGTAGTAGGGTCAAGCTCCTACCTTATGAATTAGACTTTGTATTAATTAATTTTGTTCAGAACAAATATAAATTATATTAACACTTACAGTCCAGAATAATGGCAAGTTGCCAATTTCCATGAAAATTATAATCAATGATATGTACTTACCACACACAGGTGTATGTGTGGGGCGGGGGGAACCAAACCCACTTAAGTAGGCTATCAAAAGAGAAGGATGAACAGAAAAATAATATAGAGAAGGATGTACACAGACCTGTAAAAAAATGGTGTTCTACCTGGCTGGAATGGAGGTTTATTTTATAACTATCAACAGAGCGTTGCCATAGCTGCTTATATTAGAAGCTCTAATGCTAATTTCAGATCTTTTCTTATTCCTCTTTATCTCTTCTAAATAGAGTGCTGTATAGGACAACTTTTTCAATGTGTTTTGGTACTTCCATTTCATTTGAAAGTTATTAGTTTGAATTAATAGAGAATAAATGGAATTTAGTTATGTAGTGTACCTTAACAGCAAGAGATCTTTCCAGTTTCCTAGCATAGATTTGAGAGCAGTAGAAATTAGGTTGTCAATAAGTTTGTGTTATTTTAAGGTTATGTTCACATATATTAATGCCTGAATGATTTTAAATTAAATCCATCTCCGATTGTTCCCCATTGACCTACTGCACAGCCAGCAGTTATGACCTTGGGTGAAGCTTCATAAACAACTGTGGTATCAGTTCTTTATGTGCATAAGGAAGTGTTCACCTCAAGGATGTGAATACTAACTATATGCAAATAAGAAAATAATCAGGATGTGGGGTGGAAGGATAGATGAAGGCTTATGCTAGTGGGACCCTCTCCCTGGAAATATATTTTCCATGACAATCTAGCTCTTAACCATGAATCAGTTCAAAACAATTTAAATATATAATTGACTAGAAATCAAGATGGTCTCTTGAAAAGTGATCTTTCATAACTTGCCATTTGCTTGGTCCTGTGCAAAACCCACAATGAAAAAGATCAGGGAATATGTTGGTGCAATGTTCTGGGTAAATAGTGGTCACAGCAGACTAAGTTCAGCTTCAGAGTGAAGAGAACAAATAACATTTCAAATAAGTTAAGCTTTTTGAAAAATAGTATTTTAAAATGTTCAGTGAAGTATAAAGGTTCAGAGAAAGTGAAAGGTGAAAATCCATCTTCTATCATTGACAGATACAATGATGTCTGCATATAAGTGAGGAACCCCATGTGCAGACTTGTGAGCTTGGTACATGAGAAACATAGGAATTGAAATCTCAGAGAATACAATGGCCCTGACAAGAAATATTTCAGAGAGAGAGTAATAAAATGCCCACACATTTTAGCTTAAAATTAAGGTTGTTTAAATGCATTTTCTCTCAATGTAATCAATAAACATTAACTTTCAAACCAATGTCTTTTTACATCTCTTGAAAGTTTCTCTGGAATGGAAAAAAGGTTTTCAGCCCATCTCTATGGCCAATGAGGATGATTGATAGTGACATAAGTGGTACTGAGTTGGGGATGTAAGGTTGGTGCAGTGGGCAAAGGTGTTTAGTCTGAGATGCATATAGTTTGGGGGGGCATAGGCTTGTTGGGTAACTGGTAGTGGAAGTATGGTGGGGAGAGTGACATGAGGATGCTGAGACGTCTGGGTCTTGGAAAACCCATCCTCTGACGAGCAGGATTTCTCTATGTTGAGAAGTTGCGTATGTTGCATATGTTCTGTGAGGATACTTTACCACAGGGAAACTCTGGCCTGTAACAGACATGCCCAGACACTCAGGCTGGCCACAGTTTGATAGTGGCAGAAAGGCAGTAGTCCTTCCTCTGAAGATTTTGGGGAGCATCCATTGACTTGGGGAGGGCAAAAATCCTTCTTGATGTCCACCCAATGAAGAAAGATGAGGGGGAAGAGTTCAGTCTGGTCCTTCCCCCACCAGCAGACAATTGGAGAAAAAGAGGTGAATGCCACCCTAAAGACTCTAAGGGTACATGAGGAGTCCTAAGTAGAGGTTTATTTGGAAGGTGTGATTGGCTTATGGGTATCCAAGGGCATGGAGCTGGGGAGCCCATGCATTTTACAGACAAGCCTTAGGGATCCCTAGCAAAGAGGGCTTTTCTGGTGAGCTGAGTGGAAGTCTGGTGGAGGGCATGGGGAGGGGGCATTGGGTGGATCTGCACGGTAGCAGGAGGCATGGTGCAGCAGGAAAAGAACCATGGAGGCAGCAGGTCTCTGGTAGAAGAGGTCATGGGAAAACAGGGTTCTATTGGGAAGGCCTGGGTTTGAGGTGATCAGGACGGGGAGTGAGGCTATAGTGAGGGAGTGGAGGCAGGTGGAGAGTAGGGCCCTTCAAGTAGGGGACGTTAGGTCATAGTGTAACAGGGCTGTAGAAGTGAGACACTGGGGAGTGAGTCTGCTCCCCAATCCCACATCTCAGTAGCACATTCTTACAGTCCAGACTAAAGAAAGATTGCAAAATGATCAAACTTTAAAAGATTAAATTTTAAGTGTTGCCCTTAGCCCCCTTCGTGGTTATCTCCAAACAGTGCTGTTCCCATGTTCTGTGTGTCTCCCAACCCTCAACCTCTGGCTCTCCGTAAATCACTATAGAATCATAGGGCTAGAAGGGACGGCCAGGGTTATCTAGTTTAACCCCATGCCAAGATTCATGATTTGTTGTATCTAAACCATCCAAGACAGATGGCTATCCAGTCTTTCTTGAAAACCTCCAGTGAAGGAGCTTCTACAGCTTCCCTAGGCAGTTTGTTTCATTGTCCTACTGTTCTTACAGTTAGGAAGTTATTCCTGAGATTTAATCTAAATCTGTGATGCTGTAGTTTGAAACCATTGCCTCTTGTCCTGCCCTCTCCGGCAAAAGAGAACAATTTTTTCCATCTTTTTTTATGGTAGGCTTTCAGGTATCTGAAGATAGTTATCAGGTGCCCCCATAATTTCCTCTTTTCCAAACTAAACATATCCAGTTCCTTCAGCCTTTACTCATATGGCTTTCATTCCATCCCTTTTATCATCTTTGTTGCTCACCTCTGGATCCTTTCCAGTTTCTTTACATCCTTTCTATACAGTGCTGACCAAAATTGGACACAGTACTCCAGCTGAGGCCTAACCAGCACCAAGTAGAGCAGTACTATGACCTCTTGTGACTTGCATGCTCTGCCTCTGTTAATGCAATCCAAAACTGCATTTGCTTTTTTTGCAAAAGCATTGCACTGTTGACTCATGTTGAGGTTGTGATCCACCACAACTCCCAGATCCTTCTCTGCAGTGATGCTGCCAAGCCGGTTATCCTCCATTCTGTATTTGTGCATTTGGTTTTTCTTCCTTAAGATTAGCATCTTACATTTGTCTTTGTTGAATTTCATTTTGTTGTCTATAGCCCAGTTCTCCAATTTATCAAGATACCTTTGCATTTTAGTTCTATCCTCCAAAGTGTTTGCCACTTCCCTTAGCTTTGTGTCATCTGCAAATTTAATCAGTATGCGCTCTATTCCTACAGCCAGGTCATTCATAAAGATGTTAAATAACACCGGACCCAGAACAGATCCCTATGGACCCCACTTGAGACCTCCTTCTAATCTGACATCATTCCATTAATGTTACTCTTTGTTTGCGGCTGTTTAACCAATTATGTATCCACTTAAGGGTAGTTCTACTGAGTCCACATTTCTCCAGCTTACTTATGAGAATGTCATGTGGGACTGTGTCAAAAGCCTTGCAAATGCCAGGTATATTATGTCCACCGCATTCCACCATCCACTCTGCATCACAGGCTTTTTCCCCTCCCAAATCTCTTGAACACTCGTAACCCTGCCCCCAACTTCAGCCTCCCCTATAGCAATGGATCTCAACCTTTCCAGACTACTGTACCCCTTTCAGGGGTCTGATTTGTCTTGCATACCCCCAAGTTTCACCTCATTTAAAAATTACTTGCTTATAAAATCAGACATAAAAATACACACTATTATTGAAAAATTGCTTATGTTCTCATTTTCATATAATTATAAAATCAACTGGAATATAAATATTGTACTTACATTTCAGTGTATAGTATATAGAGCAGTATAAACAACTCATTGTCTGTATGATATTTTAGTTTGTACTGACTTTGCTAGTGCTTGTTATGCAGTCTGTTGTAAAACTAGGGAAATATCTAGATGAGTTGATGTACCCCCAGGAAGACCTCTGAGTATGAACCAGAGATACAAGTACCCCTGGTTGAGAACCACTGCTCTATAGAAACCCCCATAGCTGCACCTGCCCTAGCAGCTGCGTCACATCAGCTGTACGTGGCAAACATTCCCACCCCAGGACACATGCTATCTCCCTCCCAGCCTCCTACAGTGCTCAGACTAAAGGGAGATGTCTGTGAGATGAAACTGTGATTAAAATTTCCATTGTATTGGAAAGTTGCTCTACATATTAGAGTCCTGAAGACACAGACAGTTGTGCAGATAGAGAGAGACATGCTGACAGGAATTACGGAAGTTAATTCTTGTCCTTTAGACAGAAGTAATCTTCCAGAAGTAAATCGGCTTCCAATCAGGCACTCAAAAATGACAGTCACCTTTAAATGTTATTTTATTTTAACTTGCGTATTTCTCATTTATCTGTGATGGGGTTAGAAAAACAAAACTGTGCATATAAAGTTTGTTATGATGACACGATTGGGATGCAGAGGGGAGTTTCAAGGAGAGTAATGTCTGTTGTACATCCAGTATTCGCTTCCTTCAACAAACTAATGTACTGCGTGTTAATGCCCTGCTCTGCGAGCGCCTTTAATATTGCGTTAAACTCAACGCTCTCAAAGGCCTTTTCAAAGCCGACAAAAGCAATGCACAGCCGGAGTTTGTATTCCCTCGCTCTTTCTAGGAGCTGGCTAAGGGTAAATATATGGTCGACTGTACTGAAATTTCTTCGAAACCCTGCCTGCTCTCTCGGCTGTTGTTCATCCAGACTCTGCGAAAGTCGATTCGTTATCACCTTTGTGAAGAGCTTGTAGATGTGAGAGAGCAGGCATATAGGGCGGTAGTTCTTAAGATTTTCTCGATCACCCTTCTTGTGCAGCAAGATGGTATTCGACTCCTTCCAGCTTGATGGTACTTTTCCTTCTTCAAGATATCAACTGAATCTTAAAGCGAGGGCCTTCAAAAGTTTTTCGCTTCCTGCATAAATCATTTCTGACATTATTCCATCTTTGCCTGGAGCTTTTCCCTTCTTCATCTGGTGTAGTGCGCTTCGGACTTCGCTGATGATTATTGGGGGGACGCGTTCTTCTGACTCTTCGAGGGTTGGGAGGGGGACGTTGATTCTTGATTTGAACAGTTCTGTATAGAAGTCCTTGCAGACCTCCTCCATCCCTGCTCTGTCAATTACTGTCTCTCCATCCTTGTTCTTCAATGTTGTTACGCTCAATCTATACTGCGTCAATTCCTGCTTGCATGTCCTGAGGCTCTTGCGTGATTCAGCTGTTTTAAGGAGCTTTTCTTTCCGGAAGTTCTCGAAGTCATCCTTCAGTTTTCGCCGTATAAGCTTGCACAGAACGGAGTACTCGAGGTTGTTATCCAAGCTTCTTTTCATGTTTCTCCACTTCTCCAACAAGCTTTTCGTTTCAATTGAGATTCTTCCCTTCGCCTTCTTCAGCTTTTTAATTTCAGCTGCTTTTATGCAACATCTCAACTTGTCAGCAAAGATACTATAGTCCTCATCACACTTTTCCATCTGGCTCCAGTCAAACCCAGAAATCGCTTTTTTCAGCTTTGCTTCATCGTATGTCTTCGGCTGCTGTTTCCTGTTTGCCATCTGTAACGCCTTCTTTTCCACCGCTTCATCAAAAATCAACTTCACTCTAAGCAGGCAATGGTCACTGCCGGTGTTGAATGGCTGCACCACAGAGACGTCTTGAATGATGCGCCTTTTATTGACTAAAATATAGTCGATTTCATTCTTACTCTTCGCGTTTGGTGCGATCCATGTCCACCTTCTTGAGATCTTCTTTTTGTACCAGGTGTTTGCCACGTACAGTTCTTTCATTTCTGCCATCGCTACCAGCCTCTCTCCTCTTTCATTCCTTTCACCGCTGCCGTATCTCCCTATGAACTTTTCGCCAACTTTCCCTCACCCGACCTTGGCGTTGAAATCTCCCATCGTGACAGTGTAAGTGGACTTTTGCGCGAGAGCTCTTTCAAGCTCTCGGTAGAATTCTTCCACTTCTTCGTCCTCACTTGCACTTGTGGGAGCGTAGGCCTGGATGACCTTGAGGGTAGCTTTTGACTCCATCTGAAGATGCAGCACACCGATACGTGATGATGATAGCTGGCATGATATGACTTTCGAAGACCAATCTTTATTGACGATAAATCCAACTCCTCCAACATTTCTAGTGCCATCTCCCTTTCCGAGCCTCACAGCACTTCCATCCTTCCAGCTGACTTCCAACTCCTTCTTTCGTCGGGTTTCGCAGACACCGAGAATATCGCATTTTATCCTTTTCTTCTCCTCCATCAGATGGTTCAAAGTTTCCTCCTTTGCCAGTGACCTACAATTGTAAGTACACACAGCGAGGATTGTCCTTTTCCATGTTGGCCTAGCACCTGACATTTTTAGCAACCCCTTGTCGCTCAATTTCCGCTCCGCCACCGTAGAACGTGCATTTACTCGTGTTGTTTTAGCCGTTAACTTCAAGCCATCCCACTGGCTAGGTGGGCAGGCATGCGTACCTCCTGAAGCTTAGCTAGCCTTCAACCTCTAAGGAGAAGGAAAAGCGCTCTTTCCTCTGAGAGAGCAACCCTCCTCCCTGGATTGGATAGTCCGACACCTTTGTAGCATGGTAAAACCTACCAGGGCACACGCCAAGACGGCCAGGGTTACCGCTGCACCACGTTGAGGCGCTGAGGTAGGATTTTGCAGCAATTTCACCAAAACTATTCACCGCCTGCCTCGAAATGGTTATGAACAAGATCAATTGGAGGAGTGGTGTCAACATAAACGGAGAGAGATTATCTCATCTCAGATTTGCAGACGACATTGTACTAATTGCCAAAAGCACCAACCAACTGCAGAGCATGCTACGAAGACTCGACAAGAAAAGTAGTCAGGTCGGCCTGAAAATGAACCACTGCAAAACGAAATATATGCGATCAGACGTCTTACGAAAAGCCCGAATAACGGTAACAGGAGAAGACATCGAAGAAGTGGAACAGTACATATATTTGGGCCAAGAAGTTAATATGCCCCAAAACCTGAATGGAGAACTCTCGCGAAGGATTCGGGCAGGATGGTGTGCGTTTAATTCCATCAAGGACGTCCTCAAAGGAAAAATTGACAAGACCACACGTACAAATATTTTCAATTCAGCAGTGCTGCCAGCCATGCTGTATGGCAGTGAAACGTGGGCACTGATGAAGAGAGAAGAGCAACGGCTGTTGGTAGCTGAAAGGGCAATGGAACGAGCTATGTTGGGAATCTCCCTTCTGGATCGTATACCAAATGAAATCATCAGAGAACGCAGCGGTGTGAAAGATATTGTCGTGGAAAGCAGACATAACAAGATGCGATGGGCGGGCCACACAGCACAGCTCACGGATAACAGGTGGACCGCAATCATTGCTGAGTGGTACCCGCGAAAACAGAAAAGACCCCCCGGTCGGCCTCCAAGAAGATGGGAAGATGACATCGTTAAACGTTTCGGACGAACATGGAGAAGAAAGGCAACAGTGCGAGAAGAATGGCAGACGTGTTGTGATCGGCGCAGTCTTAACGACAGCTGAAGTCCGATCCAGGTGATGACGACACATTCCAGGACAGTAATGAAGGTTTTACATCTGTATATTATTCACACAGGGCTAGATTTCACCATTTAGACACTGCCCAGAGAAGGGGGCAGTGCAGAGACACACTACCCGCATGGACCCCACCATGATAATTCCCTCACCATGATCACTTGAACTACTACATGCCTTCAAGGAATGCACTTTACTCTCCTTGCTGCACTGACTTCTCTGTGGGAGAACACGGAGCCAGTGCAGGTCTATGGTATTTTCTAGAGTGGACTATTGTCTTGACCTTAGCAGGGCTGAGGCAGACTCAGGAGGAGCCCAGCTCTGTCTATTTTGATAAAACAAAGGGAGAGCTTCTCTTCCCTGATTTGAGAAATCCTGCTGCCCCAGAGATTCCCCTCTTCCCTGGCTGGTAAGGGAGGACTCAAGTGAAAACATCTTGAAGCACTGGGCCTAGGTGAGATGTTTCTGGGGCTCTCAGCCTTCTCGACAACTGGAGCAGCAGCAGCCCTGAAAGGCGACTGTGTCCCACTGAAGAAGTTGCCTTCTTTTGGACATGAACACTTTGGACATGTTTCTTTTCCTTGTTGCCTGCATTCACCTTGTGCTGATACAACTCTGCATCTCAACTACATTAACAGTGAGTCCTCTTAGGAGTCACTTGGACTGATGAATTCCTTCTCCTATTTTCATCTACTTCAGACACCACGTGAGAGGAGGGCATTTTGGCCCTCAACTTGCACCTCTATTAAAGTGCCAGGCACACCCTGGTCCATATCTAGTGGAATCTTAATTATGACTAATGGAGAGAGAGAGAGTGTGTGTTTAAAAAACCCATAGTTTTAATAATGAACAGGAATGCTATGGGATCATAATATTGAAATACTAATAATTATCTTTGAAAAGCCATGCATTTTAATGGATTGCCATCTGTTCAACGCTTTACTGAGAGATTTGTCCTGCTTAATGCAAACAATATTGGGATGAAACTGTACATTACACAGTAGATTTCTAAGCACTTTGGAGAAACATGTATTCTCCTTCTTACTGCATGTTAGTACTTTATTTCAGTAATAACTTCATTTTGCTCTTTCTTTTGTCTGACTATCTTATTAAAACAATCCACCCAATGCACAGGAAAGTTGTGATGGGCACCACAACAGCTGTTATCCTCTCAATTAGGTTCCAGCAAAGTAACCCTAGTGTCCTCTAAATTAAAATCTCAAACTGAGTTCATCAGGTTTCTTTTCCATTGAATTTACAGCAGGAAGCTCTGTGCCTCATGTTTCGAGTCTCTCTTAATCTTCTAGAAAGAGTATTTTTAAAACCAAGGCACTGGCCTAAATCATTCTCTACCAAGTGAAGGATTTACAAATTGCTCGGAGGCTCAGACACACAGGATGCAGATTAAAAAACATTTGTCCTAACACTTAAGAGTCCTGTCCAGGGAGCTTGTTTGATCTCTTAAATAAGAACTCATAAAGAAGAAAAAGCCAAATAAATCTAGTTATTTCCCCCTCTGTAATAACCAGATATTCCTGGGGTACCTTATTAGGATTACAAATGTACTTTCATTTGTAGAAATCGTTTCTTATTGTCACCTAATCAGGTTGGGTGGGAGATCTAATTTTACAGCCTTGTGGCAAAAGTTCAAATTTAGCATAGCTTCAAGCTTTCTGCACCCCCTCTTTATCTCTTTTGTAATGGACTGTACAAGGAGAAGGATAAAAAGGTGCTGCTGTCACAGTCTCAAAGGTGGAAAAAATGTATTAGTGTTGTCATCAATGCCAGGGACAACTAGCTGTCTTCAGGAATAGGAACAAGCTGCTCTATATGGAAGCAGTATTAATAGTAACAAATATGGAAAATTGCAGCTCCCTCCCATTCTTATCCCCCCCCCTTCAGATTTTTCTCATGGCTGAGTTTCCTTTGGTTATGTCGGAGCCCTTTTCTAAGAGGTGTTAGCTATGGGGAAAGTGAAGCCACCACAAAGCTAATAACTAGAAATGCATCTATATGCCAAGCAGCAACTCTGCCCCTATACTTGAGATGCCAGTATAGGGACATACTCAAAAGCAATGCACTAGAGATGCTAGTACGGCAAGATGCTGTACCCGAGAGCAAGTTAGCAGAGAAAAGCTAGTGAAGAAAAAAAGCAACGCAAGATCCTAGCCCTACAGCGAGAGATTCTGGCGTTGCAATACACTAGCCAGCACTACCCTAGGTTGGTAATATACTAATCCCCTTCCCCCGGCACTGTGGTGATCCATGCCCCGGCTGTCTCCCCAGGATGCCAGCCCCACCCCAGCCTCCAAAACGCTTCTCCCCCTCGAAGAAAGTTTGGTCTCGTTGCTTTCCTCCCTCCCCTTTCACCTTACAGCCACCTGCAGTCCGAACTGCCACGGGAGGCAGCGTCCCCCCCAATCCCGCAGCCTGCCCGCTGCCCTGTTCTCCGGCAACAGGCTCCAAACATGCAGGCGCAGCTTCAGCGGCGAGCACAGGTATGTCCAGGGGGCTTTGGGGGCTCCTCCCCAGGACCAGGGTGGGATACAGGCAGGGGCTGCTCCGCGGCAGCCAGAAGCAGCGGGATGCGCCGGGGATGGGTCTCCAGGAGATACCAGCCTCCTGTGGTGACTCCCCGCACCCAGGGGCGCCTGAAATCCCTGCCTGGGCCGCTGCCCGGGAGCGGGCTTGGGGCGGCAGCACCAGCGCTTACCTCTGTCCAATGTGAGCGGCTGGACCACTGTCAGCGTCGCCATGTCTGCGGCTGCAGCCGGAGTGACGCTCGGCTCCGCTCCGGGAGCGGCGTGCAGGGAGAAGAGGCGGAGGAGGAGCCAGGGAGGGCGCTGAGGCGGTGGGTGGCGCTGGGAGGAGGCTCGGACAGGGGCTAGCAGTTGGCCGGGCGGGGATGCTGCTGGAGGCTGCTGTGTGGCGAGGAGACGCGCTAGGCACATGGAGGCAGGCGGGGCTCGCTCCGCGCTGGCCGGGCGCCAGGGACGTGCGTGTGCCGCCGCTGGCTCCCCCGGGCGCCCTGCCTCTGGAGTCCAGATGTGCGCCGCGCCGCCTGGCGTGGGCCGCGTTCTCTGGCCGGCCTCGGGCCGGTGCCAGTGGCGAGCCCCACCGGCACCTTCCCCAGCCTGGGCGTTAGGAAACTTTGTATGGCACAGCCTGGGCCGGGGGAGCCGCGGGGGGAAAACACCGACTAGCTGGAGATGTGGCAATGGCGGGGGAGGGGAGCCAGGTTCAAGCCACGGGGAGGGAAGAGACACCAGCTGCAGCCGGGGCTAGCGGGTGGGGGGGGAGGGGGGAGGCAGCCTCCAGCTGCTGCCCAAAATGTAGCCTTCCCCTTCTGCCACCCTCTGACGTCAGCAACGAAGTGTGGGCTCGTGGGGTGGGCAAGGATTCTGCACCTGGTTGCCCGGCGTCTGTGGGGGGAGGCCAAAGGGTGGGGATGGGGAGAGTGTGACTGGGTGTGAACTTCCTGTGTCTGGTTTGTTTAAAAAAGCTGAGCATCCCACCCTCTGTCTCCCAGAGAAGGAGGAGGTAGGTTGCTACAGAGGCAGGGATAGGGTGTATTTTTTTAACAGGTACTTGCGTGGCTCTAGCACCATCCTTGTGTGTAAAATGGGGAACTAAGGCACAGAGATTAAATAAGATGCTGAAGGCCACATGGAGGCTGTTCACAAAGCCAGGAAATGAAGCAATGTTTCCTGAGTCTTAGTCCAGTGCTCTACACACATAAGCCTATCCTTAGTTTGGCTGCGCAGGAATTTTCATTCTCAGTGGTCACTTTCAGCATGTTAGCCTTTTCCAGTTTTTACCCACTGGACTGAAGTTTGCCAGGTTAGATGTCAGTCCTGGAGGACACATTTTTGTAATCTTTGAATAAAAATGGTTCAGCCATTCTTGAAAACAAAAACATTTTCCAATATAAAAAAAGTTTGGCAACTTATTTTTTTAAAAATCAGCTTTCATGCCTCAGTGGCTTGAGGTAGACGTTGGGCATTTGGCAGAGAGAGTGTCCCCAAGTCATAGATATGCCTTTTGGTCATCTAAGGATGTTTGTTTGTGATTTGTGAAAGTTGGAAAGATTGGTAAAGAGGACAGTGCAGGCTCATGGGTATTTCTATTGTGATCTCTTAATGGCTTCCTAACAGTTCTGTGCATGCATATACTAGGTAAACCAAAGGGAGTCCAGCCACCTTCCTTCTGAGGAGTGAAGGTGTATATGGATGATGACAGAGAACCAAAGTACTGCTGCAGCCTGTCCTGTGAAAGATGAGGTGGTAGAGAAAGATTTGCATGAAATGAGGCAAGGCCTGCGTCCTCACTGATTGCTCTGCCATGCAATATGTGCATTTTGCAGTTGTCCGGTACATACTTAAACATAGTGGAATTTCTGTTCCTACATTTTCCCTTTAAAATATGTAGGAAATGCTATACAAAAGAAACTGCGTTACAACAAAGTTACAGTTGCAAAGTAAAGTTTTTGAGTTCAAGCAAGAAGAACTGAATCCACAACTGAAGCAATAAAGGAACTATTACTTGAATATTTTGACCACAAATTTGGTGTGTTTTATAATTAGGTGAGTGTAAGAGAATAAATTTAAGACACATTTTCTCCTCAGAAAGATGAGTTAAAAACGAAAAGTCCTCTTCTGAGTAGTAAACACAGTAGTCAAATCAGTTTGGCTGTGTTGACAAGAAAATGTTTTAATTGGCTAAAATGCTGAAATGTAAAAATCAGTTACTGGCAGGCAGTCAATTATCTTAACCTAAATTAACATAAGGATTTTTATTATGTAGATTGTATGTATTTGCATAGCAGCTGGATTGACATAAAGTGCAACAGCTCCTTTTAAGCAGTCACATTATTGTATATGGGATTCATAGTCTTAAATTGAAAAGAATGTACACATTTGGAGCTATAACAGCCAAATGTGACAACTCTCAAACTGTTATGGCACTTTTAAAAAACCTGTTATGGGAAGTATGTTTAAATAATATTAAAAGCACGCTGCCAAGCTAATTAAGCAATCAAGTTGTTTTTCTTGTAGGTTTTCAGAATTCTTCAGACTCTTTTTTAAACTGACAAATTAAAAACAGACATTTTTTAAACAAAATACAAATATAACATTATGTGGCCTGTTTATGAATGTGTAATAGACATGCCACATGGATAAGTTATTAAGATCCAGCTCTTCAAAAAAATAGTAGTAGTCCTCAGGTTTAAGAGCAACCATATTAGGGTAGAGGTGCTTTCTATGGGAAAAGTCAGTAGGCCAACTTTGCACCTTTTTGAGTGCCCTTTTATGTCTGTTGCTGAATGAACAGGTCAGATGTCCTATGCCATGCAGGGTTAAGCCTGATCAGTACTTGAATGGAGATTTCATAGATCTTGGCTTTCCCTTAGGGAGTGTCGTTGCTGAGGCAATAGATGACATCTTCACCTTTAGATTCAGCGTCCTATTTCTGACCAAACTTTGTTTTGGGCTGTTACATTCTGCCTACCTAAATTCCCCATGTAGTTTCAGATGGCTATTGTACTCTTCATTTCATGCCATGTTCTGTAATATTACCATGTGTTCCGTCCCAAGAATTTCAACTATGGATAAATGGATTGTTTCACAATATAACGCAGGCTTTAATCTCCTCTTTTCCTTTTTATAAAACAAAGAAAATGTGTGCTTCCAGTGCTCTCAAACGATGACAACTTGACAGCTCTGGAGGCTGAAATCTACTGTTTATTCTCAGGAAAATTAACAGCATGGTCAGCTGTAGTGGTGGCTTCTCTTCATTGAAGCCTCATCATGCTAGCCCTAGGCTCTGCATGGATTTCCTAGGGTTTGCAAGATCATGTGTGGAGTTTGTAAAATGGATCCTTTGGGATTAAAAGTGCATTATTGGCTTTTGCTTTACATTTTCTTGCTGATATTGGTTTCAGTAATAACAACCCACCATAGTATTTCAATGAAAAAATAAGCAAAGATGCTAGCACTGTTATAATGCAGGGCCTGTTAATTTATGTCTTCTTTATAACCTGGTCATTAAAATTTGCTTTGGAATGAATTCTGGCATACAGTGTGAGTAGGGGAAAGGGCCCTCTTTCTCTTTATTTAATCAGTCAGACCAATTCCATGGTGTTTCTATAAAGCACTTGGAATTTGGATATCTGATGGTTTATGGCGCAATTTGCTTATTAGGCAGAGAATTGCATCCTTTTTCCAGCAGGATTTTTTTAGGATTCTAAAATAACAAGATGCAATGTGGTGCTTTTGGTAATAATTATACACGTTTCCAGCATGTTCAGCACGTTCTGCTCCAGGACAGCCATCCACTGTTAAGCAATACTGTATTTCAGATGGATTGGGAACTGGGGAGGTAGTGCTCAACAGCTGTGCCTGGTGCTACAATTGTTACAACCTGAGGCCACTTTTATGTTCTAATATTGCAAAACATATTACATAGTTTTAAAAAACTGTTCTTCTAAAAGCTCCAAACCAGCTTCAACTTAACAAATGGTGCTTTTTTAATGCTAAATTCCCATTGGTTACAGTGAGAATAGGACTGAGCTCTTGTGCTCTGGGAGCTTTACTGTTGACTTCAGTTCAGGTGTGGGAGCAAGCCCTTAATCCATAATGTATATTGTCAACTTTGGATATGTTTTATGTCAGCTGAAATACTGACATTTTTGAAAGTAGTTACGTTGAATTAATTATTTTTATGACTGTTTTGAGTACAGGGTGTACAATTTGTGCACACGGTCTATACCGCCTTACTTTTTAAAATATTAAAACTACAATTGACTCGAGCTTTAAACCTACATCTCCCACACATCAGCATAATGAGCTATCCACCCAGTTTACTTGGCCAGTCTGTTAACATATATTTTGCCTATAATAATGCTTTTCTAACAATCACCACAGCTATAAACAACTTTAGCCATTTCTTTGACTATGTTTATTGATTTATTCTTGGCTGTGTTTGTTGCTTGCATCAATACAGAGTTACACAAAGACGTGACGACAAACAAACTGTGGTTAATAAATTAAAAATCTTGTCATTAAAGGATGTTAAACTAGCAGAATATATTATATAAAATTATTGCAAAAAATCAATGTTGAACTAATATTGGTGACTACAGACAGGTCTATAGTCAGGCATTTAGACTTACAAAACCCAAAAGAAATACAAGTTTTTAAAGTAAGGGCTGGGGGAAAGCCAACAGATGCAGAGAAGCACATGGTTTGGACAGAGACATCCCTTAGGGGAGGTTTTATTAATGGGGATACTGCATAGCCTTTAAAGTGGAGAGGATAGAAGTTGATAAAGAACAGGTAGGAACTGAAGGGAAACAGTCAAATGAAAAAGAGTCCCATTCAATTACAACATGTGAAGGCAGACAACTAAATACTGACAGATTTTATAAGTGCTTGTCTACCACTGCAAGAAGTCTAAATACTAAGATGGGTGAACTTAAGTGCCTGGTATTAAATGAAGATATTGATATACTAGGTATCACAGAAACTTGGTGGAACGATGATAATCGATGGGACATGGTAATAGCAGCATACAAAATATATAGGAATGACAAAGTAGGTTGTGCCAGTGAGGGAGTGGCAATATATGTGAAAGAAAGTACAGAGACAAATATAGTAAAAATTTTGAATGACTCAAACTGTACCATAGAATCTTTATGGATAGAAATTTCATGTTTGAATAATAAGAGGATAGCGGTAAAAATATACTACCAACCACCTGACTAGGATGGTTGATGGTGATTGTGAAATGCTCAGGGAGATTAGAGAGGCTACAAAAACAGAAAACCTAGTAATAATTGGGGGGTTTCAACTATGCCCATATTAACTGTGTATGTATAAGGACGGGATGCAGAGATACAATTTCTAGAAATCATAAATGATTGCTTTTTGGATCAGTTAGTCCTGGAACTCACAAGGGGAGAGGCAATTTTTGATTTAGTCCTAAGCGGAATACAGGATCTGGTCCAATAGGTGAATATAGCTGAACCCCTCAGTAATAGCAACCATAATGTAATTAAATGTAACATCCTTATGGGGGGGAAATACCAAAGAAACCCACCACAGTAGCATTTAACTTCAAAAAGGGGAACTATACAAAAATGAGGAAGCTAGTTAAACAGAAATTAAAAGGAATGGTGATAAGAGTGAAATACCTGCAAGCTGCATGGAAACTATTTAAACACCATAATAGAGGCTCAAACTAAACATATATCACAAATGAAATAAAAACAGTAAGAAGAGCAAAAAAAATGACACCATGACTAAAAAACACAGTAAAAGAGGTTGTTTAGAGGCAAAAAGGCATCCTTTATAAATTAGAAGTCAAATCTTAGTGAGGAAAATAGGAACATAAACTCTGGCAAATCAAGTGTAAAAGTATAATTAGGCAGGTCAAAAAAGAATTTTAAGAGCAACTAGCAAAAGACACAAAAACTAACAGAATTTTTTTTTAAGTACATCAGTAGCCTGCCAAACAATCAGTGAGACCTCTGGACAATCGAGGTGCTAAGTAAGCACTCAAGGAAGCCATTGACCTTGAATTCTTTGCATTGGTCTTCACTGCAGATGATGTGAGGGAAATTCCCACACCTGAGCCATTCTTTTTATGTGACAAATCTGACACACTGTGCCAGACTGAGGTGTTAGTAGGGGAGGTTTGGGAACAAATTGATAAATTAAGGTACCAGGACCAGATGGTATTCACTCAAAAGTTCTGAAGTAACTCAGATATGAAATTGCAGAACTGCTAACTGTGGTATGTAACCTGTCACTTAAATCAGCCTCTATACCAGATGACTGGAGGATACTTAATGTAAAGCTGATTTTTTTTTTAAAGATCCAGAGGCAATCCTGGCAACTACAAGCTGGTCAGCCTAACTTTACTATTAGGCAAATTGGTTGAAACTATAATCAAGAACAGAATTATGAGACACATAGATGAATATGCTACTTTGGGGAAGAATCAATATGACTTTTGTAAAGGGAAATCATGCTTCATCAGTCTATTAGAATTCTTTGAGGGTGTCAACAAGCATGTGGGCGAGGGTGAGCCACTGGATATTGTGTACTTGGATTTTCAGAAAGCCTTTGACAAGGTCTCTCACCAAAGGTTCTTAAGCAAAGTAAGCAGTCATGGGATAAAAGGGAAGGTCCTCTCATGAATCAGTAACTGGTTAACAGATAGGAAACAAAGGGTAGAAATAAATGGTCAATTTTCAGAATGGAAAGAGATAAATAGTGGAGTCCCCAAGGTTCTGTATTGGGACCAGTGATGTTCAACATATTTATAAATGATCTAGAAAAGGAAATTAATAAGGAGGTGGCAAAGTTTGCAAATGATACAAAATTACTCAAGATAGTTAAATCCAAAGAAGATGGCGAATAGTGACAAAACTGGGTGACGGCAACAAAATGGCAGATGAAATTCAATGTTGATAAGGGCAAAATAATGCACATTGAAAAAAATAATCTCAATTATACATAGAAATGATGCATTTAAATTATCTGTTACCACTCAAGAAAGAGATTTTTGGAGTGATTGTGGATACATCTGAAAACATCTGATCAATGTGCTGTGGTAGTCAAAAAAAGCTAACAGAATGTTAGGAATCATTAATAAAGGGATAGATATTAAACAGCAAATATCATAATGCCACTGCATAAATTCATGGTATACCCATATATTGAATATTGCAAGCAGATACAGTCACCCCATCTCAAGAAAGATATATTAGAATTGGAAAAGGTACAGAGAAGGGCAACAAAAATGATTAGGGGTATGGAATAGCTTCCACCTGAGGAGAGATTAAAAAGACTAGTATGATTCAGTTTGGAAAAGAGATGACTATAGGGGGGATATGATAGAGGTCTATAAAATCATGAATGGTGTGGAGAAAGTGAATAAGGAAGTGTTATTTACTCCTTCATATAATATAAGAATCATGATTACCCAATGAAATTAATAGCAAGTTTAAAACAAATGTAAGTACTTCTTCAAACAATGCATTGTCAACCTGTAGAACTCATTGCCAGGGGATGTTGTGAAGGTCAAATTTGTAACTCGGTTAAAAAAATAATTAGATAAGTTCATGGAGGATAGGTCCGTTGGTGGCTATTTGCCAAGATGATCAGGGATTCAGCTGCATGCTATGGGTGACCCTAAACCTCTGACTGCCAGAAGTTGGGACTTGACACCAGGGTGCATCACTCAATACATTTTTCTGGTCTGTTCATTCCCTCTGAAGCATCTGGCTCTGGCCACTGTCAGAAGACCAAATACTGGGCTAGATGGACCATTGATATGCCCAGTATGGCCACTCTTACGCTACCATTCATTCAATTGCTGTATCATGATTTGTGAGCTGCAAATAGTGCAAAAGACATTGCTCACTATTGGTCTTGTATTTACTGCATCTCTATACGGATGGGGCAGGGGGGAAGGGAAAGCAGGTTATGTGGCCATTACTAACTTGCAGGGTGCCTGCCCAAATGGGTAGAAACCTGATTTCAAGAAGTTACTGTAGTTGATTCTTATTTTAGTGAATGCTATAAATTCTTTTTTTCCTAATCAGTAAAAATGAGAATATGATCAAATTGCTATTGTAATCTTGAATGTTTTGTAATTTTTGATTGGGATGTGAGCAAAGGCAAGCAGTTTGCAGAGCCTGATTTGATTACAGACCCAGATGTAGAAGTAGACTCCCAGTATTATCTGAAATCATCAAATACATAATGAATTCACACAAATAACCTAGTTTCCTAATTTGAGTTTTAAAAAACAGCAACAAAGCAATGATGTGATTGAACTCAAATTTAGCAGTGTATTTGTCCTAACCCTAATTTCTATAAATTAAGAAAAAAGTTTATTTTAGTTTTCAAGAGATGGCTTATGATGGTACTGAGACTGTTCTGTGTTTTCCAGCCATATGCTCACAAAGATGACAATATTTAAAGCACTGCAGGAGATCAAAATGTCAGATCTACTAATGAGGTTTCTTCTGAGTAATACTTTGTCTTCACAGGGAAAGAGAACCAAGAGGGAATGTATTTGAGTTATCTTGCTCTGAGAAACAGTTTAATGGTCTCCGCTGTACTACAGGCCTACATCATTTCAGTGCTAACCTGTGTGCCAGTATGAGCAATCAAATGACATCTGGCCACTACATCGCAGATCAGGTTCCTTATTTGCCATGGTATTCTATTTCCTCATGTGTCCTAATGAAAAGACTGTTCTTAAGAGAATTCCAGAAAAAATGTGCGTATGAGTTCCAGATCTGTATGGATACTCATGGGTGCAATCTTTTGGTGAACTCATTTGTCTAGAGGCAGAGCTTGGAGTCTTACTTTCTATGGGCCTGAGAGTCTTTTAGACTCCTATCCTGTAAACACCTGGGCCAGTGGTTCTCAACTGTGATCCACCGCTTCTTCAGGGAAAGCCCCTGGCGCACCAGGCTGGTTTGCTTACCTGCCACGTCCACAGGTTTGGCCGGTCGCAGCTCCCACTGGCCATAGTTCGCCGCTCCAGGCCAATGGGGGCTGTGGGATGCGGTGCAGGCCGAGGGATGTGCTGTCCACTGCGTCCCGCAGCCCCCATTGGCCTGGAGCGGTGAACTGCGGCCAGTGGGAGCCGAGACCGGCCGAACCTGCGGACGCAGCAGGTAAAGAAACTGGTCCGGCACACCAGGGGCTTTCCCTGAAGAAGTGGTGGACCACAGTTGAGAACCACTGACCTAGGCACATACTAACTTTATTCACATGGTATTCCCTCTGACCTCCATGGAGCTACTCATGTGAGCAAAGGGCACATGCATAAGTGTTTTCAAGATTAATGTCTCAGTTAGTTCATTATCTAATTAAAATTATATGAAAAGACTAGGGCTGTCAAACAAATAAAAAAAATCCTGATTAATCATGAGATTAAAAAAATCACCATTAATCACAGTTTTAATCACACTGTTAAACAATAATAGAATACCATTTATTTAAATATTTTTGGATGTTTTCTAAATTTTCAAACATATTGATTTCAATTACAATACAGAATACAAAGTGTACAGTGCTCAATTTATATTATTAATTTTGATTACTAATATTTACACTGTAAAAAGATAAACAAAAGAACTAGTATTTTTGAATTCACCTCATACAAATACTGTAGTGCAATCTCTTTATTGTGAAAGTGCAACTTATATTTATGGGAGACAATGCTGCCCGCTTCTTATTTACAATGTGACGTGAAAGTGAGAACCGCATGGAACTGCTGTAGCCGGCATTGCAAGGTATTTATGTGCCAGATATGCTAAACATATGCCCCTGCATGCTTTGACGACCATTCCAGAGGACATGCTTCAATTCTGTTGAGGGGTTCTGCTCAATAACAATCTAAAGTAATGTGGACTGACACATGTTCATTTTCATCATCTGAGTCAGATACAACCAACAACAGAAGGTTGATTTTTTTTTTGGTGGTTCTGATTCTGTAGTTTCTGAATCGGAGTGTTGCACTTTTAAGATGTCTGACAGCAGGCTCCACACCTCATCCCTCTCAGATGTTGGAAGGCACTTCAGATTCTTAAACCTTGGGTTGAGTGCTGTAGCTATCTTTAGAAATCACATATTGGTATCTTCTTTGCGTTTTGTCAAATCTTCAATTAAAGTGTTCTTAAATCGAACAACATATGCTGGGTCAGTATCCGAGACTGCCATAACATGAAATATATGGCAGAATGTGGGTAAAACCATGGAGCAGGAGACATACAATTCTCCCCCAAGGAGTTCAGCCAGAAATTTAATTAACACTTTTTTTAAATGAGTGTCATCAGCGTCGCCTGTTCTCACTTTCAGGTGACATTGTAAATAAGAAGCAGGCAGCATTATCTCCCGTAAATGCAAACTGTAAAAATGTTTGTCTTAGCGATTGTCTGAACAAGAAGTAGGCCTGAGTGGACTTGTAGGCTCTAAAGTTTTACATTGCTTTGTTTTAGAGTGCAGTTATGTAACAACAACAACATCTACATTTGTAAGTTGCGCTTTCACAATAAAGAGATTGCACTACAGTACTTGGATGATACAAATTGAAAAATACTTTCTTTTGTTTATCTTTTTACAGTGCAAATATTTATAATAAAAATAATATAAATTGAGCACTGTATACTTTGTATTTTGTATTGTAATTGAAATCAATATATTTGAAAATGTAGAAAAACATCCAAAATATTTATAATAAATTTAAATTGGTATTCTATTAACAGGGCAATTAAAACTGATTAATCATGACTAATTTTTGTTATTGAGTTAATCGCATGAGTTAACTGCGATTAATTGACAGTCCTGGAAAAAACACAATATTCTCATTGTCTAGGCCTTCTAGGAAGCCTGCAATGACCAGCTTTACAAGTGATTTTTCTGATAACTTATTTTTAAATTTTAAAAGAACATTTTCTCTTGGCATTAAATTAACAACACTCTCTAGCACCTGCTGTCATCCATCTGCTCAGGGCCCTCAGATGACACCATTCTGGTAAATCTACGCTCATATTCAAAGCCATCAAATTTGCCTTCAAGTTGACCCACTTTCTGTTCCAGGGTAGAGAACAAATTCTCAATTTTCTTTCTGCTCTAATGACTGCAGCGCTGTCAACAGTTTTTCTCTGTTGAAGGCTTTTCCTAAACAGATCTAAACATTGCTGGGATTCAGACTCATTCACAGGGCTCTTCTGAAAGTGTTTGATTCTCACCTGCCATTGTTGGGGTTGATGATGAGCTGGGCTCACTGACACAGCAGTCCGATCACATTAACAACAGTAATCAAACACTGAACTTCCAAGTTTATCTCTGCTGCTGTTGTAGATTAAAATACCCCAATTTGTTAACTATTGAAATGGACCTTGAATATGCATAGACTTCCCTCTCCAATAGGTTAACACATTAAACTCTGTTTATGTTTAACATATTAAACTCTGAGTGTGCAAGGGGGACAGAGCGCAAGAAGTCTCCTTCCCTTGTTTCCCTGGGACAAAGCCCTCTAGGGAAAAGAAAATAAGAAAAGGAGTACTTGTGGCACCTTAGAGACTAACACGTTTATTTCAGCATAAGCTTTCGTGGACTACAGTCCGCTTCGTCGGATGTATAGAATGGAACATACAGTGGGAGGATATTTATACATTTAGAGAAACATGTTTTTTCATGTTTTTTCTATGCATCCGACGAAGCGGACTGTAGTCCACGAAAGCTTATGCTGAAATAAATCTGTTAGTCTCTAAGGTGCCACAAGTTTTCCTTTTCTTATTTTCTTTTTGCTGACACAGACTAACACGGCTACTACACTGAAAACTGCCCCCTAGGGAAGTGCGGCCTCTGCTAGCAGCCTCTCCTTCCCTGGCTGGTCACAATGAGGAGTATGTCATTTGTTATCCCATGTCGGGTGGAGCTGCCAGTGCAGTGTGGACTTCCCCGGAATTGACAGGGGGAATAATGGCTGGGTGGTACTTCTTCCAGCAGAAGGCACAGCTCTAAATGCACAAGCAGGCCCTCATTCTTACATTTTCCAAGTGATTTCTGTGATATTTTCATGCAGGGTCTATTGATGTTGAATCAGTTGCTTAAACTTTCTGCCACACTTGAAAACTCTTTCTAAGTTTCCTCCAAATACACAGGAGACTCCCACAGACTTATTTGCATTTAAGTGTTGCCGATTCAGTTACTGTCATTTGCTTCCCTTAGCTTCTTGCCATCCTGCTTTGCTGCATTCTCCAATTATCATGTGAATTCACAGGCACAAGGAAAATCTTTTGAATAGAAAACAGCCGTCTGGCCAAATGTACCCAACCTTTTTAGTTTAACCTATCTTCATCTTCCTAATTTTCATGCTATACACTTCAGTCCCATTGGAGAGCTAAATGCCCTTCCTGCTCACCTAAATTAAATGGAGAAAAGCCCAGGCCCTCGTTTACAGTATATTTGTATATCTTTGTCTATCAGGCTGAAGGATGTCTTTATATCATTCATATGATATATACATATGTAATGAACTGGAGATGTCCTAAAACCAATATGGGGAGTTCTCCCTATGTAATCCCTTTCCAACTTTCCATCAGCAATTAGCCTTTTCCATCGTTTCCATTGGCAGTTTCCATCAGCAGTTAGCCTTTTTCTCCTAATATTAGCCCTTTGGGTACCACACATCATATCTGGTGAGCAAAACACATTTGCCACAATGCACTTGCAGGACGCTTTCACATGCCCTAGCTGCATACCAGCCAATGTACCTGGAGGATGTACAGTGTCCATTCCAAGCTGCCCAGAGGCAATCTGCATACGTTCAGAATTGCTGACTTCCCAGTTAGGTTAGTTACTATGTTAGTTAGGCTACTTAGTTCTACTTCAGCACAAAAGGGTTAAAATCAACTTTTTAACTAAAGAATAGCACGAGCTCTGTGCTGGAGGAATGAAATTCTAATGGGACTGCATTGTAACAAAAGCAGAAATGTTTCTGCTGCTTAAACAAGATAAATACTAAATAAGTATATTATGGTTCATTTCAAATGGTGATTGCTTCCCCTCTAGCACAGATGGCTAAACTGCATTACATTCTAACACTGCTCATTTCACACAAGATTGCCACCATAAAATACCTAGCTTTGAACCGACACTATTCATCAGCTATATTTTCCTGTCTTATGTAATACTTTGTTTCACTTTTTAAGGATCTAAACTTGGATATCTAAGATGTTTAACTTTGAAAGAGTCTACTATCTTTTTAAATATCAGGGGGCAACCATGTTAGTCTGTATCCACAAAAACAACAAGGAGTCTGGTGGCACCTTAAAGACTAACAGATTTATTTCGGCATAAGCTTTCTTGGGTAAAAAACCCACTTCTTCAGTGCCACTGGACTCCTTGTTGTTACTATCTTTTGGGGGTTTAGAACAGACAAAAGCCTGGCTAAGTTAAGGGCATAGGCGCCGACTCCATGAATGCTCCGGGGCTGGAGCACCCACGGAGCAAAATTGGTGGGTGCTCCGCACCCACCGGCAACTCCCCGCCCGCCCCGGACCCGCGGGAAACTTACCGAGCACCGGGAGACGTTGCGGGGGCCCCGCCCCCGACGCTGGGCAACATGGCGTCGGGGGCGGGGCCCCGCAACGTCACCCGGCGTCGGGGGCGGGGCCGCCGACGCCGGGTGACAGCACCCACGGGCGGGGCCGGAAGTCGGCCCCTATGGTTAAGGGCACTGGTCTCTAGGGCGGGAGAAAAAAGGGTTAAGTGGCAGTGCTCAGAATAATCATCAGAGGCTCCTTAGCTTCTCAGGGTATGTCTACCAAGTAAAATCAAACCTGCAGCTGGCCTGTGCTAGCTGACTCGCTGTGTAGACTTCAGGGCTCGGGCTGGAGCCTGGGCTCTGGGACCCTCCCACCCTGCAGGAGCCTGCAGCGTGAGCCTGAATTTCGATGGCAATGAAACAGCCCCGCAGCCCAAGCCCCGTGAACCTGAGTCAGCTAGCACAGGCCAGCTGCGGGCATCTAGTTGCTGGGTAGACACACCCTTAGAAATGCAGCCTGGAGGGTGAAGAGGCGGGATGTTCTAATTAAAATCTAGATTAGTCTAGATTAAAAATGAAGGCTTCTAATAAAACAACTCATTTTTGTAATCAACGTATTTATTTCAGACAAAATTCATGTCATTTGCCTCACTGTATTAAGTCTGACTGTTTATCGTTGTAACACTTAATCTGCTATTGCTAATTGTATAATTCTGTGATGTGTTTTCCAATTTCCTTGGTGGCCAGTACATTATTTCTCAAGGAACATAAGTGAAGCAAGTACAAAAAAAATGCTGCATTCCATGCACCTATTGGGGCCAGCTACTGTAGCCCTTATTGCTTATATGCACAATCCTATTTCTACTCATTGCTGTCTCTTCTACTGGTTTCAATGGACTATTTGTGAGAGAGCTGCAAGTTTGGTCTATAAAGAGGATTTTTGTTAATAATTACTAAGGGAAAAATGCTACTTAACAATGTATGTGTGGCATTTAGCATTCAAATCCCAAGAAAGTAGGTCTAGAAACACTTTTCAGTTATAACTATCAGGTTTTAAATAGCAAAACTGTGCTGTGCAAAATTGTGAACTGCACATGCGCTTTCCAAGTGAGTTATGTTGAGAAGTGTTAGGAGGTGAAAAGTAAGAATCCAGTTCTGCAGGATGACGAGCACTTCTGACTCCTTTTGAAGTTGAGTGGGCACTGAGAATGCTCAGCATTTTATAGGACTGGATCCCAAATTTTCGAACTAACATCATTTAAAGTCACATTTTTTTCTGGGGGAAAATACAGATTGAATGAAATGTGGTTAAAGTAAACACAAAAGCAATTATTTTACAGGCTAGCTAGATGAAATATTATTTGTCAAGAAATTAATGGGAACCTTAGCTATCTTTCACATCCTAACATTGCAGGTACACTCTAGGAAGTGAGGGCATATTTTATTTATTTATTATTGCCTTCAACAGATTATAGAGTTGATGTTGCCCCTGTTATTACTAGTGAATTAGGCTATTAAAGTCCCAGGAATGGGAAAAGAACTGAGGAAATACAAAAGAATTGGGGAGAAGAGGATGTGTTTGTAATACCAATGGTTTGGTGAATATAGAAACTATTGTGACTAGCTGTTCAAAATTGTATGGCTTGTTAGCAATCTCAGGGCTTGACCCTGGGAGGGGCTGAGCAGAGTTGCAGGTGTTCAAAATCTCCCTAATCTTGAGGCCTTAATCACCAGCTGTGAAGCATTCTAAAGACACAGCTTCATTTTTCACCAGCACAAAAGCAAAATATCCCTGGTACTAACAGGCACTTTTAGTTTTGCCTCATTGAGAGTTAGAAATGTTATGAAAAGAATAATTATTTCTTTCATACCTCAGTCAATAAAAATGCTATTATGGCAATAACTGGGGCCCATTGAGTCAAGCGTCAATTGATCTTAAAAATGGGAATCTAAATATTTCCCACCAATGGAGTGTGTGATTTCAGGATGCAGCTGTCACTAAACTGTATACCCTGGTGGCTTATTTTAAAGCATATAGAAGAGCATAACAAAGGGCAAACAAATTTTTAGAAGGTTAACAGTTAGAAAGGGAAAGGCTTTTCTGTTTTGGTTTTATTTATTTTTACTATAAAGGCATTTCATAATATGAATGAGGCCATTTCAGGGAGTGGGATTATCTGACATGCAAAGCTGGCCTTGTGATTTAGACCATGTACAGAATATAAATATCATAAAGCCACAGAGAGCCAGTGGCCAGAGATTTGAGTAATGATGAACATCAGCCTGCTGCTTTGGACTGGTCAGCATTTAGGTCAGAGGGCGTCTTTACACTTGTCTGTGCTTTTCTGCAATATTGGGTCTAATACAACTCTCGAGATTCATAAAAAAAACCAATAAAAGTATGGCTTCAAAAATTCACGGGAGGGTAAGGAAATAGCCTTCCTATATAACTGTGTAAACAGAGCAGCTTTTAAAAAAACATACACCACCAGCAAATCCAGAAGGGGAGGAAAAATCCCAAATTATTTAGGATTTTGGGACTTAAACTGGCTCTCTTGGATGTCATCCTCATTTATGACAAGCCAGGCCTATCTGTCTTCTTATTCCAACACCATCGTACTGGAGTGTGTCCCTATGATGTAGGCCCATTTGTGCCATCTGGCAAAGCATTCACTGTTCATTACAAGCAACTCCTGTCTCAGGCCTGACAAACTCACTACACCCACCAAACCCACTACACCCGCTAAACCAGAAAGGATAGCATGTGAGGTCTTTACTGAAAGCTTGAAACTTATCAATACTTCTTGTGAGATGTTGTGCCCAAAGCATCCCGTATACCTAAATGGCCCATTATTGTAGATCTCAGTGCTTCATAATCTAATATGTTTTCGTTCACAACACTCCTGTGAGGTTGGAAACTGCAGTTGTCCCTTTTCTGTACAGATGAGGAATTGAGGCACAGAGAGATTAAGTGACTGGCACAGGAAGTCTGTTGTGGGGCAGGGAATTGAACCCGGGTCTCCTTAGTCTCAGGCTTGAAGCGTGACTGGCAGGGGTGCAGGATAATGGCAGTTAACAGATGGAATGGGCAAAAATTGTTGGAGTGAGGCCAGTCTCACGGTCTTAAAAACTCTCTGGTTCATGATTGAGTTAAGAACTGGACTATTTGCAATGGGTGTCGTCGGTGAGAGAAAAAGCACTTCTTTTTAACTAGTAATTTATAGCCCATAAATTATGGCATAGTGAATTTGCTACCTCTATTGCACAATAGTAGGATCTCATTACCTCCTTCATGACACTGCCGTAGATTTGTAGACGTTCTTTGTGTCTGCGCCTGTTTCAGACTGTGTTTTCCACTACTGATGTGTTGGGGTTTTCTTCTTTTCTGCTTTTTCTGTTGCAAGTTGTTGGACAACCATGGGAAGCCATGTGTGCAATGGGTTAAAAGGGGGCACATTTTGGTGATAGGGTGTCTATAGCATGAATTGGGGAGCAATTGGAATGTTTCCTTGATTTATAGTCTCCTTAGTGTCATGATTGGGGAGTTTTTTGTTTGTTTTGTTTTGTTGTTGTTTTATTAGTGTCTTGGAATTTGGCAGGATCCACGAATTTTCTGGGGAAATGGTGGTGGTCATTGTTTCTTGTGTTGCCTTATCTTCTGTCGTTGCAGGAGAGCTGACCTTCCTGCCTCTCTCCTCACAGCCTGCTCCAAAGAACAATACCTGCAGGAGAGGGAAGGAGAGCTGGTTGCAGAGAGAAAAGGCTACTTTCTCTCCTCTGGGGAAAAGCCAGATAAAACATGAAGATTGTGCATAGATTATCTCTTCTGAAATGACCTAAAATCTTCTAACATGCAGGAAGTTTCAAAATTTTCCAGGGAAAGGATGTTTGCTACTCCACCCAATTTTAATTTGCTCTTGTATCAACACAGCTTCTCCATCCTAATCAATTATAAGTGATGGCAAAGGGCCTTGTCACTCTTGCACTGCTTCTAACACTGCCTCCCCCCTCATTACTTAAATATGTTGTTTTCATTTTTCAAAGCCATTCAAACTGCAGCCATATGTTTCTTCTTTTTAACTCCATGATGCTACAGTTCCTCCCCTTTTCCTCAGCCATTTGCCCTTCTAAAGTCTCTCTCCTTCTAATCCCCCAGTCAGAAACGGAGACCCTAAACAATAGAATTTTCCCAGCTCCAGATCACAAGTTTTCCCGTGTTGATACCCTGCCAACTAATGTGGGAGAGGTTCCCCTTGAAGCATAAAGCCATCAGTCTTCGCTGTCTGACCTCCTCACCCACATGATCCTGCCCATCCATCTATCTACAGGTGTAGTTTCCAATTTCCCTCTTATTACCTAACACACAGAATTGGACTCTCCCCTTGCAATCTGCCTATCCATCCATGTACTTCTGTGAGGTAGTCATCCTCTTCCCTGCCAACCACAAGGATATCTCACTTTGGCCTAAGACAAGCTCCAAGTCAGTTTCCTACTCAGTGCCCAGCAGTCCAGCATTGATATGCTGCAGTAGATTTTTGCACTTGAAGTCACAGCAGAAGAGGAGTTCTTTTGCTAAGGAATCCGAGCTAGTCCAGACCCATCTCCAGTCTGCTGTAATTAACAGATCCAAAGCTTTTTGAGCTAACTAGTAATGGGGAGGCCAATCAGATATAGTGCAGTATGCAAAAGACAAAAATATTACTCAGAGCTACATTCCTGTTCTTCAGATGAAATTCATCATTCAGATGAAATTCATCAGCAAATCTGGCTTCCGTAGAGTTGCACTAGGGATAAATTAAGCTATCTGTCTTTTGGTTATTGAGGTGCAGCCTAGGAGTATGGCACTAAATGACCCAAAACCTTTGGTAATTGTTCTACACTGATGCAATGACATGTGATTACCCTTCCATTGGCTGAGGATGACATAATGAGTAGAAATGGCCAAATTATTAATTTCATGCAATTTATACATCAAACATATTTCCTTTTCCTGTTTGTAAATTGTTTCTCAAGAGATCAGTTTTTATGAATTTCATGGCAACGTGTATACTTAAAAAATAAAGCAACATAATTCAAGTGAAGAAAGCCTTTGTTGTTATTGTGTCAAGGTTAGGGAATCCATTAGGTGGATACCTTTTATCCATACCTACCAAGCCTGGCTACGCAGGCTGTGGGGGAGAAAGAGGAGGGTTTGCTGCAGAAGGGAATTTACTACTAAATACAGTAAATTATGAGTTATGCTCAATGCGTCCGATCTTCAGGAGGTGTAAACTGGTGTAACTCCACCAATGGGAGTGATACTGACTTTTGGTCAGCCAGATCCTGTACTAATGACTCTGGTCCTCATTCTCATTTAGGCTTTACACCACTCTGGCACTTTAAATGGGACTTCCAGGTAATGAGTTGCAAAATGTGTTACACCTAGCAAGGGACATAAAAGGAAATAAGAAGAGGTTCTATAAACACATAAGGAGCAAAAGAGAGACAAATGAAAGTTTAGGTCCACTATTTAGCAGGGAAGGAAAGCTAATAATGGATGATACTAAGAGGGCTGAATTGTTTAATATCTATTTTGCTTCAGTCTTCACTAAAAATGTAAATCGTGACCAGCGGCTTAACACAATTAATTTTATCAACAAGGGGAAGGAACACAGGACAGAATAGGGAAATAACAGGTTAAAGAATATTTAGATAAGTTAGATGTATTGAAGTCAGCAAGCCTGATAAAATTTACCTTAGGGTACTTCAGGAACTAGCTGAAGCAATCTTGGAACCATTAGCAATTATCTTCGAGAACTTGTGGATGATGGGTGAGATCCCAGAGGGTTGCAGAAGGGAAAATATAGTACCAATTTATTTTTTAAAAGGGGACCAAGGGAATTATAGACCAGTCTGCCTAACTTTGATACCTGGAAGGATATTAGAACAGGAAACAATCAGTTTGTAAGCACTTAGAATATAATAGGTTATAAGTAATAGCCAACATGGATTTAACAAGAACAAATCATGCCACACACCCCCACCCCACCTGGTTTCCTTCTTTGACAGGGTTACTGGCGTAGTGGGGAAAACAGTAGGCATAATATAACTACATTTTTCATAAGGCTTTTGACATAGTCTGACATTACATTCTCATAAGCAAACTAGGGAAATATGGTCTTGATTATATTACTATAAGGAGGGTGCACAACTGGTTGAAAAACCATATTCAGAGTAGTTATCAATGGTTCACTGGGAAACTGGGAAAATGTATCTAATGGGGTGCCACAGAGGTCTGTCTTGGGTCTGGTATTCTTTAATATTTTCATTAATGACCTGACTAATGGAGTGGAGAATATGCTTATAAAATTTGTGGATGACACTAAGCTAGGAGGGGTTGCAAGCACTTTGAAAAACAGAATTAGAATTCAAAATGACCTTGATAAATTGGAGAATTGGTCTGAAACCAACAAGTGTAATGTACTACACTTACGAAAGAAAAATCAAATGCACAACTACAAAGGGGGAAAATTAGCTATGCAGTAGTACTGCTGAAAAGGATCTGGGAGATATAATGGATAACAAATTGAATATGAGTCAACAATATGATGCAGTTGCAAAAAAAGGCTAATATCATTCTAGGGTGTTTTAAGAGGAGTGTAATATGTAAGGCATGGGAGGAAATTGTCCTGCTCTACTCGGTATTGGTGTAGTCTGAGCTGGAGTACCATGTCCAGTTTTGGGAGCCACATGTTAAGAAGGAGGTGGACAAACTGGAGAGGCCAGAGGAGAGCAACAAAAATGATAAACGGTTAGGAAAATCTGACCTCTGAGGAAAGGTTAAGAAAACTGGGCACATTTAGTCTTGAGAAAAGAAGACTGAAGAGAGACCAGATAACACCCCTTAACATATGTGAAGATTGTTACAAAGAGGACAGTACTCAATTGTTCTCCATGTCCACTGAAGATAGGACAAAAGGTAATGGACTTAATCTACAGCAAGGGAAATTTAGGTTAAATATTAGGAAAAACTTTCTATCTATAATGATAGTTTAACACTGGAATAGGCTTCCAAGAAAGGTTGTGGAATCCCCATCATTGGCGTTCTTTTAAGAACAGTTTAGACAAATGCCCATCAGGAATTATCCCTCTGTGGGGATGCTAGGATATGGACTAGATGATCTCTTGAGGTATGCCTGTACTGCAATGTAAGTCCATGCTTGAGCCCGGGCTCAAGGCTACCCCTCTCCCCTTGCATCTACATTGCAATTGCACTAACCCATGGCTTGGAACTAAGGTCCCAGAACCCTGCAGGGCTGGAGAGTCTGAGCTCAAGTCAAGCCATGACCCAGGGTCTGAGCCCTATTGCTTTGCAGTATAACCGCAGCCCCACTTGACTCAGGTCCCTGGAGTCATCTGGAAGTATCCTACAATTCCATGGGACAACTTCCTTAGACCTCTCTATCCCAACAATCTGCAATCCATTCTATTGAAAACAGTAGCCACCATCCCTTGGCAAACGGCAGCATCAATCCATCATTCTGTTCTGATCACCAATCTGCAAGCATGCTGTCAGAAAAAACAGCTTGGTTTACAATGGAGAGCAAACCGATCAAGCCTTTTGCAAAGCTACTGCCTGCCCTGCACATGACCAGGAAGTAAAGTTTTCCCACAGTGCACCACGGTCCTAGGGCTAGAGAGGCCACATTTCGGTGGGGGGTGCACTAAGGACTCTGGGATAGGTCTACTTTGACTCGGGTCTGCACACTGCAGTGTGGATGCCAGAGCCCTAGGATTGAGCATGGGTCAGCAAATTCTTAATCTAGGGTTAAAATACAATGTAGATGCTCAAGCCCAGGATTCCCTAACCCAGGTCAGCTGACTTGAGTGCCACTAACCCTGATCTTATATTGGAGTGTAGACATACTTCCTTCCAGCCCTATGTTTCTATAAATCTATGATTTACATCCACATTAAGGCCCAATTACACTGCCAGAATTAGTATAAAGATATACATTTCCTTAGAATAAATGAAAATCATTCCCCCTTTCATGTTTTCTTAAAAATGTCCTCCCGCTCATCAATTTCCAGATGAGAATTCTCAGCCTGGGTTTCTTTGATTCCCCGCCACGCACACACTCTCCCAGAAAGGTTCAAAGCTGATTCCATGTCCCACAGTTTCGCAGGGTATAGCAAAACTGTTTCTACATTCAATAGAAAGGACTGTTTTACAGTAAAAGCCTTCTTTTATAAGCTAATTGGGGATTAAGGATTGAACATCTCAGAATTACAATAGATACAGTGCCTGAGTTGCAGTAGGGTGCACTGCATCCTTCAAACTACTGCAAAGCAGTGAATACAATCCAGTGCACTGAAGGCATCAGAATGTGAAAGAATGGGAAACTTGTTGGTCATAAGATTGGTGGTTGCAAAATCAAGGTTCTAGTGTATGTAATTCTTTTCTATTTAATTAAATATTTGTACCACCATCAAAAAAGAATAATAGCTTGGAGACATTTTGTTTGATATTTTTAATGTGATCACTTGTAAAATCTTGTCTTGGTTATGGATATCTGCTAATGAGATTTATAGTGCCGCCCTTTCCAGTGTAACTAAGTCTCTTACATAGTGGAATAACTGGGCCTGTTGGGTTCTGTCTACACTGCATTGTAAACCCTGGTCTGTGGGACCCGGACTGGTGGACTCAGTGTTTCCAAGCCCACACTGCATTGTAAACCTGGGCTTACAATTGCTGGACATGGGTCTCACAGGCATTCTAACACATCCATACTACACTATGCAGACCTTCTGACTCAGGTCTGAAGCTTGAGCTGCATCCAGACTGCAAAACAACAGGGCTTGGTCACAAGTCACAGTGGGACTCAGGCTCTGACCCACCCCACTAGCAGGGTCCAAGGACCTGGGTACTGAGTGCTTGCTGACCCATGTCAGACTGATTTGGACAGAAGGGGGCTGGGGCTCAAATCTGAGTCCGAGCCTGGGCTTAGTGTGCAGTGTAGACATACCCTGATATGATACATTTCATAATATAAACTGGAGTCTCTTTGGGATATAAATCAAAAGCATCAAATTGTTGTTTTTCTATGAATGTGATCTGGTCAGTGCATTCTTTCCCAGATGGCAAGCAAAGTACACAAACTTTCAGCGACTAAGCTTGGCTTTCTAGTGGTCCCACTCTTCTCAGGGACCATAACATTTTTGACTTCCTGTTAATTGTAAGAATTTGCCCTTTCTGAGCCTTGTGATTTTATTTTTCCCCGCTTGGTGGTTTCAACCCAGCTTTCAGTATGACAAACTGTAGAGTTCAAATTATTGCTCTCCAGTTTGTTCTCAGTTGTGGAAATGGAGGATTTCAATTTATAGAGCTTAGCACTTCTCAGGACAATTGAGTGATTTATAGGTTCCTCCAAATCATGACAAACTGTGAAGTTCTCAGCCTTTGTACATAAACAAAATGTCACCATTTTGTTCTAAGAAATGCTACTACATCATGCAATGAAGTTTTGTTTATCATTCCTATCCATGACATAGCATTATTTTTATGTTCTCATGTTTTTAATCCCAACTGTATCAGGTTGTCAGCTCTTGGTTTTTTTGTTTTGTTTCTCTAGGTGTGTTTTTTCCCCTTATCAAAATATTATCTGCAATTAGTTGAATTTTAAAGATTAAGGAACCCATGGCAGAGAGCTTCTGGATAATGCATCAGCTCAAGCTTGAATCCAGCCCTATCCTTACACTTTCCTAACATATTTAATTTCTACTGCTGAAAAATTAGGGGGTTTATTAGAAATATAATCAAAACAAAATCACAAACATGTGGAAATACTTTTCTGATTGATTACAGGAAATTAAGAGGGCAAAATCAAAAGTAACCTTACACATTCTAAAAATCAATATAACTAAATTAAGTAAATTATCATAGTCAAACATATTAATTCTTTATCTCTATAAACAAATCTCAGCAAAAGAAACAAAATAGCTGAAAACCACAGACAGCAAGATACAAGATATAATTATACATACATTATTTACATAGTGCTAAGCTGAAATACATGCAACTCTTTTATCTTCAGTTCTAAAAATATTTGCCTTAGGAAACTGGACAGTGGAGTGGGCTAATAATGGAATATAATCTCTCACCTCTGTGCCATTAGTTCCTCTCCAAACCAGGTTGGCAGTGTCCAAAAGTTGTTAGCAACTCATGATTGGTCAGAAGCTTATAGCTCTTGAGCAAGGAAGATGATAGAACCAGCAGGTCATCCTTTGCTAGCACTTCACAGAAAAGGCTACTACTTTCTGTGTACTCAAGAGGGGGGATGGAATAGCTCAGTGGTTTGAGCATTGGTCTGCTAAACCCAGGGTTGTGAGTTCAATCCTTGAGGGGGCCATTTAGGGATCTGGGGCACAAATTGGGGATTGGTCCTGCTTTGAGCAGGGGGTTGGACTAGATGACCTCCTAAGGTCCCTTCCAACCCTGATATTCTATGATTCTAAGAAGAATACATGTTGTACTTATTTGTTTACACCTTGATCCTCCAACTCCTGCCTTGGTGCACAGCAAGGAACGAAACATTGTTTCATGGAATAGTGCATGTGTGAGAAGAGGCTATATATAGACTCCAGTACGTTATGTATTAGGCATGGTCCTCTGCACTGAATGGAAAAAAGTCTCATGCCTCTTGCATGCCTGTTTGAGTCTCATGCCTCTGAAAATATGCCTGACTACACTAAAAAATATAACGATGAATTATTCAGCAAAGGCTTTAAAAGAATTTCCCAAGGGTAACAAAGAACAAACAGAGAAAATTACGAATTCAGCACAACTGAGGAAAATAATAAGTATATGTATAAACATCAGACATATGATTGTGCAGCATATTACTTCTTAAGAAAATAGGTCCTCCTGCTGACAGTTGCCCTGATGCCAGAATATTTGTATTCATCATTGTGACGGTGTTCCCCATAAAACTTTATGGGGAGATGCTTATAAATGTATATATGTAACTAAAATATGTTTTATGCTACATGTGCCATGTAACATATCTCTGTGAAAGTTATGACCTACTGAATTTACTCCTCCTGTTTGTATGCATGTATCATTGTTGTAGTTGGAGTTATGAAGATTGGTTTTATATTTGCTGGTCTTGTACATAGCCTTTGTAAGTGCATGGGATCATCTTTGGAGCAAAGAATGCCTGTTAAATGCGAGCACTTGACAGACAAAAGACGTTGCAGACCCCAGTCCACATTGGGGCTGGGTCTGGAATGTAACTGGTTAGACTGGTTAGGGCGCATGGGCAGGTGACTTGCCCATGTGATCCCAAAACTCGAGGGCTACTGGATCCTATGCAGGGAGAGGAAGAGAGGCTATAAAAGCCCTTGCAAGACCCTTCCATTTTGGTCTTCAGCTGGCTAAAGGGAGAGGCTCTCCACCCCCCCAAGGACATTCCTGAGGGGAACTGAACAAAGGACAAAGACACTAGGGGGTGTGAGCGGCTACTGGACCTAGGCTAATTCTACAGCCTGTAAAAAGGAAAATATCCGAATCTGGTGAGGCTTTTATCTGTGTTAACTTTGAATAGACATAGACGTGCGTGTTTTATTTTATTTTACTAAGTAACTTGCTTTGTTCTGTCTGTCACTAATTGAACTCACTTAAATCCTATTTTCTGTCCTTATTAAAATCACTTTTTACTTATTAAGTTTCCTTGAGTACGAGTTAGTGCCTTGGGAAAGCGATCAGTGGTGCATATCTTTCTATCTTTGAAATAGAAAGCGAACTATTCATGAGTTTACCCTGTATAAGCTTTATACAGGGTAAAACGGATTTATTAAGGGTTTGAACCTCCTTGGAGTTGAGCAGCTGGGTGTCAAAGGCAAGAGCGCTTCCAGGGGCCTTACAGTGGTGAGTGGACTTGGTTCAGACCTGGGTCTGTGTTTGCAGCAGATCAGTGGAATCTGGCTCAAAACAGACAGGATTCGGGAGTCCCAAGCTGGAAAAGGCCTGGAAGCAGGGGCAGAAGCAGCCTTGGCACACCAGGTGGCAGCACCAAGCAGGTCTCTGTGGCCCCAACCTGTCACAATCATTTAGCATACATTTATTACAAGAGTTCTGAAGGACCTCAAATATGAAATTGCAGAACTACTAATTATTGTATGTTAGTATCATTTAAATCAGCTTCTATACAAGATGACTGGAGGATAACTAATGTGATACCAATTTTTTAAAAAGGCTCCAGAGGTGATCCTGGCAATTACAGGCTGGTAAGCCTAACTTCAGCACCAGGCAAACTGGTTGAAACTATTGTAAAGAACAGAATTATCAGACATATAGATAACACAATTTGTTGCGGAAGAGTCAATGTGGCTTTTGTAAAGGGAAATCATACCTCAACAATTTATTAGAATTATTTGAAGGGTCAACAAACATGTGGACAAGGGTGATCCAGTGGATATAGTGTACTTGGACTTTCAGAAAGCCTTTGACAAGGTCCCTCACCAGAGCATCTTAAGCAAAGGATAAGAGTGAAGATCTTCTCATGGATCAGTAACTGGTTAAAAGACAGAAAACAAAGGGTAGGAATAAATGGTTATTTTTCAGAATGGAGAGAGGTAAACAGTGGTGTCCCTCAGGAATTTGTATGGGGACAGTGCTATTCAACATATTCATAAATGACCTGGAAAAAGAGGTAAACAGTGAGATGGCAAAATTTGCAGACGATACAGTATTACTCAAGATAGCTAAGTCCAAAGAAGACAGAAAATAGTTACAAGGAGATCCCCAAAACTGGGTAACTGGACTACAAAATTGCAGATGAAATTCAATGTTGATAAATGCAAATAAATGAACACAGGAAAAAATAATCTCAACTATACTTACAAATCATTCGTCTAGATTAGCTGTTACCACTCAAGAAAGAGATCTTGGAGTCATTGTGCATAGTTCTCTGAAAACATCCGGTCAATGTGGAGTGGCAGTAAAAAAGAGCTACAAGAATGTTAGGAACCATTAGGAAAGGGATAAGAAGACAGAAAATATCATAATGCCACTATATACATTCATGGTACATCCATACCTTGAATACTGCATGCAATTCTGGTAATCCCATCTCAAAAAAGATATATTAGAATTGGAAAAGGTATGGAAAAGGACAACAAAAATGATTATGGGTATGGAACAGCTTCCATATGAAGAGAGATTCAAAAGACTGGGACTTTTCACAGCTTGGAAAAAAGATGATGGGGGAGGGGGGGAATATGATAGAGGTCTATAAAATCATGACTGGTGTGGAGAAAGTGAATAAGGTAGTGTTATTTACACCTTCATATAACATAGGAACCAAGGTTATCCAATGAAATTAATAGTCAGCAGGTTTAAAACAAACACAAGGAGCAGTCAACCTGTGGAACTCGTTGCCAGGGAATGTTGTGAATTCCAAAACTGTGACAGAGTTTTGGACTAGATGGGTTCATGGAGGATAGGTCCTTTGGTGGCTATTAGCAAAGATAGTCATGGATTCAATCCCATGCTCTGGCTGTCCCTAGCCTCTGACTGCCAGAAGCTGGGAATGGATGACGGGGGAGGTATCACTTGGTGATTTCCAGTTCTGTTTATTCCTTCTGAAGCATGTGGCATTGACCCATGATGGAAGACAGGATACTGTGCTAGATGAACCATTGGCCTGATCCAGTATGGCCATTCTTATGTTCAATTCCTGTGTTGCTATTAATGAGTGATGGGAAGGAACCTGTGAACTGTATTGGTGGATCCATGCACCTGTGCAGAACCCACAAAGAGTTAACAGGACTCTGTGTGATTTCAGGAGTGCACTTGTGTGCTGATCTGGGTTTTAAGGCCTAATCAGTTCCCACTGAAATTGAAAGTTCTGGGAATTGGTTGGGTCCTTAGGTGAAGTTCACACCCAGGCAGAAATAATATCTTATTACCTGGATCTTAAGGGGGGCAGAGGGCTTTGCACAGATGCTCTGTACCGGGTGAATATCATGTTTAAAGCATCCAACTGTTTCACAAACTGTTTTTGTATCTAATTAAACAATATTTTCTTGTAGTTTTGCATTTTGCATGTTTGCTCCACAAATTTTAAATGAGGCATTTTCCTAGTCATAGGAGGAGAGTTCAGCAGGGGGTGGGGGGAGAGTTCAGCACCTCTTGGCTACTTTCATCTTCTTGAGTGAGTCCTGGAGTGCTGAGCATATTTGAAAATCTGGCCCAGAATTCCTAGGCAGAAGGCAACCTGTAAGGTGCAGATTCACTAGAAAATTACAATTAGCAGGGATCATCGGCCTGCAGTTTCTCTCTCTGCTTAAAGTATCTTCCAACCTAAGCAACCAAATGGAATTCTCAGCAGTAGAGCTGGTGCTGGCCAAAATAAGATTAAAATGTTGCAATCCTGATTTCAGACTACATGAGGCAACTGCTCTCACACTGACAGGGAGTCTTCAACAGGCCTTGTGACATCGGGCACTGAGGGAGGAGTATTGATGTTTTTGCCAAACACTGCAAAAAATAAAAAAAGGGATGTACTGAAGACTTTTTAGAGGAAAAGGTCAATCTGAACAAGGTCTACAGTCAATAACAGTAGCTAAAAATTAACTGCTTAAGTGCCTTTGGATTTAACATGTAGAGCAGCGGTTCTCAAACTGTGGGTTGAGACCCCAAAGTGGGTCACAACCTTGTTTTAATGGGGTTTCCAGGGCTGGCTTAGACTTGCTGGGGGCCGGGGTCAAAGCCCAAGCCTGAGGGCTTCAGCCCTGGGTAGCAGGGCTCAGGATTTGGCTTCAGCTCTGGGCGGCAGGGCTCAGGTTAAGGCCCTTTGCCTGGGGCGGTGGAGCTCGGGCTTTGTCCCCTCCACCCAGGGCGGTGGGCTCGGGCGGGCTCAGGCTTCCGTCCCCTCCTCCTGAGATCGCGTAGTAATTTTTGTTGTGAGAAGGGTGTCACAGTGCAATGAAGTTTGAGAACCCTACGTAATAGAGAGTTTCAAAAGGCATTTATATGTAATTTACATAGGAGAATAATGGTAGGGGGAAAATACATGATGTCTGGTGCAGTATTAATTCCTTTTGAACCAAGTTAAAACCAGAAATAAAGTCAGGAGAGGATGATGAACTTGTCACATCATAATATTTATAATAAAAATATATATTCTTCACACAGCCATCTAATTAATTGATTCATCATCTAACCTTTACCTATAACTAGAAGATGGTGTATTTCACTCAAGCCATCATGGTGCCTACCAGTCAGTGACACACCCAGTAGTCATTGTAAGATAATTTTGCTACACTGTGCATGCTGAATGAGACACCTACCAATCTTTGTTATTAAAGAGATTTACATATCTAGTCCATCATGCATGATGCTAAATTTCACTCCTTTGTGCAGAAGGAATGTAAATCTCATCAAACCTTTTCTGAACAATTTTTTCAAGGCTCTAGCTTAGCTATGATTCTCTGGGTTGCTGTTTAAGAAGCTCAGTTTGATCCCAGAGTCTGCCTTTCACTCCCTTGATTAGCAGAGCCTGAGAGCGCTACCAAGCTGGCACATTTAGACCAAGTCCTGCCCTTTAACTGACCATCTCTGTTTAATTGCATTTTTCAGATATGGAAAATGAAAAAGAGCAAGACATTTGACAGGTTATTCAATGTTTATCCATGTAGATGATGATCAGTCCAAATGAGAAATCTGTCATAACATTGTAGATTTTTATATTAGAGTTCACCATAAAGATCCCTCTTCCATATTTCATTTCTCATTTCATAAAGTGAGGTAAACTACAAAACTGTTGCAGTGAGCACTATGGGTATGACTACACACTCGTGGCTGGCCTGTGCTAGCTGACTCAGGCTTGATGGGCTTGAGCTGCGGGGCTGTGTCATTGCTGTGTAGATTTTCCGGGATCAGGCTGTAGCCTGGGCTCTAGACCCTACAGGGTGGGAGGGTCCCTGGGCTTGGGCTCCAGCCTGAGCCCAGAAGTTTGCACAGCAATGAAACAGCCCTACAGCCCTGCAGCCCGAGCCCCACGAGCTTGAGTCAGCTGCCACGGGCCAGCCGCAGGTTTTTCTTTGCTGTGTAGACTATGAGCACAGGGGGGCTGTCTCACAAGCACTGTAGTACATAGCCCATACTAAATTTAGAACCCTAATACTACCAAACTATAAAACTGCCTCTTTAAATACAAGGTGAATGTGAAGCATGGTCTTAGTGAATGCTGCATGATTGACAGAGAAATAGGGAGTCTTTAAAAATGGTAATCTATTTATATTAGACTAGAAATACAAAATAATGCTAAGCAGTTTGTCAGACAGACCAGTTTGTCAGAAGTGGTCTTCATGTCTAGTGTGGGCTTTGGTACTGCTTTATGGAATGAGCACAACACCCAGTGGTTAATAGCAGTGATGTTGATCAGCACCAGGGATCAGCACCAGCCCCTGCAATAACCTGAGAGTGAGATTGGCATGGGAAGAATCATGTCATACTTTCTCATTCCCCAGAATTCTGCACTACAAAGTAATGTTGAAAGTACACAGCTCTGATAAATCTTGAGTTTGGTTTTGGTTTTGTATGTTGATGATTTCCAGACTGTATTTAAGCTCCTGAAGGTGTTCCTGGCTTTATTGATTTTGTTCTGGATGTCCTGGCTTGTTCTACCATCCTGGCTGATGGTGCTGCCCAAGTATGTGAATGTTTCTAAATTGGTGAGAACATAATCTTCTATCCGTACTGGTGATGGAGAGGCAATATTAAAGGTCATGATATCTGTCTTATTGCAGTTGATTTTCAGTCCAATTTTCTGGCTGAAATGCATTGAGTCAAGTTGTTTTTTCTTGTGTATGGTGTTGGGTATGTAATAGGAGAGCAAAATCATCTGCGAAGTCCAGGTCTTCAAGAGATGAGAAGGTTGTCCATTTAATGCTTTTTGGCATGTCGTCTGTTTGTGTGCTGCATTACGCAGTTGATGGCAATGCTGAAGAGGATTGCAGACATGACACACCCCTGACATACTCCTATTTTGACTTCAAAACTGAGCTCACTATGATCAACACTGCATGTAAAGTTGAAATAAAAGCTTTTGATGATGTTGATTATATGGAAAGGGATTCCATATGCCTGCAGAATGTGCCATAGGCTGGTCCTGTGAATGCTATCAAAAGCCTTCTCAAAGTCTATGTAATGTATGTAGAGTTGCCGTTGCCATTCTAAGCGTTCTTCTACTATGTTTCATAGAGTGAAGATCTGGTCTGTGCATCCACGCCCTTTCCGAAAACCAGCTTGCTCTTTTCTGAGAACGCTATTGGCTGCCTCTGATATACCCTGGACTATGATCTTACACAATACTTTGCTTGGCATAGATAAAAGTGTGATACCATGCCAGTTATTACAATCACTGAGAGTTCCTTTCTTTGGTATCTTCACTATAATCCCAGTGGTCCACTCATCTGGCACTTTTTCCCTTTCCCAGACTGATGTAAATAGAGGGGCCAGGATAGATGCTGCTAACTCAAGATTTACCTTGAACAATTCTGCGTTCAAGTTATCCTTTCCAGGAGCTTTTCTATTTTTTAAGGATTTGATGGCTTGAATGATCTCTTCCTTAGTTGGGGTGTCTATGTTGATATCAAGATCTTCTGCCTCCTGGATGTTTGTTTCCTCTTTAGGTGGCTCCCTGTTCAGCAATTCTTTGAAATGCTCTGTTCAGCGCATTTCTTGTTCTTTTTCTGTTGTTAGTAGGTTTGTTTCTGATGAGAGTGTTTGTTGTTATCTGCCATTTACCACTCATAAGCTGCATCATTTTGTAGATGGTTCCTTGTTCACCATGAGCTGCTGCATTCTCTGCTTGTGTTGACAGATTATCAATATAATGCCGTTTGTCCTCTCTCACAAGGTGTTTGACCTCCTGGTGTGCCTTTCTATATTGCTCGTGGTATTTGTCCTTTAGCTTCTGGGATTTTGTGTCTAAAACTTTTTTCTTTGGGACTCGTCTGGGTTCTATGGCGTTCCATGTGCTGGATGTAACCCACTTCTTTCTTCTCTTCTACCTGTAGCCTAGACAGGCTTCACTGCTCTGTTTATAAATTACTGTTACTTTGTCCCACTTCTTATTGATCTCCTCATCTGCATTCCCCTCCTCTTCATCAAGGTCTGCAAGTACTTGAAACCTGTTCTTTACCTGCAGAATGAAGGCTTTCTGTATTTCAGGGGACTTTAGCTTGTCAGTGTCATAATGTCTATATCCCTTTTTGGTGGACCCACACTTCTCAGTTTTGGCTTGATGGAGGCTGTCACAAGTTGGTGGTTGCTGCCAACATCTGCACCCCTTCTCACGTTTACATCTGTCAGTGAGCGCCGCCATTTATTGATCATGATATGGTCAACCTGGTTCTTATCTCTGCCATTTGGAGAACACCATGTCAGCTTGTGAATTTCACGATGTTGAAATAGGGTTCTGCCGATTACTAGATCATTCATATTACAGAAATAAACAAGCCTCTCTCCGTTTTCATTCATGGTGCCACACCCATGTCTTCCTCAGAATGGCTCCCTGTAATCCCCAGTATCATCAACCATACATATATGGTTGTGATATTTTATACAAAGCATACCATGTAAGGTAGGATATGACAGGTCATGATCTGCTGAAACCCATTGTTTTGTCTAAATATGTATATCATTAATGTGTATAAAGTTATGAGATTTTGCTGTATGATTGTTACTGAAATATGCTATAAATTTGCTAGTGACATACAAAGGACCCACACTCAGGAAGGTGCTCCATGACCATTAATCAGCAGAGGAGTTGTGATCAAGGGATTTACAATTCAATGACAGTTGCCCAAGTCCACAGAATAAGGGTTTAGTCGATCACTGTGACTCAGCAATGCCCACCAAGACATGTCTAGGCAAGTGTCTTCCAGGCACATGGACTGAGGGTAAAAATAAGGAACAGTTGCAGCATGTCTTGGCTTTTCTCCTCCCCCACCTATGCTGGAAGCTTCAGGAATGCTGAGAAGAAGACAACTTCACTAGAGGAGACTGGTCCAGGCTTAAGGGGAAGCCTGTGTATTAAGAACTGTAACATCCAGCGGGGTGAGAAAATTGCTGATCTAAATACTGCCTAGTGTAAAAAGGTTTAAGATTTAGATTGTGCTTTTTTCTTTTATTTTCTTGGGTAACTTCCCTTTTTTGCCTAACCTTATAATGACTCAAAATCTATCTTTCTGTAGTTCATAAATCTGTTTTATACTTTACATAGAACAGCGTGGTTTGGTTGAAGTGCTTGGGAAATCTCAGCTCAGTTATAAAGGCTTGTGCATGTCCTCGCCACATTGAGGGGTGGGAGCGGACTGGGTAATAAACTTGCACTGGTCAGGCTTCTGGCCAGGGCAAGACGGTACAGTTCTGGGGTGTAAGGCTGGGGATCTGGGGGGAATTGGTGGAAGCCTCCCTATTGTTAGTGGTTAAGAGAAGCATTCATGTAACTCAGTTGGGTATGTCCCTACCTGTGGATGTCTGTGTAAGTGCAGTACCTGCCAGAGGTTGGCAGCTTGTCACATCATCACAGTGTGAGAGGGAGCCCAGGTTGGTGGGACAGAGGGCTCAGCGGTACCCCAGTTCCAGGCTGCACACCAGGGACCCCATCACACTCCCCTCTCTCCACCCTCTCTTCCCATCCTGTGCAAATGAGAAGGCATTTACACACAGACACACAGACACACACACACACCCCAGCTCAATCCCATTGATCTCCCTAGATAAGAGTTCATTGTGGCATTTGGCCCTTGATGTGTTTGGCCAAATGCCACAATGAGTTTCCTGCCCACCCAGTCCCCATGCAAATATGCACGCCACAGGAACCATGCAGCTGTGCTGCCCTACTACAGCTGGTCTCATAACCCCCAGTGTGTGGGGCAAGCCTCCTTGCCCAGCACTCAGGGTCTGTGGCAGGAGCCCTATCTAGGGGTTAGAGTTTGTGGCAGCAGCCCTGCCTGGAGGTATGGAGGTAGGGGAACCTGGGTTCTTCCACCACAGGGTTCTGACCCAAGGGCCCTCTTGAGCACCATAAGGCAGACATCCACTACTTCTGATTAGGCTAAAGTTCTTCTCCGGGTTTCTTTCTACCACTTTGCCTCCCTTTGGGAGGCATTGTGGTTTGTAGTTGTCCCACACAATCTGGTCCTCAGGTCTCAGCAGGCTGGGGAGTCCTGGTTCCGTGCAGCAGATCTCTCCCTGAGAATGCCTTCCTGGCATAGTCCCTCTGTAGCTATGAGCACAGATCTGCCTCTCTCCACCTGCTGCCCTCCTGTGCTGTAGAGACTCCCTTTTAAATCCCTCCTCCAACTGGAGCATCCCAGCAGGTCTCTGGGGGCAGGACTTCCCGGGCCAGAGTTGTTCCTGCAGCCTTATCTCTTCAGTGTGAGGTTCATCCACACCATCACATACATACACACATCCTAAAGTCTGGTGCTGGGGTGTCCAAATCCAAGTCTTGCCATCCCCCATCCCAGGTAAAGAAACCAGCATTCTGGTGTTTATTCCCTGGCCTGTGGTTTACCTAGAAGGCATATGACTATAAGGCCAAATACCACCTCACAATCCGGGGGTTGATGTCTATGAAATCAAGCAAGTGGAGGGGTGCACGATCAGTTATCAAGAGGAAGGTAAATCCCACAATACTGCAATACTTTTACTTCCCATTTCACCACCAAGGTCTCTTGTCCTATAGTCAATTAGGCCTTCTCCCTGGGAAACAGTTTCTAGCTGATGTAGAGTATCAGACATTCTTATCCCCTCAGAGTCTTGGGACACTACTGCCCCCCTAGCCACATGTCTGAAGTATTGGTGTGGAGTATAAACCATTGTCTGAAGTCTGGATGGAAGAGGACTGATTCACTGTTCAGAAGGTCTTTCAAGGCACTAGAGGCTCTGTCACAGACTTAGACCAAGTAACCTTCTTGGGGCTAGAGTTCTTCACCATGTCAGTGAGAGGTGTGGCTATTGTGGTGAAGCTGGGTATGAACCATCCATAGTAGTCGTCCAGACCCAGAAATTGTCTAACTTGTTTCTTTGTTGATGGAATAGAACAGTCCTTAGAGGCCTGGACCTTGCCTTTTAAAGGTGCTTCCAAGGGTGTGTCCTAGATATGTAATTTCATGAAACCGCAACCAGTACATGGCTGGATTCATCATGAGGCTGGCTTCCTCAAGAATCTGAAGCACCACTGATATATGCTCAAGGTGTTTCTCCCAATTGCAACTGCAAATGATAAATAGTCTATGTAGGCTTCTGTATGCTGGCCATATGGTAGCAGGAAGATGGCTGCAGCCCCAAGAAGGCCAAAGAGCGCAGTCTTGAAGTGATATAGGCTGAAAGGTGTAGCAAATGCCTTTTTTTCTTGAGAATCCCTTGTCAGAAGGATCTTCCAGTAGCCCTTGGTCATATCTAGGTTTAAGATGTATTTTGTGTCCCCCAATCACTCCCAAAACTTGTCAATTTGACGTATGCAATATGTGTCAAATGGGGATATTGATTTCCCTTCCTAAAGTGGATACAAAACCAAGTCATCCCATCCATTTTGAGCACCAGGACCAGGGCAGGGGATGGTGGCTTTCACGGACCTTGCTCCAGTGCTCTCTTGTAGTGACAAATCAGCCATGTTTTTCCAGGTCATGATGAGAACACAAAAGGGAAAGACTGGATTGCCTGCAGCATCTGATGCTGTTGGGCCAGATGCAGACTTTCCCCGAGGGGAATTGTGTCTGAGTCCTGGGATAATGGCGTCTGGGGGATTGGGGGGCAGGGAAGGGTGCTATGAACAAGCTGTCACAGTCCCACCAGGCTTTAAGAAGGCTTATGGGATAAATCTGGGTCTCCTTCCTCTTCCTGGGTTGTCAAATCTCATAATCCACTGCTCCGACCCAGCGTACCTAAAAGGGCCCTCGGCATCTAGCCACTAACTTTGACTCCAAGCCAGGAAGTAGCAGCAGTACTCTGTCATTGGGTTGGAATTCACATACACAGGCACCCTTGTCATAGGCTTGCTTGTGACATTCTTGGGCCCTTAAGAAGTTTTCCTTTGCAAAAGCTCCTATTCTCTTCAGGCCCTCTGATAGCTGGAGAACATATTGTACTACCTTGGTGCCTCTGGGCTCTTGCTCCTCTAGGTTTCTCACACTAGGTGTAGCATGCTCTGGAGTTGCTTCCCATACAATAACTTGAAGGGTGAGAACCCCGCCAAGGCCTGGGAAACCTTGCACACTACAGATAGGAGGGTCAGTAACAAGCAATTCCAGTGGTGAGGGTCTTCAGCCAGGAACTTTCTTAGCATCCCTTTAGGGTCCCATTGAAGGGTTTGACTAGGTCATCTGGTTGGGGTGGTAGCCAGAGGTTCTCAGAGATTTGATTTTCAGCAGCTCGCACAAATTCTTCATCAGTTGTGACATGGAGTTCATCCTCTGGTCTGTTATTATTTCCTTGGGGATCCCCATTCTCATGAAGATCTTCTTCGCTTCCATAGCTATGGTTGCTGCTTTGGTTGTAGGAAGAGGAATAGCCTCGGGGTACTGTGTTGCATATTTACAATGATCAACGTTGGTGCTCTTCTCTAGCAGCCCTGTCAAATCCGTACCTATTATTTCAAAGGGGGTGTCTACTATCAGTATGGGTATTGGGGGGAAGGGAACCTTGGATTGTTCTTGGTCCTTTCAGCTGACCCACCAGGCAGGACATGCAGTAATCCCTTACCTTCTTATGGATGCTTGGCTAATAGAACTGGCAGGTAATTCTCTCCAGGGTTTTCTCCCTCCCCAGGTGGTTGGCACATGGTACTGAGAGTTCGAGCTGGAATAACTCCTTCTGAAAGGGCTGGAGTACCAGGAGTTAGCCCTGGATTTTGTTGGTCTGGGGGTAACCCCATACCAGCCAGTAGAGGCATTCCTCTCCCAGCTCAAAGCATGACCATTGTCTTACCCTCTGTGGGTTGACTGCCTCCCTTTGACAGCAGCCAGCTGTTCATATGCCCAGCTCAAGGTGGGATCTCTCTTCTCTTCCCCTATGAAATCCTTGATCTGGGTCAACCATTCTGTACCCATGGGGCTTTGAGTTCATTGGTTCGGCTGGTCTTTCAGGGGCCCTTCTGCAAGCTATGAAGTCCCCTCCCCCAGATTTTCTTGCACACCTGTGTCAGCCAGTTCCATGGACCCGGTTTCTTCTCTGGTCTCAGAAGCCTAGTCATTCGCCCTGGCCAGATCTTTCTTCCACACCTGCAACACTTTGCCAAAGTACTTCCAAACCACCATCCCCACAAGGAGAGTCTCCATGTAGTTCCCTATTGTCAGCTGTATCTCTTTTGTGGGATACAGGCACATGTCCTCATGTATACACTGTAGGAAGATCATGATGGATGGTGTCCCATAACCCTATACTGCTTTGCAGTGGCACAACAATTTTTCTCTACGCAAAAGAATAAATGGACATAAATCTGACATCAGGAATCATAACATTCAAAAACCAGTAGGAGAACACTTCAACCTCCCTAATCACTCATCAGTGACAGACTTGAGGGTAGCAGTGTTGTGACAGATTAACTCCAAAAGCAGACTTCAAAGAGAAACTGTTGAACTCGAATTGATATGCAAACTAGGTTGCATTACCTCAGGATTAAATAAAGACTTGGAATGGCCCGGCCATTACGTTAATTGAATCTATTTCCCTTAAGTTAACGATCCTCATTCACACCTGTGTGACCATTTTGTTTATCACTTCAAAGGTTTTTCTTCCCCTGCTTTTATGGTTCCTCTCAACTAATTAGCCTCTTAAGGTTGGTCTATGCACCTCCACCTTATCATTTTTCTCTGACTGTATAAATATCTGTCTACTGTATGTTTCATTCCATGCATCCGATGAAGTGGGTATTAACCCACGAAAGCTTATGTTGAAATAAATTTGTTAGTCTCTAAGGTGCTACAAGTTTTTCTTTCTTATTTTCGTTTTGCTGACACAGACTAACATGGCTACTACACTGAAACAACAATTATAGAAATCTAACACTAGGTTACATTGTCATTTTCTCACTGGATGGGGATATTCCTGCTCTAATGAGCATGCTCACAGAGGAATTCTAGCTGAATCACCCAGAATGCTTGCAGAGATTTCCATTGCCATGTGGCCCACATGTACCCCTCATTGCTACCGATGTGGGCTGTGGGACATAAGACACAAAACAACACTCCAGCAATAAGCTAAAAGAGCAATGAACTACAGCTAAAATAATTTAAGTTTTTCAGAGACTGATAAAAAGTTGATTTATTAGTAAATCTTGCAGTGTCTCAAAAGCACCATCTCTATCTGAGCTGGTATGGAATTTCTATGCTAGTCCAAAGTTCTATCAAAAGTGTGAATTTAAAATGGAGAGAGTTAGTGGATCATTGGCACATCTCTAATTCTGCTCTAAGAGTCCGGAGCTCTGCGAACCTTTGCTTAGCTGCCTCTTTTGCAACCGGATGACAAGGACACATCCAAAAGACAAATTGGACGAGAAATACACAGACAGCTCTAGAAAATAGCATCAAAACAGAGTTTCAAATGAGGTCCACATGCTCACTCACAGCGATCAAGTGAAAGAAGCTTTTATACAGCATAAGTGACTCAAAAGCAAGTGACAAGTAAGAAAATATAGACCGACAACACTTTCTGAAGGCACCTCAGGCATTTTACAGTATTGCCAATAAACCAATAAAAATAATTGTAGGAAAAGCTGAAGTTGTAAATTCTGTTCTTAAAAGCAGCCAAAGCGTCCTAGATATGTGATGCACAAGAGCAAAATATTCTGCATTCAATGGTAGAAGCATGCTAGCTAAACGATAAAGCACTAAAGATGATATTCTTGCTGAAGGATGTTAAAAAATGAAGCCAAAATTAAGTGTTGAATCATTTGAGGTAAACTTACATGTTACTAAGTAACAAGGTGTGAGAGCTCTTCGATATGCATTCAGTATGGTATGATGAGACAGGTGTGATAAAGTCAGATCACGCAGCTGTAAGAGAGTGGACCTGTTGGGTTCTGGGAAGTGGGGCGGGCGCAAGCCCACCCATGGCTAAAGGACCCTCCCTCAGCCTATGGGATGGATCCACTGAGCCCAGGACATAAATAAGTACGGGGAACAACAGAAAAAATAACAAGGACAGGTGTGAGGGTCAAAGGGTCAAAAATAGGGAACCTGAAGGGGACACCAAGCAGAGAACAGCACCCACTGCTCCTTGTCAAGGGAGTCAGCGGATGCCCCCCAGAGGACCTCTGCCCGGATATGTAAGAAAGTGGAGGAAGGCAGGTATGTCAGCCTTAGAATGTTAAAGGCCCTTTTCCTCATGATCTGAAAAGAGGTTACCTCAGGTCAACTAGGGACACCTGGAGTCCAATTAAGGGCTGCCTGTGACCTTCAAAAATCCCTTTTCTGACAAGAGAGAAGGAGGAGAGACAAGCTGCAGCAGGGCTTGTGTAGCAGGGAGAAAAGCCGTCTTTTTCTGGGTGAAAGGCTGCTCTCCTCCCTATAGGGGAAGCAACTGAGCTAACTGCCTGTTTGGGGCAGGACTGGCACCCTGGAGCCAGCAGCATAACAAGGCAACAGCCCCAGAGAGGGGAAAGGTAGTTCCTTTTTGTGTTATGAATTGGTTTCTTTGGTGTGGCTGAAGAGTGCTGCTTGGGCCTATGCTGAGGCCCATCTTTTAAACAGTGAAAAATAAAACCTGAGTGAGGAAAAAATTCTCTCTGGGGTGGAACTGATTTACTCCCAGCCAACCCTCTTCCACCCAGTGCCAGAGGGGGAAACACTGAGCCTGGTGAGGTGAAGGAGGTGCCTTGCCACACAGTTTAGTTCTCATTAATAAAATTCAGGCTACAGAATTCTGCAGAAGCTAGAGGCAATTTGGAGAGAACACGAAAGACCAGTCAACAATGTTCCAATGAAGTGGGTATTCACCCACGAAAGCTTATGCTCCAATACTTCTGTTAGTCTGTAAGATGCCACAGGATCCTTTGTTGCTTCTACAGATCCAGACTAACACGGCTACCCCTCTGATAAATGAATTATAATAACTCAGTATAGCAGAGATCAAACATGGACAAGAGTGAATCTGCATATTAAGCATTGGTTGCAGTCTGAAAGTTTTCCAAAGATCACAAGAGGAAGGTTTACTGGTAGCAACACAATTCTGAAATTGCCACACCTTTTCAACCATCCGTCATTGAGGACATCCCTCATTCCACACATATTTGGTGCCCCAAAATGAAAAGTCTTGAAACTGAAGTGTATAGAATGTTATTCACCCTAAAGGAATGACTCCCATAGCATTTTAAGTTTCCTGTATAAATAATTTTGTTGTGGCCCTCATTCTGGGCCTTTGTCACATGTCGGGTACGTCTACACAGCAAAGAAAGCCATGGCCCATTCCAGCAGCCTCGGTCTGTGGGTCTATGGGGCTGTTTCATTGCTATATAGACGTCTGAACCCTGAAGTCTAAATAGCAATGAAACAGCCCTGCAGCCTGAGCCCTGTGAGCCTGAATCAGTTGGCACGGGCCAGCCACGCATTTTTCTTTGCTGCATAGACATACCCATTGTGTCCCACATTTGGGTTTTGGCAAGCCAAGAGGTATGGAAGTGGCATCTTTGAATAAAAAATAACTCCAAGATTCCAGGGTTGTAGGTAAGAGGACTGTTCTAATTGGACTTTTCTCAGAAATCCTTTATGGCTGGTGAACGTAGTTCTTGTGAAAGATGCCAGACTGACAGTCCTTGAAACTAAAGCCCTCTGTAGCCCATATTGTGAGTGGTGCCTGCCGCGTTGCAGAGGAAGACGCTTCCATTGCTTGTGTGGCAGTGTGGGAGCTGCTTACAATAGCTCTCTCTGAACTCTATGCACTCCATGTGCCCTGCTCACTCTTCCTCCTCAAAAGGAGATTAGGAGTGTAGGGGAGGAGGTGGGGTCATTGGGTCAGCAAACCTGGGGCCTCCTTAATGGGTGGCCAAATTTTTGTTGCTAGTGGATCTTGGATCTCTCTAGTGCTCCACCAGAGATGGTGGGGCTCCCTGTTCTTTACCGCGTCTAGGGCTTAAAAGCCACAATATGTTCCCCACTCCTGCAAAACTGGCACAGGCATCAATACTGCAATCTTCTCAAAGGCCCAGTTATCAGCCCCCCACCACCCAACCCCCACAGCAGAGACAGAATTCCTCTGCCACTGTGCTCCAATCTGGACTTGGAAGGATCACCTCTATGGATGAGGTTCGGTATCCACATTCCCATCCAATTCTTGGCCTCTTATCCACAGTGAAGCTTCTTTGTGGTGTGGTCCCCTAGGAATTAGAGTGAAACCAGAAAACAAATTATAACAGCCATCAAGATTATAACAATTTTCAGGCTCTGGGCTGGATTCAAACCAGTATCCTAATTCATGCAGCCCCTGGGAGCGACTGGGTTGTGGAAACCTGACTCACATTATCGTACACTTAATTCACAAGAAAATGTCAGTCAGAGTCAGTGAGATTATTCGCAGGAGTGAGTGCTCAGCGACTTGAATAAGGGTTCCATAATGGAAGTCTTAGGAAGCTGCAAAGAGTGTGCCCTCTTCCCAGCTGTCTTCTGACTGGCTATACTTCCCCCCTTTTTTCTTTGCCTCAACCCCATCCCCTATTTTCTTTTCTTGACAGAACAGAAGGGCCCTGATAGAGTTATAAAATCTTGTAGCTTTACATCATGAGAAGCAGACTTTGAGTACTTTAAAATAAGATTTTATGGTAATTTCAGATGCTTGAAATTGAAATACTGATCTTTGGGAAGAAAGGGTTTCATTATCTTTTAATTTCAAGATGAATGAATGTCATTTTTTAGTCAATGTCTTTTTTTCAGCACTCTTGATAACATTTCCACAGCACATTGCCTTCTGGGAAAGGACTGAGATTCTCTTTCACACATATTATTCTGTTTGAAATTTCTGTTTTAAGAGAATGAATATGAATTTAAGCGTATTTTTAACATAAACTTGCTCTCCTTAGCAGTCTGCTAGCATAACCTCCTAGCAGTTTGATACTGTAAAAATCTGAGCCTTTAAAATGGTCCTTATCATTGCATACAATATTTAAGAAATTCAAATATTTGAATTATTAGTAGGCTAATCTGACAGAATATTCAAATATCAGAATATTAATGTAACACAGCACTTACTGTGTTTTTGATGGAAAGAATAATTTTGATATAATTTCATATTGTAGATGTACCCTAAGTTATTTGCAAAAAAACCCTGGAGTTTTCAGGTACCTAAGTAGCCCTTGGAATCACGGTTTCTGCTGCATTATGGGGGTGAGGCTGGGCAGGGACCTGTGAGGCACTGATACATGCAATGTTCTGATGTCGTTCAGTACTAGGTATACTGTAAAGCTATTTTAGTACCAAGGAGGCTGGCAACATTCATGTTGACTCCAGAAAGGCTTCTACACGCAAATGCTGAACTCTGCTCTCTGCGAATATTCAGATTCACATCTTCTTGCGTCAATTACAAAAATAAAATTTTTACTCCCATGTGTGCTGCAGAGCCAATGTAGCCATAAGGCAGTGAGTCGTATTGTATTTCATCTTGTGCATTATCAACACAAAAGTTTACTTAATTCTAATCACTTACATCTGTGCAATGTTGACTGCAATGGCTTTGCACAGGAGTCACTGAAACTATAAACTGAGGACTATGATAGCTCAGTGGTTTGAGCATTGGCCTGCTAAACCCAGGGTTGTGAGTTCAGTCCTTGAGGGGGCCATTTAGGGATCTGAGGCAAAAATTGGGGATTGGTCCTGCTTTGAGCAGGGGGTTGGACTAGATGACCTTGCAACCCTGATATTCTATGATTAGTCTAACTGATGGCATAATTGGCCAGCAGAATCTTTATCACTGGTGATTATGTTTGAGAAGGAAAGTCCTCAGGACCCAGGTGGAGTTTGCAGGGCAGGTACTTAGACCCACTCAGTTCTAATACTAACATGTTCTCACATATTGTGTCAAGTCACTTAAGTAACATTGGTTAGATTTAAGATTTTAATGTATATTCTTTGTTATTAACTCTTGAATACAACAATTGAAACAAATGTAGAAAAATCTAGATTACTTTCTATCATGTTTTTGCCGTTCACCAAGCTTGGAATAGATCATTTACCATTGGAAACATCCTACTGGAGCAAGGCCCCATGAGTTTATACTGCACCTGCCTGGGGTCTAGAGGTGTTACCTCACCACAAATAATAGACTAGAAACTAACTTTAAACAGGAGTGAAAGTAACACTTTCAAGACACTTTCAAAGTACTGCTAATCCCAAATATTCAGAAATCATGAATCAGGCTCACCAAAAATCATAAGATTGGCTTTAAAATCATGAGATTATGTAAAAATAACAGATTTGGGGTTGTTTTTATTTCCCTTCTGCTTTTAAGCCTCTAGGGTGCACTGGGGTCACATTTTGAAGCTTTCTCCACAGCCACAAGGACTAGAAACTTCATTTTTCTTTAAGAATGAAGGCTGAAATCATCACATATCTACTTGACTCCAGGAGCTGGGGCTTTAAGGAAAACAATTATCATGAAACTCATGACAAAATCATGAGCTTTGGCAACACTGCTTTTACTTCTGTTTGAAGGCTAGTTACTTTCCAGAAGGCTCTTAAACACAACACTACAGCGATTGAGTTGCAGTTCTCACAGGAGAATATTTAAAACCAAACATCAAGAAAATTCTATATTTAAAGCTGAGAAAAAAACGGAGACTTCTGAGGTATATCAGGGCCACTGCAGGCAGGAAAGGAACATAAACAGACACAGGAGCTCTGGGCAGCTCTTCCTTTAGAAAGAAAGTTGGAGGGTCAAATCTTTTAGTCCTTAATCAACTAAAACTTCTATTGCCATCAGTGCCTCCACTCATAGATATAAACATCACAGTGACTATGTGATAACGTGTGGTCAATAACTATACCCTTCATACTTAAATATCTGAACTATCTTATCCAGAATTACACCTATTATATGCATTGGTTTAGGGACTGGATTTTCTGGCGTATACTGAACAGTGCTGAGCACACATGGTGCCCAGTGAATAATCCAAATCATGACCATAATCATTGACTTTATGGACTCTGTGGATGCAGTTTCTGTTCTTTGTTCTGGAATTGGCCTGAATACAGCTGAAACCCTAAGAATTTGAGGCATAAACATATCTGATACTTGCATGACACGTTCTCATTCCTTCCTTTTCTCAAACTCAGAACAAAAAATGACTGAACAAAATGGTTTTCAGTTAAAATGGAAAATTGCACAGCAGCCATTTCTGTACAACCCAGCATGAGGCAGAACCTGCCATCCCTTGGGAGTTAAGTGATCTCCTCTCATCTGACTCTCATTCTCCATCCTTTTCATGCTGTCAACCAAGACAGCCATCCTGGGACCATTTGCTGGAGTCTCAGAAAACTGGCTGCCTTGGTTTTGCTCCCATCTATCAGGGTCCTCTTTTTTTTTTTTTTTTTTTTGCAGCATGCAGCAGAGAGCGAATGGTTGGTGTGCTGGATAGGGAGCTAGCTCTGAAAGACCTGGCTTCTACTCCCTCCATGGACTTCCTGTCTGACCCCAGGTCAGTGCTTTAAGGACAGAATTTCAAAGGTTTTTAGGCACCCAAAGATGCAGCTTGATATCTAGTTGGGTTTACAAAGCACCAAACCCTCTAAGTGCATTTGAAAATCTCACTGGATGCCTAAATACTTTTGAAAATCTGGCCTTTAGTCTGTGTGTGCCTCAGTGCCCCATCTGTACAATGGGGATAACAGCATTGCTCTACCTCACCAAAGGGCTGGGAGGAGAAATAGGTGCAGCCTCAGATACCATGGTGATGGGGCCACATAAGTACCACAGAGAGTGGGAACTTCTCTGTACATTGCTAGCCCTTCCCTGGGTTTGACCCCCTTCTTTTCACCTGTGCCCCCCGCAACCTCCCCCTTTTCTGAATTTAACCTAGGCTCAGTGCTTTGCTGTATTTTTTCTTATTTCCCCCACCCCACTGCCCCCTCTCTCTAAAACAAACCCTCCTCCCTCTCCCCTCTCCACAGAGGGATTCCTCTTTTACAGGCTAAACTTCCATATCCTTAATTTAATCACCAGCTCCTTATCTTAATCACCCTGCCTCTGTTTGTAAACAAAATACTGACTCCCTGCCCCAGGGGCACCTCTCCTCTGCAGAACTTACATTTCACACTAATGATGTGATGTAGTTAAGAGCTCCACCTGGAAGCTTTCACGCCTCCTGTATGAAACTTGGGGAGGGGGGGAATGACTTCGGCCTTCCCCTGCACCTCCTAAGTGGCGCCCTTGCATCTAGCCCAGTATCCTGTCTTCCGGCAGTGGCTAGTGACATATGCTTCCGAGGGAATGAACAGAACAGGGTAATTTATCAAGTGATCCGTCCCCTGTCATCCAGTCCCAGCTTTTGGCAGTCAGAGGTTTAGAGACACCCAGAGCACGGGGTTGCATCCGTGATTATCTTGGCTAATAGCCATTGATGCACCTATCCTCCAGGCACTTATCTAATTCTTTTTTAACCCAATTATACATTTGGCCTACACAACATCTCTTGGCTGTGAATTCCACAGGTTGACTGTGCATTGGGTGAAAAAGCATTTCCTTATGTTTGTTTTAAATCTGCTGCCTATTAATTTCATTGGGTGACTCCTGGTTCCTGTGTAAATAACTCACTTTCTCCACACTATGAATGAATTTATACACCTCAATTCCCCATCCCCCAACCTTAGTTATCTCTTTTCTAAGCTTTTTAATGTTTCCTTACATGGAAGCCGTTCCATAGCCTTAATCATTTTTGTTGCCCTTCTCTGTACCTGTTCCAATTCTAATATATCCTTTTTGAGATGGGGTGACCAGAACTGCACACAGTATTCAAGGTGTGGACATACAATGGATTTATTTAGTGGCAATATGATATTTTCTGTCTTCTTATCTATCCTTTCCTAATGGTTCCTAACATTCGGTTAGCATTTTTGACTGTTGCTGCACATTGAGCAGATGTTTTCAGAAAATTATCCACAATGACTCCAAGATCTTTCTTGAGTGGTATAAGCTACAAAAGTAGACTATAAAGAAATTAGAAGTGATGGAATGGATAAAACAGAATCTGTTTGGGTCAAAATCACTTTGGGGAAGAAAGGTAACAGGCTTCACTGGGATAGTGCTTGGAGTCTGCTACAGACACTCAAGATCCAGTTTTGATATGAATAGCGACCGCTTTGTTTATTTCATTGAAAATAATACTGCTGGGACTTGTGTGATTATGGAAGACTGTGGAAGACAGTCAGCAGGAGGCACTACTAGCAGTGACTGAACCCTGTGAAAATTGGTGGAGAGCATGGGCACATGGTTGCCCTGATACAAGGGGAGTTTAAGAAACTGTTGAGGACTGTACAGGACAGCATAAGGTGGTCACCCTTATACAAGGGGAGTGCAAAAGGCCACAGCAGGGCAGAAAAAATGGTAAAGAGACAATGGAACCACAGTATGCGGAAGCTTTATTTGCAGAGGGCACTTATATCCTCCCAGGCTGGTCTCCAGAGTTGGCACCCCTGCAGAAGAGGACTGACAAACAGCAGGAATGGATCCAGGCCCTGCTGAGGCAGGTGCTGGAGAAGCAGCAGAGACAAGGGGTTCCTGCAAAATTATTTGATACAGCTGGCTGAACAGCAGCAGTATTTATTTAAGCTCCTACAGGAGGAAATTGGCAGAGGCTGCAAAGAATAAGAGGGGAAGATAGGTACGAGGGCCAGGAGGCCAGAGACCCAACAAAGGGAGTGCTGTGCCTGCAGGTGACAGGCACTTCTAAAAAGAGAGTGCCCCTACCTGTACAGGGACAAGAAGCCTCAACCAGAAGGCAGAAAAAGAAGGAAGCGCAAAAGAACCCATCCTGCGGGGAGAACAGGAGAGGCAGTGTTTTACCTGCAGTGAGCCGAGACACCTAAGAAGAAGATGCCCATATATGAGCTGCAGAGTGAAAGCTAACCCAGGAGGGGTGACTAGAGTAGAGAAGGCTGAAGTGTGGCCTTCTGAAATGAGAAGACAATGGGTTTTTTTCAGGTGCTGCGAAAGAAAGAGCAGGGTAGCAAAGGGGAAGGCACTGGCCCCAGAGAGGTAGGAAAAAAGGAGGGGGTGTCTGGGGACTGGAATACGCCAGAGACCTCCAAGATAGATGTAGCAGTGATGATCATGGAACTGGCAGGGGATTAACACATACACCCAGCAGTGGCTAGCAGATAAAACAACTGAGACAGAGAATGCCCAGTGAGACTGAGGTACGAACACTGAAGGGAATTGGACAGCGGTGGGAATTCACCCTATGGGAAAGGGAGCTGGGGGATCCTGTGGGGGCAAGTGAAGGAGTAGCAGGGGAAGCTAGTAGCAGCAGAGCAAGCCCTGCAAATAGCTGAAGATGACCTGGAGTTCCAAAAGGAAAAGCTTAGGGATGCCATGGAGGACCAGCATAATTTACATCTCCTGGTGGAGGAAGCAGAACAGGAGAGGGATGACCTGAGGGCCCAATTACGGCAAATGTAGGGCAGAAGGAATCCACACCCCCAGGGTTATAAACTTGAGGGGGAGTCTATGTGAGGGGCGTCCACCGCACACAAAGTTGAAAGGGGTTAAGGTGGCCAGACAGGCCAGTTAACTCCACCAGGTACACCTGGAGGAGGAGCCAGGGAGAATGCCACTAATTAGAAGTAGGCTCAGCTGGGCAGGAGCAGGAAGCCCAGGAGCAGTGAGCAGCAAGAGGGCTGCAGGAAGGCATGGAAGTAGGCTGCAGTTACTCCCCGAGTAAAGGGAGTTAGGAAGCTGGCAATTTCAGAGAGTGGGGAAGCCAGATGAACAGGAAGAAGCCCGGGGAAACAGCAGCAAGGGGGTCAGATTGATCAGAGACTGTTGCTACTTGTTATAGGATCCCTGGGCTGGAACCCAGTGTAGATGGTGGGCCTGGGTTCCCTTACCAGCCACTGGGAAGCGGCAAAGACGTTGGAGATGCCAGTCAGAGAGCAGGTCTGGAAGGACTTTGAATTCCCCAGAAGAGGAGGACCTTAATGACCTGGCAGGAAGGCCACGCCATGCAGAGAAGACTGCAGATCCAAGAGTGACCAGGGCTGCAGAGCAAGACAGGACAGGGGAAGACACCACTAGAGAGGGAGTGCAAACCTGGCAGAGCTAATTTCCAGGACAGCCAGCAGGAGGTGGTGTTAGCAGTGAGTGAATCCTGTGACAAAGACTTTAATTTCCCAGACTTTAATTGATAGACAAGTGGTACTAATAATGGTAGGTAGATATTCCTGGATGTGATAGCTGACAGATTTCTTCACCAAATAGTCACCGAACCAACAAAAGGTGATGCCTTTTTAGATTTTGTATTGGTAAGTAGTGAGGACCTCATAAAATCTCTATTTGTAGAGGACAGCCTTGGTTCGAGTGATCACGAGTTAATTCAGTTTCAATTAAAGGGAAGGATAAACAAGAATAGGTTTACAACTAGGGTCCTTGATTTCAAAAGGGAAATTTTTAAAAAAATAAGGGAATTAGTTAGGGAAATGAACTGGGTGAAGAACTCAAAGATCTGAATGTGGAATTACTTTTAAGTGAAAGATGCAGAAGCTATCCAAAGCCTGCAACCCAAACAAGGGGGAAAAAAATTGTAGGGAAGGGCTGCAAACCAAACTGGATGAGCAAGCATCTCAAACACGTTATTAAGAGAAAGCAGGAAGCCTACAAGGAATGGAAGAAGGGATGGATCAGCAAGGAAAGCTACCTTTTGGATGTCAGAAAGCATAGGGGAAAAGTGAGAACCACCAAAAGCGAAGCAGAGTTGGACCCTGCAAAGGAAGTGAAAACCAATAGTAAGAGGTTCTATAGACATATAAATAAAAACAAAACAAGGAAAGAAGTGGGACCGTTAAGCACCGAGGATGGGATGGGGATGAAAGATAATGTATGCAGGGCCCAACACCTACATAAATACTTTGCCTCAGTTATAAGAAATTATAAGACCAACAGCAAGGATTTTTAATGAATCCATAAACTTGGAGGTCATACCCTAGGACTGAAGAATTGCTAATATGGTACCTATTTTTAAGAAAGGAAACTACCTTTTAGGCCTATTAGTTTAACTCCATTGTATGCGAGATCTTGGAACACATTTTGAAAGAGAGAGGAGTTGAGAATGTAGAGATAAATGATAACTGGAATAAAATATAAAATGGTTTTACAAAAGTAGATAGACCAATCTGATCTCTTTCTTTGAGGAGATAAACTGCATTTCCTTTGTCTAAAAAATCAGTTATCTCATCGATCTAGATTTCAGTAAAGCATTTGATACAGTTCCATATGGGGAAATATTAAATTGGAGAAGATGGGGGATTAATATGAGAATTGACAAGTGGACAAGGAACTGATTAAAGGGGAAACTATAGCAGATCATACTGAAGGGTGAACTTTCAGGCTGAAGAGAGGTTATGAATGGAGTTCCTCAGGGATCAGTCTTGGGACCAATCTTATTTAACATTTTCATTCATGAATTTAGCACAAAAAGTGGGTGTGCTAATAAAATTTGTGGATGACACAAAATTGAGAGGCATTGCCAATATCGAGGAGTACTGGAATACTGAAGACTGAATATTCAAGACTGAAAATCTGGAGGACCTTGAATATTTGAGAAATAAAAATGGGTGAAATTTAATAGTGCAAAGTGCAAGGTCATGCACGTAAGGACTAACAAGAATTTTTGCTATAAGTGCAGACTTATCATTTGGAAATGACAGAGGAGAAAGACCTGGGTGTATTAGTTGATCACAGGATGACTATGAGCTGCCAATGTGACGCAGCCATAAAACAGGCTTATGCAATCCTAGGATGCATTAGGTGAGGTATTTCCAGTAGAGATAGGAAAGTGTTATTGCTGTTATATAAGGTACTTACTGGTGAGACCTCCTTTCCAATAGTGTGTGCAATTCTTGTGTCCTGTGTTTAAGAAAGATTAATTCAAACTGAAACAGGTGCAGAGAAGGGCTATTAGGATGGTCAGAGGAATGAAAAACCTAATTTGCGAGAGGAGACTCAAGAAGTTTGGCTTGTTTAGCCTAAACAAACAAAGACTGCTCTCTCTAAATATATCTGAGAGATAAATACCCAGGAGGGAGAAGAGTTATTTAAGTTAAGCACCAATGTCGGCACAAGAACAAATGGATATAAACTGGCCATCAAGTTTAGATTTGAAATTAGACAAAGGTTCCTAACAATCAGAGGAGTGAAGTTCTGGAATAGCCTTCTAAAGGGAGCAGTGGGGGCAAAAACCTAACTGATTTCAAGACTGAACTTGATGAGTTTATTGGGGGGATGGAATGATGAAACTGCCTACAATGGCATGTGGCCCATCTACGACTGCTAGTAGCAGATATTCCCAACAGCTTGAAATGGGACATCTGATGGGGAGGACTCTGAGCTACTACAAAGAATTATTTCCCAGGTGTCTGACTGGTGGGTCTTGCCAATATGCTCAGGGTTCAACACCATATTTCGGGTTGGGAAGGAATTTTTCCCCATATCAGATTGGCAGAGACCTGGGTGTTTTTCATGTTCCCCTGAAGCATGGGGGTATGGGTCACTTGCTGGTTTAAACTAGAATAAATGATGGATTCTCTGTAACTTGAAGCCTTTTAACCATGATTTGAAGAGTTCAGTAACTTAGCCAGAGGTTATGGGTCTATTACAGGAGGGGGGTAGGTGAGGGTCTGTGGCCTGCAGTGTGCAGGAAGTCAGACTAGATAAACATGATGATTCTTTTTAGCCTTAAAGTCTAGGAGTCATTTCTGAGAATGCTACCGTAGAGGTCCTGGACTTTAATCTCTTCCCTAGCAATCTAAATTTGGCCTCCAGAACTTCTGTCCTACTTTTCCCTATGTAATTGGGGAAATATACGATGACCATTGGCTCCTTGCCACCAATGCACATAAGTCTATTTAGTTGCCTCACAAGATCTGCAACTTTTGCACTCAGTAGGCAATTCACATGTGCTTCTCCTGGTCAGCACAATCCCAATCTTGTCTGAGCCTCTGGGCCAGGGCCAGTGCAACCACTAGGCGAACTAGATGGTCGCCTAGGGTGCCTAGTGTTTGGGGGCGCCAAAAAGCGTTGGCTGGGGGGGGGGGCAGCCCCAGCCATGGAGGAGCCGGCACGGTGCAGGGGGGGCAACAGCCCAGCAAAGGCGGCAGCGCCGCTAGTAGGGAGCAGCCGCGCTCCCCGCCCCTCCTGCCCAGGCTGCGGTCCAGCGGCCCCCCCCGACTCCTGCAGTAGATGCATGCATGCACCAGCCCCTGTGCGCCCCCCGGTTCCCCCCTCACCATGCTCGGCTCTGAGGCTCCCCGGGAGGGGCAGCGGTGGTGGCTCACACTCCCGGGAACCGCAGAGTCCGAGCACGGCGAGGGGGAAGCCGGGGGGCGCACGGGGGCTGCCGCCTGCATGCATCTACTGCAGGAGCCCCTGGGCAGGTGCTGGGCCACAGCCCGGGCAGGCGTGCCCCCGACTCCCCCCTCACCTCGCTCGGGTTCTGCGGCTCCCGGGATGGAGTGTGAGCTGCCGCCTCAGCACTCTGCGGGGGAGGGGCTGTGCACAGGCAGCCCGGCAGCAGCGTGTTGCCTCCACGTGGAGCCAGCAGCTCCAGCGGCCTGGGCCTAGTAAGGGGAGTCCTGGGGGGCAGTCAGGGAGCAGGGGGAGGGTTGGAAGGGTCAGGATTTGGGGGGGGGGGCTGTCAGGGGGCGGGGGTGTGGAGAGGGGTCAGGGCAGTCAGGGGCAGGGAGCAGGGGGGGTTGGATGGGTCAGGAGTTCTGGGGGGGCCTGTCAGGGGATGGGAGTGTGGAGAAGATTGGGGCAGTCAGGGGCCAGGTAGGGGGTAGGGTCCTAGGGGGGCAGTTAGGGTGTGTGTGGGGGTCTCGGGAGGGGACAGTCAGGGGGCAGGGAGGCTTAGGTAGGGGGTGGGGTTCTGGGGGGCAGTTAGGGGCAGGGGTTCCAGGAGCGGGGGGGAGGGGAGGTTGGGGGTTCTGAGGGGGGCAGTCATGGGGTGGAAAATGGGAGGGAATGGATAGGGGCGAGGACGGGGGAACGTGGTCTGGGGAGCAGCCCCTGGGCACAGCTGGCCCCTGGAGTCTACAAAGGCTCGTTGGGATTTGCTCCTCAATGAACGGATGTGTGGGGAGGGGGCGCGCAAGGTGGAATTTTTGCCTAGGGCGCATAATATCCTTGCACCAGCCCTGCTCTGGGCATAACTAAAATAAACTCAGGAAGGGTAGAAACTTACTGTAGCTCAAGATTCAGAGAGAATGAAAATTCTTTCCTTCTTCAATTGAGTATTTTATTTTAATTTTACTTGTGTGCCATTAAAGGAAGAGGAAAATACAGACAGTATAAAGCTTTGCAGTTTTCAGCCTAATACAGTAGAAGCACTGGTCATAAGTATCATACAAGAAAGTGGACTGAGATCATTGCCCTCAGATCCACATGCTAAGAACCCCGCCCCCCATGGATTTTACCACATGGAAGAGAGAGGGAGTTAGACACTATTGAGGCCTGAAGATCTATTGCTGAGTGGCCGGCGGAGCAGAGCTGTCGGCAGAGCGGAGCAGTTCGTGGAGACAGTCAGAGCGGCTTGCTGGACGGCTGGCGGAGCGGAGCTGCCAGCGGAGCCGTTCGTGGGGACAGCTGTAGCGGCTTGCAGGCTGGCTGGCGGAGCTGCCAGTGGAGCGGAGTAGTTCGTGGGGACCAGGGCCGGCTCCAGGCACCAGCCTACCAAGCACGTGCTTGGGGCGGCACCTGGAGGGGGGCGGCACTCGGGGCAGCAGGCGTGCTCCGCTCCCCACCGGCACCCCGGCTGAGGAGCGGGGCGGCAGGCGTGCTCCGCTCCCCGCCGGCGCCCCAGCCGGGGCAGCGGGGCGGCCGGCGTGCTCCGCTCCCCGCCGGGACAGCGGGGCGGCCGGCGTGCTCCGCTCCCCGCCGGCGCCCCGGCCGGGGCAGCGGGGCGGCAGGCGTGCTCCGCTCCCCGCCGGGGCAGCGGGGCGGCAGGCGTGCTCCGCTCCCCGCCGGGGCAGCGGGGCGGCCGGCGTGCTCTGCTCCCCGCCCGGGCAGCGGGGCGGCCGGCGTGCTCCGCTCCCCACCAGCGCCCCGGCCGGGGCAGCGGGGCGGCAGACGTGCTCCACTGCCCGCAGGGGCAGCGGGGCGGCAGGCGTGCTCCGCTCCCCGCTGGGGCAGCGGGGCGGCAGGCGTGCTCCGCTCCCCGCCGGGGCAGCGGGGCGGCAGGCGTGCTCTGCTCCCCGCCGGGGCAGCGGGGCGGCAGACGTGCTCCGCTCCCCGCCAGGGCAGCGGGCATGCTCCGCTCCCCGCCGGCACCCCGGGTGGGGCAGCAGGGCGGCAGGTGTTCCGCGCTCCCACTGGCAGGGGGAGCGGGGCAGCGAGCATGCCGCCCTCCCCGCTGCCCCCCCCCATTTTGGCGGGGCGGCGTTGTTGGGGGGGGGGGTGTTGGCTGGCATTGGGAGGGGCGGCGGCGCTTGTGGGGTTTTTTTTTTTTGCTTGGGGCGGCCAAAAAGCTAGGGCCGGCCCTGGTGGGGACAGCTGTAGCGGCTTGCAGGATGGCTGGCGGAGCGGCGCTGGCAGTGGAGCGGAGTAGTTCGTGGGGACAGCTGTAGCGGCTTGCGGGATGGCTGGCAGAGCGGCTTGCGGGACGGCTGGCGGAACAGAGTGAAGCCCCACGGAGGGGTGAGGCAATCATCTTCAAGCCACGTAAGGTGCCCCTTATCTCTCCCCTCTCCATTTCTGCCCAGACTGATGAACTTTGGGACTGGACTTTTGGGTTCTTGGACTTTTGGGGACTTTGGGTGATTTCTGGGTTGCTGGACTCAAGAACCAAAGGGACAGGACATGGCCCAATTGGCTGGGGTGGGTCTACCTGCTGTTATTAAAGATTTTCTGTTACACCGAGGTCCTGTGCTTGCGAGAGGGGAAGTATTGCCTCTTTGAGGTGCCCAGGGTGTGTGTAAAGATTTTCCCAGGTTACTGGGTGGGGGCTCGAGCTGGTTTTACATTGTATTGTTGAAAAGGGAACCCCTATGTACCGAACCCAGCCCTTGCTGCTGTCAACGCGTCCTGGCAGAAGGGTTACAAATGGATTCTGAGGCAGACCCGTGGGTCGTTCTGCAGAGTTGCAAATCCTTCCTGCCAGAATGTTGTTGGGAAAATTCTTGTGACATCTTCCCTCTCCCAACTCTTCTCCCCTGATACTGACACAGCTGGGGACAATATATATGTTAAGCAGATTCCTTGTAAAATCAGCAAATTAAAAAACAGAGTACAAACTAGAATTACATATAAATTTAGTATGGTGTAAGTGATAACAAGGTTTAGTTGCTTGTATGTTAAAATCTGCATATTTAATGAAGAGAAGACAAACAGCAAAATATTGATGACTTTTCCCATGTTTTGTTTGATAGTTTTTTCCATAATAAAAATATCACACATTTTGCCAAAACAGCTACTCAGACTCAGTGCAATAGAGTTACACAACTGGGAACTGAGTCTAGCAGCAATCAGGTGAGTCAGCTTTTGTTGTTGGATGCTTATGTAGCCCCCCAAAAGTAAAAGGCATATTACTTCATACAGGAAATCCCAAATAAACTTAACTTCTCTCATCCACGTTTTTCTAAAACTCTCAGATTTATGCAGTCTTGCCTACATATGTTTCAAACTACCAGCTAGGCAAAAATTTTGTCTGTACTACAGTTGCATGGTGCATTCATAGGTTGACACTATCTTTTAGGCATGAGATAAGACCTGACAGTGAACATAAGTGATTAGAATCTTTCACTTGAAGGAGGCACCACTTCAAATGCTTACTAGGCTACCTGTTGGCAGTGTATGTGACTGTTCTAATATTGATCACTTATGTAACTTAGCTTTTCTGGGATGCATTCATCTCAGGGAAGGAATGGGCAGGGTGAGACCTGGGAAAAATGTATATTTAGGATGAACAGGTCAGCAGTAGCAAAATATAATGCATAGAAGCATGAAGTAAAAGTTGTTTAAGCAAAATTAACTCAGTTTCCATTGATGTCCCTCCCTCCCCCCATAATGATTTGAAACACTAGAAAACATTTCTATGTCATATTATTTTTCTTTGTATAATCCTTCCCAGATAATGCAGGGCACTTGTCAAATTAAACAAGCTCTTTTTTCTCTTTATATATTATTTCACTTTTATACTATATTAAGCTGAAAGATTTTTTGTTTCATCAAAGAAAATTCGAAATCTCTTTCAAAAATATAATTATACAATTAATTTCAGAAAATACAAAACCATGAGTTTCAAGGAGTCAACTCTCTTGTCAAGGTAACTTTGTACTAAATAGCAGCAATATCAAAGCAGCAGGCCACTCAATTCTTTAAAAAGCTGTATGCATTTAAAATTAGAAATATAGTATCTCCAAAGTTTCCAGGCTTTTAAAATGCAAATAAATGAAAATCTAAAGTTGTATGGTTTTTGACACTTCTCATTTGAAAGTTTGGGTTTGTGGGTTTTTTTAATGGAAATCTTGATGTGTGGTATTTGTGATAACTCTTCATTTTATTGTACGGAACATTTTGATTATATTTGTTTTCATTTGCATATACTTCAGTAAGGTATTTCCATATAAAATAAAAAAGAGATGAGAAAAAGGTCCCTCCTTTTTCTCCTCTTCCATTATGACGTTTCATATACTAATGTTTGAAAAAGTTTGTAATATTTAAAGGTGACCTACACATAAGGTATTTTGTTTTAAAATGAGCTAGTATAAATTTATGCTTAAGAACTGGTTACCCCTGGAATGAGCTCAAATAAAAAGAGCATCAACCAGCTTCCACTCCACTTTGACATCCAGTCATGCATCTTCCTCTTGCTTATTGAGACATCTAGCACATTTAGCTCATTCAGAAGAAGATATTTGCAAGTCACCTTTATAGACTGATCCTGCCAGACTTTATTCACTGAAAATTCCCACTGATTGCAGTGAGTAGAGATTGGCTTCTTAAACGCTCATATCATGATGGGAATCAGCAAATACGTAAATTTAAAAAGCAATGCAAATAGTGGAGGGTCTACGGGCCCCAGGAGTTAACCGAGGAGCAATTTGGAGACGTAAAGTATAATTGGGTACAGGAATAAAGAGCCTGTGGATAACTATGGAAAGAGTTACCTATAATGAAAATAAGACGACCCACTAAAATTTCATTTCATGCTGTGACTTTCATGCTCAAAGTACCTTACAAAGCAGTATTGTGATGGGTTGGACCCATTAGGAAGTCATCTGTTGTGCTGAAATACCACTGAGTCTACCTGTTCTGCCAGCAGGGGCCCCCTTTAACCTGTTTTGTTGAGCCAGGCTCTTAAAACCTCCTCTAACACACACACACAGGCAGGGCCACACCCAGCTGCAGATCAGCTCTGCAAAGACTCAGTTTAAGGGACTTGCTCCAACACTCAGTTGGCCCCCTCCCTTGGAGTACAGACCCAAAAATATATTCACCTCTTCCCTCAGTGTGGAAGAGGGTATACATGATTTCTCGCCCCTCCTCCCCCAGTTAGAAATCACATAAACTGGGATGTATTATAAATCAGAAATAAATGTATTAACTATCACAGGTGTATTTTAAGTAGTTAAGGAGATAGCAGACAGAACAAGGCAGATTACTAAGAAAATAAAACAGAGCACGCAAACTAAGCTCAATACACTAAAGAAACTGGTTACATGTGAGTTCTCACCCTAAATGTTGTTCTAAGGGCTTGGCTACACTTGCAGATGTAAAGCGCTTTGGGTTAAATCAGCCCTCGGAGAGCGCACTAGGGAAAGCACCACAGTCTGTCCGCACTGACAGCTGCAGGAGCACTGGCGTGGCCACATTTGTGGCACTTGTAGCTGCATTGGGAGCGGTGCATTATGGGCAGCTATCCCAGTGTTCAAATGGCTGCATCGTGCTTTTCAAATGCGGGGGCTGGGGTGGAGTGTAACAGGGAGTGCATTGTGTGTATGTGGGGGGAGAGAGAGTGGGTTTTTGGGGTGCTGAGAGTGTGTCAGCATGATGTCTTGTAAATTCAGGTCCCCCCTCCCCCCACCTCTCTCTCACTCACTCAAAGCAAACAGTAAATGTTTGCTTTTTCTTGGAGCAGATAAGCAGCTGCTGTCTGAAATGGAGCTTTGAAAAGGCGCTTCCATATTCCTGCGCTGATTTCACAACAATGAGAAGAGGGAACACTTGACTTAAGGAGATTATGGGATGTTTCCAGAGGTCAATCAGAGCGCAGTAACGCAACTCCTCGTTCACACTGACGCTGGGGCGTCTCACCCAATATGCATCAGATGTTATCCCTCTCACTGAGGTGGAGTACCAGGAGCGCTCTAGCGAGGGAGTCAGAGCGCTCTACGTGCCTTGCCAGTGTGGACGGGCAGCGAGTTAAAGTGCTCTGGGTGGCTTTATTGCAGTATAACGTGCAAGTGTAGCCAACCCCTGATAATCTTCTTCACAGACCAGATGCCCTTCCAGCCTAAGCCCAGTTCTTTTCCCCTGTTCAGTCTTTGTTGTTTCCAGCAGTCATCTTGGGTGGGGTAGCAGGGGAGAACTGATGACCTGGATTACCTCACTCTCCACCCTTACATAGGATTTGCATAAAGCGGGAATCCTTTGTTTCCCTAGTTTGACCCCTCTTCCCTTACAGTGGAAAGTTACAAGAAGTCCCAGGTAATGTTTTAGTATCAGGTGACAAGACCACCTGACTCTGTAGGATTACAGCATCCATGAGTGAGGGGCAGTATGGAGCGGACACAGGAAGGCTAAGCTTTTCACAGTCCGTTGTCCTTGCTGATGGGCCATCCACCCTGTCTGGCTTTTCCATTGTTGTACCTGACGTGTTAGCAGTAGGTGTCACCCAAAGTAGCATAGTTGAAATACAGATCATAGAACCATAGAATCTCAGGATTGGAAGGGACCTCAAGAAGTCATCTAGTCCAATCCCCTGCTCGAAGCAGGACCAACCCCAACTAGATCATCCCAGCCAGGGCTTTGTCAAGACTGACCATAAAAACCTCTAAGGAAGGAGATTCCACCACCTCCCTAGGTAACCCATTCCAGTTCTTCACCATCCTACTAGTGAAAAAGTTTTTCCTAATATCCAACCTAAACCGCCCCCTCTGCAACTTGAGAACATTACTCCTTGTTCTGTCATCTTCTACCACTGAGAACAGTCTAGATCCATCCTCTTTGGAACCCCCTTTCAGGTACTTGAAAGCAGCTATCAAATCCCCCCTCGTTCTTCTCTTCTGCAGGCTAAACAATCCCAGTTCCCTCAGCCTCTCCTCATAAGTCATGTGCTCCAGCCCTCTAATCATTTTTGTTGCCCTCCGCTGGACTCTTTCCAATTTATCCACATCCTTGTAGTGTGGGGCCCAAAACTGGACACAGTACTCCAAATGAGGCCTCACCAGTGCCGAATAGAGGGGAATGATCACGTCCCTCGATCTGCTGGAAATGCCCCTACTTATACAGCCCAAAATGCCGTTAGCCTTCTTGGCAACAAGGGCACACTGTTGACTCATATTCAGCTTTTCGTCCTCCGTAAGCCGTAGGTCCTTTTCTGCAGAACTGCTGCCCAGCCATTCGGTCCCTAGTCTGTAGCAGTGCATGGGATTCTTCCATCCTAAGTGCAGGACTCTGCACTTGTCCTTGTTGAACCTCATCATATTTCTTTTGGCCCAATCCTCTAATTTGTCTAGGTCCCTCTGTATCCTATCCCTACCCTCCAGCGTATCAACCACTCCTCCCAGTTTAGTGTCATCTGCAAACTTGCTAAGGGTGCAGTCCACACCATCCTCCAGATCGTTAATGAAGATATTGAACAAAACCGGCCCCAGGACTGACCCTTGGGGCACTCCACTTGATACCGGCTGCCAACTAGACATGGAACCATTGATCACTATCCATTGAGCCCGACCATCTAGCCAGTTTTCTATCCACCTTACCGTCCATTCATCCAGCCCATACTTCTTTAACTTGCTGGCAAGAACACTGTGGGAGACTGTATCAAAAGCTTTGCTAAAGTCAAGAAATAGCACATCCACTGCTTTCCCCTCATCCACAGAGCCGGTTATCTCATCATAGAAGGCAATTAGGTTAGTCAGGCATGACTTGCCCTTGGTGAATCCATGCTGACTGTTCCTGATCTCTTTCCTGTCCTTTAAGTGGTTCAGAATTGATTCCTTGAGGACCTGTTCCATGATTTTTCTAGGGACTGAGGTGAGACTGACTGGCCTGTAGTTCCCTGGATCTTCCTTCTTCCCTTTTTAAAAGATGGGCACTACATTAGCTTTTTTCCAGTCATCCGGGACCTCCCCCGATTGCCATGATTTTTCAAAGATAATGGCCAATGGCTCTGCAATCTCATCGGCCAACTCCTTTAGCACCCTCGGATGCAGTGCATCCGGCCCCATGGACTTGTGCTCGTCCAGCTTTTCTAAATAGTCCCGTATTACTACTTTCTCCACAGAGGGCTGGTCACCTCCTCCCCATACCGTGCTGCGGAGTGCAGCCGTCTGGGAGCTGACCTTGTCTGTGAAGACAGAGGCAAAAAAAGCATTGAGTACACTAGCTTTCTCCACATCCTCTGTCACTAGGTTCCCTCCCTCATTCAGCAAGGGGCCCACACTTTCCTTGACTGTCTTCTTGTTGCTAACATACCTGAAGAAACCCTTCTTGTTACTCCTAACATTTCCAGCTAGCTGCAACTCCAAGTGTGATTTGGCCTTCCTAATTTCATTTCTGCATGCCTGAGCAATATTTTTATACTCCTCCCAAGTCCAATCTTCCACTTCTTGTAAGCTGCTTTTTTGTGTTTAAGACGAGCAAGGATTTAACTGTTAAGCCAAGCTGGTCGCCTGCCATATTTATTTTTCTTTCTACACAGAGTCAATACAGAGTCAATATTCCTAACTTCAAATACAGAAATGATACAGGCATACAAATTGGATAATCAGATTCAATAAATCATAAGGTTTCCAATGATATCTCACATGAGCCACCTGACAAAGTATATTTCAGTTATGTCATTCGTATCATTAGCATATTTTCATAAAGCATATGGAATGCCACGTCACAAATATATCAGATGCTATTGGTGCCATGACTATATAGGCAAATGTTGGGTTGGAATTTGGCTTACAGACATCTAGCTGAAGGCCAGCGCAATGCCTCCTGGAGAGCGAGGATGCATTGTGAGCAATAATTCTGAGGAAAGTAGCTGCTATAGCACCTTTTGGTCAATGTACAATATCCACTTGCCAGCTAGTTCTGAAGGATAGTTGGGCAGGGATGGGAGGGGAGAGAGCTCTGGCCCCATCTGCTTTGGAGAGGCTAATTCTGACTGCAGCAGTAGGACCCAGAGATGTCATGTTTCCTGATGCTAGGACCCCCATTGTGCCTAATACTTCTGTGGAAGTATTCTGTTCTGTTCTGATAATCTGTTCACTTGCTCTTTTCCTAAACTATTGAATTTTCAGATTTAGCTGCCTGTGGGTTTCTACTGATTTGTTAGCAACAAGAAGAATGTCAGGGAAAGTGTGGGCCCCTTACTGAATGGGGGAGGCAACCTAGTGACAGAGGATGTGGAAAAAGCTAATGTACTCAATGCTTTTTTCGCCTCTGTCTTCACGAACAAGGTCAGCTCCCAAACTACTGCACTGGGTATCACAGTATGTGGAGGAGGTGGGCAGCCCTCTGTGGCGAAAGAAGTGGTTCAGGACTATTTAGAAAAGCTGGACGAGCGGAAGTCCATGAGGCTGGATGCACTGCATCCGAGGGTACTAAAACAGTTGGCAGATGTGATTGCAGAGCTATTGGCCATTATCTTTGAAAACTCATGGTGATTGGGCGAGGTCCCAGCTGACTGGAAAAAGGCTAATATAGTGCCCATATTTTAAAAAGGGAAGAAGGAGGATCTGGAGAATTACAGGCCAGTCAGCCGCACCTCAGTACCTGGAAAAATCATGGAGCAGGTCCTCACGGAATCAATTTTGAAGCACTTCAAGGAGAGGAAAGTGATCAGGAACTGTCAGCATGGATTCACCAAGGGAAAGTCATGCCTGAGTAACCTAATTGCCTTCTATGATGAGATAACTGGCTCTGTGGATGACGGGAAAGCGGTGGACTTGTTATTCCTTGACTTTAACAAAGCCTTTGATACGGTCTCCCACAGTATTCTTTCCAGCAAGTTAAAGAAGTATGGGCTGGATGAATGGACTGTAAGGTGGATAGAAAAGTGGGTAGTGATCAATGGCTTCATGTCTAGTTGGCAGCTGGTATCAAGCGGCGTGACCCAAGGGTCGGTCCTGGGGCCGGTTTTGTTCAATATCTTCATTAGTGATCTGGAGGATGGTGTGGATTGCACCTCAGCAAGTTTGCAGATGACACTAAACTGGGAGGAGTGGTAATTACACTGGAGGGTAGGGATAGTATACAGAGGGACCTAGACTAATTAGAGGATTGGGCCAAAGGAAATCTGATGAGGTTCAAGAAGAACGAGTGCAGAGTCCTGCATTTAGGAAGGAAGAATCCCATGCACTGCTACAGACTAGGGACTGAGTGGCTAGGCAGCAGTTCTGCAGAAAAGGACCTAGGGGTTACAGTGGATGAGAAGCTGGGTATGAGTCAACTGTGTGCCCTTGTTGCCAAGAAGGCTAACGGCATTTTGGGCTGTATAAGTAGGAGGATTTCCAGCAGATCGAGGGACGTGATCATTCCCCTCTATTTGGCATTGGTGAGGCCTCATCTGGAATACTGTGTCCAGTTTTGGGCCCCACCCAGAAGAAGGATATGAAAAAATTGGAAAGAGTCCAGCGGAGGGCAACAAAAATGATTAGGGGATGGAGCCCATGATTTATGAGGAGAGGCTGAGGGAACTGGGAATATTTAGTCTTTAGAAGAGAAGAATGAGGGGCAATTTGAGAGCTGCTTTCAACTATCTGAAAGGGGATTACAAAGAGGATGGCTCTAGACTGTTCTCAGTGGTACCAGATGATAGAACAAGGGGTAATGGTCTCAAGTTGCAGTGTGGGAGGTTTAGGTTGGATATTAGGAAACACTATTTTACTAGTAGGATGGTGAAGCACTGGAATGGGTTACCTATGGAGGTCGTGGAATCTCCTTCCTTATAGGTTTTTAAGGTTAGGCTTGACAAAGCCCTGGCTGGAATGGTTTAGTTGGGGATTAGGTCCTGCTTTGAGCAGGGGGTTGGACTAGATGACCTCCTGAGGTCCCTTCCAACCCTGATATTCTATGATTCTAAGTTTTCAGATAAAACGTTACAGTTCCTCACTTCAGTGTCTATCTGCTACTTTTTTTCTTTCTCTATTATAATTAGCAGTGTAAAACTTACCTTTTGTTTCAGCCTTTACCTCTCCAACTGACTTTTCCCACTATTTAAATAAAATTCCTCTTCCCCCGAAAGATATCAATAATGCTGTTGCTATCAAATTCTCTGTTTACTCATATCCTGTTGCTATAAAGGCTGCATAGTATTAGCAAACATGAGATAAATGAATGATATGTTAATATTAGGGAAGAAATCTCTTATTTGTTCTCAAGTTCCATTTATAGTGCTCCTACATTAGTACGTAAATAGGCTAATATTTATTCTTTGTTTTACATGAATTGAAAAAGGAACAATAGAAAACACTACAAATAGAGAGGAAATGGTCTTGCCTTTCACATTCAAAAATAGGATTCGTAGCTTTTATGTCTCTTGTCTACTACTATAAAGGACATTCAGAAAACAACTTGGTATTAGTACATTTTACTCCTTAAATTATATCTTCAGTGCCACTATCTCCACCTGGCACATTGTGCCCAGCCTCTGCACCAGTCTGGCCAGTTATGTGCTTAGCAATAGCTCCTGGACATTATATCCATTCTTTTATAGAGGGAATACTGAGTAGGACATCGGGAGACTCCTTTATTTTTTGAAAACTGCCAAGGCAGCTTTAGCTGTCACCTAGACAGTCTTGGGAGGAACAAAAGGAATGCACTCTAGTATTTCAGCCAAAGAAACAGTATCTTTGTTTTAAAATCTCCTTCAGACTTGTATTAACAAATGAGGTTCCTTATCAAACTTTCAGAACTGTGTGTGCTGTGATACAAAAGATTTATTTGAAGGCTGCACAAATTAAGAAATGAGTGATTACATATGTAGAGCAAAGCTCTAAAATTATTCGAAAGGAATGTTAAGAATGTTTCATCAGTTGCAATGGATAAATCCATGTTAAATCTGTGTCTGCACAGATTTGTTCAAGTTGAAACATAATTACTGAGATGTTATCAGTTTACTTAGTACCTGTGTTGCCTTGTAAAAGATAATTTCTCCTACTTTTTGTGCCTCTCTAGTTTTCCAGGCCCTCTAATGTCATCCCCACATTGATTGAGCTATGCATCTCCCATTTTTATTTGGGGAAGAGGGGAAACTTATTTGTGTTCTATAACATAACACTGAGATATTTACTTCGCCAACAATTAAGTGTCATTATTGCTCCAAACATATTTAGCCATAGATACGGCTATAACAGGTCACTGGTGCCGGGGGTCCATGTGTATGTACCTGTGCACCTGTTATAGCCTGTGGCCCCTTTAAAACGGACTGCTGTAGTCATGGGGCACATGAGTAGGAGCATTCATGTGACCTGCAGGAAACCAGAATAAGATTTCCTGCCTCCTATGTAGGAGACACCCAGTGTCAGGGAAGAACCTGGGAGGGGCTCTCTATAGAAGCCAGGAATGGCTGCCTAGCAGAAGAGGATTTGTCCTCCAAAGTTGTGGAAATCAGGAATGTCTCAGCTGTGAATTTTTTATTATTTTGAACCTTTTGCATTTTCTGTTATTTAACAGAAAAAGGACAGGAAACTTTACTCAAAAGTTTGAGCTTTAGTTGAATTAGCCTGGCTGGTAAATCTGTCCACTGGCTTACAATTGTATATCTGTAACATAATTTATTTGTTGCTTGCATTCATAATTCAGTATATAAATCAGCAAAAGATTAGTTAATATGTCACCTGAAAGCTCATTCCTTCTTGGTGATGTCATAATGTTACTTTATAATAACACACAGAACAGTTTGATATAGCAACATATGCAGGTGCAAACAATAAGAAAGCATTGGGAATTTAAAATTGGCATTAAAATCAAGACCAGAGAAGCGAGAGAGGTGTTGCATGACTTAATTATAGAATTGCATTTGTTCTACCAAGCCTTAATTATAAGGGAAAAGCTCATTCCCTATCTAGGGAAAAACCTGCATAGAAGAACAGACAGGAAACACTGGGCCAGATTATGCTCCAAGACCCATATGCAGAGACCCTCTGTGTAAGCATCTCTGTGCTCATGTGTAGATTGACAATCTTCCAATCTCTGCATTAACATCTCCTCTTACTCAGGAACCCTTGAAGGGCTTTCCACAGGATCCACGAAGGAGGGAGGGATGTGGACTGAGACTAGGGAGTAAGAGGCATCTGTGGTGAACACACATCATTCTCCCACTGATCCCATGAAGACTTCCCGGGAACAGTAGTAGGCCCTAAGGCTTTAACACCTATTTTGCAGGACACATCTGCAGTGCAGGAACTACCCCCTCCCCCAAGACTGTTCCTTGGAAGCAGTGGGGGGCTCAGGAGTATAAAGCCATTGTAGAGACATAGGGTTTCTGTATGGATGGCTCTGGTCTCCTAGCAATCCCCTGGGATCAGTGGACCTTGTGGGTGAGCCCTGTTTCTCAGTTTGCAGATGCCAAATCGTACAGTCCTGCAATACCATTATGGGATGAAATTCCTTGTTCCTTCCTCTGCCCCTTTCCAAGCTTCTTCTCATTGAAATTCCCTTGATTGTTTCAGGAGGTGTTTGGGGGGTGGATCATCGTATAACTGATTAGGTTTCCTGCTCATAAGTTACATGGTTTCCCCAAGATCCATCTGGACCTCCAGTGAATGAGCTGGTGAACAGGGTCATCCATGTGGTGCTTTTCTGCTGCTAAACTATGTCTCTGGGGCCTCTGCTCCCTCTGTCTATATGGCATCAGGAACTTCCCTAGTGTAAGGGCACCGTTATCCCCTTACTAACATTCAGAGCTCCCAGTACCAAAAGGGGAAGGGTCGATGAGACTGACAGTCCCCAGGGGCAATGGGGAGAGGCCAATGCTCCAGGTCAACTCTGATTGACAGGGCGGGCAGGCGAATCGGAGTCAGGAGGTCAGGGTGGATCCCATCCTCTGTGTGAGCTGCAGTTGCCTGAGTCAGAGAGAGTGGGGCTGAGCTAAGGAGAGGCCAGAGGCCAGAGCTGAGCTGGACCAGATCAAGAGGGGCCAGAGCACAGCCCAGAGAGACAGACCTGCCCTTGGAGCAGAGGTGCAGCCCAGGGAGACAGACCTGCCCTGGGGGGAGAAGCTGCAGCAGCCAGAGCCAGAGGGGCTAGGGCAGCAGCCCAGGGAGCTGGAGGCAGAGCAGCAGCAGCAGTTGTGCTGAGGCAGAGGAGCTGGAGCTGAAGCAGAGCGGTGGAGCTGGGGCTGGAGCAGTCTGGAGCCGGGTGCGGTGAGCAGCTGGGGAGAGCGAGGGGGACCCTGGGCAGTGGGCCCAGCACAGGGAGAGGCCTCATCCAAGAGGCCCCGCAGGCCAGACTTGCAGGGGGATCTAAACCCCGACAGGGCGGGGGCGACGCTGGGAAGAAGGGTCCTGCCACCCAGAGCCTGCGAGCGTGTGGCCACCGCCGGAGCAAGTGTCCAAGCCACAGCGTCCCTGCAGCACAGCCAGGGCCTGAGAAGGAGCCTGGGACTTGCAAAGGAACAGACTGAACTGCCCTGACATTGCAGAGAGTGATGTTCCCTGCCACAGAGTGGGGTGATGTTTTCTTAACCTTTCCCATTTTTCCTTATTCATTTTAAAATTAATTGTTGATTAAATAATTTGCATGTGCTTTAAATTGTGTGCAATGATCTGTGGGTTAGAGAAGTGCAGAGAGAGTACCCCGGAGTGGGGACACCCTAGCCCCTGACCTAGGTGACCCCAGCAAGGTTGGGGGTCAAGCCCCCCAGGAATCCTGGGCCCAGCTTTGTTGGGGTTACGAGGACTCTGCCAGACAGGAGAGTGCAAGGGGAGTCCTCGAGGGCAGGGAGGCCTCTGGGTAAAGGAAGTGGGAGCGAGGACCCAGATCCTTCCATTGGCCATTTCTCCGGGGTAGTGCAGAAGCCAGGAAAGTTCCCCACAATAGCGGGACTATTCCTCCGCTTACACTAGAATTTCTAGGAAGAGTGCAGAGGGCAGCAGATTACACTGTGTGTACAAGGATTCAATAAAGATAACGGACTGAATTTCTTTGTATTAACTTTTGTGAGGAATTTCTGCAGGATTGGTATGCAAATGATGTGAAAAAAGTGTCTGTCCCAGCCCCCTACAAACACACGAATCCACAAGCCCTTGGAGGGCTGTTGTAGGGTGGGAGAAGGACGGAATGATACAGCAAAAGTTGCACACCCCGTCCTGTATGTGCCTCACAGCTAGGAGCTAGTGCTTCCTTCTCTACTCTTCCTGCTTCCCCCCCAAATATTTCTCCAGTTCCACAGTTACCTCTGGATTGCTTCTCTATCATTGCCTGTCCAATCACACATCAAAGACACACCTGAACTTGCCTCTGAGCTTTCACTGATCTCCCCCTAAGACATGGACAAAAATATCAGGAATGAAGGTGTTAAACTAATGATTCTAAGGAAAGCAGAATAAAGACCAAAAAAAAACCCAACAAAAAACCAGACTTCAACAAACTCAAAGACTTCATAGATATGATCCTATGGGAAGGACATCTAAGGGAAAAGTAGCTCAGGAGAGCTGAACATTTCTAAAAGGGAGAATGTTAAAAGCACAACATCTTTTATCAAGAGGAAGGGGATCAATTGTTCTCCACATCTACCAGTGGTAAGACATGAGGTAATCAGCTCAGTTTGCAGCCAGGGAGATTTAGGTTGCATATTTGGTGTTAAACTTTTCTAATTCGTAGGATAGGCAAGCACTGGAACAGGTTACCTAGGAAGGTTGTGTAAATCCCTTCCTTGGAGATTTTCAAGAACAGGTTAGACAAACACCTGTCAGGGATGGACTAAGTGTACTTAATCCTGCCTCAGCGCAGGGAAGGGACTAGCTGACCTCTTGAAGTCCTTTCCAGCCCTACATTTCATAGAATCATAGAATCATAGAATCTCAGGGTTGGAAGGGACCTCAGGAGGTCATCTAGTCCAACCCCCTGCTCAAAGCAGGACCAACCCCAACTAAATCATCCCAGCCAGGGCTTTGTCAAGCCTGACCTTAAAAACCTCTAAGGAAGGAGATTCCACCACCTCCCTAGGTAACCCATTCCAGTGCTTCACCACCCTACTAGTGAAAAAGTTTTTCCTAATATCCAACCTAAACCTCCCCCTCTGCAACTTGAGACCATTACTCCTTGTTCTGTCATCTTCTACCACTGAGAACAGTCTAGATCCATCCTCTTTGGAACCCCCTTTTAGGTAGTTGAAAGCAGCTATCAAATCCCCCCTCACTCTTCTCTTCTGCAGGCTAAACAATCCCAGTTCCCTCAGCCTCTCCTCATAAGTCATGTGCTCCAGCCCCCTAATCATTTTTGTTGCCCTCCGTTGGACTCTTTCCAATTTATCCACATTCTGTGACTCTGTTTCTATTAAACCATCAGCTGTGGGTGACACATAGATTTGGGATGGAGGTATATTTATTTTTGCAGTTGGCTTTCTCCCCCCTGCCCATTTTTCTGACTGAGCCAGAGCCCCAGTTGTAAACTGCTCCTGCAACTCACTGCAAAAAGGCTCCTTTCTATGAATAGAAAATTTCACCTAGTGGAAGGTCTTCTAATTTGGAAATAGTCTCTGTAAAATGAACTATTTATTACTCAAGAGCCTCATGCTTTTTCAGACTAACTGCTTCCTTAGAATTATTACTAATATTAGTTGGTGGTAGTAGTAGTTGTATATATTGGCAAAGGAGTCAGTCAAGTAGTGGGGAAGTAAACCTGCAACAACAAGGTAGATGGCAGAATCAAAGGAAGAGAGAACAAATTAACAGTAGAGGAAGTCAAAATGGCCCTTCTCTTAGAGGGGTTTTTCTTGAGACATTCAGTGCCACAGGAGTGGAGGAAGCACATACAGGGAATGATTCAGGGTTGAATACTGGTGGGTCAGACTGAGCACTGGGAAAGGGGATCAAGAGAGTCTATCCAAAGACAATATTGGCATAAAGTAGGAAACCACTGTCCTACTGTAGCCACCTGAAATAAAAAACCTTGTATGTATAGCATTCTAATCTAAAAGTTGAGATATTGAATTTTCAGAGTCATACATTTCCATTATAAAAACCATCATGATGGCAAAAACAACTGCATTCTTATAGAGCTATAATGTGACATATAATAACCTGATAACTCATGCAGATGTTACACAATATGGAGTTCAGTATGGTCTAACTTCTCTCTTTTCCAGAGCATGTTTAGCTTAAATGTTTCGCTACAGTGAAGTGCATTTAGAGAGAAAAATTATATAAGGAATTATAGCATAGTTGGGAATAAAAGTATTCTGATTCAAAACTGAGGCATATTGTGGAGGGACCATCTATCATCATAAACTGAGGAGATTTTAGCAAGTGGCTTGTGTTAGTATTCAGGTGCTTGTTTTTATATTTTTTCCTGTTTCTGCTATGTTATCCCCTTGGCACTCATTAAGCCTTGTCTTCCTCCAGCAGACTATCCACTCAGGCATGAATAATCTAAGGGGTGGGCAGAATGTTGATATAAATATGCAAGTGTCTATTACAAGAAGTATGAAATTAATGTATAATTAAAAAAAAAACACCTACAGAGCACAAATGACCCCTAAAGTGAAACTCAGGCAATTTTGACAAAGATTATGTGTTTCTCTTGTATAGTGTTTATTAGACTCTAACTCTAAAATGTCTTAGAGTTCAGTGAAAATAGATAACTCAATGGGTGGGTAATGGGCTATTGAATATTTCAGCTCTACCTCACTGTCCTTAAGAGGGAGGCAATTATAAATTTAAGGGGCTTGATTCTCCACTGCCTTGCACTTTATTTAAACATATACACTTGTGCAATGTCAAATGCTACTATGTGTGTACATGAGGGGCAATTTTTAAATTGATATAGTTCTACAAAGCTGTAAGCATTGGCATGCCATCTGTGTATGCAAGGCATGCATTGCATGCCCCAGGACTGGCTGTGCCCACAGGACAATTCTGTCCAGCCCTTGAACACACATGGAAGATGCCATGTAATAGAACAAAATGGCATCCTCTGCACAGCATGACATTGCATGCATTGTACATGTGAGGTCATGCCACATGGGGGAATGCCATTTTGCATGCAAGTGTAAAATTGCATGCCTGATTAAAAATGTCACAGCAAGCCACTGGCAGTTAGACATCTCAATTAAGTAAAACATCTAAGCATGTGCCTAGGGCCACCTCTGTTCAGCAGTGTACTTACGCACACATAGAATCATAGAAGATTAGGGTTGGAAGAGACCTCAGGAGGTCATCTAGTCCAACCTCATGTTCAAAGCAGGACCAACCCCAACTAAATCATCCAGGGCTTTGTCAAGCCAGGCCTTAAAAACCTCTAAGGATGGAGATTCCACCACCTCCCTAGGTAACCCATTCCAGTGCTTCATCACCCTCCTAGTGAAATAGTTTTTTCTAATATCCAACCTAGACCTCCCCCGCTGCAACTTGAGACCATTGCTCCTTGTTCTGTCATCTGCCACCACTGAAAACAGCCTAGCTCAATCCTCTTTGGAACCCCCCTTCAGGTAGTTGAAGGCTGCTATCAAATCTTACCTCATTCTTCTCTTCTGCAGACTAAGCCCAGTTCTCTCAGCCTCTCCTCATAAATTATGAGCTCCAGCCCCCTAATCATTTTTGTTGTCCTCCACTGGACTCTCTCTAATTTGTCCACAAACCTTTCTGTAGTGGGGAGCCCAAAACTGGATGCAATACTCCAGATGTGGCCTCATCAGTGTCGAATAGAGGGGAATAATCACTTCCCTTGATTTACTGGCAATACTTCTACTAATGCACCCCAGTATGCCATTAGCCTTCACTGTTGACTCATATCCAGTGTCTCATCCACTGTAATCCCCAGGTCCTTTTCTGCAGAACTGCCGCTTAGCCAGTCGGTCCCCAGCCTGTATCAGTGCATGGGATTCTTCCTTCCTAAGTGAAGGACTCTGCACTTGTCCTTATTGAACCTCATCAGATTTCTTTTGGCCCAATCTTCCAATTTGTCTAGGTCACTCTGGACTCTGTCCCTACCCTCCAGTGTATCTGCCTCTCCCCCCAGCTTAGAGTCATCCATGAACTTGCTGAGGGTTCAATCCATCCCATCATCCAGATCATTAATGCAGTTGTTCAACAAAACTGGCCCCAGAACTGACCCTGGAGCACTCTGCTTGATACCGGCTGCCAACTAGACATGTAGCCGTTGATCACTACCCTTGAGCCCGACGATCTTGCCAGCTTTCTATCCACCTTATAGTCTATTCATCCAATCCATACTTTTTTAACTTGCTGGCAAGAATACTGTGGGACACCATATCAAAAGCTTTGCTATAGTCAAGATATATCATGTCCACAGCTTTCCCCATATCCACAGAGCCAGTTATCTCATCAAAGAAGGCAATCAGGTTGGTCAGGCATGACTTGCCCTTGGTGAATCCATGTTGACTGTTCCTGATAACCTTCCTTTCCTCCAAGTGCTTCAAAATGAATTCCTTGAGGACCTGATCCATGGGTTTTCTGGGGACTGAGGTGAGGCTGATCGGTCTGTAGTTCCGCGGATTCTCCTCCTTCCCTTTTTTAAGGATGGGTATTAAGTCCCATTGACTGAATGTTGCTGCTTAGGTATTTTTCTGAATCAGAATCTAAGTGACTACAGACACTCCCTGGGTTACACAAGACCTGTTTTATGAAAATTTGCACTTACGGAAAAAGTTCCATAAACCAGAAGTAGGATTTTCGAGTTGCGGAAATTTTTGCGTAGCGTATAGGTATGCCTTTCTGACTTACGCAAAATTCGAGTTATGCGAGGCTTTCCAGAATGGAACGATTGCGTAAGTCGGGGGGCGTCTGTACATGAGGTGCAAGACAATGAAGAATCAGACACAAATCATAGACTTGTGGTTTTAAATAAATGGCTTGGAGCCAGACTCTCCTCACACTTGTTTAAATCAGGAGTAACGAGTCATTACCCTAGTGTTAAAGGATAGCCCTGAGAAGCTTTGGTTCTATTGCTGGATCTTCCACAGACTTCCTGTTTGACCTTAACCAAAGCACAGAGGGCCTGATTCTGCTTTCATTTACAATGGTGTAAATAGGAATTACTCCACTGGGATTAATTGTTTATACGGATAGTAGCGCATGGCAAGCTGGGATGTAACTGTACAGTGTAGTAGCCTGCTGTGTGAACCCTTCTACCATGCACTAAAAGTTCTGTAGTGTATTTTGATTTACTGCAGTTTGAAATGGGAGTAGATCAAAGCACACTAGGGAACTTTTAGTGCACGGTAGCAGTGTGTAGTAGTGTGTCAGGCACGTGCACTGTCGATTTACACCCCACTTACTGCACACCAACTGTCTGTATAGACAAACCCAAAGGCTTCCACCATTTTGTGCTTCAGTTTCCTCATCTATAAAATGGGAGTTCTAATACCTAATGCATGTCTCACAGTGGTATTGTGAAGATTAATACATTTGTAGAGTCTTTCAGAGTCCTAAGATGGAAGGCATTCTAAGTACAAGTTATTATCTAGGAAGAACTTGGCAATCAAGACATCTACAATTCACTTGACAATACTCTGGCATGTCAAATGTGCAATTAATTCAGAACTCATGGAAAGTGAAATACAGAGAAAAATACCAAGGCTTTTAATCTGTCTCTGAACAAAGATGATAATTTACACTCTAGCAAGAAAAGGAGCTCCAAAAAATAACCCCCCACCTTAGAAACTGCAATTGCCTGCAATCAAGCTTAAAAGGCAGAAAAACAGATTAGACCTGACCATTGAAACACCCTAAAGAATAGTATATACACAAATTAAATGAAAATCAATCAGACAATCTTTAGATGTTCAAAAGCCTATCTAATCACTGGAAAAGAGTACCAAAATAAATGCCTATTTCAGAAGAGAAGATGACTAGGGAAACAGAAGACCATGTTAATAGTCAGAATCAACCTTATGACTAACTGACTAGACAAAATTTGTTCATAAACAATGCTATTTTCTGGAATTTGGGGATGGATGGACTTCAGAGATGTGAGTGATATAGAAAGTGGAATGAACATCTCTTTGCTTTCATTGCCAACTCTTTGACAGGAAATGTAACAGAGTTTGAATAGCTAGTTAGTACAAAAGAAAAATTGAAGCTGTACCTAGGGCTCAATGGTGCAGCCATTTTTTTATAATTGTCTGACACTAGCTGATCATTATGACACAAAGTCATAACTGAGGAAACCATGATTGGTTTATGACTGTTTATGAAGTCTCATAATAACGTAAGAATTCTTCATCTAATTAAAAAACTGACATGGCAAGAACAGAACTGCTTTTTATGATTTCACTGCTTCATTGAAACTGGACAAAACATTAGTAACAATTTTTCTCCATTGAAATATACCTCCTTTCATGGTTGCAAAATGTTTCAAAACTGCAAGCAATTTTTCAATAATTCTAAATTCTTTGAAAATGCATGTAAAACATATTTCTATGAAGAGGGGATGAGTAAGTGACAGTCTGTACTCTTATGTTCACCCTTTTTACAAAACTATGATAAATTTTGTACCAAGTATGCCATGTGAGGTATCCTTTGAAAACTCAATACCTGCTGAGTATTATTGTCCTGGTAAAATTTATGTAGCAGCATTGTATGCAAAGTTATAACATTCTACGCTATAAGGGACGTTTCAAGTCTGAGGAAACAGATTAAGACCAATTCCCCAGAGACAAAAGGCTAGCCAACACCTCTGCCAGGTGTCAACAAAATCAAATGGACTATCACCTAGTTAAGTGGCCATTCTTTGGTAGGAAGAAGGGTGCCAATTTTACATATTGGCAATGTAACAGTTTTGGGTTCTCATGTAAACAGACTGGCTGTCCCCAGAACTCCAGCTGGAGAGGATTCTCAAAGAGATGGAAAATATATAAAAATGAGGAACAAAGGCTTCAAATCACCTCTCTCCTTCCTTTCTCCCTGTTCACAGCATCAATGACACCTGAAGGAACACTGGACTGGGGGTGGGAGCCTGACTGAAGGAGTTCACCCAGCAAAAGCATGCGGTGAGACAAACCTTTGCTTTGAATTTATTTAGTTTGTTAAGTTAGGTATTAGTTTGCATCTTATCTTTTATTTCTTTGTAACCAATTCTGACTTTTATGCCTCATTACTTGTAATCAATTAAATCTATCTTTCTGTAGTTAATATACTTGTTTTATCATTTTATATAAGCCAGTGTGGAAGAACCAGCCAGGCCACCATCTTCAACAACTGAAGGAAAAGAAGAAGCAAGTTTGCTTCCTTCTGGCCATTGGTTTAAAAGCATTGTTTGCCACTGTCATGGCTGCTACTGCAGCTGCTGGTTTCTGGCTTTTGGCCATGTGATGCAACCATGTCTGACAAAAGAGGCCTTCACTTCCTCTGCTCTCCTGGCGGTGACCCAGGTCTAGGAGTCCAGCAACAAACAGCATCTAAGATTCAACACTTTTCACAGATTTTGAGGCCAGGAGGGACCACTGTGATCATCTAGGCTGACCTCCTGTGTAACCAGGGGTGAAAGTAACTTAAAGGATTTACCGGAATGCCAGAGTCCTGAGCTGGGGGGTGGGGCTTAACCTGAAGGGGCGTGGCCTCAACAGGAAGAGGTGGGGCCTTTAAATCCCCGGGCCCTTTAAATCAAGATTTAAAGGGCCCGGGGCTCTGGCTGCAGTAGTGGCGGCTGGGAGCCCTGGGCCCTTTAAATCACTGCTGGAGCTACCAGCTGCAGAGGCAGCTGGGAGTCCCGCGGCTCGGGGGCAATTTAAAGGGCCAGGGGTTCTGGCTGCTGCTACCGCAGCAGACCCCCAGGTCCTTAAAATCGCCGACCTGGGGATAGTATACACTGTACTGGACCGGACCGGCTTACTTTCACCTCTGTGTATAACACAGGCCATAGAACTTCCCCCACAATAATTCCTATTTGAAATAAAGCATATCTTTAAAAAAAGATAGATTTTTAAAATTGTCAGTGATGGAGAATCCACCACAAACTTTGGTAAACCATTCAAATGGTTAATTACCCTCACTGTTAGAATTTCATGCCTTATTTTTAGTGTGAACTTGTCTAGTTTTAACTGACAACCATTTGATCTTATTATACTTTTTTCTGCTAGATTGAAGAGCCCATTATCAAATATTTGTTCCCCATGTAGATATTTATAGGCTGTAATCAAGTCATCCTTAATTTTCTTTTTGATAAGCTAAATAGATTTGAGCTCCTTGAGTCTATCACTGTAAGGAATATTTTCTAATCTTTTAATCATTCTCATGGCTCTTCTCTGAACCCTCTCCAATTTATCAACATCATTCTGAGGCCATGTCTATACTAAAAACTTTGATGCAAATTGCACTGGCATACAGCTGCCAAAGTTGATATATCACTCATGTGTGGGAATACCTAGCTGCTCGAGTTGGCACTGTGCATACACACTATGAAAGTTTGTGTGAGTGCAAAGTGTGGTGAACTACAGGTAGGTATCCCCATTTGCCACACACTGACATCCGGTGTGATGCCTTTTGGGAACTTTTTGCAATGTGTTGTGGGGTAGAAATGAGTCATGTAGGGATCTGTGGGAGATAGGGTTCAAGTTCCCAGCATGCAACTTTCTCCACCCCATAATACTACCCATATTCCATAATTTTCATCCTTTTAAAAAAAATCCCACAAATCCACACAGTACGTTTCAGTGTCTACCATCTCTGACAGAAGCATAGAGCCCACAGAGCTCTGCACACTATTGTCATGAACATTGCAAATACTGGACACACAATTCTCCCGTATTTGCAGATGTGCAGGAAGTTGCGCAACAAAGGGCGACATGACAATTTCTTGGACAATTTACTGAAGGACATAGTGAAAAACTATTCAAGATGGTTGGTGGCATTCACGGAGCAGCTGCAGATAGTGAAGTGCTGCTTCTGGGCCTGAGAAACAAGCACTGACTAGTGGGATCAGATCATAATGCAGATTTGGGATGATGAGCAGTGGCTGCAGAACTTTCAGATGTGAAAGACCATGTTCCTGGATCTGTTTGCTGTGCTCACCCCACCCCTCCAACTCAAGGACACCAGAATGAGAGCTGCATTCACAGTGGAGAAGCGAGTGTCCATCACACTCTGGAAGCTTCCAATGCCGCATTACTTGTTGTTGTCCTTTATCACCAAAGATGACACTGGCAATGGTATTACATCTTGTAAGTGCGACTGTGGCTAAAAATGCTGATATGCAAGTGGCAGTTCTTTCCGCATTGAGGGCATATGTAACTCAATATCGAGGAAGGGATTACAGACTGTACTTGCTGAATCTGCCGCTATTTACGGCTCAGCCTCTGTGCCTAAAAATCCATATGGTAATTAATCTCGAACTGAGTAACCCCATCATTGACTGCTGCTTGCCAGCACAATCTAGCTCTTGCTGATGACTCCCAGCTGTCAATGTCAATGTTGCACTGTTTCAAGTTATGCTTCAGTGTGTCTTTGAAGCACTTCTTCTGGCAGCTGTGTGTGCAATTACCCACTTTCAGCTCACTATACAGCAACTGTTTGGGCGTTCGGGAATCATCCATCCTCACCACATGACCAGCCCAGAATAACTGTTATGCAATGAGTGTGGCTTCAATTCCTGTGGTTCCAGAAATCATAATTGGTAACTTGATCTTGCTATGCTGTGGAGTATGGCATGCAGATGTGATAAATGGAAGTTATCTAGAAGTTTGATGTGATGCTTGTAGCAGATCTAGGTCTTGCACCTATACAACAAATTGGACAGCACAACTGCTTTATAAACTTGTAGCTTGGTTTGAAGCTTAATATCATCTTGCTGCCAGATTCTGCCTGATAGTCTGCCAAATGATGAACTGGTTTTGTTGATGCAACTTGTCAGCTCCTTGTCTATAGTAGCATTATTTGACAACGTGCTGGTAAGATAGCAGAAGTCTGTAATAGCATCCAGCTGTGTGTTGCTGACAGTGATTTTGTATAGGGTTTTCCTGGTGCTGGTTGAGACATGATTTCTGTCTTTTTCAGATTTATTGTCAGTCTGAACCTTTTTGCAGACTCTTTGAATCTGTCTGTAATCAATTATATCTCTTCATGATGCCTGTTGAGCACAGTCACCAGCATACACCAGCTCATGTACAATTGCCTCAAAGACCTTAGATTATAGTCTGTTCAGGTGGAATAATTTTCCAGAGGATTGGAAATGTATCCTGATAATGGCACTCAGGTCTCTTGTAGCATCATTGAGCACTGCTGCATAGAAGAAATTGAACAGGATTGGACCAATTACGCAGCATTGCTTAATACCATTAGTGATAGGAAATGGGTCAGACAGAACACCATCTACAATGACTTGTTTAAACATTACATCATGAAGTAGCCTCAGAATGTTGGTGAATTTTTCTGGACAACCAAACTTGAGGAATAGTTACCAAAGTCCAGGTCTACTGATGGTGTCAATTGCTTTAGTCAGGTCGATGAAGACAGTGTAAAGGACCCATTGCTGTTCTCTGCATTTCTCCTGCATCTGACGAGCTGCAATATAATGTCTGCCATTCCTTGAGTTGGCCTGAAACCACATAGTGACTCTACTAGCATGTGATTAGTGATATTGCATAGCAGACAATCTAAGAGTACTCTGGCCAGAACCTGTTCAGTGATGTAGAGCAGTGGTTTTCAAACTTCTTTTCTGGCAACCCAGTTGAAGAAAATCATTGATGCCCACGACCCAAGGGAGTTGGGGATGAGGGGTTTGGCGTGTGGGAGGGGCTCAGGGCTGGGGCAGAAGGTTGGGATGTGGGGCTGAGGGCTGCATGGTAGGGCCAGGAATGAGGGGTTCAGAGTGTGGGAGGGGGCTTTGGGCTAGGGCAGGGGGTTGGGGTGTGGGAGGGGGACAGGGCTCAGAGCTGGGGGTGCAGGCTCTGGGGTGCGGCTGGGGATGAGGGGTTTGGGGTACAGGAGGGGGCACCAGGTTTGTGGGGGGCTCAGGGCTGGGGCACAGGGTTGGGTCATGGAGTTACCTCAGGCGGCTCCTGGTCAGTCATGCAGCAGGGGTGCTAAGGCAGGCTTCCTGCCTATCCTGGCACGGTGGACCGCGCTGTTTAATCCACCTGCTTAAATTTGATTTTATAACAACCTTTGTAAAGATGTTTTTATATGTATTTTGTTCTATGCTTTTGCTTAACAGTTTAATTAATAAAATATAAAATTGGAAACTTGTGTGGGTCTGCTATTCTTCCCCAGATGTCAGGGTCTGGACTCAGAGGAATTCTGGGGTCACTAAAAGAGGCAACTCTGTGACCCACTTTCTGATAGTCCATAGAACTTCTCATAACTGCTGTAGAAGGAAAGTTGATGTATGTGTTGATCATTTCTTTCAATAAGCAATGTGAGTTCCTGAACTTTTAAGGGCAAAAGATGAAAGGGGTGAAAGATACCAGCTGGCCAGCCTTAAGGTTGACCAATTTGCAATAAGAAGTCTATATGCTTCACAACCAGTCCTTTCCCAAAGGAAGATAATACCAGCTCAGGTTGTGCATGGCTTGGTGGAGCCAAGTTTAGTTTAGATAGTTAGTTATTCACACTGAGCCTTTTGAAATTTGACTATGGTGAAACTGGCTTATAGTCTGAGTGGGGGAGGGTAGGAGGAGTAGAATGTAGTAGTGAGGCTGAGAGTTGCATGGTTTATTTTATTCCTGTTAGTTTAACTGCTTTTTAGGGTTGCCAACTTTCTAATCGCACAAAAACGAACACCATAGTCACACCCCTTCCCTAAGGCCCCACCCCCTTCCTCGAGGCACACTCCCACCCCACTCACACCATTCCCCATCCCTTGGTGGCTTGCTCTCCCACACCCTAACTCACTTTCACTGGGCTAGGGCAGGAGTGCGGGAGGGGGTGAGGGCTCTGGCTGGGGGTGCAGGCTCTGGGGTGGGGATGAGGAATTTGGGGTGCAGGAAGGGGCTCAAGGCTGGGGGGGTGGGTCCAAGGGATTCAGAGTGCGGGAGGGTTGAGGCAGGGGGTTGGGGTGCAGGAGGAGGTACAGGCTCAGGGCTGGGGGTGTGGGCTTTGGGCTGGGGCCAGGGGTTGGGGTACACGGGGAGTCAGGGCTCTGGCTGGGGGTGCAGGCTCTGGGGTGCGGCTGGGGATGAGGGGTTTGGGGTGCAGGGGGGACTCCGGGCTGTGGGGAAGCTCAGGGCTGAGGTTGGGGCACGGGCTTACTTTGGGCAGCTCTCGGGCAGCGGGGCTAAGGAAAACTCCCTGCTTGTCCTGGCTCCGTGCTGCGCCCCGGAAGCGGCCAGCAGGTCCAGCTCTTAGGTATGGGGGCGGAGAAGGTGGCTCCACGTGCTCCTCTCGCCTGCGGGCACCTATTGGCCCAAGTTCCTGGCCAATGGGAGTGCAGAGCTGGTGCTCGGGGCGGGGGCAGTGCGCAGAGCCCGTGCCCCCACCCCACCTAGGAGTTGGACCTGCTGGCCACTTCCAGGGCACAGCACGGTGCCAGGACAGCTAGGGACTAGCCTGCCTTAGACCTGCAGCACCGCCGACTGGACTTTTAATGGCCCAGTTGGCAGTGCTGCTCAGAGCCACCAGGGTCCCTTTTTGACCGGGCGTTCCAGTTGAAAACCAGAGGCCTGGCAATCCTATCACTTCTACATTAGTGTGAAAATGAGAGGAGACGGCATTTATCTTTTACATTTCAGATTTATCTATACTAAAGTAAAGTAAAATTCAAGATGAATAAGAGACTAAGAAGCCAAGACAGTGTAAAAAGGTGCAAATATGGGTGCTGGGAAAACAGAGCCTATTGAGTTCATTTTTTTTCTTCAAATGTTATCTGAGGAAAAAATATCATCTTTGGGGACTGTAGTTCATAGAAGATGCCATCTGGCATTTCTACTTTGTCACAAGAGAGAATATTCTGTGTGTATTTTTGTTTTGACATTTCGTAGAATGTTTCCTCGTATGACTTTGGTGTGGTTGCCCTCAGAGAAAAGGCATTTTTTTTCCTTTCTGAATATCATTCAAGGAATTATGTGCACCTGAGAATTAATGCCAATTATTATGGGTCTGGAGAAACGAATATCAACCATGCGTTCCATAAAAGAAAATGAGGATTTCCTGGATAGATGTCAGGATCAGCTTCAGCGGGCACAATGTTCTGAAGATTCAGAGCAGACTACGCAGTGGGGACAGAAGGCCAGAGAGGATAATTGGTGGCATGTGACTTCCAGAAGAGGAAAGAGTACCAGAAATGTCCATGTACCAGAAACACAGATTCAGGTGAGCAACCGTTTTCATGTTCTCTCCGCAGGTACTAGTGCAGAGAGTGGAGTGGATGATACATTTGAGGGAACAGAGAAGAAGGAGACTCCACTGATTGGAAGGCATGAGATGCACCGTCCTAGGGATGGGGGTTCCACGACCATCACTCCCAAGAGGAGGAGGAGGAGGAGGAGGAGGAGGAGGGTGGTGGTGGTCGGGGACTCTCTCCCCAGGGGGACTGAGTCATCTATCTGCCGCCCTGACCGGGAAAACCGAAAGGTGTGCTGCTTGCCAGGGGCTAGGATTCATGATGTGACGGAGAGACTGCCGAGACTCCTCAAGCCCTCAGATCGCTACCCCTTCCTGCTTCTCCACGTGGGCACCAATGATACTGCCAAGAATGACATTGAGCGTATCAATGCAGACTACGTGGCTCTGGGAAGAAGGATAAAGGAGTTTGAGGCGCAAGTGGTGTTCTCGTCTATCCTCCCTGTGGCAGGAAAAGGCATGGGTAGAGACTGTCGAATCGTGGAAGTAAACGAATGGCTACGCAGATGGTGTCGGAGAGAAGGGTTTGGATTCTTTGACCATGGGATGGTCCAAGAACAAGGAGTGCTAGGCAGAGACGGGCTCCACCTCACCAAGAGAGGGAAGAGCATCTTTGCAAGCAGGCTGGCTAACCTAGTGAGGAGGGCTTTAAACTAGGTTCACTGGGGGAAAGAGACCATCCTGATGTGTAGGAAGAAAAGTAAATATGGCAGGCGACCAGCTTGGCTTAACAGTGAAATCCTTGCTCATCTTAATCACAAAAAAGCAGCTTACAAGAACTGGAAGATTGGACAAATAACCAGGGAGGAGTATAAAAGTATTGCTCAGGCATGCAGGAGTGAAATTAGTAAGGCCAAATCACACTTGGAGTTGCAGCTAGGCGGAGATGTTAGGAGCAACAAGAAGGGTTTCTTCAGGTATGTTAGCAAGAAGAAGAAAGTCAAGGAAAGTGTGGGCCCTTTGCTGAATGAGGGAGGGAACCTAGTGACAGAGGATGTGGAGAAAGCTAGTGTACTCAATGCTTTTTTTGCCTCTGTCTTCACAGACAAGGTCAGCTCCCAGGCGGCTGCACTCCGCAGCACGGTATGGGGAGGAGGTGACCAGCCCTCTGTGGAGAAAGTAGTAGTATGGGACTATTTAGAAAAGCTGGACAAGCACAAGTCCATGGGGCCGGATGCACTGCATCCGAGGGTGCTAAAGGAGTTGGCCGATGAGATTGCAGAGCCATTGGCCGTTATCTTTGAAAAATCATGGCAATTGGGGGAGGTCCCGGATGACTGGAAAAAAGCTAATGTAGTGGCCATCTTTAAAAAAGGGAAGAAGGAAGATCTGGGGAACTACAGGCCAGTCAGTCTCACCTCAGTCCCTGGAAAAATCATGGAACAGGTCCTCAAGGAATCAATTCTGAATCACTTAAAGGAGAGGAAAGTGATCAGGAACTGTCAGCATGGATTCACTAAGGGCAAGTCATGACTGACTAACCTAATTGCCTTCTATGATGAGATAACTGGCTCTGTGGATGAGGGGAAAGCAGTGGATGTGCTATTTCTTGACTTTAGCAAAGATTTTGATACGGTCTCCCACAGTATTCTTGCGAGCAAGTTAAAGAAATATGGGCTGGATGAATGGACGGTAAGGTAGATAGAAAACTGGCTAGATGGTCAGGCTCAACGGGTAGTGATCAATGGCTCCATGTCTAGTTGGCAGCTGGTATCAAGTGGAGTGCCCCAAGGGTCGGTGCTGGGGCCGGTTTTGTTCAATATCTTCATCAACGATCTGGAGGATGGTGTGGACTGCACCCTTAGCAAGTTTGCAGATGACACTAAACTGGGAGGAGTGGTTGGTACGCTGGAGGGTAGGGATAGGATACAGAGGGACCTAGACAAATTAGAGGATTGGGCCAAAATAAATATGAGGAGGTTCAACAAGGACAAGTGCAGAGTCCTGCACTTAGGACAGAAGAATCCCATGCACTGCTACAGACTAGGGACCGAATGGCTGGGCAGCAGTTCTGCAGAAAAGGACCTACGGCTTACGGAGGATGAAAAGCTGAATATGAGTCAACAGTGTGCCCTTGTTGCCAAGAAGGCTAATGGCATTTTGGGTTGTATAAGTAGGGGCATTTCCAGCAGATCGAGGGACGTGATTATTCCCCTCTATTCGGCACTGGTGAGGCCTTATTTGGAGTACTCTGTCCAATTTTGGGCCCCACACTACAAGAAGGATGTGGATAAATTGGAAAGAGTCCAGCGGAGTGCAACAAAAATGATTAGGGGGCTAGAGCACATGACTTGTGAGGAGAGGCTGAGGGAACTGGGATTGTTTAGCCTGCAGAAGAGAAGAATGAGGGGGGTTTGATAGCTGCTTTCAACTACCTGAAAGGGGGTTCCAAAGAGGATGGATCTAGACTGTTCTCAGTGGTAGAAGATGACAGAACAAGGAGTAATGGTCTCAAGTTGCAGAGGGGGAGGTTTAGGTTGGACATTAGGAAAAACTTTTTCACTAGTAGGGTGGTGAAGAACTGGAATGGGTTACCTAGGGAGGTGGTGGAATCTCCTTCCTTAGAGGTTTTTAAGGTCAGGCTTGACAAAGCCCTGGCTGGGATGATCTAGTTGGGTTTGGTCCTGCTTTGAGCAGGGGGTTGGACTAGATGACCTCCTGAGGTCCCTTCTAACCCTGAGATTCTATGATTCTGATTATGAGGGTCTATAACTAACTTTTATCATACAGTCAAGGCAAAATCGATATACTAACCAAACACTACAAAAAAGGCATGAACACGTTCAGCATAAAGACCTGAATAACAGCTATATGGCTGCTGAAGAATCCACTAAACAAGCTGAAACGCTCAAAACTTTTAAAAGTTCTGTTTCTGCTACAGCCTTCTCAAGTATATGAATGAGACAAACTATTAAACAGTAACATTTAATTTGTGCTTATCTTTCCAATTACATATGATGGACCTCTGAGCAAAAGTCAAATGAATGTCTGTTAGATTTATTATAATTGCTGCTATTTCAGGAGCACTTGTGCCACTGGCAGCCAGCATGAATCCTGAAGGACTAGTAAATTGCAAACTGTAACAAAGTTCCTCCTCTACCTTGGTGAGTCCTGCGCTTATTGGCAGATTTTGATCGCCTCAGAGATCTTCCCCTCTGGTAGAACCCACAGTCAAATTCCTCCTGTGTCTGATCAGGAGTTGAGAGGTTTGGGGGGAACGCAGGCCCACCCTTTACTCTGGGTTCCAGCCCAGAGCCCTGTGGATTGCAGTTGTCTATAGAGTTTCCTGTAACAGCTGCGTGACAGCTACAACTCCCTGGGCTACTTCCCCACAGCCTCCGCCCAACACCTTCTTTATGCTTACTGCAGGACCTTCCTCCTGCTTATGCTTGTACTCCTCAGTCCTTCAACTCTTCTCACTCTCAACACCTTGTGTGCCTCTTGCTCCCAGCTCCTCACACGCAACACCACAAACTGAAGGGAGCTCCTTTTTAAACCCAGGTGCCCTGATTAGCCTGCCTGTCTTAATTGATTCTAGCAGGTTCTTCTTAATTGGCTCCAGGTGTCTTAATTAGCCTGCCTGCCTTAAATTGGTTCCAGAAAGTTCCTGCTTGTTCTAGTGCAGTCCCTGCTCTGGTCATTCAGGGAACAGAAACCTGCTTCTCTAGTGGCCAGTAGATCTGCTTTGGACTCTTCTATTGCACCTAACTTGCCTGGAGAGAAGAAGGAGGTAGAGGGCTCCCGCTCCTGCTGCTTCGGCTGCTGCTAGACCCTGATCTCTCCTGGTTACTGCTGTAGCTGCTACTGCTCCAGCTACTCCCCTGGCTGGGCCAGACACCCCTCCCACTACTCTACTCTCTGGTTGCTGGCTAGCTGGTAGCTGAACCCCCCCCAAACACCTTGGTTGCTGCTTCTCCTGCTACTGCAGCAGCCCCTGGGGAAGGGCCTGCTGGCCCTCTCCCCAGAGGAGGGGCGTGGGGGACCCCTGCTCCAGCTGCTGCTGTGATCACCACCACTATCACCCTCCGTGAGGGGTCCTGCCTGGCCACCGGACCACTGCCTGGAGTTGCCAGAGCTGCTGCTGCTGCCGTATTTGCTGCCAGGAAGCTGCTGGAACCCAGAGGAGCAAGACCCGGAAGACCGTCGGCTGCTGAGGGAGCGCAGAATCTCTGCAGTCCACCGTGGAGGGGGCCTTCAAGAACTGAGCATTTTTTCAAACTGTGCTCTAGTGGTGGGGGTATTGACTGCGTTTGTAGGGGCACAGGGGGTGTGGTGTGGAGCCTGCCCCCAGGTTCATCTGTGCCCCCCCCCCCCCCAACTCCCACCACCACCACCACCACCACCACCACTGCTGCCCTCTCCACCACCTCTGCTCACCATCTGCCCTGGTTCCTGCCTCTGGACTCAGCTGCCTGCTTGGCTTGCCAAGCTTGTTTCCACCCTTTGGGCCTGCAGCAGCAACCAGCTCACCATTGACTTTGTACAAGCGCACGTGGGTGTACGTGCCCCCCCCATTCCCACGCCCCTTGCTTTGCCCTTTGCTACTTGCCCCATCTGCCCCTTGCAGCTGTTTGCGCCCCCCCCCCCCACACCTTTTTTTGTCCCAGCCCCTTGCTAGCTTCGGTTTAGTTGCCTGCCCTGACCTTTTCCCTCTACAGCCTTTGTTTTGTTTGCCCCGCCCCAGCCCTGAAGCTAGCCCCTTGGTTTTCTGCCCCATTTCCAGCCTGACTGTCCCCCTCCCCTGCAGCCCCCGCTTGCCCTGATTGGCCCCTCCCCTCATGCGCCCATGCCCCCTCCCATGCACTTGTGCCCCTCCCCTTTTTGAGTTTGACCCTATCTCACTGCACCCCCCCCCCCCCATGCTGTTATACCCCCCTCCCCTAGTGCAACAAGAGGAGCCAGATTTTCCATTCTGAGTTGGTGACTGAACCCTACCCCCGCACTAGTCCTTGATAACCCCGAATCCAATCCCCACTTTTAGTGCCCTCCTCCCCTGCCTGCAGCCTAGCAGGGAGGAGTGGTCGCCCCAATTCCTCTCTGCCCCACTCTCTCAGGTGTTTTCCCTTCCCTCCCTGTTCATTATGGCAGGTGATACGGCAGGAGCGGGCCCTCCAGAAGACCCGGCCGCCCCTCCCCCGCCTGCCCCCCCCATCACTCCCCCTAGCCTCTACCTCAACTGCCGCTGCCAAACCACTTGCTATTGCCCCTGCTGGGGCACCAGCAGTGGCGGCCGCCAAGGTGACCTCCGCTGCTGCCACGTCCCTTGCCCCCCCTGATTCTGGGGGAGCTCCCCCAACCGGAGGAAAGGGCCAGGGTGGGAAGAAGGGTAAGGGCCCCGCCAAAAAGGCCAGGTCCTCCATGGCAGAGGCTGCCCCTACTGCCGCGGCCCCGCCACCGGCCATGGAGTCCCTCCCTGCTGTTCCCTCCACCAGCTCTGCGGGTGCCCCTCCGGCCCCCAGGGCGTACGCCCAGGTGGCGGCAACCCCCCCGCCTGCCGCTACGTCGTCTCACCCACCCGCCGCCTCTGCTACCACCTATAGCAGCCGGGGCCCGTTCCCCACCTTGACCAGGAGGCATGGCGTCCGTTGCCTCCTGGTACCCGCCTCGCCCCACGTAGAAACCTATGTGCGGGCGTTGGCGAGGGTGGTGGGGCCCACGGCCATTGTACCGGCCTCCAAAATGTACAGGGAAAATCGTCTCCTTCTTCGCATCGGAGGCCGTGGCCCAGGAGGCGGTGGAGAAGGGCCTGGCGGTGGGGGGCGTGTTCGTCCCTCTGGAGCCGCTAGAGGACCTGGGTGTCCGGATAGTCCTAACCTCTGTCCCTCCTTTCCTCCTCAATGCCGCCCTGTTACCCGCCCTCTCCACCCTGGGGAGGCCCATCTCCATTGTCAGCCCCCTTTCGCTGGGCTGCAAAGACCCCGCCCTCCATCACGTCCTCTCGTTCCGCCAGCAGGTGCAGCTTCAACTGCCGCCGGTGGCGTGTGACGGAGAGGCGCTCGAGGGGTCGTTTATGGTTCCCTACCAGGGGGCCCGCTACCGGGTGCATTACTCGACGGGGGAGGCCCGGTGCTACCTCTGCCGGGCGATGGGACACGTCCGGAGGGACTGCCCCTTGGCCCGGCAAGGAGGAGCATGCGAGACACCCGGCAGGGCGCTGGCCCCATCATCGCCGGCGCCCCTGAATGCCCAGCGCCCAGAGCCACCCCTCCTCCTTCCCAGTCCACCGCTGCTCCTGCTTGGGCCCTGGGGGTACCTCCCTCGGTGCGCCCAGACGAGCGGGAGAGCCCCGCCTCTGCTGCGTGCAGTCTGGCGGGACCTGTGGAGGAGAGTGCGGCAGGGATTTTGCCGGGTGTGGGAGAGGGCCCGCCCCAGGGCGACCCTTCCCTCCCTTATGCCGCCCCACCAATACCTCCTCGAGCCCCTAAGACATTGCCCCTACCCCCTGACCCGAGCCCTGCTAGCCAGCCCCCAGATGATTTCATGGAGGGCTGGGCCCTAGTACAGGGGAAGCAGGGCAAGCGGAAGGCTCGAGCTCCGCTCCTTTCCACCGATGCGGAGGCCCCCCGGAAGACCAGGAAGGGAGGCACCGATGCCGAGCCTTCCGCTTTGCCCCCGAGTGGCAATTGTCCACCAGTACCACCTGGGAAAGACGTGGCAGCACCGGAGGGCAGTACCGCCCCTCCCTCGGAAACCCCTCAATGGAGCTGCTCCTGTCCCTTTCCCGGTTGTCGAACCTGCGGGCCCCGAATCAAGCATCGCTTCGGGTGCCGGGGGGGGGGGGGAGAACCCTGAGGTGGCGGATGGTGAGGTACCCTCTATTTATAAGGAGATTGAGGCCCTGGGTCTGACCCCAGTCACCCAGCAGGAGGACGACCCTCTGCCAGCGGGCCTCGATCTCAGCGACCTCACCCTGGCTCCCCTCTCCCCTCTCTCCCCATGCTCCCTCCCCTTGACCGCTCCTTCTGCTCCCACCTCCGAGGACCTCCTGGGCTCTTCCACCTGCCCGGTCGCGAGTGGCACACCGCTGACAGCTGCTGAGCCTACCAAGGTGACGGCCGGTGCCACGCGGCTGGGACCCGAATCCCAGGAGGCACCCCTCATTGGTGTGGGGCAACCGACCACCTTCCCGGGCTGGGACCCTGCAAAAATCCGTCCACCTCTCGATGCCGCGGCTGTTACACCAGCCACCGAGCCAGAGCCCGGCATCGCTGGGGGTCCCCTTCCCGCCCCTATCTCCACTCCCCAGATCCCTGAGCCTAATCAAGAGGGGCCACCTCCCAGTGGCCCAGCTCCTACGGCTCAGGATCCTTTTCCCGTTCCTCGCCCTGGCCCTACTCATGACCCCCTTCCTGCCCCTACTACTGACTTCTGCCCGGCCCCCATGCCTGATCCCTGCCCTGCCCCTGATGTAGTCCCACTCCCTTCCACCTCCCGTGATGCCATTGCCGCCCCCGGGCCGTCTCCTTCCCCTTCCCGGTAGATGACTCCCGGAGAGCGGCCTTTGTATTCCATTGTCCTGACCCACCAGGGGCTGCTCTCCTCTCTCCGCCGCCTCTCCCCATTGAACCACATTTTGCGGCGGACCCCGTGGCGCCGGCCCATCGGGCGCCACGTCGGGGGTCTGCCCCTTGCCTGCCGGTCTCGGTAGGCCGCGGGGCTGTGTCAGGGGCCCCTTCAATAGATAACCAGGGGCCAGTGACCCCGGCCCCCCATACGCTGCGAGAGGAGATGCGGGAGTTCCTGGAGGACGTCCAGGGCTCCCGTAACAACATGCAACTCACTCTCCAGCGATGGGGGGGATTTCCATCAAATCCTCTGGGCCGCGAGGGCCCTTATGGGGGAGGGTAAAAGGACCGGGAAGCAGGCCGCTGTGGCCTACCAGGGGGTCCGCCTCTTCCGTGACTCACTACTCACCTACGGGGTAGGTCACAGATTGATGTGCGGCCCGACGGAGGCCGTGAGCGATCCTGCCGGCAAGGATCCCCCCCAGCCCTCCTCATGGCATCTATCACCTATGCAACATTAAACACCCGAGGCTGTAGGATGGGTCGCCGCAGGAGCTAGGTGCTCTCCTTCCTTCGGGAGGGGGGGTACTCTGTGATCTTCCTGCAGGAGACCCATATGGTTCCGGCCGCCGAAAACAGTTGGCGGCTGGACTGGCGGGACAGGGTCTAATTCAGCCATCTTACCGTTCGTCAGGCTGGAGTGGCCACCTTGTTCTCCCCCGACCTACGGCCTGAGGTGCTGGGGGTTGCCGAGGTTGTGCCGGGTCGCCTGCTGCACCTCCGGGTCCGCATGAAGGGGCTCGTGGTCAACCTCGTCAACGTCTATGCCCCGACATCAGGCCCGGAGCAGCTGCGTTTTTATCAGCAGGCATCCACCTTCCTCGGCACCTTGGATCCTCGTGAGTGCCTGGTCCTGGGCAGGGACTTTAACAACACCCTTGAGGAACGGGACCGCTCGGGGACCGAGCAGTGCCCGGCTGCCACAGCTGACCTCCAGGAGATCGTCGATCATCATTTCCTGGTGGATGTCTGGCGCGACCACCACTCGGACGACATCTTGACTTTCACCTTTGTCCGGGTGGAGGGCCATCGGTCGCGCCACTCCCGGTTGGACCGCATCTATTTATCACGCCTTCACCTTTCGCGGGCCCACTCCGCCAGCGTCCAGCCGGCCCCGTTCTCTGATCATCATCTAGCTACCGTGACGGCCTCTCTCTGCGCGGAGAGGCCGGGGCCGGCCTATTGGCATTTTAATAACAGTTTGCTGGAGGATGTGGGCTTCGTGGCGTCCTTCCGGGAGTTCTGGCTGGCCTGGCGAGGGCAGCGGCACGCCTTTCCCTCGGCGTGGCGATGGTGGGATCTAGGGAAGGTGCGTGCCCGGCTCTTCTGCCGAGACTACACCCGGGGAGCCAGCCGACGGAGGGATGCGACGATAGAGCAGTTGGAACGGGAAGTCTTAGAGCTGGAGAGGTGTCTGGCCGCCAGCCCCGAGGATCCATCCTTCTGTGGGGCATGCCAGGAGAAGCGGGAGGAGCTCCGGGAACTCAAAGACCATCGGGCCCGGGGTCCCTTTGTTCGATCCCACATCCGTGACCTTCGGGAGATGGATCGCGGCTCCCGCTTCTTCTACGCCCTGGAGAAAAAGAGGGGGGCTAAGAAACACGTCACCTGCCTTCTTGCAGAGGACGGCACCCCCGTCACGGATCCGGCGGAGATGTGCGGGAGGGCCAGGGCCTTCTACGCGAGCCTTTTCTCCCCGGATCCGACCGATCCAAACGCTTGCAGAGTGCTCTGGGACGAACTCCCTACGGTCAGCGCGGGCGACCGAAACCGGCTAGAGCTGCCTCTCACTCTGGCCGAGTTCTCGGAAGCCCTCCGTCGCATGCCCACTAATAAATCCCCGGGACTGGACGGACTGACCGTGGAGTTCTACCGTGTGTGCTGGGATGTCCTCGGCCCAGACCTTGTCACCATCTGGGCCGAGTCCTTGCAAGGCGGGGTCCTCCCTCTTTCGTGCAGGCGAGCCGTGCTCGCCTTATTGCCGAAGAAGGGGGACCTCCGCGATTTACGGAATTGGCATCCCGTCTCGCTCCTCAGCACGGACTATAAAGTCGTGGCGAAGGCCATCTCGCTGCGGTTGGGGTCCGTGCTGGTGGACGTGGTCCACCCAGACCAGACCTACACCGTACCGGGCCGCACCATCTTCAACAACCTGTATTTGGTCTGGGATCTCTTAGAGCTTGGGTGTAGGGATGGTCTGTCGTTCGCCCTCCTGTCCCTGGATCAGGAGAAGGCGTTCGACAGGGTGGATCACGGGTACCTCCGGAGCACTCTGCGAGCATTTGGCTTCGGACCCCAGTTTGTGGGTTTTCTCCAGGTGCTGTATGCCTCTGCAGAGTGTCTGGTCAGGCTCAACTGGACCCTGACCGAGCCGGTCAGCTTCGGGTGAGGAGTACGGCAGGGGTGCCCCCTCTTGGGCCAGCTGTACGCTCTGGCGATCGAGCCCTACCTCTGCCTCCTCCGCAGGAGGTTGACGGGGTTGGTGCTCCGAGAGCCAAAGCTGTGGCTGGTCCTGTCGGCGTACGCCGACGACGTGCTCCTCATGGTCCAGGACCCGGGCGACTTGGCACAGGTGGAGGCTTGCCAGGCAATCTACTCGGCGGCCTCCTCTGCCCGGGTCAACTGGGTCAAGAGCTCTGGCCTGGCGGTAGGGAACGGGTGGCAGGCGAGCTCCCTCCCACCCGCGCTTCAGGCCATCAGGTGGAGCGCGGGTCCGCTGCTCTATCTCGGCGTTAACCTTTCCACCACGCATCCATCTCCGCTGGAGAACTGGCACGATTTAGAGGGCAGGGTGACCGAGCGGCTCCGGAGATGGACAGGACTACTCCGGTGCCTCTCCTTTCGAGGGAGGGCACTGGTGCTCAATCAACTAGTCCTGTCCATGCTCTGGTACCAGCTCAACACCCTGGTCCCGGCCCCGGATTTCCTGGCCAACCACCGGAAGTTGATCCTGGAGTTCTTTTGGTCAGGACTGCACTGGGTCTCTGCAGGGGTTCTCCACCTACCTCTGGAGGAGGGCAGGGCCTGACGTACCTACGCACTCAGGTCCATGTTTTCCGCCTCCAGGCCCTGCAGAGACTCCTTTATGGTGCAGGTAGTCCGGCGTGGAGCATACTGGTGCACGCCTTCCTGCGCCACTTCCGAGGGCTCCGATATGACCGGCAGCTCCTTTATCTCCATCTGAGAGGTCTTCCGCGAGACGTCTCTGGGCTGCCGGTCTTCTACCAGGACCTCCTCCGGACCTGGAAACTTCTCAGCGACCAGGTCCGTGGTGGCCACCGAGGGGGCGGATCTCCTCGCGGCGCCCCTGCTACACAACCCCCAGCTACGTGTGCAGGTGGCCGAGTCCCCCTCGGTGCGCCAGAGGTTGGTCCTGGCAGAAGTGACCAGAGTCGGAGATCTCCTGGACTACGACCGGGGAGACTGGCTGGATCCCCTGATGCTCGCTCAGCGCATGGGGCTCTCCAGACCTCGTACTCCCCGTCGCGTACTTCAGGAGGTGAAGGCAGTTTTGCCGCCTGCTGCTCGGGTTTACCTTGACCGGGTCCTGCGAGAGGGCACGCCCCGCCCTCCCTCCACCCCTGGCCCTCCGGACCTTCTAATCAGGCCCCTGCCCCGTGGCCCCAACCAGCCCCCTCATTCTTTCGCCGCGAGTCGGCTGCACGAACTGCAGCCGGTCCGCTTCCAGACCGTGCCAAGGAAACATCTTTACATGCTCATGCTCCACACCCTTCATCTCCTCACCCTCACGTCCCGCCCCGATACGAAATGGTGGGACCTCCTGCCACCTCTAGAGGGTGAGAAGCCCCGGTGGGCCAGCCTTTACTCCTCCTTAGTCCCAAGGCCCACCGGGGATGTCAGTTGGCGGCTCCTTCACGGAGCTGTGAGCACGGGCGTGTACTTGGCGCGGTTCACCCCTATCCCCGACACCTGCCCCTTTTGCGGCATGAGGGAGACCCTGGCGCACATTTATCTGGAGTGCGCCAGGCTGCAGCCCCTGTTCCGGCTCCTCTTAGACATTTTGTTGAGGTTTTGGTTGCACTTTTCCCCTCACCTTTTTATTTATGCACTTCCAATCTGCGGCCCCACGAAGTCGCGGGACCTCCTGGTCAACCTCCTCCTGGCCCTAGCTAAACTGGCCATCTACAAAACCAGGGTGAGGAGGTTGGCTGATGGAGGCTCCTGTGACTGTGGGGCTTATGTTTGATCCTCTGTTCGTTCACACATCTGGGCAGAGTTCCTCTGGGCAGCGTCCACTGGCTCCCTTGACGCCTTTGAGGAGCAGTGGGCGCTGTCCGGGGTTCTCTGCTCGGTGTCCCCATCTGGTTCACTTCGTTTGACCCTTTGACCGCACTCCTGTTCCTGTTTTTTCATTTTTTGTCCCCCGGAATCACTTGGTATCCAGGTCCTGTGGATCCCTCCCCTTAGGCTGGAGGGGGGGATCCTTTAGCAGTGGGCGGGCTTTGCCTACCCACTTCCCTGATCCCAATAGGATCAGACGTCTGTACCCCACTTGTCTGGGTCTGTCACAAAACATACTCTGAAAGATGTACCTAGAAGACATCCACCATTTTAGACTAAAAAATAGAATGAGTATATCAATGTGCACTAGGTATTGTTTGAACAAAGCAGTGAGTTACTTTGACCAAGGTCCAGAGTGCTCAGTGAAGGATAAAGTAGGATATGTGCAAATGAGCAGGTGCCGGATCTGGATTTCTGCCAAATTCAGTGCTATGACACTGAGTTGACAGAGAAGTTGACTCTCTTGGCTTTTTTTCTCAGTTCCAGAGAATTAAGTTGAAGGGCACTACCTTGTACTTTGTGCAGTCTTTGCACCTATTCAAAATGAGTGTAAGATGCTATTGTTCTGTTTTGGTATCATGTTGCGTACATTTTTCATTGGTATAAATGACTGAACATGGTGCAAACCAGCACAGAATACAGCCCTAAGACTATGAGTGAAATCCTGACTCCATGGAAGTCCATGGCAAAACTCCCATTGACTTCAATGGGACCAGGATTTCACCCTATATATCAGGGTCCTGATCCATGAAATTTGGTTCTGGAACCATGCTTTCCCTTAGGGACCTGACATTCTAATTCTGATCCACAGTAGAAGTCTGAGCCACGGAAATTTGAACTGATCTGCATTTATCTCAAGTTTGAGGTATCTGGACATATGTTTTGGCTTCAAGCTCATCTCTATATAAAACAGAGTAATTTTAACACTTTGAGAGTTAAAGGCTGGTTCTAATTTTTCTTAACCATGTAAAGCTACATCTCTACTATGAGATAGGGCTGTAATTCCCAGCTCATGTAGACTTACTTGTGCTAGCTCTCATGTGCGCTAGCATACTAAAAATAATAGCGTAGCTGTGGTATCACATGCATCAGCACTGTGCTAGCTACCCCTAGTGCAAACCCACAGGTTCACAGTTAGGGTGTCTAGCATGTGCTGCCACTGCCTATGCTACTAATGGCTGCATGACTATTTTTAGCTTGCTAGCTCAGATGAGAGCTAACACAAGCATGTCTGTGCAAGCTGGGAATCATGCTCCTAGCTCATAGTGCAGATGTAGTCTTAAGGAACTGCACATTCTAAAATTATTTGAGTGTCTTCTGTAATCCACACCTATTTTTCCCCTTTATATCTGCAGAGGTCTATGCGACGAGGTCAGAAGGGACCATCATGATCATCCAGTCTGATTTCCTGCACATTACAGGCTACTCACCCACTCCTGAAATAGACCCCTAACCTCTGGCTGAATTACTGAAATCCTCATATCATGGTTTAAAGACTTAAAGTTACAGAGAATTTACCATTTACACTAGTTTAAACCTGCAAGTGACCCCATGCTGCAGAGGAAGGTGAGAAATCCCCAGGATCTCAGCCAATCTGACCTGGGGGAAAACTCCTGAACAGGACTGGGCACAGCTGCTTCCAGGGCTTGTGAGTGATGCTATTGGGACTGTCAGAAAGGGTTGAGTGATGTAATGCTTTCGCCCCTCGGACTGAACATGGTGCTGTCTTATTGCTCCCTTCTGGCCTGAGGAGCTAGGGTCCAAACTTAGCACATATATAGAGATGTCTTCACTATATGGCTGAGCTTTCGCTTACATTTAAAAAAAATATATTATCCTGCAGCTGAAGAATTCACCTGAAAATCAGAAGAATTTTTAATTTAAAACTTGGTAGATAATTCTGCAAATGAAATAAAATTGTGCATGATGATGCCACCTGCCTCGAAGTCTGAATGTCAACTCTACATTATATATTGTGGTAGAGGGGGGTGGAGGTGGTGAAGACATCTGCTACCAGTAGGAACTCCATTCAGCAGTGGCTTGGAAAGGAGTAGGCAGCAAGGGTGCAACTCTGGGGGAGCAGCAAGAACAGATGATTGGAAAAAGCTGGTTTTTGGTTGTTTTTTTTGCAGTAAAACTTTCAGCCTCATCAAGTAGTTTATATTTTGAAGGGTGATTTAAGAAGGAAAAAGGCTATTTAAGAAATGGAAGCTGATATCTAAACCAATTCACTGCTGAATCACTCATATTTCATCACCACAGTCACATTTGTAACCAGTAAGCCAGCAAAATAACATATTAATTTTAAGACAGAGCTGCTCCTAAGAAGTTTTGGAAAACATGAAGGATAATGTTCTGAGGGCCAGGTGCTCAGATGGCTTCATTTGGCATAGCTCCACTGACTTTGGCGGAGCTATGGTGACTTTTACCAGCTACAGTGACTTACATCAAACTTAGAATTATAGATACTCCTAAAATATTAGGTGCCTCATCCTGCAATCCTTGTGCACCCAAAACTCTAAAAGACAAAAGGAGCTGTGTGTGTGAAAGCAGTTCAGGATTAGGCTGTAAGTATTGATTTTGTTTCCAAAAATCTTGAAACATTGTACATTTTTACTTAATTATATTACTATAATACATTTTTATAATTATAATGAATAATCCCCATACAAACTCCTAAACAGTAAAGCCTATTCTTTAAACCTAGAGTAAGTGTGGAAATGTTTAGGCAAAAGGGAGCTTTGCTGTTTTATTATTGAAGGAGAGGGTTGAAAATAGCATTTAGAACGACTGCAACTTTAACTATATAACTGCTTCATAAGAGCTAACGTCCATGTACTTCAAGTCTCGAAGTGAACTACTGAAATATAAGAATGGAAGACAGCCCAGGAACAAGGAATAGTTGGAAGAAATCGCTTAGATTCTATTTTCAGTTTATTCTGCTCATAATCTCTTTGAATTGTGCTGTTTTGTTTTTGGGGTAGGTTTATTTTTACCAATTTCAGAAAAACAAACACATCCCTGTAATGATGCCTGCTGGTCAGCAATATTGATAAAGACCAGTTTACATTTTCTGTGATTTTATTTCTTTTGTTTCCAGTAATGATATTGGCATTTATAATATCTAGGGTTTAAGGTCTCTGAGTTATAAGAAACCAAGAAAAAAAAATGTAACAACGGCCAATTTATTTTTTGAAAGTAACTTTTTAAGGAATGTCAATAGGAACATCAGTGCCTGGAGTTCTTTTGTTCCCCACTAAGAAAATATATATCAAGCACTGTACATTTGGTAAAAGCAATGCATGTGCATGTCACAGCTCGGATGCAGCAATCTGAAAAAACAGCTGCAAATGCACAGCACACAAACAAGGATAGCTTTTGATAAAACAAATTTTACTCTTGTAGAGCTAAATAATCAATGCACTGCAATTGCATGAACTTTCACAGCCCTGGGACATGAACTATATAAAGATCAATGTTGACTGGCCATTTTTGTGACATTACTTCACAAAGAGCTATGTTATATTCAGGTTGAGGTTATAGGTTAAGTCCACAAAAGCAAAGAATTCAAAGCAAAGGTTACAATTTTATTTGTCCTCTATGAAAACTATGCTTGAGTGCTTTTTATATATTGCTCCTAAATACTGGGCATCATCTCATATACTTCATTTTATCATTGAACTGCTTTGCTTTCATATGCTCTTAATTTTCAACTAGAATATTTTTAAAAACATAATCCTCTGTGGGTTTGTTTCTTTCCATTTTAAATATACAAGAAGTAGGCAGTAGGGAAGATAATAATCAAAATGCACTGAGGATTTTGGTTCAGTTTCAGCAGAATGTTACATGAGCTGGGCTATTTGCATGTATAAAGCTAAACATGTTTGAAACAGGACTTGTTTGGGAAATGTGTTTGTGAAAACATTTTATTGCATTGCAAAGAAACCCTTCAGAGGAATCCAATAACAAAAGCACTAATATTTTATACTAGTAGCGGAGAGCCTGTGCTTTTGCACAGGTGTAATTCATACAGCCATGTATGATTTAAAAATCAAAAGGTTGACAACTTAAAAATTGGATAGTAATGGACAATGAATCCCAGTAATGGTTAAACCTGGTGATTTCTAAACAAAAAGAGCTCTCAACCATGTTTGTAGCTGTTTCCATTACTTTACCTTGACTCAACAGACATTATAGGCTTCAGAGTGACATTCCTGGAATCTTATTACATAGAATTATGGTGCTCTTCACCCCAAAGGATCTGTATGTGCTGCACAAATGAAATACCTATAACACCACTGACATGTAGCCATCTTTGGGCAGGAGGACAGCAGATAGATAACTGTGGTGAGTAAAATAAATTTTGTCTAAGGCCAGCTCTAATATTCCAGAATATACCACAAGATCTTTAATGTTCACATGGAATAGACAAAAATTCCTCTTGAAGGGTTCCATCTTAATGTAATTTGTTTCAAATTATCAAATTGATTGTTTACATTCTATGTGTGAGATGCTTCCTGGATTTTGAATATAAATGTGATGTGATTTTTATTCTGGGTTTTGTTGACAGAAAACTGAAACGCCTCTACTCATTTAAAGACTCAACATATCCGGTGCTTAATTTGTGCCAGGGCTGACCCCCGGCACCTCTAGGCTTGGCAGTTCATAGACCTGGCACCTCTGGGCTTGCCCCTCAGTTATGAAAGTAAAAAAATTGCCTGAGCCCCAGCACCTCTTTCATTACAAATTAAGCACTCAGCCTATCAGTTCTGTTTCCATCACCTCTGAAGGAAATAGAAGAACAGGTTCTGACAGAAACTTCACTGCATTACATGGACTACCACCCACTAAACTCAAATGTATTACTATTATTTGTCGATCACTGATAGTATGCCCAGCACTGTGCAAGACTGTATCTGCCCCAACGAGCTGTCAATCTACAAGTCAGACCAAGAAAGACAGGATGCACTGGTAGAATCAAAGCAAGGTTATTTTTGTTTCAATAGTGGGCTTTATGGAAGAAGTGAGTCTTCAGAAGTGATTTGAATTAGGAAATACGGGTGCCTGGCAAACTGGGATTGGAAAATTTCAAGAGTAGGAGGAGGCAAAATAATCTTTACAATATTTTATTTAAAGTTATACATTTTTGTTCTTCTTTTTACAAAATAAGAATATTTTAAAATACTTTTTTCAAAGATGTGAATTTCTTTCCCTTTTTTATGTTAAAGGAAAATGTTGGAGGAAAATGTTTTCTTTTGTCTGAAAAAGGCAAACAATATTATTTGAAACCTAACTTTAGAAAATAATTTAACATAGCTTGTTCTTTGCCAAGTTATAAAACCTTGAGTGTGTATGTGTGTATTTTAATGGAATCTATAGCTAAAATGAGAATTTCTGAACACACCAGTATACATTATTTGAAAATTCTCCATCATGTGTGAATTTCAGGAAATAAAATGGAAATGTTAAACTCATTAGTTTTGTCTTTCAAATCTTGCTGGAAAAATTTTTTTCAGTGACCCAGGAATAATCAGATATCAGTATGGGCTGCAAGCAATTTGTTTAATGAATATGATCTTCCACCGTTGCTCATTACCAACATTCCTTTAGGAAACAGATTTTAGGACTATAGCTAAAGTAGGAATTTAATTTGCTTCTACTCTATAATATAGTGATCTGTCTCATTTTCCTGTGATACTCTGAGCTTCTCCTCCATCTCCACTGTACCATTTATAAGAGGATGTCCATCCAGAACCAAGTATGGTGAGGTTCACTCCTGCAGTGCTGCTCATTCTGACAAATGATTATTTCACCGCTCTCCTGGTACTGCAAGCAGAGTGGAGTGATCACAAGAGAAGCAGGCCCAGAAGTGTTCTTCTGCACTGTAAGGAGCCTCAAGCAAATTCAACATCTACCAGGGGTTTTTCAAGCCCCATGATACTCTGTCATAAGAACATAAGAACGGCCATACTGGGTCAGACCAAAGGTCCATCTAGCCCAGTATCCTGTCTTCTGACAATGGCCAATGCCAGGAGCCCCAGAAGAATGAACAGAACAGGTAATCATCAAGTGATCCATCCCCTGTCGCCCATTCCCAGCTTCTGGCAAACAGAGGCTAGGGACACCTTCCCTGTCTGTCCTGGCTAATGGACTTATCTTCCCTAAACTTATCTAATTCTTTTTGGAACCCTGTTATAGTCTTGGTCTTCATAACATCCTCTGGCAAAGAGTTCCACAGGTTGACTGTGCATTGTGTGAAAAAATAATTCCTTTTGTTTGTGTTAAACCTGCTGCCTATTAATTTCATTTGATGACCCCTAATTCTTGTGTTATGAGAAGGAGTAAATACTTTTTTCTCCACACCAGTCATGATTTGATAGACCTCTATCATATCCCCGTTAGTCACCTCTTTTCCAAGTTGAAAAGTTCCAGTTTTATTAATCTCTCCTCATATGGAAGCCATGCCATACCCTTAATTTTTGTTGCCCTTTTCTGAACCTTTTCCAATTCCAATATATCTTTTTTGAGATGGGGCGACCACATCTGCATGCAATATTCAAGATGTGGGTGTACTATGGATTTATATAGAGGCAATACGATACTTTGTCTTATTATCTATCCCTTTCTTTGATTCCCAACATTCTGTTCACTTTTTCTGACTGCTTCTGCACATTGAGCAGATGTTTTCAGAGAACTATCCACAATGACTCCAAGATCTTTCTCTTAAGTGGTAACAGCTAATTTAGACCCCATCATTTTATATATATATATATATATAGTTAGGATTATGTTTTCCAATGTGCATTACTTTGCATTTATTAACACTGAATTTCATCTGCCATTTTGTTGCCCAATCACCCAGTTTTGTGAGATCCTTTTGTAGCTCTTCTCAGTCTGATTGCGACTTAACTATCTTGACTGTCTTGTCAGTGCATAAGGACTACACAATTTGTTAATTACAGAATGTTGGTGTTTAAAAGCTTTGGTACTGTATTATTTGGCTACAAAGCTGAAGCTTTGATTGTTTTAGGGCCAGATTGTGTCATTAAGGCATAGACCTATGGTAGGGGGCAGTGCATAACTGCTCTGGCTCAAGATTGACTGTAAGAAGTGCTGCCTCCTAAAGATCACAAATACAGAGGGGGAATAGAGAGTGTTACAGAATTTTTTTTCTCCACAGTCAGCTAGCTCTGTTTGCTGATGCATAGGGAAGGAAGAACAAATGTGCCTTTAAAAAAAATGTTAAACAAATGGCATGGGAAATGCTACCAGACTATTATTGGAGGGCAGTGTGCTTTTCTCTTTCCTACTGCTAGTGAGGTCATTGACATAAATGAGAACAGGTTGGGATTCATAATGCCCACTGAAATCAGTGGGAGGGGTAGCACAAATGGGCCTCCAGTTATTCTCAACAAGTTTTTTAAAATAACCTCTCAATAGTAATCTATTTTTCATTCCAGTGTCACAGGGAGTTAAAAACATGGTTTTACAATGGAAGTTGGTTGCAATCTTGGTATAAGAAGAGGTCTCAGCCTCTCAGTAAATATATTGTTGCATTACCTCCACAGGTGCATCAACTAAGACTGTTTCCCAAAAACTTTGTCTGAAAACTAAAAATTTCCATTCAATATAATAAATATGAAATCAAAGGGAAGAAATGTCAGGAAGAAAAACACACGCACAAAAGCCAAAACCTGTAAAACAGATTCAGTTACTTTGAAATCTCCACAATAGCTTCCTAGAAAATCCTCCACTGGAGAAAGAGACCACCAAAAACAGAGTATAAGGGAAGAGCGAGGAGATAGAGAGAAGAGTCACATCTTCTTTTCAAAGTAATGTAAATCAAAGCACCATAGAGAATGATGTAAGAAAAAGAATAGTCACATCATGTAAGTAATTGTCATATGATGCAACAAAGCATTACTGCCTTGAAAAAAACACACAAAGGAGAAATACACAATGTACAGAATGAGTCTATGTCCCTGTGCAGGTATGGCAGCACCACTATATTTATGGTTGTGTCACAACTTCTCTGTGAAGGTCAACCTTTCTAAGTAATCTGAAATGCATATGCTTAGTTGGATTCCTTTTAAATTTGATGTACCTGTCCTCAGGAGTGTCAGGGTAGGCTGAGTGACCCAAGATTGGGGTAATATGAAATGGGGGTTGCAGAGATACATGATCTGAAGAAAATAGCCATTTTTCAAAAAGTTTCTAGGTGAGGCTCTTTTCTTGTGCAATAGTTTAATTTCTAGTTCTGATGTGATGTGGGTCAGAGGTCACAATCTGTTGGGTTTTACCCATGATAGTGCATGGTACCCACTAAACTTTGGGGAGACCCATACTTAGATTAGTATTTAAGAAAAATGTACCTTTTATAGTGTGCATGAGCCAATATGGAAAAGGGGCTACAGGGTTTCTATTCCTGCCATTTAAGCTTGACTCTTGTAAGTGTGCTAAAATCCAAATGTTTATTTGGATTGCTTTGAAATTTGGCATGCATCCTCCAGTTTTGGAGCACCCATGGAGTCGGCACCTATGTATGGGGGGGCAATTTTATTGTTGGAGAAATGTAATCAAAGTATTTGGAGAAAAATTAGACATGTGAATGCTTCTTGGGAGGGGAGATATATTAGGTGTGGCGGAATGGGGAATAGGAGGAGAAGGGCATGGAGCTGTAGAAAGGGAAGGGAGGTTATGGGGAAGGGGTTAAATGGGAATGGATCGTAGAGGAGGGGAGAGAGACTGAGGGCTCAGGTGAGGGAGGCATAGGGAGGAGAGGTGGGATACTGGGTTTATGTCTATACTATGAATCTAGGGGTGTGATTCCCCTGCTCATGTACTTATACTTGAGCTAGCTCTCACCAAGCTAATGTGAGTATAAATAGTGTAGCCATGCAACAGCATTAGACAAAATCATGTGACTGAGAGTGAATGGGCTGTAAAAGGAGGTGAAGACCTTCTACATTTCAGCAACTGTGGGATTGGCAGAGTAAAGGTATGTGTGTTAATAGGGTATTTGGGCATTGCTGAAAGCAGGCAGAGTTAAGGTTGCATGAGCAGCATTAACTGTGCATTTCCTGGTTTTTAGAATTTTGAGTTTTCCTCAACATTCTGCAACGGGATGACATACCACCAAGCAACCTTAACTCTGAGTTTACATAGTTCTTTGCCATTGAATTATATGTATTCCAATAGTCTAACCTTCCAGTCTTATAGAACTTTAAAATAAATCTTCATTTGAGTGATAAATCATCTGCTCTGGCAACACAGTCTTGATCTGGTCTGTTCACACATTGTCAGGAGCTGTCAAACTTAATCAAAATAAACATACGAAAGTTTGTTCATTGCATTTAATATATATCTTGTCAGAGAGTAGGACTGGCAGATTTAAGACTGTATTGCTAAATTCAATTTAAAAGCCATTAACTGTTTTTCTTTTAGCCTGAATGTGCATAATACCAAGAAAAAATGAATAATGATGTCACTGAAGCACAATGCTGTGTTTTTCATTGTAAACATAGCATTTTTTAAAAAAAACCCACGGATTAAAATGAATTAATCTTTAAATGCTTTGAAGATGAATAATTAGTGGATAGAGTGCAAAACTGCCACTAAATTATGTACAAGAGCATTGTAGATTGAGTGGGAAGGACAATCTTCAATAGCACAGATATAAAGCCTGTGGTTCTCATCCATGTTGGTATGGTAGCAATATGCAGTAAACTGGTGTGGACAGAAAGCATTGTCAAGAATTGCCCGCAGGAAGGGCAACCGCTATAGTACTAGCAATAATTATGTAACACAAAGAGCAATTTTGTGTGTGAACATGAGGTAACAAGTGTTGCTACAGACAGATGAGGTGCCTGCAGCAATACTTTCTGAGGGTCTGTCTGCCCCAGAAAATGTAAGACTTCTCTAAAAGTGGACTTGCAGAACTCAACTGTCCTGCCCACATATCACATGCTTGTGTTCAAGACAACCTGTGATTTTATTATTATTATTTAGCACTGAGGAGCCCCAGTCATGACCAAAACCCTATTATGCTAGCTGCTATACAAACACAGAAGACGGTTCCTGTTCATGCTTATCTGAGACTGTGTGTAAACATATATTATTATTTGTTATGATTATTTATTATTTGTATTACCATAGCACCTTAGAGCCCAAGTCATGGACCAGGACCCCACTGCATCAGGTGCTGTACAAACACAGAACAAAAAGACAGTTCCCGTCCCAAAGGGCTTACAATCTAAGTATAAGACAACAGACGAATACAGAAAGATGGGAGAGTACACGGGAATGAGACAACATTGGTCAGCTTGTTAGGCAGTGGTCTGAGCACATGAGCAGCCTAACTGTTGTCAATTTTTTTGTGGACTTCACCGCAAAGGATAGTTTGAACGAGGATACTAAGTTAGTTTTGTGGATGTTTATGGGGAGCTTCTCCCAAGTATGAGGGGCAGCTTTGGAGAAAGCACAAAGGTGCTTTGTTTGAAATTTTAACTGGGGCAATGGAGTCTGGTGTCATGGGCTGATCAGAGGTGGGAGTTGACCTTTCGATGAGAATGTAGAGATAACCGGTCAAGTGGGGATATGTTGTGAAGGGTCTTGAAAGTGAAGACAAATAGATTCATATGATAGAGAAGAGGGATCCATGAAGGGATACAAAGGAGAGGGTGACATGATCAAAGTGACATGCTAGGAAAATGATCTTTGAAGCAGCATTCTGAATGGATGTCAGTGGTGCAAGAAAGCATTTGTCAAAGCCAGAGAAAAGGATGTTGCAGAAATTGAGACATGAGACGAAGAGAGCGTGGATGAGCGTTTAAGCTGTCTGTACACGTACCTATGTACTAACAGTGCTATGCCCAGCCAACTCAAAAGCTTTCCTTGATGCCTGAGGACCAAATTTGTTTACTAGCCCAATCCTGTTCTCATTGAAATCGGTAACAAAATTCCTGTTGCCTTAAAAGGGAGCAAGATCAGGCCCTACCTAAGTACACTGGCTGTGTGCAAGCATTCTCTGTGGACACTGGAAGGAAATGGAATTCTTCCTCTGATGCATCACCAGCAAATCCACAAATGCTATATACCAATCTCAGGGCTTCAGTCATATTCACAACCCCTGTGCTCCTCTTCCTTGAAGCATATTGGCCAGAGGATCTGTACAGACAATCCTTCCATCCCGGCCTATTTCTTCAACCCCCCCCTCTCCAGAGTTGATAAAGAGTATCTGCAACATGGTGCAGGTGGCACAGCATTCCAAGGAACAGCCCCTTGGTGTCTCAGAAATGCCATTCTGATTCCTGTGCTCTGGTGGCATTCTCCAGTCCTTTCACAGGCTACAGCGCGGGGCCTTACATGTGAGGAGTTCTTTAAGAATGTCTACAGAACAATCTTTACTTGCATTGTAAGCTCCTTTGTTATATATACTTTTGTGGGGGAGAGGGATAGCTCAGTGGTTTGAGCATTGGCCTGCTAAACCCGAGGTTATGAGTTCAATCCTTGAGGGGGCCATATAGGGATCTGGGGCAAAAAAAATCTGTCAGGGGACATATATGGGGCTTAGCATACTGGGGCCTCTTGGCATTACTCGTGATAATGTGGTTTTGTTTGTCTCAGACATAGAAGCCACCATTCTTGATGTCTGAAGAGTGGTAGTTGTCTTGGGGGATGGGATAAAGTGAGAGGGGGCTGGGCCAAAATAGATCATTTATTGGTCAAATCCTGCTCACCTTATTCTCTCCTGACTGAGAATTTGAGTTAATGTTTTCCCTCTTGTAGTGGGTAAATAGACTATTTCCTTTGATCAGTTTATTCATTTACCAGTTATGTAACTTGTTGAATGACTAAACTTGGAACATATCAGTAATAGTAACCTAGCATAACCCCCAAGTTAATAGTGAATGTTACATTTGTGGCTATTGATTTGTTGACACACAGATATAGTTACTTTGAGTTGTAATTTTCTTCTTCTTCTTCTTCTTCTATTTCCTTTATGCCACTGTTTCTGGTGAGGATCATGGTGACAGTATGGACAGTAGGAAGGAACAGACCTCCTTTTCCTCTGTAACAGGTTCCAGCTCCTCCTGAGGGATTCCCAAGTGTTCCCAGGCCAGCTGGGAGATATAATCTCTCCAGTGGCCTGAGGTCGGCCTCTGGGCCTCCTCCCAGTGTGACATGCCCGGCAGAGTTCCAAAGGAAGCCTCCCAGAGGGCATCCTTATCAGGTGCTCAAACCACCTCAGCTGGCTCCTCTCGATCCAGAGTAGCAGCAGCTCTCCTTCAAGGCTCTCTGAATAGCCGAGCCCCTCACCTTGTCTTGGAGAGTACGTCCAGTCACTGTGGAGGAACCTAATTTCTGCCGCTTGTACCCACAATTTTGTCCTTTTGGTCATTACCCAAAGTTCATGACCATAGGTGAGGAAGGGGACATAGATTGGCCCGTAAACCAAGAGCTTTGTCCAAAACTCAGCTCCTGCTTCACCACCATGGACTGGTACAGCGCCTGCATCACTGTTGCCGCCGCACCAATCCACCAGTCAATCTCCTGCTCCCGCTTACCATTACTCGTGAACAAGACCCCTAGATACTTGAACTCTTTCACTAGGGGCAGCTGCTCCCCTTCACCTAGAGAGAACAATCCACTTTCCTCTGGGAGAGGACAATGACCTCCAATTTGGAGGTGCTGATTCTCATCCCAGCTGCCTCACAGTCAGCAGCAAAATGTAATTTTCTGTATCTCTTTTTATAATGTGACTCTATGAACAGGGCCGGCGCTTCCACTAGGTGAGCCTAGGCGGTCGCCTAGGGCAGCAGGATTTGGGGGGCGGCATTTCGTCAGCGACTCATTTCCCGGTGGTGATTCGGCGGCAAGAAAAGCGGCCGCTGAAACGCCTCCGAGAACACAGCTTCAGAGGAGCTGCCGCTGAAGCGCTGCCGATTACGGCGGAGGAGCGCTGCCGCCTAGGGCAGCAAAAACCCTGGTGCCACTACTATCTATGAACAATCTCGCCCTTCCTTTTTTTTTTTTTTTAAACATTACAGATAGTGCCATTAGAACAGTAAAATAACTGATTCCATAAAGGGTATATACCTCTGCAAAATTCAGGAGTCTAGCGTATTCTTTTGGCTGGTTCACATTTTATAGTACTCTAAAAAGGACCCTCTGAAACTTAGAAAAGTCCTCTGGCATGGCCAGATATGTAAAAAGAAATTCAAAACATTGTGAAGAAGCTGAGCTTAAGACATTTCTTCCATTCTCAGAGGCCTTGCTGATACTAGTGGTAGTCCCCATTTTAGGCACAGGGAATATCTCACAAACCAGTAGCATCTTTCAAAACAAGGGGTGGGGGAGATGTTTTTAGTTTGTAATTACTGCAGCTGCTCAGTAATGGAGTACACCAGACCCATAGTGTGCCAGTAGCATACCACGCTCAAAGGCAAATACGCTCAAAGGCCAGTAACCAGTCACACACATGGCTACAAGAAAAGGTATTTTACTAGGGCTGGCAGGAAAGGGAAAGGTTGCACATACTTTAGGTTCAGAGGCTTAAACTTTTACAGTTCAAAGTGAGCCACAGCTGTAAATGTTTGGGTCCCTGCTAGAGCAGTCCAGCTGAGAATTAGGGATCTTCAGGGATAGTGCCTGGGGTACCCTTACCAGTGCTGCTCTATTCCAAGCAAATAGGAACTTATAGGTTTCCAAACCAGGCTCAGTGTCTTTGATTGGGGCCTCTCTGCACTGCCTCCCTGCCCAGCTGTTGTTGCTTTTCCGTAAGTGCCATATAGTCCTATATCCAGCTGTAATGTCCAGCAGTCACAGCCTTTTCCATAGGTGGCTCTGTATATGGTTTCTAGGGAATGTTTTTTGGCTCTAGCTTTACTGTAGCTCGTGGCTAGCCATGCAGCTGTGGCTTCACTGAACAGAGCATGGCAGTGCCCACTTTCTGGTTCAAGACTTTCCCCACTGCACACCCCCTTCCTTCTAGCCAGGTAAGGAGAAAGAACTGATTCAAATTGGAATTAATGCATTCACCTTTGACCTGGCTGCCCACAACTTTCCCAGCAGGAGGCCAGGTCAAACCTGAATGATGCAGTGAGTCCATGCCCAAGGTGCCAGGTCACTAAGCCCAGAGTGGGGGGCCAAGCCCAGCCTGCCTATGTGACAGGAGCTACTGCTGTGGGATGAGTGCAGGATCACTCTGCAACTCCCCCCCTCTTGGTGGCAGCAGCCACCTCCCAACCCGTGACAGCACACAACCTTGCCCTTCCAAGGACAGGACCTGCCCTGCTTTAGCCACTAGAAATGTTGGGAAGTATGATATAAGTTAGTGGTTCTCAACTGTGGTCCACCGCTTATTCAGGGAAAGCCCCTGGCATGCCGGGCCGCTTTGTTTACCTGCTGCGTCGGCGGGTTCAGCCGGTCGCGGCTCCCACTGGCCACGGTTCGCTGCTCCAGGCCAATGGGGGCTGCGGGACATGGCAGACAGCACATCCCTCGGCCCGTGCTGTGTCCCACAGCCCCCATTGGCCTGGAGCAGCGAACCACGGCCAGTGGGAGCCGGAACCAGTCGAACCTGCTGATGCGGCAGGTAAACAAACCAGCCTGGCGTGCCAGGGGCTTTCCCTGAAGAAGCGGTGGACCACAGTTGAGAACTACTGGTATAAGTGTAACCAAACACCAGTACTTATAAAAATCACATAACTGTTAAAACCCCACAATAAGGTGCCCCTCTCTTCCTCCTTTTTCAGTTTGCTCCCTGTGCACCCACTTAATTCATTCCTCTTAATCCTCCTAGGAAGCATGTACTACTACTGCAGGCCTATACAGTTGAGCATAGGTTTTGATTTGGTGGGGGAGGACAGGGAATATTTGTGATTTATTGAAAGTGATGGGGGTGGGGGCACATTGGTGCAGATCTAGAATGGTGCATTCCTCTGCCTTGTGTTCTCACAAGGTTGACAGGTCTGGCTAACCCCAGGCCTTTGAAGCCCAGGCTGTTGGTTTGCTAGTTGGAGCCTCTCCTGCGGGCTTTAGGTGATGGAGGTCGAAGGGGTTGCACTCACTGGGTACATGCTCCCTGCTTTGAGGGACGCGTTGGCTGCTGGAAGCTATGTCAAGCGCCTCCAGGACCGGTGATATGGATCAGGGCGCCTTATATGGAGCTGTGCCAACAGTTAGCGCCCCGGCTGCGCGGATACAAACTTGTAGCCGGGCAGGGCGCTACTACCAGTGCTGTATAAGCGGGAAGGTCTGGTTCGCCTGGCCCGCTGCGCGGCGCAGAGACCGTGGCCGAAATCCGGGCGGTCAGGCTTGTGCAATCGAACTCACCTGGCCCCCGGCCATCAGCGAGGGCGGCTCGGCGGCAGGAGCAAAGCCCGGGCTGGACTCGGTACTGTAGCGCCTGCAGACCTGTTGCTCGCGAGGCGGCAGAGGGCGGCGCTTGCAGCAGGCAGGGGATCCAGCTCGGCTTTTTCTAGCGGCTTCCACGTGGCTCTTCGTTGGGCTAGAGGGAGCCGCTCCCCAGCCGCACGGGACGGGACCGGTCCGCAGAAGCGGCGCTACCATGGACCTTCAGCGCAGGGTGATCCGGCTCCTCGCCTGCAACTGGGTCTGGGGCAATGGCTGGCTGAGCGGGGCAGCCCCGCGCGGCGCTGGGAGCGCTCCCGCCGCACGCCGCTGCTTCTCCGCCGGGCAGGCCGCCCCCGAGGGCGCGTACGAGCGAGCGTTCAGGGCCGCCGTGGCGGAGCCCGAGACGTTGTGGGGAGAAGCCGCCGGGCGGATCCAGTGGCACAAGCCCTGGGTGAAAATCGTGGACCGGAGCAACCCGCTGGCCGCCTCCTGGTGAGCGGCACCCCGCCTCCGGGAGCGCCCTCGGAGCAGTGGGTGACAGGGCGGCGGTCAAGCAGAGAAGGGCTAGCGACAGCGGGGGGAAGCCTAGTGCCACCCCCCGAGCTGGGTGCTGGAGGGAAGAAGAGAGAGAGCGTCCCTAGTGGGGTTGGGGGTGTGGGGAGGAGGAGCAGGGAATGTCCCCAAACCTATCATGGGGGTCAGATGTGTGTGAGGAGAACAGATATTGCCTCTGTACAGCGGTGTCCACTACGTTTGCCACAAGCCACATGTGGCTAATAGGCTACTGAATTGTGGCTAATGCATGTGGCTTGTTTATAATGTGGCTAATAAGAAAAATTCAAAACCACCGGTGTGGCTAGCATCGAATTTCTCTTGGACACTAGAGTATAATGGGGGGCCTGTGTTTGTAGGGGTAGGAGGAGCAGGGAATGTCCCAAACTTCTCATGGGGATTGGGCATAGGAGAAGCAGTAAGTGTTTCTAGCCTATAATAAGGGCCAGGGGTTTGTTTGTGTGGGGTGGTGGGGAGGAGAAGAGAATGCCTCTAATATATAATAGGGGTCAGGTGTGTTGGAGGGAGAGCATGCCCTCAGCCTTTAATAGGGATCAATGGTGCACATCTGTGTTCTTCCTTCCCTGATTTTCACTAGTAGTATGTTTGGTATAGGGTCGGATTAACTTTTTGTGGGCCTGGCACCAAACATATTTGTGGGGAATGAAGGGGCTGTGGGCAGGATGGATTTGATTTAAATCACTAGTTAGGAAGACTTGATGTAATCATGGTTTTCTACACAAGTGCATTTTTGTTGGTTGTTATAACCGTAATACATATTCTTCACAACTCAGATGTAGGTTTCATTTTTAGAAGGTACACACTATACATTTTTAAACAGTGATTTATTTTGAAAACTTTTCAGATGAGTTTTACAGCTATATCAGAAAATGAATGATTGTTGGGTTATTTCATTTACATAAATATCTGCTTCAGTTATCTTTGGCAGTCTTTGGAAGGTGAACGATCTCCAATTCAACAGGTTAATCATTAATATTTGGAGGATTTTCTTGACAGGCTGTATTAGGAGGAGAACATCACCAGACAGACATTTAAATTGTTTTATTTAACTAAAACAACAATGTTAAGTATTCTGGATTTTTTTTTCCAACAGCAAACATAATATTATAATAGAAAAGCAGATGTCCCTCGCTTCTCACATTTATCTCCAGACTTCTCCTTGTCCAGCTCTATTCCTCCCCCCAACAATCTTCTATTCATTGAACTTTTTGAAACTTTTCACTTTTAAAGAGAAATTTGCAGAGGGACAATAGAGTTGAGGTCTGTTGTTTCTCACCTCTATATATTTATTTATTTTATTTTAAAAACATTTTTGCTGTTAACAAGCATGTTACCTCTAGAGACACAAATCCAGTTTGAGAACTGCAAACCTAAGCATCTCTGGTGGTATCTTCTAGACTGAGCACCGAGTCCCATTGGGTAGATAGAAAGTTTAACCTAAATCTATACAGAAGCCTGTGGAACCCCATAAGATCATGTCCCTAATCAACAATAAGCCACAAACATTTATACTCTTTCATGTAATGCATTAATTAAAAACATCAGCAATTTATTTATGTCCTGCCCATTCCAGTATTTTCTCACTTCTGTTCTCACAACATCATTATCTTCAAGTCTAGGTCACATAGTACTCTGTGTTATTTCCCCACCCACTTCAGACACAGAGTCTGTTTTCCCAAGTCTCGCATTATGAGACTTCACAGTTAGCTTGATGACTGTGCTCTGTCTTGACATAACTGAGGGGCCTGTAGTCAAATCCTTTAACCCTTGTTTCCACAAACTCCTAGAACTCATTTACACAACTTTTCTTAAACATTACATTAATATATTGTCTCATACTATAGAATTAGAATTTATAATCCCTATTCCATGATGAGATATGTTTTAATTAAGGTACATATAGATGTTTTTCCTCAAAGATCCAATAAAAAAAAGGATTTTTTTGATTTTTTTAAATTGATTTTTATTCACCCTGGCAGTGGGGCATGGGCGGGGGATTGGTCCCCATCTGGAGGGAGGCAGGGGCCAGGGGCAAGAGCACTGCGGGGCATGGGGAGGGGGGAAGGATTAGTCCCCAGCTGGAGTGAAGCAGGGGCAAGATGAGCACAGTGGGGCATGGGGGGAGGATTAGTCCCTGCTGACTGGAGCAAGGCAGGGGCCGGGGGCAAAAGCGCAGTAGGGCGGGAGCTATGTCTGGTCCCTGGAGCAAGGGAGGAGCTGGGGGTAAACTGCAAGCACAGCAGGGCTAGGGAGGGGGTAAACAGGATCTGCCCCTGCCCACATAGAGTGGATACCTACCTTCTCCCTGGCTCTAGCCCATTCTCTTTGTGTCTCTCTGCACTGAGGTGAGGGTGCACTGAGCACAGGGCTGGGGGTGCAGGGTCTGGGAGGGAGTTGGGGTGCAGGGTTTGGCCAGGAGCGAGGGTGAGGGAGTGGGCTCAGGGTTGGGGCAGGAAGTTGGGGTGTGGAGCGCTTTCCATTTGGTAAACTCCCAGTTGGTGCGAGGGGTGCAGGTGGGAGTGTGTGTGTGTGTGTGCGTGCGCAGGAGCTCCTGTTTGGTGCTCAAGATGGGGGGGGTGCAGGAGTCAGGGCTTGAGGTGTTGGGGAGCTGTGTGTGTGTGGGGGGTGCAGGAGTCAGGGCTTGAGGTGTTGGGGAGCTCTGTGTGGGGGGGTGCAGGAGTCAGGGCTGGCAAACAGCTGTTTGGCCGGAGGGGGAGGGGCGGAACACAGCACACTGGGGGAAGAGGTGGGGGTGGAGCTTGGCTGCCGGCAGAGCCTGCCCTGCTGCAGCAGGAGCCCCAGGAGCTGGCAGCACCAAGCTCCTGCCCCCGCAGAGAGAGCGGGAGGCAGAGAAGAGCGAGTAAATCTGGTACTGGTATACCCACTATAACACATGTCTCCGTTTTGACTAGAAAATATGGACCCTTTTAAGTGGGAAAATGGGTATGTTTCACCAATACTAAAATATGCATAAGGAAGCTGAATTGATGCGTGTTTTGTTGGCTGTTTCTGTCGCATCACAGCAAAAGTAGATCACAATGTAAAGAGTAAATGTTTGCTCTGCTGTTTATGGCAGAGGATGTATATAACATGAGATTACAGGTAAAACGTTGCACCTGTTCATTGAGAGAATGCATGCCACTTGCACTGAACTGAAATCAACTTACAGCAAGAGATTTTAGATATTTTTAAATCCTGTTACTTTTATTATTATGATACTTTCTAAAAGAGAATAAATTAATCTGCTAAATTGATATGCAGTTTGTGAAAAGTTTGTACTATGGAAAGAAGATCAATTTCATTCTAGTGAATCTTGACAAAATTAAACTCTTTTGACCTTCAAAAAGTTTTATATTTTGGCAATAGAATAATACAGCAACATAATTGATATCAGTCAGTCAAAGTAAATTGCAAGATAATTTGTTACATTCAGTGCCTTTCCAAAGATGGCTTCACCATTGAACATTTATTTATTTTTTGGTATTGGGGAGGCAGGATAATATTAGAACAAGAATTTCCATTGCTTTCTCCTAGAAAAACTGTGTACAATTTACATTTAAAAAAAACAACAACACTGGAGCAGTGTCCCTTCCAGCTGTGTGTTTAGTAAGTCTATGCCCTATGTCTTTTTTTTTTTTTCATAAGGGAACTTCAATTAAACTCACTGTTTAGACATTAGTTTAAAAATTGTGATCAAGCACGTGATCTGTCAGAGTTCTAAATCATTTCCACTAATTTAGCTGTAATACAATAATTTGTCATGAGAATATAAGCATTATTTGTTCTGCATCTCTCCACTGTAATAAAATAACTAAGGAGGATGTTAAACAGAATCTACTAGGGATAAATGCTTTTAAATAAGTAGGCCAGGATAACTTACACCTAAGAGTCTTAAAACAGTTAAGGAGATCTGTTGTCCACTGATGTTAATTTCAGGGCTTTGGAGCTGTGCTCTGGCTCCGCTCCAGCCTTCAATTCGAGATCTTGAATTATCAGGCATTACTTGCCAAATATGATTTCCTGTATGACAACAAATTGGAGGACTTTGCTGAAAAACTGCCTCAACAAGACCGGGCCCCTTCCAAGCAATAATAGAGGAGAAGCTGGTAGCAAGAACATTGTTTCAATCTCCGGTGGATGCGGCAGATACCTCATCACTAGAGCCCTGCAAATCTGAACATACCCGCTTTATATCTGCAGACCACTTTTGCAAATTGCAGCTTGGATGCAGATACAAATTTTGTATCTGGGCACAGCTGTGCAGCACATGCTCATCCGAATGGAGTGGCTGTCCCCCAGCCCTCAGGCTCCAGCTCAGCTCTCTGAATCGTGCAGCAGTGGGCTGAAATATGTTGCAATAGCCTGCTGGGCATTCTGGGAGTTGAAGTCCTCAGCCTGTTCGGATGGAGGCGGTAAACTACAACTCCCAGAAAGGAGTGAGCCAAGCGCCATTTTGAAAGATATGTGGTTGTACTTTAGACTAGCGGGCGCTGTGAAGAGAGTAGTTGCCACTGCTGTCTGTGCCGGCTGGGTCTGCATGCGTTAGAGCCACTGCAGCTATATAGGGGTGTCTGAGCCCCTCACTGGGAGGGGGGTGGTGCACACAAAGCCAAGGATTTTAGCCTCCTTGCCCGGAGTGGGGAAGGAGTTGGAGCAGAGTGGGCAGCGGGGCAGAAGGTCTCTGGGGAGAAGTGGGGAGCAGTTGGGGGTTGGGTTTGGCACAGCCCTGTGTCACTGGTGCAGGGTGACCTGTGGAGCTGTTGGTAGAGCCCTGCAAATCTGCAGATATCCACATCCATGTATGTGGATATCCACAGACAAATTTTGTGGATCGAACACGGATACAAATTTTTGTATGTGCACAGGACTCTACTCCTTGCACTCCATGGCCTTAGACATAGTCATGAGGATGGAGTTGTGGCTCCTTTCCTCTGGTTTTCCCAGGCAGGTACAAAATACCATCAAAGATCTCCCTTTTGATGAATCCTATCTTTTCAACCAGAAAACGGACAACTCTCCCCATTCTCAAGGATTGGAGAGCTACACTTCATTTCTTGGAGTGTAGCTGAAGCATAAATTCTACTGCCTGCCGTTCGCACACTGTTCTGGAACCTCCCAGTTTTTCTATCAGTGGCCGTATGGACCACTGAGGAAGCGTCAAGAGATTCAAAGATCTTGTTCTCTGGCCTGTCTTCGCAACATTCCTCTTCCCAGATACAACCCCCACAGAAAAGAGATTTCTGAGGAACCCTAGAGAGCCATCAACCACCTTGCCTGCAGCCCCACCTCCTTTGGGAGTCATCTTGAATTCTTCTTATCAGCTTGGGGTGCAAAAACAATGGACAAATGGGAATAAATGTTGCCCACTGTGACTATACAATCAAGTTCATTATGCTACCTCATTCACAGCTTCCTCTCGAATCCCACCTCAGAGACCACATTCTCACCTTAGAGTTGGACTCCTTACTACAAAGAGTGGTGATAGAGCGGGTTCCTCCAGACTATCAAAGGATGGGGTTCTATTCAACTTTCTTCCTGATATCCAAAAAGAGAGGCACATGGAGACCAGTTCCGGACTTCCAGCATCTCAGTCGTTTCATCCGCAAACCCAAGTTTTGTATGGTCACTTCAGTAGCAATCATCCCATCATTAGAAGGCATGTGGTTTATAGCTCTCAATATGCAGGACATTTACTTTCACATAGACATTCATCCAGCCCACAGACGATTCATGGTTGGCCCACATAATTTTCAATACATGGTCTTGTCATTTGGACTCACCACTGCTCCCAGGGTCTTCACCAAGGTTTTGTCATATGTATTCCCCTATCTTGGTGACTGGCTCCTAGCAGCAGGGTCCAGAGACAAAGCTGAACTTTCAACTTGCATTTTGCTTGGACTCCTTTCCTCTGTCAGCATCAACGTAGAAAAATCAACTTTGGACTCCATGCAATCCTGAGACTTTATAGAGGCCTCCATCAACTCAATCACAGCATGAGCTTACCTGCTGAGGGACAGGTTCTAGACTGCAGGAAATCATTCCTTCTGTCCTGGCCAGGACTTGCCTATTCCTCCTTGGCCACATGGCCTCGTGCACATGCCTCACCGCCTTCACTTGCCTCCTCCTTTGCTGCTTCCACATGTGGCTCCAGAGAGTTTACTCACCCATGTGCCGCACCATACACATTTTATGCTGATAGTTCTGACATCCAGTGTTGGACAGACCCATGGCAGGTTTGCATAGGAGTCCCCTTTCTCCCCTCTTTCTTGTCCCTTGTAGGATGTGGAGCACACATGGGAGACCACATGACACAGGGAACCCTGACTCCTTGGGAATCCAGGATGCACATCAACATTCTGGAACTCTGAGTAGTAATGAGGTCATGCCAAGCATTTCTCTCATCCATCCTGTCCCATCATCTTTTTATGTCTGGCAACATCACCACTAGTTACTATGTCAACACATGTGGACATAACGCCTTCCACATGCGCTGCCTCCGTCGCATACTCGGGATCACTTGGAGTGATCGAATGACGAACAACGAGGTGCTGGAATGTGTCAAGATCTCCAGCACTCTCCTCCGTCAACGCCGCCTCAGATGGCTTGGCCATCTAAGTCGTATGGAAGATGGACGGATCCCCAAAGACCTGTCGTATGCTGAACTTGCCTCTGGAAACAGAGCTACAGGACGGCCCCACCTTCGCTTCAAGGATGTCTGTAAGAGGGACCTGTAGACTGTTCAAATCAACATCAATAGCTGGGAAGAGCTCGCCCAGGACAGATGCAGATGGAGACACGCTCTGACCACTGGATTGAAAACTGGTGAAGACAAGCTGCGGCAGCTTGCCGAGGAAAAGCGGGTTCAACGAAAAAGGAAGCAGCGGCTCCAACCCACAGTTGACACTGCCTTCAAATGCAGCAAATGCAATCGAGACTGCCACTCTCGTGTGGGGCTCTATAGCCACAATAGACGCTGCACAACCATCAACTAAACGTTCCCCATGGGCGCATATCCATCGTCTCTCGAGACTAACGGATGCCAACAACAACAACTATGTCAACAAACGGGGGGCACAGAGGCAGTAAACCTCTGGAACTGGTGCATTGTCCACCAGTACTGTTATTTGCAACTTATCTCCCAGGGACTCGGAACGTGACCCCAGACTCTCTCAGCAGATGGCTTGTGATTGATCATGACTGAAACTCCATTACACTGTCATGCATGACAATTTTGACCTCTTCGCCTCCCCATCAACAACAAATGCAGCACATACTGCTCTGGGGTGAGGGTGTGGGTGTTGGTCCCCACTCTCAGGGCGATGCTCTCACACTCAGCTGGTCAGATCAGATCAACTATGCTTTCCCTCCTCTTCCACTCTTGCCATGAATACTCCACAAGATCAGACACGACAGGGCGACAGTCATCTTGATTGCCCCGTGCTGGCCCAGACAGTTCTGGTTTCTCAACCTCCTCCACACGTCCTCCAATTCCCATCCCCGCTCTCGCCGAGCTACTGATACAGCACAACAGCAGGCTCAATATGCAAACACTTCACATCAGCACATGGTATTTGGATGGGCATCTTCTCTAGAACAAGCGTGTTCATCAGAAGTGCAAAACATTCTCTTGAGCAGCAGGAAAGAGTCCACTAGGCATTTCTATAGGGCCAAGTGGAACGGCTTCATCTCCTGGGCCCAACAGAAGGGGCTTTCCCCAGAAGCGGTGGAGAGTCTCCTCCTTTTAGACTTTTAGGTATCCTGTCCTTGTCTCACCCTCAACTCTCCCAAGGTACACCTACCAGCAGTTAGCACCCTCCATCCCCATGACTCCAGTGGAAGGACATTCTGTCTTTACACACCTACTGACTGCTAAGTTTTGGAAAGGCCTCATCAAAACCTTCCCACCCGTGCTACCCATCGCTCCCCAGTGAGACATCAATCTAGTTCTTTTGGCACTAATGAAACTGCCATTTGAGGCACTGGCTTCGTGCTCTGTCCCTTCTTTGCATGAAAGTTGCCTTCCTTGTGGCTCTCACTTCAGTGAGATGGGTAGATGAACTTGGGGCCATGATGGTAGACACTCCTTTTACCACTTTCCAGACAGGATAGTCTCCCTGTGCCTGTACATTTTTTTTGCCAAATGTCATCTCTGTTTCATCTCAATCAGCCCATTCACTTACCTGCTTTCTTTCTGAAGCCTCGCGCCTCTGAAGAGGAATGATGACTCTACTCCCTCGATGTCCATGGGGCTTTGACCGTCTACCTGTAGAGGATAAAACTGATCAGGAAATCTCCTAGACTGTTTGCCATAGCTGGAAGAGTTAAAGGTCAGGCAGTCTCCACACAGAGAATCTCCACGTGGATTTTGGGCTGCATTACACTTTGCTATCTGTTACGAGGACTGCTTCCAAGCACTTGAGGTTTGGGCCCATTCCATGAGAGCCCAGGCTTTGAACATGGCCTCCCTCCATAGTGTGCCACTCGGGGCATATGTAGAGTGACCACGTGGAGTTCCGTACATACCTTTGCTACACATTACGCCTTGGTGCAGGAGTCGGCGGCAGATGGCTCCTTTGGCTCCACTTGACCATTCCAACTTTGTCCTTGCATCCTCTGCTGACTTATGTACTTCTTATTAATCACACTCAGTGGAATACAGTACAGAAGAAGAGGAAGTTACTTACCTGTAACTAGAGGTTCATTGAGATGGGTGTTCCCTATTTGTTTTCTACTTTCTACCCTCCTGCTGCTGTGGATCTGTTGGATTTGTGGTGGTGAAGGAACTGACGATGCAATCGTTCTGCCCCACTCTTTGTCACCTCAGACAAAACCATGAGGCGACCCAAGGGTGCATGCATGGACTACTGCTTTCAAAGTCTCTGCCTCTGGATGCATGGTGCAGATTCATAAACCCTTGGTGGAATACAGATAGGGACCACACTTCTCGAAGAACCTCCAGTTACAGGTAAGTAACCTCCTCTTCCTAAAAGATACTGGAATTGCAGAATATTTCTGAGATAGATAAGGCTACTGGTCACAATTTTTTTTTTAACTTCTGTAAATTAGATTAACTTACTTGCAGCAATCTCTGTTAACCTTCTTGCTGATGCAATGAAAGGCAGTCATTAGCCATTTAAAAAGCTTAATATACTATCATGCGAAGGCTGGATGAAAGAATCATTGTGAATTGTAACAAATCAGCATTCAGTGAGCTTTTCACTCTGAAAGTTATGAATGAAATAGCCTCTGGAGCTTGATAAGTGGGTCAGCTTCTCTAGAAGTCTGAAGATGCTCTGATTTGATGTACTGAAAATTACTGAGAGTAAGCAAAGAAAGTCCTTATCTCTCTCAGATGCTGACAGCAGTTTCTGTCTGATAAAGTGAAAAGTCTAATGGGACTTGCTCTTTTCTCACAGAAGAGCTGCTTAGTCTAATGGACTTATGGATGGGAAACCATTACCTTTTCTTCAATATTTTATTTAGAAAATGGAATTTAGACTTGCAGAAAATAAGATTATTTTTTTTCATCAAGCATAAAAGTTTTTTTGAAATGGTCACAGTAAACCTACATGAGAAGGGCAAAATTAGTTTAAAATTTTAAAGAAGTTTTCATAACCTGGCAAAAACAGAATACCACATTGGGAAGCATTTCTTTCAGAAAGCTTTCACATAAGCCAAAAACATTAAATGAGGAGTGAATAACACTTATTGTACTTAGTTTAATGATGCCAAAAGAAACACTTAAATAAAGCTTAAAGACATTTCTGTGCAAGAGGAAATACAACAGTTAAGACATAGCATTTAATTTGAGTCATTAGTTGTTTATATACTCTGAAATACTTAGTTGTCCCAAGATAAACTCTTGTGTTTGGAGCTGCTCTCATTTTTTGTAAAATTTTATATATACAAGTGGTCAACTCCTGAGCTGAGTATTAAATCATCTTGATTAATATGATTGTTATGTTAGTTGGTGAGAATTTTTGATCTTGATGTATGAATGATTCATAGGTTCATGAGTTGCTAAAATTAGTAATAAATGTACACCATGACTAAGGCTACCATTTAGTCACCGCAACTCGGGCGCTCCCCAGGGCCAACCACACCGGCCACTGCTCAAGTGATTCCCTGGGGCCAGCTGCCTGGGGCAGCTCCAGCAGCTGCTGGTGCAGCTGGCTCCAGGGCATCTCCAGCAGCTGCTGGTGTGGCTGTCCATAGGGCCACCTGAGCAGCTGGCCCCAGCGCCAGCTGAGTAAGGCAGTACCGGGGTCAGCCACACTGACCTCTACAGAAATCCTAGAGGTCGTGGGAAGTCTGTGACTTCCATGACAGACACGGAACCCTAATCATGAAGTAAGGCTTCTCTTAAACAACTTTTAAGAAACTCAGAAGAACACTGATTTTTTTTTTCTCACTATCATGGGAAAAGATGGGGAGAAAAAATATGGTGCAGTGGCAATTGCCAAAAAAAAAATCTAGCAGTAACTACATGTGACTTGTTCTACTTAGCACTGGTGAGGCCTCAGCTGGAATTCTGTACCCAGTACGGGAGCCACACGTTAAGAAAGATGTGGACAAACTAGAGAGAGTCCAGAGGAGAGCAACAAAAATTATAAAAGGTTTAGAGAATCTGACCTACAATGCAAGGTTTAAAAAACCAAACCAAACCAGGCATTTTTAATCTTTGGGGGGAAGATTCGGGGGAGATCTGATGAGTTTTCAAATATGTTAAGGCAGTGGTCCCCAACGCGGTGCCCGCGGGCGCCATGGCGCCCGCCGGGGCATTTATGGGCGCCCGCGCCGGTGATCTCTGTCCCCAGCAGGCCGGGGCAGCGCGGAGAGAAGCTGCAGCCCCGCGCCTGCCGGGGACAGAGAACACAGGCGCCCGTATCCCCGGAGTTCTCTGTCCCCGGCAGGCCAGGCTGCGGGCGCCGGTGATCTCTGTCCCTGGCAGGCGCGGGGCTGCGGCTTCTCTCTCCACGCTGCCCCGGCCTGCCGGGGACAGAGAACACCGGCACCCGCAGCCCCGGCAAGCCGCCCCTTGTCCCCCACTCAGCAGCTTAGCAGGGAGACAAGGGGCAGCCGCGGCGAGCCGCCCCTTACCTCCCCGCTGAGCTGCTGAGCGGAGAGACAAGGAGCAGCCAGCCAGGGCAAGCCGCCCCTTGTCTCTCCGCTCAGCAGCTCAGCGGGGAGACAAGGAGCAGCCAGCCAGGGCGAGCCGCCCCTTGTCTCCCTGCTGAGCTGCTGAGCGGAGAGACAAGGAGCAGCCAGCCAGGGCGAGCCGCCCCTTGTCCCCCACTCAGCAGCTTAGCAGAGAGACAAGGAGCAGCCAGCCAGGGCAAGCCGCCCCTTGTCTCTCCGCTCAGCAGCTTAGCAGGGAGACAAGGGGCAGCCGCGGCGAGCCGCCCCTTGTCTCTCCGCTCAGTAGCTCAGTGGGGAGACAAGGGGCAGCCGCGGCGAGCCGCCCCTTATCTCCCCGCTGAGCTGCTGAGCGGAGAGACAAGGAGCAGCCAGCCAGGGCAAGCCGCCCCTTGTCTCTCCGCTCAGCAGCTTAGCAGGGAGACAAGGAGCAGCCACGGCAAGCCGCCCCTTGTCTCCCCGCTGAGCTGCTGAGCGGAGAGACAAGGAGCAGCCAGCCAGGGCAAGCCGCCCCTTGTCTCCCCACTCAGCAGCTTAGCAGGGAGACAAGGAGCAGCCACGGCAAGCCGCCCCTTGTCTCTCCGCTCAGCAGCTCAGCCAATGAGCGGGGAGTCAGCGGGCAGCTGCCCGCCGTCCCCCAAATCTTGGTGCCCTAGGCGACTGCCTAGGGTCACCTAGTGGGCGCGCCGGCCCTGCCAGCTGCTCATGCCGCTGGGGAGATGCGGGCTTTTTAAAGCGCCGCCGGAGCCCCGCTGCCGGAGCTCCGGCGGCGGCACTTTAAAGGTCCCGGGGCTCCGCAGCGGCTGGAGCCCCGGGCCCTTTAAAGCATCCCAGGGTGAGTACGGGGGAGGCGGAGGGGGAGGCGCCTTTTTATAGCGCCGCTCCCCCTGTGCTCAAGACCTGGCTACACTACTGCAGAGAACTCCGAGGCTGCAGGCGCCGGTGTTCTCTGTCCCCGGCAGGCGGGGGGCTGCGGCTTCCCTCTCCACTGCCCAGAACTACTCCCCCACCCCAAAAAAGGTAAATAAAAAAGAGCACATTCACATGGTAAAGTGAAAGGATAATTGTCGAATAATTTAATTAATACCTTTTACGTGTAAAATTACCTTTTGTATCTTATGGATTCATATATTATGTAATATTAAATATGATGGTTTTCATATTATTTAATGTACAAATACAAAATAAGTATTGAAAAATTGTTGGCGCCCGCCACACTCTTCTGAAAACATGAATGTGCTCTTGGCCACAAAAAGGTTGGGGACCACTGTGTTAAGGGCTATTACAAAGAGGATAGTGATAAATTTTGTTCTCCATGTCCACTGAAGGTAGTACAAGAAGTAATCAGCTTAATTTACAGCAAGGGAGATGTAAGTTAGATATTAGGAAGAAACTTTCTAACTATAAGGATAGTTAAGCACTGGAATAGGCTTCAAGGGGAGGTTATGGAATCCCTGTCATTGGAGTGGTGCAGTTACAGCGGTACAAGTATGCCGCTGTAAGGTCTGTAGTGTAGACATAGCTTAAGTTTCTGCTGAACTCGTCAAAGGGTTATGGAATCAGAACATTAAAAATTTTTTACAAGTAAATGTATTCAAGTAGATAACAAATTTGACTAGAAGCTGGCTAGTTCTAAAACAAAGGGTTTTTAAAATACTCAAAAGGCTTTCCACAACTTCAATTAGAAATTTTGTTTTGTGAAATTTTAAAGATGAACTAACATTTGTATGTAAACATTTCTTCAGGGTTTAAAATCTATACTTTGTAGCATTGTGCTGATGCAAAAGGAACAAAATGAAAGTATCTTGTTTGCTTTGCTCTCAGCTCTTTGCTGTAACCTTAAACTCTTATCAAAAGCAACAAGAAAAGTTGTCAACCATCAGCTGAGAGCTGGGAAGTTGAAGCTCCAAGTCTAGATTCAGTCTCTTGTAATGTTATCACATCCGAAAAAACAGCCTTTGAAAAAGGGGTACAAACATATTTTTGTTTTTCATTTTAGCTTTAACGCTCTCATTTAATTTTTGTGTTTAAAAATGTACCCTTATTGTAATATGAATGTAAGTCTAATGTATTCAGTTTAATTTTGATTGGGTTAAGAACACCTACATCGTTAAAACTAGATGGCTTGTTTTGCAGATGGAAAGGCAGACTAGTTTATGACTAGGAAGGAGGAGTTAGTTTATATGTGTGAAAGCTGTTGGTCTGATAAATCTGGAGACAGACGTTCATTATTCACAGACTACCTGACATTACCCTGGTAACAACATTTATGCTAATTTGGAGGAATCATTTCTATGGGTAAAGGTTTTTTCAGTCTCCATACCCACTCTGTCCTTTTTTTTTTTTTTTTAATATATATTAAATCTGCCAGGAATAGAATAGTGTGCCCATTCTGATGCTGTTTTTCTGCAGAATGCACAAAGACAAAATTAAAATCAAACTCGTTTCGGGTAGGGAACTGAACGGCCTTTAGATGGTAACTCCAGGCCATTACCAACCTGGATTAGATTTAATAGTTGTGAACCTGTGATGAAAGATGCTACATACATGCAAATATTATTTAAATCAGTCTCTTTATTGAGATGGGAAAAAAAGGGACCCTAATCTTTTCTTTCCTTGCTCCTAATGGACCTAATTGTTGAGTTTGAGTTGTGTCCAGTGCAGTACCCAGCCAAGGGTGTTGTGGTAAAGGTAAACGTATGATACTTTAAACCCCTCTCTTCCTATGGGGCAGTTTCACCCTGGTACAGTTTAGAGCATCCTCATGGGATCACAGGGTTCATAAATGCTTTCATTCTGCTTTGTTTAGCTGGTCGTCTTTCACTCTTGTATTGGGGTATATGCACAGATGGGGAGAGGGATATACAAGTCAAGTCACACAAAGGGGACCATGGCTAGGGAGATGGCAGGCAAGGGAATAGGGCTAACATTCAAAGCTCCTCTTTGAAGTACATTTTTTTGGATATTGTCTACTTTTCAAGTTAAGTGTATACTTTTGTATTTCAGCATTACATTTGAATAATCTTTTCTGTGTAAAATTACAACAAAAACAAATCCCAGGTTTGTGAAACCGTTTTAAATCAATTACAGTTGTCTGTAAATGTCTCTCTATTGAAGACATCATAACTCTCACTTTTCAGATTCCTAGTCTTTATACAGTTAAAGTACAGCATTTTACTGCCCAGCAAATAGGATCATTTACCCATTTTTCCGCAAATTCTTGTTGACTTGGGGCTTGTCTACACTTACAGAGCTGCAGCTGCGCCACTGTAGCGCTTGGTGAAGATGCTACCTATGCCAACTTGAGAGCTTCTCCCGTCAGCTTAGATACTCCACCTCCCTGAGCGGCGGAAGCTATTTAAATGGAAGAAGCCCTCCTGCCAACACATGCTGTCTACACTAGGAGTTAGGTCGGTATAACTATGTTGCTCACGGTGTGGATTTTCCACACCCCTGAGCAATGTAGTTATACCGACATAAGTTGGTAATGTAAGTAAGCTAACAGCAGGGGGCTTCTGATTTGAAGACAGTGTTTAATCAGTTGTCTGACTAAATGTTACGTCTCCTCCCCAGAAATTAGTCTAGTTAGTTTGGAAAGACTGTTATGTAACATTGTACTTTTTCTCTTTTAGGTTTGTGGATGGAGAGCTAAATATTTGTTATAATGCTGTAGATCGTCATGTTGAGAGTGGACATGCAGACAAGATTGCTATTATCTATGATAGTCCTGTAACAAACACTAAACAGGCTATCACTTATAAAGAAGTTCTTGAACAGGTATGGTTGATGATAAAATCCTGTTTTTTAGAAACAGATGGGAAATGTCACATTACGCGGCACGCAGATATTACATAAATGTGTGAATTAGAAATAACCTAGCCATATGACTATCTTGCCTTTCAAACTGCATTTTATTCTTTTAGTTGTTACATTCTGATTCATAAACCTCGCTAATTGTATCCAATAGTGCATCATTTCTCTCACTTCTCTTCTCCACTGGTTATTTAGGCAAACAGCTGCTGATGTGTTTTGTCAACGTCTTAGATTTTTCTCTCTTTTCCAACCTCTTCCATAGTTCATCTTGAAAAAGAAAAACAGTACAGATAAATTTCCTTAAAGTAACTTTTTTCAACAAAACTAATCTTCCAGTAGTGATAGCAATAAGCTTGTGAAAAGAAAAGCATATATCTTAACCCACACACCAACAAAATATCATAATTAGAATTTAAATATTAAAAGATGACAGAACAAGGAGTAATGGTCTCAAGTTGCAGAGGGGGAGGTTTAGGTTGGATATTAGGAAAAACTTTTTCACTAGTAGGGTGGTGAAGAACTGGAATGGGTTACCTAGGGAGGTGGTGGAATCTCCATTCTTAGAGGTTTTTAAGGTCAGGCTTGACAAAGCCCTGGCTGGGATGATTTAGTTGGGTTTGGTCCTGCTTTGAGCAGGGGGTTGGACTAGATGACCTCCTGAGGTCCTTTCCAACCCTGAGATTCTATGATTCTATGAAAAGGACAGAACTCCTATAATTTGGTGGATGAGGCACATATTTTAGATCATCATGGAAGTGAAGGTTTTCTTATGTGTTTACCTAGTAAATCAGTGAACATTGAATAATTGGTGAAAACTGGCATATGCACACACAGATGTGTATGGGGCCAGCGCTGTACATATGCAGAAAATATCTGTGTTCCAAGTTCTATTAGTAGGTGTCACAGATCCTAGTGAGGGCCTCCTCCTGGTCACCCACTTGGGCTGCTGTGAGGGGAATGCAAGCCGCTATTGCTCTGATCCATGGAGCCCTTATAATGTTCAGCCATTGCCCTAATAAAGTCTCGAAGTGCACTCTCAGGGCACAGCTCTTCTGTCTGGCACCCCCTTTTGAGAGTTGGAATCTGTGCTCCACTTTTCTAGCCCATTTGGGCACAGTGCTGGCAGTTCAGACTCGCCGGTACTTAAACACACCCATTTCCCAGAACTCCACCCGAAAGGTGTGACGCTTCTGGTTTACAGTCTGTCTCAGGGGTATGCATTGGTTGTGAAGCATTCAGCGCGCACACACTTTGCACACTCTGACACCTTTATGCTCTCTTATACTTAATCATGGAAAGCAAAAGCGATTATACAAAACAGTAAATGTTACATACATTCCTTTCTATCACACCTTTTCCCTTGGAAATTCTTGGGGATCATCCGTATCCTGGGGGTTAGGCTGTCCCCTCATGCAGGCGATTACGTGATGGGTGGTCTCTCCCTCTTGGAGCCCTTTAACCAGCCCCTATGTGGTGATCTCACCTGCCCTATTCTTTCCCTTCCTGTCTGGTTCCCCATATTCCTGTGTGAGTTTTTTGTTTTTTTTTTAAACACCACCTGGTGACCTGCTCTGTTTTGTTCTGCTCCTGAAGGTTTCCAGTGCTCCTTCCTTCAGAAAAGTCTGCTAAGCTGGATTTCTAAGACAGCAGCTTACTCATTGTCCCAGGTGTTTGCACCTCAATAGAATCTTTGTCTTAAGCACGTTTTTATTGTATGTGTCTGCTTCATATCAGCTACAGGGTCTGTCAGCAACGGTGGGTCCATATACATATAAGCATTCATGACTCCAGTGTTTTTCGTAAAACACCTGACACTGGCAGACCAGGTGCCAGCTCATGCCAAGGGCCCTAGGCCTCACTGAGAAATGCATAGCTGGAAGCCAGTCTGGCTCACCTGTGTGTTGGTATTGTTAAAATGGGTATTAGATTTATGGAGAGGTGTTTTTAGTATTTGCATTTTATGAAATCCTTGTGAGTTGCTGCATGCATTAATCTCACTTATACTATCTGTATCATGTGTTATAAGGTATGTAAATATTTGCTTTGTAACTATAAAAGTGGTTGCTAGGAAACTGGAAACCCCCACAGTCAGGAGAGAAGCATTAACAAGTGTGAAATGCTAGTTTACCATTGGAGGTGTCCTCTCCTGCCCAAAACAGAAGGCCCGTAGACACCGGACAAACCATTTATAGAACATCTTTGTTGATTGTTCCCCCCCCCACACACCCAGGAAAAGGGGATGGACACAACCTCTCCTCCCATCACAGTTTGAACACTGGGGGAAGGGAATAAAAATCCCTGACCTGAAGGATCTGTATCAATATGCTTCTTGAAATTTGGAGAGGGTAATATTTCTAAGCATAAGCAAGGGATCCCCAAGCTGCTTAGCTTGGATTAGCCCTAAAGGACAAATACAGCTTTCATATTACAGCAATTTCTATTACTGTTTGAAACCTAAGACTGTAACTCATTTATGTGTGTGTTTATCTGCTTCAACCTTGTAAATAACTCTAGTTTATTATAGGATTGGCTACAAGTGTTGTCTTTAGTGTGAGGTCTAAGGTGAAATTGATATGGTGTGAAGTGACTGGTCCTTTGGCACTGGGAGTAACCTGAACATTGTTGTGATTTTTGGTATAAGGGGCCATCTATCACAAAAGCAAGTTTGCCATGGCAAGATAGACTGGAGTACCCAAGGCTATGACTCCAAGGTTAGGCTGCTATAGTGCTTGAGTTCACACTTGTTACTTGGTTGGTGAGATCTAAATATAGAACTCACAACTGATTTGCAGTTTGTGCCCTGCTTCTTGACTATCTGCCCTGAGATTGGCAATCAATCAGTCATGAGCCACTCCAGATAGCTTGACAACACCTTCACAATATTATCAGAATTTATATGTTTACAGACATCACTCCGATTCATCACAGTAGGTATGAGTAATATCTAGCTTGTACTGTGATTGTAGTATAGGTTCTTTCTGTTTTTAAAAAGGTGTGTATGTTCTTAGTCTTTGTTTTTTTTGTTTTGTTTGAACCTGTGATGGATGGCCTGTGAGTGCTTGGAGTGCTGAAAGCATCCTGACCTGTCTGGCAAATGACCTATATTTTTGCCTACCTGGGAACAAATTAGAATTCTTAGTTAAAAAATACAGGCCACTTGCCAGATAGACGCAGCCTTTTCTCACTATCCTAGAAAAGAGACTTGTTGAGGATCTGAAGGTAGGTTCCATATTTGGGAGGATTCATGTCCACTGTGGCCTATATTTGTAGTATAGCGTCCTGGCCTTGGCCAGTCAGCCCCTGATAAAACCTCTATTGTAAGGGTTTTAAATATTATGGTACATTTATTTAAGTGAGGAAAATACTTCGACAGTGTAGATGCTAGTGTCTTGACTAATAAATTCTGTAGTTAATGTGCAGATTTTTATACGACAGTTGGTAATCAAACTGGATTTCTTGTTCCAGTACTATGTTTTAGTTATTTTGTTTTGTTCAGTTATCTTTATCAGCTGTACTGAACTCTAAGTTAAACTTCAGTGAGGTAGAATGAAACTCCCACATTATCTTAATGGGGGGAGGGATAGCTCAGTGGTTTGAGCATTGGCCTGCTAAACCCAGGGTTGCGAGTTCAATCCTTGAGGGGGCCATTTAGGGATCTGGGGCAAAAATTGGGGATTGGTCCTGCTTTGAGCAGGGGGTTGGACTAGATGACCTCCTAAGGTCCCTTCCAACCCTGAGATTCTATGATTCTATGTCAGTATCCAAGATGCAATTCAGGTCATTGTTATAGTGAAATAGTTCCATGGAAAAAATATATTTTCAGAACACTACACATAATCATTCTATAAAGTGTGAATATCTTTACAAATATGTAAGGTACTCACATTAAAATAGTCCAGTTTGTGAATTGTCTGTTGTTGGCTTTAAGAAAAATCATGTAGCTGCATTCCTAACATTGATACACATCATAGCACTTCTCTAACCCTGTAATGAGATCTGCCGAAACCCTTCATTTTTATTGATTGACTTTCAAGATTTTTCAACCAACAGAGGATTTAAAGGTTAACTAACATACACTAGTGTTGTGACACAGCTATTCAACGTTTATTGATAAAGTATGTCTGTTTTTTAAATAGCTATCTTAACAATGTAATATCCATGTGTAAATCCTGTCCAGTGCACCCCCTTTGCAGTAACTTACTTTGAAAAATCATTTGAAATGCAGCTCTTTACCTTTTTGAACCTGAAATTGATGTTCGGTTTCCTAGGGTTGTGGCTGTGTATTCTGTCCAGGTCTACTTGTAGCTTTGGGAGAGAACAATAGCAATAAATAATAGTATTGTAAAGAATGAGAGAGCTGTACAAATTAACTTAAACATCCTCTCCCCACATTTTCTCCTCTTTCTAACAAACCAGGCCAACAGAGAGCGCTAGTTAACCAGCCCGAATATGTAACCAAACTCTCACTCTGAAGTCAGTAGGTCATGGAATGCTGCCTGTAGTAGAGTCCTGTCTAAATATTGTCTTTGAATTCCGTACAGCTTATGCATGTGTTCTAATTTACACATTTTCATGCTCTTCTATCATGTGAAGGAGAGAATAGTATATATTAATCTGACTAAGTTTATAAAAATACTGCTAAGCCTTTTGGAGCTGTTGAGTTGGGTGTTATATAATACTGAATATTTACCTGAAATATTCTGTTTTATGCATGCTATCGTTTTGGGGTTTTTTGTGTGTAATTGTAGTGGGGCACCTGCCCCACTCCAGTAAAACAGGGGTTAAAACAGCCAAGTTAGGCTGATTGGAGTAGCAGCCACAGCTGGGGCCACGCCCAATTAGGAGACAGCTGGCCCTATAAAGGGGCTGTGAGCCAGGAGCTGAGAGGAGTCTCTCAAACTCTGAAGAGAGAGGGACTTGGCTGCCTGTGAGCTCAGGGTACCAGGAATAGAGCAGTGCTGGGGAAAGGCAAGAGGAGCTGGGAAGCTCCCCAGCCAGGCAACTCCCCAGGCTGAGGCATTGGTCAAGGCCTAAACAGGTACTTGGGGCTGCAGGGTTGTAACCCGGGAATAGGCAGAAGCAACAGGTCCTAACCCCTTGTCAATGAGACGTGGTTTACAGACTGCAGTCTGCCCCAGTGAGCGGGGGCTAGATGATGACTGGCAGTAGCCACTGAGGCCAGGTGGGTTTAGAGGGTTGGGGGTTCTCCTGAGAGAGGAGACCCAGAGAGTGGGGGTACTGTGGTGGGCAGAATCCCAGGGCAAAGGGCACCAGGGTCTGGGAGGGACACGGGGCCAGCAGCAGGCGAGAAACCGGCCTGCAGAGGGTGCTCCGTAAGCTGGAAAAGAGCTAATTCCCAGGGCAACCAGCAGGAGGCACCGTGCCAGTGAGTCTCGCTTCCCTACAGTAATCTTACATTGTATTTTACTCCTGTTCTATTTCTTACAAAAGATGATATTTTAATAACAAACTTACAATGGAAACCAAATCCTTCCCCATTTTGACCCATTATGCAGTGTTACCAATCCCTCTGTCTTAAAAATCAAGAGATTTGGTGTATAAATCATGAGTTACTATTTTTTTCAAACCTAAGCCTATATACATATATAGCTTAAACCTCATTAGTGGCTTATTTAATTTCTAACAGGTCAGAGCTCTTTACAAAGACAATATTACTGCATCTGAAAATGCTTTACCAAAAACTTCTTAAAAATCCTACCTGTTATCACCATGTTGCCATGCATCTCAGTTTAAGGCTACAATGACAGTAATTGGGATGACAGCTGCTGAAGTGCTGTGCGTTTAGCAATTTCCAGGAGCTGTTGGGAAGGTTTCCTTTCATAGCAGGCCAGAACATTTGTTTTTTGTTACAAGTAAAATAAGACTTTGCTGCACATTGTAGATTGAAAATAGTGATAAATGAAGGAGGGGCGGGTAGCTCCCTTTTATGGACACCCAGCCGGTTAGCTATAAAATCCCTGTTAGTAGATGTTTTCTACTTGCTTTACCTGTAAAAGGTTAAAAAGTCCATAGGTAAAAGGAAGTAGACCAAAAGAGCTAGAACTTTTTAAAATTGGGGCAGAAAAACTTCCCCTTCTTCTTCGATGTGTTGCTCATATGTATTCCAGTTAGGTGTGCGCGCGCGGCGTGCACGATCGTCGGAAGATTTTTCCCCCAGCAACACTCGGTGGGCCGGCTGGCGCCCCCTGGAGTGGCGCCGTTAGGTGCCCCGATATATACTGCAGCCGGCCCATCGCCCCCTCAGTTCCTTCTTACCGCCCGTGTCGGTCGTTGGAACAGTGGAGAGCAGCTCGCTGACCTCCACAGCCCTAGCTTCACAGCACTCTTTTATCTTTTAGACAGTTTAAGTACCGTTAAAGTACCGTTAATTAGTTGTTAATAGTTGTGTTAGCAGTTATCTTACTTAGTGACAATTGTAGCTGGAGATAAGGGGCTTCTCCCCTTATCCCCAACCCGGTACCGGGCCAATGCCTGGCTCACCGGGATTCAAGCCTTGCTCGGCATGCCAGAAGCCGATGCCTACAGGAGATCCGCATGCCTCCTGTCTCAAGTGCCTCGGGGAGTCCCACCTTCCGGACAAGTGCCGTATTTGTAAGTCCTTCAAGCCGCGGACCAAAAAGGAGCGGGACTTTCGTTTGAAGCAGCTCCTTTTAGAGGCGTCTCTTAGCCCGATGTCGGCCCCGCATCGTACCACGGCACCGGCCCCGGCGGCCTCAACGTCTGCGGCATCGGAATGTCCAACCTCCGGTAAAGAACCCAGGCACCGTCCCTCTCTACCCGGGACTTCACAGAGCTGCTCTCTGTCCCCGAGAGCCAAGAAGTCGGGAGGACCGACTAAGGCGCCGCTGCATGCGCAGCCAGCTCCAGACCAGCCTAGGTCTGTTGAGGCGCCCGCACCGCCAACTCCGGTACCGGAAGGACCGTTGAGTTCGGTGCCAGTGGTCTCCGTGCCACTTACTCCGGCCCTCCTTAGGCCGTTGAGTCCGGCGCCGCCGTCAACACCGGCGCCGGCCCTGCCAACTCCGGCACCCGAGAGGCCGTTGAGTGCAGGTCAGCCTCTGCAGGCTCCGGTACCGACGACTCCGGTCCCGCGAGGGCCGTTGAGCTCGGTAACCGCCAGCTCCCCGGCACGCTCCGTGGTCGAGCTTCCGCTGCCGTCCACGCCGGACACCTTCGCAGCGGCGCGGGACCTGATCCAGATGACCGCTCCGGTACCGACCCCGTCTACGGTACCGCCGGTGCGGATCATCACATCACGCGGCAAACCGGCCATCTTCCACCCGGTGCCGCACGCGGAGACCAGCCAGCAGCAGCCACGTGCGTCTCCAAGGTACCGCTCGCAGTCCCGGCACCGATCTCGATCCCGGCGCCGTTCCTACTCGCGGTACCGCTCCAGGTCTCCATCCGCACGGAGGTATCCTGACTCTCGACGCCGCTCCCGGTCCCGCGGCCGGTCGACGCGCAGATCGCCGAGACGTTCCAGGTCCCGATCCGTGTCACGGTACCGAGATCATCGCAGGTACCGATCCAGGTCCCGCCCTCGATCCGGCTCTCGACACCGCTCCCCATCCCGGCGCCGATCCGACTGTCGACGCCGATCCGGCTCCCGGCACCGGACACCATCCCGGCGCCGATCCGGCTCACGGCACCCGACGCCATCCCGGCACCGATCAGGCTCCCGGTACCGGATACCATCCCGGCACCGGACCCCACCAAGGAGGCAGACCCTGGCCACGCAGACGTCACTGCATGGCTACTCCGCCCCACCCTGGCCTTCGCGCTCTGGATCCCGCTCTTCCAGAGCTGGCAGCGACCTCTATGCGGAGGACCGCACCATCAGCGACCAGGGTCACCTGCCAGAGACCGGGCAGGTTCAGGAGCGGTGGCCATTTTGGACCCCCATGGCATACTATGAAGCCCAGAGGGTACCAACAAGAGATCCTACCTCAACCACGTTGGAGCGTCGAGCGCCAGAGGCTACAGTCTCCCGACCTCCAGAGGCTACAGTCTCCAGGCCTCCGCCAGAGGTAGAGCAGCCTGAATCGGAGCCCCCACCCCTGGGCCCCGAAGAAGTACCCGTCGAGGACCCGCTCGCCCAAGGCCTGTCCTCCTCCTCCTCCCCTGATGAGGCAGTGGCTGGAGCATCATCATCCGGTCCACCTCCCATCGATCTCAGGGACCACCAAGCCCTGCTCCGCAGGTTGGCCCTGAATATGGACCTCCAAATAGAAGAGGTCCCTGAACTGGAGGACCCCGTGGTGGACATCCTGACGACCGATGCCCCCACTAGGGTTGCCTTACCTTTTGTGCGGACCATCCTTGCCAACGCCACATCCATCTGGCAGACACCAGCATCGATACCCCCCACTGCAAGGGGGGTAGAGAGAAAGTACATGGCCCCCCCGAGGGATTTTCAATACCTGTATACGCACCCCCCTCCGTGTTCGTTGGTGGTCCAATCCGTCAACGAGAGGGAGAGGAACGGCCAACAGGCCCCGGCCCCGAAGTCAAAGGACGCCAAGCGCCTAGACTTGTTTGGCAGGAAGATCTACTCAGGAGGGGGCCTACAGCTTCGTGCGGCGAACCAACAGGCACTCCTGAGCCGCTATGGTTATAACACCTGGGTCTCGATGGACAAATTTAAAGAGCTTATACCTCCAGAGTCCAGACAGGAGTATAAAGCCTTCGTGGAGGAGGGCAAGAAGCTGGCCAGGACGTCGCTGCGGGCCTCCTTGGACATCGCCGACTCCGCTGCCAGAACCATCGCCTCCGGAGTCGCCATGCGGCGCATCTCCTGGCTGCAATCCTCCACCCTCCCAGCAGAGGTGCAGCACACTATCCAGGACCTACCCTTTGACGGGCAGGGCCTGTTTTCGGAGAAGACAGACCCTAAGCTGCAGACCTTAAAAGACGGTCGGACCATCATCCGCACGCTGGGGATGCATACCCCCGCGACGCAGCGCAGGCCCTTCAGGCCGTTCGTGCGACGCACCTACTTCCCTCCCCCACCACGTCAAGACTTTTACAGAAGGCCGCGTGGTCGAGGGGGTAGGAGACAGCAACCTGGCCGGCAGACCGGCCAGAGGCAGGGCCCCCACAAGCCATCGTCGGGGCCCAAACAAAATTTTTGAAGGGGCGCTCGAGGCCGGAGTACCAGTCCATACCGATCCCGCACTCCTGTTTCTGAACCGCCTCTCCCCGTTCTCCCCGGCGTGGTCGAATATCACCACAGACCGCTGGGTTTTACATACCGTCCAGGGGGGATACCGATTGCAGTTCGTCTCCCCGCCCTCCTCCCACCCTCCCACCCCGTCCCTCTTCAGGGACCCTTCTCACGAGCAACTCCTTATCCAGGAGGTGCACGAACTCTTTACTGTGGGAGCGGTGGAGGAGGTCCCAAGGGATCTCAGAGGCAAGGGATTCTACTCCCGTTATTTCCTAATCCCAAAGCCAAAGGGGGGGCTGCGTCCTATCCTGGACTTACGGGGTCTCAACAAGTTTATGGTAAAGTTGAAATTCCGTATGCTCTCCCTGGGCACTCTTATCCCCTCTATGGATCAGGGAGACTGGTACGCCGCCCTCGACATGAAGGACGCGTATTTCCACATTGCCATCTACCCACCTCACAGACGCTTCCTGCGCTTCGTAGTGGGCCAGAGACGCTTCCAGTTCGCGGTCCTGCCATTCGGCCTCTCAACAGCACCGAGAGTCTTCACAAAGTGCATGGCAGTGGTAGCAGCCGCCCTTCGGCGTCAAGGAGTTCAGGTATTCCCCTACCTCGACGACTGGCTCCTCCGTGGCAACTCCGCCAACCAGGTCCAGTCCCACATTCACAAGGCCATGGACATGTTCAACCGTCTCGGCCTCCTACTAAACGTCGAAAAGTCCACTTTGGTCCCAACACAGAGAATAGACTTCATAGGGGCTATACTGGACTCTACCCTCGCCAGGGCATTCCTCCCAGAGGCTCGCTTTCAAACGCTTGCAGCCGCCATACGCAGCCTCCAAGCTTTCCCAGCTTCGACAGCCCGCTGCTGCCTCAGCCTCATGGGCCATATGGCATCATGCACCTTCGTGACAGCTCACGCCAGGTTACGCCTACGGCCCCTCCAAGCATGGCTGGCCTCCGCATACCGGCCGCACAGGGACAACCTCGATATGATTCTGACGGTCCCACCGCAAGTCCTAGCCTCCCTCAACTGGTGGCTGGACCCCGCACATGTGATGTCAGGTATTCCCTTTCATCCACCTCAGCCTTCCCGTACCTTGACTACGGATGCGTCATCCCTCGGCTGGGGGGCTCACCTGCAGAACTTCCAAACGCAGGGCCTGTGGTCGGAGCAGGAGCTGACATTACACATCAATGTCAGAGAACTCCGAGCGGTACGTCTCGCCTGCCAAGCCTTCGCTCAACACTTACAGGGCCGCTGTGTCTCCATCCTTACAGACAACACGACGGCCATGCATTACATCAACAGACAGGGAGGGGCACACTCCCTTCCCCTCTGCCGAGAGGCAACTCAGCTCTGGGACTTTTGCATAGCCCGCTCCATTCACCCCGTGGCCTCGTTTCTCCCAGGAGTCCAGAACACCTTGGCGGACCGCCTGAGCAGGTCCTTTCAAACTCACGAGTGGTCCATTCGGCCAGACGTCATCCACTCTGTCTTCCAGAAGTGGGGGTTTCCCCAGATAGATCTCTTCGCGACTCGCGAGAACAGGAAATGCCAAGTGTTCTGCTCCTTTCAGGGTCGCTCCCCAGGCTCCCTGACAGACGCTTTTCTCCATCCTTGGACAGACAACCTGGCCTATGCCTTCCCACCAGTTCCACTGGTCCACAGAGTCCTGCTCAAGCTACGCAGGGACAAGGCCAGGATGATCCTGATTGCTCCAGCGTGGCCCAGGCAACACTGGTATACCACGCTCCTGGAGATGTCTGTGACAGACCCGATCCCTCTTCCGCGATGGCCGGACCTGATCACGCAGCAGCACGGCAGGATCCATCATCCCGACCTGCGGTCCCTTCACCTCACGGCGTGGCTGCTGCATGGCTGAACCCGTCGGAGCTACAATGTTCCAGCCCGGTCCAGCACGTTCTGCTGAGCAGTAGGAAACCCTCCACCAGGTCCACCTACTCAGCTAAGTGGAAACGTTTTTCCTTGTGGTGTGGCACTCGGGGCCTTAACCCCTTGCAGGTGCCGGTTCATACCATACTGGACTACCTGCTCTTACTAAAGGAGCAGGGTCTGGCTCTCTCGTCGCTAAAAGTCCACCTAGCGGCAATTTCAGCTTTTCACCCCCGGGACGGGGCGGGTTCTGTTTTCTCCAACCCCATGGTCACCAGGTTCCTTAAGGGGTTAGAACGGCTGCACCCGCTGGTGCGCCGCCCGGTCCCTACATGGGACCTCAACCTAGTCATTACCAGGCTCATGGGTGCCCCATTCGAGCCCATGGCCTCTTGCTCCATGCTGTATCTCTCATGGAAAACGGCCTTTCTAGTAACCATCACCTCAGCTAGATGCGTCTCTGAGCTCAGAGCGCTTACTTCGGAACCACCTTATACGGTGTTCCACAAGGATAAAGTACAGCTCAGGCCACACCCGGCTTTCCTGCCCAAAGTAGTGTCGGCCTTCCATATTAACCAAGACATTTTTCTACCTGTCTTTTATCCTAAGCCCCATGCCTCCAGGAAGGAGCAGCAACTCCATTCCCTGGATGTCCGGAGAGCCCTCGCCTTCTACATCGAGAGGACAAAGCCGTTCCGGAAATCGACCCAGCTGTTCATCGCCGTGGCGGACCGGATGAAAGGCCTTCCCGTCTCTTCCCAGCGCATCTCGTCATGGATCACGTCGTGCATCCGCACATGCTATGACTTGGCAGGTGTCCCCACCATGCACACTACGGCCCACTCCACCCGAGCTCAGGCCTCGTCGTCTGCCTTCCTGGCACACATACCTATACAAGACATTTGTAGGGCCGCGACATGGTCGTCAGTACACACTTTTGCCTCGCACTATGCCATAGTGCAACATTCTAGAGACGACGCCGCTTTTGGTTCGGCGGTCCTAAACTCTGCTGTATCACAATCCGACCCCGCCTCCTAGGAATGGCTTGGGAGTCACCTAACTGGAATACATATGAGCAAGCACTCGAAGAAGAAAACACGGTTACTCACCGTAGTAACTAGTGTTCTTCGAGATGTGTTGCTCATATGTATTCCAAACCCGCCCTCCTTCCCCACTGTCGGAATAGCCGGCAAGAAGGAACTGAGGGGGCGATGGGCCGGCTGCAGTATATATCGGGGCACCTAACGGCGCCACTCCAGGGGGCGCCAGCCGGCCCACCGAGTGTTGCTAGGGTAAAAATCTTCCGACGATCGTGCACGCCGCGCGCGCACACCTAACTGGAATACATATGAGCAACACATCTCGAAGAACACTAGTTACTACGGTGAGTAACCGTGTTTTTGCTGTCTGTGGTGTTCTCCAGAGAGGGGGATAGAGCAGTGGTGCTGTAAAAGGTTTTGGGCCAGGTATGAAAAATTATCAGATCATACCTAGAAACTACTCATTTGAAACTCCAGATATGTAAGTAGATCAGGAAATGTCTAGGAAAACACGATTAGGTTTCTCTATGGCTTGTGGACTCTTTTGTGCTAACCCCAGGTGCTTTTGTTGTGCTTGTAACCTTTAAGCTGGACCTCAAGAGCGCTATCTTGATGCTTAATTCTTGTAATTGTTTTTTTTTAATCTAGCAAAAAGCCCAAGTTCCAAATGTATTTTCTTTCTTTTTGCTTTTAATAAACAAAAGGTTTGCGCATGTTTAATTAGCTGGTGGCAACAACTAATTTCCTTTTTTTTTTCTTTCTCAGCTCTTCCCCAGAGGGAGGGGTGAAAGGGCTTGAGGGTACCCCACAGGAAGGAATTCCCAAGTGCACTTTCCTAGATTCTCAAAGGGTTTTTTTGCACTTGGGTGGTGGCACCATCTACCCATCCAAGGTCAGAAAAAAGCTGTAACCTTGGGATTTTAATACAAGGAGTAGCCAGTATTAATTTTTAGAATCATTGCGTGCCCCCGCCTTCTGCACTCGAAGTGCCAGAGTGGGGAATCAGCCTTAACAAAAATGGTTGTGGTTTTTTTTGCATTAAGGAGAAAACACGCTCTACGCTAGCCTGATCATAAGGGAGAATCAAAAGCGTGGCAATCAATTTCGAAAGAGCTGGACTCCACTTTCCTTGTTCCCATTTTGTTAAGATCCAGGACTTGCCGCCTGCCCTCTCCACTCTTCCAGCCAGGGGTAACAAAACTGAATATCAGGCAGTTCAGAATCTACTTGGTACTGGTTCCACTCATACACAATTGTTTGTTTTTCACCCTCAGATTTCATTGCAGCTGGAAATCATGTCAGTAGATTAAGAATTGTATCTTCTTCGTAATCCAGTTTTTTAGGCAGATGTAACAGACCCTATGCCTGAAGAATGTTACCTGTTAGTGGTAATTTTTTCATATAACTTGACTGCTATTTTATCCAACTTAAAACAGAGTTATTTTTTCCTATCATGACATTGGCAGAATCAGAAGAAAAACTGGTAACATTCTCCCATAGAAAAGAGTTTATTGCATTTAACAGGTTTTCTGCATTTACTAGGTTAGATACAAGAGGTCTGTGTTCACAATTTTAAGAGTCTGAGGAAAGTACCTAGTGATAATGCAAACCTCCTTGTCATTGTAAACATCATTACTGTCATCCACATTAAAGTGATCAGGCTTGTTTCCCCAACTGATTCAGAATGGTGGTTGGAAAGCGCTTTTATTATTGCAGTGGCTTTTGTTCACCCACAGGGACATTCTTTTGCAATGTTTGAATTGGGAAACATTAACTTGATTCTTTTTTTAAATCATCTGCAAATGCAGGCGGTAATCCATATTCTGCAGTGGCTTGGCAAAAAAGTACTTCAGCATTTGTAATCTTCTGACCTTTTATGACAGGAAAAAATAACACTATTTTTAAGTCAGATAAAACAGCAGTCAAGTTCAGTGTACAGGGGTGCTAGAACAATTTTTATAGTGGGGGTGATGAGAGTTGTTGAACCAAACAGTAAACATTGTATATAATGGAAACCACTTCAAACCAGGGGGTGTGGCAGCACCTCTAGTTCCAGCGCTTATGTCCGTGTACTGTCTCCCTTGTGTTTCCCACATTGCACATCTTGCAGTGAAGGATGCTGTTAAAGCAATCTCAAAACCAGCAGAAGATCTGCTAGTGGACATTTTTTTTTATTGTAATGGTAGTGCAAAACAAAAAGAGGAGTACAAGCAATACTACACGTGTGATGCAGACAAGCTTCAACTAATAAAACAAGGTAGAACAGGGTGGCTCAGTCTCGGCCAAGCAGTGGCAAGATGTAATAACCAGTGGGAGCCCCTTAAAGCCTATTTTGGAAGGTGACTTGTCATTAAAGTGGGAGATGCCAGCACCATAGACTAAAGATTTTAGTATCTAGTAAAAAAGATTTGGTAAGAGCCTCACTATGGAAAGATTAATGAATTAAACAGTTGAATATTTTTATACTGCAATTGAGAGTCAAAATCACCGAGTGAGGGACGGAAATGGAGGAGAGATTAGAAGGAAATGGGGACAAGAAGTTTTATCTCATGAGCGTTAGAAGCTAAGTCAAAAATATCTTTCCAGTATTAAGGTACTGATAGGAAGAAGTAAGAGAGGGAAAAAAAAAAGATAAGGGAGAGATAAAAGTGCCACTAGAAACTGGCCTTATTCATACTGTTGCTGTCTTGATGTAAAAATCAAGTGATGCCTTGAAGAAATATAAAACTTGCTGCCTCTATTCAGGTTTTATTTCCTAATCTTAAGGACATCATCTGAACTGCATTGTCTGACTATGCCTGAAGAAGGACAGGAGAGACTAGATGTGGTTTTAATTAGGTCTCAACTTTATTTTTAAATGTCTGGGAGTACCCAGCAAATACGTTGACAGTGCAGGTAATTCCATAATCATTTCAGTATATACCCAGGGGCTTCCCTAAACCCTCCCCCTTAGCCATCCTGGCCCCCAGCCAACCTGCTGCTGTGACCTCACCATCTCTTCCCTCCCAACTCAAATGAGGGTTCAGGGGGATTGGCCCCTTGAAATACCAGTCATAGTAACCCCCAAACCCCTCCTTCCTGTGTCTGCTCCTTTAAAGAATACTGCCTTTAAATCCTATGGGAGAGGTGGTAGCTGAGGCAGAAGATTTGTGGATCACAGTGGTGCCTAAAAATGGGAATTAGGTACTTATGCACCTATCTGGATTGCATCCTTAGTCCCCAATTATTTTTATTAGTAAAGTGTCAAATGCATTAAAGCAGTAGATCAATCTTAAAATCCTAAGAAAAGCAGATAAATAGGGTGGAGGGAGGAAAATAGTAGCTATAAAATTTGGAGTAATAAGTATACTGACTTAATATAAACCATAAATGACAACATACTGTACCATATGGGAAAACTTCTTCAGAACTTTTAACAAAGTGAAAATGTCATTTTACCCAGTTATTTTTTCTTTTTAAAAGAGTGATTGCTTGAATGTTTCAGGATTGCCATGTCAATCTTCAGAGCCAAATAAGCCTACTCCATAGTGTTCTGCATTTTTCTTGGCTTCTACAATTGAGTAAAATGCTTCTGTGGATATTGTAACCTAAATTCTGTCTGTGTTTGGCAGTGGGGGAGATGAGAGAGAGAGAGAGGGTGCAAAGAGTATCCTTACAGTTGTGCTACTGTGCAACAGCTCAGGGACCAGCCACGTGTAATTACTTTTCCCAAGAGTCCCACCTAAAATCTTCTGTGAATACCAGTTTATTTTGCTAGCAAAATGGCAAGTGAAATTCAGAGTTGGTAAATGCAAAATAATGCACATTGGAAAACATAATCACAACTAAATTAGCAGTTACTACTCAAGAAAGATCTTGGAGTCATCATGGGTAGTTCTCTGAAAATGTGTGGTAGTAGTCAGAAAAGCTACCAGTGTTAGGAATCATTAGGAGAGGGATAGATAATAAGACAGAAAATATTACAAGGCTTCTAGGTAAATCTATGGTACATCCACACCTTGAATACTACAGGCAGTTCTGGTCTCCCCATCTCCAAAAAAATTACTAGAATTGGAAAAGATATAGAGAAGGGCAATAAAAATGATTAGGGGGTATGTAACAGCTTCCATGAGGAGAGATTAAAAAAGAGGCTGGGACTGTTCCCCTTTGAAAAGCGATGACTAAGGGGGGTGGGTGGGAGAATGAGATACAGGTCTATACAATCATGAATGCTGTAGAAAAAGCGAAGGGATAAATATCACTACCCTATTCACAAGGCACAAGAACCAAGGATCAGTCAATGTAATTAATAGGCAGCAGGTTTAAAACAAAAAGGAAGTACTTCACACAATACACAGTCAACCTGTAGTACTCATCGCAGGGGATATTGTGAAGGCCGAAAGTATAACTGGTTTAAAAAAATAATTGGATAAGTTCATGGAGGATAGGTCCATAAATGGCTATTTGCTACAATGATTAGGGGACTCAGCCTCATGCTGTGGCTGTCCCTAAACCTCTGACTGCTGGAAGCTGGGACTGGATGATGGGGAATGGATCATTAGATAATTGCCCTGTTCTGTTTGAAGCATCTGGCACTGGCTCTGGTCAGAAAACAAGATACTGGGCTAGATGGACCATTGGTCTGACCCAATATGTTCTTACCAGTTGTCATACATTTATCAGTGCCAATGACTGCATTGCTCTTTAATAGTGCATCTCAGATTTTCAGTGTATTAATGGTGTGGAGTTAGTTATGTCTAGAATGATGGAGACATTTCTTTCAAGATTAACCACTAAAGTTACCCAAAAGAATAAAATAAAAACCAATAAACGAAGATAAAGATAGCTACCTGTTTCTGGTTAGCATATTATATTAATTAGGAACTCTGGTAATGGAGCTGATAGGTGATAATCGTTTTCATCATACATTTATCCTCCACGATCTTTGTAGCTGGGGATATGAATACCTAGCACTTAGTGGGTTTTTTTATACAAACAATTGTGTAAACATTAATAAATCCTTACTATTACCTGTTTGTACTATGTGCCTCACGAGGGTAAATAATTTGCTCGTGACCATACAAGTCATTGGTAGGGTCAGAATTAGATTTCAGGAGTGCCTTTCAGTCTTATGCTCAATCCGTTAAACCTGTCTACGTGCCTAAATAATCTGGAGATGGGAGGAAAAAGTGATCTGAGATTAAATGGATCACAAGGACGTTGGGGCAGGCACAATGTGGAAGAACTCTTACCCAAAGGACTTAGAAATTAGAGAATACAGAAAATTGGGAAAATATTTGGTATAATCTTCTTTATTGACTTGTGCCCCACTTTGCTATGTTTTAATGAAATTTGGATTATGAACAATTCGGATACTTTCCTGGCTTTTTTCATATTCGTTTAGTTTAGTAAAATAAACCTGGCCTGCAAACATTGTCTTATTTTGTATGCCTTGCATAGAATTTTTTTTTTTTTTAGTTAATTGTAACAGCAATATGAATAGCTAATTTAATGAAATGGCTCGAGTATTTGAAAAATCTTTTCTCTTGGTTTCTTTACTTTGTAAAGCCACTAATGCCAATATATTTTGATAGTTTTTTTTCATCTTTACAGAAGATGATGCTGCATTCTCTATTTTTTTTTCTTCTGATCTGGACTAAATTCATTGACCTTGTACTTGATCTTCAATATGTAGCATTCCTGTGGCTTAAAGTGAAAAGCAGCATTAATTTTTAAGTAAACTGTATTCATGGCAAGATCAATGATAAAATGGTCAAGTATGTTGTCCAATTATTGTCTAGATATTCACTGTGTTCCTTTTTATGAAATGTCACCTAAACTGGAAAAGCAATTAATCTGTTTATTGAGGTGCTTGCTTTATACATCTCTTTATCGTTAACTTGAAAATTTTGCCTATACAGGTCTCCAAGTTAGCTGATGTTATGGTGAAATACGGTGTGAAGAAAGGAGATTGTGTTGTCATCTATATGCCCATGATTCCACAGACAGTGTATACCATGCTGGCATGTGCAAGAATAGGAGCCATACATAGCCTCATTTTTGGTGGATTTGCATCTAAAGAGCTTTCTAGTCGCATTGATCATGCAAAGGTAAACATTTTGAAAAACAAAGCCCATCGTAACTTATAGAAAATAATTGATTTCAGATAAATTGCTTTTTCCAGTGATTGTTATATTTTCCCTTTATGGTAAATAGCTCTATTTTGTTGATAGTACATGGTGTCAAAATGTAGACAGATTCGTATGCAGAGTGTTATATTTTTATAGCAGATAGTGAGTTTTAACTTTTTGACCGTTAAAAGTATGCCTTTTATCATGCTGCTCTCTATGCTTAGAACAAACATCCTCCTGTGTGGCAACCATTCTCCACCCCAAAATCTCGGCTTGAAACCTACTTTTCACCCAGCCTTCCCTTAATTGTCTAAGATTCTGCAAACTGCCAACATTGTACATCTCCCTTTTTGTTTCTCTTCCATCTGTACATATTATGTTGTGAGCTATTCAGCTGCAATTATGTTCAAGTACACTATGTGTTTATAAAGTATTATGCATGTCTGACACTAAATACTGTAAGTAATACCTAGCAATTTCTATTAGAAATGAGTAGTGCTGCTCAAAATGTGTTAAATTCTGATTTATTTTGTTGGAATTACAATTGGAAAAGAGAAAGGGAAATCACAACAATTTCTTAACATTTTATTTCTGCTTTTTCAGCAAGCTAGAGGAATGAATTTTAAGATGCTACTGATTGGAAAAATCACATGGTGAAAAGAACCAAGTAGGAGTGCAAAACCTTAAGGTCAATTTATATAATAGCACAGAGCTAGCATTTTTCATTTTCATATAGTTTGCAAATATTAGCTAATTAATCCTAATGGTCCTTCTCTCAGAGACAGAAAGAGAACACAGTATATAATTATCCCTGTTTTACAGATGAGAAAATGGAGAGGGAGGTTAAGTGATTTATCCAAGGCCACACAAGTCTGTGACAAACCAGGCACAGAACTAGGAGCTGCATGCCGTGGGTTCTGTGCTAGATTATGCTGTCATTTGTTTTAAATTTGAAAGGCAAATCTAATTGAACTATGTTTTATTCTCTTGATGAATTTTGCGTTCGCTAGCTTGCATATTGAACAAAGTGATGTGTAATGAAATGAAAGGGTAAGTAAGACAAAGTGAGCCATATTCATAATGAAATTTCAAGATTTGTCCAGGTTTCAGAACTCTGTACAGCTTTTAAAAAAAATAGTACAAATTATATTCGGACTATTTTAAAGCATATGCATTTAAATAGTTGTGTAATAGATGGCACTCTGCTGAACTTCAAGTTAGTAATATATTCTTTAGCAATTGCCCCAGTTAGTACTATAATTTGTGTTTATTGAACATTGAGGTACCAAACCTGATGTTGGTATCATATGCTAGAAAGAGTTGTGTCTTTGGAACAGAGATCAATCTCTGAGAAGTTCTTTTGGAAGAAAGGTCACAATTTAGATCTTGTCAAAAGACCCCAAATGTAAGTAATAACAAGAACTTTCTATTGGATATAGAAAAGTACAGAGATAGTACCAGTTTGCCTTAATTTGTCTTTAATTTTAAATAGCTCTGAGAATGCTGCATAGACCATGATGATTGTTAGTCTTCTCAGGTATTGACACTGCTATAGACATAAGTGAATTGAGATGAAGTGATATGGAATGGGAGTACAGGCATTTGTTGTAACCTCATCTCACATGAAGTGGAGCATATATATACTTCACTACACTGAAATAACAGATACTTTTTTTTTTCTGATGGCCATTAAATGACTGTTAGATGGGAACACACTATTTGTTTAGGCATCTTATTTTAATACTTTTGAAAAATTTAAAAGGAAAACTGCAAGGACACTTCAAATATGATGTGGTCGGATGTACAGCTTACAGATGCTGTTCTTTAAGTCACTGAAGCCTCTTGAGATAGGTCTACATTGCAATTAAAGACCCATGGCTGGCCCGTGTCAGCTGACTCAGGCTAAGAGCCTGTTTAATTGCAGTGTAGACATTCAGATGCAGCTTTTCATTTTCAACCCATTTTAGCATGAAATGGGATCTTCACTGTGTCTCAGAGAAGCTTCCTCCAAAAATGGGTTGCTATCACCTGATGGACACTGGAAAGAACAGTCCAAAAATAGTACTTGAACAAAACCTTTATCCCAAAATCATCATCTTTCCTGTCACAGCTGGGGACGCAGGGGCTGGGTGCCAGTAGAGAGCAGATCCCAGTCACTGAATGTCAGCAATCAGGGCCTGCAGCAGAGAGAGAGTCTCTAGGCAACCTCATCAGTACAGCTGAGCTGCAGCAGGCTGCCTGACTGGCCCCATTCCCTGATTGGCTGGAGAGGCCAGTAGGCTAGCTTTTAGGCCAGTAGCAGCTGGCTGCTCAGTGCTCATGTCTGCCAGTGTGACTGCTTCTTGGGCTATCTTGATTGTCACTTCAAAAGTCCGCCCCCCCCCCCTCCCCCCCCCCTCCCCCCCGCTGATATAGTTCCTCTTAATTAATTAGCCTCTTAAAGTTGGTATAGGTACTTCCACCTTTTCAGGTTTCTCTGAATGTATAAATATCTGTTTACTGTGTGTTCTATTCCATGTGTCTGATGAAGTGAGCTGTAGCCCACGAAAGCGTATTCTGAAATAAATTTGTTAGTCTCTAAAGTGCCACAAGTAATCCTGTTCTTTTTGCTGATACAGACTAACACGGCTGCTACTCTGAAACCTGCTTCTGTATTATCTTCCTGCCTTGCATTCAGCCTTGTTTCAGTCCTGCCACTACCTTGAACCCGTCTTTGCCTGCTCTCCTGCTTCCTCCAGCTCCTGACCTCTGGTTTGACCCTTGGGTCCAGCTTCTGCCTCTGCCCCTGGTCCCAGGGTCTAACATTGGTCCTGATGCCTGACCACTAGGCCAGAGACTTTTTCCAACCACCAGGCTAGTACTGCCCTCCTGCTGGTTCCCTGACACCGATACACAGACCTACCTGCAGCAGGGGTTGCTGCCACTACTCTCCTCCTTGCATCATGAGCTCCTCCGCTCTGCTCCACCAGGCCACAGGGGGATTGGAGTGACCTGTTCCTGGCCTGTGGCAGGAGCAGGCTCTGTCTGGCAAGTGAAGTGGAAGGGACTCTGTGGCCTGGGGCTCCTCTCCAGGTGATGATGCATTCCCGGGCCTACCTACTCACAGAGGCTATTACAGGGAAAGAGAGTGCCTGGGCACTCATGGGAAGGAGCAGGCACAGGGAGGGGGTTTCCAGGCCCAGCTATTCACAGGGACACTTATGGTTTAAAATAAACAAAAGGAATTACTTCTTCACATAATGCACAATCAAACTGTGGAACTTGTTGCCAGGGGATATTGTGAACTATAATAATAATAAAAAAAAGCATTAGATAAATTTGTGGAGGATCGGTCCATCAATGGTTATTAGCCAAAATGGTCAAGAGTGCAACCTCATGCTCTGGGTGTCCCTAGCTTCTGACTGCCAGAAGCTGGGAGTGGATGACTCGGCATAGATCAGTAGGTGATATTGTTCTTGCACACAGATACATCTATAAATGGCTACTGATTATCATCATGAAATAATCAGACGATTTGTGCAATTAGGCACGAAGATGATGAGCCTGGCACTTGAGACATGGTTGCCTCAGAATAATGGCAGCCCAATCTTTTATGTTTAAAGAAGTATTTATTTATTTTTTTGTAATACATATTTTTTTAAAAAGTCCACTCTTCCATAGATTTTTAAAAAGAAACTGTATATACCTTTATTACCCACTCCTATAGTGTGATTAAGGCTAAGATTTTTGTCATGGATATTTTTAAGTAAAAGTCCAGACAGGTCATGGGTAATAAAGAAAAATTAATTGAAGCTCGTGGCCCGTCCGTGACTTTTACTAAAAACATCCGTGACAAAGTGGGAGCTACAGAGTCCCCACACCGCTGCAGCAGCCGGGCTGCTGCCGGGCTGCTGCCGGGGCCCTGGCTCGGAGCTCCAGGAGGTCCCCACCACCCGCGGTGGCCGGGAACTTTGGGATATCCCTGCCACCTGTGGTAGCTGGGGGTGGGTCCCTGGTGCCCGTGGTGGCTTGGAGCTTCAGGGGGCCCCCGCCACCGCAGGCGCTGTGGGTACCCCACAACTCCCGGCCACCACTAGTGGTGGGGAGGACACTGCGGCTCCCAGCTACCATGAGCTGAAGTCACGGAGGTCTCTGGAAGTGACGGATTCTATGACTTCTGCAGTCTCCGTGACAAAATCATAGCCTTAAGTATGATTTATCTGTTTTTATGTAGAATGTTACAGAATACCTGACAGGACTAAAGAGGAGTTGCAATCTCATATGGATTATATGACCACACAGTGGCAGCTAGTCCGGCTAGTAAAACTATGTAAACATAAGTCTTCTCTCCTGTTCCTCCACACCCCTTAAAATTTCCCACCATTGCACTACGACCAATGCCTCTCTACTAGTGGAAGCAACAGAGGACATGTTGTATTGCCAGTCCCAAATTACGAGTCAGATCCACAAAATCATGAGCGTCTTAATGTGAGGATTCTGTTCATTGGTCTTCTGTTTTCTAATGCTTTAGATCATGCTCCGTTCATGTTTTCATGCTGTTCTCCACATCCATGAGGGCTAGAAACTTACTGAAAAAAAAAGAAAGCTGACACGATCATGTGACAACTTTACTCCAGAGCAACAAATAATCACAAGTCTTGTGACAAATCATAAGAATTTGCAGTGCTTACTGTAGCTCAGATAGTAGCAGCAGTAGTAAAGTCCATTTATTTATGTCTGAATGCTGGTGACACCATAGAATTTTCAGAAGCTGCCTTGAGGCATTCTAACTTTGCACGCTCACCAGCTGACTTCCCAATGATCTGTCACACTCCATCCATCTCCTTGCTGGTCATCCCCTACTATGATGACCCATCACCATTCTTTCCATAATAGCTTCCTTACATTATTTCTATGCCTGATGTGACCAAAGTACATACATTTGTGCCTGTTGATTTCTGAGAGCAGATTCCACTTCTCTTCAGTAATATTTAAAAAATACGCATTTGTTCTCTTCCATTCAGGAGATACACAAGTGTCTTTGCTAGCACCACATCTTAAAGGCTTTAGTTTTCTTCTTGTCAGCAGCATTTGTTTCCCAGAAAAGAAAAAAATGGAAGCCTTTGAAATATGGTAGAACAGATGCTGGCGTTCAATCATTGTTTCATTTAATCTGGTTGAGAGCAGATATGGATGACAGGATTGTTAAAGCACTGGTGTCTGCTGATGCAACATTCATACAGACAGGGCCATTCGTGTAATATATATTAAAAACACATACATAATATGTTGTCTACATATTTAGAAAAAATAAAGTATCCGCATATAAGTAAGCTTGAAGGATATGAAACTTTCAAATTTTGACTTTTTGTAAAAAAAAAAAAATTGATCTTACTTTTAGAAATCTTGATTATCTGTGACAGTTCAGAGACAAATTGAACAGCAGGAAGGCAAGATGGGATGCATTGGGGACAAGCAGGAATGTGTGTGGCCTACGCTGAAGGTGGTGAACAGGGATTTTAGAGGGAAGAGAGTTATTTGGGCATGTAGGTGATCCAGAGGTTGTGGCAGTGTTGGTGTAGAGGAGGGAGAGCAGGAATGCATGGAGAGGACCAGAGGAAGAAAAGGTTTTATCTGTTGGGGACACTTGGTTTTGGCTGGGGAGATCAGTCTCTGCTTGAACAGCTCCCTATGGCACTGCTGCTTTTGCTTCACTGCTCGCTGAGGCAGGATTGCAAGGGGAGCTTTTAAAGGAGAATAACATTGATGTTGTAGAACTTTGCCCTGCTCTACCCAATCCTACCTCCCCCCACTGCCATAGCACTGTTTTCCTAATGCAGCCCACTTTCCCATCCGTATCCTTGCTCCTTCACCAGACCTTTGCATATTCCTCCCACCTCAACACCAGAAAGCAGGACTGGAGAGCTAAAGGTAATGATGGAGATGGCTGTATGTGAGGAGGTTGTGAGCAGAGATGTGAAGGAAGCATGGCAGGGTTAGTGGGGATATGGAGTGGGAGAGAACAAAGATAGGAAAGGGTAGGTCGCGAGGCATGGGGGAGCCATCTATGACACTCCCAATCAATGCCTCTATAATCTGGAGAAAGTATTCATCTTGCCTAGCATAAGTTTCACTCCAATTAACTTGATCTTGTCTGAGAATAGATATGCAACATACAGAGTGACTGGAGAAGGGTAATTACATGGGACCCCTTAAAAAGCAACTTCGGCAAAATTAGCCCTGACTAGTCTATAAACATCATAATGGGAGACAATAGCTGTTAGTATTTTAGATTAATTACAAACTAATTTATTCAAATGTAGCCTCCACATGACTTCAAACTTTCCATATAGTTCAGTTTAACTGAAGATTCTCTCTTCTGTTGTTGAGATGATTCTGGCCAAAAAGAGAGACGACAAATGCTGAACTTATTATTATTACTTTAAAAAAAACTCATCAAAAAGATTTTAAAAATCTTTCTGAACTCAAACCAATTAACGAATTCCTTTAGTAACAAATTTGGAGATGGTACACTGTATTATTCATACATAAGAAAGCTGTTCAAAGCTCAACTCATCCGTAACTATGGAGTTGGGGCCACTGCCGCCATAAGATTTCTGGTAATATACACAATTAATAAACTAGCTTGGTCAGATAGTTTATATTGTGCAATCTCACAAAGAGCACTCTTGTTGTGCTTGCAGTTTTGCAGAGAGAAGATTGGTTCTCTTCTAAATAAGATGAGTCTGACTATTCATTGACTTTTACTTCTTGGAATAGGACTAATATGCATTTGGTTTAGTTAACTTCCAAGATCCTGCCTTCAAAAATTATGTCAAAACATTTTGTATATTGTTGTAAAGTCAGAGGTGCCCTGACTTTAAATTGTGCAGTGTAATGATCTCACTCCCAGCGTAAATGAAGAGTGTATCATCTAAACAATCATTTAAAAAATACAGAAACTTGTATGTGTGAAGAGTGCAATGTTCTCTTAGAAATGAAGTAAATGTGTGTATTGTGTGTAAGGGCTTTATTTACTGAATAATTTTATGGCCAACTTTTTTAAATATATTATGATCCTCTTTTCTTTAGCCCAAACTTGTTGTAACTGCAACTTTTGGGATAGAACCAGGAAGGAGAGTGGAATACATACCACTTCTAGAAAGAGCACTGGAGATGATACAACACCAACCTGAGAAAGTTCTCATATACAGTCGACCTCACTTGGTAAACTTATAGTTGTTCTTGTTTATTAACTTTTTACATGTCTTCTTAGTGTCCTTCACCCCCCCCCCCCCTTTAATCAAATATGTTGTGCTGTGCATTGTAATTTAGATCTTCGGTGTCATGAGATTTAAATAATTTTTAATTAGCTAGTAGAGCTTCTGTGTCTGAGAGATTAGGTGTACTAGCTTTGTTTAAGATATCCATATGGGAGGCTGGATACTGCATATCATTTTGAGCCAGTGTCTTTTATTCCATCTGGTTAAATTTCATTGACTATTTCCATGTTTCTTGGTGTATAGGGAACTGTTCCTCTAGTCTCAGGTCGTGACCTTGATTGGGATGAAGAAATAGCAAAAGCCAAGCCTCATGATTGTGTTCCTGTTCATTCAGATCACCCACTTTACATTCTTTATACGTCAGGAACAACTGGTTTGCCCAAGGTAGGGTACTATATTTAGTATAAATATCTGTGACCAAACTATTTTCTATTCCATATCAGAGAGCATTTAAGTAAAAGGCTGATAATGTTTGCCAAAGCTCACCGCAATGAATGATAAGCATTGTTAGAACTGCTTTGGTCTCATTTGCTCACATTTCATTACTTTAACTTTTTAAGATTTAAAGTTTGTTGTCTTCCAATAAATCATAATAGTGCATCTGAATGTGAATGACAAAAAATAAACTGCATTCTAATCTAAATGTTTGTTTAATATCAATTCTTTAGGAGAAGGGACATATTTCTTATCTATGTATGCACCTTCTATATTAGCAGTGTGATATGTTATATACTAATTTAGTGATAGGTTGGTCAACAGTGTTTACTTTGTGATCACTTGTTTTATACTGAATAATGTAGGATCAGATAATACTCCATGAATTTTAACTAGAATTGGGGTGTAATGTTGAATAGTTCCTCCATTTTAAAAAAACCAACAACATATGAAGATGGAAGTTGAGATTGAATAAGGTTAAACAACTAAGGTAGCATATGCTTTGAAGATTTTAACTTTTCAAATTCAGTCAGTTATATATCTTTAGAAGAATTCTGATATGCTGAGCAGAACACAGAATGCCCCAAACTTCTTTCTTGGGCTAGTTGCTATATTAACGTGTTTTTTTTTCCTTGTGTTAATTTTGTATATTTTTCCATTTCTCCCCCCCCCCACCCCAGGAACTTTAGCCAAAAACTTAAGATATCCAAGAAATTAATGAAAATTTTACATTTTGTCTGTTGTCCCTCATTACTTTTAATCTTAAAGTAGAAACCTGTTTCACCTTTGCCCGTTGGCTGATTGTTGCTCAAATCTTTCTAAAACTGTATACTACTAAAGCAGTAGCCCATAGGGCTTGCATTAAAACTTCTTTACCGCAAAGGAAAAGAGTATTTCTTCAATAAAATGTCTGAAGTAATACTCCATTTAATCACATATGATGCAGATTCAAGTGTTTTCTCAAACACAGTAAAAAGGTCTCCCCTCACAGGGATTCATTGGGGAGGGTGGAGGAAGCATCTAAAAAGACTGTCTCAGTGGAAAGCTCATATCTTTGTGGAAAACAGATGCTTAATATCATGACACTTAACTCTAAGCTGTTTTTGGTTTACTGACTCTAGGGAGTGGGAGATGTGTGGGAGTAGGGTAAGGGCATGTCAGTGAGAAATTTGGGTCCAGAGGCACTAGCTATATACCTTTCCATCCCTTTCATTTGCCCCCTTCTGGCACTGCAAACATCTTCTCTATATCGTCACAAGTTGGAAAGAGAGCTGTATAGTACTGGTGGTTGGGTGAGGTCAGTGAAATACATAATGGATGACCTGGTAGGTGGAGGAAAATATTGAGTGAGCAGAACCCGAGGTAAATAGCTAAAAATACAACAAGAAAACCAAATAAGATGGAGAAATGGGGGCAGAGAACAGAAAAGAAAATCTTAAGATAGAGGCAATGACTGGAATGAAAGGATATAGGCCGAGAGAGGGGGAAGGGGTTCTCAAGTGCCTATTCATCTTGAGGTGAAATCCAATTAAAAAGGCTAGGAACGCTACCTACCCTCCGTGACTAGGAGCTTTTCACAAACAAATAGCAATCCAGTTAAAGCACAGAGGGGTCAAATGCATGTTGTTTCTTTTGGAGAACTAAAATAAAGTACTTAGATGAAATTACACAGTTATTGTGGGGTATTACAGCTAAGCTTACATAAGTAGGTGCACATAGGTCCTGTGATCCCTACTCTTCCAAAATTTCTAGTGACTGCTGCATCCCAGAAGCAACTTTTAGATGTCAGTTGGCCAAAACTCGTAACTTTCACTTTTTTGGAATTTGATTTAGTTCTGATTCAGACCGGAATAAACCCAACCCCTCCCCCTGCCTTTTTTCCCCCAAAATTTCCTGCAACCCACACATTCTATTTAAAATTTTTGCTTTGGAAACTTCAATTCATGATGTTTCCAAAATGAAATAGGCTCCCCAGAACTCTGCCACTAGTGTATGAAATTGATCGTGATTCTTGTCAGTTTTTCTTCCGCCCTATGCTGTACCGCACTGGTGAAATAGCAGCCAGCTAGTCAGACTGAGTGTGATGTTTTTTAATGAAACTTTCTGGGCTCAATGAATCAGCATTTTCCAGTGAAAGCCTGTTTGGTTGGAAAATTCTCAATCTGCTCTCGTTCTCAACATAACTGACTGCAAGATGCTGTTGACAGCAATATAATATACTATTACATAGCATGGTGTTTATGTTCTGTTACTGAAGAGAAGGAAGGATTAATTTCTGTACATACTTGAATTAAATGTTTTATAACTTTTTGTTTGTAAATGTGTGGGAAAACTGATTTTGAAGAGAAGATTTTAGCTGGGTGATGGTTGTGTTCTGTAAATAATAGAACAAAATATTAGATCTGATGTCAATCTTTTGAACTAATCCTCTAGGTAATAATGCAAACTTGAATTTTAATCGTACTTGGCCTTTCTTCAATGGGGCTACTTGTATGAGCAAATATTTGTAGGAGTAGGCTGTTATATTATTTTGATATGGCAGGGATGTCAAAATTGAAGTTAGACAACTTTAAATATTCTAGCTAATTTATAGTAATGAGATTTTTTTTTTTTTAATAGAAGGAGATTTTAATGTGTCTGCCTTTTAAGTGATCTTAATTTTAAATTACTTCTCACTTAGGGTGTTGTTAGACCAACAGGTGGCTATGCGGTTATGTTGAACTGGACAATGTCGGCTATATATGGACTCAGACCTGGAGAGGTAAGTGCTATTTAAATTTTAATTGCATGTATTAAACATTTTTAGAACTTTTTTTTTTTTTAAACTGAATTTAATTTTTATTTTATTTTAGGTGTGGTGGGCAGCTTCTGACTTAGGATGGGTAGTTGGCCATTCCTATATTTGTTATGCACCTCTCCTGCATGGGAATACAACTGTTTTGTATGAGGTAAATGCATGAAAGAGACACGGTAGGTGTTTCCTGGCATGAGGGAGGCGCTGGGAGGGGGAGGAGTTGAGGGAAGAGTTGATCGGTGGGGCCAGTTGACCCTCTGGAGTACCATTGGGCACCCCCAGGGTTCCGCAGACCCCGTTTGAGAAATGCTGCTATACATAACTCCATTGAAGGCAATAGGACTACATTCATGTATAAAGTTAAATACATATTGTGACGGGTTGGGGCCACAGAGACCTGCTTGGTGCTGCCACCTGGTGTGCCAAGGCTACTTCTGCCCCTACTTCCAGGCCTTTTCCAGCTTGGGACTCCCGAATCCTGTCTGTTTTGAGCCAGATTCCACTGATCTGCTGCAAACACAGACCCAGGTCTGAGCCAAGTCCACTAACAACTGTAAGGCTCCTGGAAGCGCTCTTGCCTTTGACACCCAGGTGTCCAACTTCCAAAGAGGTTCAAACTCTTAATAAATCCGTTTTACCCTGTATAAAGCTTATACAGGGTAAACTCATAAATAGTTCGCCTTCTATTTCAAAGATAGAAAGAAATGCACAGCTGTTTGCCTTCCCCAGGTAACAACTCGTACTCCAGGAAACTTAAGTAAAAAGTGATTTTAATAAGTACAGAAAATAGGATTTAAGTGATTTCAAGTAGTGACAGACAGAACAAAATGAATTACTAAATAAAATAAAATAGAACACGCAGTTCTATGTCTAATCACCCTGTGTACAGATAAAACCCTCACTAGGTCCAGTAAACAGGCTATCTTCCTTCTAGCTTGGGTCCAGCAATCAATCACCCCCCTAATGTCTTTGTCCTTTGTTCAGTCTCTTTCAGGTGTCCTTGGGGGGTGGGGGGGTGGAGAGCTTCTTTCTTTAGCCAGCTGAAGACAAAATGGAGGGGTTTCCTCGGGGTTTAAATAGATTTTCTCCTCTGGGTGGACACCCCTCCGTCTCCCTGTGTGGCATCCAGTTACCAAAAGGAGTTGGGGTCACATGAACAAGTCACCTGTCTATGCACAACTCAGTTCCTTCTCAGACCAGCCACATTCCTGGCAAAGTTCAGATGTGGATTGGTGTCTGCAAGTTCTATTGTCTGTTAAGTGCTTCTTGACTGGGCACTTAACCTGCACATTCCTTTCTCAAGAAATACAACCAATATCCATAACTTCAACTACAACAATGATACATGCATATAAACGGGAGGAATAAATTCAGTAGGTCACAACTTTCACAGAGATATGTTACATGGCACATGTAGCATAAAGCATAGTCCAGTTACATCATGTATACATTTATAAGCATCTCCCCATACAGTTTTATGGGGTACACCGTCACACATATGTCTTTGCATTAAGTTAGACGCTTGTGGGTCTTTGCATAATCATGGGCAATAGTGTGCTATCATGAAATAAACGTACATTTGGGAAGAAATTTGGCATTTTGTTATCCTGGGCTAGCAAAGAATGACTGCTTTGGAGGAAACACTTTCTTAACCCTGGAGATAATGGAGGATTGACTCTAGTGGTTTAGCGCTGTGGATCCCAAACTTTTTGGCGCTCATACAGATGTTTTAAAACTTGGTGGCTCCCTACAACCAAGTATGGTGTTTTTTTCCCATGTTTTTTTTTTGTTTTTTGTTTTAAATTACTTGATTCAAGAGTTCAGGACACTATAGTTCAGATGGTTTTGCAACTGTACTTGTCCTGCATATCCCCTCTTCTTTCGGATTATGGTCCTGCCCCATCGGTGCACGGCCCAGCACATGTAGCCCAGTTAAGACCTTCAACCAGTATGAAATAATCAAGGAGCTTGAAAATTTCCTCAGTAGTTGTTCAGCTTAGGATTCCTTTGCAAAATAAGTCTTCAACTATTCTACCTGCTTTGACAAATCTCATGTGTAACAGAAGCTGAGCCATGATGACCATGTCTGTGAAGTCATCAAGCTGCAGTGCACAATATTGCCTCCTCTTAACTTGTTTTGTCAACTGCTTCTGGATGTTTTCTGCAAGATAATCAATGTGTCGATGGATGGCATTATTTGACATAAAAATGGTTATCAGTACCATGGCTGCTTATTCCCCAGTCATAATTCTACACGTCTATTGCTGCTGGAATTTGAATTGTCTGGTAAATGGTGTGTGCAGGTTTACCTTTTACAATTCACCTGTCCACAACACAAGATCATTTAAAGCATTTTTTAGCAACAGTTGCTTCTTAACACATGACTTCTTTTACCCTTGCCACTCCCCCAAGCTTTAGTTCTTCTTGTTTCCAAAAGAAAAATCGCTGCTCTTGTTTTTTGAATTCTGGGTGTTCAGTTTCTAAATGTCTCTTGTTTCCCAGGCCTCATGTTTTCATTTGCTAACACCTGAAAACAAGTGACATGTTTTGGCTATGTACTTTCCTCAGTAATACTGAGCCATGAAAATTCAAATATTATGCAACTATCATCACATTATCTGTTTCTTCATGTTATGTTTAACTCTGTTAAAACTATCATCTTCAGCCAAACATTAGCTATGTGTAGGCTTAGTATGTGGTAAAAGTTGTTCCCTTATAAAGATCAGACACTGATACCCACACACTCCAGGGCACCCACTTTTACCCAGTTCCTAGGGCTCAAGGCATAACCTGGTTGACTTAGGCACCCCCACCCTTTCCCAGTTCCTAGGGCTCTGGGGGAAAGGCACCTACCCCTACGCAATTCCTAGGGCTCAGGGCATACTCTTGTGCGGATTTGCAGGATCTTTTTACCAGTGAAAGAGCCTTACACAGTAATATCCTTAACCTCTATTTATTAATTATCACCAAAACAGAATGCACACACTACACATACAATGCTCACCACTGCCAGTAAGGCAGATGAACTTTTCCTGCTGGCCAGTCAGGATCAGGTCATCTGAGGACTCCAGCTTTTGCACGGTGTGATTGGCAGAGTGTTGAAGTGTGGCAGCTCTGATCTCGGGGCTGTGTCCTGGAGTTGGTTCCAAAGAACTTCCTTTTGGACCCCAGTTTTATATAGTGAAACTTGAGTCCTGCTTAGCTGTACCTTAACCAAAGTACTATAAAAAGGTAATTTTCAACAATCCTAGCCCATTATGAAACAATTATTTAACTAATCATACCCCACCACATAGTAGATTTACACCGAGCAAAATTAGTTATGCAACAGATAGAAACAATCAAAGAACCAGACACAGACCATACAGATGAACAATGGAAAAGTAGGGACCATAAAGGCAAAACAATGGAAGTCTGGGTTTTATAATCAGAACTATTGATAAGTGATTTTTTGCCAGACAGAATGCTATCAAGCAAAGTTTTCTTTAAACATCTTAAGAGATTCCTTGCTTATCTAGATAGCATTAACATAGGTTTGAACAGAGACTGGGAGTGGCTCGGTCATTACGTTAATTGAATCTATTTCCCCTAGTTAAGTATCCTCACATCTTTGTGTCAACTGTCTGTAATGGGCCATCTTGATTAGCACTTCAAAAAATCCCCCCCCCCCCCCGCTGATAATAGGTCCTCTTATTTAATTAGCCTCTTACAGTTGGTATGGGTACTTCCACATTTTCATGTTTCTCTGAATGTATAAATATCTTCTTACTGTGTGTTCCATTCTATGCATCCGATGAAGTGGACTGTAGTCCATGAAAGCTTATGCTGAAATAAATGTGTTAGTCTCTAAGGTGCCACAAGTACTCCTGTTCTTTTTACTATTAGGAGGGGTGCCTTCTTACCAGCCCGATATTACATTGTTTTGATATAATTTAGAAAGAATGGGAAGCTGTGACTTTCTGCTTCTTGGCATATGGCTGCAGGGAAAGGCCCAAGGCTTTTGCTGTATCCAGTTTTCCTTTTGCCTTATGCTGCCAAAGCAGTTCTTTGCTCTCTAGTGGCCAGCAGGTGGTGAAAGCCTTTCTGTATCACCTGGGAATATAGGCTTTTGCAGCTGTTATTAGGCTAATGAGGTGATAATTGGCAGAGGTCAGAGGGATACTGCTTTCCGAAAGTTCCACTGAGGCTTTGAAATAGCAGGATCTGGAGACTGACCCTGAATCACAAGGGGTCTGTGTTGGCTGTTGGGAAAGTTGTCAAGTACTATCCTTACTGATGGCAAAAGGTGGCGGCTGTTCTCTTGCAACACAAAGCAAAGGTCAGGCATATAGCATTTTTTGTCAGTGTGCTGACCTAAAAGTGCCATGCTCATTAGCGTTGTAGAGCAGGCAAAGGTCTTCTGCCACTGCCCGTGATGAGTTTTTCTCCTGTGCAGTCATTGGTGTCATAGCCCCACAAATTGTGGTGGCTGTTGAAGTCGCCTATGTGATGGTGGGGTGGCTTGAAGGTGGCAGCAGTGCGAGAGGGCTAATTCGTTAATGGGGGGGTTTATAGACATTCACTACCGTCAAGTTGCTGACCTGGATGGTGATGGAATTAGGGGTTGTGTTAAGGAGTACCTGTATAGAGTTCTTCACATCACCTTTGGCATAGGTTGCCAAACCTAGTTTTGGATGGAAGTCTGCTAAGACAAGGGGTCTATCTGTTGATCTTGGAGTGATGGTTTTTTCACTCAACTTACATTTTGTCAGTTCATAGGATCTTCGTAAGTTAGTTGCATTTTGTGCTGGATAAACCCTTGATATTTAACTGCATTATATGCAGTGAAGGGTCGGTGTCTGGTTTGATTTGGAAGGGGCCATTTTTGCCATTGCTTTGCTGACCAGTAGGTCTTTTCGAGACATTTGATCACCAATTTAATGATATTTGTTGTGCTACGCACATAGGAGGAGAGACCACGAGCAGGTTGTCATTTCATCCTTAAGCAAATTTGTGAAGGTGTTCCTACCCTAGGACATCAACCAGCACCTGTGTGCAGCACAAAGTGTGGAGTGGTTAGCACAAATTGGTGCCACAGTTAGGATTGTGGTGATTATCCTGCAAGTGAGGCAAGTGGGAAGTCTGCGATCCGGACCATTATTTAAAAGATAAACTGTTGTTAATTGTAGAGAGGTTTCTTTTTTGTTAGCATTTGAAGGGAAGAAAATGAGTGACTGGGAAGGAGGGGGTACTCCTGGTGGGAAGGTGAGATGTTTTAGTAGGAGCATTGCCAGCAGGTCAAGGGAAGTGATTATTCCTCTCTATTCAGCACTGGTGAGGCCACATCTGAAGTATTGAGTCCAGTTTTGCCCCCTCCCCCCACTACAGAAAGGATGTGGACAAATTGGAGAGAGTCCAGCGAGGGTAATGAAAATGATTAGGGGGCTGGGGCACATGACTTATGAGGAGAGGCTGAGGGAACTGGTCTTATTTAGTCTGCAGAAGAGAAGAGTGAGAGAGGATTTGAGAACAGCCTTCAAGTATCTAAAGGGGGATTCCAAAGAGGGTGGAGCTAGGCTGTTCTCAGTGGTGGCAGATGACAGAACAAGGAGAAATGGTCTCAAGTTGCAGTTGGAGAGGTCTAGGTTGGCTATTAGGAAACATTATTTCACTAGGAGGGTGGTGAAGCACTGGAATGGCTTAACTAGGGAGATGGTGGAATCTCCATCCTTAGAGGTTTTTAAGGCCCAGCTTGACAAAGCCCTGGCTGGGATGATTTAGTTGGTGTTGTCCTGCTTTGAGCAGGGGGTTGGATTAGGTGACCTCCTGAGGTCTCTTTCAACCCTAATCTTCTATGATTCTGTGCCACCTCCAAGAAGGGCAGCATGGCCTGTATTTAACCCAGCCCTTATAGTAGAGCAACAAAAATGGAGTGATTTGGCATGCACAGTTTGAAATGGCAGCCAGTCTGAATGAGTGAGCTGAGTCCACTAAGCTGAAGTTCCTGAGCCTGTTGCTCATAGGGAAAGACTGGGAGAATGAGGATTTAGCAGTAAGTTTTGACAGGACTATAAGAGTCTAACAGATGCCCTTACACATTCTTTGGAGCCTGCAGCATGCACTGACTGAGATTGGGCAGCTTTCCTCAACTATAGGAAGAAGCCAGAGGAGATTGGTTGTGAACACTTTCCCATATGCAGGCTCTGAGATGCAAGATGCTGTGGCCTGAGATTAGTCAGTCAGTTATGCTGTTAGTGGGGAGATGCAACTACCGCTCCGCTCCGGATGGGGAAGACCCAAAGATTAGATGAAACTATCAAGCTAGCTATACAGATGGAACTGGTGAGGAGTTTGGAAGTTTTAGTTTTCAAGGTACTGGTGCTAGGATATATGTCCATTCTCTGGAAGAAGAGAAGGGGGGGGACAAGACACCATTGTATGAGTCACGGGTCATGTAGACAGTGTTGGGAGTGTTAGAATTCTGGGGTGAACTGGATCAGTTTAAGGAGGCTGTAAAGATTCAGGCCCAGTGCGAGTTCCCATGGAAATAAATATCAGCCCAGATCATGATGGATGTGGGATCAAACTGAGGAAGAGGATGGATGCTGGCATTGTGATAGCCCTGACCATTTTTGGAGGGAATGCCCGAGGAGGAAGTGGCACTTGGGGGAAGGGAAACAGAACAGAGCAGGTTCCTAATGCTCAGAGAGACCGAAGAGGTCAGCAGGCTAATAAATTGGCATATGAGCCAGCAGGAAGATACTGATGTAGAGAAATTGATAAGATGGAAAAGAATGGATAGTGGGGAGTTCCCAGAGGAAATTCAGTGGCATCCTTGCCTGAAAAGCTACCAGACTATGTGGCCTGAGCCAAGTGTTAGACCAGTATCCCCTGTCTAGCACTTTCCTTCCTTCCTTCCTTTCCTTTCCTTTCCTTTCTTGCTGTTCAACTGTTTTCCCATTGCACCTGGGTTCGCATAGGGGATAAGACTGGTATGTGGGTGTTAAGATCTGTGTTAGCTCATTTTAAGACAGATTCTTTGATTTAAATCAATCTGCAATCACCCACATCGGTTAGAGGTCTACTTTTTAGAAACTTCCCCATATCTCATTATTTAGTCGTTGAATCAGACATTCTCCCTATGTCATTCCTTCTGGCCTTATAACTCATTATTTTCATGGACTTCCTTCTACTTACTAGTCAAGGCCTTTCTTTAAACACATGTATAGTTCCTTAACCAATAAGCTCTTTAATTCTTTAATTTTATATGTATCCTACAACCTTACTAATATCAGTGCCAGTTGTTTTAACTACATAGGTGTCATCTGCTTGGCAGTATAGGACCAGGATTTGTCACCTAGAAGTTCTGAGTGCAGGGGTGCCAGAACCAGGGGGGAGTTAGGTGGACCATGGCTCTCTCACTTTTTAATAGTGGGAGGGCCATGCCCACCCACTTTTCAGGGGCTGTGCTTCACGGCAGCGCCAGCGTCTTCCAGGGTGGGTGTGTGGGGCGGGGGGGGGGGTGGTGCTCCTCGCTGCTCCTCTTCCCCCTGAGGCTCTGGCCAGGCTGGGAGCCGGGCCCTGATAAGAGCTGTCCAGGGAACCCAAGCCACTGTGGGGAGCCCCAGGCCCTCCATCTGCTCTGGGCGGCACGTGGAGGTGGGGACATGGGCCAGGGTCTGCTCTTGGGCACCCTGGCCACCTGCCCAGGGCAGGTCAAGTCTGGGGCTCCCCACAGCAGCTCAGACTCCCTGGGCGGGCAGCTCTTACTACAGCCTAGTTCCAGTTTCTGGCCGGGGCGGGGCCTCAGGGGGGAGAGGAGGAGTGGAACTTCGGGGGAGAGGCGGGGCCACTGTTCCAGCGCTGAGGGCCCCCCACGCTTTTACATAGGTTCCAGCACTCCTGTCTGAGTGCAGATATGAAAGAGATGAATCATTATTGTAAAAAGTGGAGACATTAACCTGGTGTGAGGGGTCCCCCACAGGGTGCAACCTAGAACTGGGGTACAGCTGATCTCTCTGCCTCACCAAACTGGGTTCACTCTTGCACAGTGATGTTGTGACAAGCTGCAAACCCCTCCAAGCTTGCACTCTCACCAACATCCACAGGCAGGGACCACACCCAGCTAGCTGTGTTCATGAACGCTCTGGCCAGTCACTGCATGAACCAACAGTAGAGAGGCTCCAGTCAGAATACCCCCAGCACCACAGCCCATGACCCCAGAGATGTACTGTCCTGCCATGGTCAAAAGCTCAACCAGTATGAATTTATTACACAGTCCGCCCCTCCCTTGATGATGTGGAGAGGACATGCACAAAGCTTTTGTTAACTGAGCTTTGATTTTTCACTTCACTCAAACCACACTGTTTTAGGTAAAGAATATAAAATAGATTTATTAACTATAGAAAGATAGATTATAAGTGATTGCAAACAGATCAAAGAAGATTACTTAAGAAATAAACAAAACACAATCTAAATCTTGTACACTATACAGGATTTGAATCAAACTGGGTCTGACCCTGTTAGATAGTACAAGCAGTTTGTACGTGTTTTATACACAGGCAGGATTCCCCTCTACCAACCTGGGGCCAGCACTTCCCTCAATTCAGTCTTTGTTTCTAAAGTGTTTCCAGGTGTTGAGTGAGGCCTATTGGTGAAGTCCCTTCACCCTTTCATAATTTCTTCCATATGAAGAGAACACCTTTATTCTAAGCCAAGTGTCCAGCCCAGTTTGTGCAAAAATACAGGTACCAAAATGGAGGTCAGTATCATATGCTCTAGTCCAGGGCCGGTGCAAGGATATTTTGCGCCCTAGGTGAAACTTTCCACCTTGCACCCCCCCTTCCTCCTCCCCCCCCCCCCCCCCCGGCTGCGCACGACGAGAAAAATGATATCAGTGCCACTTTGTACTGTAGTGTGAAGCAGTACGCTTGTGCCCACAACACAGAGCTGGCGTAGGCTATAGCTGTAATGTATGAGAGAACGACAAGTTAAAATGCAAGTTTAACGACGTTTCTCTTTTCTTTATTCATTCGTTTTCCTGTGTGTGTGTGTGTGTGTGTGTGTGTGTGTGTGTGTGGTGTGTGTGTGTGTGTGTGTGTGTGTGTGTGTGTGTGTGTGTGTGTGTGTGTGTGTGTGTGTGTGTGTGTGTGTAAAGCTTTTTGGTGCCCCCAAATCTTGGCTCCCTAGGCAGCCTCCTAGTTCGCCTAGTGGTTACACCAGCCCTGGTCTAGTCACATGCCCTTGCATGCTTCACTGAGTCATAGCAGCCATTATTCATAGGCAGACTGAAGCATTCCCCAAAAGGCTCACCAGGTGGGGGATAAGCTTCTCCCAAGGCCTATTGTTTTCCTTAATGGCCCATTTCCTTGGATAGACTCTTTACAATCGGCTGTCTAGACTGGAAGCATCTTGGTTTGTGGGTGTCACCTAGGTGCAACCACATTTGAAATACAGATATAGATATAGTCAATATTCATAACTCCAGATACAAAAATTGTACATGCATACAAGTAGGATAATTATATTCAGCAAATCATAACTTTTCCAATGACCCCTCACATGATGCATTTTGTCCAAGATGCATCATCATTATGTCATCATACTAGTAATCATACCACTATGATGACAATGGGGTTCAGTGTGTCACACCTAGTACTAAAAGAAAAAGGACAGTTTCTAGCTGCTTTCGTCTATACCACACACAGGCCGACGAACAGTGGACACAGGCTAGACCATGACTCAGTCTGTGTATCTAGGTGTTACACTGGACAGTAACTTGAGTTTTCAAGCAAAACCTTACTAAGACCACACTGTAAATAAAAGACAAGGAACAACGTGATCAGCAAACTAGCTGGTTCCTGGGGAGGCAATGTGCAAACATTAAGAAACTCTGGGATTGCCTTGTGCTATTATGTAATAGAGTGTTGCTCCCTGGTGTGCCTCAGCTCTTCTCACATGGGACATGTGTTTAATAACAGATACCATGAAACTGGCTGACCCTGTCCTGGCTTCCGGTCATGTTCAGCCTCAACCCTCCTGATATCAGGCAACAAGTTGCTTTGCAGAATATGCACCGTAAGGTCCAAGGTGTGCCACATCTACCCTTGTTTAAAGATGTGTTTAGTCCACCAAGCCCACAATCACAGCTCAAGGCATCTTGTTTGACCAGTTTCCCTAAGGACCTTGATATCCTCTTCGGGTGGCATACTAGGTGACAGGCACTGGTTATGTTTGAAACTTGTTCTTATCTCATGAATGATCCAACAGTCCAGCCCCCTGGTTTTGACCTTCCACACAATCTTTGGGTAAAACTAATTCGCTTCAGATGAATAGAGTGATCAGATGTGCTGCTAATGACTATAAGTGGGGCGTTTGTGACTTCCCCTTTGCTCCTGTGGCCAGTTAAAAGATGTAGGTTACATTTGTAGGCTACATCCATTAATAAGGGCTGCTTGGACTTCGGCATAGACTTGCATAACGCTCTTCACTCAGCTGTTGAATGGTTAAGACACTTAGACTAACATGGTTGACTTGATCGTCTAGATAAATGCAATCACAATATGTACATATATATGTAATGCACACTAAATTTTCATTTATACCAGATGGTGGAGATTTGAGTTTGTAATGTGCATTTGTTTGAGTGCCATAGTGCAGCAATATGGTGACATTTGCAACTATGAAACACTTGCTCTGTGCTCTTGTCCAATGTTTATGCAAGTGGCATTTTCAATATGAAAGCTGTATATACCTCCTGACTTGGCTCTAAGCTCTGTGTGATACAGAAAGTTCATCTTCTAAATGTGATCTTTCTAGTGAAAAGACCCTGGCAATAGCTGTAGAGCTTTGCCTAAAAGTCACTTTGTTTTTACTTAATCTCTTTATCATTTAAAATAAACAGGTATGGTGACCTTCACTCACTGCAGCAATCAGGAGCAATAAAATGTTTATTAGAAGATCGTGTGCCACCTGGTTTCCTTATTTACAGCACTGTAGAAAATGATTGGTGCTTTTTATCCCTAGCCATGCTGGGCAATCTGTCACATCTGGTTACTGTTGTTTACTATTCCCCTGGCATGTTTTGAGATATGGAAAGTCAGTGCTTAGTAAAAAGCTGCTGTTGTAGCACACCAAAATACAAAGGGCCAGATCCATACCCCCTCTCCAGCCTTTTTGTGCTGCTGTAGGGGCATGAAGGGGCCAGAAAGCCAGTATGAGCAGCCAACTGGGGATTTTTGCAAGGTGAGGGGAATCTTGGCCAGCAAAGGGCCAGCATAATAGAATTCTATGTTACCACTGTGACAGTCCGTGTCCAGACACCCCAATGGGAGAACAGAAGGTTTGAACCTCCAAAATGAGCAGTTGGGACCAACTGGTTGCATACTGTATAGTTGTACTATAAAAGTGAATTGAGTGGGGTCTTTTATGAAAGCTTGTGATGTTCTGGACTTGGTCACTATAAACTATGTATATAGACTGTGGTTATGAATATAGGTGTTTAAGTACAGAGAAAACCGTGCCGATCGGTACTGCAGTTTTATCATCGCCTCACAATAGGGCGGAGGAACAGCCAAGAAGGGAGAGAACCCAAGTGAATTCTTTACCATGAATTGTCCAGCCCAGGAAATGACAATGGTTGACCATTAATGTTAATGGAAAGACATTGAGACAATTGGGTATTTCCCCACTTTGTATAGCAGTAGTGACTGAAGGGGGCGTGGAAAATCTGCAAACCCTTTTAAAATGGAAGGGGTTTGAAGCAGGGGTAGTCAACTATTTTTTATCAAAGTCCAAATTTCTTGGTCAAGGTATAGTCAAGGTTCAAACTCCAGAGAAAATAATACCAATAATGATAATACTAAGCAAATAAAAAGATTTTGGGGTTCATTCAAAAGCATCTGACTGTCCAGTTTTTGCCCATGGTCCGTCTATTGATTACCCCTGATTTGAAGTGAAATCTGTCTTGAATTTGAGGGACAGTCTCAAAGGCAGGAGGCTGTCTGTCAACACTGGATTCCCCACTATGGCTAGGGACATGCTGGGAAACTGTTCAAAGACAAAAGGTTAACTTATTCTAGAAAAGAGATTTTTATCTAATATGGAAGTGCTAAGCCTGAAGGTGTCTTGATATATTTTCTGTGGAACTTGTCTGTTTGCTTTTCCTTACTATTTCATCTTTAAATCTGTGGTTTTTCTGTTAAATAAACCTTTTACCCCTAGCAGGTCTCTGTTGTGCAAACCATGTGATGTGTGAGTGCAACAGTGAACTGATAACTGGGGGGCTGGTTTCATGCCTTTGGGGTGACAAACCAGAGGTAAACAGTCCTAATGTCTGGTACTTTAGAATTGGGGGAGGACAGTTTGGGGAGACTTGGGACCGGAAGGGCTGTTGCTATCACCCTTCAAGGAGTAACTAGGCTGATGGAGGTCAGGGTAAGGCCTTGTGGGCAGGCTGCTGGTGTCCGAGATCTGAGCCGTAGCAGGACAGCATTAAGACACCCCAAAGTTACTGGGCAGGCAGTCGCAGAACCCCTTACTGCTCTGGGTGAACCCCAAAATATCAGAACTACCTTCTGTGCCTCTGCATTGACAATGTAACTGGGAGAAAGGGAATGTGGCTGGAGTGCTGCTGTGCTCCAGGAACACCTGGGTGCTGAACCAGCCCATCACGGGCGGCGTGTAAACCCCCAGTCTGGGGAGGCTAGCCCCTTGCCCCACCCCTTATGTTCGAAGTCCTGCCCCCACTCCACCCCCTGCTCTTGCCTGCCGGGGCTAGAGGAGCCCCAAGCCCCCCAATGTGGCTGGGGTCATAGTGGGGAGCATTAGCAGAGGTTTGGGGAGCTTTAGCCGCCCATGCAGCCCATTAGGACTCTGAAGCTATTCTACATTGTTCCAGGACCAGGGTTTGTGCAGTATTGACTCTCTCTGTCTCCAGTGTAGAAACAGCTCTTTTGTGGTTCTCCTTTTAACACACACCCCTCCCCCAACTTTTCCTGGCTGCAGCTAGCACTTATTGGACATAGTTGGAGATTGAGCTCAGAACCTTTTGAGTTTACTCTGAAACATGGCTCCAGCTTGTGATATTAATGGTATAGCAAATGAATAATCTCATTGTATATCGACAAAGGTATTTCAAAAGTGTTCTTGAAATACAGTTGTTGATGTGTTGATTGCTATTGTTACATGTTCAAGTTGCGAGCTGTCAAGGAATTATGAAATATTTTTATCCTATGACATTTTATATTAATCTTTCCATAGGGGAAGCCTGTGGGAACACCAGATGCTGGTGCTTACTTCCGTGTGCTAGCAGAGCATGGAGTGGCTTCCTTTTTTACTGCACCAACTGCAATTAGAGCAATCCGTCAGCAGGACCCTGAGGCAGACTTGGGAAAGCAGTACTGTTTGACAAGGTGAACTAAGGATAAATTGGAAATTGTTATAGAAATAGACTGAGGAGAGTATAATGTCTAGAGCTTTGAACACTTAAGCAGTAGAACATAAATGTATAAAATACCAACCGTATTTTTATATATACGTGTATAGAGCATGTGTGAGATATATGTAGAGATTAATGTAGATTTTGTGTAATATACATATATATAAAATAATATTAAGGTTGCAAAGTCAGGCATTCAAAAAAAAATAAGGAATGCCTCAAAGTTGCCTGTGCAACCTCCTGGTCTTTAATTATGTCATCACGTACTGTTTTTTTTCCACAAGACCCTGGCATCATTCAGTGCACAGCATGGACAGTGCACACTTAATGAGCAGCTATGCAGTGTGTTGTTTTGTCCTTGTGTTCATTGTGTTGTCCTAGGCCTTATTTACTCCACGCTGTTCAAAGCCTGCTCTAAAGACCAAATTATTAATTTCCCCATGGGCTTTTCTGTGGTGCTCATCAGTATAGTGTTTGTGATGTATGCAGATGCTAAGTATCTTCACATGATCTCTGTGCAGTGAGGAGGTGATACTTTTCCCATTTTGCAGTTGAGGAGCTAAGATGCAGAGAGATTAAAGTTAAAAAATTACACTAATCTTGGATGCACAATCTGAGCAACCTGAAACCTGATTTTTCAGAGTTCTTAGCTTTATATGGCACTCATGTTCAAAGTACAGCTTGCACTGAATTCAGTTGCAGCTGTGAGTGCACAGTACTTCAAATTGAAGTCTCAAGTTGGGCACCCAGAAATTAAGGAACATACAGTTATGACCACCTGTGAAAACTTTGGTTTAAGTGACTTGCCTAACGCCACATAGAAACTCTGTGGCAGAGGCAGGGATAGAATCTAGTTCTCCAGAACAACATTAACCATGCCTTAACCATGAGAACGAAAATAAGAAAGTCTCTAAGGTGCTACAAGTTTTTCTAACAAATTTATTTCAGCATAAGCTGGTTAATACCCACTTCATCGGATGCATGGAATGAAATACACTGTAGACAGATATTTATACAGTCAGAGAAACATGATAAGGTCGAGGTGTATAGACCAATCTTAAGAGGCTAATTAGTTGAGAGGAACCATGACAGCAGGGGAAGAAAAAACTTTTGAAGTGATAAACAAGATGGTCACACAGGTGTGAATGAGGATCGTTAACTTAAGGGAAATAGATTCAATTAACATAATGTCCGAGCCATTCCAAACCATGAGACTTTCCTTTCTCTTCATGCAATCCCCCACCTCATTCACTTATAGGTAAGGCTAAGATTTTTGTCATGGTTTTTTTTAGCAAAAGTCACGTACGGGTCATGGGCAATAAACAAAAATTCATGGAAGCTGTGACCTGCCTGTGACTTTTACTGCTACGGCTCCATGGTTTCCCCTGCCACGGGGTGGCTAGGAGCTGTGGAGCCAGTTCCCCCTCAGCAGCGGGAAGCTGCAGAGGGGCCCCCCTCAGAGCGGTTGGGAGCTGCAGGGTGACCATATTTCCCAAAGAGAAAATGGGACACTCTCAGCCTCTCGCCCAAAGCATCCCCCTTGCCCTCCCATATTCCCTCCCCCCGTTCCTACACAAGGCTGTCGCCCAGCACTGGAACTCTGAAGAGGGCTCCCTCAGGAGTCTCACCTGTTGCTGGAACCTTACAGGGGGCCCCCTGTTGCCTGTCACTGCTGTCGCCTGTCACTGGAACCCTGCCAGGGCCCCACTGGCTGCCAGCTCCAGAGTCCCATAGCCCCTGGGACTGAAGTAGATAATGTCATGGAAGTCTCTGACATAAATGTCGCCTTACTTATAAGTAACCTTCCAACTTCCGCAACCAATGAATCAGGGGTCCTACAGACAAGTTTCCTTTACTACACGGCCTTGATTGATCCCTAGAGCACTGTCCATCTTGTGCACTGAATGAAGCAGAGGTCCTATGAAAAAGTAGTATGTGATCATGTAATTAAAGATTGTATCATCATGCATGTGCACAAGAGGGCAAATTAAAGTTGCATTAATTTCCTAACCGTCCCAGTCCTGTCTCTTCCTCACCCTTGGCTCCTTGTCCCAGTTCCATTCTCTTTGTTTTTACCATCTCTATTCCTAAGACTTCTGATACCAGTCCTTGCCCAGCCAGTTCTAATCTTCCACTCTGGTCTCATGTTTGAATCCCAATCTACTCCCAGAATTCCATTCCCTCATCCAATTCCAGTCTCCTCACTCGTCCAATCCTAGTGCCCCACTCCCAGCTACTCATATTTTCTCTCTCTCCCCCTCCCTCCATCCCTCCCTCAAATCACTCCCAGTCTCCCTCACAGGATTCCTCCCAGTTCTCTGTATGCACCCCAGTTCATTGTCAGCTTTCTCTTCCGTCCCACACTGGTTCCTAGTCCCAGTCTCCTTGTCCACTACTTGCAATCTCCCTTTCCTCCAGCTCCTCATGTGATCTGTGTCCCCCGTCCCCCCCCCCACCCAATCCTAGTGTCCTTGCCCAACAAGTTCCGGCCTCACTGCTCAGCCAGTCCCAGCCTACCCGCCCCTGTCTCCACCCTACCCAGTCCCATTCTACCCCCTTCCAACTCTCTTGGTCTCTCTAGACTTTGTCCTAATCTGCTCCATTCTTCCCCCTGGCCCAGCTTTTGTCTCTTCAGCATTTGAATTAGGGGGCTTCCTCCTCCAGCCTGCCAGCAGGTGGATCATTGAGAGCACGAGAGACTGGCTCCCTGCTCTCAGTTCCAGTGCTTGGGCCCCACCCTGTCCTGGAGCAGCTGGAAGTGACAATTACAGGGAAAATCTGGTTTTGCCCCTCTTGCCTTTGACTGAAGCATGTTGTGTTGCTCTGTGGGGATGGTGCATACACAGTGCATTCATGCATGGGAGGTGTGAGGGGATGGAGTATGCTATGTTGCTCTGTGGGGATGGCATGCGGAGTCTGGTCAGCATTAAGAGCTGAGAGAGGGATGAGCATGCTCAGTGAGGATGGATTCTGGAGATTTTAGTGGGTAAAATCAGAATCTTTACTGAGTGTGCAAATTGTGAATTTTTTTTTTTTCAGACTTAGAACTTGGCCAAATTTCACTGGATTTTAACTGGGATGGCAAAAGACGCATCCCTGTTACAAAGGCCACCCCCTGCCAAATTTCACGTCCCTTCTGCAAAGCATGGAGGCACTAGAGTTTTCCAAAGAAAAGGTTGCCAGAATTTTTTAACATGCAGAAACAGTGTATTTATCTCTAGCCTTGTTCTTGGAAATGGCTGAACAGTTTTGTCTGAAACTTAAAAAAAAAAATCAGTCCGAGGCAGACAGCTGGCATGAAAAATCTCATCCAAAATAGTTAGTTTGATAAATTATAAGCCAGCGGTGTCCAATACGTTTGCCACTAGCTACATGTGGTTAATAGGCTATTGAATTGTGGCTAATTCATGTGGCTTTTTTATAATGTGGCTAATAAGAAAAATTCAAAACCACAAGTGTGGCTAGCATCGAAAAACAGTGTCTTTTTTAATGGGAAGTGTTGGGCAATCTTAAAAGGCAGTGCAACCTGCCCTGCCTATAACATATGTATAATTTATTTTTAGCAAAGAGATATTTAAGTATTTTTGTTTAAAGTGCAGTTAAACAGTAAAATGTGACTGTAAAATTGGAATCTGGATGTTTCCTGTGATTATCTCTCCGTGACTTCTGCATCAAATTTGGTCAGCTCACAAATAGAGACAAAGCCTTTAAGTACCAGTCCTAAAAACTCCCTCTGGGATGTGATAGTTAAGCTGTTCTTTCTGGCTCTGACATCACCAATAATAAAGATTGTGCATCTGGAATCTAGCTAACAGTTTGGTTGATGGTGTGTGATCAAGAGCAGAATTTCTGAACATGTATGAGAGACCTTTTGGAAAAGACTCCAATGCTGCCAACACCCAGCTATACGTCTCCTTCCCCTCAGCAGATACGACTCATGCCATCTCACAGATGTCACGATGCCTTCAAGAGATGAGCACCTGGATTTAAAAAAAAAATCTGTCTTCATTGGAAGGGGAGAGGGTGGAAAACACTTGGAGCTAGTCAAGGCACTATCTTTCAGTTGTCAAGATAATGTTTGATGATGATAAATTGTATAGGCAGTTGCTTAACCATGCTTTGGTTTGTTGTTAAATATACTCAAGAGACCACATAATCAATGTCAGTCAGGTTTATTGCTACAATACAATAATAATATAATTCAGGAAAAGGGTTCTATAGGATGCTAGTCTTTGGGAAGCCGTCTTGCACAGTGAAGTTACGTTTAACTCATGCGGAAGGTGTGTTCCCAAAGTTGCGCCAATTTCAATTGGTAGTATTTTTAAGATTTTGCAAGTTACACATTTCTTTATATGTCACTAAAATTCAACCCATCAGTTTGTCCCAGTTCCTTAACTTGTTGTTCTGTTCCTTTCCTTATCTTTGTTCTGAATACTAGCATTCCAGGTATTGGTCTGTGAAGGTACCTTCTAGATTTGTACCATGGTAGAACAATTATATATCTTGTCCTTTGCCTTTGGGATATTCCAGTACTGGCCTGTGAGAATAACTCCCTACCTGTTGCTGTGGTAAAATACTCATAAATCCTGATCCTGACACCTTTCCTATCTACTTAATCCAAAACTTACTTCAGCTAATGCAACATGTTATGGGATATTTAGTATAGGATTATAGAAAAGGGGTAGACCAGTTTAGGCTATTTAACTACAATAATATTTGTACTTAATGCATACGAATGTATATATTATAATATATATAAAATGTATGGTGCAAATAATATATATTATTAATATATATGCTAGCCAGCATATATTGGTCAGCAGTAAGGCTTGGAGGTAATATAAAGATTATTACTTCTCCCTGGTGGTACTCTGGCCTGTAAACTGATGCTGCTGAACAGTATGGTAACTACAGGGCTATTGGACCATAGAGTGATCTATTTTAAACATAACTTCAAGGAGCACACAGTGAAATTTAATTTTATCTGCATAAAGCTCAAGTTATTGTGGCATTGTGCAGGGGAAATCTACCCTGACAACTTGAGGTATGAGACATGGAGCTGCAACACAGCCCCTGTGTCAGACTGTGGGCATGGAATACTAGTAGGGTGACCAGCTAGCAAGTGTGAAAAATCGGGATGCGGGTTGGGGGGGTAACAGGCACCTATATAAGACAAAGCCCTGAATATCAGGACTGTCCCTATACAATCGGGACATCTGGTCACCTTAAATACTACCCAGGTGTAACAGAGGTGTTAGGCGTTCTTTACCTTAGATGAGAGACAAATGGGAGGGGCATAGAGAAGTATATAAAATGATGTTCTTGTGTTATGAGTCAGGAAGAACAGAAGTTACTGATCTGGTGTTTAAAAAATGGCAAATCCAAACTAATAAGAGTAAATACTTTTCCAGACACCACGGAATTAGATTGTATAACTCACTGCTACAGGAATTCAGTGAGGCCACTAATTTACCAAGATTCAAATATAATGGACAACTGGTCTGATCCAGTATGGCAGTTCCCATGCCCTACTAGATCTATGCAATTCTAGATCACATAGTTCTGTTCCCATTAGAATCCTTTGCATCAATGTGTGAGGGTTCTTGTGAAGTCTCCTGCAGTTAGCTGGGGATGTAATGGCTGACGTGTTCAGCTGCTTCCCTATGGCCCTTCCCGATACACCCCTGCTGTGCATTTTAAGTGGTGTGGAGGATCATGCATAGGTCCTCTGCACCAAGGAAAAATTCATCCAGAGAGAAGAAAACCACTACCAACAAAAGTAGTAAAATTAGATTTAACCCCCCCCCCCAAATATTCAAAATTACAATTTAATAATTTGTCTTTTACATGTTCAAATTATACCTGTCCATAGTCTCTGGGTACATTTAGAAAGAATTAATAACTCCATAATACATCCACCAACTTAGGTTAGTAAATGCAAACTAAATCCCCAACCAACCCCTTCAGACAACAGTTTGGAGACAAAGGCAGAGATCTTGCTACTGTCACCACTCTCCCTTGTCAGGTAAAACTGGAGTATGAATTCCAGAGTGGACAGCTCTCCGCTGAAAATACTTTGTCTTGTGTCACACCCTAAATGGTGAAACCTAAAGAACTGTCAGGTCAAGCACCTGGGCTTTCAGGAAATGGTATGAATAGAGAGAGATGTTTTCTTTTGTATTGGCACTGTACTTACATGAGTATCTGTCTTCCAAGATTGGATCCTAAATGCACTGATCCAAAGCTTTATGTAGCTTAATTCTTCAGTGCATTTTGGATTGAAGTCCTAAAAGCTTAATTACATTGATTTGTAATGTCAGGAATCCAGGTTTCAGAGACAACAGTTTAGGACATGTTCACTTAACACAGAGGTCACAAGATTTCTTGAACATCAAGTTCAAGGAGCAGGACTGCAATGATAAATGCATTGACAGATTGACACCATTAAGTTTTCAGTGCGATTAAAAATATAAAGTTGTTCATACCAGGATTCTCTTTTCATATGTAAACATATATAGTGTTCTGCATCACTTAGACACCTCTTTTGATTTACTCGTCAATAGGAGAAAATAATTAATTCCATATTTCTTTTGCTTATTAGTCTATTTAGCTGTGACACTCTTAGGGCCTTTCCCAGACACGAAGAAGAGCTCTGTGTAGCTCTAAAGCTTGTCTGTCTCACCAACAAAAGTTGGTCCAGTCAAAGATACCTCACTCACCTTGTCCCTCGATCTTTAGGCAAGTCTTTAAAAAGTTTTCTCTGTGCATTTATGTCACCATCTGTAAAATGGGAACACTTATGTGACACTTCAGAGCTTGTCCTCACTGCATTGTTGGCTCAAGCTATAACTTGAGTTTTGCCCTAACCTGATTCCCGTGCGTGTGCGTGCGCGCACACACGTACGTACGCCTCTAGCTGAAGCTATGTGGTGTTTACGTTCAAGCTATCTGGCCCATTCGGGGAAAGATGCAAGAGGTTGGGCAGGGATGCTTGAGGCTCCAGTTATGCACCAGTTAGTTGTAATGAATTATCAGCTGCTAACTGAATCACTCTGTGCTGCTAATCAAGTCAGTCTGTTTTAGTTTGATGTGATCATTCTAATTCAAGGGTTTTCAAGCTTTTTTTCATTTGTGGACCCCTAAAAAATTTCAAATGGAGGTGCGGACCTTTTTGAAAATCTTAGACATGGTCTGCAGACCCCCCACGTGATCACAAGTTGAAAACCACTGTTCTGTGGTAATGACAACCTTTGACGGACCACTTAGACATAATCTATGGATCCCCAGGGGTCCATGGACCACATGTTGAAAACCACTACTCTAATTCAAGGTGTGCTAGTTCAGGTGAACAAGCCCTTAGTTTTTTAATGTTTTCACAGGATAACTGAGATTTGTTTTAATCCATTATAAAACCCCTTAGGTGCATGGATGAAGTTCGACAATAAATGGAGGCTGGATTTAGGTGATAAATTTAGGTGCCAATGTCTAGGTTTCAGAGGTGGTGTGATTCTGTGCCTCTCCTTAGCCCTTGGGTACCAAAATATAGAGTTAGGTGCCTAACTATAGGTTTCCAAGTCTGAAACATTTGGTCTGTTTCTACTCTAACCCATTCATGCGGTCTTGTATTGCCTGTCTCTTTTGAATAAACTTAAACTTCCTCATCTGTTCTCCTCTGTTTGCCTGCTTCAACTTGCCACAGGTTGCTTTTTTCGTGGTAGCAAAATTATATATATAAATTGGACTTCCCTCTGATCTTTGTGGCAGTTGTAGTCACCATTCTCCATCTTGAACTGCTATGTAAAGTACTCTCTCAAGTCATTGTTCATTCAGAGGATGGACACTGATCCTAATTTACTGACCCCTAATTGATAATCAGTGGTCTCTTTAAAACTGCACAAGCTGTTTTCGTTTGTGTGTGTTTGTTTTTTCTCCCACCCTATTAACTTTTGCCTACTACTGGAAAATTGCCTAGCATGTAGAGCTATGCTGTGAATGGTGCCAAAGACTCATGTCTATGGAGAGGAAATCACAGTTACAGCCAATAGTATTAATACAATTAAGATTAATTGTTTTAGTTAATACAGCTTTGGTTATTCTTTGGAATCTTGCCTCCTGAGATGTTTCCTTTTGCAAACAATTAGATTGCTCCACTGAACTGGAATAAAACAATATTTGAAGAATAACATCTCATTTGGTGAGCTCAGTTTAATTTTTGAAGGAATTAAGTTTTTATTATAAATCTATTGGGATGGAACATTGCTATAAGTTTCCTCACAGCAGGATCCTGCTAATGCTGCAGAGAAAGGAATACTACTATGAATCATCTCAACCTCCTTTCTCTCTTGGGTTCTTATCATTGACAATAATGGAAGCGTTGCCGTACACGAGACATTTTGTCCAGTGTGTTACAGTGAAACTCACTGAATGATGACTAATAAAGAATTACAATGCCAAACGAACGTAGTGTTCATTAATTTATATAATTATCTCTCATTTTTTGTAAGGGAAATATCTATGTAAATAGTACATTATTTGACACAAAACCGTATTCTTCAAACATGAAGCATAATGTTCATGTGACTTTATTTGATTATAATACTCTACATCAGTGGGTCATGATGAACATCACACACTCTTGCTCATTCCCTCAAAAAAACCAACCAACCAAAACTTTTTCAGGAGAAATGCAGAACCCTGAATGCACGTTCACCAAATTAGTAAAAGATAAACAACTTTCAAATATTTTGTATGTATTTGTAATGTTTATGGGCCCAGTCCTGCACACATGTATGTGTATAATTTTATTCTCACAAATATCCTATCAAGGTCAATGTGGCTACTCATGTAAGTACAGTTTCATAAACGATAAATGACTGTATCTCTCATTGGATTCAAGTTCAAAGTTTTCTGTTGCTCCTCAAAAAGGGTTGCTTATTATTTATTGTTTTTCCTGGAGGTGGGTGGAATGGATAGTGGTGGATTATTCTCATCTCAATGACCATGCTTTTATATTAAGATCTTTTTCTTATTGACTCCATAATCCTCCTAAGCGTCTATGGACAGATATGGGGTATAAAAACAGGCACATGGAAAAGTGGTGTGTAAATTATTCGGAAATGAGAAATGCATGTGATATAATGTAACAATGGGACAACTCAAGTGAGTAAAGTTACTGTGTAAGAGTTTGCATAAGACCTGTAGTCTGCTGGTATGTTCGAAGTTCTAGATCCTAAATAATATTGTGTTGTAGGGACCTACTTAAAAAGCACTTCAGTTCACCTTCAAGACCTTACCATACTGAAGCAGGAGTGAAATGAATTTGTAGGACTTCATGAGGGATGACGAAGCATATGATAAACCATGATGTTAAAAGATTGCGTGTTTAATAAGTGGTTATATAGCACTATTTAATAATAATAATACAAATGCAAATGGCACCTGTTGCTGCTGCCAAAAGATGCGTGTGTTTCTGCTGCAGTTTGCTAGAGAACATCCCTCTAGATGAATAGAATTCGAACACATGCTATGATGTCAAGTACATACTGCATCAATTGAGTGTTTAATGTGCCTGCAGCATATTGTTCAGCAAAGAGGTGGCTATAATAAATGTGATACCTTATTGTACTAGTTAGAAATCTAAATGATTTGTAAACTCTTAGAGTATGGAACCTTCAACAGGGTTTCAAATGCTATATATATCGTCTCCGTTGTTGTTTGCCTCTGAAATTTACAGGTTGCTTTTAGACCAATCTCTCTGTCGGTCTCCTATGTCTCACAGAATGTACACATTTTCAAAGTATTAATTTTATTTCATATACGACTTATTTGCTTTAAGATTATTCTTGTACATTGGTTGTACTTCTGGGAAAGGGGTTAGCTTCAGTAGTTGCTAGAAATCCATTTTAAGGTTGATTTTCAATAGTTTTCTAACCTTAACTGAACCAGTCATTTGAAAATGGGAACACTGTTTACAGCTTTAACTGTAGAGAGACTACTGGTCTTTCCATAAAACATCTTAATTTCTGTGTAATTTGTTTCTTATTGTTTCTGGTACTTTTTCTGCTCCTTTTTGATGTCTTCCTGTTATTTCTTGACTCCTTTTCCTGTTTACACAGGGTCAGAGGTGCCCACGTTTCTTTGCCATTCCTTGCAGTCCATGGTACAGGTTTGTAGGCTTGGAGGTCCAGGCCTTTTCTCTTCAGGCCTTTTCTCCTCAGTCTTCCTTTCTTGCTGTTCGCTTCCTCCCATGTTTTCTTTGCTTGTTGTCATTCTCCCATTCTTTTCACATGTCCAGCTAACCTCAAACGTGCCGGCCTATCTGTCACTGAGAGTTTCAAGTTAATTTTCCTCTTGCTTTTTTCCCCTGTACACTTTGTCTACCCTCTGCATGCTAGCCATTCTCCTCAGTATGTTGTTGTCTACTACTTGTGTCGTCTTTTCTTCCATCTCTGTAAGACCCACCATTTCCAAACCATACAGCAGGTGGGACAAACACACAGCGTACACTGTTCCTTTCAGTTCGTTACTTAGTTGCCCAGCCCACAGTACTTCTGTCGCCTTTTTCACTGCTGCCCATGCACATTAGTTTCTTGTTTTCACTTCTCCAGTTCTTTCTCCAAAGGCACTAAATGTACTTCCCAAGTACACACATTCTTTCTTCTGATTCAGTTTTTCTCCTGAACTGTCAGTCATCTGCTCTTCTTCCACCTTTCCTACTTGCATAACTTCAGTGTTTTTTGTGTGTTTGCCTTAAAATACAGATGCCCACTCTGATACCATATTTACCAGTTCCTCTTTGCTATCAGCCAAAAGGGCCAGCATACATTAGTTTTCCTTGGGGCTCCACAGTCTTGCTGCTTCTACTAATGAACTCCATAACTGGAAGAGAAGTGGACTCAGCTCACTGCTTTGTCTCCCACATCACCTCAGAACTCTCTGAAATTCCATGTATTGTTACTATCTTAGCTCGTGATCCTTAGTACAGTTCCTTTGTCATCTCCACTTTTTGAAGTCCCTTGCCTATCCATCTCAGTATTCCGAATACCAGCTCCCACGGAACCAAGATGTATGCTTTTCTCAGGATTAGTCAGTACTGCATAGCAATTAAATCCTCCATTTATCATTCTTTCAAATTTCTGTCTCATTGCAAATGTTGTGTTTGTAGTACTCCTTCTCTTCCTAAAGCCATGTTGCTCCTCTTCTATAGTTTCATATACCTAGCATCTCAGTCTTGCTTCCAAAATTCTTTCAAGGGCTTTGAGAAGCTGACTTTAACAGGATGATACCCCAATAGGTGTTTTGATAATTTGAGTCATTCTTATCCTTCCAAAGAGGCACAATCAATCCCATTCTTCAGTCATCTGGTATTCTACCTTGGTCTAATAAATCACATATCTGTGAAGCCATGTTTCTCCATTGTTCTCCAACAATTTTTATGTTCACCAATTGCTTTACCAATCTTCCTCTTATTCAGTGCTGCTTCTGCCTCCTCTGTAGCGATCAGTATCTTTTGAGACTTCCCCATAATTGTTGGTGCTTGCTTTTGCAACTTTCTCTTCTCATTTAACAGCCTATGAAAATGTTTTCCATACTTCTATCATCTCTATAGAGTTGCTCACTACACAATTCCCATTCTTCTCACATAAAGAATTCTTCATATCTTGTGCTTCATTGTTTCTCTATTTGGCCAGCCGCAAAACCAATTTCCTGCCACCATCTTCCTACAGCTTTCAGTATAATTCCTCTTCTGCCTCCATTCTTACGTCAACTGCCTTTTTAGCCTCAATTTTTGCTTGCGTTTTTGATTCTCATGATCACAAGGTGCTTCCTCAAACTCTCTGAATTATTAATTCTTTCTTTTTAATTTCTTTTACATCAGACTTCCACCACCAGCTTGTTCTCTCTGAAAGCACCCCATCTTACCACTCATTCTGCCACATGTTACCTCTGCTGCTTTGATGAAACATTCTTTAAAATTCCTCCATTCTCACTCCACTGACTTCATTTTTCTTGGCAAAGTATGAAAGCCTTCCTTTACTTTTTGGCAAAACTCTCTTTCCCCTTCCTCTCCCCCCACCCCCACCCCCGGCCCATCTCCATGTACATAACCACCAATGCAGTTTCTTCCTCAGCATCATCTTCTTCTTTTCTGGTTTCTCCCGCTGCAGTTTTTTAGCTGTTAATACTTTGTTCTGCCACAAAATCTCTTAGTATAACCTTTTTGTCTTTCACCATTTTCATATGTTCTCTTATCAAAATATAGTCCACCTGGGGCATGCTTTTTCCACTGTAGCATGTCACCAGGTCGGATTCTCTTTTTTTTTTTTTTTTTTTTTTGAACCATGTATTTGCCACTGAGAACCCATTAAACAAACAGTGCTCAGCTCATTTCTTTCCTCCTGCCTTTCTTTTACCAAAGCCAGATTTACCCACCACTCCATCTACTGGGCACCCTTCATCAGCATGACAGTTTTAATCACCACTAAAAAGGAGTTGCTCTCAACCATGACCACTAACTCTGCCAGATCATTTCTAAAGCTCTCTGTCTCTTTCATAGTTCTACCTTGTTTAGTAGTATATGCTGACATAACACACACAAGCCTACTCTTTATCTTCAACATTCTGCCATCCATCGGTCTTCTTTCTACCCTTATGAAAACCTTAAATCTCTGGGCTCACAATGAAAGCTCCTTTTTGGTATATTGTATTAATTTTGTAGCTATTGACACAGTACACAATTTCTATATTGTACCTGTTTTTAAACTTAATACATTTTTATATTTGTTTATTCTTCTTGAATTGTTGAGCTAGTCCTGGTGTCCCAAGGCCATCACATTTTAAAAAGGATGCTATTTTAAAGTATTATATTAAGTATACATTAATATCCATAGGAATGCAATTTCCATTCAGTAGGCTGGAACAGAAACACAGTTTCCACCCTTTAACATCTTGGACATAGAATACATGTTTCTAAAGTTTATAGAGAAATATATTCCTTTTCTGTTTTAGCTTTCCTTATCAAGCATTAACATCTAATTTTTTTACCATTTTATTTAGGTTCCGAACATTATTTGTAGCTGGTGAACGTTGTGATGTGGAGACATTAGAATGGTCCAGAAAAGTCTTCAAGGTCCCAGTGTTGGATCACTGGTGGCAAACTGGTGAGCACTCTGCAATATTGTTTGAAATTCTCCCTCCCCCTCACCAAGCTTTACAGACTTGATTCCTGTTTTCTGCAAAGCAATCACTACAGGTGGATCCTTCTATCCACATGACTTTCTATTTATGTTTGCATGGGGGCGGAAAGTAGTACGTGTTTAGCAAACTGTGTGTTTAAAATAATGTGGAAAACACAAGATAGTGTTTTCTGATATCTGCGTTTAAAAGATTTAACATCATCCATCATCATCATCATCATCATCATCATCATCATCACTATATTTTCCATCTATAACTATATATGGCACACAATGGGCTCCTCAGTTTTTGGTCATGTTCCATTTGGACCTGATCCAGCACCCATTAAATGACTACCATTGACTTCAGTGGGAGCTGTATCGAGCCCTTAGATCACAATGGGAGAATCAAAAGCACCAGTGTATATGTAACTGTGTCACAAATTCTGGTGACAGACAGACAGCTTGGTTCTGGCAGTTAGACTGAACAGCTCTTTACCATAGCTCTGAATGACGTGTGTGTCTCAATTTTTATATATATAAAATAGATCTCACAATGGGCTTCAGATATTACATAAACTAAGCACATTAGAGAAACCTTATGCTTTGGGTTTTTTGGATCTCTTTGTGCCAAGAGTATTCCTTTCAGTTTCTGTGCATCACTGTTTGATTATAGAATTTCACAGATCTTAGTAGGAGGCAAAAATCTTTCTGCCTGCTCCGTGATGGGTGGCATATGGAATGGGCATGAGCCAGAAAAATGTGGTTTAAAGATACAATTGCCTGGAATAGAGAAACTTTCATAGTTCTGATCTGATTTACCATATACAATAAAATCAGTCTAGTGGGCTTAAAGTGCAGCTTATTTGTATAAACATTTCAGCGCCTGTGTGAGAAATTCGAAAGATAATGACGTTGCCTGTTACTTAATCCTTGTGCCTATTAGTTGATAAAAATAAAAGTGTTACAGCATGCAGAAAGAACCTGTTTTTCCTCCTGTGCAACTTTAGTAATACTGAAGGATAGATTCATAAATAAAATAATCCGTTTTCACTTCTGATAGCTTGTGCTGTTCTGTGCAGCTAGTGCACCCAGGCTTTAAAAAAAAAGGCTCCCTGATGTCTGAGAACAAACATATGTCATTCCTAGCAAGAGGCTGTGTTTCATATTAGTTTTTTTTAATGTAGAGAAATCTTATGATGATCCTATATCAGTCTGTTTTCACTTTGAAGAACATTTAATTAAGTGGATTTCCATTGTTGTGAAAGATTACCGATTCCTATACTAAATAAGTCTTCAGTGCATTAAATCATACCCTGTAGAGATCCATTCAATTACATTTGAAAATTTTGAGCTTTGGAGCAAGACAATTCATGCTCGATAATGCTGGATGACTGTTGTAATTTAAGCAGGTGTTAGACAGTTTTTTTGGTGCTATGAATCAAAGTACATTTTATAAAAGTATTACAGAGGTACAAAATTTTAATAGTTATGAATTACTGACAATCTGGCAGAAAGAGAGAGGAAATCTCTCGGACAGGCATGTCCCCAGCCATTTAGGGCTTCATAGGTCGATAAACGCCTTACTCTCTACTTGCAAACCAACATGCAGCCAATGCAGATCAGAGCAGAGTCACAGATTCCAAGGCCAGAAGGAACCATTGTGATCATCTAGTCTGACTTCCTATATGACACGGGCCAGGGAACTTCCCCAAAATAATTCTGAGTGCATATCTTTTAGAAAAATACATCTAATCTTGATTTTAAAATTCAGTGATGGAGAATCTACCATAACCCTTAGTAAATTCATCCAGTGATTAATTACTAACTATTAAAAATGTACGGCTTTTATTTCCAGTCTGAATTTGTCTAGCTTTAGCTTCTAGACATTGGATTGTAATTGTACTTTTCTAATGAAGAGCCCATTATCAAATATTTGTCCCCTGTGTAGGTACTTATAGACTGTAATCAAGTTACTTCTCAACCTTCTCTTCGTTAAACTAAATAGATTGAGCTCTTTGAGTCTGTTACTACAAGTTCTGTTTCTAATCCTTTAACCATTGTTGTGGCTCTTCTCTGAACACTCTCCAATTTAGCAACATCCTTCTTGAATTGTGGGCACCAAACTGGACCCTGTATTCCAGCATCCAGCACACCAGTGTAAAATAGAGAAAATAACTTCTCCACTCCTACTCAAAATTCCCCTATTTACATGTGCTAGGGTCACGTTGGTTCTTTTGGCCACAATATCACTCTAGGAGCTCATATTCAACTAATTATCCACCAAGATTCTCACATTTTTCCCCAGAGTCACTACTTCCCAGGATAGAATCCCCAATCCTGTAAGTATAGTGCACTCACAGCTGTCACATTCTGCACTAACTTCAGTTTCCCAGATGATTTCAGGTGAAGTTCCATGTACAGCATATTGCTGTAGTGTAATACCATAATAGCAAGGCCTCATCTGAAAGAAATAGTTATGCCTTCCGGGCCAGATGCAGAAGAAAAAATGTCCTGATTGCCACTGCTGTGTGATCATCTAACAGCCCTTGGGGTTACATCAGTACCCATAGTCTGCAAACTTAAGTAATAAGTGATCGAGAAACACACCCTCAATTGTATGGCCAGATAAAATTCTTGCCAGTGATGACCATCTGGAATCTCTTTAGAAGATAGGAATGAAGTCTGTGAACGCTAATGGAAGGAAATAGGGCAAGTCAACAGTGCTTCATGGCCAATGGTATTTATGAGAGCCGATAAATCTGACAGTATCAATATGTATCACAGGGGTAGCCGTGTTAGTCTGTACCCAGAAAAACAACGAGGAGTCCGGTGGCACCTTAAAGGCCAACAGATTTATTTGGGCATAAGCTTTCATGGGTCGAAGTGATTTTTGACCCACGAAAGCTTATGCCCAAATAAATCTGTTGGCCTTTAAGGTGCCACCGGACTCCTCAGTATCAGTATGGACACTTGATCTTTATCAGATCTAGCAAGGCACCCAGAATACTCCACAGTCTGTACCCAGAATGACAGGCGTTAGGAAGATATTATACGTCAAAATACTCTGAGAATTGTTTTGCCACAGTAACCTTAACCAAAAATGGAAAATTGCGATCTTGGGAAAAATCTGGCTGTTATTATCAGCATCAAGTGATGGCCTCCCAACAACTTCCTTTACAGAAATCCGCAACCTGTCCTACATAGGTCATTGGCAGTCTCCACCACCTGGGGATGCTGTTCCTCCCAGCTTGCCTTGCTCGGAAAAGAAGCACTTGGTTGCAAAGCACAGATTGTAGCACAAAATATTCCTAACATCTCAAGTATCTCAGGGAGCATCATTGGCCTAAACTTAGCCAGAAAAGGCTTAATCGCTCTATATCTGCTGAAGTGGATATTTCAGGCCAATCAATTTTCTCTTCAAAGTAACATGCAATTTCCTCGCAATGGGAGGTACTCGCTTCAGTTGGAATAACCAAAGCTGTCCATTACTTGAAACAACTCTGCTGATCAGGAGTAAACCAATGCTAAAAAATAAACTCCTGTTTGCCTCATGCACAACCACTGCAAAAAGGCTCTAAAATTGTTATAGTGCTATTGGTCAGATCCAGCCCACTTCTGTCATTTGGTACTCTAGACATCTTTTCCTCTCATCTTTTCCTTTATTTGTCACAGATCACTTGTAAACCATGATGACCTATTAGAATGGAGCCAGGGAAGATGATATCTAGGGGTAGGGTCATTTAATCAATAATGCATTTTTTTTGTTTTGTTTTTAATTGCTTTTATAGAAAGTCCTATGACAAAATATATACATGTTTTATAAACACAAACATTAAATATATACTTTGCATATCTTAGAAGACATGATTGTATGTGTTTTGGAATAGGAGAGGTTTGAGAGACCTGCCTATGGATGGGAGTAGTGCATTTAAACATTGTGTTCATCTATGTATAGAGAAGGGATAATTTTGTTTTGGTTTTATGCATATATTAGTGCAGGTGCTTGGTTTTTGCATATTTATAGAAAAATAATACTTTGCATTTAAATAGCACTTTTCATCTTCAAAGCGGTTGTTCAAATGAGCTAATTAATTCTCATAACACCTCTGTGAGGTAGGTAAAGTGTTATCCCACTTTCACAGATGTGGAAATTGAGGAAGAGAGATGACTTGCCCCAAGCAAGTCATTACAGCACATAGCAAGTCATTACAGATTCAGGGTTAGAACTCAGACATTCCTGTGCTCAAAGAAAAAGTTTCCAGTCATGCTTACGTGTGTGTAATGGGAAATAGAAAAATACATTTGGGGTCCAGCATTGTGTGTTTGTTGGTGATTTAAGGGACTATTATTTGCCTCTACCAGGTTTTTCTAGTTAAGCATTCCAAATAAATATCATGTAAAGTACTTTGACAAAAATATCTTTGAAGTATCCTAAATCTTTTAAAATTCAGGGGTTATACTTGGTATATCCAGTTTTCCAAGGAGGTCCCCATTTTCCCTAGCATGGATACATGAGGAAATACTGAGAATGGATTACTCCCATTAGAGCTGGAACAAGAATTTTAGTAGAGGAATATAATTGTCACCCCACTATCTCTTCATTGCTGTAATTAAAGAGGAGATGGTTGTGAAAGTTTGCATTAGTGATCCTCCTCTGCATTTAGGTGTTACTTATTCAATGCCTGTAATACAAAGATATGAACTGAAATTGTCCAATAATTTTTTCTGTCTTCAAAAAAAGTTAACAAATAAGATTTCCTTCTCTTTCTATTAAGTTTAAGAAGTAAGGCTCATTTATCTTGTAGATACAAGACACGGAGATATCTGACTGAGGAGATATGAGCCGTTAGCAATTATCTTTTAAAAGTCATGGAAGAGGGGAGACATTCCAGAAGACTGGAAAAGGGCAAATATAGTGCCCATCTATAAAAAGGGAAATAAGGACAACCTGGGGAATTACAGACCAGTCAGCTTAACTTCTGTACCCAGAAAGATAATAGAGCAAATAATTAAGCAATCAATTTGCAAACACCTAGAAGATTAAAAGGTGATAAATAACAGTTAGCATCGATTTGTCAAGAACAAATCATGTCAAACTAACCTTATAGCTTTCTTTGACAGAGTAACAAGCCTTGTGGATGGGGGGTGGAAGTGGTAGATGTGGCATATCTTGACTTTAGTAAGGCTTGTGATACTGTCTCGCATGACCTCATAAACTAGGGAAATACAACCTAGATGAAGCTACTATAAGGTGGGTGCACAACAGTTTGGAAAGTGGTTCACAGTCATGCTGGAAAGGCATAACGAGTGGGGGTCCTGAAGGGATCGGTTCTGGGTCCGGTTCTGTTAAATATCTTAATCAGTAATTTAGATAATGGCATAGAGAGTACACTTTTATAAAGTTTGCGGACAATACCAAGGGGTTGCAAGTGCTTTGGAGGATAGGATAGGATTAAAATGATCTGGACAAACTGGAGAAATGGTCTGAAGTAAATAGGATGAAATCCAATAAGGACAAATGCAAAGTACGCCACTTAGGAAGGAACGATCAGTTGCACACCTACAAAATGGGAAATGACTGCGTAGGAAGGAGTGCTGTGGAAAGGGATCTAGGGGTCATTGTGGATCACAAGCTAAATATGAGTCAACGGTGTAACGCTGTTGCAAAAAAAGCCAACATCGTTCTGGGATATATTAGGAGTATTGTAAGCAAGACATGAGAAGTAATTCTTTATCTTCGAGAGATGTCCCTGTGGGTGCTCCACTTCAGGTCAAGGTGCGTCCCAGCGCCTTCGATCAGAGATTTCTACAGCAGTATCCCTAAGGGCCGCGCACGCTCTGTGTCTGCCTCTTGAGCTGTCAGTGGTTGAATAGCGCGTGCACAGCCCAGGCTCCTCAGTTCCTTCTCTGCCATCCCTGGCTAGAGATGGAGTTCAGCAGTGCTCTTTGATCTTAGCTAGCTAGTTTGTTTCTGAGTTTATTTAGACAAGATACATTAGCTGTTACATTTATTTCTCAAAAATAAAAAAAATAAAAAAACCCTCTGCAATTATGGACATGCCTGGCTCCCCAGGCTTCAAGAGATGCACCTCCTGTAATGATGCCATCCCCATCTCGGATTGTCATTCACAGTGTGTATGCTGTTTGGGGGAGTCTCATGTACCCCCAAAATGCGTCCACTGTGCCAAACTAAAAGCACAGACCCGTACGGACAGGGATCTCAGACTTAAAATGCTCCTCCTGGAAAAGCGACAAAGGGTCCTGTGGCACCTTATAGACTAAGGCCTTGGCTACACTTGCAGCTGTACAGCGCTGTTAGTTAAACCCGTGTTCGTACAGCTGAGTAGGGAAAGCGCTGCAGCCTGTCCACACTGGCAGCCGCCAGCGCAGTAACTACCACTGACGTGGCTGCATTTGCGGCACTTGCAGCTGTATTGGGAGCGGTGCATTATGGGCATTCAGGTAGCTGCAACGTGCTTTTCAAATGGGGGGGGGGGTGAGGGGGACTTTGACAGGGAGCGTTTTTGGAGACAGAGTGGGTTTTTGGAATCTCCACAGAGTGTCAGCTCATTATTTCCACACCTCCACATCCCCTGCCTCTCTCTCAATCACTGAAAGCAAACAGCAGGGGCTTTGTTTGTTTTTAAAGAGCAGATAAAAGAGAGGAAACGGAGCCTTCCCGCTCCCCCCCCGCCGTTCTTCTCTCTCCCCCCCCCCCGTCTCTGTCCAAGGCATTCCTAATGGAGCTGCCGGCATTCCTAACGGAGCCCCTCCCCTCTTTCCCACCCTCTGCCTGCAAAAAGTAGCTGTGGTTGTAAAGCTGTGTTTGTAGCAACTCCAGACGGAGCTCTGAACTCCAACCCGGAAGTGCCGTTTCAAAACAAAGCAGCTTCCGGAGATCAGTAACTGCGTTGTTCCTCGGCTACACTGAAAGACCAGCGTTCCACCCACTTCGCAACAGTTGCTATTTCTCTCGGGGAGGTGGAGTACATGCAGCGCTGTATCTGAGGAGATACAGCATTGCACGTGCCTTGCAAGTGTAGCCAGTTAATGAGTTACAGCGCTGCCGGCAGTTTTATTGCGCTGTAACTTGTAAGTGTAGCCAAGGCCTAACAGAGGTATTGGAGCATAAGCTTTCGTGGGTGAATACCCACTTCATCGGATGCAAGCAGTGAAAATGTCTAGGGGCAGATATAAATGTGCAGGGAAGAGTCAGGCTAGAGATAATGAGGTTAGCTCAATCAGGGAGGGTGAGGCCCTCTTCTAGCAGCTGAGGTGTGAATACCAAGGGAGGAGAAACTGCTTTTGTAGTTGGCTAGCCATTCATAATCTTTGTTTAATCCTGAGCTGATGGTGTCAAATTTGCAAATGAACTGAAGCTCAACAGTTTCTCTTTGGAGTCTGGTCCTGAAGTTTTTTTGCTGCAGGATGGCTACCTTTAAATCTGCTCTTGTGTGTCCAGGGAGATTGGAAAACTTTCTCTCAGACCTGCGTCCAACCCTGGCGAGCAAACCTCTGTGTCACCCTCCAGAGGTAAAGCCAAAGCACAAAACCGACCAGCTTCCTCCCCCATCAGGAGCTGTTCCTCGGGGAAGAAGTTAAAACCGGCTCTCCTGTCTCTGATAACTGCCGCTCTGCAGCTCAGTACCTTTAACTCGGCAGGCACCTCAGGCACCGACCGTGAGTCAGCTGCCCCACTACCCAGTGCCGAGGCTCAGGGCTTTCAGTTGCCCGCCTCTTTCAGCTCTCTCTTGGCCACCTCTGTCACTACGGTGCCAAGAGCTGCTGTGGTGCTGAGAACACAAGCGGCGACCGTGGCACCGTCCTTTGATTATGCGGCGCTGCTTTTGCAGCCGACATTCTCGGCACCAAGCCTCCTGAGGTCTCCAGCCTCCCTTACAGTGCCTACTTCAGGGACACCTACTCCTCTGAGGCAGCTTGCACCCCCGGAACACCCTTTGGTGCATCAGCAGATGCCCCAGCAGACTCTGTCTCCACCATCTACACTGTCACCAGCTCCTGGTCAGTCAGCTCCACCTAAGTTTTTACAGCCAAAAGAATTAATGATGTCCCATGCCCCTGAGTCTCCTCTCCTCGGCACTGTTCTATCACCAAAACCTTCAGCACCCTATCTTCAGTACTCCTCTACCACATCAAGTCCCTCCAATGAAGATGAGGAGGAGGAAGAGGAATACGATGAACAGATGTTTTCCTCTCAATATTCTCCCCAGGTTCAGTTACCTGCAACTGGGAGACGCATTACAGCTTGAACTCGATATCCTCACGGCTATCCTCACTGGTATGGCAATCCCTGGATGGGACCACCTATGCCCCTCTCCAGGCAATGGCCACACTGGGGTCCATGGACCTACACTACAACACACTCAGGTGCTCCGCGGGCTGCCCGGAGGAAAGTTGTCAGACCCTCCCCCCTGGGTGCCCCCCAGATAAGACCTGAAGTGGCCACCACCCCTAGAGAGGACACAGCCCCGCACGCCTCCTTTACAGCAATACCACCACAAGATGACATGGTACCCCCACCACCTCCCACTACTGATGAGCTCGTTCACTTTCAAGAGTTGTTTCAGGTACCTCCTCCACGATAATCTTGAGCTCCTCTGCTACTCTCTGAAACACACCACAAGCTTAATGACATCTTGCAAGCTATGACCTCCTCCAAAATAGCCCTACCAATCAATAGGGCCATTATGGAACCTGCAAAAACTATTTGGCAGACCCCAGCCACAATAACGCCCACTAGCAAAAGACTGGACTGCAAATATTTTGTCCCATCTAAGGGTTCTGAGTTTCTATTTACGTACCCCTCACCTAATTCGCTAGTGGTCTATGCGGCCAACCAGAAAAATAAATACCAACACTTCCGATCCACCTCATCCGACAAAGATAACAAGAGACTAGACTCCTTTGGCCTCAAAGTGCATTCTTCCACTTTGCAATTTAGAGTAGCGAACTATGCAGCGCTCTTAGCAAAATATGACCACAAAAATTATGCTAAAGTAATGCAATTTATTGATAATGTGTCGGAGGATAAATGACAACAGTTTAAAGCAGTGGTGACCAAGGGCCAATTGATCTGACGGACAGCTCTTAAAGCTGCCCTCGATGCTGCGGACGCAGTGGCCAGATCCATGGCCATCGTTATGCGGTGGGCCTCATAGTTTGCTGCTTCTTCCTTAAGGAGATACAGAATACTGTCAAAGATCTCTCCTTCGATGGTCCTTCACTCCATGAGTGTGTCACATGCCACGCTCTGATCCAAACACCATATAGATATCAGCCATACCATTGACCGTGTTACCATGCCTTTGCGCAACATACATCTTTAAGACGATATGATACGCAACAACAATGACATAGACCCAGGAACCAATGACATCACCCTCCGCAAACAACGGCGACCCACCTTCCTAACCCAAATAAACAAATTTTGACGTCTTGGTCGAGGGTATAGAAAACCTCGCACTCTCTCCCGCGCCAATTCCAACCAACCATTTCTTTGGACATTGTTTGCATCCATCCCTGGCCAACTGGAAAACCATCACTACGGACAGATGGGTCCTGGAAATTATCAGATTGGGTTATGCCATCCCCTTCCTCTCCTTACGTCCCACCCCGTCCCTCTCACGAACAATTGATTTGTCAGGAGGTACAACACCTCATGCATCTCAGAGCAATAGAGGAGGTCCCCCTCAACACAGAGGGAAAGAGTTTTATTCCCACTATTTCTTGATGGGAAAAGAAAAACGGCGGTTGGCACCCTATCCTCGATCTTTGACGTTTGAAAAAGTTTGTCAAGAAACAAATTCCGGGTGGTTACTATCCCAATGATAATTGCAACACTGAAGCAAGAAGATTGGTTTTCAACCCTTGACCTCCAAGATGCTTATTTCCATGTCTTTATCCACCCTACCCATCGACGTTTCCTCGGGTTTGCCATGGGAGCACAACACTACCAATACAGAGTCCTCCCATTTGTCCTCTCCGCCGCACCACGTATCTTTTCGAACGCGTGAGCAGTTGTAATAGCACATCTCAGAGAGGGAAAAAAGGGATTCTCATAGTTCCTTACCTGGATGATTGTCTCAAGTCCCCCGCATCAAGTCTTCCCATCAATCTCTGTACCAGGATTCCCTTCCAACAAGATCCACCTTCAATTACCATCACTACAGATGCATCCCTCACAGGATGGGGAGCACACATGGGCCACCTCACCACTCAGGGCCTCTGGGTTGCTTCAGAAACCTAGCTTCACATACATTTTCTAGCACTCAGGGCCATACTCAATGCCTGCCTCCTTTTCCTTCCCATCATCCGGAACCGCCAAATTCGAATCATGACCGACATCGCATGCATGTTTTATGTCAACTGACAGGGAGGAGCCTGGTCCTGCTCCCTCTGCACAGAGGCCGTAAAACTTTGGAACTGGTGCCTTCAACAGAATATCCATATCTCTGCCTCATACCTGCCAGGTTCTCCGAATACCACCTCAGACGAGCTCAGCCAGTCATTCTCCATACAGCACGAATGGGAACTCACCGACAGCATTCTTTCCAATGTTTTCCAGACCTGGGGTTATACCCCAACTGGATCTATTTGCTACAGCAACAAACAAAAAATGCCTGACATTCTGCTCCAGAGCAGGCTTGGGGAAACACTCATGGGGAGACGTCTTTATGCTCCCATAGACCGCAACTCTCATGTATGCGTTCTCACCAATGCCTCTATTGAACAGAGTTATTCAGAAGATATGAACAGACAGAGCCGCCAACATTCTCATAGCCCCAGCGTGACCCAGACAACCGTGGTACCCTTTTCTCATGCACATGTCGGTCAAGCCATCCATTCCCTTTTCCCCCACTCAGCAACCTCCTATTGCAGTGGTTCCCAAACTGGGGTTCATGAACCCCTGGGGGTTCACGAAATGTTACAGGGGGTTCTTGGGGAAAAATTCCCTAATGGCAGACAGAGCAGTCCCTAGGGACCCTGGGCAAGACGGGGCCAGCAGCCTGGAGTCCCTGGACTTCCAAGGGCTAAGCAGATCAAAGCAAGCATAACTATCATGTTGAGGAGATTTAAACTTCAAGACTCTTCATAAGAAATGGAAAGGGAGGTGGATTTTTTTTTGCTGTTTTTAAAATTAAATAGGCAGCTAGTATTTTCAAATTATTATGAAGAACAAGTTTAAGCTTTGTTGTAACATGCGTTGTTTGCCTGGACTGCTCAAGACCTAAATGCTTGTGTAGAAGGAACTCTTTGAGTTGTCTTCTTAAATACCTTCATGCTGTTTCACATCTGATACTCCTGGATGAAACATAGGAGCCTTGTCTTGTAACTGGCTTATTCAAAGTGATACAAGCTACGAAAGTGAGATCTCGGAAGAGTGTTGCTGTTTTCATAATGTAATAAAAATACTGTAATGATAAATACTTAATAATAAATACTGTGTAATAAGCATGTCATAAAAACAAATGTTATTTCCAAGAACACTGCTTTTATAATTTATACTCGGGTAAAGGAGAAAATCTCTGGAAATATTCATTTTTAGGAGGGGGTTCACGAGACTTGACATTTTAGTGAAAGGGGTTCTGCACAGGTTGTTACAGTTTGGGAACCACTGTCCTATCGTAATGCCGGGGACAGCTATTTCACCACGACGTACTACGTCTCCAGCTGAGGGCCTGGCTAATCAATGGTTCTCTAATGAGTTAACATGTTCGGACCAAGTATGCACTGTCCTGCTACACAGCAGAACACACAACACACTCACTACCTACCTACCTGCATAAATGGAAACTGTTCACTTCTTGGTGTGCTGACGGACTTCTCCAGTATCTGCGTCACTCCCACTGATACTGGATTACTTGTTTCAGTGTAGTAGCCGTGTTAGTCTGTGTCAGCAAAAAGAAAACAAGGCAAAATACCTGTGGCACCTTAGAGACTAACAAATGTGTTAGTCTCTAAGGTGCCACAGGTATTTTTCTTGTTTTCTTTTTGGATTACTTGTTACACCTTAAAACATCTGGCCTCTCCACGAGCTCACTCAACGTCAACCTTGTGACAATCACCGCCTTTCACCATAAGATTGACAACGTTATGGTCTTTGCCCATCCAATCACCAAAAGGTTCTTGAAGGGTATCCAGACGTTATACCCAGACATGAAACCACCTGCTGCACCTTGGGAACTACACCTAGTCCTCAGAGCCCTGATGGATAAACACTTTGAACCAATGGCTACTTGCTCCCTTCTTAACCTATCCATGAAGGCCGCCTTCCTCACAGCAATCATGTCAGCCAGACGAGTAGGAGAAATGGGAGCACTTATGGTGGACCCTCCGTATACCATGTTCTTCCGCGATAAGGTCACACTCCGCACGCATCCAAAGTTCTTACCTAAGATACACTCTTCCTTTCACCTCAATGAGCCTATACACCTCCCATCATTTTCCCCCAAACCTCACTCTAATGCCTTTGAAACAGCAATGCCCGCTCTTGATGTTCGCAGAGCATTATCCTTTTATCTAGATAGAACAAAACCATTTAGAACCCCCCCCCCCGCCCCCCTTCACAGACTTTTTGTGTCTACTACTCAGGGCTCACATGGAAACGCTATCTCTACACAGACTTTCCAAATGGATTGCTCACTGCATACACCTTTTGTTACCAACTGAGGCAAATACTCCCTCCTATGTCAATTAGGACACTCTACCAGAGCTGTCTCCACCTCCACGACCTTTCTCCGTAATGTCCCACTGTCTGACATGTGCAAGGCAGCTACCTGGGTATCGAACCTTATCTTCACCAATCACTACGCTCTTATCCACACTGCAGTGTCCGACACCAGAATGGGTAGAGCTGTCTTGTCAACAGCCTTCTTACCTGATCCGAAGTCCGAACCATCCTAAGGGATACTGCTTTTCAGTCACCTGAAGTGGAGCACCCACAGGGATATCGCCCGAAGATGAAGAGGAAGTTACTCACCTCTGTGCAGTAACTGATGTTCTTCGAGATGTGTCCCTGTGAGTGCTCCACTACCCGCCCTCCTCTCCTCTACTTCGACATTTTGTAATGCACTCTGTTGTAGAGAAGGAACTGAGGAGCCTGGGCCATGCACGCGCTATTCTTACACTGACTGCTCAAGAGGTAGGCACAGTACATGCGCGGCCCGTAGGGGTACTGCTGTAGAAATCTCCGATCGAAGGCACTGGGACGCACCTTGACCTGAAGTGGAGCACCCACAGGGACACTCGTCCTGAAGAACATCAGTTACTGCACAGGGTGAGTAACGCTCTGCTTCACTCTGATTAGACCTCCAACTGGAGTATTTGTGTCCAGTTCTGGGTGCCACATTTCAGGAAAGATGTGGACAAATTGGAGAAGAGCAACAGAAATCATTAAAAGTCTAGAAAACATGACCTATGCGGGAAGATTGAAGATTGAAAAAATTGGGTTTGTGTAGTCTGGAGAAGAGAAGACAGAGGACATAAGTTTTCAAGTCTATAAAAAGTTGTTGCAAGAAGGAAGGAGAAAAAATGTTGTTCTTAACCTCTGAGGATAGGACAAGAAGCAATGCGTTTAAATTGCAGCAAGGGCGGTTTAGGTTGGACATTAGGAAAAACTTCCTAACAGAGTGGTTAAGCACTGGAATAAATTGCCTAGAGAGGTAGTGGAATCTCCATCACTGGGGATTTTTAAGAGCAGGTTGGACAAACACTTGTCAGGGATGATCTAGATAATACTTATTCCTGCCTTGATTACAGGGGACTGGACTAGATAACCTCTCAAGGTCCCTTCCAGTCCTTTGATTCTATGTTAGTCTATTAAAGAAATCTCTCCAATTACAAATGTAATGTCTGCTCTGGGGGCGGTCTGCAACTTATTCATACATACTTTGAAAAATAATTGTACAAATCCTTTAACTATGCTTTTTTGGACATAAGCTGCCATAAATGGTGTATGTAAAAGCAGTTTGAGCGTTGGGTATCAAGACAGATATTGTGATGTTTGGCACAGTATGGCTGCTCAGAAGGTGGCTGTTTAACATAATCAGGGCCTTGAGTACTCTGTAACACAAGACCAAATTCCCTGTCAGCAGCCTGATAAATTCCATGGCAAAATTTAATTTACTCTGACACCATGAAATATCCTTCATTCCCGTCCCTGTCTTCTCTCAAACAGAGAGAACTATTATTATAATTACTACTGTTATTTATTATTTGTATTGCGGTAGTACCTAGGATCCCTAGTCGTAGACCAGGACCCCTTATATAGTCCTAGGCACTGTATAAATGTTTAACAAAGAGACTGTCCCAAAGAGCTTAGCAATCTCAGAGCTATGGTTCATAGTTGACAATACTCATTGATACAAAAATTGTCACTGTTTTTGACCATGATAATTTGAGAGGATGGGTTTTTATTATCTTCTCCATTATGGCTGTCAATTGCAGTTAACTCACGCGATTAACTCAAATTAATCACAATTAAAAAAAATTATCATGATTAATCACAGTTTACACTGTTTAAATCATAGAATACCAATTGAAATGTATTAAATATTTTTGGATGTGTTTCTACATTTTCAAATATATTGATTTAGATTACAACACAGAATACAAAGTGTACAGAGCTCACTTTATATTATTTTTATTACAAATATTTGCATTGTAAAAATGATAAAAGAAATTGTATTTTTCAATTCACCTCATACAAGTACTGTAGAGCAATCTTTTTATCATGAAAGTACAACTTACAAATGTAGATTTTTTGTTTTGTTATATAACTGCACTCAAAAACAGAACAATGTAAAACTTTAGTGCCTACAAGTCCACTTAGTCCTACTTATTGTTCAGGCAATCACTAAGACAAACAAGTTTGTTTATATTTATGAGAGATAATGGTGCCCACTTCTTATTTACAATGTCACCAGAAAGTGAGAACAGGCATTTGCATGGCACTTTTGTAGCCGGCATTGCAAGGTATTTACTTGCCAGATATGCTAAACATTCATATGCCCCTTCATGCTTCAGCCACCATTCCAGAGGACATGCTTCCATGCTGATGACGCTCATTTAAAAAAAAATTAAATTTATAGCTGAACTCCTTGGGAGAGATTTGTATGTCCCCTGCTCTGTTTTACCCTCATTCTGCCATATATTTCATGTTACAGCGGTCTTGGATGATGATCCAGCACATGTTGTTCGTTTTAAAAACACTTTCACTGCAGATTTGACAAAACACAAAGAAGGTACCAATGTGAGATTTGTAAAGATAGCTACAGCACTCAACCCAAGATTTAAGAATCAGAAGTGCCTTCCAAAATCTGACAAGGATGAGGTATGGAGCATGCTTTCAGAAGTATTAAGGGTAACACTCTGATGCGGGTAGCATCTGATTCAGTTGATGAAAATGAATGTGTCAGTCCACTCTGCTTTGGATCGTTATTGAGCAGAACTCGTCATCAGCATGGACGCATGTCCTCAGGAATGGTGGTTGAAACATGAAGGGACATGTGAATCTTTAGCGCATGTAACTATCTTGAGATGCTGGCTACAACAGTGCCATGCAAACGCCCGTTCTCACTTTCAGATGACATTGTAAACAAGAAGCGGGCAGCATTATCTCCTGAAAATGTAAACAAACTTGTTTGAGTGATTGGCTGAACAATAAGTAGGACTGAGTGGACTTGTAGGCTCTAAAGTCTTACATTGTTTTGTTTTTGAATGCAGTTATTTCTTTGTACTGTGATGGGGCAGCTGCCCCACACTAGCAGAAAAGGGATTAAAGGCAGCCATAGGGAGGCTGCGCCGGCGGCAGCCAATTAGAAAGGGTCTGAGAGGAGCCATCAATCATGGCCCGTCAGGCTCATATAAGAAGGGCTGCAGGGCAGAGCAGAGGGAGTCACTCCCTGGAGTTTGAGGAGGGAGGTAGACTGGCTGCCTTGCAGGCTGAGGGCAGCAAGCACCCTGGACATAGCCATGCTATAGGCTGGTGCTGCAGGCTGAGGCCCCGAGGCTAGGGCGGAGGAGGTGTTGGGACTGTGGGGAAGTGGCCCAGGGAGATCCACAGAGGAGTTGGAGGGGATGCAGTAAGTGGCTGCTATCTATAGAGTCCCTGGCCAGGACCTGGAGTAGTGGGCGAGCCCGGGTCCCTCCCCGCTGCTCCTTGCAACTGGGGAAGTGGCTTAACAGTAGACTGCGCTTGCCACTGAAGGAAGTGGCTGGACAGTGAACTGCAGTTTCCCTGGAAAGGGGGAACACAGAGTGTGGCCCAGCCGGAGGGTAGTGTCATGAAGAGGACGTCGCAGTCCCGGGAGTGACGTGGGTCCAGGAACTGAGGTGAGTCATGCCCTGTCACATGTACATAATTCTATATTTGTAAGTGCAACTTTCATGATAGAGATTACACTACAGTCCTTGTATTAGTTGAGTTGAAAAAAGTATTTCTTTTGGTTTTTACAGTGCAAATATTTGTAATAAAAATAAATATAAAGTGAGCACTGTGCCCTTTGTATTCTGTGTTGTAATTGAAATCAATATATTTGAAAATGTAGAAAACATCCAAAAATATTTAAATAAATGGTATTTATATTGTTGAACAGTGCAATTAATCATGATCAATTTTTTTAATCACTTGAAGCACTATTTTCCATACATACTCCATAGACTTCATACATACTCCATAGGCTTCAACTCCCATAATGCCCATGTGACCTGTCTCAGAGACTTCTTCTCCCCACATGTCAGGGATGATGGCTTTGGATTCCAGTTCTCTATTTCCAACCCCTGCTACCTAGCTCCATGGAACAGTGCAGAGAATATGTGTTGTAATCCAATTAATTCCCCTATGTGGGGAACCTTGCAGAGCAAGAGTGAGCTGCTAGCAGGTCCCATCAGGAAAGGGAGACAAAAGAATGTTGGGTTTCTGATTGCAGTAAAATGGTGAATTTCATAGAATCGTCAGAAAATGCCAAATTATGAAGTTTTGAAATTATGAAGCCTACAAGGTCCTGACTGCAATGAATGAAGCAAGACACGTCTCAGAGCTATTGTTTCAGTTTACAGTCTATTCATACTTTTGAGATTTTTCTCTGCAGCAAAAAAGACTAGAAACTTTTTTATTTTTAAATTGGAAGCCGAGATTCTTCAACAAAACTCTGAAAGAAGGGGGTGAATTCTGCAGAAAATACCATAGCAGTGAAACGCTTGGGTCACTGAACTTCATATTTTTCAAAATCTGGATTTGTCTCAGACTTTCATATGGGGGATAGGACAGGTAAGTGGCTATCTTACTTAAAAAGTTATTTTTGAAGGGGTTCGTAGTCTGACCTCCTCCACTTAGAAGTACACAACATTATCTGTGGCCTCTTACTTTAAGCAGTTTTTCATAGGGATCATAGCAATCGCCATGATCGTATCTAACTAGTAGTCTAGCTGGCTGGGTATCCCATCCTCTAGTGTGGCGTATCAAAATATTTCAGAGAGAGGAACATTTTTGTTCTTTTTCCTATCTGTTTATGCAAACATTGTGTCATGAGTGGGGAACTCTTCCTTATTCCATCTGGTGATCAGCTTTTCCCCTGAGGTCTAAGGATTGATAGCCCGTGTAATTTTTATTGTATGGTAATTAGTGCAACTGCCGGGTGACAGAACATTGTTTTATGTAATGGTAATAGTAATATCTATCACCTTATTAATGCAGTCTAGCATATTCTTCACATTTTGACTGGTGATGTGCCTTACTTAAACTGGCCACTAGGACTGATCTTTTTGCTACCTGTAGTCATTCGGAGTCACCATCGTCTACATTCCTACTCTAATCTTGTATCCTCGTGGGATTCCTGAGGCTCTTCTCCGGATGCAGAAGATTCTAATCCAGACACTTAGCTGGCATCTGTTTCATTAAGATTTGGCTTCTATATTCTCCTCCAAAGATGTTTTATCCCGCATGAATTACTTCAACTATGCATTTGACAGATGATCAATCCTCTGCATCATGGGAAGTGCTCCAGGCAGCAAAGATGGTACAGGTTCAGTGACTGAGGGGAGGAAAGCTGTGTGTTGAAAAAGCTTCTAATCCCTTTGTTTTTATTTTAGAAATGATAAAGGTTTGCCTATGGATGCAGGGAGCCAGTACTGGGGTCTGCTCCAGTAAATTAAAGCACAAACAACTTGTGTTCTCTAAATTGCACAGGTTTACTAATTTCCTCACAGTGGTCACCTCTGCTTCTCTATAATTTTGTATTCTAATTTATTGTATATCATTTGTCACCTACCCTGACATTCTATATAAGTTTAGCATATTTTAAGCTTTCTTGTTTCCATCTGATTTTAATTTCTTTGTGCTGTTTAATCCAAATCACTGCCCACTGTTATTCCATATGCAGTTAAGGGAGCTGCAGTAATAAGAATAAAGCATTATAAATGCCCACCCCCTTTTAAAATTTCCTTTATGCAGTTTTGATGGTTGGAAACAAAGGAATTGTAAAATGATCTTCAGTCATGGAGCTCATCTCTGAGCTATTTTTAGGATGCACTAGATTGGAGAATGTAGGGGCGGGAGGGGGGGCGTTTGTGTAAGAAACAGTGAGTTAAGTCTAATGCAGTCTTGGCTGTGTGAGTGAAAGTAGCTGTGACAGCGCCCCCAGTTTGTATATTTGTGTGAAAATGTTACAGGTTGCTGATGTCATTCTTGTTGCTTGGCAACAGTCCCCCCCCCCCCCCCCCCGTTCATAGAACAGAGTCCTCATTAGTGTCAAGTAGACAATTTTACTGACTATTTGAGAATAGGAAACCCAGAGTTAAGCTCCATGAATCTAGTTTATGGGAAGAATAATCCTTTGCAAGATTTAAGGCAGCCTTGATGAAGATTTTCCTGAAGAGAGAGAGGGAGAGAAACAATTTATAAAATGTTAATCCCTGCTGCAGAGAAATCTTACCAAATTACACAGTAATAATCTAATCATCCTCTTCCATCATTGCAGTATAACTCTGCATAAAATATATAAAGCTTTCTCAAAATGATTAAACAGTAAATGGTTAGCACTGAGATGTGTAATTACTTTTTATAACATCCATTTGTGTCTATTAAGTATTTCATCATGTATCAGTTACAGCGTTAAAACAGGAAGAGAATAAAAAAATGGGTTTCAATTAAAGCATGAAAATATATTTTATAATAATATGCATTGCGTTATTTTATGCATCTTTAAATCTTTAGTTCTAGTATCAGAAATTTTCAAAGACCGAAAGCATTGCCTACTCTTTATAACTGAATATCTCAACAATCACTCTGCTTTTGTCTTTTTAACAAATATACTATATCAACTAATACTCTGAGGCAGAGGAAAGTGGTACACTTGCAAATTCCCTCTATAAACTTCAGCTGCACTGTGACTAACTTGGAGCACTACTGGACTTTCATTTCAACCCTTGTCATAGGCAACCAAATTCCAGTTAGGCTAATGAGTATTTCTCAATAAGCTCAGTTAATTGCAGCCACACTTCTGAAGTTTGCCAGTTTTGGGTGTTCTTTGAAACCCCAGAGGCCGTATGTGTGTGTGTGTGCGCGTGTGTTGTGCACAATACAGTATATAAATATACAGTAAAAGCTGTTATCCAGCACTTTATCAACCAGAAAACTCTATTAACTGGCATTTCTAATATCTCCTAATACAAATCTTCAATCTAGTAACCGGGATTAGTATAATGCCAGGAAGTTATGCAACTGCACATTCTGCCCTCTACTTTTATGCAAAAGAGGCCAAAAAACAAATAAGCAAGCTGGTATCAGGGATTCATTCAAAAAAGCAGCTTCCAGGGTGTGTCATAGGGTCATTACAGATTCAGCCCAATCTCCTACACCTCCTTCTACATCTACAATGATAATTGATGTTGGTAATGATGACCCTGAGGCACTGCAAGATCCTGAAGTGACTTCTGAATTATCAAAGAAAGATTAATTTATGTTCAGTACAGTTTTTTAGTGTATTTTTAGTGATCTGGGTGTATGCCATACACTGCCCATAGTGATATGTAGTGTCATAAGATAACCTACTGAATAGAAAACTTTACCTGTATACACCTAAGTGCTTCAAGGCTGTCTTCAAGGCTAAGTGTCTTCAAGACTGGCTGGGTTTCAGTCTCACTGCTGGATATTTTGTATATGTTGGGAAAATTTGTCCTACCTTTTGATATTTATTTTTAAAGAAATTTTAAAAAGATCACAACAAACTAATGAAAGGAGTCTCCATCAGAAAGTTGATTGTTTAATTTGATATTAAATCAACTTGAGTATTGCCTTAAATGTAGTATTTATGATGACCCTTGCTATAAGGGCAGAATCCTGGTGGTTACTCTTTCTGACTTTGTAATGGATGTACTCCTATTTTTATCAGGCTATTGGCACCTAGCACCATGTTGGCACTTTGCATATCTAATAAAGAAGAGGACATATAGGTGGAGCAAAAAGGATATAACTAGCAGCTTTCAAAATCCTTTGATCCGTGTATACCAAATCTCATAAATAGTCTGGAATTAAACATAAAATTGCTTCTGACACAATTATCACAGTTCAAAGAAACATAAATAGAAAAAATTCAGAAGTAAGAATGAAAGTGTGTCCTTGCCTCACCTCATCGAATAGTGTCTGAGTAAATTGTGTTTACTTCCAGACTGGCTTTCTGACAGATTTGGGGATGGGCAGGCAAAGGATGTTTCAAGGTGTTATCTTCCTCCAAATTCTTCTGTGTTTTCTCTCTTGCTGCACTCAATCTTGTTAGTCTTCCTTGCGGCAACACCCTGTTCAATGTGCTAGGATGGAGTTTAGCCTTTCAGAAAATGGAATCTTTGTCAGTAACTTTTACTTCATTTGCTGACCAACTGAACAGTGTGAAGAGGGGCAGAGGATGGGATGAAGAACTTCTCACAGTGGTAGGCACCAAACTGTAAATAACTTTTCCTAATTGTAATTGTTCACTAGGTGTATTCCTGGTAGTACAGTGGCTAGTCACAGGTTACTAGATGACCTAAGATCGCTCATGTAGCCTCTCTATGCCGATGTGAGAGAGCTCTCCTGTTCGCATAATAAAACCACCTCCACAAGCAGCAGTAGCTATGTTGGCAGGAGAAGGTCTCCCACTGACAGCGCTGTCCACCCTGATGCTTCTGTTGGTGTAACGTACGTTGCTCAGGGTTTTTTTTTTTCACACTCCTGTGCGACATAAGTTATACTGACAAAAGTGATAGTGTAGACAAGCCCTACATGAATACTTTGCATTGGTTGTCACTGCAGAGGATGTGAGGGAGATTCCCACAGCTGAACCATTCTTTTAGGTGACAGTTCTGAGGAACCTTCCAAGATTGAAGTGTCAGTAGAGGAAGTTAATAAAAGAGTGGCCATACTGGGTCAGATCAGAGGTCGATCTAGCCCAGTATCCTGTCTTCTGACAGTGGCCAATGCCAGGTGCCCCAGAGGGAATGAACAGAACAGGTAATCATCAAGTGATCCATTCCCTGTCACCTATTCCCAGTTTCTGGCAAACAGAGGCTACGGACACCATCCCTGCCCATCCTGGCTAATAGGTGGGAATTGGTAGACCTGTCCGCCGTGAACTTTCCTAGTTCTTTTTGAACCCTCTTATAGTCTTGGCCTTCACAACATCCTCTGGCAAGGAGTTCCACAGGTTGACTGTACGTTGTGTGGAAAAAAATGGTTTTGGAACAGATTGATAAATTAAACAGTAATAAGTCCCCAGGACCAGATGGTATTCACCCAAGATTCTGAAGAAACTCAAATATGAAATTACAGAACTACAAACTGTGGAATGTAACCTGTCACTTAAATCAGCCTCTGTAGTAGATGACTAATAGCTAATGAAAATAGCTAATGTAACACTGATGCCTTTTTTTGTGTGTAAAGGCTCCAGAGGTGATCCTGGCAATTTTATATAAGCCAGTAACCCTAATTTTAGTACAAGGCAAATTGGTTGAAACTGTAGTAAAGAACAGTATTATCAGACACATGAACACGGTATGTTGGGGAAGAGTTAGTACAGTTTTTGTAAAGGGAAATCATGCCTCCCCCATGTATTAGAATTCTTTGAAAATGTCAGCAAGCATGTGGACAAGAGTGATCCATTGGATATAGTGTACTTGGACTTTCAGAAAGCCTTTGATGAGGTCCCTCACCGACAGCTCATCGGTAAAGTAGGCAATCATTGGATAAGAAGGAAAGTTGTCTCATGGATCAATAACTGGTTAAAAGATAAGACACAAAGAGTAGGAATAAAGGATCAGTTTTCAAAGTGGAAAGTGGTAAACAGTGAGGTCCCCCAAGATCTGTATTGGAACCTGTGCCATTCACTATATTCATCAGTTCTCTGGAAAAAGGGATAAACTGTGAGGTGGCAAAATTTGCAAATGATACAAAAGTACTCAAGATAGGTAAGTCCAAAGCTGACTGTGAGAAGTGGCAGAGATCTCACAAAATTGGGTGAGCGGGCACCAAAATGACAGGTGAAATTCAATGTTGGTAAATACAAAGTTATGCATATTAGATAAAATAATCTCAATTACACATACAAAATGGGGTCGAAATCAGCTGTTACTACTCAAAGAGAGATCTTGGCGTCACTGTGGATAATTCTCTGAAAACATCTCCTCGATATGTAGCGGCAGGCAAAAAAGCTGGTAATGTGAGGTACCAGTAGGAAAGGGATAGATAAGACTGCACATATCACTATATAAATGCATCTTACACCCACACCTTGAATATTGGGTGCAGATCTGGTTGCCCCCTCTCAAAAAAGATGTTAGACTTGGAAAAGGTACAGAGCAGGTGTAATAGGATCTCAGTTGGTCCGCCAAGGTGCTGGGGAGTGGTAGGGAGCTACTGCCACACCGAAAGGCCTTGGTCACACCTTTCTGTCAATGGGGAGTTAGCGGAGAGAGGTGTGCTGGCCAGAGTCCATGACACGCCCCTCAGGCCAGGGAGCACTGGCAAGAGCCAGGGGCGTGCCCCTCAGGCAGGGGAGCGCCGGCAAGAGTCACAGCTCTTTATCGGGATTCTGCCACCTGAGGCGAGGTGCCCGGGGTAGGGGAACGCAGGCCCACATGAATGATGGAGGGACAGTGAATACAGACGTGTTATTTATCCCTTAACATAATACAAGAACCAGGTGTCACCCAATTAATTCAATAGTCAGCAGGTTTAAAACAAACACAAAGAAAGTTCTTTATACAATGCACAGGCAATCCATGGAACTAGTTGCGAGGGGATGTTGTGAAGGCCAAAAGTACAACTGGGCTCAAAAAAGAATGAGAGAGGTTCGTGGAGGTTTGGTCCATCAGTGGCTATTAGCCAAGATAGTCAGGGAAAACAGCCTCATGCTCTGTCTTTAAATCTCTGACTTTTAGAAGCTGGGACTGGATGATAGTTGCCCTGTTATTTTCATTCCCTTTGAAGCATCTGGCACTGGCCACTGTTGAAAGACAGGATACAGGGCTAGTTGGGCCAGGATACAGGGCTGTTTGTTAGGTTCCCACTGTCTTATGCGAACCAACTGTGCACGTCAGGGACCAGCATTTGACCCTGTGGTAGGGTAGATACTAAAAATGTTACATTTACAGTGGTAACTAGGAAGACAGTATCACAAAGTAGCTGCTACTGAAATTGTATATCTGCTGTATTGGAAATATATATTCCTTATTTAGAAGAGATGGAAGACAGTTCAGTCTCTCTCTTTTTTTTTTTTATTGTGTAGCGAGTAAATGCGGAAATATAAATCAATGTAATAGCATGGTTCACTTTTAGTTCACAGTGTTAGTTTTGTAGATTGTGCATAAAAAGCACCAAGTGGATCCTAACTTATCCTTGAAGACTTCACAAATCTCCCCCCTCTCCAAGACCTTTGAACAGGAGGACTCTGCAGTGACAAATTTATGTCAGTTCCTAGTGCACACTAATCATATCTGTGGATTAGGTTACTGCAATGTTCTATGCTCATTCCATTTTTCTGACAGAATCATTGCTTTGCAGCTGTAGTAATTTTCCTTGTCAAAGGCATTCTCTATTCCTGTCAACTTCTGTATAAAGAGAAATTGGCTGGAGTTCACAAACTGCTGTCAACAATGATAATGGTAGAATTTATTAATATTTCTGTACTTGGTAATGTTGTGAGTAAGAAATATAAATTGGTTTGCTGAGTTACAGGTAGTCACATCCACAACATTGCATTAAAACAGTGATAAAGTGGTGTACTGGATGGTTTCATGAAACTCATAATGGGACATTCAGCCTTTTGGTGATGGCTGTCTGTTACAAGTTCAAATGTGGCTTAGGTTGATAGGTACTGTAACACTTTTCAGTGACAGAACTACTGTGCAGTCCGCGTGAACTGAGTTTAGCAACTCCTAGGAATGGAATAAGACAAAATGATTCCTAAAATCAAGAATTTTCCAGGATCTCCATAACCACCCTCTTCCATGCTTCCCAATCCCAGAGCTAACACCGAGTATATTCTTCCTGCAACCTAGACCAGTCCTACATGGCCTCCCTGATTCGGGAATCCAACATGGGGGGGTGGGGAGGTCTTCCACCATTATCAAAGCAGGGGAACCTTATGTTTGTGGCTCTCTTGGCTGCAGTCACTCTAGTGGTATGATGTCAGCAGAGCTACCCTGACTCCCACAAAGTCCTTTGCTCAGGTGGATAGATGCTGAATCCTCTCTCTTCTGGAATGGACCCCAAGTTTCCTGAAGGGGGGGGGGGGAGGAAGGAGGCCCAGGTTGCCCTAAGGGGAGATATGTCATGGTTGTTGTGTTATAGGGGTGGGATACTGTCTGAGGCTCTGGATTTCCCAGCCCTAAATTCTTAGCTCCATATGGCTATCCTTCTACTTCCCTCCCATGTCATCCCTCCTCTCCACCCCACCCCACCCCCACATTTTTTATTCTTGCAGGATTGTACTGGAAGGCTTTCAAATCTGCATTCTGCCTCCCTCCACATTCATTTGATGCCTGGGCCTTATATCCATTGCTGGTCTAAGCTGAAGTTAATGGAGTTGCACCTGACTCTGTCAGCAGTGAATGTGACCTCATCTCTGGGAACAGGAGGCACTAGAGAAAGGAGCTGTATAGAGTTACAGTTGTTTGGGGTATACTGAAGCAGAGGATCAGCTGGAGGGCCTCACAGGGAGAATGTTAACACGCTAAAGAGTGGAGTTTGAAGGGGTGCTTTTTTCCTCAGTACCACCCACTGCAGCAGCGGGTAGTTGGGCATCAGCTTGTCAGAAGTTTAAAATTTAAAGACACTGACAAGTGATGTCCACAAACAAATGAGCAGTCCAGGTCATCTGAAAGGAGACTGACTGTGTCCCATGATTTCCTCTTCTCAGCTCTGATCTCAAAGCCAAACCTTTTGGCCATGTCTGCACTACAAGAGTCTATTTCAGTAAAGCTATGCTGGCATAGACCACTAGTGTAGACACTGCATGTGCTGATAAAAGGAGTTCTTCTGCTTCAGTAGTAGCACATCAACCGTGAATGATTTTATCTAAGCCAACAGAAAGATTTCTGTCGGCTTAGTTGCATCTACACTAATCCATTCCGCTGGCATAGCTAGACTGTCTAGAACAGTGGTGGGCAACCTGCGGCCCATCAGGGTAATCTGCTGGCAGGCCATGAGACACTGTTTACATTGACCGTCCACAGTCTTACCACTGGCCTAGGTGTGAATTTTTTCACACTACTATGTGACATAGTTACGCTGGCACAACTTAGTAGTGTAGCCCAAGCCTTTCTCAACAGACCTGTTGCAGTAGGTTTGGCAGCTTCCTCCCTGCAACTCCTTCAATCAGCTGGAAGATTCTCCCCTCCCCCTTGCTTTCTGATTCCTTTTTTTTTTTCCTTCAGGGAAATGCAAACTGTGTAGAAATTTGGTGTATTTAAGTGTATCTGCCCTTGTTTTTCAATTTGATTTCATTCTGTTTTTTAAAAAAAAGGTTGAATGGGGAAGAAAAGGTCAGGGTCCATAATAGTCCGGTATCAGTGTTTTGGGGAAAATGCAGTTCCAAACCTGCTGAATAACCTCTTTCAGGGTTTCTGCTTCTGCAGCTCCATTACCTTCTGCTACTGCCTGCCTGCTTCTACTATAAGAAAGCCCTGGTAAATATCCTCACATGTATTGTTAAATGGGATGAGGCTTTTTCTTTTACATCATAGGGAAGCAGGAACCCCTTACCTTTTTTTTTCTGCCTGCAAAATAAGAGTGTCTCTCTCTTTCTTTCAAGGAAATAGGCCCATATTGTGATGTTATTAATCTTTGCCATAACCCTCACTTTTATCTAAACTATGGCTCAGAGGTACAGCAACACATAGCCTTACTGTTTTTTTCTAGTTTTCACACATCTATTCCATTCTTTTTTCCCTCCTTTTCTCATTATAACTCTGAACCATTTTCTCCCCTCTTTTCTGTTTTCTACTATGAATCTGTGCCTTGCCATGAGGGAAATGGGGGTGGGGGGAGGGATATCAGAGTTTCTGGCATGGATGGGGGAAGGTGGGGATGAGGGCAAACAGAGCCATTTGCATGGAGGTGAGGGAGGGATAGGGTACACACAGAGCCCCAGGCATGAGGGAGAGGGTGGGGGAAGTTACAGGGAGTCCCTGAAATATGGGAGGATGGCACCCTGGGAGTATATGGAGTGGAATGGAGGAATGCTGGTGTGTGCAGTCAGCTCGGCCTACAGAAGCTATGAAGCATGCAGCTACCTGGTGATATACCCCTTACACAAAAAGCACTAGGACAGTCTAAACAGAGAGGTAGAATAAGAAGATGACAAGGCTGGTCTAGTGTGTTTTCTAGAGATTGTTCCTCTTGATTCTGGTTGATGGGACAACTCTTAAAATACACATATAAAATAATCTTATGTAGCAGTCCTATCATCTATAGGTTTATTGCGAATGTGTAATTTTTTCTCTGACTCCCCTAGATCCACAGCAGAATAAGCTACAGGTTCCTTTTTTCTTGGTGCAATACAGATTTTTTTTTAATTATCTGTTATTGAATGGAAACATCACCTTTTGGTGCACTCTGATTTCTGAATTTGCATTCATTACATATTCTATATGAATTATATATTATATATGAATCTTTCTTTCATTGCTCATCTGGGAATGTATTTTTGATGTGCTGAACTAGAAACCAAGCTTGGAACCAATAAGTACTTAATGACACTAAGTACATTTTCCTTCTATTACATAACAGAAACTGGATCTGCTATTACTGCTTCCTGCATTGGTTTGGGAAACTCTACAACTCCTCCACCAGGACAGGCAGGAAAATCAGTGCCAGGATACAATGGTAAGAATGTTCAGTGTATATCAATAGGAGAGGAGGTTGCTTGCACTTCTGAGAAAGAGCTCAGCACCTCGCAAGATCAAGCTTTAAGATTGCAGTTATTGTTTAATTGGCTTCTGCTCCTCTCTGGATTAACTGGCTACTGAACTGGGTGAACGTCCATGTGACATAGGGTCAACATAGTAGTTCCTCACCAACGTTTCTTTATTTTCCCTTCCTCCCCAATTTGGCTGGGAAAAAAAACATGATTTGGGAGCTGACACATCCTGGAGATCCAATTGCGTCTGTTAGGATTGGCACAATTTAGAGCAGGCCTGATGCTGTTCCATGTTGCTCCTTGGAACCAGCCTGGTGGCCCCAGGATTGACTTAACGCCATTTTCCCTTTCTCTCTCTCGTTCACCTTTTTGACATGTGTCAGGTACAGAAGCATCAGTTCTTACAATCAGGCTCCAGTACCATTAAAATTACAGAAACCGCTTCATCGTATGGGTTTTAATTTAACCTGTATCCCTTGAAGATGCTTGCATCTTTCAGGAAGTACTCAAAAACTCACAAGATCAGACCCTTAGCAATCTGCCTTATTAGCAAACATTCTTTTCCATCTTTCAATTGTTAGTCTGATGCATTCCTTGTGCACCCAACATTTCTCTGGCATACAGTGAGATTTGAAAGCGCATGAGGAACTGGCTACTGCAGTTGTCATTGTACTGTTGAGTCTGAAGGTTTGGAATGCCTGCATACAAAGGGCAATGGATATTATGAAACGCTCAAAGCTTCAAACCATAATCTGCAGTAATCTAATGTTAAATCATAACCAGCATTGACATTGTTTTTTTAGCAGTTAGGAAAAATAGTGTTAATAGATCATCTTTATAATTGATGTAGAGGGAATAGTAGCTAGACCATGTAGCTAAGTAGTGCTTTAAGAATGTATTGTCATACCTGTAGCTTACATCTATGACTACATGTGTTATTCAGAGGCTAAATGGTTTTGCTTGTTGGGCATATACACTGTACATGTATGTTTAAGAAACATATTGATCTGATCTTTTTCTGCACAACAATTTAATATAAAAACTCACCTGATTTTAAGTGTATAAAGACGATTCTTCCTGTGAAGTCTGTGACCTCTACAAATATGTAATGATGAACTAAAAAGCAACACAGGGTATAAATCTTGTTTACCTGCCTCACATCCCCATTTGTTTTCTCAGAGAAGACTGTGTTTGTGTTCAGACTTGTACAGGGGCTCATATTTGAGAGAGTTGTTAAACACGTTATGTTTCAGTACGTGTGCAGCATTTTTTTTTCTAGCTGTATGAAATTGTAGGCGGCGAACCAGCATAGGGCATAAAAAGTGAGAGCTTTCATTGTTTGGAAGGTATTTGCATGCAGAGTGTGCAGCCATGAGATTAAGAATTCTAAAACATTTTTATACCTGGGAACTCTGATTTTGACCCAGAGTGTTCAGGAATTACTTCAAGAAGGACACATAATTAGATTTTTTTTTTAGGTCAAGCCATCTACGGGAGGAGTGCTCACATTCTTGGGAAGGAGTGGTTGGCTGACTTTCCTTCTAACAAGTAGAAGCGAACATGAACATTTAAAAAAAACCACATTTTCAGCTGCCCTAGACTTTGGCACTAGTAGTTATTGTATGAAGACAAACAATGAATGAAAGAGGAAGTTAGAGAAAAGGCTTAAAATTTGACCAGAGCTCTAATAAGCAGGGAACAATGGCAGAATATAATTGCATCAAACCTGTTCCCAAAGCTCTGGTACTCAGGCTTAGCAAGAATATGTGGGAAGCACATATACAGAGATTTTAAATGAACTCTGCAAAATCTACTGTTAGAGTAGATCCATTCTTTCTAAATGGATCAAAGGGAATTACCGTAGAACCTCAGATTTATGAATATTAGAGTTATGAACTGATCAGTCAGCCACACACCTCATTTGGAACTGTAAGTATACAATAAGGCAGCAGCAGAGACCAAAAACAAAAACCAAAAAAAAACCCAAATACAGTACAGTATTATGTTAAATGTAAACTACTAAAAAAATAAAGGGAAAGCAGCATTTTTCTTTTGCATAGGAAAGTTTTTCAAAGCTGTATTAAGTCAATATTCAGTTGTAAACTTTTGAAAGAACAACCATCACGTTTTGTTCAGAGTTATGAACAACCTCCATTTCTGAGATGTTCATAACTCTGAGGTTCTACTGTACTTTAAAATGGACTATAAAATGGACACACATTCAGGTATGTTCTGTAAGGGAACAGATGTCACATTTCCTTTCTAACCAATGGTTCAGGACCACTTACTGGAAAAGTTTACAAATCCTGTAACCCTGCTGTTTAATGAAATACGGGACCTTGAAATCACTTCTGATTACTATCTCACTTTTCCTCACTTCAGTTGTGATATGACTCTAGCTGCTGCTACTTTAGCTACTAGTTTGAGATAAATGTTTTATACCATTAAAAAGATGGGCTCTGTGCTTTTTCATGGTATAAAATTGCATTGGTAGTTCTCTGGACAATGGTTGCTGAAGTCATGATACATTTAAATTGGATTTGGGGAAGTAAAATCAGAAGAAATGCCCTTCCCCCCCTCCCCAAATGACCAAATTCTTCCCTGTTATACCGTTATAAATACAGAGTCAAGTAAAATTGTGTGAAGTGACTCCAGCTTTACATTGGCTTACATGAGATCAGGATTTGGCCACGGTTCCACATTCAGTGTTGGGTTACGAGGCCAGGCTATGAATGCTACATACCACTGGAAAACTAACTTAAACCAGAATTATTTTTTTAATAATATACCTCATTCATTTCGGGCTCTGACGTTTTCTGTGATCTGACCTTCGATTTGGTATTGGTCCCTTGGTCTATAAGTTTGTTTGTTATTGATCCAAGACAAAATACAGCAAGTCCTGGATTTGAGGGCAGTAAATACCATGAATATAGGTTGGTAGCCATGTAGTTCAGGAATACCCCTTAGCTGCTGTTCTTTTTTTTAATTTTTTCTAAAATTCTCGGAAACCTAAATACATAGCTTTCAAGAAACAAAATCTAATATGAAAAACTGATTTTAGCACCTTGATAAACAAATTACATTAAACTGAGGACTCAAATGCATCAAAAAAAGTAAGTTGCTGAAACTGTGGTATGAGTAAGACTATCTCCTCCTCCTATATGAGTCCAAGTTCTCCAAGTCTAAGTTGATGGATTTTTCTTATGTTACTTGAACAGGTACAAGCAACAAATAGTGTTTACAGAATTTGTAGTCATTGCCCAGGAGAATGGAAGCTTCTTGTTAGCATCCCAGACTTGCCTTCCCTCGAATAGAGAGGACAGGATGACTTCTGAGTTCCTATTCATCCTTCCCAGAACCTTTCTTAGCTTACCTTTTGTCTATCTAATTAACCCTTCCAATTCTTGGGCCTCTATCTGTCCTTATACCAAGCTTCTGACCCATTGTCTGCAACAGGCTATGCAGGTGTTAAAATCACTGTCCTTTCTGAAGGAGTGGTTTCAGACAGCAAAGATCAAATTTCAGCAGTCCTGGAGTCTGTGTATTAGGTAGGCACAATGATACTTCAAAGGTCTGTTGGTATCTCTGTTCTCATCTAAATTTTCTTCCTTATTGTCCAAGGCTGTTGTAGCAGGATAGACCTAGCTGGATGTTACTGTCTCAGGGCAGGTCAACTGCACCTGTATTCCCCTATGGGGTTCAGCAAGGGCACACACTCGTAGGCTTCCTGTTCCTCAGCTGTCACCTCTCTTGGGCAGAGACCCACATCTTGTTCCCTCCAGTCGTGGTCAGGGTTTTCCAGGCTGCATAGTTCCCTGCCTACACTGTTGTTCCTGGCAAGCCAGACTGTCCAAACAGGCCAGCGTCTACTCTTTGCTTTCTTTTCAGAGGCTGTAAACAGCATAATTGCCCATACTTATAAATTGCTACACAGCTCTTCCTAAGTAAGCACATTTATTCTTCAAGTGAAAAATATTACAGAGAAAACATTAAAAACAATAAAAGAACCTACACACATGCTAATAAGCTTGACAGAGATCACCCCAACTCCAGCAAAGACTCTGGTAGGAGTCAGTCCTTCAAACCCCGCCAAGGGATTTTCCTGTGGTTAAAACACCTGTAGCTCAGAACAAGTGTCCCCATAAAATGGTTAGTCCTTTCTTTAGACATCATGGATCTTTGATCTTCAGATTCTGGGAATGGATACGCAGTAGACAATTATTCCCTCCTCATGGCATTGCTTCAAAAGGCTGTATTCAACATCCCCTTTGAGATTCCACAGGCAAAACACTTGACACTGTCAAAAAGTCCATTCTTGTCTGGCCCATTGTTCAGTATAATCCTTGGAAGTTCATAACATTTCCCAGGGCTCACAATAATACAGTGCCTTTGCGTTTAATACAATGGACTCAAAATAAACTTAATTCAATAAGGTTTTTTAAGGATATTGCAGGAAATTGCCATATCTGTCAGAGTTACCGCCTCTGCTTGGCCACACTCAAAAAGCTTATGATTTAAAAGGCTTAATATGCCTCTCCTCCCCACCTCCACTTGCTGTTCACATGCATCAGCCATTCTTAATGAGGTATCTCTAGCTATTATAAGCCATGCCTCTGAGTAGTTAGTACAGATAAGGGCCCCACAGCCATGGGCAACAAGTTATTTGTCATCCTTCCCTTGATCCCAGGCAGCATGGATTTGATTCTAATAGATTTCCTAGATAAAGACTGTATCCAAGAGGCGGTTCCAGGCTCTGTCCTTGTAAACCTAAATGTCCTCTGTTGAAATATAACCAAATTACTGAAGATTGTAACAAAGATAGTGTGGACCATTAAAAAGAGCACTGGAGTTGGTCTGTGGATTCTGTTCCCAGCTATGCCACTGACCTGCTGTCTGAGTTTGGGCAAATCAGAAGTCACTTCACCTCACCTCTCTGTAGTATGAAAAACACAATCCTTCCCTGTCGGGATGGTGGTTTCACTACGCAGAGTCTGACAAATCAGATTCAGATCTTCTGCATTTGAGAAACAGACAGTTTTATTAACCACAAATGATATTTATTGAGTGGATGCTAGGTCAATCTCTAATAACCTTAGTTGTTATCACTTACTAATAATTCTTGTGGGCTCTTTTTCATGGGCTCACAGCCCTACTTCTGAAAGGGTTTTTCTTAATTGGAGATTCATATTTCACTGTCTGGAGATTTTTTTTCTTTTAATTTTTAGTTTGGGGTGTTTTTTTCATTCCGACCAGGTGCTTCTCCCTCCCAGTTTGTGTGTCTTTAGTTTAAGGCCTAGGGTATTTGAGGTGGGATGTTAAAAGGAATCATTAACTCATCTAACAGAAATTCTGTAATTCCTTTTGTTGCCTGTTCCTGCTCCACACTGAAGTGTGACATAAGTGTGCATTCATTGTAGCTTCTCACCCTGGCTTGCCTTGCACTAACTCCCCAGGTAGACAAGTTTTTTAGAGATTGTCCTTGTCCATCTGAAAAATTCAATTTGCCAGGGAGAAAAATGATCTCTTTCTTTGTTACTTTGCAGTGATGGTTCTGGATGACAACAAGCAACCAGTGAAGGCCAAGACTTTAGGAAATATTGTGGTAAAGTAAGCAAGTCAAAACTTACAAGGCGTCTTATAATTAAGAGAAGCTGGCTTACATGAAAACTGTTGAGAAGGGCAGACTATTATTTTTTGGCAAAGACATAAATAGCAGTGGCACATAAAATAAGGAGGATGAGAGTAGAAGAGCATGGCTATCTCTGATGTTGATTTTTAGGAATCTCTCCCTTTTTATCCTGCAACACTAGTATGGGAGAACTCAACTCACCTGGTACAAAAGGGTTAAAACAAACTCTATACTGCTTTTTCCCCTTAATGGCAAACTTCTTTGCCATGTTTCTTATTTGCCAGCAAAAGAACAAGCCTAATTACTGTGATGCAAGAGAACACTGCCATGTCTCCGACTTCCTCCTGATTCCATGGAGGTCTGCAGCATCACAGAATTACATGCTTGATTTCTAGGAGGATGAAGCACTGGCTGCTTGCTGCTTCATTGTCTAGCTGGCTCAACCTAAAGCAGCATTTGCAAATTCTTAGATTTAGAATGATTGTTTCCTCATCCTACTAAAGCAAGAGCCCTTCTGTTATCTGAAAGTGTGGTTTGTATGGAGAGGATGACTTGGATTCTGTCCCAGAATGGCCACAGCTCAGATGAGGAACATGTATTGAAAGACTCCATAGGCAAGAGAATCATTGTTGTTCTCCTTTGCTGTCTTCCCTTTGATAACACTTGACAGCAAACTCCTTTGTCTCTCCAGTCTGGTGTGTTTCATAAACACTAAAAGTAACTTTAAAATGCACACCCTTTTTTATACCTTCTCACTTCACTCCCCAAAGGAGTTTAGATACAGTGACCTCAGCTTAAAGCCACTCTAAATACTGACTGCTTTTCTCTTATCTCCTTTTCTGCTTTCTCCTCATCTTCAGCTTCCATTGTGTCTGCTCCCATGGCACATGCCTGTTGCATTTCTTGGCTGGTAATACTTGGGGTTACTGTCCTTTTGGTCAGCCAGGTACCCCTTTCTGACTTACAAGCAAGTCTAACGCTCAGCAAATACAGGTCCCTATGACAATGCACCAACTCACTGTTGTTTCAGTAAAAGCTAGGAGAGCAGTGCTAGGTCAAAAACATTCTTTAGAGGGCTGGTAAGTAACATACTGGAAGTTTAACATTGGTCTGCATTAGAACTGAGTGGAACATTTTTGGCTAAATGAAATTTCCTTGGGATGTGCTCAAAGTCCAAATGTTTTGTGCAGACACATCTGTTTAAACTAAGTTTTTGTTGGGAAATCTGGAGAGAAGGGGAAGGAAATCGTGACTGACTGAGACCGTAACTGGGTGGTTAGGACATTTGGCTGGAGATGTGGGAGACCCAGGTTCAAGTTCCTGTTCTCCCTGATTATGTGTGATCTGGGATGAAAAACTCCACTTTGATTCATGCAGCACAAGCACTTGAACCTGGCTCTCCCAAATCCCAAGCCAGTGCTCTAACTTCTGGGACATCCTACCTCTTTTCCTCCCCTAATTTAAAAGCTCAATTTCAGTCAGAAAATGAACACTTTGACACATGGCCATCAGAAACTTTTCCCCTTAATGGTACCCATTGGGTGACTCGTGCATCTTCTGCTCTGGGCACTGCTGCGTGCAGGTGTAAAGGGCAGAGCTGCTCCCACACCCCTCTCAGTTCCTTCTTACCTCCTGCGACAGTCGTTGGAACCCCTGTTCATTACCAGAAGTTTTCTCTCTGCTCTGTGTATAAAGTATAATTGTAGTTAGTTAATAACTTCAGTTGTTATGTGCAAATGTTTTTTATTGTTTTCCATATTTTGTGGTTCTACCACCAGCACCGAGGAATGCCCCAGTTGCTGGGCTTCAAGCCATGTGCTTGTTGCTCAAAACTATGCTAGTGAGTGACCCGCACAGTAGTTGTCTTAAGTGCCAGAGCAAAGCACATGTGAAAGAGTGGTGCCAGATTTGCTGTAAATTCAAGCCTAAAACAAACAAGTATAGGGAGGCTAATCTGAAGTGCCTGCTGGTGGTGGTGGCACTCAGACCGTGCTTGAGCTGTCCTGTTCCAACTTGGTGCTGAATGGTGCAACTTCAGTGAAAGTACATCTCCAGCGTTGTCAGAGTCCCGGCACTCCTCTCCTTCACTTGTGCCTAGCAACAAGCATGTGTCTTCCAAGGAGGCGCCAACTAGGGGAAGATATCCACCCTCAAAGCCTGAAAAGAAGGGTGAGAGGGAGTTGAGTAGAGTACATCTGAAATTCAAGCATATCTCCCACAAATCAGTGTCTAAATCAGCACAGTAGACCCCTAGCACTGGACTTGACAGTGCCCTTTCTGGTGCCGAAGTGACACCATTGTGGCATAGCAGTAGACCGATATGATCTGAGCTTGAGGTTTCAGATGATTCAGTCTGTTGTTATAGATCACACAGCTCACCCAGTAACAACAGTATGAAACTGTTTGAGGCTCCTGGGGTATGTGGCCTTGTGCACTCACGTGGTTCAATGCCAGACTGCACCTCATAATTCTACAGGGTTGGCTACTCACCATGTTGTCACCATCTGGACTTGGTAATGAAGGTGCCCTCTCATGCCCTCACCTCCCTAGCTTGATGGACAGTTCCAGCCAATGTATGTGTGGGAGTCCCTTTGCCTGCCTGCAACCGATGCTCATGTTAGTGATCGTCATGTCTACCCTTGGCTGAAGGACCCATCTGGGTTCTCTACAGACTGAGTTTAGGTCCGCAGAGGACTTGGCTTTCCACATCAATGTCAGAAAGCTGAAAGCTGTTAGATTGGCCTGCCAAGTTTTTCTGCTACAGATCAAGGGAAACAACCTTTTAGTCCTCACAGAGAATACAGCAGCAATGTTCTACCTCAGCAAGCAGGGAGGAGCCCGCTCTGTCAAGAGGCTACTCTGGCTTTGCACTGCCAACTCAATAGGGCTAGAAGCTTCTTATCTACCAGGATCCAAAACAATCTGGCAGATCACCCGAGCAGATCATTTACAAGACACCACGAGTGGTCTCTTTGTCCCCATCTGGCCAGATACATCTTCCATCGATGGGAGTTTCTGCAAATAAACCTATTTGCAATAAGGATCAACAAAGTGTCAGCAGCTCTGTTCCCTACAAGATCACAACCTGGGTTCCCTGACAGATGCATTCTTACTACTGTGATCAAGCAGGCAGCATCACCGTTCCTTTCTTCGGTTCAACAGCTACTAGGTTGCTTATTGCACATGAAACACTGAGGTTTGACTGCTAGTTCTGTCAAGGTATATCAGGCAGCTATTCCAGCATTTGCTCCTGGGGCAATTCTGCGCCAAAAAATAAACAGTTCGGCACCAAAAAAATTTAAAACTGCGTACAGTATTTTAAAATGCTGTAAAATTCTGACTATTTAATTTGTCAAAATATCACAATATAATCATGCCAGTTTCAATTATTTTGGTAATTTATTTCAAAATACCTGTCAGCAAGTATGTCTGTAACAAAAAAAATCCGCACAGGAGTAGAAAGCTAAAGAAACCCTTACAACAACCCAGTTCCTGTTTCTCTGTTATGCTTTTGTCGGGCGCCTCAGTCTGGACGTGTCACACATGCCAGCTGGGCACGTCTTGGGGGAAAACTCTGCCCTCTAGTCTTTAAGACAATTCAGTGTTTTTTCACCCTGTCCCCGTAGATTACCATATTTCAAGTTCCCAAATAGAGGACACTGCTGGGGCAAGAGGGAGTTACAGGGGTACAGTTGAGGGGGTGGTGGAGGGGATATTTGGGAGCTTCTGGAGTTGGCTACACAGGCCCCCCCCAGCCCAGACACCTGCACCCCTTTCTCCCCCAGAGTTCAGCTGTGGGGCCAGACACCCACACACCCTCCCTCCAGAGCCTAGCTTCAGGCTCCACTCCACACAGCTTTTGTTATTGCCCTACTGGGCAGAGATGACCCATATCTGCTGATGGGGGAAGCAAAATTTAAAGATTTGGTCGCCTCCTGGAACAGGTTGAGTCCCGCTCCCCCCTCCCCTTACCTTCAGTCTCCCGTCCTGGAAAGCAGAGGCCCCTCCCTGGAGCTTTCAGCTGTTATTTCTGCCCCTCCCTGGAGGGTGCAGCTTGCCAACTCCAGCAGCTGTTGCTGAGGGAGGGGGCCTGGCCACACCATGTGACTGAGCAGGCTGGAAAACTCTGGCAGAAATCTAGAGGGGCACGTGACCCTGTGTTCCAGGCACTGTGCTTTATTGTGCAGCCCTGGCTCACCTGCCATCTCCTTTGTTCAGGGCGTGCTGGGAACGGCAGCCTGTCCACGCCTCTTGCGCTGCTGCATTGCTATTTGGGGAGCCACGCTCTGTCAGGTCCAACAGTCCCTAGCAGCAGCTCTGAAGCGCCAGTTCTGTGGGGAAAAAATGAAGTTCTGTGCAGAACATTACTTCTGTGCAAATTCTGCATTTTGCAGTGGTGCAGAACTCCCCAAGGAGTAAGCTTTCCACCCCAAAGTGAATAATTGGTCTGTTTTCTCTAACAACATGTTCATAGGGTTTTTGAAAGGGCTAGTCAAATTGTATCCTCGGTTGCAAGACTACCTTCTCCCAAGCGATCTAAATTTAGTGCCTTCAAGATTTATGGGTCCCCCTGTTTGAGCCTTTGGCTATATCTGTGAATGAAGATGGCATTTTTGGTTGCTCCCTTGCTCTGTCCATCCTGACTGGGCTGGGCCGCTGCCTTTTGAGCTGTGCCACCATTGTGAGCATGTCCAGCAGGTGTGGCTGGGCAAGGCATCTGGGCCCAGAGCTGCTCGTTAACATTTTGTTCCCTGGTGTGGGGTTTATACACTCCACCACACCCTCATAGTATGGTGGGGGGAGAATCAGAAAATAAATTATACACCAAGAATCCTTAAGAAACAATATGGGACCCCTTGTGAAGTAAGTTGTTTTCCCCCCCCCTCTTCTTTTGGTATAACCACTTGGACACTGTCCCTTTTAAATTGTATTCTATTAGGTGAAACTATGGAAATATAAGAAAAAACATTGGTGAACTGGAGGAGGGTGAATGATGACCATTACGCGACTTGCTTGTGAAGTTGAAACTTGGATGCTGCTGAGTGGAAACACATTTGTAGAAATTACAGTCAGCAGTCTCAGCATTTTTCTCCAAGTTTAATTCTAGTAATATGACAGTTTCTTGGCTATCATTATCCACATTTTACAGATGGGGAAACTGAGACACAGAGAGGAGAAGTGACTTGCCCAAGATCACCCAGCAGGCCTGTATCAGAGCTGGGAATACAACCCAGATCTCACAAGTCCCACTCTAGTGCTCTACCTACTAAGCCACACCGAAGTGAGGGGAAGTTGGCAGTTTTTCAAAGAGACATTATTAAGGGCACAAGAGCAAACTATCCCACTGCGTAGGAAAGATAAGAAGTATGTCAAGAGACCATCCTGGCTTAATCAGGAGATCTTCAATGATCTAAAATTCAAAAAAGTGTCTTACAAAAAGTGGAAACTCGGTCAAACTACAAAGGATGAATATAAACAAATAACACAAGTATGTAGGGACAAAATTAGAAAAGCCAAGGCACAAAATGAGATCAAACTAGCTAGGGACATAAAAGGAAACAAGAAAACATTCTACAAATACATTAGAAGCAAGAGGAAGACCAAGGACAGAGTAGGCCCGTTACTCAATGAGGGGGGAAAGACAATAACAGAAAATGTGGAAATGGAAGAGGTGCTTAATGACTCCTTTGTTTCGGTTTTCACCAAGAAGGTTGATGGCAATGGATCATCTAAAATAGTGAATGCCAGTGAAAATGGGGTAGGATCAGAGTCTGAAATAGGGAAAGAACAAGTCAAAAATGACTTAGAGATGTTAGATGTCTTCAGGTTACCAGGGCCTGATGGAATGCATTCTAGAATACTAAAGGAGCTGACTGAGGAGATATCTTTTATAAGTCATGGAAGACAGGAGACATTCCAGAAGACCGGGAAAGGGCAAATATAGTGCCCATCTATAAAAAGGAAAATAAGAACAACACGGGGAATTACAGACCTGTCAGCTTAACTTCTGTACCAAGAAAGATCATGGAGCAAATAATTAAGCAGTTAATTTGCAAACACCTAGAAGATTGAAAGGTTATAAATAACAGCATGGATTTGTCAAGAAAAAATCATGTCAAACCAACCTGATAGCTTTCTTTGACAGAGTAATAAGCCTTGTGGATAGGGGGGGAAGCAGTAGATGTGGTATATCTTGACTTTAATAAGGCTTTTGCTATTGTCTCGCATGACCTTCTCATAAACAAACTAGGGAAATACAACCTAGATTGAGCTACTATGAGGTGGGTGCATAACTGGTTTGAAAATTGTTCCCAGAGAGTAGTTATCAGTGGTTCACAGGTGTGCTGGAAGGGCATAATGAGTGGGGTCCCGCAGGGATTGGTTTTGGGTCCAGTTCTGTTCAATATCTTCATCAGTGATTTAGATAAGGGCATAGAGCGTACACTTACAAGGTTTGCGGACGATACCAAGCTGGAAGGGGTTTCAAGTGCTTTGGAAGATAGGATTAAAATTCAAAATGATCTGGACAAACTGGAGAAATGGTGTGAAGTAACTAGGATGAAATTCAATAAGGACAAATGTAAAGTACTCCACTTAAGAAGGAACAATCAGTAGCACACGTACAAAATGGGAAATGACTGCCTAGGAAGAAGTACTGCGGAAAGGGATCTGGGAGTCATAGTGGATCATGAGCTAAATATGAGTCAATAGTGTAACGCTATTGCAAAAAAAAGCAAACATCATTCTGGGATGTATTATCAGGAGTATTGTAAGCAAGACTCGAGAAGTAATTCTGCTCTACTCCGTGCTGATTAGGCCTCAACTGGATTATTGCGTCCGGTTCTGGGCGCCACATTTCAGGAAAGATGTGGACAAATTGGTGAAAGTCCAGAGAAGAGCAACAAAAATGATTAAAGGTCTAGAAACTATGACCTATGAGGGAAGATTGAAAAAATTAGGTTTGTTTAGTCTGGAGAAGAGAAGACTGAGAGGGGGATATGATAACAGTTTTCAAGTACATAAAAGGTTGTTACAAGGAGGAGGGAGAAAAAATGTTCTTAATCTCTGAGGATCGGACAAGAAGCAATGGGCTTAAATTGCAGCAAGGGAGGTTTAGGTTGGACATTAGGAAAAACTTCCTAACTTTCAGAGTGGTTAAGCACTGGAATAAATTGCCTAGGGAGGGAGTGGAATCTTCCTCACTGGGGATTTTTAAGAGCAGGTTGGACAAACACCTCTCAGGGATGGTCTAGATAATACTTAGTCCTGCCTTGATTACAGGGGACTGGACTAGATGACCTCTCGAGATCCCTTCCAATTCTTTGATTCTATGAAATTAGCATGAGGAAACTTGTCTCTCTGTTTATTCTTCTGCAAGCTAAAATCTTTGGACATGAAGGTTAGTTCACTGAGAGTTCATTTTAAAGTGATTGTTGTAATGATCTCCAGCTTCCATTAGCAAGGGAAGCCTGATGAGGAGACCGATATTTTAACAGAGTCTGACCTTCCTGTGATTATATATATGTGCATGTTTGTGTGTGTAACCATTATTATTAGCAAAACAGAATGTGTCTGTTCTCATAAGGAACATTAGCAAAGAAAAATCAAGTGAAAATTCCACTGCTGGGGGAAACTTAGAATCCTTGTATCTGTGGTTTGTAAATGTTACAAGCCTTCTGTATTTATTTTTAGAGGCAATTACCAGTACTACTTCTTCGAGTGCTTGCTCATATCTATTCCAGTTAGGTGTGCGCGTGCGTGCACGGACGTCGGAAAATTTTACCCTAGCAGCTACCCGTCGGGCCGGCTGGGGAGCCCCCTGGAGTGGCGCCGAAATGGCGCTCTATATAGTACCCTGCCGGCCCGACCCCCCTCCAGTTCCTTCTTACCGCCTGTGACGGTTGTTGGAACAGTGGTCTCTTGTTCGCAAGTGCTCCACTACTCCCTAGCTATCCGTGTTTTCATTGTATTTAGTGTAAATAGTTTTCATTGTATAGTAATTAGTGTAGTTATAGTTGTAGTACTTAGTAGTAGTAGTTTTTTTCTATGGTTAGCGGGCTCCTCCCGCTAGGGCATGCCTTCTCAGCGGTTCAAGTCGTGTGGATCCTGTAACAGGCCCATGCCCACCGGGGACCCCCACGACTCCTGTCTTCGGTGTCTGGGTGAGTCCCACACAGCGGACAAATGCAAGCTGTGTAAATCCTTCAAGCCCCGCACCAGGAAGGACAGAGAGATCCGCCTCAAACAGTTGCTCATGGAGGCGGCACTCTGCCCCTCTCAAGGTGCGGGCTCCAGCGTCTCGGTGCGCAGCGCGCCCCCATCGGCGCCAGCTGCGGTACCGCGGAAGGACTCCCGCCCGCCTCGGGGCTGGGCACCGTCGGGAACCCGGGGCCGTCCTCGGCACTGCTCCTTTTCTCCTTCAGGACGTAAGGCACTTACCAAGCCTCCGGACACCGTTGCGGCACCACCCTGCCCCGCTGTGCCGGAACATAGGAGCGTCAGCCCGTGCCCGCAGACACCGCCGTGTCCTGATGTCGTGATCGCGCCCTCGACGCCGGACACCTTCGAGGCTGCGAGGGTGTTGATCGAGATGACGGTGTCTCCCGTGCCGGCACCAATCCAGGCACGGCCCCCGGTCATCTCCAGAGGCAAGCCGACACTCCTCAGACCGTCAGCTCAGCTGCAGCCTCCTACACGCCGCTCTGAGTCCCGGCGCCGTTCGGAGTCCCGGCACCGTATGGTGTATCGGTCTGACTCATGGCACGGGTCTCGCAGCCCGGAACCTCGGAGTCGCTCACGCTCGAGGTCTTCCTCGTCTGCCAGATCATGGTCCCGCTCGGTGTCCAGGATGAGCGCGACACCTTCCCGACACCGCTGTCCACCTCGGGCCTGATCCTCGGCGGAGACACCACCGCACCGTAGGGATTCACTGCGTCGAGAAACATCTCCTCGACGCTGAGCTTCACCGCAACGTGAGCTCCCATCCTGGCGTCGAGACTTGCCGAGCCAGTCAGAATCCCCGTGGCGCCGGGACTCCCCGCGGCGCCAGGACTCCCCGCGGCGCCAGGACTCCCCGCGTCGCAGGCCCGAACGACGCCGATCCGTCTCTCCACGGCACCGGGACTCCTCGCGTCGCCACGTGTCGCCACGACACCGCGAGTTTTCACCGAGGTACCGGGATCTGCCGCGCCGAGACATGACACCACGCCGCCCAGCGTCCCCACGGCACCGGGACTCTCCGCGCCGAGACGCGTCCCCACGGCACCGGGACTCTCCGCGCCGAGACGCGTCCCCACGGCACCGGGACACTCCGCGCCATGACGCCTCCCCACGACGCCGAACTCCACCACAGCGCCGCGAATCTCCATGGTACCGCGACGAGAGGGTGCAGTACCGCTCATGGTCCCGATCAAGGTCGCGTGATTCGCATTCCTCACGCTTTAGACCTTCGAGGGACCACCCAACATCATGCACCGCCCCACCTTGGCCGTCTCATGATCGATCATTGGCCAGTTCGGCCAGGCCATCGAAGACGCCCGAGGCGACTCCAGTGGCTCCGGTGCGAGACCTGCCGGCTGCCTGGCAACCCCAGTGGCCGTTCTGGACACCCTGGGCATACCACGAGGCCCAAGGTGCACCTCTGCCTCCCTATCCGGTGGTGCGGACCCACCCCCCAGTGGTGACCATCACCCGTCCACCTGTGGAGGAGGCTGCATCCGGCGACCCAACCCCGGTGGAAAGGGAGGCACCTTTCCCTCCCCAGCAGGATCCTCCCACCCTTGAGCGGGATGACCTACCTGACCCCCCCTCCCTCTCACAACCTCCTCCTCCTCACCCGATGAAGCCGTGGCGGGAACATCATCATCCACGCCTCCGCCTATGGATTTTAAGGTCCTGCAAGAGCTACTCCGGAGGGTGGCTCTTAGCATGAACCTGTCCATAGAGGAGGAGGAGGTGGTGGAGGAGAAGGACGACCCTATGGTGGACGAAATTCTGAAGCCAGAGGGTCCCTCCAGAGTTGCCTTGCTGATGAATAAAACCATCCGCGGCAATGCTACGGCACTCTGGCAAACCCCTTCCTCTATGCCCCCAACAGCTAGAGGGGTAGAGAGAAAATACTTTGTTCCAAACAAGGGATTTGAATATCTCTTCACCCACCCTGCGCCTTGTTCCCTCGTGGTGGATGCTGTTAACATGAAGGAGAGGCACGGGCAACAGGGTCCAGCTCTTAAGTCCAAAGACTCCAAGCGCCTGGACCTCTTTGGTAGGAAGGTATATTCCACTGCGGGACTTTCCCTAAGGATCGCCAACCAACTAGCGATCCTTAGTAGGTATGCCCACAACGCCTGGTCAGCAGTAATGAAGTTTGAGGACCAACTTACACCGGAGTCCAAAACAGAACTCAAGGCCATGGCTGACGAGGGCAAGTTGGTGGCCCGTACCTCCCTACAGGGCGCCCTGGACTCGGCTGATGCGGCAGCCCGTACGCTGGCAACGGGCATTTCCATGCGGAGGAGCGCATGGCTTCAATCATCAGGTCTGCCAGCGGAGGTCCAGAACACTATCCAGGACCTCCCCTTTGATGGCAAGGGACTGTTTGCCGATCTGACTGACTCCCGGTTGCATAACCTCAAGGACACAAGAAACACCATTAAGTCCTTGGGGATGCACACCGTGGCTACGCTCCGGAAGCCATTCAAACCCCAACCATTCCAACAGCGCTCCTTCCCCTCTCGACCACGACAGGACTTCTCCCGAAGGAGAACCAGTTTTACTCGCCGCAAGCCTACCCGTCCTCCCCAGGGACAAAACAGAGGCCAACAGAAACCATTGCAGGACGCTAAGCGTCCATTTTGATGGGACCTTCGAGGACGATGTACCAGTAACGCACAGTCCAGCCTCTCTCTACCCTTTTTGGATCGTCTGTCCCGATTCTACCATGCCTGGTCCCGTATTACATCAGACCGGTGGGTCCTACGGATGGTAGAGGCGGGATATTCTATCCACTTCCACTCTATCCCACCCTCCCACCCACCCCCATCCCTCTTCAGGGACCCTTCTCACGAGCAACTCCTCTATTGAGAGGTACAAGCGCTCCTCGAACTAGGGGCTGTGGAGGAGGTGCCTCACGAATTCAGGGGAAAGGGTTTCTACTCCCGCTACTTCCTTGTCCCCAAGGCCAAGGGGGGTCTACGACCCATTCTGGACCTGAGGAACCTCAACAAATACATCATCAACCTGAAGTTCCGTATGGTCTCCCTGGCCACCATCATCCCCTCTCTGGACCCCGGGGACTGGTATGCCGCCCTCGATATAAAAGATGCATATTTCCATATCTCCATCACACCGGCTCACAGACGCTTCCTCCGGTTCATCGTCTGCAAGACACACTACCAGTTCACAGCGCTTACTTTCGGTCTGTGTACAGCTCCCCGTGTCTTCACGAAATGCATGGCAGTAGTAGCCGCGTTTCTCCGCCGCCACCACGTTCACGTGTTCCCGTACCTCGACGACTGGCTAGTGCGAGGCCGGTCCCGTCAACAGGTGCAAGCACACGTGCAGATGGTCTTGGACACCTTCTCTTACCTTGGTATCATCGTAAACACCAGCGAGTCAGTGCTGGAACCGACTCAGTCCATCCAGTTCATCGGAGCAGTCCTCGATGCAACCAGAGCTTGGGCGTTCCTCCCAGAGGCTCGTCGCCTCGTCATCGTGGACTTGATCACTTCACTCCGCCGGTTTCCCACCACGACCGCAAGGCAATGTCTCCAGTTGCTGGGCCACATGGCGTCCTGCACGTACGTGGTCCAGCATGCCCGCTTACGACTTCGCCCACTGCAGGCGTGGGTGGCTTCGGTCTACCGACCCAACCAAGACAACTTAGACATGGTCGTCACTGTTCCAGCTCACACGTTGGACTCCCTGTTGTGGTGGCTGGACCCACTGACGTTACGCGAAGGAGTCCCTTTTCAACCTCTCCTCCCCTCGCTAACTCTAGTGACAGATGCATCAGCGCTGGGCTGGGGCGCACATCTCGGGCAGTTAACAACACAGGGCATGTGGCAACAGCACGAGCTCGATCTCCACATCAACATCAAAGAGCTCAGGGCAATTCATCTGGCGTGCCAAGTTTTCCTGCCTCACCTACAGGACCGCTGCGTGGAGGTTCTTATGGACAATACAACAGCCATGTTCTACCTGAACAAGCAGGGCGGGGCTCGGTCATCACTGCTGTGCCGCGAAGCCCTTCTCCTGTGGGACCTCTGCTTGGCCCACTCCGTCTCTCTCCAGGCATCTTACCTGCCTGGAGTCCAGAATGTCCTGGCAGACCAGCTGAGCAGACGCTTCCTGGTCCACGAATGGTCCATACGCCCGGACGTGATCCATTTAATCTTCCGCACCTGGGGCTTTCCCCAGCTCGACCTGTTCGCCTCTCGAACCAACCGGAAGTGCCCGAGCTTCTGCTCCTTCAGAGGACACGGCTCGGGCTCCCTTGCGGACGCCTTAACGATCTCGTGGTCACGTCACCTGCTCTACGCGTTCCCGCCTTTCCCGCTGATCCACAAAGTCATTCTCAAGATTCGCAGGGACAAGGCGGACGTCATCCTGGTAGCCCCTGCCTGGGCGCGGCAGTGCTGGTACCCGACCCTGATGGACCTGTCAATACAGCCCCCCCATTCCTCTCCCAATCAGCCACGATCTCATCTCCCAAGATCACGGTCGTCTTCTCCATCCAGATATCCAATCCCTGCATTTGACAGCGTGGAGAATTCATGGCTGAACTGGTCAGAGATGGCTTGCTTGGATCCAGTTAGACGAGTGCTCCTTGAGAGCCGCAAGCCCTCTACAAGACTCACATACGAGGCAAAGTGGAAGAGGTTCTCTGTCTGGTGCACCCAACAGCGGTTATCTCCACACCTTGCCCCCGTGCCGTCTATTCTGGATTACATGTTACATCTCAAGGACAGCCATCTTGCACTTGGATCCCTGAAGGTCCATCTTGCTGCCATCTCGGCTTTCCACCCAGGAACAGAGGGCCGCTCAATATTCACACACCCTATGGTGCGTCGTTTCCTCAAGGGCTTGGAAAAGGTTCACCCTTCGATGAAGTCACCTGTTCCAGCATGGGACCTCAATCGCGTCCTTTCTCGACTTACAGGTCCTCCATTTGAGCCAATGGCCTCCTGCTCCCTCCTCTATCCATCGTGGAAGGTCGCTTTTCTCGTGGCTATCGCGTCAGCCAGAAGGGTATCCGATTTGAAGGCTCTCCTGTGTGACCCTCCGTATACCATCTTTCATAAGGACAAAGTTCAGCTTTGACCTCATCCGTCCTTCCTTCCAAAGGTGGTCTCGCCCTTCCACATGTCACAGGACATTTTCCTACCTGTCTTCTTTCCCAAGCCGCATGCCAACTCTAAAGAGCAACGGCTGCATTCGTTAGATGTCAGGAGAGCGCTCGCCTTCTACATAGAACGCACAAGGCCGTTCCGTAAGACATCCCAGCTGTTCGTCGCTCTCGCGGAACGTATGAAAGGCGCTCCGGTTTCTTCGCAGCGCATATCATCATGGATTACAGCCTGCATCCCTGCCTGCTACGACCTGGCGAAGGTGCCTACGTCACTTGTCACGGCCCACTCTACCAGGGCGCAGGCTTCCTCGGCAGCTTTCCTGGCTAATGTCCCTCTCCAGGAGATCTGCAGGGCCGCAACCTGGGCGTCGGTGCACACCTTTACATCGCACTACGCCATCACTCATCATTCCCGTGATGATGCTGCCTTCGGTAAGGCTATCCTTCAAGTTGCTTTACCGTAACTCCGAACCCGCCTCCAAGGTAAGGCTTGGGATTCACCTAACTGGAATAGATATGAGCAACCACTCGAAGAAGAAGAAAAGGTTACTCACCTTTGTAACCGGTGTTCTTCGAGATGTGTTGCTCATATCTATTCCATTCCCCCTCACCTTCCCCACGGTCGGAGTAGCCGGCAAGAAGGAACTGGAGGGGGGTCGGGCCGGCAGGGTACTATATAGAGCGCCATTTCGGCGCCACTCCAGGGGGCTCCCCAGCCGGCCCGACGGGTAGCTGCTAGGGTAAAAGTTTCCGACGTCCGTGCGTGCACGCGCGCACACCTAACTGGAATAGATATGAGCAACACATCTCAAAGAACACCGGTTACAAAGGTGAGTAACCTTTTCTTCTGTCTCCCTGGCTACCGTCACTCTTTACACCAGTAGTGGCCAACATGCGGCCCATGGGCTGTATGTGGCTCATCAGGGTAATCTGATTGCAGGCTGCGAGACATTTTGCTGAGGTTGACCGACCACAGGCACGGCCCCCCCTGCAGCTCCCAGTGGCCGCGGTTCGCTGTTCCCGGCCAATGGGAGCTGCAGGAAGTGGCAGGCTGCAGGGATGTGCTGGCCACTGCTTCCCACAGCTCCCATTGGCCAGGAACAGTGAACTGCGGCCACTGAGAGCTGTGGGGGGCCGTGCCTGTGGACAGTCAATGTCAGCAAAATGTCCCGCGGCCCGCAATCAGATTTCCCTGATGGGCCGCAGGTTGCCCGCCACTGCTTTACACCCTGCCAGAACACAAAGGGAGGACACAGAATCATATAAGGACAGCAGTGTCGAACAGCTGATCTCCCGCTAGAGCCTCTCATGCAGCTCTGTGCTTCTAATCCCAGTGTGGTAGTTCTCCCCTAGTATTTATATAGCTGTTTTTTGCATCCATGCTGTGAAGCACCCTGGGAGAAATCCTAGCAGTAGTAAAGGTCTGATAACAATCTCTTCACAGTAGCAGCATTGCATCTGTTTCCTCGTGTTTGGGAGGCTAAATTTTATTTTAATTTACAAAGCTGGATCTGAAATTTTTCAGTCATATCACCTTGGATTATGTTCTTGTCAGATTTCACAAGCTGAGCAAGGTCAGGCCTGGTCTTTATTGAGATAGGAGAGCTCCAAGGAAACCAAGGATGCTACAAGAAGTGGTGATGGGCAAATGCCTTTTCTCTCTCCAGTATCCCAGAACAGAACCAGTGCCCTCCCATGGTGCTAGGTTACACTTTATTATGTGAAGTGCTCTTTCAGATGAAACACAAAATAGAGCTCTTGACCATTTAATTTTTCATCCTTTGGCTCTTAAGGACCCAATCCTGCTATTATTAAAGTCTGTGGCAAAATACTCATTGACTTCTTTGGGATGGAGATTTGGCTCTTTGGGTGTTAATTCAAAATTCCAGATTATTTATATATAATTAATTATAATTATATCAGCCTGATGAGGAGACTTCCCTCTGTAGTTTATGGGATTCATTTTCTCTTCCTGACCTAAGTGTGTCCTGTTATGTGACATTAGAGGTGGAACACATCACTGGTGACAGGAGTGATTCCTGTGTAAATATTGTTTTGGAATCCCTTGGCATGAAAGATGATGTACAGGGAGTCCTCAGACTTATGATGCCCGACTTATGTCGGACGCCACTTACGACGCTTTTCAATCGACAAAAGCCAGTAGGGAGAACAGCACATATCACATTCTGAGCCTCAGCCAATCATGGATTTCACTGTTTAAGCTTTCTGATTGGCTCCCGGCCCTGGGTGGAGCCAATCAAAAACAAGTGTCAAGGCTACCCAGCAACAAGCTGCTGTGGCTGTGGAAGCCAATCAGACAAGCAACTGCAAGGAACTCCCTTCCAGCTCCATTCATTATAACGCAACCACAAAGTTATTTACAAGCAACTCTGTAAAAAGCAAGCCCAATTCTGCATTGTATGTTACCGGCATTCTGAGCAGCTGCCTGCCTTGCTGTTTGCCCCCCAGGCTGCCTGCCTACCCTGTCTCCCAACATTGAACTCCGTGCATCTGTGACTAAGGGCCTTTACAACATGTACAGTTGCTACAGAGAAATTTACAAGGAGAAGAGGAGAACATCTCTCCAAACTTCCTTGGACACTTTCTTTAAGACTCTAGAGAAGACTTCAGAGAAACCTGCAGCCTAGACTTCAGAGAAGCCCTCAGCCAAGAGCCCTTCAAAAAGTTCTGGAATGTCAAAGCATATGTGATTTTATTTGTTTATTTGAATGCTGTTTACCAAATAAATACATTGATGTTGCTACATTAGTCATCTGTAGTTCATTTAGTACAAAAATCTGGGTTATTGTGGTGAAAATAGTGCATCAAAGTTTGGTTCAGGATCCAATCCCCCCCTTTAAACCATTGATTCCTATGTGAAAAGCGGTTTTGACTTGCGTTTTGACTTACAGCGTAATTCTGAGGAACTAACTGTGTCATAAGCCCGAGGACTCCCTGAACATACATCTAGGATAAGTTCTCTTCATTCTCATCTGTGACTAAAGTGCTGTTGAGAGCCGTGGGAAGTCAGTCATTTTGTTGTTTTTCTCTCATGTCCTTAAAGACAGCAAGGCTCTGGGTGGGGCTTCAGCTGGAATTTTTTTGCCTGATTCTTGGTAAACCGACACTGAATCCCAAGTGAAAAAACAGAAAACAGATGGTATGGACAAATAGAGGGAAGGGGGAAGCATGAGGGAAAGGAGTGATGGAGGGAGGGGGAAAAAGCAAGGGAGCATGAGACAGAAATGAGAGGGAGCTGGGGCAAAAATGTAGAGGTAAATCTAGTGTGTTCCAGAGAAATAATACGCTCTCAGATTAAAAAAAAAAAAAGCCAGTAACTTTGTTTGTGGATTTCAAACAACAAACAAAAAACCCACCGCACAATCCTGACATTATTACTAATGTCTTTAGAAATTCTTGCATTCTGAGCAGTCACTAACCATGACTTATACAAGTGACCTGGTGTTACACGAGGTAGCTTAGTCACTAAAATACTGATCTACTGCTATTGACCAATCAAGAAATCAGGATTCCCTGATGTCATATGTTATATATTTCTTTTGGTTTTAATTTTCAGAAATCATATTTACAAAACAGCAAAATGAGGTTCTTATTTTAGAAATATGATGGGTTTTCTATGTAATCACTAAATTGGGAGTGCTTGAATGCAGCTCTGGAGAAATCATTAATGACTGTCGGTGTGTAGTATCCTTTCTATCATAAGGACATCTCAGACAATTAAATAAATTAAAGGTGCAAAATCTGCAACTACAATACCTGTTATGAATTGCTATACAGTTAGCAACCAGGCAACAAACATGGTAATTACCATTCTCTCGTGGTTTCTCTTGAATCCGAACATGAATTTTTTCTTTAAAGCTCTCACATTTCCAAACACGTGGCTTGATCCATTCCTGGGTTTCTTCAAGCAAGATGCCCACAAAAATGGGGTTACTCTTTTGCAAAACAACTAGTACTACCACTCTGTTTAGGCACCTGAAGCTGTCCAATAAACCTGCCAAAATGGGCAATGTGGGGAGTGGCGAGATACCCCATGGATGCTCTTACACTTTACTGGGAAGTGTCCCATCAGCTGAAATCCTGACCACATCCTGTTGCCAAATACACCCTTCTGGTCCTCTTAAAGTGAATCACGTGGAGGATAGCTGAGACTGACCCTGAGAGGCCACCGTCACCTTATGACGAATAGTGATGATTTCAGTGCTGTTTCAGTGCTGGAGGTATTGTCCTTTGGATAGAGTTTTGAATCATAGTACCGTTTGTCAGTGTTTGGTGACTACCAGGGTGAAAGTGAAGATCCCATGTATGAGTATTACTTGTGAGTAATACATTCATCCCAAACTCATACCAGGAGTTTTTATGCCACATTATTGAATTAATCTAATATATGCATGTGCACTGTCTCTCTCCTCTTGCGCTCTCTCTTTCGCTCTCTCTCCCCCACACTGCTTTCAGAGTTAATCTCTATAGAATCCCAGTTCATCCCCCCCCTGAATTTATATCTTTTAGGGTTAAACCCATTTTCCTTGAACTTTTTATCGACAGTCAACACTGTGGAATTAAAAAAAATCACCGTTTCTCCATGTCCGCCCAGGAAGCTTTGCAGCTTCTTCCCATCTGACAAATATTATGTATGTGGAATGTGCCTTCTCCCATCTTCATCACATTCAGATGCTGACTAAAGTGGCAGAAAGGAGCACATGTTGAAAAGTCAGCTGATGATGCATTTCAACTTTTGTCATTTCTGTTTTCTTCTATGAATTAAACCCAAATTATTTTATTTTTGAAAATATAGGTTTTTACCTTTTTCCATCTTCCTCCCCTCCAATAATTACTGCAGTTTAATCTGCATAATTTCACTTCATTTTTTTTTTTACAATTAAAATAAGTACAACCACCTGAAAATGCTGTGATCCAGATCCTCATGACTTTGAAATCAATGGTGCTAGGGCAATTTACACAAACTGCGGGTCTGATCTTGTGTGTGTTTGCATGTGGGTACATATGTGTTTATGTATCATAACATGTCTATATCCATATAGAATATACTATATGTATTTGTGCCAGGTGCATCATCTTGGGCAATGTTTTAAACTGAATGATGATGACAGATTTATAGCACTTCTTTCACGTTTACTAGAGCAAACTTTATTTTACTAAAAGTTGGAGGCCCTAGTGTTCTATAAAATGTATCCGCCAGCTGTATCTTCAAGTTTAGAACTATATGAATGTGATTTAACAATAGTTTATGAAATACATAACTTTCAGAATCATCTGTCACTAAGTAATATAGTGTTAAGGGAACGGTCTTCCAATGGCATAATCCTCATATGCTTACCTGACTGAGATATGAATGCAGTTCCTCACATTGTGATTATCTATTATACTATGCGTCATTGAAGTTTTTGAGTTTGTATCTTTTTATTCTAACTACTTCACTTTTTTCCTTTTTAATGTAAGGTTGCCTTTGCCCCCTGGAGCCTTCTCGGGTCTCTGGAAAAATCAGGAAATGTTCAAGGAGTTATATTTCCAAAAATTTCCAGTAAGAATTGCAAAAGGAACTATATAAACTACCAGTAATGCTGTGGCATTGAATGACCTTAGTTAGTAGTTAGGATTCTGTCATTTCTTCTTTTGATGAGAGAGCTTTGATATGTATCTCTGTGTAAGATTAAAAACATTTAAAGTTAAACCTTTCATTGTGCAGAATATTAGAATGTAGTCACTCTCTTTTAAAGAAAATCTAAAAAATACAGTTTGTCTTCTGTGTGGGGTAACATATGCAGGAGGGGAGCATGACTAGGGAGGGGAATCAGTACATAGATGAATAAATTACGCTTCCCCCATCAGATCCACACATGGAAGAGATTGTACATAAGCTGATCTTCTCCCTACACAGAAGTGTGTGTGTGTCTGTGTTTCCTATGCATGACCAAGAAGGAAGATTTGGTCCAAGGGTGGAAATACCTAAGGGAACAGATTTATGTGTGGACAAGTTGTCATTGTGTGCTCTGGCAAGGTGTTGCTATCATCCTTCTGGATCACGATATTCCCAATAGAAACGGGAGTATCATGAGAATTTGAGTTCAGTTTTGCTGCCCCATCCTTTAGAGACAACCCTACTCTTCCTCTGGACTTGGGAGAGCCCCATTTTCCAGGGGTTCGGAGTGAGCAGTGAACAGGCTGGAAAAGGTGTGAGTGGACTTGCGGGGCAGATACTGCTCACCCCACCTCGGGGAGGGGAACCCAAGCTGTATTATGAAATAAGAACAGTGAATAAAGTGTTTCAGAATAAAATCCATATAATGAAAAAATAATAATTGGGAAAAGAAGGAACTGCAGAGTTTATAAAGATTTTTCAGCTTTAAAGTTGATGTGATCCTATTTTACACCGTGAAAGTAAATATGTTGATAAGTTTTAACGCATAAACTTTAGGTGGGAGGTGACTATATTAAACAGGCCAGTAACTTTTTTCATTTTGAGTAAGTCACTCATCCATTTTGCTGGTAGAACATTGCTGAGATGATGACCCTAGTATTAAAACCAATTTATTTCTTGTGGTTTTATTTTCAGGGATACTATGATACCATGGATGCTGGGTACATGGATGAAGATGGCTACTTATATGTCATGTCTCGAGTTGATGATGTGATCAATGTTGCAGGTCATAGAATTTCTGCAGGTGCAATTGAGGAGGTGAGCACAAACTTAACATTGAAAATGGGTACAAACAGCTGTTTGGTGGTGCTTAGGACTTTCCAGGAGGGAGAGGGGAGGAGTGGGGACGTGGCATGCTCAGGGGAGGAGGCGGAGAAGAGGCGGGGCCGGGGATTTAGGGAAGGGGTTGGAATAGGGACAGGGAGGGGGGTGGAGTTGGGGGCGGGGACTTTGGGCAGTAGCGTAGCCGGGGGGCCGCTCCCCCACTGAGCAGAAGCGGCGCCTTTTTTTGTTTCCGGTGCCTTTTTTTGCTCCGATGCTGCAGCCAGAGCAGAGCTTTTTTTTGTGTGCTCCCGGCGCCTTTTTTTGCTCCCCACGCCTTTTGCTCCTAAGCTGCAGCAGAGCGGAGCATTTGTTTTTGCTCCCGGTACCTTTTTTTGCTCCTGATGCTTTTTGCTCCTGGTGCCTTTTTTTAGCTCCGCTCCCCCTGTGCTCTAAACCTGGCTACGCCACTGACTCTGGGGAAGGGGTTGGAATGGGGGCGGAGTTGGGGCAGGGAGTTTGGGGAAGGGGTTGGAATGGGGGTGGGGGAGGGGTGGGAGCAGAAGGGGGGGCTTTAACCAAAGTAATTATAAAAGTAAATGCATATTTTGTCATTTTAGTGAGGTGCATTACTGAGTGTTTATATTTTATTAAAACTCCTCTTTGCATTACAATTTTTCAAAAGTTAATACATTGACTTTTAATAGCATACTATATTACTCTTCATTTTTTTTCATTTTTGACTATACTTTTGTATCATTGTATGAAAAGGTTTCAGTGATGCGGCCCTCAGGCCAATGTACTAGTCCTCATGTGGCCCTCGTGGTGATTTGAGTTTGAGATCCCTGATGTTGACGTGACTCAGGCTCTGAAGCCGAAGAGGGGGGTGGGCTTCAGAGCCCAAGGTCCACCCTGAGCCAAAACATCTACACAACTATTTTTAGCGACAGAGCACGAGCCCAAGTCTGTCGAGCCAGGCTCTAAGACTCACTGCTGCAGACTGCTGCTCGCTGTGTAGATGTGTCTACAGAGACTGAAAACCTCAACAAAAATATGTTTTATTTTTTCTCAGTTATGTACTTGTTGATTTTGATTTCTTTGGGGGTGGGGTGTTTAACACCACACATTTCTAAGATTAAAACTTTTGGAACGTTTTTTAAAAGTAGTTTTAGAGTAGATTTTAAAAAGTGCTCAGTGTGGGCTTAAACTTCGCTCCCATTGAAATCATTAGGAGTTTTATCATTGGCTTCAGTCAGAGCAGACTTAAGCCAACACTAAACACTCTTGAAATTCCACCCTCACATCCTAGATCACTAATGTAATATACAGGTAACTCAAAAAGTTAAAACTATGCATTTTAAAATAGCATTTGAGACTCATTTCCTGATTCACTGACCTGTCCAGAACTACTGTAATTGCTGGAAAATCTTGGATTTCCCGGAAGATCTTGCAAGTACAGGAAGCCATGCAGGGAGTACAAAAAATCCTGCTTATTTGGTATTAGGCATGTTGTTGTACTTTTCTCTAGACTCTGAACTTAGCAGTTGAGTCAAAGGAGAACTAATTTTGAAGTATTTTGTTTTACAAAATATCTGTTTGCAATCTGTGAATTGACCTGCATATTTTATTTAACATTTTGGATTTTAAAGAGTAGAAAACTTGGAAAAAAGCCGGAGGACAGATTTTTGGACTCTATGGCTGCACAAGCCATTTGGGTTGCACAAAAGCAGTGCCAAAACCCAGTGGATCCACCTTCCTGAGTATTTGCATTATATAAGGGGAATCTCTGTGTGGAGTAGAGTGGTATTAACAGCTCTGCACCATGCCATCTCATCCTCCAGGGACATTACTAGGGGATCCCTGCTCCCTGGTGCTCCCAAGATACTGGAATGTCCTTTTAGGCCTATGAATAAGCTGTCTTAAATTAGAGCTACTCTAACGTAAGAGTGCTAGACTAGTGTACATTGGCTCAGAATTTAAATGTCACGTAAAGCCAACTTCTCCTCCCACCCCACAATCCTGTAATGAGCACACCACCTGGGAAGGGATTATTCCCTCCAGTGTGGCCCTTTAGTTAAAGGGCTGTCACAACACCAGATCTAGTTGGGGAGAATCTAATCACACACTCCACCGATATGGATTTAGCACAAGGTAATTTATGCTGCCATATGAGACCCATACCTCAAGCCCCTGGCATAGGGGGCATGTCTAAACCAAGAGGCAGTGGGGGGAGGTGCAACAGCATAGCACTTAAGGGATTGTGCTAATTTAGGCTGCCCCTAAACATTAAGTTATTTAAGGGACCACACTCGCCCCTAGAGCAACCCAGGATTAGCAGGGCACAAAGATGGCTTGAAGACACACAGCACAGAATCTTGCCACTGGTCTTTTACGTCTGTATCGTTAAACAAATTATTCAGGCGTTGTTCCTTATCTTTCTGACTGGATCTGAAGCTGATAAAATGGCTGGTGTTGTGAATTATCCGATGTTTAGTATTGTACTACTTTATCTCTGTGTACCATGTGAGCTTTCTTCTTTTCTTTAATTTCAGTCACATGTTTCTCTGTCTTCTCCCCTACTGTTTTGTAATTTTGTTCCCCTGAAAACAATACACACTTAATCACAAGAAAATGCCTAGTTTTTCAATTCACCTTTTAAACCAAGCTAGAAAAAGCTAGACTGTAGTTAGTTTACAGAGCAAACTGCTATTTAAATGAGAAAACATTACAACAACACAATTAACTCTTCAGCAAGATCAGTAAATACAGAATTAGAAGCTCAGTGAATCTTCCTTTAATTAAATGTCAGTCACCTTGTCGAGTATGCATATTTATCTCCATTTCCATTATAGATACATGTAGTTTAGCAAGTTTTTCCCTCAGATTTTGACTATAAATCTCAACTTCATCATGTTCCCATAAGAGTTGTTTATTTCACCAAAGTTTTCTATAAGTATCATCAGGGCCCTGTGAAGCTACAGAAGTTACTGTTTATCCTGTCGCTCAATGAGTAGTTATGTATTTGTGTTAATTTCAGCTTCCATCTTGTGCTCAGTGTGTGTGTGTTTCTTTCAGCTGGAATTGCTTGCCTTTTCTCTGAAGCAAGGGATTAACACTAAAGGGATTTAGCATTTTAGTCCCCTCCTAACTGTCTGGCTGCTGTTGCTGCTGTAGAAAAAAGGAATGCATCCTGTTTCAGTAGCTACCATTCTAGAAACACTGCCTCTTTTTTATTTTTTTCTTGTTTCTTATTTTGACAGATTTTCAATGACTTGTGGCTGTTTCTATTTTCTATATTTCTATTTTGCATGCTTTTTAAACTTACTTTCTACTAATGTTTAAAGCTCTTATCTGGTTCTTATGAAGATGGAACCCTTCACTCTTATTCAGAATTGTCTATAAACTTTTTGAACTCCATGGAGGGTACCTGGTCCAAGGTCAGGTGTGGGGCCTGAAAGACTTCACTGGGAGCAGTGGCTTTAGAAGGGCTTAGTCCATAGGCAAAACATGGGAGGATTTAAGGAAGGATAACTATATTTACTTTGAACCTAACAGCAGGATATGGGAACATAATGTCAAGTTCAGGGTTACAACTGTTTTTTGTATGGTTTCCCTATGTTGTATCGGTGTGTTATGTTTCCCTGAGGTGCACTGAATTTTTCATGATTTTTTCTCTGCGTTGACTTTTTTTATATCCCACTCCCAAGGATTTAATTGAGTAAGATTTTACCTTTTCCTTTTGTGTGTGTTCACTTTTGTAGTGGCTGTCTCCAGTTATGTGTTTTATTCTATTCTTTACCCACTTGCTTGTATTTTCCTTGATATATACAAAAAGCAGCTATGTCAACTAACACTCCTGACTGAGCAGGCAAAGGAATCTCCAGGGGGTGCCATTAAATGATAGACAAAGACTTCCTTTAATGGAAATTTGACATTTTGCAACCCAACAGTCAGGGCAGAATAACCCTTCCTTGTAATGAGGGAATTCTTGAACCGGCAAAAGGAATTCTAGACTACTCCAGCATCTCAGCAACCTGAAAGAGAACTGAACAAAAGTATCAAGGGTTAGAGTATTTTTATTCGCATCTGCCGCCATCATCTCTGCTTCCTTCCCCGGACCTGAAGAAGAGCTGTGTGTTGTTCGAAAGCTTGTATCTTTCACCAACAAAAGTTGGTCCGATAAAAGATATTGTGTCACCTACCTTGGCACCATCATCTCTAGTAGTCACTGCAGCTAATGAAGACCACCCCATTAGAAAAAGAGGCAAAGAAATTGGATCTTTTGAGTTGTAAGGATTATTTAGTGGTATCTCTTCAGGTCAGGATTGCAAACTACTTAGCTATGCTAGCCAAATACAGTTATATACAATGGGACAAAATTGCAGATTTAAAAAAAAAAGTTACCTCCAGATTTGAAGGATGCAGTTACATTGATTTATTGCAGAAACCACTCTGCAAGCAGTTTTAGACTCTGCAGACACAGGAGCTAGATCAGTCATCACTGGAATTTCCATGAGAAGGGACTCATCTTTATCTGCATCAGGACTGCCTAGCGAAGTTAAAAAGGCAGTGCAAGAATTACCCCTGAGGGAAAGGATCTATTCAACCTGAAACATTACATTCTGTGAAGGATTCTAGGGCCACACTCGGATCATTGGGGCTTCACACCTCACGTTTTAAGAGAAAGCAATGTAAGTGATGGTTCTCTTCAAGGCAGAGATCTCAACCATGTATTTTGTTTCATCCTGATTTTATTATCAGAAGCAGCAAGATCAGTTTAAAAAGAGACAGAGATTCCAAAAGAGAAGACTGTCCTTTTCATTCTCTACTCAACCATCTCATTCTCAGAAGCAACAGTTTTGATACTTCAGTGGAGGTTACTGCACTAGACTATGTGGATTGGTACCCTTTTGGTACCTGCCTTTCTCTTTTCAAGAGTGCTTGAACTTCAATAACATTGCACTTTTGGGTCATACAGACAGGATACACCCTCCAATTCCGTACCATATTCCCCCTCATGCACCTTCCCCATAATTTTTCGGGGACCAGTCTCATGCATCAAGAAAAACTGTAACTACTGGAGTTAGTGGAAATGTTGCTGGTTCCCTTAGCCTTTGGGGAAAAGGGATTTTATTCCCCTTACTTTCTTATACCAAAAAAGGTATACTAGGCCAGGTGCTCCATAGTAAACCTCAGACTCCTCAACACTGTCATCACCAATACAAATTTCTGCATGGTGACTCTGGCATCCATCATACCTTCTTTATATCCCATGGATTGGTTCAGTACACTTGATTTGCAAGATGCATGTTTTCATGTTGCAATACAGCCCTTGCACAAGAAGTGTTTTCGTTTCCAAGTACTAGGTGATCATCATCAATTCCAGGTCCTTCCGCTCAGACTCTCAACTGCACTCGAAGTGTTTACAAAATATCTATTGTTAGTATCCACCCATCTTCATCATTGAGGGATTTATGTTTACCCGTCTCTTGACAATTAGTTAATCAGGGAGGATCAACTCAATAGGTTTCAGACTCAGTAAGATCGAATCTACATCTGTTCTTAAACTTGGTTCTAAAATTCAATCTCAGGCTCAATCTCAGTCCATACAATTCCTAGGTGTACATACCTGCCTTAGGAGAAGTTCCAGAATTTATCTCTCATATTTATTTTCAAGCCTGAGATTGGTCTCAAATACTCATATCACACCCTTTGCCAGACTGAGGGTGAGACCTCTTCAGTCCTGGATCAGGTCAGTTTACCATCCAAACATCCACAGAATGATCATCCCTTCATTGGTGGCTAGAACCAAGCAATGTCTGTTGGGGGTGTCTTTCACTCCAATATTTCCCATTCAGATGTTAGTCACCAATGCATCCACAAAGGATTGGGGCACTCAACTGGCTCGATTCCAGCTCTATGGACTCCTCTGGATTTTTCAGACCACATAAATGTTACAGAGCAGAGCAATTTGCTTAGCCTGCAAATAAATAATTTCTTCCCGGATAAAGAACCAAACAGTATGCATTTTGAAAGTTTAACAGATAAAGTTACAATAACAAAATATGACATGGTACCTTGTGCTTGTGAAAATGGCTTGAAGTTATTTAAAAACTGCACTCTGCTTTTCATATTATTGCAAATAACTTAATTCCATAAATAACAGGATATTTATCTTAATGCTGTGCCAGATAGGGCAAAATATGCATATATAATCACAGCTACCTTAAAAGTATAGAATGCTTCAGCATGTTGATATGTCCATGTGTGCTGCAAAAATAGTGTCAATTAAACATACAAACTAGGAAGCAAAGGAATGTTCAGTGGATTTGTGTGAGGAGGTTTCACATGCTTTATGACAGCTGCTCTGCAACCTGAGGTATGTATTATTGGATTTAGATTACTGTCAGTCATTAGCGCGGGAGTGAATCTTTGTTTTTGCAATAGGCTATTTCTTTAAGGAAGTGTTGGCTCATGCTAATGGTTTATCCTTTTGCCCTGTTCCTTTAACTCTTTGTAAAAAATGGTGGCTTGGGACAATGTTAATGCATGGTGAATTTTGGGTACATTTTGCATACTATTTTATCAGCCAATGAGGAGAGCATTAATGGATATTATCACTATTATAATTCCTACAGGAAGGGTTTGATTAAGAGTTGGACCACCAACACTAGTGGATCCAAAGAGTTTCTTAGGAGGGAAATCAAGGATGCCTATCCTATAGTTTTTATAATCATTTTGGACACCTGGATCCCTAGTTATATACAAAGAGCAAAACAGAATACCTCAGGGACTATAGTTAGGATATCTATTTTGGAAAGCTGAAGTGTTTCTTGCCCAGGCAAACTGAGGTCTCATTTTACCTGGGTTTTGACTACATTATGAGAGGAAAGGGAGAGGAGTCTCAGAGATATCTGAAAGATAGTAGATGAAGGTCTGTGCATTCATTCATTTTAGCTTCCTTCAGCTGCAATATTCATGTGCAGGTTCATACTCGTTAGCGAATTCTTACAGCACTCCATAGTGTTGCTCCATGCAGGCTTTTTGAGGCAGGATTTTTGTCTTCATATGTGTTTGCACAGCACCTAGTACACTCGCCGACAGTCTTTATCCACCTAAAAGTCCCTAAAGATGGCAGATTAATTTTTCTCTGATTGTGATCCACCAATGAGGACTCTTCTCCTCAATTTCAATCTCCGTTTTTCCTCTTTAAGAGGTCACCAATGAATAATGGGGAAATTATACAGGCCATCGTGATGTTTTTCTTTTGTACAGTTAGGAAAGTTCCCTTAGCAGGAGATGTGACTAGGAGGGAAGGAGATACATTTTTGTATATATTAATTTGATACTTCAACCTGACAGACAAATGTGAAGCAGTAATAACTTGTGGGTTTATTGTTGCTGGTTTGGATTGGCAGAAAGTAAAATTTCAGATACATTACTTATGTAACTTTAGCACCCTCGTGGCCAACATGGAGTCTGCTCTGCAGGCAGCTCTGGCCAAGAGATGCACGAAGGAACGCAGCAGGGAAAGTCCCTTTCATCCCAGAGTCACCTGTTCCAAACCCCCCAAGTAAAAAAACAGACACACACACACACACACACACAAAAGGTACAATGAATATAGAAAGGGAAATGTTTATTTACAGAGGAATGAAAGGAAAACAACAATAAGGAAATATAAGGGGAGCGGTCAAACAGGGTTGCATTCAACTCAAGGCCCCACAGGTCTATTGGTACCATAGTCTGAAAGGGCAGACACCGAGCAATGTGTCTGCACACAGAGTTCAGGAGTCCTGGGCAAAGTTCCAGTCCAGTGGTGAGTCTTGGGTGCTCCTGGTCGTATTTGGCACCAGTAAACTTCCCCCAACAAACCCTTCCGGTGCCCTCTTCAGCCTCTCTCTGCAAAGCCACACAGAGCGACAACCTCCCCACTTAACTAGCTAACAGCCTCCCTCATTATTCCCAATGCAGAGTCACAAGGCCCAGTACTCACAGCCCTATGCAGCTTTGGGCAGCAGTGATACTGGGTCCAGCTCCAGTCTGTCCTTGGGCGATTCCTCCCTGGCACAGTGCTCCCCCTGGCTCCTGTCCTGGGGCGTCAGCGATCAGCCGCTGTGGCCTTCTTAGGCTTCAGACAGGTTCTTGACTGCTTCACTCTGAAGGCCTGCTTGCTGCAGCCCTTCTGTCTGGAGCTCCAGCACCACACCCGCTGTTGCTCTCTTCCCTTCTCTCTGCTCCCCCTCCCACCAATAGCACTTCCTCCTTCTGGAACAACCAGGGTTCATAGATTTATAGAGTTTCATTATAGAGTTGTTTTCTTAACTCTCTAGTTATGGTTGAAGAGGCTCTTTAGTTCCAAGTCCCTGCTTTCCTTATGATTGGAAAGATTACCGGTAGATTACATATCTGAACTGTGATAGATCAGACATTCAAGAATGTATCAGCACTCACTTGCTCTTTCCTTCCCTCATAACTGTGTGAAACATCGATCATAATATTGTATTAACATAACATTTTCCAGCTAAGATCTTGTGGAATGTGTTAAAATGTGACATTGTCATTTTAACATTGCTGTAAAGAAGACATTTTATTACCTTTTCAATTGTATGTTGTGTTACCTAGGGATTGTTCTTATTTCCATCCAAACACTAGATTGTCTATGCTACCTGCATATTAATTATAGTAGAATATATACTCAGCTATTTGAAGTTTTGTTTTGTTTTGTTTTCTCCCTCAGTCTGTTCTTTCCCATGGAGCTGTGGCTGATTGTGCTGTTGTTGGCCAAGAGGATGCCTTAAAAGGTCTTGTGCCATTAGCGCTATGTGTATTAAGAAATGGTGAGAGCTCGTTACTGTTCATAGACTCATGTCTTGTGTCACTAAGATTTGTATAATGTTGTAAAGTAGTTACAGCATCTGAAATTCCTCACCAGGTATAAAGATAGAGGAGGAGAAAGTCTTGGAAGAAATTGTTAAGCATGTTCGAGAAAACATTGGCCCAGTAGCAGCTTTCCGAAAGGCAGTGTTTGTGAAACAGATACCAAAGACACGTTCTGGCAAAGTACCACGTTCTGCTCTTTCAGCTCTTGTCAATGGCAAACCATATCAGGTAAGCTATAGGTGCTCTTTATTCTAACAAGGGACTTTATCTTTCGATTCATAGAATCATAGAATCTCAGAATTGGAAGGGACCTCAGGAGGTCATCTAGTCCAACCCCCTGCTCAAAGCAGGACCAACCTCAACTAAATCATCCCAGCCAGGGCTTTGTCAAGCCTGACCTTAAAAACCTCTAAGGAAGGAGATTCCACCACCTCCCTAGGTAACCCATTCCAGTTCTTCACCACCCTACTAGTGAAAAAGTTTTTCCTAATACCCAACCTAAACCTCCCCCTCTGCAACTTGAGACCATTACTCCTTGTTCTGTCATCTTCTACCACTGAGAACAGTCTAGATCCATCCTCTTTGGAACCCCCTTTCAGGTAGTTGAAAGCAGCTATCAAATCCCCCCTCATTCTTCTCTTCTGCAGGCTAAACAATCCCAGTTCCCTCAGCCTCTCCTCATAAGTCATGTGCTCCAGCCCCCTAATCATTTTTGTTTACTGTAATTACTGATTCTTTAATATATTTTGCTATTGGTTCACAATATCTGATATTGTAATGTCACTTTATTTTTGCCTGGTATATTTTATCTTGGGAATCTTTATAAATGCTTTCTTCTTGATTACTTTAGAAAAATTAGCAGTAGAGGAATTATTGAGCCAATTTCTCCTTTTCTGTACGTGGTATTTGGCAATTCTCTATCATATGTTTATGTATGTTCTTCCCTCTCAGATAACTCCAACCATTGAGGATCCTGGTGTGTTTAAACATGTAGAAGAAGTACTGAAGACAAAAAAATAATGTGACTTTTATCCATCATACAGTGTCTTTTAACAGTAAACTTCCGAACGTCCGGAATACATGAAGAAATTTTGTATTTGGTAATACAGTTATATAATATATTTTAGAAGTCTGAAATAACCTGGCCCTAATTTTATTACTACAAAACTGTTGCTGCTTTCTCTGTCATGGACAGTGAAACATTTTGAGTTTTAGCAGTGTTTGTCATTTGTATTATACTGGAGGTTTAGACAGATAAGAAGTAGATACTTACAGTACAGAGTTTTAATAGAGCCCTGTAAAGAGGGTTCATAAATTCATAGACTTCAAGGCCAGAGAAGACCATCAGATCATATAGTCTGACTACCGTATAACACAGGTTCTTAATTTCACCCAGTAACGCCTGCATTGAGCACAATAACTTGTTTGGCTAAAGCATATCTTCTAGAAAAGTATCCAGACTTGATTAGATGAGTTGGTAGTTTGTTCCAGTGATTAATCAACCTCATTAGTAAAATGTGTGCCCATTTCTAGTCTGAATTTGTCTGGCTTCAGCTTCCAGCTATTGGTTCTTGTTATGCCTTTCTATGATAGATAAGAGGTCTTTAGTACCCAGTATTTTCTCCCTGTGAAGGTACCAGTACCCAGTAATCAAGTCACTTCTCAACCTTTTTTTGGATAAACTTAACAGATTGAGCTCTTTAAGACTCTCACTATAGGGCACTTTCTCCAGCCCTCGAATCAATTTTGTGTCTCTTTTCTGCATGTCTCCCCAATATTTTAGCTTCTTTTTAAAATGCGGACACCAATCTCAATATCAGTTTCACCAATGTTGAATGAAGAGATAAAATCACCTCCCTACTCCTACTCCCTGTTTATATATACAAAGATCGCATTAGCACTTTTTGCCACAGCATCACACTGGGAGCTTATGTTGATTTGCTCTAATATGACCCCTAAATCCTTTCCAGGATACAGACTCCCATTCTGTAGGTATGGCCCGCGTTACTTGTTCTACTCCTGGTGGAATTCTGCGCCAAAAAATTAAAAATTCTGCACACGATAATTTAAAATTCTGCATATTTTAGTTGTCAAAATAACACAATATAATCACACCAGTTTCAATTATTTTTGGTCATTTATTTCAAAATACCTGTCAGCAAGTATGTCTGTAACAATAGAGACAACAAAAAAGATTCAGGAAATGTTTTTTGACGAATAGATTCCTTACTATGCATATTGATAGAGAACTCTTGAGTAATCATTCATTTAAACTACAATACAGAACCATATTTCCCACACCCCTCAGAAACCGAGCAAAGGCTTGGGGGAGTCAGGGGTAACAGAGGAGCTGAGGGAGAGGGAGGTAAATTGCAAGGAAGGAGGCTGGGTGTGAACTTGGAGGGTTGTTGGGTGTGGGTGAGAAAAGTATGGAACAGGTATTTTTGGGAGGGGGCAGAGAGCGATTGTTAGGGTGCTTCCCCCATGCAGACCCTGGCGGACCCCTAGCCTCTCCCATTCAGTCAGGCACGTCCGCCCCTGTCCCCATGAGTCTCTGTGCCCTCACCCAGCCACTCCCCGTTCCTATGTAGCTCTGCCCCACCTCCCCTTGTCGCCATGTGGCCCTGCACCTCCCTTCCCCTGTGGCCCTGTGCTTCCGCTCCCATTCAGCCCCTGCCCCAGTCCTCCCCCACTAGCCCTTAGGAGCCCGTCTGACCCTCCCCCCACCCCCGTCTCCTGACTTGGCCTGACAAGCGCTGCAAATGCAGCTCTCTTCCCCCCCCGCCCCCTCCCACCTTGCTGGCAGGGGGCTGCAACTTTGTTCTGTCGCCACAGCGCCCTCTGGTGGGGAAGAGGCAGAACTGCAGAAGTTATTTTCTGCTGGGAGCTGCTGCTGTTCTTGTGCCCTCTGGTGAGAAAAAGGCGAAACTGCAGCAATATTTTGGCAGGCGCCTTTTCTGTGCGAAAAATTAGAAATCTGTGGGGCTCATTAAATATGCGCACACATAGTTGCACAGAATTCACCCAGGAGTACTTGTCCTTACATGTATAACTGTATTTGGATGCATTTTGTTTGCATAGTCCCCGGTTACCAAATTATCCTGCTTGCTCTGCATGACTGTCCAGTGCTCATTATTTACCATTTCACCAATCTTTGTCATCTGCAAATTGGATCCCTAGTGATTTTTATATTTACTTTCAGCTCACTAACGAAGATGTTGAATTGCATCAGGCGTCATACCAATCCCAGTGGATTCCCATTAGAAATATTTCCATTCGATGATTATTCCCCATTGACAGTTACTTTTTGACAGATGTCTTTTAGCCAGTTCTTAATTCATTTAGCTGTGCTTTATTGATAATCATATACTGCTAATTCTTTTAATCAGAATGTCGCATGATACTTTGTCAAAATCACTTACAAATACGTATATTACATCTATGCTGTTACTTTTGTCAGCCAAAGTTGTAAGCTTTTCAAAATGAAATCAGGTTTGTTTGACAAGACCTAATTTCATAAAACCATGTTGCCTGGCATTAATTACATTCCTATCCTTCAATACTTTATCTGTTGACTCCTGTGTCAACTTTTCCTTTAGTTTGCATTGATTTCTGGCTAACTGGCCTATATTTACCTAGATCATCTCACTTGTCCTTTTTGAATATTGGCACATTCCTCCACTCTTCTGGAAGTTTTTTTGAAAGTTATCCAGGCCTACTGAATTGAAAATGTTAATCACTAGTAGATGTTGCTTAACATCCTCTTGGTTACTAATGGACTGGACAATACAAGCACATAATCTTGCTTAAATTCAAATATAAAATGCAGATATTTATTGAACACTTCTGCCTTTTCTGCATCAGTATTAACAATGTTACCGTCTCCACTTAGTAATGGGCCTATACCATTGCTAGGATTTCTTTTATTCCAGATATACTTTAAAAATTCCTTCTTCTTGTCCTTATCCCTAGCACCCATGGATTTCCCCTGATGTTTTTAGCTTCCCTTATCCATTTTATACACTTCACACATTCTAATTTATATCAGTTGCTATTCCTCCCCATTTTCCATTTGTTGTATGTTGATTTTTTTATTCCTAATTGCTGCCTTCACTTTGCCACTGAATTAGGATGGGCTTTAGCCAAAGTTTTATCTTAATTGATTGTGGACTTACGGCTTTTTGACCATTGGTGGTGGAGCATGCTAATTTGCCTGATGCTTTTCATGTGTATCTTTACTTTAAAGTTATTTCATAAATAGAGGAGAAAGAAGGAAGGAAAGACAAAGACTAAATTAGGACTGGATATCTTTCTAAAATCTATCTCTAGCTCATACTAAAGTTATGGGCTTGATGCAGAAATTATTGGATGAGGTTCTGTGTTATGCAGGAGGTGATTGTAGATAATCATCATAGTCCCTTCCAGCCTTAAAATCTGTGAACATCTGATTATGGCTGACCATCACTTTATCCTTAATTCAAATCATATTAAAAACAAGATACAGAAGGTTCACTTAATGATGGATCATCTGCTTAAATTTGGAATTTCCTGGCCATTTTACAGTGCATGCCACTCTTAAGATAATGAATGGGATAACCAGATTCTTATGTGTATACTGCTGCCGAGCTAACCACATGCTTCAGGCTTGCAATGAGAGCTACCAAGAAGCTTGATAACTACTGGCTAATTGATGACAAACAAAGAGCCACCGAGCACCTTTTTTACAGCAGTTTCTGACCTCCTTCCTCCCTTCTCCCTCCCACCATAAAGCAGAGCTGTCTTTCCTGGGTAAGCCCCAGACAAACTCTGCCCTACCTTAGTTGTGGTGCAGTCATTCTCTCAAGGTGCTGACTGTCCCGGAGAGTTGTTTGAGCACCCCTGTGCCTTTATGAGGTCATTATAAGCTACAGCTGCTAAGCCAGTCACAGGAAAGACCCTGTACATTTGAGTGTGTTCTACATTTCAAGTGGTAGTTTTTAATGCATAATGAAATTAATAGTCTGTTATTTTTAAATAAATATTCACAAAATATTCACAAAGGTTTTAAAAAACAAACAAATTCAAAGCAAATAAGTCAGCATTTCCTGCCATAGGAAATGACACTAAGCAATATGTGAATTCAAAAGTTATAATGAATGACTCACTTAGTGAAGCTATGTTAGGGGAGAGTCCCTGGGGGAGGGGGCAGGAAATCGATCTAAGATACGCAAATTCAGCTACAAAAATAACGTAGCTGAAGTCAATGTGCTTAGATCCACTTATTGCAGCGTCTTCACTGTGATGAGTCGACTGCTGCCGCTCCCCCGTCGACTCTGCCTGTGCCTCTTGCAGCGGTGGAGTACAGGAGTTGACAGGAGAGCACTCGGGGGTCGATTTATCGCGTCTGGACTAGACACGATAAATCGACCCCTGCTGGATCGATCGCTACCCGCCAATCCAGCGTGTAGTGTAGACATACATACCCTTAGAGGGATCTTGTTATTTTCCAGATCGGTCCATACCTGAGGGATATATTTTGTTTTAAAGAGTATCTATAGGGATTTATAAGACTACACCTTATTTTTTGCTATGGACAGTATCTCCTCAAAAAAAGAAGACATCCAGGACGATAGCCATCAACTAATGAGTAAAGGTAGGAGGCTGCTAAGTGACACAGTACTGGAACCAGATAAAACAGCAGGCTGATCATAATAGCTGGGTGGCTGCCATATATCTATGAACGTGACTCCCATTTGAATGCTCTCTTGGGCCTGGCAACTGCAAACTGTTCTGGGTGAGGAGTTCTGCCTTTGCAGAAGAACAGCTTGCAGGACTGGAGCCATCACTGGTAACTGTAAAATATTCCAGAAAGTTTTTGCCTTGCACTGAAAACCTTGGACCGAAGCAGTGAAATAGACTGGGACCAAATATGATGGAAGAAAGCACTACACTTATCAGATAGAATGAGTAGAGTTACATAATAATTGAGTCCATAGTTAATTTTATGCTTTACCAGCCAGTATGAATTAACGATTCTGCTCTCCTGTTCAATTCAGGTGCAATCCACCACCTACACATGTAGGACTAGCCACTACTTGAGACCTCAAAATAAGGGTTGAGGGGGACTTACATAGGGGATAGGCTCTGCACAGGTTTTAAATTTTCACTCATGAGACACTCAGGGATGTGAGTAAGTTTGCTCATGTGAGTAGTACTGTTTACTTCAGTAAAGTTACTCACCTGTCTGTTTTCAGGCTCGGCTCCTTGATTTCCTCAGTTTGGCTATAAAAATGACATTTTGCAGCTTTCTCCTTCTACTGCATTTTCTGTCTCTTTGTAGGCATTTAAAGGTGATGATTTTGCATGTATTTGTAGCTTTGGAAGAAAGACAGGTGTCCCTATGAATGCTGCAGTGCTGTCTGTCTACCTTGGCTTCATTAGCTAACTAATGTTAACCTAAAGTGTACTGCCTAATATGGAGTGAATCAAAAGCTTCAACTTCAGAAGTTGCCCCTTCTGAAGAGTAGTGTCAAGCTCTGAGGTATAAAATTGCAGAAAATGTAAATTATTGACACTAACACCAGAGAACTGTACAACAGATATGGCAGCTGTAAATATAAATCAAGAGCCTTATTCACCACTGCCTTGCATTTTGTTTAGATCGGTGTGGAAAATGATACCAAATCAGATGCCAAATATTTTTGTGAATATGAAAAATTCAGTATAGCACGCCAGTTTTGTTTGTACTTTACTCAAACAAGAACTACTGTGTGAGTCATTAGTTTGGATGCAGATGTCTTATCCTGTGGACTGTAGAGTTGTATGCTAGTTGCTTTCCTATGTAATAAAATTGACCATTTAAAAGTAAATTATAGTCTTTTGGGTTAATTTTTTTCTTCTGTAAACAGAATGTTATAAAAATATCCATGAAGGGAAAAAGTAATTGTAGGGAGGACGGCGCCTGGGGATTAAGGCACTAGCCTAGGCCTCTAGAGAGTTGCTTCAAGACCCTGGGGCAAGTCAAAAGCTCGCTCTGCTCCTGTTTCTACACCTCTAATACACCCTTTCTCCCAGTCTGTTTGTTGTGTCTATTTTAGGCTTTTTCAAGCAGGATTTTCTCTTAACATGTGTGTACAGCACTTAGAACTGAATGAAACCAGCTTTGTAGACTTCCTAGTACTTGAAGAGCTTTCTTTATTAAACAGGACTTGATGGCTCCAGAAAGTGCTAAAAGGATTTTTTCCTCTTTGTTTTGTTTGTTAGTTTAACGATTGCTCAGGTTTCTACTGACCAAAAGTCATTATCTAGATTTGTAGTGTCCTATGTGAATAGAGCTGGGGTTATAATTCTGGGTTGAAAAGAGTGTTTATGACACAAACCACTATTACAGTTGGTATATCTGAGAATGGAATGGGCCCTTTAAATGAAATTCCCTCTATTTGGATGTTGTTCCTTTTAGGCCTTTTGAGATGCGTTATACTTGCACCATTACCCTTGGTGGTGCATTAGTGTAGCGATAAATAGGAGATCAGTGATGCCAAATTGATAATTTTTCACTAGTGTGTTAAAAAATTAAATTGTGTATAAGCATGTTTCTGGGTTTTTACTGATGATACAAAAGGCAAAAATAATTGTTTGACCATGAAATTATGGTTTCAGACTGTATTTTATTTATGCTACTGTTTGATATGCATGGTTGTGCATGTCATAGACCACCACTCAGGCCTTATGATGGCCCTTTGTATAGAGGGTAATGTCCTCCTCCAAGCACAGTGTCGCTTTTTGCACAGCATGGGTTCTGGCTAATAACCAATTTATCAAGAGTTGAAGTACCCTGAAAATAGGAGAGCAGTGATTTTTAACTTTTTTTTAAAGAATGTGAATAGACTTGAACAAAACTTTGAAAGCTGGTAGTGTTTGACCCCACTATAGTGTTTTATCTTTGTGCTAAAGGAGTGTTAAATGATGTTGTGACATCAACCATGTCATTTTAGGTTGGCTGAGATAAATGTTCCAGAATCAAAATTATACATAAGGTAGACACATCTTTGTGAACTTCAACAGCATACCAACCAAAGAACACCCTGGACACTTGGTAAAGATAGCTGAGAATGGGTTTGAACGGCTACCACAGTTGCAAGTTTTTAATGTTTTTCTTTTGTTGAGAATGGCAATCTAACTCAGCCTCTGTCTAATTATTTCCCCCCGCTGCTCTCAGTCAGAACTGGTCACATCCAGCTTTAAGCATTTATGGGTTTTTCCTTCTCTGATCTTCCAGAGTAGAAATAAGGGATTTAAGGGTTAGTCTTTCTTCTACAGGCATGTAACTTCTTGTTCAGTTCACAGGGATTTCTCCTCTGTGTTGCTCCTGGTTTGGGCCGAGACTATGTTAAAATTGCAAACAAAACAATAAATACTGGACTGGAACATAGTGAGGGGTTTGCTCAAATGAGACAAGAACTACTGAAAATGTTGGAGTTTGCACTGTTTTTACTTATTTACGTTTTTTCACTAAAACAATCAAAAGGGGGGGAAACATTAACATGAAAGCTAGTTAAGCTTGAGGAAGGTGAAGTAATGTCTTTATACTATAGCTTTATTGTCTTGACAGTTTGATCAAATGCACCATATCCTACAAATAAGCAAGTTTAGTGCTCCCTCTAGTGGCAGACTCAACATTAAACTCATGTTGATAACAGTCTCTGCGTGGGAAAAATTTTGTATGCTTTCAGATGTGCCAGTCATCCAAACTGCTTTTCCATGCTACCATAGACCCAGCCTTATAGATATTAAACACAAATAGCACTGAATGTTTTTATTGACAATGGGGGAGAAAAATCTGTCACCATTTGATTGACTGAAATCTGTCAAATGAAAATAGACAATAAAACAAATGTTTAGGTACGTGCAAACATTGCAGATCAAAATGCTAAAAGAAATAACTAAAAGACAGATGTTGAGATAGTATCAAGCAGCAGAAAATTAGCAAATAGGTCAATGACATTATTAAATAGGTCTTACTTTGAAACTTCCCATATAAACAAAGAATAAACAACACTAACACCACCAAATAAAGCCACAGTAGGTAATAATTGCTCTTCTAAACTTTTATACACTATATATTATCATTCTGTCTTTCAGTTATTTCCTCTGATAAAACTGACTTCCAAGAAGTCTCAGCAAGGCCATCTTGGCTAAAAGCATAACGTTAGACAGGAATTTGTCTAATGCCCTGTTACAATGAAGAAATGGTGGGGTTTGGCATTTTTTTAATTTTCTTTTTAATAGAAAACTTGAACATCAGATTCTTTGCAATGTTCAGATTTTTACATCCCACGCTGGCTGGCATCTGAAGATCTCAGAACAAAAAGGTGGCTCCTGGTAAAGCAAGGTTCTTCTTGGTCCACAGGTAACACAGGAGAATGTTTGGGTTTTTTTAAATACATAATTTTTCGGTAATTGCTTTTGACTCTTGTAAACAGTTTTGTTTTTGTTTTTAAAAGAGAGCCATCACAGTGCTTTTCTACAGGTATTACAGGTATCTGATGTTTCTGCTTGACTTTATAGGTCCATTTTGGCTCCAGTTCCAGTTTAAATCATCCTTTTATACATCATCAGAGGCAGGTGTTCAGCTTTAAATATTGACAGATTTTTAAGTAGGAACAGGTTGAAGCTTCTAACTCTGCTAAACATATTAATTTGACTGTTACAATCAAAAAACTGTAAAAATGGTGGAATGGAAAGATACAAACAGTATTGTTGACACTGTATTGTCAAGTGTTTGCACTGAGACCCCATGTACCATAGATTTTATTTAAAAAAAATCATATTTATATCCCTTTACATACACATTTTAAAAGAAATACACAGTAAATACGTAGATGGCTAGTATATTACAATAAAACAGATGAACAATGTAAAAATGAGTGGCTCCGTTGGATAAAACCATTGGTTGTGCACTACTGCCAAATTTATGATGACAGAGATGCTTGTATTTTTTGTTTTTAAAATGATTTAGGTATTTTATTACTCTTGTATTAAACTAACCAATAACTTAATACATGAAAAGAACATCACATTTTTTAGCTTGATAAAACTTTGTGTTCTCTTCCCTATTACCCTGTTCTTGAAGAGACCTTTACTGCTCCTTTTTCCTAAAATAGTGGTAGTGCACTTCAGGTAAAGTAGAAGAAAGAGATGATATCTAAAGACAAAAATAAAAAAACATTCATTAGCAAGAGTCTTGATTATATCCTTTTTGCCCAGACTTGCTTGACAGTGAGACCACTGGAAATATAACAACACTTCAAACTGTATTTCATGTTTTGCTGAAACTTGAGTTTGAGAGAGAGATTAAACTTGCATTTATTGTAAATCTTACATCTCTTTCTGGGTATGTGAATGGAATGTATTGGAGAGAAGGGAATTTAGCAGTAAACGATTAAACAATGAAGATTTACGAACATGTAGAAATTATTTTTCAAACACTGAAATTCAAGCAAACACTACACTAAGTTATAGCTTTAGCATATTATAAATTTGAAGGCCATATGAGGCCTTCCAGTATAAGCAAGTTGTGTACGTGCCAAATCTTTACATGCACTAATTTTTATGTCCTCTATCCTGCAGATGGTCAAAGACAGGATTAGGGCTCCACCTACTTGTACCAGGAAGCAAAGAAGCAAAAGCTGTTAGTTATGGATGGAGTCTTAGTCCACCCACTGCAGAACCTACAGTTCTTTTGCCTCATTGTGCCTGGAAGTTTAAAGCGTGCACATCAGTGCACCTTCCCCTAATTCAAGTTCCTTCTCTTTTGGGACCAAAGAGAAAAAATATTCCAAGAATCCAGAATTGCAGATTACTTGAGACAAAAGAAAAACCGAGGGAGAGAGACAGTGCCCTGTTTCAACCTTTGGAACTTGCTCCATGGGTGAGAGAACCAGAAAACCCATCACTTCACCTCCCATTTCATGGGGCTCTCAGGTACCATTTGTTTGCGGGTTGGGTGGCCTTGCATGGTCTGGAGTTAGTGAGGGCAGGGACCCTTTAGCATGCAAGTCAGCCATTTCCTGTCTCAGTGAGAAGAGACAAGTGTGTATGTTTAGTTTACTCCTACTATTTCTTCATGTGACTAAGCATTGGGAGGGAGGTTGTCATTCGTCCCTATCTTGGACCGTTGTCTAATCCAGTGGTTCCCAAACTGGGGTTCGCAAAATGTTACAGGGGGTTCTTGGGAAAAAATTCCCTAATGGCGGACAGAGCTGTCCTTAGTGATCCCAGGCAGCAAGGGGCCAGCAGCCCAGAGCCCCTAGACTTCCAAGAGCTAAGCAGCTCAAAGCAAGCATATCTATCATGTTGAGGAGATTTAAACTTCAAGACTCTTTATAAGAAATGGAAAGAGAGGTGGATATATTTGGCTGTTTTTAAAATTAAATAGGCAGCTAGTTTAAAAATGATTATGAAGAACAAGTTTAAGCTTTGTTTGTTTGCCTGGACTGCTCAAGGCCTGAATGCTTGTGTAGGAGGAACTCTGGATTCTTAAATACCTTCATGCAGTCTCACATCTGATAGTCCTTGATGAAACATAGGAGCCTTGTCTTAGAACAGGCTTATTCAAAGCGATACAAGCTACGAAAGTGAGATCTTGGAAGAGTGTTGCAGTTTTCATAATGTAATACAAATATTGTAATAATAATAAATAGTGTGTAATAAGCATGTCATAAAAACAAATTTTATATTTCCAAGATCACTGCTTTTATAATTTATACTCGGGTAAAGGAGAAAATCCCTAGAAATATTCATTTTTAGGAGAGGGTTCACGAGACTTAACATTTTAATGAAAGGGGTTCACAGGTTGTTAAAGTTTGGGAACCACTGGTCTAATCAATAGGGAGCTGCCCAAGTTGCATATGAGTAGTCATCCTAGGTCCATGCTTCACTGTGATTTCCTTTGTTCATTGGAGCTGGAATACATCTACCTTTGCGTAGGATATCGGTGCTTTGTTTGAGCTATGAGACAGTTGTTGCCAGTTCACACTCATCTTTTTGGGACCCTTCTGCTCCCTCAGTTTTTTACAAAGATCTTGGTAGATCTCATCGCTAATCGTGATAAGGGTACATCTCTACATGGGTGTTATCTGTAACCAAGTACCGTTATTGTCTCTCTCCAAAAAATCCAGTACCTACCGGTAACTGAGCAAGTGTTAAGTCTTAGCTGTGAATGATCCTCACCACCAGATTAATAAAGATGTTTGTCTCCTGAGCTTTCTTCCCGATCCTGACCTAATCAAGTTATTCTTTGGCATGTTGGAGCCTGTGAGAATGTCGTTTCCAGGTATCCCTTTCATCTGCAGTTACTGAAGTCTTTCCTTTTGTCCAAATGGCACTCATCCCCTTCCCTTGAGGAAACTCTTCATTCCTTAGGAAGCTTGGTTTGCCCTAGTATAGTGTTTCCCTTTGCCTTACATGTGGCTGCAACTCTCAGTTGTACCCTCTCTGAACCAACTGTATATCTCCTCAGATATGATTAGCTTGGATTTGGGTACTCTGCTGGGTCAGTACAACTGTGGATGTCACCCCTTTTATGTAGACTATAAGATAAATATACCACTAACGGGCAAACAGTACGGTGCAACAGAATCATTGCCTTTTGTTTTATATAGCTTGTTTGTTTGTAGTTACCACATTTTGCTTTTGTATACATTTTTGTTAAGATAATTTTCTAGCCTCTTTGAAATTTTTGCAGTTGCATATAACAGTGAATGAGACAATCTGAATAATAACTGTAGCATATTCCCTCTATAAAAAGTGGACTGAAAAATTAATAAAACCAGTATTACATTAATAACATTTTAGTCATTCACATGTTAGGGATGGGCAACTGGAAATTAAAGGAACAAATTACTGATCCTTCTCACTGGAACGATGACTTTTAATAAACATGTAATTGCAAAAGACTGGTCAAAGGCATAGACCAAATAGACATCATTCATACTCAAGGTGGTAGTAGTAATATTCCTATAAAACTTATTTTTATACCATTCTATAAATGTATTTTGTTTAAAATACAACATGGTACAGCTCCAGTAACTTTTTGCTGCTAATCTAGTTTTAGCTTTTGGGTTCTCGGGAAATAGAGCTCCAGCAGTAACAGACTGATTGGATAATTGTAAGTTAACATTTTTCAGTATTTGCAGTCCCTGCCTTCATGTATTACATCCATGAGAGGCTTACAATATTTGGGTAATTTTAGTTGCATGCCATTATAACATTTTAAAAAAGATTATTTTTGCTTTCTACATTATGCCTTTCAAGCTTAAAGCAACACCTGCTTAATGCCTGCTCCCATTGAACTGGGAAAACTCATGAGAGTTTTGTCATGAGGTAGCACTGGGCCCTAAATAACTCAGACATCATTCTCTGGGTAGAGATGGGCTGTATTGTCATCCTTGTAGGATCATGCACTGAGGCTATTAGAGCACAGGGTCATGAGACATTATTAGCCAATTGTGCCAGAAACTATTCACCAGCTGTATCACAAGGTTTGAAACCAGATCTGAATTGTCCCTAAGTGATTCAGAGTTTGAGTCCAGAAGGGAACATTAGACCATGTAGGCTGATCTCCTCTGTCTCTGGCCATTACGTTTCATCCAGTTACCCCTGTTTTAAGTCCCAAGATGTTTGGCCAAAGCATATCCCTTAGAAAATCTTGAGCTGAACACATTAAGAGATGGAGAATCTTCCCCTTCCTTTGGTAGTGGACTGCTCATTATTTCCCAGGACTTACAACATTCTAAGCACTTCAATTGCCATTGCAAAAAAAAAATCAGCCTGACAGAAATGCTTCCTCCTCATCCTCCATATAAATATTTACCTGCCTGAGGTGCAGGATGAGCCAGGTTCACTGCTGAACCTGTAACAGCTTTTCTCTATATAAAAATATGAATTTTATGTTACTACCCTGCATGGCTAGAAACGGAAGCTTTATATCATTGGAAAGAGGCAAGTTCTGGGTCCCTTAGGGAAGCTGAAACTCGCCCAACTCCCATTGAAATCAGTGAGAGTTAAGCCCAGATCCTCTAAAATATTCAGGTACCTACATCACCTGGCTTTACAGGTGAAGGGCTACAAAATGTTTCAGTAACACACATGGCATATCTAGAACAATGGTTGTGTAGTGTAAAGATTCTTTTGGACTCATTAGGGGGAAAACCTACGCATCTCATTTGTGAGTAATGCTGTAATCCAAACTCATGGTTTAATACACAATTGTGTATTTTTATTCTCTCTCTCTCTGTACATGTATATAGAAAGATAGAGGCAGCTAAATACTGTGGTGACAGGTGCTTTATAAATGCCTATGATTATCTGCTGAAACTTAAAATGAAAAGGAAAACTTATTTAAGTAAAATTAGCATGAAATGGTGGCATATTAATGGAAGTGCTCATCATGTTCTTATTTTTGCAAGATTGATTTAGTAACAAACAATATATTTTCATACAGCTGTATTTTGTTCCAAAGTGTATTTGTACAACTAGTACACATGTGTAGATGACAAATGATGAGATATTTAAGTAATAAGAACTACTACATCTGACCTGACCCCTGTGTATAGCTAGTCCAGTATCCTGTCTTTGTCACTGATGAATATCAGGTGCTTTGTGGAATGTGTAAGAACTTTAATAACTGATAATGTTGGAAGACTTTATCCCCAGGAGATGTTTTGTTCTAACTCATGCCAACCATCACCCAAATGATGTCCTAAAGCGGGTTTATAGCTCTGACTTCTTTTTCTTAAGTAAATCTAGTGTTACTGTTCTCTCTCATTAGGCTCTTCTCTAAAGTGAAGTTCCCCAGTGTCTTGTATGCATGTAAATTCCTCCTTTTTACACCACCATCTCATCCATACAGCAAGACCCTGAAGTTCCTCCATCAAACTTTTTCTGCCGGCACCAGAAGCATTTTAGAGAAAGCTATCATCGAGGCCTGACTCTGTGCCTCTCTCCTAATTAGTTGAATTTAGGTTCCAAGACTCTGCCCCTCCCTGACACTAATATGGACCATGACCACAGATTCCTCCTGAGCTCGCAACACATTTTCCTGGTCAGTATCATCACAAGCTATCCATCTTAAACAGCATCCTTAGTTGCGGTTTGAGATGGGAGGTGAAGTAAGAGGCTGGCATCCCCCAGACTGATCCCCACTCACTTAGGTTTTTTTTGGGGGGGGGGGATAAACTAGACCTGCTGGGGGGAATGGACCCCATCTTGGCTTTCATTTCAGTAATGTCAGTGAATATGGGGTTTAGTGTACGTTTATACAGCCTCCATGATGGCTTTTTGTGAATACTCACAGCAATTCAGTGCTGGCTTCTTTGCTAGCCTTGTCAACATGAGTATGTGCGAACTGTAGAGCTGTCTAACCTCTGCAATCGTGATGAAGCAACTGCAAATTGGAAAAAAACCCTCTTTAGAATAACAAAGAAAATAAATTAATATATTTTCCCTCCCTGAAAGTGTGACTCTTAAATTACTATGCAGCTCATTCTGTCCAACCTTCTGGGTTTGGTCTGGTCTATAAAACTCATTTAGAGTTGCTACGTGTCTGTTGAAAATCTGACTGCTTCAGGAAAAATAAGAGGTTTTCCAATTTACTGATGCCATTATTATTGTTAATACAGCATCACAGGTGTGCATTACAGTTTATAACAAAATAATGTTCATATCACAGGAAGGTCAGAAATATGGTCCTGGAGCCTGACTTAATAGACACAGAATTGGGAGTCAGGTAGCCCTGAGCTCAATTGTCATGTCAGCAACAGACACCCTGCTCTATGTGACCTTGGCAAGTCACTTAATCTACTCTGTGCTTTAGTTCCCTAGCTGTAAAATGGGAATAATACTTTCCAACCTCACAGTGGTGCTAGGAGGATAAAATCCATTAATGATTGTGCGGTGTTCAGATCCAGTGGTGATTAGGGTTATGTGAGTACCTACTTAGATAGTACCTTTATTCAGAGCTGGAAACCACCTTTGAAATTGATCCCTCCTCCCTATGACTTTGCACTATTGCTAAAAAGTACAGAATAAAGAAAAGCATGAACATGAGCAGTGCAGTCAATGGAATTAGTTATGCGGTTAGTAACTTACGCCGTCTGTGCTACTATACAATATGTTTTTTAAAAAGCTAAGCTTCTTCTACATGGAATGTAGAGGGATATATTTTTATACCAAATTCTTTAAACAGCTGCAAAAAAATGGTAACTACCACCATGTACCATTTATTTTGAAGACTGAGAAAATTAGAAGCATTATCAGGTAGACCACAAACTCTATCAAGAATGAAATACGATTCTGTGGTGAAATGAGTGCATAGTGTTTCTTTTTCTGCATAGAAGGGCTGGAGGGAAAATTAAGACTGGTACTAGATAACATTGTCAATAACTACAATATGGCCTTTGACTTCTGTTTACACTACTTACCCAGGGTCTTTCTATTTAACTGCTAGCAACCACAGTTAGTTTGTCGTTAAGCTGAGGGGTCAGATAGGAAAATAAAAGAAATAGTACTGAAAACTGAGATTCTGGTACACAACTTGAAAAAGATTTGGGGGGGGGACACCATGCCACTGCATTTCCCTCCCCCATCTGAGCCCTGATTAAACCTCTATTTTACCTGTGACTATACTAAACTTGTTCAGTTCCAGGCTTAGTACTAATTGCCCAAGTTCACGTTAAGTACCAAAGCACTTCATACCATCAGTTGTCATTTTTCGTGACTGCCCTGATGTTGTAGTTAATCTGAACCCAGCTGGAAGTGTTTCTGAAGAGCCAGGCATCATGCTGATTCCATGGACCTCACGCGGGGGAAATTGTCTTCGCCAGGAAGGGCCACGGCTGAAGTTCTTGTCATCGCTCTGCCAATACAAATGTTTGTGTTTGATAAAACTAAATTAAATTCATGATTAATTCTCTGGATGGTTGCTTCTTCTCCAGCTGTTAAGTTTATTTTCTAGCAAATAGATTACGACATGTTTCATGTCATCCAATCAGAAGAAAGTGTATGTAAGACATTCTTGTAAGAGTAACTGCTTTAGAAACTTTGAAATACTGGATCAGAGGGTTTTCTCGTGAATCTTTTGCATGATACACTGTCAGTTGTTTTTGTTGTCTGCTGATGTAGAACTTTCTGAAAAATCAAGGAGGCATAAAGTATCTCCACATAGGCTCTCTATTGAATTCAAAGGCAGGAACTGAAGTAATATATTAATCAGATGAGGAGGAATAAAATATATAATAAAATTATAGAAGAATGGAATGTTTGGATTTAAAAGCTGTGTTCAGTTAAATTTCATGTCTGATTTTACTGTTTAGGATCTTGGAGTCACATATATTTCTTTTTTCAACATAAATTCCAGTCACTTGTCCTATACTGGAATTTATTTATTATTTTTTAAATAATTTCAGTTTACGTGAAAATTTGTACCATGTGTTTGTAACCACTTGCAGAAAATCCTAGCTAGAAATACTGAGTCTGATAAAATAAAAGACTAATAGTGTGGGTTCTTTGTTTGGTGGATCTGTGCCAATTTGCATTAATATTAATGAAAACAACATGTGCGCCGAACCTCAAGGGGGATATATTAAGTCAGCAATTTATAAACCACTTATCAAATTCCAATAAGTGGTTCTTGAATAGATTAACATTGGGTAAAAAATGAATAGTGAAATCCAGTTCTAAACCAATTCAACTATCAGTATTTTCTCACAACCTGCCTTAAGGACTGAAGTATGGTTCTGAGAGTATTTTTCATACATCCTACTCCTTTTAGTCTATCAAGCAGAGTTGTGTCTTCCCTGATCAGGAGGCAAAGATCTGTCAATTGGAAATGGTATATAACTAGGGTTATCCAAATTCATGGTCATGAAAAACATGCCAGGGACTGTGAAATCTGGCTACTGTAGGGGAGACCAGCTTTCACAGAGCTGAGTAGTCGGAGAGTGAGTGGTGACTGCGGGCCAAGAGCGCAGCTCTGAAGGCAGTGCTGCCACCAGCAGCAGCGCAGAAGTGAGGGTGGAATGGTGGGGGGAGGGGAGTCATCACTTTTTGGTGGGGCAGGGCTGGCCTTATGAGTCGGTGTGCGGGTGACCGCCCAGGGTCACATAGTCAGGGGGGTGCTGTGGTCACACACACACACACACACACACACACACACAAAAACCCAAGGCCCCTTTAACTCTTGAGTGCTGGGCCTGGAGCTGGGGAGAGGCAGGGCTGAGGGCACCCCAGCTTGGGATTCCTACTGTGTGCCGGACTCCGGCTGCTAGTCATGGACAGGCTGGGGAAGTACAGGCCTTCCTCTTTCCCTGCACGGGCCACTCCCGGGGCCAGATCAAACCCGCCTCCAGGAACCTCCGCTGGCTGCAGGAAGCGGCTGCTGGCTGGGATCCCAGCTCTGATGGCAATGCTGCCACCAGCAGCAGCGCAGAAGTGAGGGTGGCAATACCGTGACTCCCTGACAATAGTCTTGTGACCACCCCCGGCTCCTTTTGGGTCAGAACCCCCACCGTTACAACACCATGAAATAGCGAAACCCCTGAAATTTACAGTTTTTAAAATCTTATGACAGTGAAATTGACCAAAATGGACCATGAATTAGTAGGGCCCTATAACTCCTGGTCCACCCACTCCACTCAATTCTTTGCCTCCTCCAGCTCCTTTAGCCCTTCTAATTGTGTCATCCTAGCCTTTCTCTGCTAGTACAAGAAAGAAAGCTGAAGTAAACATTAAGACCTTCATCTCTCTGTTTCTCACAGCTCCATCTTTAAAATAACCTCCCTATCTTACAGGACCACGGTGAAGATAAATTCATTAGTGTGTGTGTGTGAGGTACACTCCTACTATGGTGACAAGTGCCATAGGAAAAGCCTATAAGGAACTTAATAATTGCCTGTTTAATGCAGGATTTGGCTGGTGTGCGATATACATATGGGACAATGCCTTCACTGATGATTAAAAGAAATATTGAACTTCTGCCTCATTCTCTGAGCATTGTGCAGCCCGAGGCAGGAGTCATGTGGGAAAAAATAGTAAGTGGTCATATAATTAACTATCATAATGCATATACACAATGGGCAGCAGTAAGGTTGCACAGGCATAGCCTAATTTTTGACTGTTTGATTTCGTAGCCTTAATACCATTCTTTTAATTGTGTGTGTGTCAGTGTCCTCCTGAACGTAGTGTGCGGCTTTCAGTTTTTTAAAGCCAGACATAAATTAAATGACTTACTTCATCAAGTCGTCTCTCAGTTCCTAGTGCTAAAAGATTGTTGTATTCTCTCTCAAGGATTTGCCGTGCCTATATATAAAAAATTAAATAATTAAAATAATTGAAAATGAGCAAAAAATAAAATCCAGACAAAGTAAAAGTCAGGAAAGGACTTGCCTGGGTGTTTTGTGTTGGAATCTGTAATAATAAAGCTAAACTGCTGTAATCAAAGTTTTCATCCAGGGCTATAAGTGACCCATGTACACCACTTTCTAAGACATTATTTGCATATTCTCGTAGTCCAATAGCCTGTATCCAGCGTATGACTCGATCATTGCTCCAGACCAATACATCTACAAACACACACAATATAGTATCAGTTTACTGTTAATTGAACTTTCATAAGCATACAGATACATGTGCCTATATGGTAGTTAACCTACTACATCACTTTCCATACAAGGAATGCTAAGACATGATTAAAATAACCTCAATGGTTTTGTTGATACAGAGTCTGGAAAGTTGATTACCTGTGCCATCAGGGCCGGTGCAAGGAAGTTTCGCGCCCTAGGTGAAACTTCCTTGCATCAGCCCTGCAGCCGCCCCCACCTCCCGCAACACCGTCCCCCCCACAATGCCGCCCCCCACCAGCCAGCTCCCCTGCCCCCAGAAGCCCAGCCCCCACCAGCCCGCGGGCTGCGGGAGCTCAGCCCTCCCCTGCCCAGCCCACGGGCCGCGGGAGCTCAGCCCCCCACCCCAGCCCACGGGCCCGGGAGCTGAGCGTGGAGCCGGAAGGCAGGGGGGCGGCTCGCCGCGGCTGACTCCTGACTCCCCACTCAGCAGCAGGCAGCCGCAGTGAGCCGCCCCTTGTCTCCCGGCTCAGCAGCTCAGCCGCTGAGTGGGGAGGCAGGGGGCAGCCGCAGCAAGCCGCCCGTTGTTTCCCCGCTCAGCCATGGCGAGCCACCCCTTGTCTCCCGGCTCAGCAGCTCAGCCGCTGAGTGGGGAGGCAGCGGGCAGCCGCAGTGAGCCGCCCCTTGTCTCCCGGCTCAGCAGCTCAGCCACTGAGCGGGGAGGCAGGGGGCAGCCGCAGCGAGCCGCCCGTTGTCTCCCCGCTCAGCCATGGCGAGCCACCCCTTGTCTCCCCGCTCAGCAGCTCAGCCGCTGAGCGGGGAGGCAGGGGGCAGCCGCGGCGAGCCGCCCCTTGTCTCCCCGCTCAGCCGTGGTGAGCCACCCCTTGTCTCCCCGCTCAGCAGCTGAACTGCTGAGTGGGGAGGCGGGAGGCAGCTGTCCACCGCCCCCCAAATCTTGGCACCGTAGGCGACCGCCTCCCTGCCTAGGGTCGCCTAGTGCAAGTGCCGGCCCTGTGTGCCATTCCCACTTGTTATTTAAACATACCAAATGACAACCCTCAGCAAACAAGGTAGTGTCAGCAAACTGCTTTAAAATTTTCAGAAAATTTTTTACATGTTCCTGGGAGAAAAAAAAATCAGTTCCCTGAGGTTGAACCTCAAGGGAAGGTGGGTTGGGATTAGTTAAACATCAGCTGAAGTGACATTTTTAGAGCGAGACCTGTACATAAAATATCTAGAGGTCAAAATCTATAGTTTTCTAATGTGCCAGAGGCTAAAAAAAACCCCACATGTTGACATTTTTAGTAACCAGCTCTTCCCACTCTGAAAGCTGTTCTATTAAGATCTGTGCTGATTAGAAAGCTAAAAGTAAAAGACAGATGAGGTCTTATTTGAGGACTAGGCAAAAAAAAATCTCCATATTAGAAAAAGAGATATTTGTACCACATTCTTAATATTTTTTATTCTACTTGCAGGTGTGATGTTTTGCATCTCTAATCAAACACAAATCAAAGACTGCTTTTTAATGATCTCCTTATCATCTTAAGTCTCAGGTGTAAATAACCATGAGCCATTGAAGTCGTCAAACAGTAATAAAGTTAATTTAAGTGGAAAGCAAAAATACCAGATTCCCTCCCTGGCTCCTGCCTCTGTTTGTTGCACCACCAGCACAAAGAGGCTGGAAAACAGTTAGTTTGGAATTCTGTGAGGAGGAATCCTCAGCTGGTTTAGGCCAGCGCAATTGTTCTTCGAGGGCTTGCACATGTCCATTCCAATGTAGGTGTGTGCGTACCCCAAGCATAATTTCTGGAATTTTCCCCCCAGTGGTATCTGTTGGGTTGGCTCCAGTGGCTTCTGTTGCCGCGTACTCATAGCACTGGTATAAACTGCCGACCCTGCTTCCCTTCAGTTCCATCTTACTGCCTGTGAAGGTTGCTGTAACTCCTCATTGCTCAGGCAGTTTTCTCTTAGTGGCTTTTCTACTTTAGTTATTGTAATTTGGTAGTTAGTAGGTAGTATTTTAATAAATAGGCTGAGATGCTCAGTGTCGAGTCGGATTGTGGCTCTGAGGCAAGTCTTAAGGCTGCCTCCATGAGGAAGACCTTCAGTCTTACTTTGCGGTCCTTTTTGGTGTGATGTTTGAAGTCCCTGCATATTTGGCAATGGTCTTTCCTATGAGATTCCCCAGATCACTTGAGACAACTCGAGTGCGGGTCACTCAAAGGCATAGACTTACCACAGGAAGTGCAAGGCTTGAAGCCCAGTGACCGAGGCATGCCCTGGCACTGGGAGGTGGATGACCCCGCTAACTGAGCGCAGAGGCATCCAAAACCGTTGATGTCTCTAGTATCTGACACATCAGCCCTCAGCTGGGGAGTCCACCTAGGAACCCTCAGGCTTCTGGTCCCAAGAAGAGCTTTACCTCCAGAGCTCAGTGCAGTCCGCCTATCCTGCCAGGCATTTCTACCTGCTATTATGAACAAGACTGTTTTGGTTCTCACAGACAGTACAATGACCATATTCTATATATACAGGGCAGTGAATGTTCTACTCCCAAGTCAGGAAGCAATCTGACTATGGGAGCTCTCTGTTGTTCATTCCATCAGTCTAGAAGTATACTACCTTCCTGGAATGCAGAACCAGCTGGCAGATCACCGCAGCAGGTCTTTCTCCTCTCACCACAAGTGGTCCCTCCAGCCAGACATCGTAAGGGATATCTTCCAACAGTGGGGGACTTCCCTTATAGACCTGTTTGCTATCCGCAACAACAGGAAATGCCATCAGTTCTGCTCCCTGTGAGGCTTCAGCCTGGGGTCTCCCACAGATGCATTTCTGTTGTCTTGGACAAATTACCTGTAGTATACATTTCCTCCTGCATAACTGATTCTCAAGGTTCTGATGAAGATCAAGCAGGACTGAGGGTCAGAGCCAGCTCCAGGTTTTCTGCTGCCCCAAGCGGGAAAAAAAAAATGAAAAAGCCGCGGCAGCATGATCGCGCCGCTCCACTCTTTGGCGGCAATTCGACACAGTAGCGTAGCCGGGGGGGGGGAGGGCGGGGAAGGGGGAGCGGCCACTCCCCCTGTGAGCAGAAGCGGCACCTTAAAAAGGAAGTGGCGCCTTTTTAAGCGTCGCTGCTTGCAGTCACCCAGCAGCGCTCCGGGTCTTTGGCGGCATTTCGGCAGCGGGTACCACCAAAGACCCAGAGCGAGTGAGGACCCGCCGCCGAAGACCCGGAGCGCCGCCGGAGGCACCACCAGGTGAATACAGGGGGAACCTGGGGAGGCACCTTTTTATAGCGCTGCTCCCCCTGTGCTCCGGAGCTGCCTACGCTACTGATTCGGCTGCAGGTCCTTTGCTCCGAGAGGGACTGAGGGACCCGCTGCCGAAGACCCGGACGTGCCGCCCCAATAGCAGACGGAGTGCCACCCCTTGGTATTGGCTGCCCCAAGCACCTGCTTCTTTAGCTGGTGCCTGGAGCCGGCCCTTCTGAGGGTGGGTCATTCTCATAGCCCTGGCATGGCCCAGGCAACATTGGGGGAGGCCCCACTATAGGTGCACTCAGACTCCCGAGACCACAGTCGGCTGCTCCACCCGAACTTCAGTTCTTTTAATCTGTCATACTGGAAGCTCCATGGCTGAATCCTGAGGAGCAACTTGCTTGGAGAAGGTCAATAGAGTCCTACTGGGCAGTAGAAAGTCCTTTACCAGGGACACCTAGCTTGCAAAATGGAAGTGGTTCTCTATCTGGTCCTCCCAATGGGGAATTCCACCTACGCGGTCCTTCCTACGTACCACCTTCTGCTGAAACAACAAGGTCTGGTCCAGGTCCTCTCTTCAGTCCAGGTTCACCTAGCAGTCATCTCAGCTTTCCGTCTCAAGGTTGACAACCAATCTGTTTTTTCACACAAGATGGTGATCAGTTTTCTCAAAGACCTGGAGAGGGTGTATTCCCAGGTCAGAGAACCCATTCCTCCCTGGGTTCTGAATCTTGTCTTGTCAAAGCTTATGGGTCCACCGTCTGAGCTGCTAGCAATGTGCTTGTTGTTACACCTCTTCTGGAAAGTGGCCTTCTTAGTGGCCATCACTTCGGCCAGAAGAGTTTCAGAGATCCAGGCCCTCACATTGGAGCCACCATATAAGGTCTCCTTCAAGGATAAAGTCCAACTGTGCCCACACCCATAATTCCTCCCAAAGATGGTCTCACAATTCCACTGCAGTCAAGCAATCTTCCTGCCAGTATTTTACTCTAAACCGCATGCAAACAGAGAGGAACAGTGCCTACACTGGATATTAGACAGGCCCTGGCTTTCTATATACAAAGGACCATATCATTCTGCAGAGCTACTTAGCTGTTCATAGCAATAGCGGAGAGAATGAAGGACCTACCCATCTCCGCTCAGAGAATTTCATCCTGGTTTACTTCATGCATCTGAGCATGCTACAAACTCATGGGCATCTCGCCCCCACTCCCCAGCTAATCTGACTGCTCATTGTACAACATTTCAGTCCTCATCAGCCACCTTCCTAGCACAAATTGCTATTCAGGATATCTGCAGAGCTGCATACTGGTCATTGGTGCACATGTTCTCAATGCACTATGCCATCACCCAACAGGCTAGAGATGATGCCAGCTTTGACCACACAGTCTTGCAGCCAGCCTGTTCTTGAACGCCGAACCCACTTCCTGTACAACTACTTGTTAGTCACCTACATTGGAACGGACACTTACAAGCACTCAAGGAAGAAAAAAACAGTTACTAACCTTTCTGTAACTGTTGTTCTTTGAGATGTGTTGCATATGTCCATTCCAAAACCCATCCTCCATCCCCTCTTATCGGAGGCAGTTAGTAAGAAGAAACGGAAGGGGAACAGGGTCAGCAGGGCCCTTTATACTGGTACTATGAGCGTGTGGCACCAGAGGGCATTGGAGCTGACGTGATGGATACCACTAGGGGAAAAAAATCCAGTAACTGTGGTCGCGGCGTGCACACACCTACATTGGAATGGAAATATGCAACACATCTCAAAGAGCAAGTTACAGAAAGGTTAGTAACCATTTTTTCCTCACTACCCATTCTGCAGTCCCTGCCGCAGGGAGCATTCCAGGGTTTGGATGGAGGAGTGGCTGAAATGCAGTGTTCCAGCCATCCCTGGATGTAAAATATTTCATTGGGGAGCATGTCCAATCAACACAGATTGGAACAGCCTGAGGCTGCTGTAACCTAGGACGAGGTCAGGGCTAGCACAGAACCAGCACCAGTAACCAGTTACTCCAGGTACACCCAGCAAATACTGGGCACAGTAGGGAATTTGACCTTAATTCCTCAGCACCTATGTAAGTCTTTTGCATTGGAGTATGACACCATCTCTGCTGAGGCAAGCACAGATTCGGATGTTACAGTTAATTCTGTCCCACTAGTTCTTGTACTATCAATTCTTCCAAAGAAAGTTGCACTTGAAAAGAGTTAACTGAAAATGTTCTGGTTTCCTTTAATACTAGGCAATGCTTAAAGGAATCAAAGGATTCACTTCTGATAACAGGAAAGAAAGCCTCACTCTTAAGTGCAAGACCTATACCTTGAGCTTGCATGCTTTCCAGGAAGCCTCTATGTAGAAAAATACTGTTTGACTAGCTATTAGGTCATGCAATAAACCTTGTTCTTTGGGAACTAACATTATGGATCAAGGCCTGACACAAAGTGAAATGAGAAGTTGCAAACTTGACAGATTTGCCTTTTCAGATCTTAAAGACCTGACTTGATGGGAATCTATCCATGTAATTTTATTTAAATATGAGCTGATTTAAAATTAGGAAACAAAAGCAATGATTTTCTAACGCCTGAAGTTAGGCTCCTAAATTCATGCTTAGGTATTGGCCAGATTTTCAAACGTGCTGCACCCAACAGCTCCCATTGACCAGCACTGGGGACATTCTCAGGCAATTGGACTAACCAGTTTTATGGCCAGTTTCTAGTGGCAGACTGATGCAAAGGGACTGTAGTGGGATCTGGCCCCCAGTCCCTGCCCCAAAGAGCTTACAATCCAATTTGGCCAAACACATACACACTAACATATACTTGCAACAGCCATTCAGGAATGTGTCCAGGTTTAGCAAAGTACTTAAGCATGTGCTTAACTGTAAGCACATGCTTAAGTGCTTTGCTGAATAGTCATGGACTCAAATTTGTGCTTAAAGTTAAGCACATGCTTAAATCATTTATGGAATTGAAAACTATAGTTTGAAGTCTCACAAAGGAAAAAAATCACAATACCCATTCCCTGAAACTGTTACCTTTTATTTCATGCTGACTCACTTCTCTTCTTCTTTCCAGTTCTTTTCTGTCATAATTCAGCCTCTTTAAGCACATGATCCCGTACTGCAAACTTGTTCTGTTATTTGAGAGAGAAATATTTACAGAGTAACATAAGACATTTAAAAGAAAATACCATTGTGGATGTGAATGCATTTGAAGTCTTTACTACATTTTATATATGGTAGTTCAGTGTGTTCATGTATCAAATCATAGGGGCAAAGAACCAAAAAAAAGTAACACTAAAAATTGAAATGGGCACAAACAAAAACGAATGGGGTTTAACAAAGTTATTTAGCAGAAATACATTTAACATTAAAAATGTATCCAAAACAGGCCAACAAACTATGTGAACTCAAGTGCACTATTGAATCAGGAAGAGGTAGGCAGGAAGAGGTGTTTATTGTCAAATCAGACAGTAAAGAAGGCATCCTTGCAGGAATGGCTGCCTCCTTTGCTAGATGAACCTACTGCTCACTTGTTTTTTTTCCCCACTGTAATCTGAAGTAGCTTAAACATTGTCTTTATCATCATGTTTCTTGTCTACCATCTACTGATGCTGTGTCTTTGAATATATTTTTTTACAGTCCTTACAGTTACATTTATGTATTATGGCTACTCTGTGCTTCATGGAATTGCATTCCATAACTAATCACACTTACAGTTGCTATGTCAAAAGGAATCTCTTTCATTTTCACATAGTTTATTGGTGCTGGTTGTTTATATTTTCATGTGGTTGTCTAAAGTTGGAACAACCTTAAAACTAAAGCTCTGTTAGCTTATGCTGCACTGAGCATAATATTACATCCATGTGTTCATTTTGAGCAGCCTTTGTACAAACATACCGATGAAAGCTATCCACCATTTTTAAATGCACGCGGAGATCTTTCTTCGTCAGATGATCTAACATCCTTGCGTCTACCAGGCACTCCATAAAGTAACTTCGGTACTGAGGTAAACCCAGACTGGGGAGCCATTCATTACCAATCCATTCATGGTTCATATCACCATAAGCAAGGGTCTATAGAAAAATAGGAGACTGTCTAGAAAATTCACACCGCTTTCTGTAGTAATTCTGACAATACTATCATTTGGGCCTCAAATATGTAACTAAAACACTATTAGCTCTCAGTATACATAAAATATTTTGTTAAATACAAATATGATCTCTCAATATCATGTCTACCACCTTTTCGAAATGGAAATTCTACTTGTAATAAGAAATAATGCATTTGAAAATTCACATCTTAGCAAAATCAAGAAAAATCAATTTTTTTACAAGCACCTAAGTGAGCTAGGAGAACAATCCTAATGAATTTCAAAGAGATTTGTTCTCCTAATGCACCTATGTGCATTTAAAAATCCTTCCCTGCATTAACACAAGTGATTGTGTTAATGCAGGGGGGAGGGATAGCTCAGAGGTTTGAGCATTGGCCTGCTAAACCCAGGGTTATGAGTTCAATCCTTGAGGGGGGCCATTTGGGGATATGGGGCAAAAATTGGGGATTGATCCTGCTTTGAGCAGGGGGTTGCACTAGATGACCTCCTAAGGTCCCTTCCAACCCTGAGATTCTATGATAAAATAAACCTTTAGGGTGAAATCCAGGCAACATTAAAGTGAATAGAAGTTTTGTCTTTGCTTCAGTGGGACCAGTATTTAATCCTCAGCTTTCTACATCTTATTTCACCAAGCAATTAGCATTATACATTTGTAGTCCCTCTGAAACAGTGGTTATTTTTAATTGGTTCTTGGCCAAGCCTGCGAGCTGCCTCTGCTTCCAGCACCAGTAACAGCAAGTAGCCAAATGCACACCACTAACAATATGTTTTAAAGTGTGACCAGCACAAATGAAATGCGCCTTGTGGGACTATCAATATGTGAATCCTTGAATAAAGAGAAAAAATAATCTTTGGAGAATTCCAAAAAACACTACAATTCAGGAATACTTTCTGTGTTGTGAGATTCTAGTAGAAAACAAAAGTGTGTGTGTAATAGGGCACCTGCCCCACACTGGGCTCTAAGGGTTTAATAGAGCCCTTGGGAGGCTGTGCAAGAGGCAGCCAATCAGGGCCAAGCAGGCCTATCTAAAAAGGGACCTTCAGGGCAAAGGAAGGCAGTTCTCTGCTGGGAGTTCAGGGAGGAAGTACTGTGGCCCTGGAGGGCTGAGAGAACTGCCAGCATCCTGGACAGATCAGTGCTTCTAGCAGGTACCGGGGCAGGAGTGACGGCGGTGAGGCACCACCAGAGGGGGGTGCACTGGCGAACTGACCTAATGCCCAGGACAGCCAGCAGGAGGTGCCACAGTGGCAAGTGAACCCCATTGCAGAGTGTGATGTAAATGCACATTGAGCTACTTTTGTATGGTTTATCTGAAATATCTAATCTATATTTTAGAAAGAGAGAGATTCTGCCTTCACTAATGCTCTGTGCAATCCCATTGAAGTCAACCTAAACATTGTTTCTTTTTTTGTGTTCCAGTTGTTTTTTAAAGTGTGTTGGTTTTCAGAACTGGAAACTATACACAGCAAGAAACTATACACAGCAAGAAAATTGTCTGGTACTGCTTATAAAATATCTATAATGGATAATCACAATAAACTTAACTGGTAATGAATATACAACTTAGAAGTTTAACACTCATGTACATTAAAATTATGTGTCACAAAATTGGATTCTGACAAATTTAACTGTAGAAATGATTTACTTCATTGCTTACATTATGTATGTGTTTGGCATCTGGTTGTGAGATACGCGTTCAAATGGCAATTTTTGCATAACAGTGAAACTATTTAGTTTAAAATGCCAGGCTTTTTATCCTTGAGAAAAACCACAAGCCATCAAGATGATTTAAATGTTGATGTTAATATCACATTGGTATAACAACATCAACAGCTGTATGCTGTTACAGTTTTGCTCAGTGGGCAATGTAATCGTAAACATTGAAACCCAATTTTGGCTTCACTCAAGTGAAGAATATTCAAACACCAATATTTGTTTCTAAAAAGAGTCTAATGTGCATAAAGTAAACACATACAAACAAACACTGATGTTCAGTAGGAACACTGAACACAATATATAAGTATATATATATTACCTTTCTATATAAATAGTCTTCCCTTAGCTGCTGACATCTACAGTAGTACTTTGCTCTCACCCTCTTTTTAGTTGGATAGTTTTTTCACTAAAATCCAAACATTTACATGAACCAAATACAAACATTTCCTCTGCCTCTAGCTGCTTTATTTACACCACTACCTTGGAAAAAGTTAATTGAATTTCATGTAAATGTAAAGAGGTTGCTCTTTCAAGTGTAAAATATAGTGAAGGGAGTATCCATGCTGAGCTTCCTCAGGGAAGCTGCACATTCACCTCTGGGGTAGAGGTCTGGTGCAAAGCCCTCTACCCCATTCTATGGGGGGAGCAGGCAAGCAGGGGGAGCTGCCATTCTGTGTGTTTTGCACCTTTTGCATGACATGGGGGAAAAGGCTCTGTGCTGCCCCCAAATGGCTAGTACGTAAAGGAGTGGACCGGAAGTGGTGGCATGGGATCAAAATGTATGTGTACTCTGAATCTTGGGATGGCGGAGAAAGCAATGTCGAATTAGCATCTGTCTGTTACCATCAAAAAAACCACCCTGTATTTAATTAATTAGTAAGAGGGAGTTACTGACTATCACATTTTGTTTAACACTTGAACTCAGGACAATGAGAGCCTAATTAGAATTCAAAGACATTTTAAAACAAGGAAGCTAGTCCTTCTGGTGTAGGGAGAGAACGCTAACCTAACCTTGAGTTAAGAAGACAGAGGGGGACTTGAACAGCTACACACATGGAAAAAGACTTCCTAACCAAGTTGTATATGTGCCATTATGCCCCAGATTCTTCATAGAAATATTGTTATGATATGAATATGGCATAACTAAGATATATTGTATGTAAGATGGGTCATGTGAGGTATCATTGGAAAGGCTAGGATTTACTGAATGTGATTATCCAATTTGTATGCATGTATCATTTCTGTATCTGAAGTTAAGTATATTGAATATGTAGCAATTACAACTGTAATTCTGTCCATTAGACAGCAGACAATCAGCCTGGATGGGCCACTAAGAAGGACAAAAGAACTTTGAAGATACTAATCTCCCGCCTTCCTGAGAAGCTTCCTGGGATGCTGCTTTGACACTACAAGGTCATGTGATCATGGCACCTAGAACAGGGTCCCATCTTGAGCTGGTATTTTTCCACTGGAAGGGGATGGGCTAGGAAACAAAAGATTCCCGCCATATGTAAATACTATTTAAGGCTGGGGAGGGAAGTTAATCTAGATGCTTCTCCACTGCCTCCCCACCCAAGAAGGAAGTCTGCTGAAAACACCTGGAAAAAAAAGGAACTAAGCAGGGGACAGGGACAGGGGACTGAATCCAGTTGAGACAGATCAGCATGTAAGAGGAATCCCTGGAGATCTAAGCTGCAAGCAGTGCCGTTTACCTTCAAAAGACTGCAACCTGCTTGAAACAACATTTAGGGTGAGAAATTACAATTTGTAGCCAATTTTTTTTATGTATCCAGCCTAGTTTGCGTGGTTTTTTTATTTGCTTAGTAATCTGCTTGGTTCTGTTTGTTATCTCTTATAGTCACTTAAAATTTACCTTTTGTAGTTAATAAACTTGTTTTTGTTTTCTGAAACCCAGTTTGTGGAACTCATAACTGGGGGAAGCAGGGGGTGGGGGCGCAAAAAGCTGTGCATATCTTCCTCCACTTTGAGGGAGGGAATGAATTTATGAGCTTGTGCTCTATAGATCTCTATACGGTGCAAGACAATATAATTTTGGGTTTGCATCCCAAAGGAGGTGTGCACTTGAGTGCTGGGTAATCCCCGAGCTGATTCTTCCCACACAGAGCTGGGATCTCAGTGTCTCTGACTATTTGCAGCTGGGTGTGTCCCTACCTGTGTGTGTGTGCTGGAGAAGGCTTAAGGGCCTGGCACAGAAGAACAGGGTGAGGGAGCCCAGGCTGTTGGAATGGGTGGGCTCAGTGGGACCCCAGCACATCAGGTGGCATCCCGGAACAGGGGTCCAACCCATCACAGTATACAGATAAAATTATGGGCACATCAAGGGCTTGTCCTCACTAGAGTTTTTTACCTTGAGTCAATTACTTGTAGTTTGATATAAGTATTTAGGAAGTGTCCAGAGTATCCTTTTATCAAGGTGTTAACTATCTTGGAGTTAATTGGAAAGCAATTAATGGATATTAAACAATAGAGCAGAAACCATGATAATTTCAAAACATTGGACATGAGCAATTCTCATTGTCAAGCTGCTGATCATGGTTTGAATTTGGGAGGGGATATGTGGCAGTCCAATATACACACAGCTTCCCAGGGCAGCCATCTTGTTCTCTAAACTCTCAGCTTCTTTTAAGAAAGTCTCTAGCTATTTCAATTATGAAGAAAACCTTCAAAATGTAACTCAAGTGTAACTGATGTATGAAAATTTGCCTGAGTCTGCAATCCGCCTGGAACAATAGCTCTGAACTGTTGTATTAATTTCAATGAGGGTGATTATTCAGATGCAAAATGATAGTTCACAATAGCAACATTTTAATTATCTCGTGGCTGATTCTGGGTAAGAAAGGAGAAGAACTAGTATATTATGAAGATCTGTGGCATATCAAGTGAGTAGAGCTTGGTGTGTGAGTATAGTTTGGAAGAGTACCACTCATTTTTTCAGTTTGCCCCCTAAAGTTAATAGGTATAATAGCTAAAATGATAATGCAGGGGCTGATACCTAATCATGAGAGTGAACTGGGTATATATGAAGGGATGTGTTGGCTGCTGAGGGAAAGAGAGATGCCAAAAGGGAGAGAGAGACCTGACAGCAGCTGGACAGACACCAAAGTCTAAGAATATAAATATCTGATTCTCCGATGTATCTGAAACCATAAGCTTGTGCCCTAACTAAGCAAGGCTGCTTGTAGATTAAAATCCATGATTTATATAATTTTACCTTGGATTTTTCTCCATTTTCTAATAAACCTTCTAATAAAATCCTGTTATTTTGTGTGTGTGTGTGATGATTTTCCCCTTTAGAGTCAGGTAAGCATACTGCAGCCAGGTCTTAAGAATTAGCTAAAAGTGGGTCCAGTTCTATTCAATCTCTTCATAAATGATTTTGATAATGTTATAGAGAGTACATTTAAAAAGCTTGCAGGCACTACCAAGCTAGAAGGGATTGAAAGCGCTCTGGAGGACAGGATTAGAATTCAAAATGATCTAGACAAACTGAAGAAATGATTTGAAGTAAATAGGATGAAATTCAATAAGGACAAACGCAAAGTCCCTGTCTTAGGAAGGAATAATCAATTGCACAAATACAAAATGGGAAATGACTGCCTAGGAAGAAGTACTGCAGAAAAGGATCTTGTGTTATAGTGGATCACAGACTGAATATGTCAACAATATAACATTTTTGAAAAAAATGAACATCCTTCAGGGATGTGTTAGCAGGTGTGTTGTAAGTACAATGGTGCAAGCAAGCAGGTACGGTCAAGTATGCCGTACCATTAGGCTATTTATTGCTGGTATGTTGTACCAGAAAGACATCATTTTCAGAACCACAAGTCTCCTGAGAACGTCAGCAGCAAAAGGAGCACAGGTGGCCCCACACCGGCAGCCCCTGATGTGCAGCTGTACCACCGCCCAACCCCACCCCCAGCCCTTCCATGCAGCTGCGTCACCTGTCTGGGGTCTGTAGAGCCCCACCCGAGGTCAGGGCTGGGGGCAGTACAGCCGCGCTGGAAGAGCTGCCAGTATGGGGCCATCCATGCTCCTTTTGCACCTGCGGTTCCTGGGAGCCCTGCAGTTCAGAACTCTGTATCTGGTGTAGCGGGAGGACAGAGCCCCAGGTAACATGGGATTGGGAGGGGACATGGGCGGTCACATGGGGGAAGTCATGTGCCCCCCTTTAGCTATTGTCCCCCTTTGTGTCCCATGATTCACCTATACATACCTATACGAATTAAAATCTACTTGTACCACTGTGTAAGTAAGACACGAGAAGTAATTTTTGCACTCTACTCAGTACTGATAAGGCCTCAACTGAAGTATTATGTCCAGTTCCGGGCATCACTTTGGGAAAGATGTGGAAAAATTGGAGAAAAACGAGAGGGGAGCAACAAAAAATATTAAAGGTCTAGAAAACATGACCTATGAGGGAAGACTGTGTTTGTTTAGTTTGGAGAAGAGAAGACTGAGAGGGGACATGATAACAGTCTTCAAATATGTAATGTTATTATAAAAAGAGGAGGGTGATAAATTGTTCTCCTCATCCACTGAGGACAGGACAAGAAGTAATGGGCTTAAACTGCAGCAAGGGAGATTTTAGTTCATACATTAGAAAAAATTTCCTAACTATATGTGTAGTTACGCACTGGAACAAGTCACCTAGGGAGGTTGTGGAATCGCTGTCCTTGGAGATTTTTAAGAACAGGGCAGACAAACAACTGTCCGGGATGACCTAGATAATACTTAGTCCTTCCTCAGTGCAGGAGACTGGACTAGATGACCTACTGAGATCCCTTCCAATCCTACAATATGGTGATCTATGATTTAAAAGGACTCGGTAGCATATGGTGTGGTTTTCAAAGAAAATAATAATAATAATTAATAAAAATATTTGAAAATGTGTCATATACTGAAAAGCTTCTACATTAATGGTTCAGGTCCAAGAACTAGCACAATTTCTTTGATAGCTGTGTCATCTCAGTATGCTGCACTTGGGTAATCAAAGTAGTATGACTGTCGATCCTAAACACAATTTGCAAGGGTATTCTTTTTAGTAGTTCCTGGGCAGTCAGCCTTTAGTGTAATTAATAGGGCCTTTCAGCTTCCATATGTGAAGTACATGATGGTTGTAGACTTTATATGCAGAGCATCTAGGCCCAGATTTTTAGAGATATTTAGGCACCTAACTCCCATTGAAATCAATGGGAGTTAAGTGTCTAAATAGCTTTAAAAATCTGATCCCCTATTCTATAAATGACCCACACAAAGAGCCTCCGAAAATGTATACAAAAATTGTGCAGGCACTTGATTGTACCTTCAGTTACTCCTGCTGCACTTACATATAAATGCGGATCCAAGTTTACTATGAACCAACCACGGGGTGGTGTCAGGATATCTCCAGCTGACCTATCATTCTTTTGCCGCCATAGTCCCCTGCTTGTTTCATCATGAAGGGGGAGCATGCCATCTCTGTGACTTGGATGGCCTTCCACAGATACTGGCGGCCAGAACAAGAAAGGTCTCTTTTCTGTGCTGGCAGGGTTTGAAAGACATTGCCAGTAGGAACAGGGACCATGCCTGAACCCTTCAAAATAGCCTGACATTAATATTCCATCTGGATAAGCAGTTTGTTGTGACCTAATTGCCCCAAACTTGGGCATGTGTTTAGGAAAAGTTATGCTAAGGACAGTGGGAAGGACATGAGGCATGCAGGGCCTTACTACTGAGTACATGTACACAGGCCCACCGACAGCAATTCTGGGCCCCAGGGCAGAACACGCAATGGGCCTGAGCTGCTGCTGGTGTCAGTGAGCTGCTAAGAATGCTCTTCCGGCATAGCCAGGGCTTCCACATGCCCGCCAAGCTGCCTTTGCTCCTGCCGGTACCACCCCATGCGCACCTAGGAGCTCTGATGCCCGCCCAGGCGATTTAACAGGGCCTGGGGCTCCCAGCTGCTATTGCGGCAGCGGCCAGGGCCGCTGGGCCCTTTTAAATCACCCGGGGTGCTGGGCAATTGCCCCTTTACCCTCCCCCGTCGGCGGGCCTGCATCTACATCACCCATTTCCCATGAGCAAACACGTTTCTAACCAATACCAGAATGGTTGGGAGCTGCATCTTGCATCATGTAGCAGACGCCCTCATTCCTTATGAGCATTAGGGACTGCAGGGTAACAAGGCATTGCAGCCACTGCCATTAATCTGCTTACTACTGTGCTGTGTTTTACTTCCTTATCATCCCAAGAGGCAAAAGCAAATCATACTAGTGCACATAATGGATATGTGTGCAAAGTGTATATGCACAAAATAAAGGATTGTGTTGAGTCTTCTTAAAATATCTGGTTACAAAAGATCGTAGCAATTTATATAAAGGAAAATATTTGCTGCAAATATGCTATTTATGATTTATGTAACAAACCTGTCTAGAAAAGATTTTCTTTTAATTAAAAATGTAAAAGATATTCATTATACTTAAATTAGTAGGAGGAAATCACAGCATTAGACTCATACAATAGCTGATAAAATGTTACAAGGTTTTCTATTATTATGTTAATTAAATTATTATTAGTCTTCCATCCCCAAAGTGTAAAGTCAAAAGATTCATACCTGGGCCCAGCTGCCTTCCTCAGACTCTTTCTGCATTATCAGCAAGGAGCCATTAGAAAAGCAGGTAAAAAATACAACAAACACAAGTCAAGAAGCAAGAGGTGATTGCAAATGTTAACAATTCCAGTACAAAGAAAAATGTACAAATTAATATGCTGATAATGCATTTGACCTAGTGTCAATGGCAAACTGCTTAACTAAACTACAAAAGTGACACCATTATAATTAAGGTTGAGTAAAAAACTTCTTAGTACTGACAAATCAAGAAAATATTAAAGATATAAAAAAAACTTCATAGTTTTGTGAAATTTTGCAAGTTCATCTTGGTGGTTTTCATAAAAGCAGCCATTAAAGTCTAAATGTTGCCATTTTGCCTCAAAATATTGTAAATTAAGGGTAACCCACTATTTTGTCCAGCAAAGTCTCAAAACATTCATAATGTAAAGCTGTGTTTACAGGCAGAATGGCTGAAATTTTGCCCTGAGTCAGATCTGTGAATACTTGTAAAGCTCTCGTGTTTGACTTGCACACACTCAAAGGGCAAAGTAACAATTTCATTCAATTCTGTTAACAGTAACATTTTGTACAACACATTTTTGTTATGTTGTTTTTTCCTGGTCAATTTTCCAGGGTTAGCTCTGTTTGTTGGTGCTAAAGGTGTTGTTATTGTGTTAGTGTTTTCATTATCGATAATGATAAAGCTGAGAGGCAGCTCGGTTGTAAAAAATAATTGGCAAGGAAATCACTCCGTGAAATTTATAGTGAATATGTAAAACATTATAGCAAATGAAAATGTATAACACATCCATCTTTGCTGCATTAAAATGTAGATTTAGCACCTCCCCTGCCATTTATGGGCTGGGCTAACCGTAAATTATTCTGAACTGAGGATAAGGTTTCATACGTCTTTTTTTTAAGTTTAGTTAATTGCTTACAAGCATGGTCTAATGCTGGCATAGAAAAACCTTACCTTTGAAAACAAAAATATAATTCTAACCCTGAGGTTTTGGGGAATGAAAAAAATCTGAGCCATTGACTGGGGGAAACATTGCCATACATTTTAAGTCTCTACCAAAATCAGTAAGACGTTTGCCAAAAAATCAATGGCACAATAGTCACTCTAAGTCCCAGAAATGTGAAAAACTTGGTCTGGTTTTCAAAGAGAGAATTCTAGCTAAAGCATTTTTGTCCTGTTTACATACTGTTTAGGTTTCCTCTAGATTAACAGCTCTCAGTGTCATCATTATCGCAAACGTCTATTTAAAGTGATACTGGCAAGGAGGCTTAGGGGCAGGGGCAGTACTGAAACTGCTATAGACTCATTTTTAACAGACTAGATTTCATATTGACAGTGTTTCCTTATATGAACAGTCTTCCTTCATATTCAGCACAGCGTGACATTCAACTTAATGTCTCAGAAAATGGAACTACAGCTGTACAGTGAAACTTCAGTCCTGAGTGCAAGTTAATATAGTCTCTGTGACTGTAATACATTTGGTATTTTATTTTTTAGGGAACTGTTATGTTTTTTCTAATTGCATATTTGAGAAACAGTCTACAGGTGATCCGACAATTGTAAACAACTACATGTACTTCAGTTGTGTTCTTGGTATTAAAATAAATATCACTGTTGTTTAAATAAAATTGAAAAGACTAACCGTTTTGGCTGGAGCTGCAAGATTTTCCATTTCTTCATGGGTCACCCAAACATTGCCTGAGGGCTGTTAACAAGGCCCACAGGGAAGCAGGTAGGATCCACATTAGGTAAGCAGTGTTAAAGAAGAAAGGCAGCACCACTGTAAGTTAACAGCGTATAGCATCACAATCAGCACAACCACGTTCTTGCCTCAATCGAGCTGCAACTAGAGAGAACTTTAGACAACTTGCTTTACATTTTTCTTCAGTAAGATCTTAACACATGATTGCTTATTAACCAGAACTGGTGGATGAAATGTCTTACTCCTAACGCGGTGGAAATTCTCTGAATACCATTAAAAAGGAAAGAACAACAGTTAAAGCAAGTATATCACACAAAGAGCGGACATAAGCTTTTATGTGGTAACTGAATCCTGAGGAGAGTTCTCATTTGGTGATGAATTTCCAGCCTAAAAATTCTGCACACATACTGTAGTTGTATTGTAATATAACATAAGATCCCTTTCCCTACAGTTCTGTATGTCAAACATTCTTGAAGAATTTCTTTTAAAAATGTTCTCTTTTCCCCCCTCATTCCATTGTTTTTAATAAGGGTTAGATTCTGACTTGCCCCCGTGTGACCAGGCAGGGAAGTAAGGGGGTGCAAGAGCTGGCTGAGAACACAAGGGCAAAGGCTGCAGTAAATTAACTTACTTCTGGAGAAAGATTGAGGACAGGGGACTTATGACTCACGGTGCAGCTGCGTGCCACCCATCACTCAGGGCTAAGTGCAAAAAGCACAATCTACCATAATATTTCTAGCCTGAATATGTGACCTCTCATCTGGTAACCCTCAATGCTTTTCTTGAGCTGTGTAACTATAGATTTTAAAGGTGCCTCAGCAATGGGAATAGAGAAACCGAGATGTTCAGAGTAAAATATGACTTTGAATGAAACTCAGACTTCTCAGTGCCTAAGCCACTTTTGAAAATGGTACTTAGGTGTGTTTGTTTGAAAATTTACCTTAAGTCATTATGGTTTTTTGCTATTGTCTTCAATGAGAGCAAGATTCATCCTTCAATGAGGAAAGCCATCAGATTTTGAGTACATATACCAGATTCTTAGGGCCAGGTTACGGCTAGTAGTACCTTGGGTAGTACCACTTCAAGGAGGAGCACTCTGAGTAGTAGAAATCAGCTCACTGGAGGAGTAAGGTCCTCCTCAAAGTAAGAGTAACAGAATTTGGCCCTAGGCAGTTACTGAAATAGCTGGCATATTTTGAATGCATATATAAAGCTCTGAAAGATGTTTAAATATTAGATCATAGGGATCAAAAACCACCAGGATGGGCACACTATAGAAAAACTGATTGTGCCGATCAAGTGGTGCAGAATTGTATATGACCTCATGACAGCATGAACTTGAGCAGTGCTGTAAATAGTCTTATAGCCACCTGATCATGCAGCAACTTACAACTACTGTTTGTTCAAGATACACTTCACTCTGACAGATCAAATTCACCTGCCCAGATCTGTGTCTGCAATTGTTTCCTTATATTATGTTACTCAGCAATAAATTTAAAATTTATGTTCAACATGGTTCATTATCATTGAGCATTTAAAATATGGAAATTAAGAAGTTAAGAATATGGAAGTTAAGAGAAGGTAGAGAAATATTCAAATATCCTCACTGTTCAAACAATCTCTTCAATGAAAGAACACGTGTAATATATTACACTGCACATTTAAAAATCACCTTAACTCTGTCCCCATATTTCAGCCCAGCTTCCACTTATAGAAATATTTTACATTAAAAAAAACTGTGCTTGCATTTGCATCTGACTAAAATTAACGTGTACCAGAGGCTACAAAATAGCGTAGTCTCTAGAAATTTCAAAACTTACTTTGCAGACTCAAGAGGTTTGTATACAGGGGTTTGAATAAGCATCCAGACTTTTGGATGCTGATCCAAACCAAGGTTCAGTGCCCAAATGGAGAAGTGAAAGTGTTAGTATTCCAATGTCCCTCCTTCCTGGGCAGCATGCTGCCCTGGGCCTCCATTTTCAATCAGCTACCCCTTTTCTGACAGGAAAATACTATACAACATAGGGAGATGACCACTCTTAATATAATGTACTATTCTTAAATGTGAGCGTTGTCTTAGGTTTTTCCATTTCTTTTCCACTTCTTTCTGTTCTCCCCTTTTCTCTCACTTTGATTCATTTGCTTCATCTCTTTTTCCTGCTGCCTACTGTTTTCCTCTCTTGACTTTCTTTCTATCCTTTTTTCCTTCAGGGTCTCCACCTCTCAGCCTTTTCCCTTCACCTCCTCTGCACAATTCCCATCTGTCCAAGCCCTTTTTCTCTTTCTCTGACCTCCAATATCTCTTTCTAGGCCCAGCTTTCTCACCTTACTTCCAGTCATCTATTTCTTAGCTTTCACCATCTGTCTCATGATTCTTTCCCTTCCTAACTCCCATTCTTTATTTCTTTCCCCACCAACATGGCCCCTTTGTTCTCCGTCTCCCCACCTCCACACGCACTCCTACTATAACACACACAGGATTCTCACCCTCTCAAATACACTTCCACTTCTCACCTTTGTTCTCTTTCAAACATGCTTCTTCCAATCACTTTCATTCTCTCTCCTAGATGCACTCTTCTCCTGCCTTCTCTCTCTCCTCCCATCACCCACACCATTATACCCAGAAAATAAAACACTCTCTATCGTTCTTCCTTCTTCTCACTATATAGCCACATGCTCTTGCTGCATCTCTTAGGGAGGAAAGATAAGCAGGAGGATACAGCAGATCCAGGCTGGGGGATCACTGAGAAAGGTAGAACGAGGGAGAGTCAAGAGTGTTCTGTGGGAGGAAAGAGCCAGGGCAGGAAAAGTATCTTGTTCATTTGGGGAGAGGATGTGACTTGGAGAAAGTGGAAAATAAAAGACCTGCAAAAGTACAAGTAACTTTCCAAACATTAGGTATCTATGCATAGCACATGTGATCATTTTGAGGTTTGCCCTTCTCTCATAATGATCACTGAGGTAATTTCAAGGTTAATCAGAAGCACAATGTTAAAAAAAATGTATTTATTACAGGAAAGTATCAGTGATCAACAAGCAAGGAACGGCACTTCCACTCTCTTCAGGCCAATTCAGACTGACTTTGATTTGGTTTGTACTACACAACTTTTTCTATGGATTCTGACAGTGTCAAGTGTGAGAAAGAAAGTTAGCTGAACGTGACTCACTGTTCTAGAAGTGGGAGGAGCTGATGGACTTGTAAGTGATACCATCTCCTGGATTGCTAGGCGGAGCTTTAAGCGATGGAGAGGGTTGCTGATTCCAATTTCTCTCTGAATCTCAGTATCAGACAAAGCAGACATTATGGCTCCACTCTTCACATTTGCACGGCAAGCTGCAACATACCATGCAGGCATTCCCAACCACAGCTGTTGAGAAAAAAGTCACTAGTTTAAGACACCAGAACTCAATTTCTGAGATTTCATACATGATTTAGTTATTAAGCTATCTGCCATGTGAATTACTATGGTAATGCTCGAGCACTCAAATCACCCGTTTGTGAAAGGCCCTTTTGCACATGCAGATTCAGGCATTGCACAGGCAATAAGTGTGATCGAAAAGTGATTTTGACGTTATGAAATGGCTTCGGAATTCTGGCATGACTGGAAATTTCACGTTTGCTCTCTAGTGTTCCATAACCATAACAAGAATGTCGAATACAGTATGTTTCTTAGGGTATGCCTACACTTCCAGCTTGAGGAGACATACCCGCACTAGCTCAATGAGAGCTAGTGTGCTTTTACATTGAGTATACCCACAACAGCGTGAGCCACAGATAGGGCTAACTGCCCTGAGTACTTACCTAGCATCTTGGATGGGTTGTGCTCAGGGTGGCTAGCCCCATGTGCTGTGGCTGATACACCCTATTTTGAGTGTGCTAGATCAAGGAGTGCTAGCACAGGTATGTTTCCTTGAGCTGGAATTCACACCTCCAGCTCAAAGTGTAGACATAGAATCATAGAGTATCAGGGTTGGAAGGAACCTTAGGAGGTCATCTAGTCCAACCCCCTGCTCAAAGCAGGATCAATCCCCAATTTTCCCATAGCACATATGCAAAGTGTTTTCAGAGCCGCTGACAATCCCTGCCTGCAACACTCCTGCTATTCTTTTCCTGACCCTCTTATGAGCAGAGACTGACCATATGACTGAACTGTGCTCAACTGTTTTGCATTCTTCTAGGTATGCAAAAACACACTGCCTGTTGTGTCACATTATGATTGCAAGAACACCCAGATCTTCTCATCCACAGGAAATAATTCCATATTTAATAAATACATATGTGAACTCCCCCAAAACACTGTCCCCCCCAAAAAAAAACAACCTCCCCACCCCAAACCAGGCAGCTCCTAGTCACAGTATGAAATACATTCAATTATAATGAACTGTACAGAAGCAGGACCAAAAGACATAACTCACCAACATTTTCAGAAGTGACTAGTGATTTTGGGTGCCCAACTTGAGAAAGTTAAAGGGGCCTGATTTGCAGAGCACAGATGCTCAGACATTCTGAAAATCAGGCCTCTTTAAAGTGTCACAAGTTGGACGTCTAAAAATTGAGGCCTCCTATAGCTTTTTATAATGGGGGCATGGTTTGTTTTAAATTGGTCAAAGGTTTTCTTTTGTAATGCTTTACATCATTTCTATAAACACCATCAGCCCCTAAAAAATACCATATGATTAATTATTGAAGGCTAATGGCAGTCATTGTTCATTACAGTCCCTGTTATTGCATGTGTTTTCAGAAATGAACCAAAAGGCCAAATTTTGAAAAATACCTAAATTGTGTCACAGAAATTATATACACACTAAAGCCCTGGTCCTGAAATCGTGCACAAGCTTAATTTTCCCATAGCACATACTTTGTAAGAGGCTACAAGTACTCACCAATTCATGTGTGCAAAGGCCCTTTTGCATGTGCAAATTCAGCTGTTGCACAGGCAACATATTTTGCATGCACACACTTTGCAATCTCAACATAGACTCCCATGTTTCCAAGTTTGTCTCAAAGTTTAAAAAAACAACCACTAAAAACCGACAACTATGCTTTGTTTATTCCCTTATAGGACATTCAAGGGCTTTTTACTTCTACAAATGTGTGTGTACACACTTATTTCATTATAGATATTTAGTACACTTTTCTGTATCAGAATGAAATATGATGTACTGTTCAAATATAAGGTGTCAGAAAGCACATTTCACATTAATGCATTAGCTACCGGTAATGTACAAAAATTCTTTTTTATTGTTTCCTATACCACACCCATCAGCATGGAACTGAGTGCCTGCTGAGCACCCTTAATACCGTACCAATCAAGGCTTACATTTTCAAGAGTGTTCACTAATTTTGGGTGTCCAGTTCAGGATACCAGGCCTTGATTTTCATAGATTAATAGATTCCAAGGCCAGAAGTTTCCACTGTGAACTAGTCTGATCTTTTGCCTACCATAGGCCACAGAATATCCCTAAAATAATTCCTGTTTGAACTCGAAAGATTTTCACAGGTGCTAAGCATCTGCAGCTCTATCTGAAGTAAATGGGAGCTTCACATGCTCCACACCTCTGAAAAATCATGGTCTGTGTGTCTCAAGTTGAACACTCAAAATTAACATATAATTTTGAAAATGTAAGTCTAATTCCTCTCCAATGTCTTTGGATATTATAAGCTGTTTTAGCAAGAGAGAAAATGTAGGCATGGAAACTTTTTAAAACATGGCATCGGTTAATCCACCTGCACCTGGACAGCCATCAGAGACAGGTAGAAGTGTGTCTGATTTAACAATCTCCTACAGTGCAATGAAATACTCAACATTAGACCTAAAGCATCAAGTTGGAAATGTGTACTCTGTGATAAATTTCATATGATGGGGGAGAGGGGGGGAACCCCAGGATCTACGAAGAGCTAAAAAATGCTCAGTATAGAGAGAACTTATTTTTCCACAGGTGCAGACTTGGGTACAACATCTTATCCTTTTGGAATTTCCCCCAACTCCCCAAGGCTGATGGAGTGCCCTTTTTCATCCTTTTGGGCAGTGTTGTTCCTGGTACCAAGCTGTAGTGCACTGAACTACAATAGCTATATGCCACTAAAACTGCCCGATGCTTCAAGGGATGATCCAGGGAGGCAGCTATCTGTAAGGATTACGTGGCATGTTCCATTAGAATAAGGGCTATGAAAAGGCAAAATGGCAAGATTCCTCCTCTCCCTCCAGTATTTGCTTCAGATGTAGACCTAATATGATATTCGGTCAAGCATCACAAGATTCACTAATGCAGGATTTCTCAAAATGAATGAAAATATCACTGAATTGTTCTCAAATCTTATGAAAGTTCCTATTTTACCATATTAAAAATCAACAAGTAAAAACTGGAAATTTTGCACAAAAATAGACAGACACAGACTTTACTCTTGGATATCACTGAGTTTCATGCTGTCCTTTTCCATAGTAGGAGTGAAAATTTCTGATGGCTCGTCATTGGTACCATCGTAACTTGCTCATCATCATAGTCTGTCAGGGGCCAGTTACTTAGCACTAAACCTTGTTGAGGATTAATAAAAATACTCAGCAATATGGAGGCCTAAACCACACTTCAAGAGTACTAACCCTTCTGACTGCACAGTTCAGTGATTTTAAAAAGCCATATCACTCCTTGTTTTTGAAAATGAAGACATTCTGAAGAGCCAGACTGGGACAGGTACACAAAGGGTGGGGCGGGGGAGGGCAAATAGCTCACGCCTCAGATAGCCCACATAATGGGCCGTTACCATCACAGTTCCAGTGCCCAGGGGAGTTCAGTCAGATCCTCCATATGCCCCCTGAGGAGTAGAGTGCTACAAAGAAGATGGGGGAGAGTCTGTGAGGAAATGGATCCCTGTTCTCCACCATACACGAAAGAGCACTATGGGGAGCAGGCTGTGCTGAAATATGGTATATCAAGAAGCTTAGGGAGAGATTGGGTCTCTTTTTGATGCACACGCCCCTCCTTGAAGTCCCCCACACCACACATACAGGACTGAGTCTTAAAGCACAATCTAAACCCAGATTAAATTGCCATGTAAAGTTAATAGGGACATGTAAGCAGATTGAGTCCAGGCTCCAGATACAGAACTGCCAACACAACTGATCTTAGCCAAAGGACTATGAAAAAATTATGCATAGCTTCATAGTGCATCTTCTCTCATACTTTCTATACATGTATTCTTTAAATAAATTAGATTTTTCTCCTTTTCAGACTCTCTCCAAGCCAAACACTGCACTTAGTTTGAACTTAAACAGTTCCTTAGAACAGAAGACAGCAATGTGGAAAGGAGAGTGGCCTACGTTTGAGTTCTTTACTTCTGTGGAACTTGATTCAAATTTAAATTACATTAATGGGTAAAAAGGAGTGTGCAGGTCTTAATCAGCTCTATAACACACATTCATCTACATCAGAAACAACCACTTAGTGTGACACAAATAGCGTCTCTGAGAAGCGTATACCCATTGTTCCAAGAAAGGAGGATGCAGATCAAGATTGAGACACTTGGTTAAGCATTGGTTAAGAAAGCTCACAGCTCTTAAGATTTATCCAAGCTATACATACATTACACACCAAATAACTAGGTTTAAAGAACACTAAGATGACAGTCAAGCAATGAAAATTTAGGACATGCCAATATTAAGGTTGCCTTAATTTGCCCCCCTTGTACTTATGCATTTAGTCTTTAAATTATGACCACATACTATTCACATATCTGCCACTGGGGGAAATAAGAGAGACAGACACACTCATCCAGTGGGTTTCCTAGACATTTGCTGACAGCAGAGGAATATTGAGACTCAGGAACCCAGTGTTCAATTGCAGTTTCTCTAGGGTAACAGAGGTAATACACCTTTTTTGCCCCATTCTATCTGTCTTGCCTCTATCTCCCTCTCGGCAACGTCTGTCTCAACCCCCCACCCTTTATCCAGTGATGCTACAGCTAATAGAAAGTAAGAAAAGGAAACATTGAAACTTTATTTCCAAATACTGTCTATCAGAGTTTGGGAGGATAACATAAATACAGAAGTTCTGTGAATAAGATCCATGTTTCCAAGTTCTCCCCTTAACACTTACCTCCAGCCACGCAACCACTGTAGGCCCATCCCACTGTGCAAAAGGCAATCCCTTTCTCCGAGCTTCTTCCAGAAGTTCATGCCTAAAAGTGTATCATAAACTGTTAATTAGGTGGCAGTACCTGGGACAGCAGTGATGCACTTATACTTCCAAGGCTAAACGCAACAATAATGCAGCACAATAACTCTCCTCGTTTACACCGCTAATCTTGTTAAAGTATTTAAGTCTAAGTAAAAGCAGTTCCTTGCATTGTTTGGACATATTCCTTTCTCTATCCGAACCTTTTTTCTCTTTATGTTCTAGGACTTGTTTTATCTTGGACTAGGACTCCTTTGGTAATGCCTAACATGTAAAGGAAATACTTTTGTATTTTAATTTTCAACATTTCTGGATTGCATATAGAAATAAACCACAGAGAAGACATCTATTATACAATTTTGTTACACGTTTTGACACAATGAATTGGATAAGCATTGTGATAATTTATCAACGATATGTGAATCATTACAAAGTTGGCCAGCTACAGATCCAAATTCTGCACCTGCCATCTCCCCTCGACTTCAAAGACTGAGGAACACGTCAATGCACATCTTTTAGAACAAAGAGTGTAACATCACATTTAATATAATAGTATTGAATATTGTACAGATTATATACATTTTAAATCTATTACAATACCAGGAAAATGCTATCTTTACATTCAGCCATATTAAATAATTTGATCAAGCAAACGAAATAATCCCTTTGCACAGGGGTAAGGAATGACAGGATATTGCAGGGGCACAGAATTTATCACGTAGCCCCTCTAAAACCTGTTTCTTATTAGCCAAAGTATTTCTGTCTGCCTCCCACTGAGAGGAGCACAGAAGGCAGGTTCCCAGCAGTAATGGAAACAAATTAGATGAGGACTAATGAGGAGATGTAACATTAAAATTTGCTGACAACACCTCATAAGAAAGGAAATGTAGAGTTATAGTATTGATTTTGCTTCCTTGTCCTTTATTGTTGCAGCCTACATGGTTCAGAGATCCCCCAACAATGCTTCTTTGCCTTGGTAGCCCTACACAAAGTGATCTTGAAAAACTGTGGCACAATGAAGCAGAGATAAAGGTGAGAGAATGACCCTGTTTTTTAAAGAAATAAACTTGGGGTTCCCAAATCATTAAGGGTCAGATTCTGTTACTTGTGCTCCTAGTGAGTATCCTCTTACTCTGTAAATTGCTTCATTGTAATCAATGGGACCAGTCTTGCAGTTAGATGCTATTAGGAGAGTTTCAGAATTTGGCTCTAGTAGAAGAGGAGAAAGACTGATTAAGACCCGCACACCCCTTTGTCCTGATAATCTAATTTCGACTTGAATGAAGTTGTCCAGCAGTGAGGAGCACAAACTACTTATGCCACAGTCCTTTCCAAATTTGTGTCTTCAGTTCTCTGGAACTGTTTAATGTCTTAAATGACAACTTTCAGGTACAATGCAAGTTTTTTAGATACCCAATTATAAATAATTTAGTTATAATTTTAAAATCTATTATTCAGTCAAATGTTGTATTAGGGTGAAATTAACCCTTGGGCAGAGTGCCAGCACAAGACCAAAGCCTCACTTAATGATTTGGGATTTTAAAGGGATTTTTATTTATTTAATTGTTTAGATGGATTTAAATTTATATTTAAAAGCTGAAATTTATATTTAAAAGCTAAGACCACACGGACAAATATCTTCAATTCAGCAGTGCTGCCAGCCATGCTGTATGGCAGTGAAACGTTGGCACTGACGAAGAGAGAAGAGCAACGGCTGTCGGTAGTTGAAAGGGCAATGGAACGAGCTATGCTGGGAATCTCCCTTCTGGATCACATCCCAAATGAAATGATCAGAGAACGCAGCGGTGTGAAAGATATTGTCATGGAAAGCAGACATAACAAGATGCGATGGGCGGGCCACACAGCACGGCTCACGGAGAATAGGTGGACCGCAATCATTGCTGAGTGGTACCCGTGAGAACAGAAAAGACCACCCACTCGGCCTCCAAGAAGCTGGGAAGATGACATTGTTAAACATTTCGGACGAATGTGGAGAAGAAAGGCAACAGTGCAAGAAGAATGGTGGACATGTTGTGATCAGCGCAGTCTTAACGACAGCTGAAGACTGATCGATCCAGGTGATTTAAAAGCTCACATCATAATTTCCTTTTCCTTTATAGTTTTGCCTACAAATCATGATGCGCAAATTTTATTTAATTTGAATTTCCCTTTTTTTTAAAAAAAAAACCCTGTGGTTTAAATATATGTAGGATTTTATATTATATAATATGAAATTACAAATTATGTCACTTAGGCTGTCTACAGGGTTTGATCCTTGGATCTGCAGAACTAAAAACAGAGCCTCTATTACAATTTCTCCATTTAAAAGCAGTAATTTCTTAGGTGGTAGCTGTAGTAGGCTCCTATCCTCTTATATGAATCAGCCACTAGAGGGGGACAAAGATCCACACTTGGTTAGAATGGGTTACAAAAATGAGTGCGTGATGCAAGTTAATTAATAAACTATGTATAATTTTGATAAAAAGTAAATATAATTAATAAAGTTAATATGACTAAAATAGCAACTTCCAGTATTTATGAATAATATAAATCTTCTGCAGTGATTGTAGGTGTGTAGCAAATTTTCAAAGCAAAATTCCTTGGCTATTTCAAAGTCAAGTTTAAAAAAAATCAAAATCAAGATGTTAAAATCAAGATTGTGCTATACAGGAGGTCACACTAGCCGATGGCTTTATAATCTCTGAATCTATTAAAGGGGTTTTCACTGGAGAATACATTAGTTTATTTTACAGTATAAAGAATCAGATAATTTTCAAATGAATCTGTAATATTTCATTACAAGTGGAAATGGCTAAAATTGTGTGCAATTTTCCTACCACTATCAAACTAGTTCACATAAATTTAGATGCCATTTTGGGAGAAAAATGTATCCACTACACTTCATCAAAGTAGTTTATGAGGCCATGAAGTTATCCTAAGTACAACCCACAAATTAGTGACCGAGAGGAAGGGGCCCATGGCTCCAGAGGGTAGCCTACTGCTTGTTCCGCAGATGGACAGAGAGGCCCCTGGTTATAGAAAGCTACAACTGCAGCTGCCTCTTCCCTGCCTAGCTAAGCAACTGATCACTAGGGGAGGAGCAGAGAGTGTGCTCAGCTGCATTAATAACAGCCTTAGACTGTTTCCCTCTGCTGGGGCTTACAGGTTGGCAGGGAGAAATGTAGTGTTCCCCTCCCTAATCTGAAAGCTAGGGAGGAGCTGGCAGATGTCAGAGAAAGCACTATATACTGTTACACTGCGTCACTTCCTTTGTATCTTTAGGCAGATACAGGACTTTCCTTGCTTTCCTATCTAATTTTTGGCAACATATGCAACCAATATGGTAAGGAGAATTGACATTAATTAGACTTTACTGTAAGAGGTAGTTTGCAGATAATATTCTCTAAAAGAGCGACAAAAAGTCTCGTGGCACCTTATAGACTAACAGATATATTGGAGCATAAGCTTTCGTGGGCGAAGACCCAATTTGTCAGGCACATGCTCCAATACCTCTGTTAGTCTATAAGGTGCCACAAGACTCTTTGTCACTCTTTCAGATCCAGACTGACATGGCTACCCCTCTGATACTATTCTCTAAAAGGGTTTGCAAGCACTGGAATAATTACAAAATGAATCAATATTTTTAGATATTATTATTTAAGAAACTGTGGAAGTAACTGTAATATGAATGTAGGACTGGAAGTGACCTTGATAGGTCATCTAGTTCAGACCCCTGCACTGAGGAAGGACTAAGTATTATTTAAGAGCAGCAAAGAGTCCTGAGCAGGACTCTTTGCTGCTTTTACAGATCCAGACTAACAAGGCTACTCCTCTGATACTTAAGTATTATTTAGACCATCGCTGACAGGAGTTTGTCTAACCTGCTCTTAAAAACCTCCAATGACAGAGATTCCCACAACCTCCCTAGGTAATTTGTTCCCATGCTTAATGAGCCTTATGGTTAGGTAGTTGTTCCTAGTATCTAACCTAAATCTTCCTTGCTGCAATTTATGCCCATTACTTCCTGTCCTCAGTGGATAAGGAGAACAGTTTATCACCCTACTCTTTATAACATCCTTTTATGTACTTGAAGACTGTTATGTCCCCTCTCAGTCTTCTCTTCTTCAGACTAAACAAACCCTTTTTTTTTTCAATCTTTCATTGTAGGTCATGTTTTCTAGGCCCTTAACCCATGTTTGTTGCTCTCTTCTGGACTTTCTCAAATTTGTCCACATCTTTCCCAAAAGACACAGTACGCCAGTTGAGGCTTATCAATGCTGAGTACAGTGGAAGAATTACTCCTCATGTCTTGCTTACAACACCCCTACTAATACATCGCAGAAGGACATTTGTTGTTTTGCAACAGTATTAATTTGTGATCCACTACAACCCCCAAATCCCCTTCTGCAGTACTCCTTCCTAGGTAGTCATTTCCCATTTTGTATTTGTACAGCTGATTATTCCTTCCTAAGTGTAGTTCTTTGCATTTGTCCTTATTGAATTTCATCCTATGTATTTCAGACCATTTCGACAGTTTGTCAAGATAATTTTGAATTCTAATCCTGTCCTCCAAAACTCTTCCAACCCTTCCCAGTTGGTATTGTCCACAATTTTATAAGTGTACTCTCAGTGCATAATCCAAATAATTTATTATTGCATCATTAACTAACTATTTTCTACTGCCCTAGATAGGTGTTGCAAGCTAAGGAAATTATATGAAAGTGGATTTTAGTTAGCCTCTGTCCAAAGCTAAGGGGACTCTACTGTTAATCTAACATTTTAGAAAGAGGACATGATACAACTGGGTATCCTCACAATTGGTGCAATTAGAGAGGGGCACAGTCAGGTGTGTCTGGGCTGACTGGCGCAGAATGGTGGTGACATGGAAGTGCTGGCTCTCCCCATGACCTCTCTTCCATAATCCCAAGGAAACTACATCACAGGGGCACTATTCTCCCTATCCTGATCCTCCCCAGAGCCCCGTAGGACTGTTTAGCATACGATTATGGTAACCCACTCAACATTATTATACTAGGGTTGCCGTTCAGCACTTTGAAACTCCTCTGAAGGGAGCAGTGGCCAGAGTGGACAATATGGGAACTGTACTGTCAGGGGAGAGATAAAACCCAAGAGATCAGTGCTGACTATGAATGTTCAGGACAACCTGAGATTTAGGACAGTGGTTTTCAACCTGTGGTCCATGAAGGGGGTCCACAAAAGGCTGTTGTTACCATAGAATAGTGGTTTTCAACCTGTGGTCTGCAGTCTCGTGGGCGTCAGCAGACTAAGTCTAAGATTTCCAAAGGGGTCCAGAACTCCACTTAAAAATTTTTAGGAACCAAAAATGAAAAAAGGTTGAGAACCACTAATGTAGGTTTATAATTTAGGTTTATAATTCATGGAGTTTCTTATCCCCTATATGTTTTTTTCCTGCATAGGTGATTTTCAAACCCTGTATCACCCGCTGTCAACTGTTCATTGTGTAACAGTAAATGAATGTTATTTTAAAATGAATGACTAAGGAGAGTCCTCTCATTGACCTCTCTGTAGGCAAATATTAAAATCTGGATTAAAAACAAAATCTCTAGTTTGATCTTGTTTACAACTGTCACGAAAGTGAGGCTCACCTAATGAGGTGAACAATAAATAACTACTCAAAATGACTGACACCTAAATTCAAGTGCAGGAACTATAATACAAAGTCTAAAAACTTCCATGATGAAACTTGAATTTCAACACACAACTCCGTACTTCTGTAAAATAGTAGTGCGATTAGATAGTTCCAGTTGATTTCACATGTAGAGTTCTCAGTAATACCAATTATAATGGCTCTTAATTAAAATTCAATAGCAAATGTGAGGCAAATTCATAATGAGGCATGTTAAAACAAGAAGTAACATTTTAATAGTACAGTACTAGTAGTTCTCACTTAGAAACGCTGGCTTGTAGACAGAGAAGCTAATTCCCATGAAACATCATGCATAAAAGTTTTCTAATAAAGATATTGCCTGCAAGTCAAAATGTTATGTTGAAGACAAAATGTGACAGATTCCCTTTATTATTATTTTTGTAATTATTATTTAACACTGAGTAATGTAAATGGAATTGTTAAAAATTTTATTCTTTTAAATAGAAATATTTAAAAGCCTTTATACATATTAGATTTCTGTAAATTAAGATAGATAGAAGATGCCATTCAATGTGAGCAACTTGAGGACTTCAAACCAAGGCGTAAACACAATTGATTCTCTATGGAAAAATAATATTCAAATAATTGAAACAGACAAATATCCAGGAACTACTGTCTTGGATTCAAAGCCCTTTGGAATCAGGCAAGAGTCTTTCCATTGAACTCATAAGGCTTTGGACAGATGCTATTAGCAGAAGGAATTTTTCATTTCTCTGTATTGGTATTTTTTAGCCTCTATAGATTTGAAAAGAACTAGAAGCAAACTTGCCATTGCCATATACTTTTGACTTAATCTGTTTTAAAGGGGTCTAGATGTGTTTTAAATACAATCCTTAATTAAAAATTAAGTTAGTTCTTCAAACTCTTGCCCTTAGGCTCACCCTGACTTTAAATAATGTAGTCAACTTTTCTATGTATATCCATATATATATGCATATATATGTATTACTTTGTATAATAGGTGGACTGGGAATGGTGGGCAAGGTTAATTCTTCATGTCTTTGCAAAACTTTTTCCAGCTAACTTTAAAAGAGTTTTCAGGAGAGAATAACTGAAATATTGAAACAGGTAAATGTAAGTAATGATTGAAGCAATACATAAAAAGTGTTTAAATACAAAAGGCAAGGGAAGTTTTATTATTCATGTAATATGAGTATAGGTAACATAGTTATGGACAGCATTTTTAAATATTGCTGTAATTGCTGTATATTAGTGCATGTTCTGGAAGCAGAAGGACATTATTGCTTTTCGGAAAGCATACATTATGCAAACAGAGGCATATTCTGGAATGCTGAATAGCCATAATAAAAGATAGACCATAACTTTAAATTAGAGCAGCAGAGGCTTACTATTAAAAATATAATAAAAACAATAATGAACCAAACAGACTTGCCTAATAGACGACCTTGCAATCTAGCATAAAGTTTACTAGATATTATTAGAGACTCTTGGCGCTTCCAGGTTAATTAAATTTTATTAAATCAGGTTTTGTACCAGCATTTCATAGTAATACATTTTAAATTAAAATAGTCACTCCTGTCCTCTACAAGTTTATTTCTGGTCTTCCAAACTTAAAAAAAACATAGTTCATACATATTTAAGAGTCTGTGTACTCTGCATAGAATTTTATTTTATAAGCTCCATAAATAGTTTGTTTCAGGAAATACGGAAAACTTGTTCAATTGATCTAAGATGAGGATTTTAAAGCTGAAATCGGGAGAGCCAATTAAAACAAATTTCCGTACTTTTAAAACAAATGAATTGGTGAAAAAGAAAAATAAGCATGAAAGTATATAAGCATAACATGAAAATATTGTTGTTCTATATACAGAGCATGTAGATCCAACAAGCCAATCTATTTTAAAAATGGACTGGCATTATCACCAGGGTAGACTCATAAGAGTAAGGGCTTCAGGATCAAGTCCTGCATTTGTGAAGAAATGAAAAATATTGTGCGTTCAATTATTATAAACTTTTATAATACCCTGAACATTTGGTTTGGGGTTAGTTCTCTGCATAGGTCTGGTTATATAATTGAAAAAGGAAAAGAAAAAAATAAAAATAAATAAAAGAAAACATGGTGCTGAAAATGAACATGTTCAGCAGCCAGTGTGATTTAACTTACCCAGATATGCTTTTCATGAGATGAAGAGAGATGGATGGAAAAGAAAAGCACACAAACATTAATGAATATATGGCAATCCATTAAAAAAAAATCATGATAGATAAAATAATAGCACAATCACAAATCTCACTATGAAACAGACCTTCCACTAATTTATTTTAAAAGATACACACCCCTGTATGGATTTTTAAACCGAGATAATAGCCGGTTATAATTAAATTGGCATCTGTTACTTATTAGAAACCTCTTAGCACAACAGACCTACAATAAATGTTAGAGCCAGAAGGTCTGACAACACACCACATGTTGGATACTATTCACAAACAAATGCAAGTTGTTCCAGCTTTCATCATTCATAACCTTTTGTGCATGGAATGTTATGTATATTTTGATTAGTGTTTTTCACACAAACATATTTATATACAAACAATGTGGATTTAGCCACTAAGCAAATTACCACGGAAAAATCTCCAACCACACACACACAGAGAAAATACACAGCAATGGGAGAACCGGGATTTGCTTTCTTGCCTATTACATCAAAAAGCCCCCAAAATAAAATGGTCTAAGTTGTGTTTTCTGAAACATTACAGGAAATGTCATCATCAGTTAGGGCTGGATTCTGCTATCTTTACTCATGCTGAGTAGTATGTAACTCTGTGACTAGTCTGATTGGTGTGAGACGAGTTGTCATAGTCATTTAAGCATTCTATGAAAGGTGTTACTCCGTGTAAGGATAGCAGCATCTGGCCCCTTACTGAGGTTATGGAATTTTACATCCACTTCATAATGAGAGCAGGTTGAGTTGAGAATGGTAGTAAAACAGCCACAATTCTCCAAAAAACACGGACAGAGAAATATCACTAAAAGGACTGTGCACCAATCACACCAGAAATTTGAGTTTATTTCCTGTTGACACAGGCATGTAAAGTTACACAGAATCAAAGGTGAGCTAATAAAAATAGTTTCTGGGTGAATGACATTGTCCACTAGGCAATAAGCCTGCTAAACATGCAGAAAACCCAGGGGCAAACCACGTGCTGCCAACATAATTTCTAAAGTGTGTATTGCAGAGCCAGGATGCCACCACTGGAAATATAATTTCCCCAGCGTACCATCCTTATCTTATGATTGTCATTCAGTAAAGAAAGAGAGATCCTGTGTCACATGCCTGAAAAACACCTAAGCAATTTTACAATACTGTATTTCAAAAAACAAAACAAAAAACCTTACACGGGTCAAAAGAAAGATGTGCTGTAAAACTGCTTGGAAAATATAACTGAAGAAAAGGCTGTCCTGATGAACCCGTGCTCTGATTGAGCATGGGCAGCTGGAGATGAGGTCCAGATGAAACACACAGTAGTCGGGAAGGGGGAAGAGGCCAAGAAACAAAGTTTTTGTTTCCAGTGCATGTGTGTGTGGAGGAGAGAGAGGATGGGCAAGAGAAGGAGAAAAATGGGAAGAAAGTGGGAGTAAATGACAAAAGGGTGAGGTATGGAGAGTTTTGGGGCCAGAGGACAGACAGATGGGGAGAAGGAAGAAAGTGGGCAACGGAAATAGAGAAATAAATACATATTTTTACAATTCCTAAATTAATGGACCCACCATTAGACTTGAAAGTAGAGTCATGAACTGTAACATTTGGGAGAAGATTCTATGCATTGCTCAACTCTGTGAGGACTGACCTTAAAGCTCTAGCTGGAGATAACCCTACCGTGGTGGAGTTCCCAGCATCCAAAGGCAGCATAGCGGGAGGCTATGCTAGGGGAGGCTAGATGAGTGTCATGCTGCTCTAACCTGCCCCCTGAGCCAGACAGAGAATACAGGAAGATAAATTGGCTCCCTCAAGGCATCCCACTGTACAGAAACTCCAGGTCCTTAAATTTTAGCTCTCTAATTTTCCTAAGAAAACTTTTTTTTGCAACAGCATCACACTGTTGACTCATATTTAGCTTGTGGTCCACTATAACCCCTAGATCCCTTTCTGCCGTACTCCTTCCTAGACAGTCTCCTCCCATTCTGTATGTGTGAAACTGATTGTTCCTACCTAAGTGGAGCACTTTGCATTTGTCCTTATTAAACTTCATTCTGTTTACCTCTGACCATTTCTCCAATTTGTCCAGATCATTTTGAATTATGACCTTATCCTCCAAAGCAGTTGCAATCCCTCCCAGCTTGGTATCATCTGCAAACTTCATAAGCGTACTTTCTATGCCAATATCCAAGTTGTTGATGAAGATATTGAACAGAGCCGGTCCCAAAACAGACCCTTGCGGAACCCCACTCGTTATACCTTTCCAGCAGGATTGGGAACCATTAATAACTACTCTCTGAGTATGGTTAACCAGCCAGTTGCGCACCCAGCTTATAGTAGCCCCATCTAAGTTGTATTTCCCTAGTTTATTGATAAGAATATCATGCGAGACTGTATCAAACGCCTTACTAAAGTTTAGGTATACCACATCCACCGCTTCTCCTTATCCACAAGGCTCGTTATCCTATCAAAGAAAGCTATCAGATTGGTTTGACATGATTTGTTCTTTACAAATCCATGCTGGTTATTCCCTATCACCTTCCCACCTTCCAAGTGTTTGCAGACGATTTCCTTAATTAATTGCGCCATTATTTTCCCTGGCACAGAAGTTAAACTAACTGGTCTGTAGTTTCCTGGGTTGTTTTTATTTCCCTTTTTATAGATGGGCACTATATTTGCCCTTTTCCAGTCTTCTGGAATCTCTCCTGTCTCCCATGATTTACCAAAGATAATAGCTAGAGGCTCAGATACCTCCTCTATTAGCTCCTTGAGTATTCTAGGATGCATTTCATCAGGTCCTGGTGACTTGCAGGCATCTAACTTATCTAAGTGATTTTTAACTTGTTCTTTTTTTATTTTATCTTCTAAACCTTCCCCCTTCCCATTTGCATTCACTATGTTAGGCATTCCCTCAGACTTCTCGGTGAAGACCGAAACAAAGAAGTCATTAAACATCTGCCATTTCCAAGTTTCCTGTTACTCCTCACTGAGTAGTGGGCCTACCCTGTCCTTGGAACTTCCTTGTTCATATTTCAGCTTGTTGGAAATAATATCTAATTTTTTTAGGGGGTGGGGAGAAGGGAGGTTTCCTGCTGTCTTTTGTCTCTATCTTTCTTATTCCCGTAGGCTCCCATCCTACAAAGGGACTGACATGGCAGGACCTTTGTGTCTGTATGGTGTCCCATTGATTGCAAAATCAGGATTTAAGGCACAGTTGGATTCACGAGTACACACTTACATCCATGAGGGTCCTTCCACTGAAGTCATTGGGATACTGCATGAGTGCAAGGCCCTACCAGCATAAATCAGATTGCAGGGTTGAGGCATTGTTTTGCTTTTCCTACTTGTGTCTATGTTTTGCAATGGAATAAACTTGAAAGAAAAAACAGTTCTTATTTACATAAAGCAAAAATTAGGCCCTGAGCCTGCAAGGAGAACAGTATGGGTTCATGAATGCAATGTCTCACTGACTTCAATAAGGCATTGTGTGGTTTTCCTAGCCCAGGGGTAGGCAAACAACGGCCCGCGGGCTGCATCTGGCTCACTAGCTGTTTTAATTCGGTCCTCGAGCTCCCGCTGGGGAGTGAGGTCTGGGGCTTGCCCTGCTCCGGCACTCCAGCCAGGCAGCAGGGTCAGTTGCTGCTCCGTGTGGCTCCCAGAAGCAGTGCCATGTTCCCCCTTCTGCTCCTACATGTACGGCCAGTCAGGGGGCTCTGCTCCGCATGCTGACCCCGCCCCAAGCACCGCCCTTGCAGCTCCCATTGGCTGGGAGCCACAGCCAATGGGAGCTGTAGGGGTGGCACCTGTGGACGGGCAGCACGCAGCAGAGCAGCCTGGCCACGCCTCCACATAGGAGCCAGAGGGGGGACGTGCTGCTGCTTCCAGTAGCCGCTTGAGGTAAGCCCGGTCCGGAGCCTGCACCCTGAGCCAAACCCCCACACCCCAACCCCCTGCCCCAGCTCTGATCCCCCCCCCGCCACCTTCCAACCCCCTCATCCCCAGCCCGGAGCAACCTCCTGCACCCCAAACCCCTCATCCCCAGCCCCACCCCAGAGCCTGCACCCCCCAGCTGGACCTCTCACCCCCCCCATGCCCCAACCCCTTGCCCTGATACCCCCTCCAACCCTCTGAACCCCTTGGTCCCAGCCCAGAGCACCCTCCTACACCCCAAACACCTCATCCCCAGCCCCACGTCAGAGCCCGCACCTCCCCAGCCCCCCCAGCCCAGAGCCCCCTCCAACACCCTGAATTCCTCATTTCTGGTCCCACCCCAGAGTCCACATCCCCAGCCAGAACCCTCAACCCCCCGCACGCCCCAACCCCAATTTTGTGAGCATTCATGGCCCGTTGTACAATTTCCATACCCAGTGGCCCTCGGGCCAAATAGTTTGTCCACCCCTGTCCTAGCCAGACTGGGGACACAGAATGCACTTTTTTATGGCAACAAGAGGTACTGAATGCATCTTTTGTTTGCAAAAAGGGAAAAAAAGCCTTAGGAGCTCTTACATCAAATGATTCGTCATGAGTGCAGATACAAAGGAAAGAAATTAAATGAAGGACAATTAAAAATAATAAGGCATGAGATAAAAATTATTCTTAAGGACTAATATACAACAAAGAATGCTCACTTACAGGATAATAGGTTTTTATAAATGTTACAAATATGAGAACATTTAGATGGATGGCAATTACAAAGAGCCTAATTAATGCAATTTTGATTAATTTTAAAAAAATGCATGTAATTAACAACATCATTAGGAAAAGCACTTTTATACTGCAGTGGGCAAAGAGAGTTTTTCTACTTAAGAATGTACTAAACCAAATTCTGCTCTCAGTCACATGTATAAAACCCCACTGAAGTTACAGGAGTTGTATATGTGTATAGCTGAGAGCATCAGATCTAGTCTGACCTATTGTATAACACAAGCAATTCATTTTCACCCAGTTAGCTCTGTTTTGAGCCCAATGCTTTGTGGTTGATTAAAGCGTAACTTCCAGAAAGGCATCTAGTCTTCATTTGAAGACCTCAAGAAATGGAGAATCCACCACTTCTGTCGGTAGTTTGTTCCCATGGTTAGTCACTGTCCCTGTTAACACTTTTTTGCCTTAATTCTAATTTGAATTAGTCTGGTTTCAGCTTCTAGCTATTTGCTCTTGGTATGTCTTTCTCCACTAGATTAAAGAGACCTTTAGTAGCCAGTATTTTCTCCTCGTCATGGTACTTATACACTGTAATCAACTGACTTCTCAATCTTCATTTTGAGCTCCTTAATTGTCTCAATGAAAGGCATTTTCTCCAGCCCTGAAATCATTTCTGTGGTTCTTTTCTACATCCTCTCCCAATTTTTCAAGAAATTAAACAAGAGTAAAATCAGCAAAAGGAAAAAAAAGGAATGTAGCACTATTAGGAATGTAACTAGGCAACAATCCTTTTTGCTCTATACAAAGAAAAATTAAACTAAATAACAAAAGTCTCCCTTCTGTTTAACATAGGAATTGTTTTTCTTGATATTTGCATTCCTGTAATAAATTATGATTAGTTTGTGTCTAGACTCAACCAAGCTACAGTACTTCCAGATTAAAGGCTAAAAAACTGTTAGTGAAATAATGAAGATTTATGAACAGATATAGGTATCTGGTATAGCAAACACAGAGTTTCTCTGAATATAGGGAGTTTTGTAGAGTGGACCAGTCAGTCCTTGATCTTGCAAGGGCTTAGGCACATGTGTAAACATGTGCATAAGTCTCTTCATGATCAAGGCTTCTTTTTTTTTGCTACCTGCGTTAAAAGCAGAAACTTACATTTTGGAAATACAAAGCCTAATTGTGGTATGTGTAATTAACTAGAATAAGGGTTCCAAAAACACATCCACAGTATGGAATACTTTCTATATCTGTTCTTCTTGGTAAATATGAACTTTAATGTTCATGCCTATTTTGGGGACATGGAGTATAGACTGAAGGTTTAGATTACTGTTTAAAAAATAATTTAAAAAAATCAGAACGAGAATATTGTCATTCAGATTCAAGCCAAACAAAAGCAGAGGAAAAGTTAAAGCTGTCAGCTCTCACCTTGACTCACCCCCCAGCAGATAGGTGCCGAGTTTCTAATGTCCCTGTCCCCGCACCTCCCTGGGGACGGCCCTGCCTGGTGGAATAATTTGTATGATTGCAATGCTAAAATCTGTTTATAATCTTTTCCGAAAGATAGGTAAAAAAGGTATGTGGGGAGGGGGGGAGAGAGAAGGAAGGGGGTGCTCTCTACATTAAAGACACCACAACCTGTTCTAGAGTTGTTGATAAGTCAGAAGTGCAGGATCTTGAATGCATATGGATCAATGTACTAAAAAACAAAGCCCAGGAAGTGGTACCATGGGGGGCGGGTCTGTCACAGATCACCCAAATCAAACTGGAAGAAAATGAGTTACTTCTGAAGCACCTGTATGCAATGTGTAGAAAGAAAAGTTTGAGTTATCATGGGGGACTTCAGTTTGGGAGACATATGCCTGAAGTCTCATGCAGCCAGTAGTTAAACAAACAAAATGAAAGATAATATTTTGACAAAAGGTATTATACTCAACATGAGGTAACTTTATTTTGGACTCCATTATGATGGATAAATATAAATTTACTGGACTGGAAATTGATGGTTGCCTAGGGACCAGTGATCATTACCTGATTACATTCAATATAGGCAGAGAGTAGTCCTAACCAGTAATATACACAAATGGTGTTTCAAAAGGGCTAATTTTCTCAAGATGAGGAAATTATGAGTGAAAGTGACTGGGAGGAAAATATTAGGCTGAAATATGTGAATAAACATTGGGAATTCTTCAAGGATAATTTATTAGATGTCCAAAAAGCTATGATATCATAGTCAAGAAGGAGGACAACTTTGGCTAAAAGTGCATCCTGGTTCCCTGGTGAAGTGAAGGCAGCAATTAGAAATAACAAAGCAATATATAACAAATGGGGAAAAGGAAAAATAGAAAGCAATCAATATAAATTCAAAGTTATGAAGTGCAGAAAACTGATAAGGGAAGCTGAAGACATCAAGAAGAAATCCACAGGTGGCAATTTAAGGCCAGTAAGGACTTTTTAAAGTATACAATGGAACAAAAGAAATCCTAGCAATGGTATTGGCCCATTACTAGAAGATGATGGTAAAATTGTTATGCATAAAAGTCAGAAGTGTTCAGTAAATATTTCTGTTCTGTATTTAGAAAGAAGCAGGTTGATTTACTTATATCACATAAGGATGAAAAACTTTCCACTACATTTGTAACTAAGGAGAATATTAAGTAATACCTACTAGGAATAAGCATTTTAAAATCAGCAGGCCTGGATAATTGCAGCCAAAAGAATCCTAAAAGAGTTAGCTGAGGCGGTAGCTGAAGCACTGATGCAAATTTTTAATAAATCTTGGAATATAGGCAAAATTCCCAAAGAATAGAAGAGTGCTAATGTTTTGCCAATATTCAAAAAGGACAAGTGGGATAACTCTAGGTCAGTTGGCCTAACAGCAATACCGGGCAAAATAACGGAAAATCTGATATGGGATTCAACTGAATTAAAGGATTCAATCAAAGAATATAATTAATGACAGTTAACATTTTTAATGGAAAACAGGTTTTGCCAAACAAACCTGATTTCATTCTTTGATGAGATTACAAGTGCCTGCATAGATGTAATACACGTAAACTTTTGTAAGGTGGTTGATTTAGCACCGCAAAACGTTGTTAAAAAATTAACACTATACAATATCAATAAAGCACACATTAAACAGATTGAGAACTGTATGACACATGGCCGGAGAGGGTTAAGCAGCTCACAGGCTAAATTACCCAGATTCCACTTTTAGAGACATGTTAGAAAAGTATGTAAATGGTAATTAGAGCCATTCCATGTTAGATAGGCAAGAACTTTGAAATGAAAACCTGAATTGTTAGATAATTAGAGGTGATACTAATTGTATGTGTTTACTTACATCTTGTTAGATGTTAGCCATGTGAACAGGCAGTTTCTGTCTATTACTATAGCTATTGATTCAGAGATCAAAAGGAAATATTAACATTTAGATTAAATGTGAGTGAAATAATGTATGTCTCTTTAAAGTTTGTGGTAAGCTGAATATGAACTACTTAATGGATAAATTACCTTATGTTAATCCATGTAGTTAATTACCGATGATGTTTGTGAAACACAAGGTTACATCAAAGGCCTATTGTTCAGTCAAGGACTCTGTGCTGCCCAGGAAGTAAATAAAAAACTCTTGGGACCTGATCCTTTTAATCTCAGATCTGCTTTATGCTTTATGCAGGGGAAGCTTGAGTCATAAGACAGATCTCCAGTCCCACCTGGATCTTCCTGCATATGAACACTAGACTGACTATATCCGATGAACTATTTCTGAAAGAACTATTTGCAAGTACAAAGCTCACCATCTCTACTATAAAACTAATCTCAGAACTGTACTCATGTCTGTATGTATACTGATCTTTTTAACCAATATTCTCTCTCTTTTCTTTCTAAATAAATGTTAGTTTAGTTAACAAGAATTGGCTGTAAGTGTGTATTTGGGAAATATTCATTAACCTGGGAGGTAATATGAGAAGCGTGTATTTGGGAAATATGGGAAGCGTGTATTTGGGAAATATTTGGGTAATATGGGAAGCGTGTATTTGGGAAATATTCTTTAACCTGGGAGGTAATATGTCCAATCCCTTGGGATTGGTAGAACTTTCTTATATGATGAATAACATTTTCAGTAATTTTCATCATATTTGACTTGGGTGTTGGGGTGGAAGCCCATGGCTGGGTTGCTAAAGGGAACTGTGTTTTTTCTTCTAGGTAACCAGACAGGTATTATAGAAGCTGTTTTGTGCTGGCTTGGTAAATCTAAGTATTGGGGATTGTCTGCCCCATTCTTTGCAGTTTGCCCTAATTGAGTAACCTCAATGTGGCTCCCCTGGGACTCCAGTCACAAACTGACTGGCGATCTCAAAAAGTAATCATTAATGAAGAATCATCTAGTGTTTCTAGTAAGGTTCCACAGGGACGAGAACTGCTATTCATCATTTTCATTCATGATCTAGAAGTAAATATAAAATCACTGCTAATAAAATTTGCAGATGACACAAAGATTGGTGGAATGTTAAATAATGATACAGATTGATTGAATCACTTTGTAAGCTGAACCCGTTCAAACAAAATGCATTTTAGTACAGCTAAATGCAAAGTTATACATTTAGGAACAATGAATGCAGGCCATACCTATAGAATGGGGGACTATATCCTGGAAAGCAGTGGCTCTAAAAAGGATTTAGGGGTCAGAGTGGACAAGCAACTGAACATGAGCACTCAGTGCAATGCTGTGGCAAAAAGGGAAAATGCGATCTTGGGATGTATAAAAGAAGTGGTCAATAGGAGTCGGGAGGTGATTTTACCTCTGTATATGACATTGGTGAGACCAATACTGGAATACTATGTACAGTTCTGGCATCCACAGTTTAGAAAGGATGTTGAAAAATTGGAGAGGGTGCAGAAAAGAGCCACAAAAATGATTCAATGGCTTGAGAAAATGCCTACCAGTAAAAGACTTAATCTGTTTATAACAAAAAACAACAACAAAAAAACCCAACAACTCAAGGTTGAGAGGTGACTGGATAACAGTGTACCTTCAGAGAGAAAATATATGAGGTACTAAGGAGCTCTTTAATCTAGCAGAAAAAGGCATAATAAAATCCAATGGCTAAAACCTAAGCCAGATAAATTCAAATTAGAAATTAATCACACATTTTTACCAGTGACGGTGACTAACCATTGCAACAAACTATCTAATGAAGTCGTGGATTCTCCCTTTCTTGATGCCTTCAAATCAAGACTGGACGCCTTTCTGGAAAGATATGCTTTAGCCAAAAACAAGTTATTTGACTCAGTACAGGGTCACTGGGTGAGCTGTAATGGCCAGTAATAAACAGGATGTCAGACTAGATGATTTAATGCACCCTTCTGGCATTAAATGCTATGAAAGGATGTGTCAGCTTCTGGGTCACTCTTGTCTGCTGAATTATACTGCTAGATATGTTCTTTAAGGACTGCAATACATTGGCTACACCCTCCTTCAACAGCTTAGGCTGCAAGTAAGCAGGCTGGGAGGAAGAGGGAAGCCTGAGAAAAATAAGTGTTGGCAAGTTTTGTGTGTGATAAGCTAAGGTGGGTTATCAGGACTAGTTTATATTGATAGCAAGTAATGCAATTCTCTAGGCCACATTTCAGCATTGTTTATCTTCTCTATACCATATATCAGACAAAATGTAAGAATGCACAGTCTTAATAAAACCGGTGATATGCCCAAGATACATCGATGATATTTTCATCCTCTGGAGTCTGGACAGAAGATCTAAACTCCACCACAGATTTCCATCACAATTTCAGTAACCAGCACTCATTCATCAAACTCTCTACAGAATACCCAACACCAGCATCAACTTCATGAATATCACAATTAAAATGGAACCCTACAAACAACTATATACGAGAAACCCACCAATCAACACAGATCCAGTGACCACCCAAGACACACCAAAAAATCTATTATCTATGACTCACATACCACAGAATTTGCTCTGAAGAGAAAGTCCTGGATACACACTTAAAGATGCCTTAACTAAACAAGGACACTCCAGCAGAGAAGTAGATTCCACCATGGAAAGGGCCATCCAAATACCTGGGAGAACCTGCTTCAGTACAGGAAAAAAAAAATCCCTGACCACACACCCCTAGTTGTCACCTACCACCCCACAATGGAATCCATGCGAGGTATCATCAAACAATTACAACCCATATTTAATGGAGACTACATCCTGAAAGAAATCTTTCCTGAACCCCCTCTTCTGAGCTTCAAACAATCCTCCAGCCTGAACAAGCTCATCATCAGAAGCAAGCTTCCTACAGACCAGGACATGGCAACTCAAAGCAGCACCAGCCCCTACCAGAACAGTGGTCAGGCTTCACCGAAAACATACATAACTTTATGAATGTGTAGATGATTCATCTAACTAATGGCTGTATTATTGGATCAATTTTAGCATCATGGTGGGATCAAATTAACAAATTCTGAAGAGCTAGTTTTCTGTGTCCTTGAAGTCTTAGGATAAGGATTCATAGCTAATGACTAACTGTAACAACCAAATTCCTAGGATAAAAATTGGCTCTTTAGGGAGGTCTACAAAAGTCTTGCCTATCACTGAATAAGGTTCTTCATTTCACTTTAATGGTGTCTAAGTATTTAATTAAAATACATAGAAATATATAATTAATAGCCAAATAGCATCCTCTAAGCAGGAAGTAGGCAAACTTTGAAGTGCAATAATATGTTGATTACACTATAATCACAAGAGTGGGATTTGATATGCAGAAGTGCAGTACTCTCTCAGGAAACTGGGTAAAAGATATTGTTCAACAATTTATTTTGCATATGCAAATAGTCAGGGCCTGAGAGCTAAAATAGCATAATGTAAATTTAATTAGAAATATAATCCAGAATGTACAATTCTTAAGAGTCCTAAGTTTAAGGAATTTTCCCCCTGAGACAGTATTCCTCTGAGCCCCCCCTGAAATATTGTGGCTTAAGTTTAAATAATTTAAAAATAATTATTGTCATTATCTCAAAGCTAACTCATATTGTAACAAATCTGTGGTCACACTTTGGCTACTCATAATGTTGCTGCAACATCACGGAGAAAACAAATTATCCCACTCTAAAACCACAGTCTCCTGCCACCTAAGTTGAAGGAGCAATGTCTGAGCTGCAAGCAATATAATGGTAGGGCTTAAGAATGAGTGGATCTGATGTTATCCAGTAGAAAGCGGTGGTCCATATTCTTCTTCATTAAAATCACCTGTTAATTAAAGCATTGTATTCCCATTTTATTGAAGGGGAAACTGGGGCACGGATAGTTTAGGTGACTTCTCTAAGGTCACATAGCAAGTTTGTGGCAAAGACAGCATAGAATCCAGATCTCCTACTCCCAGTCCTGTATGGTAATTACTAGACAATGCTTCTTTGATTTTTCTCATATCTGTCCTTCCAGCTAAGTGGCAGGGATCACTACAAAGCTATGTAAGGTGCTTTTTCCCGTTCAGGGTCTGAACTTGCTTTCTTTGCAGTGTTCACAGGCCCTGATCAACAGAAGCAAGGAGTCAAGCAAAAGACTAGTTGCTGTGCCACTAGAAAACAAGACAGTCTAATAAAGTTACACTCTCTCATTTACCTTTTATAAAGATACCACATTGTTTATAGATAAGGTCCTGTCAGTACAGTATATTTCTACTATCATTAATGTGAGACACTAAATCTCTCTCTCACTTATATTACCAAAATTGGTATTCATCTCTCAGCAAAGAGCTCTCTCCATTCATGCAAGGAGGGAGATATGCATTATTAAATGGGGGCAAGAAAGGTGTCTGACATACTGAGACAAACCTTTCTGCTTAAAGCTTTAAAAAATGAAGTACTGGACTGTTTTAACTTCTAATACACTTCAAGGTCTCAGTCACATTAAATGCCTTTATCTTTCTAAAGCAGATCTAACAACATGTGAATTCTGTACCATCCATTTCATAGGTCCCTATCCCAGTAATGTCCATAATTCCATAAATACCTGTGACCTACATTCATAATTTTTCTGTATTAGTCTTAGACATACAATTATATATTGAATGAATTAAGGACCTCAATAAAAGGACCAACGCAAAGCACATCCAAACTTGTCTCTGCAAGTAACCTAGGGGTATCTGAACAGTACTTTTAACAGTTCAGAAATCAAAAGCTACAAAAATTGACCACTCTTAAAGTTCTAAAGTGATGGAACAAATGCCTTCAGGAGACAGATATATAAATGTGTGATTAAGGGTAAGTACATACAATTGCCACTTTTATATTCTAATATCTTGGACTATCTGGAAAAATATGCACCTGAAAGACTAGCCCAAGATTATATTCTAAGTGGATGAGTCATAATCACAAAGAAAAGATTCCTAAATGAGACCATGTCAGGGGATTATTTGGTTATGTCTACTGCACAAGGAGCCAAGGACAGACACAGGAGAAGAGAAAACTTTGAAAAACTGACAGCACAAGAAAGTCTGGCTGTGGGAATTTAGACTAAGAGGTCTGGGAATAGATTACTTTGTATATTCTCCAATGTATCCAAATCCAAGACTTTTCTAAGTATTGTATTTGTGTGATGCAATTAACATGTACATGTGTATTTTCTGTGTTGTCCATTGTATATAGATTAAAACTTTTACATTCTGTTAATAAATACAAACCTAACAGAATAAGAGAAGTGACACATTTTGAAATATTTTTGTGGCACTGTGGTAGCCTTTAAAATCTCAACATTTGCCACTTCAACCAATACTGGTTGCAGTATTGTGGTATCTTCTATTCTCAGTATTGGAAGATACATGAGTAGCATGGTGAATGCAGAATTTCTAATGGCACCCAATATGGTCTGTTCCCAGTGGTGGCTTCATCAGCTCCTAAGAAACTTTGCAGAATTAAGGATAAGCTATTGATATTTTTACAATATAATTCCATTAAAAGTGTTTAATTTCCATAACATATATAACAGAATGGCGATCGATAATTGATTTAGAGATAAACAATTCCAGTTGCAGAGGAAAGATTGATCTGTTGTATTATTCTTAAGAACAGTATCCTGAGTTTGATGACCAAGGTCTCTTCTCCATTGAGAGAGGATTCTGAAGGAATGCTTCTTTACCCTTATTCACAGATTGGAAAATTAGGACGAGTTTAAATTGAACACTCATATTTGTACATTAACGATAATGATCGCATGTACCATGACCGCATGTGGTACAAAGTAAGTACACCGGACCCTCGCTAGAAAACAGGGTTTGGGATCCATGCGCAGTACCGTGTTAATGCGGGGACCGCGTTATAGCAGGAGGGTGTGTTACCATGGATTCCAATTAAAGTGATTTAATTTGGGATCCATGCGTGTTACTGTGCTATTACCGAATTTGCGCTACATAGACGCGCGTTCTAGCAAGGGTCTCCTCTAGTTAAAATACACACTATACATAAAACCACTCAGAGAGGCTGGAAAACATCCCTGGAGTTTCCTCATCAGAAGGGCAGAATACTGTGCAAAGTATTCATCAAACCACATAAAAGATCAGCAGAAGACTGAGATACATGAGCATACTGTAAATATGAAAGATCAAAAAGAGTCTTAGGAAGTAAAATATTGACACTCAAACAGTAATTAAAGAACAGGAATAAGCTTGTTTAAAAAAAAACGTTTTCAAAGCGTGATTGTCCTTTTTCTCCTCAGATGTCCTCTAATAACACTGGAATTATGAGACTGAGTAGATTTGGGGGCGGGGTGGGAGTTCAAATGGAACTACCTACTTTCTTGCAGCTGTTATGACTCAGAGTGTATCAGTTTTACAACTAAGTGCAGCGGGGGAAAGCATTTAATTATTCTATAATTTATGTGAACAAAAAGCTAGGTTGTCATTTTCTGACAGACATAAGAGAAAGCAAAGGTACCAATGTCTATGGGGAATCATTGTCTTTTATAATAGATTGAAATAATTATATGCTCAATGGATAATATGCAAACAGTCTTGCCTCCTCCTTTTCTTTTGGATAATCCATGCAGAAAGAGTTGGTAAAATGTATCTTTCATTGCATGTGTAGTTTTAAAAACCACAATTAGCACAGGACATAGTAATTAAACTGTAATGTCAAACTAAAAAAATGTTCCTTTCTTTTAAACTCATGTTTTTATGAATGATAAAATATTCTACCTTTATAAAGTGTACTTTATTATCACATTACTTTAGTGTTAGTGTATTTTATTACCACATATTTCCATTATTTTATGTGGAGTTTTTAAAAACAATAATCCTGGGAAAACTCAAATATACATAATGGTCAACTGCTACAGTGTCAGACAAATACAGTCATTGGTTTGGTCATGCTTTCAATTATGTGCATACCCAAGACAACACACAAAATTAAAATATGAACAAGGTATTATGAAAATAAAATGAACAAGCAACCTACTTTTTCTTTAGTCTTCTGTCTTTTTCTGCTTGAGTTCCCAGTTTGCCTAATCCCAGAGAGTCCTGTGCGGCAGCCTCTGTTTCCATAAAACCTCCTGTGTGGAAACAGTAAGCAAAAAGGAACATACTTCATAGTACTTTTGTGATTATTTCCCTCCCCAACCCAACCCAATTTTTATTTTACTTATTTATTTTTCTCTTTTTAAGTCTATTGCTTGCTGAGAATACCTACTACCTATTTATAACCACAGAATTTAGGAACAAATCTGACCAAACCTTGACAAAGACTTTATATAATCTTCTCACTACCTGGAAAGGTCTGAGTAATGTTTTTAACCTCAAAACACTCCTGTGTGTGAGGGAAATACTATTATTCCCATTTCACAGATTGGGGACCAAGGCAAAGGGAGACTAAGGGTATGTCAGTACTTCGAGCTGGAGGTGTAATTAAGAACATAAGAGCTGCCAACATGGGTCAAACCATGGTCCATTTTGCCTGATATCCTGTCTCTGACAGTGGCCTTTACCAGAGCTTCAGGAGGAATGTACATAACAGGGCAGTTATGGAATGATCCAATCCTGTCTTCCTCTCCCAGCCTCTGGTAGTCAGAGGTTGAGGGTCACCCTGATCCTGGTGTTGCATCTCTAACCATCTTGGATTATAGTCATTGAAGAACCTATCCTCCTTGAACTTATCCAGTTTTATATATATATATATATAAAAAAGCGCTGTACACTTTGTATTCTGTGTTGTAATTGAAATCAATATATTTGAAAATATAGAAAAATATCCAAAAATATGTATAATACATTTAAATTGGTATTCTATTATTGTCTAATGGTATGATTATAGTATTTTTATTAGAAATAAAATAATAATATATATATATAATAATTAGAAATAATATAATAATAAAATAATTTATTTTTTATTAGAAATATTTGCCTTGTAAAAAGGACAAAATAAGAGAAATAGCATTTTTCAAGTCACCTCATACAAGTAAGTACTGTAGTGCAGTCTCTTTATCATAAAAGTGAAACTTCCAAATGTAGATTATATTTTTTTTTACATAACTTCACTCAAAAACAAAAGAGTGTAAAACGTCAGAGCCTACAAGTCAAAGTAGGAAGGGGCATATGAATGTTTAGCTTATCCAGCATGTAAAGTCCTTGCAACGTCAGCTACAACAGTGCCATGTGAATGCCTGTACTGTACTCACTTTCAGGTGACATTGTAAATAAGAACCAGGCAGCATTATCTCCTGTAAACATAAACAAACTTGTTTGTCTGAGGCACCTCTAAGGTGCCACAGGTATTTTTCTTGTTTTCTTTTTGCTGACACAGACTAACACGGCTACTACACTGAAACTTGTTTGTCTGAGTGAACAAGAAGTAGGATACAGTGTAATTGTATGAGGTGCATTGAAAAATACTATTTATTTTGTTTTGTTTTATCTTTTTTACAGTGCGAACATTTGTAATCAAAATAATATAAAATGAGCTCTGTACACTTTGTATTCTATGTTGTAACTGAAATCAATATATTTGAAAATGCAGAAAAACATCCAAAATGTTTATAATAAATTTAAATTGGTATTCTATTATTGTTTAACAATGTGATTAAAACATTGCAACTTTTAAAATTTAATTAATTTGTTTTGCGTTAATCACATGCATTAACTGCGATTGACAGATAGACAGCCAGACCAGGGATCTGTACTGGGCCCAGTCCTACTTAATATATTCATAAATGATCTGGAAAAAGGGGTAAACAGTGAGGTGGCAAAATTTACAGATGATACAAAACTACTCAAGATAGTTAAGTCCCAGGCACACTGCGAAGAGCTACAAAAGGATCTCATGAAACTGGGTGATTGGGCAACAAAATGGCAGATGAAATTTAATGTTGATAAATGCAAAGTAATGCACATTGGAAAACATAATCCTAACGAGATGTATACAATGATGGTGTCTAAATTAGCGGTTACCACTCAAGAAAGAGATCTTGGAGTCATTGTGGATAGTTCTCTGAAATCATCCACTCAATGTGCACTGGCAGTCAAAAAAGCAAACAGAATGTTGGGAATCATCAAGAAAGGGATAGCTGATAAGACAGAAAATATCATATTGCCTCTACATAAATCCATGGTACGCCCACACCTTGAATACTGCGTGCAGATGTGGTCGCCCTATCTCAAAAAAGATATATTGGAATTGGAAAAGGGCGACAAAAATGATTAGGGATATAGAATGGCTTCCGTATGAGGAGAGATTAATAAAACTGGGACTTTTCATCTTGGAAAAGAGGCGACTAAGGAGGGATATAATAGAGGTCTATAAAATCATGAGAGGTATAGAGAAAGTAAATAAGGAAGTGTTATTTACTCCTTCTCATAATACAAGAACAAGGGGCCACCAAATGAAATTAATAGGCAGCAGGTTTAAAACAAACACAAGAAAGTATTTTTTCATGCAACGCACTGTCAACCTCTGGAACTCTTTGCCAGAGGGTGTTGTGCAGGCCAATATTATAACAGGGTTCAAAAAGGAGCTAGATAGATTCATGGAAGATAGGTCCATCAATGGCTATTAGCCAGGATGGGCAGGAATGGTGTCCCTAGCCTCTGTTTGCCGGAAGCTGGGATTGGGTGACAGGGCATCGATCATTTGAGGATAACCTGTTCATTCCCTTTGGGGCACCTGCCATTGGGCACTGTCAGAGGACAGGATACTGGGCTTGATGGACCTTTGGTCTGACCCAGTATGGCCATTCTTATGTTCTTACATCTATCTATCTATCTGGTGTCAAACCATATTAAAAACTGAGGGCTAGATTGTGACGATATGATCTGCCTTGAAAAAGGGAAGTATGTTGTTGTGATGTTCCAAGAGCATGTGAGGAGAGATATTTTGACTCTGTTTATTTTCCCTGCTGCTCGGGGAATAAAGTGAACAGCAGTATATAGTGCCCAACCTGCTGGCGCTGCTCACCTCTCACTTGCATGTGCGGGAGGTGGATGTAGTAGCTCTATGGAGCCTGCTTCCCCTCCCATGCTACTGCCCATGATGTAGGTCACTGGGGCAAAGGAGGAAGAGGACACCTTATATCTCCTACTCTATGGCAGTGGTTCTCAACCTTTCCAGGCTACTGTACTCCTTCCAGGAGTCTGATTTGTTTTGCATACCTCCAAGTTTCACCTCTCTTAAAAACTACTTGCTTACAAAATCAGACATAAAAATACAAAAGTGTCACAGCACGCTATGACTGAAAAATTACTCACTGTCTCATTTTTACCATATAATTATAAAATAAATCAATTGGAATATAAATATTGTACTTGCATTTCAGTGTATAGTAAATAGAGCAGTATAAGTAAATCATTGTCTGTATGAAATTTTAGATTGTACTGACATTGCTAGTACTTTTTATGTAGCCTGTTGTAAAACTGGGCAAATATCTAGATGAGTTGATGTACCCCCTGGAAGACCTCTGAGTACCCCCAGTGGTACACAAATCCTTGCTTGAGAGCCTCTGCTCTATGGCAACTCCCTAGTGCAAGAATGGAGTCACAGTTTGGCCCTGAATTAGTGCATATTAGATACTGGCATTATCTCAGACAACATAATAGAATTTACAATATTAGTTATTTTAAGCAACTCATTTTTCTAAAAAAAAATAATCAGAAACAAATGGATAAAGGGTATCACATAGAGGAAATATAACCCTGAGATTTGCAAGCCACTTTAATATGCAGCTCAGTCAAGCGAGAGCAAAAATCTGTTGGTGCATCAGTTTGCTGGTGTTGAAAAACAAGTGCCTGTTTTAAAGTCATCCTTTTAAAATATAAATCATTCTACTGTTATAACTGTCTACAGGGCAAGGGTACATTTTCAGTATTGTAAACAGGGCATTAGCCACATAACCTTCAAGATGGCAGCCATGCATCTGATCACACATACACACAAAAATCACCTCATGCATTGCTTTATTGTTAGTGTCCTTTGATCACTGTAATGTATGGTTTGTATTAGGAACAGATATAGTTAAAATGTAACAGGAGAAGAAACACAAAAAGAAAGTTTAGCATGACATTTCAAAAGAGTGTGAGAAGATGCACAAGCTGATAAAGTAAGATGAGTTAACAAAAGATGCCCCAAAAATCTTTAAAGAAGTATAAATATGTAAAACATGTTCTAAGGAATGTATTAGACTTTGGGATAGTAATGCAAATAATTTAGCAGACATTGAAAGAATAACCACACACAAGAGTAACATTTAGCACTGGAAAACCAGTTTTCTTCCATACATACAAGAAATTTGGTACAAGGAAATTATCTAGGTGAAATCTTGGCCCTATTAAAGTCAGTGGTAAAACTCCTGATGTTCCAGTATTGTTTTTTTATCACTATAACTCAATGAGAGTTTGTGAGAATTTATATACATATAGCTGTTTTTTTAGAGATATTACTGGTTCCAGAAATATTATGTATACTTAAAGTTACTGGAACCAGAAACATCTTTGGCACTGAGATGATGTTTTTAAGTGCACTCACTCTGTGTGCTAGTCAGCGTATGTGTGCGTGCACACGCATGCATATGACTGCACACATAAATATATAAAAAAGAATTAACATTTTTGATGAGGCTAGTCAATAAGATCTATTAAACGCTGTCTGTTGCTTTATTGAAGAAAAGGGAAAGTATCTTCCAAATAACAGGAAAAAATGAATATTTGTAATAGTAAATTTGTACTTGCACAGGTCACATCAACATTAGTGAAACCTGGAAGAAAGAAGTTAAATAATGACTTATTTTATTCCTTTTTGACAAGTTAATTTGTGACACATTAAAAATCTGATTTTAACAATCAGAGGTACAATGATGTATCAGTCTCATGACATAGCATCCTAACAGGGCCGGCGCTAGCAGTAGGCGACCCTAGGCGGTCACCTAGGGCACCAGGATTTGGGGGGTGGCGGACAGCTGCCTCCTGCCTCCCAGCTCCTCGCTCAGTGGGAGGGAGCCACGGCGAGTCGCCCCCCTGCCTCCCGGTTCCACGCTCAACTCCCGCGGCCTGCGGGCGGGGAGGGCTGAGCTCCCGTGGCCCCCGGGCGCAGGGGGCTGAGCTCCCGCGGCCCAGGTGGGGGCTGACTGGGGGGAAGCAGCATTAGCTGGGGTGGGGGCCAGGGCTGGTGCAAGGAAGTTTCACCTAGGGTGCAAAACTTCCTTGCACCAGCCCTGCATCCTAATGTTAATGTAACTTGTAATACAGTTATAACTATATAATTACAGTTATTATGGAGCTAATTCAAGCAATACTGTAAAAAATTGTACTCTGTGTGTTTTTGCTACTATCTTGTATCACCTTTAAAATACTAGCTCTATACCAGTGTAAGCATATAACAGCTGCCTGCCGCAAAATACTTCATTTCCCTTCTCTTTTCTCATCTGCCTTGGGTACAAATTAAAGAGGAAACAAACTGCTCTGTATTTCAGTAGCACAGTGATCACCCTTAATAGCTTCTAAAAATGCTTTTGTTGCTTGTTTTTGGTTACCATATGTAATAGTATGTTTTATTGATCCTGGCTATGTTTATTTAAAATGTATGTTTTTCGCCTTTCCCACAGTGAGTTGGGGATCTACTAGGTTAGGAAACGGTGGTTAGGTTATAATATCACAACTCACTATGTTAAACTGTGATGGATGTCCAGGGGATACAGATCAGATAAAAGTGGGTTGGTAAATAATTTAAAGGAGGCATGCTTTAAAGGAGTGAAAAAGGGGGTTCGGGAAAATACAAATTGTACAGCAGAATGTCAACTCTCTCTCCTTCATAGCTCCCTTTAAACCTCATAGAAAGGAGGTGTTGGGGTCCCAGCAGTAGGATGGCTAGACCGGGATGGAAAAGGGGAAGGATGACGGCAGCCCCCAAACATAGGGAAATGACAATGGAATTACCTACACTGTACAATTTTATTTGCGGGGTACATCCCTATATTTTAAGAATAAAGTTGCAGCCTAATTAAAACCACATCCAGTGTCTCCTGATCTCCTTCTGGCATAGCCAGACAATCATCTATTGCAAATATTCACTAATGTCTGTCTGAAATTTCATGAGTTGGTGCTTGGGGATTATAAATGTGTTATATCAGATTACGCATATATAGCATTAACATTTTTAGGTATCATTAAGACAGTAATTTACTGTCATCTTCTGCTGCTTCTGAGACAATCTTTACAGGAATTTTCCATTCTGCACTGTAAAGAGCATCATGGAAGACCAATACGTTTATTTTATCTTTCTCCTCTGGGCTCTGAGTTACTGTAAATTAATACAATATTATGTATAATTTGCCAGTATCAATAAAATTGGTCTCATTGAATGTAAATGGGAATTAATAACCCAGTCTAAAGATATAAAGTTCTCAATCAGTGCAGATGGGAACATGCAGATTGACTTGAGAGACCCATTTAATAGATTTTGAAATGCACTAAACTACCACATGATTGAATAAATCAGATTTTCATTCATCCCCTAGTGATAAAGCAAGTGAAGCCTAAATTATGATTAAAACCAGTCCTTTTTCAAGAACACAGGGTTTTAGTAGGCAAAGAGAGAAAGATAGTTGTCCTTAACAAGAGAGATATAGAACAAAAATTCTGAATTCTTTGATTTTATACTGATGGATTGACCCTAATATCAACCTATTTTCTTATGTGGAACCTTCGTTATGTGGTTCTTGATTGTGATATATCAGGAGCAGATTTCACTATAGATTTAGGTTTCTAACTTCAGGCTCTCAAGTTAGCCAGATACATTTCAAATTGGTGAAATGTTTTAAAATCTCTCTCATGGACTTGTCTGGTTCCTATTACTGTGGTATCTGAATGCTTCACAATGTTTAACACACTTATGCTCACAAGACCCCTGAGAGATAGGGAAGTGCTATTGTCCCCATTTTACATATAGGGAACTGAGGCACAAAAAGGCTGAGTAACTTGCCAAAGGTCACACACAAAACCTGTGGCAAAGCAGGGAATTGAACCTGGGTCTTATTCTAAGATAGGGCCCTTACCACTAGACCATTGTTCCTCCCTAAACATTAGCGATACCATCTAAAGAAGAGTGATATTTTCTAAGTTATAATTTAGGACAAAAGATCTTATGAAGTCCTTACCAACACAAAACTCTAATTAATGTCAATAAGATTTTAAATGAGTAAGGATTTCATGATTATACCCTCAGCTATAGCAAAATGGTGAGTATGAAGTTACAGCTGAAAATATATCCCGAACTAGTGTAATGTAAACCTACAATAGGAAGCTTTTTAATATGAATTATAATGGATGTTAAAACTCTATCACTGCTGTATGTTGCAACAGGAACCATGTCAAACTATCACATCTTTTTTAGGCTCTCATAGCAATCTGGATGCTATATAACATCACATTCTCACTGATACATCTTCCGAGCAGTAGCCTAAAGGACATAATAATTAGATTTTTTCACATTAGTCTCAAGAATGACAATCTGGACTGAAGTACCTATTTCCCGAAAACATTGTTTTTTCTGTTTCTGCTCTGTAAAGTTTGTCCACTAAGAAGCATAATGGGAGCCAGTTAGACTTAGAGGCAGATTTAGTGCCATTACATGAATTAAATGAAGATCGCAGCTGAGGAAAAATGCACGAATTGTAGAAAGAGAATGGGGAGTTTCAGTAGGAAATGTGACCAATAGCAAGACAGCCAAGGTATGACCAAACCAGTCGGGAACTGCTACCCAGTGAGAAACTGGAAAACTGAAGGGTTTTGAGAAACGCCCAGATTGCATTATTAAGACAAGCTCATTACTGCGGGAACAGAAACTATTGCCCTTCTATTTTCATTAGTTAAGGGTATGTTGTTAGCAATTTTTCCCTAATACAACAAAGTATTTAAGCATATGCTTAATTTTAGACATGTGAGTAGTCCCATTGAAGATGCTAACTCACAGGAAACAATGAAGCTTGTTAGCTTAATAGATTTCCTTTCATTTATCATGATTATACCAAATTCCTGACAAATATGCTCATTACTATAATGAAATGTAATGAAAAGGTTCTGCCAGTGCAAAAGAGGAATACACCATTTGGAAAACAAAAAAGAAGCAAAAACATATACACAATAATGACAGTGGAACAATGACCTAAGCCTGGTACAACTAATTCCTTACTGAGTTGTCCAAGTCGAGCCTTTTCTTTTTTACCGAACAAACGTCCTATTGAAGACTTGATTCCTTTCTTCTTGGGAGCTTTATGTAGGGAGTCCTGGCTGCTACTGGCACTGCCAAGACCAATACTTTCTGGCTCCAGTGAAGCAGGCAAACTACTGTAAAATAGAAAAGAAGAGATAGGTAACATATTATTCTCCTGGCTAGGTTTCATTTTCTCCTGAGCAGCTGTGCAAACAGATTATCTAGAAACTAATAAGAGCCTCTTCATAATTAGAACAATTAATCAAATTATTGATGTTTTCTTTCCTGTACAGCTTAGCAACATATAGAATAGTACAATGTCTAATATTCTTGTCTCAATCAAGCTGAAGCAATCCCATGAAAAATGGCAAAGCGGAAATAAAACAGAGTCTTTTAAATTTGTTTTGCCAAAAATGATGCTAGTAAAATGTATGAACCACAGCAATATATGGTTTCCCAACTGAAATTTGAAGTGTTATTTGTAAAGAAAAATATATCAATGACAAACTTTTTATCTCATTTACAGTGTGTAATTAGACAATTAGAGAAAGTAAATTTCAATCAGATAATTTCTGTTTGTTTCATTCATTAACCAAATACAGCATACATTATTGACCATATATTTAAATCAAAGCAATTAAGATTTTGAGCGTTTATAAAATTCTAAAGCAGACATATTGACATTACAGGCTACTTCATGGATTTAACTTTAAAAAGGAATGTCTTACAAAACAGATTATTATATTCTATATGGATATTCTGTATTTCCTACTGGGAGTCCACATTTACCAGTAATTGCCATTCAGTGTTATCTCAGATAATGAAGTTATTTCCTGTGCCCATCTTTGGATTCCACAGTGTAATAACAGTTGACAACTATTTGCATTTTAATGGTGTGTACTCTATATTGTATATTTATTACAGCCTTCAATGACTAACTGTATTCCAATTGGCCAAGACACGGCCATGTGAGTAAAAGAGTTGGTTATCCGTCATCCATGAATAATCCACTATAATTAATTAAGGTTTGTATCAAACAACACTGATCAGCTTATAAGTAGAACACAACAGTCAGGAGGATACAACCATCTACATTTCAAGGATGTAAACACCAAGGGGAAGTAGTAGTTCAAGTGGCACAAGGTGATTTTATAATTAAGTTTGATAGGGATAAAATTAAGAATAGAAAAATGTATGCTGTGTATCAGGAAAAAATTATAAAATCTTCTGAGAGCACTGTTGGAATCCACAAAATTTGGTACATTTGAAGTTTGTCCAGTCTAACACTAGTGAATGTATGGTAGGAAACAACAACCTTGCACTGGCAGGAAAATGGATTTGATTATTTAATTTTATTTTTCTGGGTGAAATTCTGGTCCCACTGAAATCAGTGACAAAACTTCCATCTCCCTCCATGTGAAATTTTTATCATTCATGCTGAGGCCCATCTCTCACCATCTTGAGTAGGCACTGTGCAACTGTAATCAGGTTTTCCGTGGCCAGGCTGCCTAGTGGCTAGATCGCTGGTCTTTTGGTCTGTAAGGCCAGAGGGGATGGTAGGGGGACCCGGCCCCTCCCTCTCTACCAGATCCCAGCCCAGGGCCCTGTGTAGATCACCCTAAACAGGGGAGATGGGTCTCCCTCCTGGCAGGGAGTTAAGGCCAGTTTTCCTGGGCTACTTCCCACAAGTCTCTTCAGTCTGGGGCATGACCCCACTAGTCCAGTTTACTGGGGGCTTGCCTAGTCACTTGTCCCAGGTGCTGGGGCTTATCTGCAGCCTCTTCTTGGCAGGGGAGCCCTTACTTGCCTCAAGTGGCTGCACTGGCTGGCAGGTCACTGATCCATCCCTTCAGTCAGGCAGGCAGAAAGCTCCTGCCTCCTCACCAGTCAACCCTTACTTGAGCCAGGCTCCCTTCTTTTCTACCCCCTCCAGGCCTGGGATTGGCTGCAGGTAGGGTGACCAGACAGCAAATGTGAAAAATCAGGACAGAGTTAGGGGAACTCATGGTATATTCAACCAGTTGATTACAGTTCCAGTGTCGGTATACCTGAACCCACTAACCAAGGGTATTTTCCAGATTCACACCGCTATGAAGTGGTGACTCAGGATATTAGGGAGAATGGACTGAAATCAGGATCTCAGCTGCAACTTTTCAATTCTGTCTCTCTCTCTGGGTTGCTTTCTGGCAGCCTACAGTGAGGTTTACTTGTGCTTGGAAAAACAATTATTGGTATTCCCTTTGCTTATGCTGCCATGTGGGATGTGTGTACCCACATTCGGCCATGAACCATCTAGAACTGGGGTTCTCAAACTTCATTGCACCGCGACCCCCTTCTAACATCAAAAATTGGTACGTGACCCCAGGATGGGGACTGAAGCCTGAGTCCAAGAGCTTCAGTCCCAGGCAATGGGCTTTGGCCAAGGCAGTGGGGCTTGGGCTTCAGCTTGGCCCCAGAAAGTCTAAGCCAGCTCTGGTGACACCTCCCCCGCCAGTTTAAGAACCACTGATCTAGAAGAAGATTTCCTATTGGAGCCATAATTGTCCCCTGGAGGGACCTAACATTACAAAAAGAGAGTTGCTACCCTTCTTACCACATGCAGTGTTGTTGTAGCTGTGTTAATACCAGGGTATTAAAGAGACAAGGTGGGTGAGGTAATATCTCTTATTGGACCAACTTCTGTTGGTGAGAGAGAGACTATTTTGAGCTTACATAGAGCTCTTCATGTCTGGGCTTCAAAAGAGCTCTGTGTAAGCTCAAAAGCTTGTCTCACCAACAGAAGTTGGGCCAATAAGGGAGATTACCTCGCCCACCTTATCTCTTTTCTTGCCCCAGACAGTTGACGGTGCTGGAACCATCTGTGTGCAGTGCAATCTTTAGTGCTTATTTCTTGTTCTTTCCTAGTTAGTTGTTGGCTCCCTTTCATTTGTCAGGGTTTTACGTATTTGTTTTTAAATTGCATGTCTAGTTTCTTTGCTCCTTTAAAGTTTCAGCCTCTGAGTTTGGTTGTGTAGCTGGATAACTTTTTTTCCTTGTGACGACTGAAACTGACAAGGCAGAACTGCACTGTCACAACTTGCATTTCTGAAGTGTTTGTGACAGACTTCACCATTGTGCCTTCCTTTGTCTGAGGGAAGGCAAACCTCAGCCATATTGTAGCTGAACTCAAAGGCTTTCTTTAACCTCTGCTGTGCCGGATGGCAGTTTCTCTGATCCCTCACAGTGACAATCTATGAAAACAATCTCCAACATGTGCAATATCACTTTGTTAATGAATGTAAAATGGGATCTTGTTTAATCAACTAATGAAATTAACAAATTATTATGAATAAAATACCCCTTTAAAAATCTTCTCTCTCCCAGTTTTTCTCCTTGTATCTTTTTCTTTTCACCTATATTCTTGACTTCTTAAAACTTTGTACCTGCTTTCTATATTTACCTAGTTGCACCTTTCCATTTTAAAAAATCATATTCTGTGATTTTTTTGGTGTTCTCTTATTTCTTCTCTTTTCACAGCTGTTTTCCCCTCTTTCAGTGATTTTATTTTACCTCTTTGAATATGTATTATTTTCTTGTATAATTACTGTAGAGTTTTGCTGGGAAAATTCCCCAGCCAGGCTGAGTTAGCCCTCCAGCTCCTTAGGTGAGACCAGTCACCACATGGTCAGCTCCGCTCTGTCTGCTAGTCCAGGGCTGCTGCCTGCTGTGAGTGTGTCTGGACCCTGGGGTAGGAGACTACAGTTTGGATTTTAATATAGTTTTGTAATCTGCACCTTGAGCCCTGCACCCCTTTGTGGTGAGGGGCTCCTGGGACCTGATTCCTGCCTAAAGAGGATCCCTGCCAGCAGAGATCAGCCCCTCTGCAGTGACCAAGGAGTCCAGAGTCATCTCTGAACCTGAGGCTCATTCATGGAGTTTGTGAGTGCACCATCTTTTAGTTAGTCAGGGAAATTGTTCTGGGGACCCCCTACTCCCTGAACTGTGTCCTCAAGCCAGGGAGTAAGGGTTTGAGGATTTTATAACCTGCTGCATATTAAACCTGTGGAGGGACTTACCACCTCCTCCCACTTGTAAGTCCTTTGGGCTGTACTGAAGCCAGTCAGCCACACTGCTAAACCACTGCAGAGAAGATATCGTGGTCATAGGTCATTAAGAGCCCCAACAAAGTACGTGTTCCAACAGGACACTAATCTTACATTTGCTACATCAGGTCCCGTGACTGGGAAAGTCATGGGCATTATCAGCGTGGGCACCAGTGACCCTGCAATTAGTGTTTTACCCTGTTATAGTTGTCTCTTGTTTAATATAATTACTGTGTTGAATACATTGTATGTATTTGTGTTATTTCTTGGGAGTCTCCAGCTATCTGGCAGGTAAGTGGGGGTTACCCTGTTGTTAGATTTTCCTCCCAAGCTGCCCTGGTGACCCTGCCAGGAAGGAGCGAGGGGGTGGAGGCACTGCCAAATAAATTCATAAGGAAAAATAAGGAAGATACACCCTGCTTAGTGGGTGGTGGGATCCAGAAGAACCCAGACCTGTCCATCAAAACCTGTAAGCAGATTGGCATTAAAGAGGGGGTGCTACACTGGTATAACTGTATCTACATTAGGGCTTTTGCCAAGCACAGAAATGTCATTAAAATCAGACCTCAGCTGATATTACAACACTGGCAAAAGTTTCTAGTGAGTTGACCTGGCCTTAATGAATTTACTCGCCCCCCTTCTCTGGATTCTCAGTTTACCCATCCCCTATATCCACATCAATGCTGTCTCTTGGGCTCCTGCAAAATACAGGATTCATTTATGCAGAGGCACTTCTTGCCCTGAATTCCCCTTGTCCTTGCCTTCTCCATCCATTAGGATTATCATCATTTAACAGCACTCTTTCAGGTGAATATTAAGGTTCTATAACTACTGTTCTATAGTAGTTATAACTTAAAGTTAGACCAAAGACATGACATAAGAGAGAAACAGACACTATTATTATTTGTTTTTAACACCAGTGTAGTGCTTGGGATTGTAGAAAAGACAAAGAAAGGACATTTTTCTGACTTGCAGGACATACAATCTCAAAAAAAGTCAGGATGTATTGGGAAATCAGAAGAATCATATAATTTCAAAAGGATATAACCTGGTCAAGTTGTGAATTTCTGACTCATGTTATGAGCTTCTTACCTTCTGGCATCATTGTGGTATGAAGAAGGAAGGGTATGAGTCATCCTGATGGCTCTGGGTGTTGGAGGAGGAGAAGTTTCACATTTTATTGTGGCTTTATCTTCACGTCCATCTTCTTCTACCACTGCAATCTACCAGTCAAATATATCAGTGAGAGTATGCATCAGTTTTTCAAGACTTCTGGAAATTTCAGCAAGTATTTCAAGTATTTATCAAATGATCAGGTTTAGAAACAGTTGGAATATCTGAGCAAATGAGCAAATGTTAGGATTATGTAAAAAACCCATGAAAGTACTAGGAAACAGACCAATGTTCTAACTGTGCCAACTTAAAATGTATATTATATATGAAAGAAATCATACTTAGAGAAGCAGACTCTTCCTATTATGCAGAATAGGTTTGATCCTGCAAAGACCTTAGCATACAAATAACTTTATGCACAAGTAGTCCAACTGAACTCAATGGGACTACTCATGTATTCAAAGTTTCTCATACTCATCTGACTAGAACAAGGGTGGCCTAGCCTAGTGGTCAGAGTAGGTGTCATGCCTAGTGGTTGGAGCAGGCATCAGGCCTAGTGGCTAGTGTCAGAGCCATAGTCAGAAGTCAAAGCCAGGGGTCAAACTGGAAGGCAGGAACTGGATACCAGCGCCAAGGGTCGAGCCAGAGGACAGGAGCTAGAGCGAGCTGGGTATCAGGTGAGGAGGGGTTCAAGGGAAGGACTCAGTGCAAGGTAGGAGCAGCAGGAACAAAATAACACAAGACTAGTCACAGTGGTGGGCATGAGCATTGTGAAGCCAGTGAGCTGCTGCTGGTGTAAAAGCCAGCCTGCTGACCTCTGCAGCCAATCAGGCAGCGTGGCTAAACCGACAGGCCAGCTATACTGATGAGGCTGCCTGGAGACTAGCTCTGCTGCAAGCCCTGATTCCTGACACTCGTGAGTTAAGACTGTGCAAGATCAAGCTGATTGTTTTCACAGCTTGTTTATGAAGGGGTCAAATTTCTAGATAATAAGCGTGAAGGAAATGGAATTTTGTCACAGTGTTTGATGGCTTTGCTAATGTCTCTAATACCAACAGAATTATAACATTCTGTCCCAGTTATATACATAACTGCATATTGTACCAGCACAGACAAAACTCAACCTTAAAGATTATGGCTGCTCCATCAATAAGAAGAGTGAACAAAATGTTCTGTGAAAGTCCTCAGAATGTGACTAAGCTTGGTTTATGATCCTGTGTTTCTTAATGGTTGCACTAAAGGATGTATTATCAGATAAAGTCACTTGAGAAACTTAACTCCTAACACTGAATTAATTGTTGATTTTCACTCACAAGCTTTTTCAAGTTGGAATAAAAATGAAAATGCATGTTTCCAATTATTTAGATAAAAACGACATAAAAGTTTCATCAGTAAAAAGCATGAAGAAATGAAAAAATATGTTTAATATAGCTATTGTACCATAACATATCGAGTGTCATACCTTTCGTCGATGTTTCCTTAGATCGCTTGGCTTCAGTTGATGAAAAAAGCAACAACAAAAAAGAATTATTAGTAAACCTTATTTGATCAAAGAAACACTCAGACTTCACATATATATTTATTCTGACTTATAGAAATAGTGACAAGGATAACCATTCATATTCGCCAGATGCCCTTGGCATAACTTAAAAATACCTTCCGAGTATAGTAATTTAGAGAACCCACCACAAAGCCCTGCTTTCCTGAAAATAATTAGCTACTCCCACATGTCCCCTTCATTTTCATATAAAGTTTTCAGACATGATATACAATTTCTATTTTTAGATCCTTTCCCCCCATATCTCCCATAAATCCTCCCAAAAGAATCAACAATAAAAGGATAATGCTTTCTTGCAACTCTCTTGTATTTCAAACTTTTTATACATTTTACTGAAAAACAGATATGAGAGCAAAACATCAGCCAAACTGCAGTACATGACAGAGGGAAATTTCTCTCCTCTTATGGTAAATCTGAATGAATATTTTTGTGTACCTGACATTTTCAACAATTCATCAAAAGTGCCAATCCTCTTTAGCACAGGCATTATCTCACCGTGGAAGTCTACTAGAACATACAGTGTTCAACCACTTAACACTTCTACTTTAGGCAAATGTGTCACTCTGTGATATACAGCTAGAGCACAACAAATCCTGCAGAGTTTGTTTTATGCAAGTTTACATGGACCTGTCCTGTGAAATCTGGCTGCAGTTATTGGCACCTAGCCAGCCCCTATAGGTTTATTTGGAAGTTTGTGTACTATAGAATCTAAACTTCCAAGAGGATCTCCCAACTTAACCCTTCCACCCAAAGAGAGTTTGTCAGTCTGTCCTGTTCATCCCCAGGCAGCAGGAACAAGCAAACCATACCTGCTGAAATAAGTACATATTGAGAGCAGGGGCAGTAGCATTATAAAATGCTCAGTGTATTATTTGCTAGAGACTCCCAACGGATTCCATAATTACCAGGCTAAGTCTTGTAGTGGGGGAAATGTCTCTACTCCTTTGTCTGCTGGACTTTTGTTTGCAGTTTTCATTAGAACCAAAATGTGAATCTTTTGGACAACCCTTTTCAGAGCACTTTCCCCACTCGTTTAGTTTAGTTTCAGAATAATTTTTTTGAAATGTTCAGTATCAATGTTATGCTCGTTGGTGGAATACAGATGGTTTAAGGAATATTCAAACACACAATATGCAGTTTAAAAATAATACAGGTTAAATGGAATGTGGGAAAACAAGTCATCCCATGCAACTGGTCTTGAAAAGCATATACAGAGAAACACACATTGTGCCACTTGTATAAAACAGAAAAAAATCACCTAAAACACCTTTAAAAATAAGTTTTAAAAGGTTTTAATATCAATAATGGCCTTGTAAGGCATTTGCTCAAGATTTAAATCTGACCTAGGATTAACAGCCTTCAACTCTGCCTCAAGTTATGTTTTATTAAATGGATTATTTGAAACTTCATTGCTTATAATAAAAATCCTGTGTACATTGGTTCCAATACTTTTTACTAATTATTATTAATTATTATTTCTATTACATTGGTACTCAATGGGCCTAATCAGAGAAAAGGGCCCCACTCTGCTAGGCGCCGTAGAGAGACGATAAAAACCCAACACAACTTAGTCTTTTCTCCAAAAACCTTACAACCCATATATAGAATAATAGAAACAAAGGACTATAAGGGAGGTCAGTAGGTCAACTAGTCCAGTCCTGCACTAAGGCAGGACAAAGTATTATCTAGATGATCCCTGAGAGATGTTTGTCTAACCTGTTCTTAAAAACCTCCAATGATGGAGATTCCACAACCTTCTTAGGTAATTTGTTCCAGTGCTTAACTACCCTTACAGTAAAGTGGTTTTTCCTAGCATCTAACCTAAATCTCCCTTGCTGCAATTTAAGCTCATTACCTCTTGTCCTGTCCTCAGTGGATCAGGAGAACAATTTATCACCCTCCTCGTTATACCAACCATTCATGTACCTGAAGACTGTTATGTCCCCCATCAGTCTTCTCTTTTCCAGACTAAATAAACCCATTTTTTTCAATCTTTCCTCATAGGTCATGTTTTCTAGACCTTTAATCATTTTTGTTGCTCTTCTCTGGACTTTCTCCAATCTGTTCACGTCTTTCCTGAAGTGTGGGGCCCAGAACTGGACACAGTACTCCAGTTGAATCCTAGTCAGTGCTGAGCAGAGTGGAAGAATTACTTTTTGTGTCTTGCTTACAACACTCTTGCTGATACATACCAGAATGATGTTTGCTTTTTTGCAACAGTATTACATTGTTGACTCATATTCAGTTTGTGATCCAATATAAGAGCCCAGATTCTCTTCTGCAGTATTCCTTCCTAGGCAGCCATCTTCAATTTTGTATTTGATTATTCCTTCTTAAGTACTTTGCATTTGTCCTTGCTGAATTTCATCCTATTTATTTCAGAGCATTTCTCCAGTTTGTCAAGATTATTTTAAATTCCAATCCTGTCCTCCAAAGCACTTGCAACCCCTCCCAGTTTAGTATCATCTGCAAACTTTATAAGTGTTCTCTCTATGCCATTATTGAAATCTTTTATGAAGATATTGCACAGAACCAGACCCAGGACAGATGCCTGAGGACTCCAATCAATATGCTCTTCCAGCTTGACTGCGAACCATCAATGACTACTCTTTGAGTACAGTTTTCCAACCAGTTGTGCACCCACCTTGTAGTAGGTTTGTCTTGGCTGTGTTTTCCTAGTTTGTTTATGAGAAGGCCATGTGAGACAGTATGAAAAGCCTTACTAACATTGATATATATTATATTTCCTGCTTCCCTCCTATCCACAAGGAGGCTTGTTACCCTGTCAGAGGAGGATATTAGGTTGGTTTGACATGATTTATGCTTGATAAATCCATGATGACTGTTACTTATCACCTTATTATCTTCTAGGTGCTTGCAAATTGATTATTTGCTCCATTATCTTTTTGGGTATTGAAGTTAAGCTGACTGGTCTGTAATTCCCTGGATTTTCCTTATTCCCCCTTTTGTAGTTAGGTGCTACATTTGCCCTTTTCCAGCCTTCTGGGATCTGTCCCATCCTCCACAAGTTCTCAAAGATAATCACTAATGGCTTAGAGATCTCTTCAACCAATTCTTTAAGGATGTATTTCATCAGGCCCTGCTGATTTGAAGACATCTTCCTTGTCCAAGTAATTCTTAACCTGTTCTTTTCCTATTTTAGCCTGAGATCCTACCCCATTTACACTGATGTTCACTATGTTAGTTGTCCAATCACTGCTAACCTTTTGGTGAAAATTGAAACAAAAGAGGCATTTAACACTTAGGCCATTATGATGTTTTCTGTTATTGTCTTTCCCTTCTCATTGAGTAATGGCCCTACCCTGTTCTTGGTCTTTCTCTTTCTCCCAACGTATTTGTAAAATGTTTTCTTGATACCCTTTATGTTCCTAGATAGTTTAATCTTGTTTTGTGCCTTTGCCTTATAATATTGTCCTTGTGGGTTTTTTATATTTATCCTTTGTAATTTGATCTAGTTTCCTCTTTTTTGTATGATCCTTTTTTAAGTTTCAGGTCATTGAAGGTCCTGGTTAAGCTACCAGTCTTTTTACCATACTCCCTATCTTTCCTATGGATTGGCATAGTTTGCTCTTGTGCATAAGCAGAGACAACAAAATATGGACAAAAGAAATTCTACGGGGGAGTAGGCGAGGCTTGGTAAGGACTAGGCAAACAGTGAAAACAATTTGATCAGTTTATTTTAATAAATATCATGCTCAAAACTGCCATCACACATTTCCTTACCAGTGTCATGACCCCCATGCGATCCATTTCTCTGGCTGGACTGCGAGGTGTGAGTTTAGGGGTTGAGTGCCCACTAGGAGGAGAAGAGCTTGCAAGCGATGAAGCTGTCACTGATCCAGTGATAGATGTACCTGGGTGAACTCTAGCCAGATTCAAGCCTTCTAGACTGACGCTGGCTACTCTGTTCTCTATTTCTTCAGCACGCAGTTCTGTTGATTCTTTTTCTTCTTGGATTAACCTTATGGAGTGAAGAAAGCATATGATAATATTCTGATCATTGTCAGCTACGTAAGGTGTGTTTCAGGCTCTAACAGCAACTTTACTTCTTTGAATAGCTGAGTATGAACTTGCCTTTGCAGAAGTTTTATGTGCGTAGATGTGAGTAAACCCACTATAGTTTGATAAACATTAGAGGAACAAAACTGTATTAAGAATACTCCCTTGTAACTATTTATTCATAGTTGAGGCTGCTAATATATACAACAATTTAACTATAAAAACAGTTTGGGTAAAATTTCAAAAGGTCCTTTACTACAGCACCATTAGTGAGCTTGCAAAATACGGGTACACATACTTCTGCATACACTTTGCAGGTACAAAAATATGCTAGCAGACTTGATAAACTCTAACATTTGCAAGTACTAGAATCCGCACCTGCAAAACCTATTGGGCCCATATTCTAGGTGCTGATCCAACAGGAAATCAAACAAGAGGATGTGTGAAGTTACCCCCATTGCATCTAACACTAGCTTGTTTTATGTATTTAAGCTTTATATTTTAGTATTTATGTTGTGTTATTTACACTGCTTCTACTGTCTATAGTTGGTAGCATTTCCCCACAGATATTCTAAAACCAATATGACTAATTCATAGCATTATTTTTAACTTTTAGTGCTAAGTCTGGATTCCACCCTGCTAAGGATACCCTATGGTGTGGGCTGCCGAAGGCAACATACATTGGCTGATCTTCTGTGTCAGTAGCACTATATGTCTAGTGCTTCTTTAACTATGTTGAGTAAAAAGAACAAGAGAGCTCATCACCCCTATTACTGTGCTATTCCATATAGACCTCAATCTGCAATGTGCAGGACCTCTGACAATTTCCCCTGGTTTCCACTCAAAGGAATCCCAAAGACCTTCACCATGGCTCTTGAGGATAACTTTACCTGCTGTCAGGGAGTAAGATCAATAAGAACTGTAAGGCAGGAAGGCAGATAGTCCTCACCAGCAGAGAAATATGACAAAGAATAAATGGGAGGCACAACTTAGAATTCACCATTGTGTTTCACTTAACAGTCTCAGAAAAGCTTCTTTACTTATTTCCTCAGAGTGGTTTGGTTACTTGCTAGTGTTTAATTCCATCTCCTTCCCACCAAAATGATTTCCTCAGTATTAGCAGGGCAGATGCGCCAAACAAAACCCAAATTGCTGTACTGTAGGCCCTGATCTAATAAATAAATGTGCTAGCATGTGGGCTGCACCCACATGAACTCCCAACAGATCCTGCAATCTCATCTCCAGCGTACGTTAGAGCAGCTCTGACGCTGATGGTCAACTAACTAGGACCCAAGGGGCTATTCTGTCAGACAAGAGATCCCCAGATAGGACCTTGCAGGGGGCATAGTGACTCTATGAACCCAAGGTTTCCTCTAGGCAGGGGAATCCTCAGAGAACTAGTTCTGTCAGCTGTACAGCTGCTTTGTGACACCAGAAAGTGGTTTTAGATTTTCTCTGGACAGTGTATAAAAAAGGGGATGACTCGCTATAGGGCCCATTTGTTTCTGAATTAATTTCACTACATAATGTACAAAAAGGCACTCATTTATGAGTAGTTTGTCCTTTCTTCATCCCCATCTGCCCTCTTAGTCACATATGGTGAAAACAATTACATATTTTCATAAAGGAGGAAAGGAAGAGGTATTAGTACATCTAGAGGCAGAAAGAGCAGATGAAAGAATTGTGCAAGAAACAAAGATGGGATCAAATAAGTCAGTAGCAGCTCCTTAAGTTTTGAAATAGAAACAAACATACTGTCTCACAGATGTCTACAGTGAGGTCTTCCCTTCTCTTGTGCATGTTAGTAATACTGCTTTCCTGGAGCATGTCTTATTTGGAAAAGGGAAACAATTTTTTTTAATGATCTATAAAGCAACCAGCTATCTCCAAAATGCAAAAGCTATTGTCAGAATCTTCTGAAAGAAAATCCTTTATTTGATATTTAAAAAACAAATTTACTAGGGCTGTCAAGCGACTAAAAAAATTAAACAATAATAGAATACCATTTATTTAAATATTTTTGGATGTTTTCTACATTTTCAAATATATTGATTTCTATTACAACACAGAATACAAAATGTACAGTGCTCACTTTATATTTATTTTTATTACAAATATTTGCACTGTAAAAACAAAAGAAATAGTATTTTTCAATTCACCTAATACAAGTACTGTAGTGCAAACTCTTTATCATGAAATTTGAACTTACAAATGTAGAATTATGTACAAAAAATAACTGCTTTTGAAAACAAAACAATGTAAAACTTTAGAGCCTACAAGTCGACTCAGTCCTACTTCAGGCAATCGCTCCTACATTTGTAGGAGATAATGCTGCCCACATCTTGTTGACAGTGTCACCTTAAAGTGAGAACAGGCGTTTGTATGGCACTGTTGTAGTCAGCGTCGCAAGATATTTATGTATCAGATGCACTAAGATTCATATGTCCCTTCATGCTTCAACCACTATTCCAGAGGACGTGTCCATGTTGATGACAGGTTCTGTTCAATAACGATCCAAAGCAGAGTGGACCGACTCATGTTCATTTTCATCATCTGAGTCATGCCACCAGCAGAAGATTGATTTTCTTTTTTGGTGATTCGGGCTCTGTAGTTTCCTCACCGGAGTGTTACTCTTTTAAGACTTCTGAAAACCTAATCCACACCTCATCCCTCTCAGATTTTGGACAGCAATTCAGATTCTTAAACCTTGGGTTGAGTGCTGTAGCTATTTTTAGAAATCTCACATTGGTACCTTCTTTGCGTTTTGTCAAAACTGCAGTGAAAGTATTCTTAAAACGAACATGTGCTGGGTCATCATCTGAGACTGCTATAACATGAAATATATGGCAGAATGTAGGTAAAACAGAACAGGATACATACACTTCTCCCCCAAGGAGTTCAGTCACAAATTTAATTAATGCATTATTTTTTTAATGAGCATCATCAGCACGGAAGCATTCCTCTGGAATGGTGGCCGAAGCATGAAGGGCCATATGAATGTTTAGCATATCTGGCACGTAGATTCCTTGCAATGCCAGCTACAAAACTGCCATGCGAATGAATGCCTGTTCTCACTTTCAGGTGACATTGTAAATAAGAAGCAGTCAGCAGTATCTTCCCCAAGGGTTAAATGTAAACAAACCTGTTTGTCTTAGTGATTGGCTGAACAAGAAGTAGGACTGAGTGGACTTGTAGGCTCTAAAGTTTTACATTGTTTTGTTTTTGAAAGCAGTTATTTTTTGTACATAATTCTACATTTGTAAGTTCAAATTTCATGATAAAGAGATTGCACTACAGTACTTGTTTTAGGTGAATTAAAAATATTATTTCTTTTGTTTATCATTTTTACAGTGCAAATATTTGTAATCCAAAATAATAACAAACTGAGCACTGTAAATTTTGTATTCTGTGTTGTAATACAAATCAATATATTTAAAAATGTAGAAAAAATATCCCAAAGTATTTAGTACATTTCAATTGGTATTTTACTGTTTAATAGTGCAATTAATCATGATTAATTTTTAAAATTGCGATTAATTTTTTGACTTAATCGCATGAGTTAAAACTGCAACTGATTGACAGCCCTAAAATTTACCCTACTTGTTTTGTTTTATTATGTAAAACACATCTAATGCAGTTCTACTTCATGTATGCTGAGTGAATGGTCTCCAGATATAACTCAAAGTAACCCATGGAATTTGGAGACACATTATATTTTTGGGGTAAAATATAAAATCATATCAGACTTCAGGGATACTGTATCAGTAGAGATCACAAAAAGGAGCCAAGAGAAAAGGAAGCACACACTGTTGAATGTCTGTTGTACTATTTTACCTTATATAAGGAATATGAATTTGCCACTAAAAGAAAACCTGAGAAATTTCAGACCAAAATTCTCTCTCTCTTTTTTATCATCAAACTTGTTTCACCAGACATGGGGGGAATAAAAAGTGTAGACACTCAAAACTATGTTATGTGTCTTAAAAATCTATAACTTTTATGGAAAAAAAGAAGAAACACAAAAAATCTGCAAATGAACAGTTAAGGAATCCCTGCCATCACAATTTCCTGCTATCACACAATCTTTCATCACTCATCATAACCGTACCCCAACTTACACTTCCACCCAAACTAAGCTTTGCCCTCTCTGTGTTCATTTGTGAGGAAACTCTGCTGTTGGATCTACATAGTTGTTTTTCATGTTGTTTACTACACCTGTAGAAGAGACTTCAAAAGGAACATAGTCCCAAGGTATATTAAATTATATTCAAGTTCTATCAGTTTGTCTCATTGTGGTAAGTAGATGTAAGTAAATCCCCAGTGGTGTTATGAAATGTGTTGGTTACGTTGGGCTGGAGTCTCCTGCCTGCCAATTTCATTTAGTGTTGCTTATAAAAGAGCAGGGGGTGGGGGAAGTGCATGAGGTAAGTAGGGGAAGCAGGGCCTGAGTCAGGAGAAGGGAGGAGGCCATGTCTGCAGAGGGGAGGAGAGGAAGCATGGCAGAGCATGATGCTCTGTTGGTGAAAGATCTTCTGCCAGCAGCTTAAGTTAAAGCTCCCCCCACCCCCACCAATATTTTATTTACAATGCGGCCAGGAAACTAAGATCAGCTCCTTTCATCCCTCTTCTGCATCTGAGCTCAGGCTGGGCACCGTGGAGAACTGAGCCCACTGTCTTTAGGTTTATGTAACTTTGCCAGTTTGTCTTTTTGACTACATTAATTATTGTGTTTATCAGCAAACATGTTAAGTCCCCCATCATCTTAAGGCATAAACCCCTCTGCACAGTGTTCCTCACTCTGGCCCACCAGAGAGAGGGCTTACCGCAGCCTTGTCCAAAAAAAAAAAAAAAAAAAAAGACACACAAAGGGATGGCTGGCTTCAGATGGAGGGAAAGCCGAACACCCATTTGTGATGTCTCTTGAAAACAGAATAGTTACTCTGTGTGAGCAAGATTGTCAGTTTCTCTGTTCCAGTGTTCCTTGACTGAGCCTGGGAGCTTCCTATACCTATTTCCTCCCTGGGCTGGGAAAAGAGGAAAAGAGAGAGTTTCCTCCCCATTGCCTCTCCTTTACATCCTTGCTCTAATGAGCCCCTATTTAATCCCTCTGCTGTCTAGCATAGTGGGACATAAGTATGCCCATTCCCTGGATCTGTATTTAATATATCCTTGTAATTCCTTCATTTGCTCTCCCCCATCCAGAACACCAAAACTAAGGGGCACTTCCCCTCAAATGAGGCCAATGAAACAAAACAAATGTGCAGTTTGTAAGTCAAACCAAATTGTCTGTTTTATCTCTCCATTGAGTAAGAAATGAGTAAGAAATACTTGTCTATGAAGGTTGTTCCATTTAGTTTCACTTGAAAATGGGATGTGGGATTTTCTCATTCTCATGATAAAATGACTCTTACTGTCAACCAATCACAGGGTCCAAATACTGCTCTAGGTTGCTTCCACTGTGTTCTTTAATCATGGTTTATAAACTACATATTGCTTCCATTTACTTTCCTACAACGCATGAATATATATTCATGGGGTGAAAAATATCAAGTTCTGAATTGCAGCAATATGGGAATCTGAAAGATGTGGGGCTGAGGATTTGCAGTGAAATGTGAAAATAGAGACATTAAAATGAAAGGAGCCATAATGCCTAAAGTATAAAAGACGCTAAAAGGTCCCTTGCTGAGATCAATATTCTTGCCTGAAATCCATTTAAGAATTGCCATAAAAGAACTACAGTATTTTCTGAACTAAGATCTGATGAAAAATCTAATGTAGATCATATTCTGGGAATTAAAGTAATCTTTTCCATGTTATTAATACATCTAAATTTTAAATCACTTTGGATAAAACAGATGATCACCCTCTTACATAAGACATTTTGCATGAATAACAAACACCTTAGCTAAGAATATAGCGGTAGGGATATATTACTGATCACCTGACCAGGAGGGTGACAGTGACCGTGAAATGCTCAGGGACATTAGAGAGGCTATTAAAATAAAAAGCTCAATAATAATACTGGGGGATTTCAATTATCCCCATATTGACTGGGTACGTCACCTCAGGACAGGATACAGAGATAAAGTTTCTTGACACCTTAAATGACTGCTTCTTGGAGCAGCTGGTCCTGGGAGAGGCAATTCTTGATTTAGTCATAAGTGGAGCACAGGATCTGGTCCAAGAGGTGAATATAGCTGGACCACTTGGTAATAGTGACCATAATATAATTAAATTTAATATCCCTGTGGCAGGAAAAACAGCACAGTGGCCCAACACTGTAGCACTTAATTTCAGAAAGGGGAACTACACAAAAATGAGGAGGTTAGTGAAACAGAAATTAACGGGTACAGTGCCAAAAGTGAAATCTCTGCAAGCTGTGTGGAAACTCTTTAAAGACATAATAGAGCTCAACTTAAATCTATACCCCAAATTAAAAAGCATAGTAAGAGAACCAAAAAAGAGCCACCATGGCTAAACAACAAAGTAAAAGAAGCAGTGAGAGGCAAAAAAGCATCCTTTAAAAAGTGGAAGTTAAATCCTAGTGAGGAAAATAGAAAGGAGCATAAACACTGGCAAATGAAGTATAAAAATACAATTAGGAAGGCCAAAAAAGAATTTGAGGAACAATTAGCCAAAGACTCAAAAAGTAACAGCAAATTTTTTTTAAGTACATCAGAAGCAGGAAGCCTGCTAAACAACTAGTGGGGCCACTGGATGATCGAGGTGCTAAAGGAGCACTCAAGGATGATAAGGCCATTGCGGAGAAACTAAATGAATTCTTTGGATTGGTCTTCACGGCTGAGGATGTGAGGGAGATTCCCAAACCTGAGCCATTCTTTTTAGGTGACAAATCTGAGGAACTGTCCCAGATTGAGGTATCATTAGAGGAGGTTTTTGGAACAAATTGATAAATTAAACAGCAATAAGTCACCAGGACCAGATGGTATTCACCCAAGAGTTCTGAAGGAACTCAAATGTGAAATTGCAGAACTACTAACTGTAGTCTGTAACCTATCATTTAAATCAGCTTCTGTACCAGTTGACTGGAGGATAGCTAATGTGACGCCAATTTTTAAAAAGGGCTCCAGAGGTGATCCTGCCAATTATAGGCCTGTAAGCCTGACTTCAGTACCGGGCAAACTGGATGAAACTATAATAAAGAACAATATTGTCAGACATATAGATGAACATAATTTTTGAGAAAGAGTCAACATGGTTTTAGTAAAGGGAAATTATGCCTCACCAATCTACTAGAATTCTTTGAGGGGGTCAACAAGCATGTGGACCAAGGGGATCCAATGGATATAGTGTATTTAGATTTTCAGAAAGCCTTTGACAAGGTCCCTCAACAAAGGCTCTTACGCAAAGTAAGCTGCCACGGGATAAGAGGGAATGTGCTCTCATGGATTAGTAACTGGTTAAAAGATAGGAAACAAAGGGTAGGTATAAATGGTCAGTTTTCAGAATGGAGAGAGGTAAATAGTGGTGTTCCCCAGGGGTCTGTTCTGGGACCAGTCCTATTCAATATATTCATAAATGATCTGGAAAAAGGGATTAACAGTGAGGTGGAAAATTTTGCAGATGATACAAAATTACTAAAGATAGTTAAGACCCAGGCAGACTGCAAACAGCTACTAAAGGATCTCTCAAAACTGGGTGACTGGGCAAAAAAATGGCAGATAAAATGTAATGTTGATAAATGCGAAGTAATGCACATTAGAAAGCATAATTCCAACTATACATATAAAATGATGGGGTCTAAATTAGCTGTTACCACTCAATAAAGAGATCTCGGAGTCATTGTGGATAGTTCTCTGAAAACATCCACTCAATGTGCAGCAGCAGTCAAAAAAACAAAAATGATTAGGGTTATGGAACGGCTTCCATATGAGGAGAGATTAATAGGACCGGGATTTTTCAGCTTGGAAAAGAGACGGCTAAGGGGAGATATGACTGAGGTCTATAAAATCATGACTGGTCTAGAGAAAATAGATAGGGAAGTGTTGTTTACTATTTCTCATAACACAAGAACTCGGGGTCACCAAATGAAATTAATAGGCATCAGGTTTAAAACAAATAAAAGGAAGTATTTCTTCACACAACGCACAGTCAACCTGTGGAACTCCTTGCCAGAGGATGTTGTGAAGGCCAAGACCATAAAATGGTTCAAAAAAGAACTAGATAAATTCATGGAGGATAGGTCCATCAATGGCTATTAGCCAGGATGGGCAGGAACAGTGTCCCTAGCCTCTGTTTGCCAGAAGCTGGGAATGAGCGACAGGGGATGGATCACTTGATGATTACCTGTTCTGTTAATTTCCTCCGGGGCACCTGGCACTGACCACTGTTGGAAGACAGGATACTGGACTAGATGGACCCTTGGTCTGACCCAGTAGGGTCATTCTTATGTTCTTAAGAGGGTGACCATTTCTTGTGGACTCTCCTGACTGAATAACTTTCCCTGAAATTTACAAAAGCGAATATGAAAGTAACTAATCTGACCATTAGTTATATGGGTATCTTTACAAACCAAATTTTTGATGAGAGACCCTCATGCTTCAGGGCATCATCTGATAATCTGTGTGTGTGTGGGGGGGGGGGGGGGGGGAGAGAGTGAGGGGGATAAAAAAATTTCTTCTCTCAGTCAATCTACAATACTACAAAAATAACATGTAGTTATGTGTGTGATGTTTTTTCCTCTCTTTTTTGCCTTCCTCTAAAGCACCAGGTACTAGTTATTGCCAGAGGCAAGATGCTACATTAGATGGATCAATGATCTGATTCAGCATGACATAAATCCTATCTATCTACATTACCTACAGATATGTTCTCTTCTCCAAACCCCCACTATATCGGATTATTGCTTCTTAAAAGGTCAACACTTTAATTTTTTTAAAAGTAAAGACATTTGTTTAATCCATAACCTTCTGAATAGTCAGGATCCTGATTTCCCTTGTAATAAAAGAAAACATGAATACAATTCCTTGTTTTCCCTATATTGGGAATATGCTATTTTAGCAAGATTTAAACCTTCCAATAGCAACATTTTCCTTTGGCCTTTTATCTTGACAGAACTGCTGTGAAACAGATTTTAGAAAATTGAAGCAAAATTCTATATGAATCAAGTGGAGACATGTTGGGAGTCCCAAATACTCAATTATAATCCTACAGTGAAAAATAAGCAGCTTCAATTCATCCCAGAATGGGAAAGTTTTTAATGTCATTTTAAAATATGCTCAAGCGTATATATTACACTAGGCTCTATCCTTTCAAGGCTACCTTACACAAAGAGAAAGACTCGAGGAAAAACTATCACAAGGTAAAGGGGATATTTCAAACTATTCTCCATCTGATTACTAAATAGTATGGTAACCTATTGGTATGACCTGGACATTGCTGCACTAATGACATCTCTTTCAGCTATTTCCTCGGAAATGGGAGGTAATAAATGGATGTTCTTAAGAAAACATGATATATTTATCACACAGTCTTTTTAAACCTACCCTTTTTGACCAAACAGGTAAACTGTGGTTCTGCTGCAAAAAGTGGCTATTAAAAGAGCATGCTTGAGTTCAATGTTTATTGCTTCTCAATAATTCCAGATGACTCGTTGAGAACTTGAAAGTAGAAGGCAGCTTGGGTGAAAGTGATCACGAAATCATAGAGTTCACAATTCTAAGGCAGGGTAGAAGGGAGTACAGCAAAATAGAGACAATGGATTTCAGGAAAGCGGATTTTGGTAAGCTCAGAGAGCTGATAGGTAAGGTCCCATGGGAATCAAGACTGAGGGGAAAAACAACTGAGGAGAGCTGGCAGTATTTCAAAGGGACCCTATTAAGGGCCCAAAAGCAAACTATTCCGCTGGGCAGGAAAGATAGAAAAAGTGGCAAAAGACCACCTTGGCTTAACCACGAGATCTTGCAAGATCTAAAAAATAAAAAGGAGTCATATAAAAAATGGAAACTAGGACAAATTACAAAGGATGAATATAGGCAAACAACACGGGAATGCAGGGGCAAGATTAGAAAGGCAAAGGCACAAAATGAGCTCAAACTAGCTACAGGAATAAAGGGAAACAAGAAAACTTTTATCAATACATTAGAAGCAAGAGGAAGACCAAGGACAGGGTAGACCCACTACTCAGTGAGGAGGGAGAAACAGTAACAGGAAACTGGGAAATGGCAGAGATGCTTAATGACTTCTTTGTTTCGGTCTTCACTGAGAAGTCTGAGGGAATGCCTAACATAGTGAATGCAAATGGGAAGGGGAAAGGTTTAGAAGATAAAATAAAAAAAGAACAAGTTAAAAATCACTTAGATAAGTTAGATGCCTGCAAGTCACTAGGACCTGATGAAATGCATCCTAGAATACTCAAGGAGATAATAGAGGAGGTATCTGAGCCTTTAGCTATTATCTTTGGTAAATCATGGGAGACAGGAGAGATTCCAGAAGACTGGAAAAGGGCAAATATAGTACCCATCTATAAAAAGGGAAATAAAAACAACCCAGGAAACTACAGACCAGTTAGTTTAACTTCTGTGCCAGGGAAAATAATGGAGCAAGTAATTAAGGAAATCATTTGCAAACACTTGGAAGGTGGTAAGGTGATAGGGAATAACCAGCATGGATTTGTAAAGAACAAATCATGTCAATCCAATCTGATAGCTTTCTTTGATAGGATAACGAGTGTTGTGGATAAGGGAGAAGTAGTGGATGTGGTATACCTAGAGTTTAGTAAGGCATTTGATACGGTCTCGCATGATATTCTTATCAATAAACTAGGGAAATGCAACTTAGATGGGGCTACTATAAGGTGGGTGCACAACTGGCTGGATAACCGTACTCAGAGAGTAGTTATTAATGGTTCCCAATCCTGCTGGAAAGGTATAACGAGTGGGGTTCCGTAAGGGTCTGTTTTGGGACCGTCTCTGTTCAATATCTTCATCAACGACTTAGATATTGGCATAGAAAGTACGCTTATTAAGTTTGCAGATGATACCAAACTAGGAGAGATTGCAACTCCTTTGGAGGATAGGGTCATAATTCAAAATGATCTGGACAAATTGGAGAAATGGTCAGAGGTAAACAGAATGAAGTTTAATAAGGACAAATGCAAAGTGCTCCACTTAGGTAGGGACAATCAGTTTCACACACACAGAATGGGAGGAGACTGTCTAGGAAGGAGTACGGCAGAAAGGGATCTAGGGGTTATAGTGGACCACAAGCTAAATATGAGTCAACAGTGTGATGCTGTTGCAAAAAAAGCAAACTTGATTCTGGGCTGCATTAACAGGTGTGTGGTGAGCAAGACACGAGAAGTCATTCTTCTGCTCTACTCTGCGCTGGTTAAGCCTCAACTGGAGTATTGTGTCCAGTTCTGGGCACCGCATTTCAAGAAAGATGTGGAGAAATTGGAGAGGGTCCAGAGAAGAGCAACAAGAATGATTAAGGGTCTAGAGAACATGACCTATGAAGGAAGGTTGAAGGAATTGGGTTTGTTTAGTTTGGAAAAGAGAAGACTGAGAGGGGACATGATAGCGGTCTTCAGGTATCTAAAAGGGTGTCATAAGGAGGAGGGAGAAAACTTGTTCATCTTAGCATCTGAGGATAGAACAAGAAGCAATAGGCTTAAACTGCAGCAAGGGAGGTTTAGGTTGGACATTAGGAAAAAGTTCCTAACTGTCAGGGTGGTTAAACACTGGAATAAATTGCCCAGGGAGGTTGTGGAATCTCCATCTTTGGAGATATTTAAGAGTAGGTTAGATAAATGTCTATCCGGGATGGTCTAGACAGTAATTGGTCCTGCCATGAGGGCAGAGGGCTGGACTCGATGACCTCTCGAGGTCCCTTCCAGCCCTAGAATCTATGAATGTATGAAATTAGTGCAGTTTAATACATTGAGGGTTTTTTCCTTGTCTTCGAGCCCTATAACTCGGTTTTGGATATGAACCTCATACTGAAGTCCTTCCTGCTTTCATACCATTCTTTGTAACCCAGAACCACATGAGGTGCATTACAGATGTAACTAACAGCAGGAACCATGCATATCACTGAATTGAAATCTTCAGGATAACAGTTCATTCATGGTAGAATGGAGTTATGTAGGATGGGCATGTAAAAAACTTGAAAAGAAGGCCTACAAATAAAGGTCCATCAGAAAGCTTCCCTGTGTTACTGTTCTCTAAAATAGCTTCTTCTAAAGAGCTAACTATTTCTCTTCCCCTGGAATGTTATTCACAAGCTCCATGTTTAAGAAAGGAAATTGCTGTCATTACTTCCATTATAGTACATATTTATGTACATCAACACATACATTCCTCAGTTACTGCCCTGGAATGCATGAGTGGGACTCCCACTGCAGTCTATGGAAACTGATCCTGAGGACCACAGGGAAGATTGATCTATGACCAGAAAACACATTTAGCTGGTTGATGTTAGGTACCTTATTTCTTTGTTGATTGCATCTAGTTGCTCCTGAAGCATCATGGCCAGAGTCTGGGCATCTGAATGCCCACTCGGTGACAAAAGATCCATGGAGCTAAAAATAGTTTCTCTGTCATCGTCATCAATATCAGACATTTCGGTGTCACTTTCAAATGGGTGGCTGCTCAAGACTCCCATCTGCTGAGTTCTGTTCCACTCATGATCCCCAAGAGATTTCACCTGAGCAAGAATTTACAAAATGCACATCATGTAGTCTGAGAAACTATTTCAAAATTAGCTCGCTGGAAAACGGAAAAGATGAAGTGTTAACATTTTAAAATAGGTTTCAGTGCAGTAGCCGTGTTAGTCTGTGTCAGCAAAAAGAAAACAAGGAAAAATACCTGTGGCACCTTAGAGACTAACACATTTATTTCAGCATAAGCTTTCGTGGGTTAAGAACCCACTTCATCGGATGCATGGAATGAAGTGGGTTCTTAACTCACGAAAGCTTATGCTGAAATAAATTTCTTAGTCTCTAAGGTGCCACAAGTATTTTTCTTGTTTTCATTTTAAAATACTGGCTTTGCGATTATTAATCCCTTTCTTATTTGTAACAACATTAAGAATGATAGATTTATTTGATAGGAATAAAGATGCTTTCTTTCTTATGGTTTCTACTGCAGTTCAGCATTAAAATAAGGAAGATATTTTCAAAAGTGTCCAGTTAGGTTTCCATCTCCCACTGAACTTGAATATCTCCCGCTGTGCTGTTAGTGTTGGCTGCTATACAGCAGTGGATGTACTTCTAGATTTGTATGGAAAAATCCTATTATTTGCTGAGAAAACGACACAATTTGTAACCCCATTGAGTATCTTCTACAAACACTAAGGTACACTGTCATATCCCAGTATGGGATTTTAATTGTTAAGCTATTGTTTAATTGTTGAGCTATTAATACCACATGCAATGAAAAGAAGATATCCTATAAGTTGTCTGCAAACTAGTTAGTTAAAACACTTTTGGGGTGCATTATGTATGCCAATGTTTAATGCAGTCATTGTTTAGGAATACATTGTAATACTGCATACAAAAAAGCTTGCAGTGTTTCACAAGTGAAAACAACTAAATGGTTAACCTTTGGTTCATCTCTCCGGACCCCCATTCGACCTCTTCTGGGTCTCCTTATCACTTTAGTTGACCTGTAGTCAGATTGGCTATCAACCAAGGAACCCACAGAATACCTCAGTTCTGCTGATGTGTCAAGGTGAGATCTGAAAAAGGTTTGAGGCACAGACAATAGGTAAATTCAAACAGCAAGAATGATAATACAGTGCCTTTCATTCTAGGGTGTCAGAGCTTTACTGACATTAATTCATTAAGCCTTACAAGACAAACTACATTGGGGATACAATTCAGTGAACATTTTCTAAACATATTGTGGGGTAACAATGGAAATAAATCTTGACCCGTTTTATATTATCGAATTAAATAACAAACCACAACAGGCCAGATCCGCAGCTGATGTGAATTGGCAGATGTCCAATGAAGTCAATCAGCAGAGTCAGGTCAATATTAAGTATTTTTGCATATCCCACCCTAAACACTTTTGTAGTATTACTTTTCTATGTAAGCAATTGTTGCCATGACAATGTTATGTGATCATGAATGAAAAGGAAGATGAATCAATCTGCTTATTAAGACATGCTCTACATTATGAAAATGTTAGTCAACTTCCCAATGATATAAAGGTTCATGGTTATGATTGGAATGCTACATATCTGGTACTATGTTAATAGATTAAACTAATACAACTGATACAGCCTAAGACACTTGGCTTCCACAAATGCGTTTGGGGCATGACTCTGGCTTTTAAACCATTGGTTGCATTGCAGGGCTGGGATGGGCTAAACTCCAGGATGACAATGGAAGAATGACAGTCAGAATTCTTCCTAGTTTTCCTGGGGGTGTGTGCATGCTAGATTGGAAAACTCATTGAAGCAATGCAGCATTCCCTTCCTGCCCACATCAGTTTTGCTGGCTGGTGGGTAAGTGAGTAAGTGACTAGTGGGGACTGTGTGCAGGCCCGGCACTTTCACTAGGCAACCCTAGGTGGTTGCTTAGGGTGCCAGGATTTGGGAGGCGGCATTTCGCAGCCCTTGGCAGCGGGCGGCTGCCTCCTGCCTCCCGGCTCCACGCTCGAGCCGGGAGGCAGTCACCCACTTCCTCGCAAAGCCCTGCTGTGGCGAGGGCTGTTGCCGTGCCGCTGGGGCTCAGCAGGGCTTTGCGAGGAAACGGGCGGCTCATCGCGGCTGCCTCCCGGCTCCACGCTCAGCAGCTGAATGTGGAGCCGGGAGCTGGGGAGCCACCACGGGCGGGGGACTGAGCTGCCGCGGGCGGGTGGGGAGCCGGCCACCGTGGGCGGGGGGCTGAGCTGCCGCGGGCGGCGGGGTGGGGAGCCGCCCTGGGGGGGATGGGGAGCCGCCTGCTGCGGGCGGGGGAGTTGGCTGCCGTGGGGGGGGCGGGGCGGCGTTAGCTTGCGGGGTGGTGCAGGGCTGGTGCAAGGAAGTTTCACCTAAGGTGCGAAACTTCCTTGCACTGGCCCTGACTGTGTGGGGAGGACACAGACTATGTTCCCTTTCCTTGACTCTTTTCAGGAGGTTAGTGCCCATGACAGAACTAACCAAGGGCAGTGGTTGTACCTTCCAGACCCATCACAGTTGCTGCTCATGGTGGGAAATAAGGGGAGTGAAGGCTCCATGCACCCTCTGCGCATTCTTGAACATTCATGAAGATTTGGCTCCATTTTGGCCTTAGCAAAAGGATGCACTTGGCATGATAACATTAGAGAAGTGAAATGTCATATGTAGTGGGGTGGCTGCCCCACTCCTGAAGATCAGGGGGTTAAAAGCAGCCCTGGAGGGGGCTAAAAGCAGCCCTGGAGAGGGCTGCAGCTGTGAAAGGCTGATTGGGGAAACAGCCACAGCTAGCCCTTAGAAAAGGGCTGGGGGCCAGAAGCTGGAGGAGTCTCTTTCTCCAGCCCTGGAGGGAAAAGCGCTAGCTGTCTGCAAGCAAGGCGCCTAAAGTAAAGCAGGGCTGGGGGAGGGCAAGAGGAGCTGAGGAGCTCCAGCCTGGTAGAACCCCAGGCTGCGGGGAATAGGGGCAAGGGAGTTGGGGAGCTCCAGCCTGCAGGCGAACAGGTACTGGAGTTGCAGCGGTGCAGCCCAGGACTAGGCAGAGGCAGCTGGTCCTAAACCCCTTGCCAATGATGAGTGGCCATTACAGACTGCAGTCTGCCCCAGTGAGCGGGGGCTAGATGATGACTGGAAGTAGCCACTGAGGCAAGGTGGGTTTAGAGGGTTGGGGGTTCCCCTGGGAGGGGAGACCCAGAATCAGGGTGTACTGCTGGGGACAGAACCCCAGGGTAAGGGGCACCGGGCTCTGGGAGGGACACGGGGCCAGCAGCAGGCAAGCCACCAGCCAGCAGAGGGTGCTCTGCATGCTGGAAATAGCTAATTCCCGAGATGACCAGCAGGAGGTGCCGCACAGGTTACAAATATTGTAGTGATGATACTTCATCGGTATCAAAGCAAAACACATTATTATTACTTGTTTGTTTATGGTAGCTCCTAAAGATGTTCTAGTAGCCTTCCAGGCAGACAGGAAGGAATGGTCTGTGCTCTCTGGAACTGGCAGTCTGAAGACTGACACACAGACAGAAAGCAGGTAGGGGGAAAGAGTAGATCATCTTTGCATTTGTTTTAGCATGTGGCAAATATACTGTTGCATCTGTCATCTCTAATTGTACTAACTTGAATGGAAAAGAGAATGGTTAAGAAAAGTAAGTTGTTACTCCTACAGAGAAGGATTTTTAAAAATAATAATATATATGTTATAAATAACAACAGTGAAAGGACAATGTTATCTGACTACTTGAATTTCTGTAGTAGTCAAGAAAGTTATTCTATCTAGAATGCACATGAAAAATATGCCTCCATATTTAAATTTTAATTCCTTTCAAACTGGAAAAAAAAAAGCTTACAATCAGCTTGTGACCATCTTGTTTAAAAGGTTCACAGCAAGGTTAATAATCAGTTTTCCAGAAACAAAATAGGATTTTTATCCCTAAAAATATTTCCTTCAGCTCAGTGGAAGAATGTTGCCCAAGAAAATGATGGCTTTAATCTTTAGAGATGAAAGCTGTCTAAGTAAAGGTATGACTGATTTCAAAAATGAAGGCAATCATTTAGAAAATCAAATTTATGCTAAAATCTGTAATACTATCCCAAGAATATTAATGCAATCCCTCCTTCCCCATTCCAGATACGTATTCTGTAAATAGATTTCAACAGATGTTCTCTTTCACTACAGGATAACTTATTTTGAACTAAAATAAATTGTTGCCTAGAAGAATGAGGCATTAGCCTAAATTTTAGCAACACCACATTGGTAGGAAAGTGAGAGCAAGTGGTATTGTTAAAATGTAGCCACCTGATGGCTGTTCAGTGACATAAGACCATTAACTGCATCTGCAGTGTGCATGGAGTGAAGAATCAGAGTCTGGGTGATCTCTGTTGGAATTCCTAGTGGGTAGCTGCCTCACCACAAAAACCACAACTGCAGTTATTAGCAGTTTCTCCAGAGAGATCAGAGACAGGACTGACATGGAGACAGGACTGTCCTCTTACATCTAGAGATGGGTCCTTCTCTAGCAGGAAAAAGGTACATTGGCTGTGTGATGTGGGGAAGCTTGTTTGCTACAAGGCTAAGATTGCATGAGGTATTACTACTCTGTTGGAAGGAAGAAACAGTTCCTCAAGATTTTAAAGATGTTTGTTTCATCCAACTCTACAGAAACAAAGGAGACAGAAGTGACTTGTAAAAGCTACAGAGCTATATCTGTTCTTAACATTGTGAGAAAAATCTTAAGCTGTATTCTTTTACCTAGACTTCAAACTTTAGCTGAGAAAAATCTATCCTGAGAGCCAATGTGGCCTCTGCTCGGGAACGTCCAGCATAGACATGATCTTCTCTGGAAGACAACTGCAGGAAAAGTGCAGAGAGAAGCATATTCCACTGTATATGGCTTTTATAGATTTAACAACAGCCTTTGACACGGTTAGTTGGTCTGAAGAAGCTTGGTTGTCCACCTATATTGCTAAACCTTGTGAACTCCTTACACAATAGCATGAAAACAACTGTAATATATGAAAACCAAGAGCCAGACTCATTTAACATCAACAATGGAGAGAAGCTGGGTGCGTACTGGTTCCTAAATTATTTAATATTTACTTCTCATTCCAGCTTCAACATGCAACCTGTGATGTTCTAGAGGGTGTCTGTCTTAGCACTAGACATGATGGCGGTTTGTTTAACATTGCAAGGTTCAGAGCCAAGATGAAGGTGAAGGAGACTATCATAAGGGATCTGTTGTTTGTAGATGATGCAGCCCTGGTGGCTCAGTGTTGATACCCTACAACATTTTATTACCAAGTTCTCTGATTCATGCAAAATCTTTGGGCTAGCAATAAGCATGAAGAAGACTGTTATGCACCAAGGCTCTTCAAAACCAGTTCCAGATATCATCTTAGATGGTATTCACTTGGATGGCATTGACCAATTTTGCTACCTTAGCTCTACTGTTACCAGCAATGTAGATCTTCTTGCTGAGCTCACTAGTAGAATTAGCAGATCAGCCAAGAACTTTGCAAGTCAGAGCCTGGAACAATAACAAATTGTCAACTGAAGTGAAATCCATATTTTTGAGATATGTGCTTTATCCACTCTTCTATATGGCTCAGAAACATGGATGACTTACACCAAGCTTACCAAAAGATTAAACAGCTTTTATATCAGATGCTTGTGGAAAATTCTTCAAATAAGATGGCAAGACAGCGTGACAAATGTGGACGTGTTAAATTGTGTGGATATGTCATGCATGGGAACATTGGTTAGTAAGAAAAGACTTAGGTGGCTTGGATATGTCAAGTGAATGCAAGATTACAGGATCCCAAAGAGTGTGTTGTTCTCAGAAGCTCATGAAGGATCTAGAAAGAGGCAGACCACTGCATAGATTTTGGGATGCTTGTAAAGATGACTTAAGTATCCTTTGGAATCTCTCTGAATGATTGGGAAAGGAGTGCGGAATGCCGCTCTGGTTGGCAGAAACAGTTTGTAGATGGAGTGAAGTGTTGCAAGGCAGACTGGATCAAGATTTGTGATGACCGGCATCTGAGGAGGAAAGAATCTGCTGCTTGGATTCAGAGCACTGCTAGTATGTGAGTGTGCCCTACCTATGGACAGTACTGTTACTCACGCACTGAACTCAGCAGCTATCAAAAGACTCATCGGCATTAACTCCATGCTCTGTAAAGAGCAATAGTGTCATTTATTACATGTACTGTGACAATTCTGTGAACAACAAATCAAGGTTTCATTGTCCAAAGCTGCCAATATGGTACCTTTAACCAACAATACATATTCTACAGCAAAACAAAAAGGAAGACAGATACCATATACTCTGAAGTATGAGATCAGAGCCATAAACAATTCCAGAGACATATGTTGGAAAATATGTCTTAGGGTTTAGTTCCTAGGTACAGCATATGTCAGATCCCTATAGTCATAAATGCCGAGTCTCCTATTTTTTCCCTTCATAAATCATAATGGTGAGGGTGGGCAAGTAGATTTTGTGCTTGAGCTGGTAAATATTAGTGGCAACCTTGAAAAGCTATTATAGTTAACCTGAAAAGTTATAACCTGTGTGGATGTTCTTATAATAAAAAATCCTTGTTATTTTGAGTACTTCAGAATAATTTGATTTTAGCTTTAAATGAACTAACTTCTTGGTGTGTTGAGCCAGAAATGGTTATTCTAAACATAATGCAAGGAAAATGAAAATGAAATCAATGATGTGATTTGCATTCCATTTCCCAAACATATTTATGTTTAAAATTAAATTTGAATTGAACATACAACTTTGAAATAAAAGTACTAATTGCAAACTATGAGAATGACTTATTAATTCTTCCAGAGTACAAACTACAAACAGTAATTGTTAATTTCAAAAGCTTCATATTCCTAATGTAAATTGAAAAATTCAAGATAATACACTGCAAACATACTGTGGGCTGTTTTGCACACACCCATCAGGGTATTCAGTGTGAATTTTTGTGTAGTCTCTTTTCGAAGGCTCTTGAAAATTGTTATGGTTCAATGGAAAATTGCGGCTGGAAGACACATGCATAATTAAGACCTTCTAAATTATGCCTGAGTGCATGACTTACAGTAGTGGGATGTGAATGCACCTTTTAGGTGTATGTGTCTGAAAAATGTGACACCCATTCTGAATTAGGTCAGGGAGCGTACACAATGCCTGTCAGCTCTGCAATGGGACAGCAGACAGTGGGAGGCAGCCCAGATTCCAGTCTCCAGCCAGTAGACATTCATCTACCAGCCTCATAATGCCACATAAATCCATGTTGTATCCTCCTTGTTGAAAGACCAGCCTCTTATAATGGAGAGGTGGTTTTGGGATGAGTTTTCCTCCCTCCATTCCTGAGAGGTGGAGGAATTCAAGTACAAGTGGAGAGATCTCAGTATCAGGAATTCACTGTATTACCCACACTCAGCAAAGAGTTCCAGCAGCAGCAGCTTTGTAAGTGTGGGAATAGGGATTGGGATGTAAGCAATTTGTGCACTGCTGAATTCCCAGGGCACAGCTGTAAGGCAGCTCATGGAGCTCAGACAGCACCCAGGCACAGGTTATGAGGATGTGTTCACAGAAGAAAGCGAGGCAGTGAGTGACAAGAAAATAAGACTGCTGTTCCCCCACGATGGTGAGAGGTCCCAGGTAAGCAGCTACACTTGGGACAGTAACCATTGTGCCAGGTGCTGAGATTTCTCCAGCAATTCTCTCTATTTAAGTAGATATGTGGTCTTCCCGCTAGAAAAACCATTAGTATCACAACAAAGTGCTTCATACAGCTTGACACAGACTGTATGTTGCAATTAAACACTGCTGCTCTGTTCTACACTGCTTGTGTAGCAGTTTCCTCATCTCTGAAATGGGGGTTATACTTACCAGTTTCATAGTGGTGTTGATAGGCTGAATTATGGTTTAATGTCTATAAAGCACTCTGAGATCCTCATGAGAAAGACGCTATATAAAACTTGTCTGTGTGTGACCACATAACTCAAGTTTCAAAAGAACAAAGTGAGAACCATTATAACAATTAACAAGCTTGAGTCCATTACATTAATTTATATTTCTCCTCATATATCAAATAAACACAGCGTAAATAAATAAAATAAAATAAAATAAAATAAAGGGTATAAGAAAGTAAAAAAAAGAGAGTTTAAAACAAGCATTGAGCAATCTCTCTCAGAAACATGAGGGTGTATAGTATCTTATGCAGGCGAGTATAACAGCATTCAAGGAAAAAGAACTTGATTCAGATTACAATTTTCTCAATTTAGTTTTGTACCATGTATTTTGGCTGACATATCCTAAACTTTAAGATATTAAGCTTGCTAGTCATGAAATGAAGGCAGGAGAAACAGAGGTGTGAATTTTATTTTAAAGGACATCATTGGACAGAAAGGAAAATTATTCTATTATTCTATAACCATAGCAACAGCTTTCCCAAATAATTTATCTTCAGCTATCAGTAGCAGACAAGATTTGTATTCAAAAAGCTCACGTCTCATTATTAGTTTGTTCCTGATCCTTCAAGAAACTTTGGCAGACAGATCATTGTGCCTGTGAGGAACCCTGCTGAACTTTGCCTGCACAATAAGCTGAAGGACTGGGGCACTAAGCAAAACCTTGTTCAGTCTCACTTAAGGGAAAAATAATAGTTAGATATAATTGTTGGAGTATGACTCTAAATTTGCTAATCAATTCTAGTGTTAAACTTGGTAACTGGAATTCTATTTTTAGGCTTTCCTGGAAATTATTAACGTATTTTAGTATAATTTTAGAAGTATAACATCGTTTAAAACAGAAGACTTGATTCTGATCTTAGAAATATGGTAATACATACTTATGTAAGGCCCCCTATACTATGAAAAACAATCAAAAAGGACAATAGTAACCATTGAACAGCTAATTAAAAAAAATGTTTTTAATGTCTATTGAAAACACATCCTTGTTATAAAGTCTTGAACAATCTTTACATGTTGTCTTCATGTTCAATTACTTTATGATTTTTTTAAGTTACCTTGACAATGTAGGTTCAATTAAAGAGCCAGCCCTTATTTTCAACTGGTCAAGTTCAGATCTCAGTTTGTCAATTTCGTCTGACAATCTTTCCTGAAAAGAGGAGAAATGTTTTTGAGAGGAGATGTACTGAATATAAAACTGTAAAAAAAAATAGTTACTAACTTCTAAAATAGGAAATAAATTCAGGCATAGTCTCCTTTTGATGAACCCATGCAGATGCCATTACTGTTAATAATGCATGTGCACTGAGAGAAGACTGTTTAGTTCTCCTTACTATTTACTCAAACTGGAGGGACTTTGTGAAGGGCTCATGCCTGAAAATTACATTTTTTTCATGCAACTTGTGTTAGAAAAGAAGAAGAAACTAAAAAAGCAGTAGTTTAGGACTGAAAAGGCAAGGTAAACATCATTTTCCGTGGGTGATGACATGAAAGAAGCACTAATAGCAAAATTAGGCTGATAAGAAAAATGCTGAGGAATGCACTTCCCAAAATAATGTGGAATGGTGGCAGATGCTGCTGCCATTGCTAGAAATGACCATTACCAACCAAGTAAGTGATGAATAACTTGCAAACCAGGTAAGACCATGATTCAGGAAAGTACTCAAGCCACTGCTTAAGTCCATCTCTCTTTAGCCCTTAAGTACTTAACTTTAAGCATGTAGTTAAGTCCCACTGACTTACGGCTCCATTTCAGCAAGGTACCTAAGTACATGCCTAGCTTTATGCTTGTGAGTAATCACCTTCTTTAAAGATAGGCAGATGTTTAAGTGCCTTGCTGAATTGGGGCCTTAAGGCTCAATCTTGTGAGCTGATGAGACCTCCTAGGAGGTGCTCAGAAACCTCAATTTCCAGCGATGCCAGCATATTTGAAGGATGCTAATCACCACTTTGCATCTCTCAAAACTGGGATACTAAGGTCAAAATTTTGAACACATTCAGTTACAACAGTTGCTAGATAAAAGAGGTAGGTTTCTATAGTTTTGTTGTTTTAATACAAAACAATTCAGCTTTTTCTGTCATAATAATGGATTTCTAAAAATAATCAAAGCAAAGCAAGGAATTTGAAAATTAATAAAAATTTTAAATATATATTAAAAAAACAAAGCACGGAAATATAATTAACACTGCCATTTTCAATGTTTCAAAATGTTAGGCTCCTGGAAGGGGAAGGAAAGGGACTTCTGCTACAAGACATCCAATAACTCTTTTAATAGTATTTTTTAAATTGAAGAGAAATACAGAAGTGATTTGGTGATCACTTGCTAATTAATTCTTAATAACTACATTTAATGCCATGTCTATTAGACTAAATTTTCTTGACCACTGTAAATGTATTAGCATTTCTTTTGCCAAAATTAAATAAATCTTTAAAGGAATTTTATTTTGTAGTTTAGGAAGTAAGAAATAAAAATGTGATCATTTGTGAAGGGAAACACTTCTATGGTAAATGCACTGAGCTTTAGCTGTGAGGCTTACCCACTGAACTAAGAATCTCTCTCTTTTTTCCTCTTTTCTTTCCTACTCCTCCCACATTCCCTCAGAATAAATACATAAATAAATACATAAATTTTTCAAAACTTCAAGCAGATTTGTAAAAAGTTAATTTCAGAATATATAACTGATTGTTCATATATATCAATAGGTAATATGAATATTCAGGCCAGAACCCAAACAGAAAAAGAATTAGCCATATTCATCTCTAACATGACTTTATTAAGCCAATGAAGTTAAACTCGGGATAACGCTGGCCCAATTACAATTTGCCTACACTGGCAAAAAAATGGGACCCATAAAATACACCATCAGTTCAGCAGCACTAGTGGTATCAACACTAAGAGCTTTCATGTACCGCTGACATGACCTCTGACATTTTACTGTCATTTAACCCAGACTAAATTATTGTCCCAATTTCACCAAAATAGGTGCAATTTACATTTGGGGTAATGGGAAGGAGAAGTTTGATTTATTTGAAAATCAAAGTAGTGATTCCTATACAGCTATCACATTCCTAGCCCAAAATTAAGTGACCACAGCTATTTTAAATATTTTTGTAATAGTGTATTACATATAAAGGTAATATCAATATTATTATTTACATTATGCTAGTACCTAGTGGCTCCATTTTGCAAGGAGCTGTACACATACATAATAGACAGTTCTTGCTCCAAAGAGCTCACAGTCTGAACAGACAGGACAAACAGTGGCTGAAAGGAAGGTTTATTATCCCATTTTACACCTGGGGAACTGAGGCACAGAGACATTAAGTACTTGTCCAAGGTCACACAGCACAGCAAATTTGTAGCAGTCAGGAATTGAATCACAATCTCCTGAGCTCTAGTTCAGGGCCTTAACCACAACACCTCCCTGCCTCTCTACAAAATTACTTTATGGAGGAGTAAAATAACAATAGATTTAAACAGATCTTTTCTCTTGCCGTTTTCCTCACTTCATGTTTGTTTTGGGTGTCATATGGTAATAGTTACTTTCCCCTTAGGAACAAGTGCAGCTGTATTTTTTTCCATTCTACACTATGTATTTTAATTTAATTGGACACACTGCAAAAATGTTTTATGTATAAATCTAAAGGTGGATGTATTTTTGTGTTTTACTGCCTTTAAGGCAAGTATATCTTTAAAATAAAACCAAAAACTTGTGTTTGGAATAAACATTAATAATTAATTTGACTGATTCACTAAACCAGTGTTTTGTGGTTAAATTGCCCTGAACTCAAAAAGGCACCTTTCAGCTATGGTTAGTATAATTTCACTGCACCTGTTAGAGTAAATGTATCAGATCAAATAATTATATTCTTAACTAAAGACATATAACCATTTACATGAAAATCTCTGTTAAACCAGTCTTTTTAAGAACTACAATTTGTATGGTGAAATCCTGGCCCCACTGAAGTCAATTCACTTCAATGGGGCCAAGATTTCAGCCATAAACTATATTTTTAGGAGCATTTTTATGTAGCATCAATTTCTAGCTTAAGCAACTGGATGGATAAAGAACCATCTACTCCAGGATCCCCAGGAGTATTTTACTGCTATTTGATCCATTTCCAGGTGCCAGTTTGAGAAGCTAAACATATTTTCTCATATTCAAATAATATCAAATGATTTTTCTAAAAGAAAACAATGAGATTACAGATAAAATAGGAGAGTTATATAGTACCTTGTCATGTAAAGATTCTTCCAGGTTCTTCCTGAAACTTTCAGATTCCTGAATTAAAACGTTCTAGGAGAGAAAAAGACATCTGAAATGTAAATAAAAAAGGAGGCAACATCCAGTACCAGCAGCTGCCATCTGATCAAGCTAACTAAATTAAGGCCCCTCCTTGTTCTCCACAGAATTTTCAAAATGAATCTGTTAATACTTTTGGAATGCGTACAGGTCAGATCAAGAACCCTATAAACAATTCAAATATTTTCTTTCAAGGACAGAAGACACTTTTCTAAAATCTTAATCTGAGATTTAACACATTCTTTTCCCCACAGGTTCTCTCTGTGACAGGCATATTCTCTACTTTCTACAGTATTCTGCCTCAGGAGCAGCAAAATCTGCAGCTGTACATATCGCCTTGGAAAAGTTTGGCTGGCGGTGTATTTGAATGAGGATTTCGGAGGAATAGATCATTTTCTTCTACTATTTAAGGAGACTTTAGTGAGTTTCTACCACTCAAAGGAAACTGATGTTTAGAGTGAAATTCATCATGGTGTCAAGGGCCAGAGCAACTTTGCACAATGTAAGCCCCATTGTCACATTATGGGGCGGAAGGGATGGGGACCCAGAAACTAGTATATCAATGATGCAGGGGGGGCTTGGGACTGTGGAAAGAGTCCCTGAGCCAGTGGCTTTGTGTGGGTGAAATACATTTCAGTCTTTGTGTATGTATGAAGAAGAGTGGAATTGGGATGGCTAAAGTGGAAATACACAAATTCAGAGGGCTAAACATGGATTTGCTCCCCAATAATCCCAGGAAACATCTCAAGGATGCATTCAGAGCCAAGCAATAGATAAAACAGGATCAAATGGAAAATGTTTCTGAATGTTTGTGTCACAAATCCTCAAGCTGAGTCTATAATATCATCACATTAATCATCTTCCAGCCTTCTCTCCTCAAGCAAGTGTTAAACACACCCGTTTTTTATTTCTTTTTAAGATAACAAAGGGATTAGTGGAATCCACTGAAGAACAACTGCCATCATTTATTCTTTCTCTGGTCACTGACTTACCTATACATCTCACTCCTACCCTGAATGAAACATTTATCTGGGAATAAATGAGCACATATCTGTTAGGTAAACTTTTCACTGCACAGAAGAGGCAGGATGCAATTCAGGAATGAAAACAGATCTGGGACTTGGGAACTCCTGAATTTTAACCCTGGTTCTGCCACTGCCTCATGTTGTGGCTGTGGGCAAGCTTGGGTAAGCTCTCCATCTCTGGTTCCCCATCAGTAAAAATGGAGATAATATCCACCTCACAACGGCATGTGGAGGGTTCTTTCATTAAAGTATGTACCTTGATTTGAACATGTCAAAGGGCTATAAATTATATATTATCCACAGAATTATAAAAACTCTACCAGGATATGAATATCTGATATTTTGCTTGATGCTAAACATTTGATTAGATTTGTAGCTATTAGGTTCACATTTGTTTGTGCATCATAGAGTCAGCATCACATTTATATCCAGATAAAACATATACAGTAGTAACCTTATTCAATTTAAGTTTATATTGCCCTTTGCACTTTACCTTTTCCTCAAGTGCTGCCATTCTCTCTTTTAAGTGTAGCTGTAGGCGCTCATTGGATTCTGTCAAAAGTCTGTCTACAGTATCTGATAATCTTTTGTTGTGCTCCTCATTCATTTTCTCTCTCTGTCTTGCCTTCAGTACAGAACAAAGGAAACACAATGATAAGTTTCCAAGTTAATTAATGCCCTATTAAAATGCGTAGATTTTATGGTGATTGAAAACATTTTCATTAAAATATCCAGCAACAGAAGAAATTATACTTTAAGTTCATCTATTGATCAATACACATTAACTCCTGATCAAGGTATATTAGAAACTTCTGTATCAGCAGACTGTTTATAGCCAACTAAAACTAAATTTAAATCAGTTGACTAAGTTGATGAAAAAATACAGCACAGATTCTGCTCCCAGACTCACAAAAGCTTTATTCTGCAATTAATGGAGTTGTAGGCATGTAACCGAGGGCAGAATTTGGCCCTATATTGTCAAATTATAAGCACAGAAAATAAATTGTCTGCAATACACATACTCTTTGAAGTTCCTGATTCTTTTCTTCAAGTTGAGCTTCTAAGTGTCTCATACGTTCTTCAATGTTACCATGTCTTTCTTCTGCCTGTAAAAAAAATAGGAAGACTCGGTCTGAAATTTAAATTGCTTTGCAAATCTTTATGTCAGCAAAGTTTAAACAAAATATAAAGCAAGCTACTACTAACTGCAAACTTAGTTTTCAAAAAATAAACTTTATTTAAACAGGCAGCTGAACAGCATTGCTTGAAATGTGTCAGCTACAAAGGCCTGTTACATCCAAGCATCAGCAAAATATTGGAGTTATTTATGAGCAATGAAATCAGCCAAATGTAACATGCAGACTGTGCATGGTTTGAACACAAACCTGCCATCGTAAAATTGTAAGCTCCTGAAGCACTGAACTGCACGATGGTTGATTATCAATAAAAAAAAAGAATTAAAAAAATAAATGAAAACAAATCAGATGGATTCTATTTAGCAATAGAAAGTAAAGTCCAGTAGGACTACCTTCCTACGTATGGAGATCATTTCTTGTAGCTTAGCTTCCATAACATATTGATAATCATCAGATGAGGTAGAAGAGGTTGGATCAGACTAACAAGTTAAGGAAAAGGAGAGGGACAAAATTGAAAAATCAGAACTAAAGACACTGACACTGAAAAGAACACAGCACAGAATGCTTAAACAAAAAGTGAGATTGAAAATTTAATACTCTGAATTTTATGTGGAATAAACTACACTGATAGTTGGTGGATGTGATGCATTTGATATGGATCAACGAAAAATAATGACAGAAATGCTAAAAAAGCTATCAACCTAGATATGGAAAGTTAGTGATGGCTGGCTGATGAAAGGTTACTACAGAGTGAAATCAAAGCAACTCTGGCTAATACGGTCTAATGTAATAGTTGGAATTATGGTGAACTAAACACCAGAAAATGATGTTGAGAGGCCAATGTCAGAAAGTTCTTTAGGATTCTTGCTACCACTTTATAGGAATGAAAACAATGCACATATGTTGTAGAATATACTAAATTAATGGATTAGTCATTTACAATAACTATGCAATATAATGCCAGATTCCCTCATTACTACAAAACACAAATAATTAACCATATAAAATAAGGTTTACGTTTTAGGATTCTATTTTAGAATAGATCAAGTAACCCCTTTCTATTCTAGTAAAACAATATAGTTCCCAAACTTTTCGAAGGTGATACCTTTGCCTTAGGTGATACCTAAGATCAGGGTCATAGTTAAGAGAAGAATCTCTAAATAAAAATGCATTAATTTGATAAAACTTATTTTAAAACAGTATAAGTACTGAATATGAAATATGGTAGTCCATCCAAAGATTCAACGCTTTTCTGAAAGAACAGCTGAATAAGTCATTTGTTCTAAAATATGGGTCTCTGTGTTCCCTCTTACCAACGAAGTCTTCGGTAACATTGTAAAATTGAATGTTATGTTGAATTTGTTGATATGGAAACAAGAGACATGCATAAGGAGTACAGATAGCACAGACCAATGCTTGTTCTTTGTGAGCTCCTGATTGCCAAATGTTCTGAGTAGTCATTCTCTCAAGAGGTGAACTCTGGGTCACCAGATGAGCAAATTCTCAGCACATCTAAAATTATTATTAAAGTAATACTTGGTTAGTGAGATGGTCTCATCTACAAATGACTTACCAAAATAACAGTTAAGTATATTTATCAAAGTAATTACCATTGGTACACCATAATTTAAAATCACTTCAATGGTATTCTCAAAACTAAAGAGTCATTGACACAAAATTAGACTGATGTACAATTTTATAAATATAAACTGCAACTGGATTCAGTCCTATTCCGAATAGTATGAATATACACATACACTGATATATGAAGTTTTATATCTAACCACTGGGGTTTTTTAATACAATGTTTTTTAGTTAACATCATTTTCAACTGCAAAGTATTTATGAAGTTTATTCACTTGTGAAATGTAAAGGGTAAATGTAAATGTTCTGGATAATTCTTTGATTAATTTAGCCTCTTTTTCTGATTGTGGATTATCTGCAAACAGATTGTGATTTCTTTGGATTAGTCATTATTTGAAACTACTCTATTTTTATTTATTACTATATGGACCAATCAGTTCGATATTGAGTATTCAGTACCCGATGTTATAAATTTGAGTTTTATAAATTAGTTGTATTTCATCACATAAGTTTTATGGTATAGTTTCTCTTCCCTTATTGGATGACTATGACTCCTAAAATCAGTAATAGGACTCGAAAAAAGTTCTCAGAGCTCTGAATCACTGATCGAGAGGTAGCAGAAACACAGGATTAGGGAATTATAGATTATATTAAACCTTTTATTTTCAGGGTCACAGAGAACTTTCTGGAAGCATCATTCCTAGAAAATTAATCTACTGTGAGGTTTAATGGCTGAGTGCAAAGTTAAATTTAATTTATTCTCAACACTTTCACATAAATAATTGTATGCACATGCAAGATCCTTATATGTTCAAACACATTACTTCTAGCTTTGAAGAGCACCTCACTCAAGACTTCTGATAAGTAGTTCTGCCTTGTACAGCACACTCTTGATAGAGAAGTCTGGGCAGCTGTTTCATTCAAATGTGCTGCTCACATCTATATTTTAAATTGTAGGACGGATTTTCATTTGAAATCATACGATGGATAATTATTTAACTGCATGATTTGTCTGAAGCATCACTAAAACAAATAGGGCAGAATACCAAAGTATTTGTCGTTATAGGAAAAACTCTATTCGTATTTCTCACCAAAATGCACACAGCCTCTTTATAAGTATCTGATTATCCGGTCCCTATGATGACCATCATGCATGTTAGAATCCACACCTCTGATTCAGCAAGATACTTAAGCATAGGTGTAAGCAGACATATTTATTTCAGTGAGATTACTCATATGCTTAACGTTATATACTTGCTTAAATAACCTGAGCCCCAGTCATCAAGGTATCTGATATTATATTTTCTATTATAAAAGGCAATGAGCCTGATTTTCATTTACATCAAAGCCTCTAACTGCTCTAGTAGTCTACAGTGAACATAATTTAATGTAAATGAGAATAAAGACCAATGTCATAGTTCCAAAAATATATATATATACTTTTTAAATGTTCAAGCATATTGGTTCTCTTTCAACTTCCTTTTGTTCCTAAAAAATTGCTCCTATAATTATATACTATTTGGGACATTGGAAACTAACTGCAGTTGCTGGTCCAGTTAATGCAGAGGCAGAATTAATAAATTCTGGGGATGTGTATGTTGTTTATTTGCAGACCTATAATTCAACTAAGTACACTTAAAGCTCTAGTGATATTGCAATAAATGACTCCAGTCCAACTGAGATTTAAACGTGCTTTAAAAGTGAGACTTTTAAGATTTAAAAGTGCATCGGAAACATACTAGCAGCCAAAGGAATTAGGCTAATTTTTTGGCTGCTATTTTGTATCGACTTTGCTCAAATATGACATAATCAAATGCCAAATTTTTAAAGCTTTCTTAGGGTAGCAAGTAAAAAATGTTGATCACAATAACATGGTTGAATTTTGAACCCCACATACATGTTCCATAGTTGATCATGGTTTAAGTCCTTACATAAAAAGTGGCTACATTTAAAAAGAATGTTTTATGAATAGTGTTGAACAGCTCATGAAATTTCAGCACTCTCCAGTGCAACCCTTGACACAAAAGTCTTGATTTTTTTGCATATAAGACGTAAGTAATTATTTTCTGTTATTCTCTTTGGGAGGCTCAGTAAAATACACTGTGTGGTATTCAGCAACAATTATTGAAAATATGTATCCAGAATACTGAGGTATAAATAGATTTGTTAAACAATGCAGTACTGGGTTTACAATGGCGCCATGGCGTCAGGCTCACACTGGGAAGGGGCCTATTACAGACACCCCCCAACCTATCCACACAGCCGGGTCTGGCTCCTCGCCCAGGGCAGTCTAGCACGCAGACCTTGCTGTGTCATCAGCTCCCAGCCAGCAGGTTCTGCTCGCTTATTGGGGGCTCACTGGTGCCACCCAGAAGCCGGACTCTACAATGCGGGCTGGGCAGGGTTGCTGGCTGCGGGGCCAGTGAGCATGGCCGGGCCTGACGGGCTCTCAGGGGTTGCATCCCAGGGATCTGCCCTGGTCCCCACCATGGCTTAAGCTCTGAGCAGTGTCTGCTGCCCACCACCTGCAGGGCCCCGCCTGCTTCCCAGGGGCTGAGCCGCCTGGGACCAGTGTAGAGGCTGGGCTGGTCTCAGCTAGTTGTGGTGGGAAAGAGAGCAAAAAGGGGAGCTTGTCCAGGTCCTGCCAGGCTTGTGGGTCATGAGGGAGCCTGGCTTGGGAAGACCCTACTCCTGCTCCAGCCTAGCTGACTGCACCGCTCCCGAGGGGATGGAATGATACCCACCCTGGGACCAGCCCCAGCTGTGGAGCTGGCTCAGCCCGACTGACACAATCACCTCCCAGTGGGGCCGGCTAGTGTGGCCAGGGGGCAGCGCATGGGGGAGTAGGTCTCTACGAGGTCTGTGGGGGGGCACTCAGCCATGAGGGGGTGGGAGGCGCTCGGCAGTGGGCGAGGTTTGTGTGTTTTAGGTTGCTGAGCAGTGGAAGGGCCTGTAGGGAAGTGCTGGGCAGTCGGGGAGGTCTGTATGTGTTGGGGTGCGGTGCAGTTGTGGTGGTAGTGCTATGGGGGGGTGCTGGGCAGTGGGGGGATGTGTGGGAGGCTTTTCAGCCATTCTCATACCCCTCTTCCATTCACTCAGCCAGTGACTCTCTCCACTCTGCTTTCTTTCTCAGGTCTGCCTCTTTCATCTATTTCTCCCACCACAAGGTCTCTACCAACAACTCCCAATCCTAGCCTTATCCCCAACTTTTATATTCTCTGCTATGTGCCTGTGCTGAAAGTCCCATGAGCACACAGACTTCCAAATTCCTTCTCTCTTTCAGTTCTGCCATTTTCTTCATCAAGCCACATTACTACTTCACAAATATTGATCCCAACTGTCTGTTGCCATAAAGCCACGTAAGCTCCTGCACCTCTCTCTCTTCACAGAGGATCTTGTCAAGCGCTTCAAAAATAAAGTTGATTAAATCTAACCTGATCTCCCCTTCTCCCTCCACCTCCTCTCCTGTCCCAAACAGTGATATTTCTCTTGTACTCTAAACCATCCCCCTGCCTCAGTGACCTCTCCCCTCCTGCCTCCTTTGTCCTCTCGGTCACATTTCTCCCCAGCCTTTCACTCTCTTCAGACACCTTCTCTTCTTAATGCATACTAATTTCTCACACCCATTAAAAACTTTGCTCTCACCTGTCCCTGTAACTTTCACTTTATTTTTCTTCACCTCTAAACTCATTGAGTATGCGGTTTACAACTGTTTCCTCAATACAATATATTACTACCTGATGTGGCTGCATGGAGGAAGGGGGATGATGACTATCCCAGACTGGATTGAGACTGGGACCCCCAGACCACTCTCTGAAAATACCAGAGAGGGGAAACATATCTGACAGACTACTCCCTTGACGATGTTGAATTCCAGTTATCCTGCCTCACCTCCAAAAAATAAATATCATGGGGAAAAAGGGGTCATGTTGGAGGGGAGGATCATGGAGTCTTCTATAAAGGTTTGTGCAGATAGTCAAGGATACTAAAGCTTTGTCTTCACTGCAGATTTAACTTGGGGTCTATCATAGATTTTCCCCACAGGGCAGATCCTGAGACAGTTGTTAACACATGTTGCTACCCCGAGATAACTGCAGTGAAAAGAGGAAATCACAACAACTGAGATATGATGGTCCTCCAATCCATCCCAGAAGCCCCCTGGGTCAGGAGTGGATTTACCATTTTGTGGTGGCTTCCAAAATGCAGGACAAATCTCATCTGACAACTTGCCCCCGAGTCCTGGCCGGTGGCATAGCAGGGCTCAGGCAGGCAGGCTGCCTGCATGCCATGGTCTGTGGCCCCACGCTGCTCCCAGAAACAGCTGGCTGCTGACACGTCTCTGTCACCCTGGGCAGCACATGGAGTCCCGCTGTCTCTTTCCCCCACAAAGGGATCACAGAAACGTGCCAGAAGCAGTGCTAAGGCATCTCCCTGCCCATTTGGCCTCCCTCCCTCTGTGCCACTCCTGGAAGCAGCTGGCATGTCCCTGTGGCTCCTGGATATGTGTGTGTGTCTGCACGCTGCCCCTGCCCCAAGCACCGACTCCGCGACTCCCATTGGCCAGGAACTGCAGCCAATGAGAGCTGTGGGGGCAGCGCACAGAGATCCCCTGGTCCCTCCCCCACCAAGGAGCCACTGCCAGAAGGGTGTGTGTGCTGGTCGCTTTGGGAGCTGTGCTGCACAAGGTAAGTGCCACCCCCCTGCCCCTCTTCCGCACCCCAACCCCCTGCCCCAGCCCAGAGCCCACACCCCGCACCGAAATATCCTCCCAGAGCCTGCCCCCACCCCCTCTTCTGCACCACAACCCCCGGCTCCAATCAAGGTACCTCACTTTATTTTCATTTACTTCTCATTACTTATAATATAGGAGGAGGATGAAGAAAAAAAGAATGAAAAATGTGAGGGTGGGGAGATAAGAGAGAATGTTCTTTTTCTTGGCTGGGTCCTCACGGGGGAAAAAGGGGGGCAAAAATGAAGCTGTGCACAGGGCCCCACTAACTCTAAATCCACCACTGCCCTGGGCACCTATTCCTGTGTTCTATCTTGATATCTGCCTGCACTCTGACCCCTGGCTGGTAGTGGACTATCAATCTGCCTTTGCTCAGCATCCTACTTGCAGTTTACCTGCCTGCATTTTCTCCAACTTCACGCATTGCCAGTGTTTCATACAATAGAATGAGGGCCACTATCAAGCCTCTGGAACAGTGAAACTCTTATTTAGATTACTTAGTCCAATTGACTTTGTAGAGTTTCTCTCTAGACAAAAAACTTGGCTGAAGGCCATTTTGGATGAAATGTCCTTTCTGTCCACGGTCCTCTAATCACATCAAATAAAAGATTGTGAAAAAGGCACACGAAAATGTATGTCTGAGTATGTTTATGATCAGAATAATGACTATATTGCACTGAAATATACTGAGTACCCTGCATGACTGAGATGAGATATTCTTCTCACAATATTAAGTGTTAGTGTTTGTTCAAGAAAAGAAATTGTGGCAACAAAAGACATGCTTGAGGATGAAGAAAAACTACTGCTGCCTAAAATATTGGCGAATTTATAAAAGAAAATTTCATCTTAAATATAAAGCAATATTCTGCTAAGGGCATTAAAATGTCAGGTCATCTGCTGAATAAATCACAGATGGACAACATAAAGCTGACAAGGGATGCCTCATTTATATGCACCATAGTTTTTACAAAATGCTGTAACATTTGTTTCTCATTTCACGCTGCTTCCTTTTTGTTGAATCTTCTTTTTTCCAGCATTTCCAGTTCCCTTTCAGATTCCCAACCCATATACCTAAAGTGGATAGCACAAAATCTTGATTATTGAACACTGATTTTGTCTTAATGAGGTAAAAGAAATTATATTCTATTTCCTTCTTGATTAAATTACACAACCGTCAGGCTAACCCTATAAGCCACCCAAGCACTGAAGACCTGATAAAAAGGGACAAATAATTTTTTTTTTAAATTCTGTTAAAATATGAAAATTAGTTGCCAGATAAAATTATTACAATGTTCTGTAGTGACAGAGAAAGGAAAATTCAAATAAATCATAATGATGTGTAACATACTGTGCTCTATGGAGTTTTTCATTTTCATCTGACTATAAATGTGAAGGATTAAATATTTTATGAGAATTACATGTTCTAATGAAGTTGAAAATACTTTGAACTACACTACAGCATTAACTGCATGCACATCTGAAAAATGTGGTAGAGAGCAATACATGAATTTTGCATAATTTAAAACGTACTTTTGTCTTATTGTTTTTCTTCAAGAAAGCTGTTGTACAATAAATTGTTAACAGAGAAACCAGACTGTCTTTGGTCCCTTTAGGGCTTTACATTTTTCCTTCTGATTTATCAATTGTAGTCCACAAAGAATCAATTTTAAAAAATCAATATTCAAGATGACTTTGTTTACACACCACTCATCCTAAATGCCGGTGAGAAAAATTTTGTAATGTTGTGTCATTTATTGTGGTGAAAATGATTATTGTGTCTCTCCTAATTAACGTGGTGTAAAAAACATATGGAAAAATGATTTACTAACTTGATTTTTTTGGTTAAAGGGGAAATGTTTACATATTTAAAAGCTAAATGGGTTAATGATTTTTTTGGAAATCCATGACATCTTTTTAAATATAATGTAATCTAAAGTAAGAGTAGTTATTGCACCTGCCAATAAAGACTGTGAGAAATACAGTCAAGGCATGTGGTATATCAAGTTATACCAGTGGCATTAATAAAGCCAGGGTAATATTACTTATGTTACATAATTAACATTTGCTTACCGTGTGTCTACACAGCATATTTTCCCCCCATTTCTTCTGAGGCTGAAATTAAGTGCTTTTTTGTTATGGTTGTTGTAGGGAGGAATACAGAATGTATTAAACCAAAGTTAAACCAAACATTTCTGAAATGAACCTATTTCTCAGTGCAGTACCTTAGTCAGTGCTGCAATTCTCTGAGCCAGTTCAGCCTCCACTTCAGGCAAGGTCTCAGCCTTCCGCATTGTCTGTTGCAGCTTCTGTTCAGCGAGCTCAAGACGTTCTTGCAGCTGTCTGTTTTTTTCTTCCATCTGAAACCCAGAGTTGAAAACAGAAAATATAAAAAAGGCAGAATTAAGAAATGGCTGCAATTCTTCGGGGACTTTCTGAGGCGGGCACTCCAACTGGGTTCAGACACAGATACTCTCCAGCTTGCAAGAGAGTTTATTATGGGCTTTTGAAAAGGATTAATCCAAGTATGGAACTGTGCAGGCCTTTTACACTATCACTGATATGAGGACTAAAGATTTCATATCAAGGCCAAGTAAGGAAGTTGCAATCTGTAAAGTATGAAGATGAACAAACATTCTTTTCCCTCTAATCTGTGTGCTATTAGTGCCAGCCAAGGAAAAAAAGATGGCATTTGTGCCAGTAAAATCAGTTTTGAAAGCCACAGTCACAAACATCAACTCCTTTACTGCAAAACCGAGAGCGTAAGAGACTGGGAAGAAGTACATGTTTTAGAAGGATATGTTTGCTAAAAAATTGTTGGAACAAATTGATGCCAATAACATGCCACTAGTGTGATGGTGAAATCAGCACTGGTTACACATCCAAAGATATCCATTATCAGTTCCTGTCAGCTATTTGCTTAATGCTGCACAGTTAATTTTTTGTTGTGAATGTACAGTTAAATCTTGTTTTATGTAAATGGAATTACTGAACCTTTGATAATAATTGAAAGAGAAGTACAGAAAGGAAAAAAAAGGGTGGGCCTTTACATTTTCTTTTGATAAGTAGGGCATTTCCTGCCCTATGAGACATACAAAATGAATATGATTTCACTTAGTATTGATTGTCCCCTTCCAGTGAATTTAGGGTGGGACTAACAAGAGCATGCTGTAAATATTGTAATCTTTTGTACTGGTATTTTAATCCTCTGACAGGGTAATAAGGTTTAAAATGTATTTTGTTGATGTTGCAATGCTGCAAATGTATTCTAAGTCTGCTTTTATGTAGCACAATTATCAGTACTTACTATTCTCTGTAGGCAATTTATGCATATTGTAAAACTACTTAAATTGCTAATAAAAACTAACGGCTGATATAGGTATTTTGCTCTTTTATCTATTGTTCTTACAGTTAAAGAGGAAAATTAATGACAGTCTTCAAGCAACTTTCAAAATAGAATCCAAAAAGTTTTGGTTTTGATCCTTTCATTCTCATTAATGAACATAAATATTTTTATTTTAATGGGGTTTCACTCAATTAGAGGACAATTTAGTTACCAAGGTATTCTCAAAGTGCCTTATAATGGGGGGAACTCTTTTTTTTCTTTTGCATTATATACTGTTAATTTGAAAAATTAAAGAATAAACCTTTGTTGTCTATTAAGGGAGAGAAAGAAACTCACTTCTTCAAAATGTAAACAATATACATAGTTCTGCATTACAGTTTTCTATACATATTGTAATCCTTATCTGAAACTATAAGCAATGTCCTCCTTTCACCTGATCCATTGGTCAGACAAAGGACTTGATTGTTGCCCTATGGCCCCTTTTTAGCACTACGGCTGTGTAAATGGGCCTTAAAGGTAGCAGATCTCTCTTGTTCCTCATTCCCCACCCTAGCATGGCTAGTTGAATAGTTCTAAGCCAGCCACCATTACAGAGTCTGATGTGCTGGGAATTCCCAGGAGAACAAGGGTTGGGGCAGAGCTTCACTGCACCCACTGACTTTCATCTGTCGAAGCATATGTACGAGCAACTTCGAGGCTGTTCTAATTTATACTGGAAGGCAATGCCATCTTTGCCCACACCCCTTCCCCGACAGCCCTATGCAGTGTGTATTTCAGCCACAAAGGAGAATCAGACCCAAAGGTTTTGTTGTTTCACAAACTTAATCACAAATGACCTAATTGGCACATAGCTAGGATTATTCTGTCAAACTCAAATCACTTTTTACTAGAAGATTCAACCAGAAGCAATTTGAGGGTTCTGGTACTCAAACGTTCTTGTGCCCTCTCTCCCATATAGCACCTGATGACACCAAATATTGATATATAGTAATTAATAATGCCTCACAGCACCCCTGTGAGGTATCTACACACATTTTATAGAAATTTAAATCCTGTGCCTGTGAGGTTAAAACCAACTAACTCAAGGTTGTACTGAGCAAGCGAAAGAATCAGGAATAGAACCTGTAAGTTCTGACTTCTAGTCTCCTGACTGAACTACTAGAAAACTTCCCTTTCTATAGGATAAACAAACCCTAAGGAGTCTAAAAGCTTTTTTAAGCTCTAGAATCCATAAATTTGAATAAGTTCTAAATGATGGGCTTTGGAGTCTCCTATTTCAACTTTGGACTTCAGGTTTTGCAACAATCGCAGAAAAAAATATGACATGAAAGAAAACTGTCTCATCCTTGTAAACCTTTTTAAAATGAAGATACATGGATGACACAATTATCTGTGTTATGCATGCATTATTAAAATATTGTCATTTATTAAAACCCATTTTCTGCAAATGGTCAGTATTTGGTGGGACAATCTTTCTTTTAAAATATATAATTTTTATTCACATTTGTGTGACCGACCATATCTAAGTAAACATGGGGAACAAACTGATCATTGTTTACTTAGCTTATGTGATTTGATGTGTACTGGTGTAGGACACCACAGGGATACATAACTCAGCACAGATACCTCACAGAGCTGAGTGGACAAATTGGTTTTGCTATTTACGATTATGGTAGCTAATGTGAACCTTACAGACTTTGACCTGCCTGCTTTTCTTTAAGGCAATCTTGTCCATGCTCTGTTATGGTTGATTTAGAATGAGAAACTTGGCCTACTTTAATAGAAACCTCCTACCACAACTTCAGGACTCATTTTTTTTTCTTTAGTGTTAACTTTAATTCTGCATAAAGAGAGCTGCTCCGCAGATACTGAACCTGACGCAGGATGGCCTCCTTATTTGCCAGTTCATTTTCCAGTTTATCGTTCATGTCATGTATGGAGGTGGATTCCCTCTGTGCACTGAGGTAGCGCTTCTCAAGGGTAGTGATTCTTTCTTCCATATCTTCTTTCTGTGCCATAGCCTAAAATGAAGAAACATGTATTTCAAATGTCATTTAGTTTAGATGTCAGCTTAATGTTCATGTTAACAGTAGACAGAGCTGCAAAAAATATGCAGAGGAAGTGATTTTCCTATTTTCTGTAGGGAGCATTTTTTCCCCTTTGATTAATATGTCTTCATATAAATAAACCACCTACAAGTGTCTATATCAGAATTTAATGCCACCCAACAACATAGTTAAATATATAGTTCAGAACAACATTCAGGGGAAACTGAAGATTTCTCAACTTGTCTGTTTTTACCTAGTTAACTGCATTTTGGTATGTGTGATACATATAACAAAGAACCCAACATTAGCTTGCTTATTTTTTAAATAACTGTAGACATGAATACAAAGTAAAAGAATCCACTTCATATATCATATCTGAACCTCACTATAGCTGTACTATAAAAGTTATATGCCGCTGATCAAGAAAGCTGATGTGCTTTAATATATTGTAAGTTTATTACAAGAGGAAGTGATAAAGGTCAAGACTGAAATCCACAGCACCAGGGTCCAGAACTGACTAACCTGACTCACCGTGGATCCAAACCCTTTCCTATTGTGAGTATTTAGTGTCATCAATCAAACCTTACTCTTTAATTTGCCAGGTGGAGAGTGTGTGTGGGAGGTCATATATATATCAGGGCTGCATGAACCCTTCAGAATCAGCAGAGATATTGTTTGCATATGGAGTTCTAGAGATCAAGTTCATAAAGGCTGGCACTGAGCTAATCCCTGCATATTTACATGAAGGCTTGAGTTGAATGAACGCAAATCTCCAAATGGAACCTCACTTCTTCTGCAGTCAAGCTCTTTCTACCACGAGACACATCTCCCACCCACAGGCTTGTCTCCTTGTCTCCTCTCTGATGTATACAGAGAAAGGGGAAGTAGGGAAGATATCATCCCAGTGCGCCTCCCACAATCAGAGTCCTGCAGAAGGTGCCTGGATCCATGACTCCAACAATTTCCTCGGGGGTGGAGGGACACTCTAAAAAGGTCTTCTGAGAGACAGGCTGCAGCCCACACATACCAAACAACTGCGATTATTGAAAAAAAAAAGAGGTGTGATTGAGCACAAGGAACGAGAAACATGCCACAAACCCTAACATGCGGTTACAAGAAAACCTCAGGAGCTGTGTAGCTATTATTCTGTAACCACAGTGATTAAGGTAGACTCATCCCCTGTATTCAGTAAAGCCAATGGCTGGTAGCAGAAACAGGATGTTTTCGGTTTCAGCTGCTCTCTGATGCATGGGAGGTGTATGCTGTAAGATCTTTGGAACATGGACTATCATTTACTGTATTATACAGTGCCTAGCACAATGGAGCTCTGACCCTGGCTAAGGTATCTAGGTGAAACTGCAATGAAAGTGAAATAATAACTGAATAAACAAATAAATCAATAATACAGTACACTCCCGTTTATCCAAAACCCTATTATCCAAACCTTTGCATTATCTGAATTCCTTCCTTGTCCCCCAGAGCACAGACGGCTCGCCAAGACTCCACTCTGCCCCACCAGGACTGCAGCCTGCCACCAGCACCTTGCACCTGCCGAGATCAGGTGTCACTGGCCCTGGAGCAGCCCTGGGAGTCCACTGCAGCCCTTCTGTCACAAGAGAGAGTGAGTGAGCAGAGCAGAGACCCTGGCCAGGTCTGCGAGGAGGAAGATGAGCCCCCGGCAGCAGGGGAGGCCATCCCAACAACTGAACGGCTTCCACCCTCTTGATTATTAGAACAAAATCAACGTCCCCCCTCCCCCATGCTATTCAGACTGTCGGGAGTACATGTACTCTTGCAAAGATCCTTTCAGGTTTGAATAGGCAGTAGTCTGTAGCAGGTGACTTTCTTAAAGAGCCCTTTGGGTGGAGAAAAAATAGCCTCTGATGCTCCTCCTCAAAGATGAGGGAGTGTGGAGGGGACACAGCAAGGAAAGGCACAGAAGGGAGTCAGGACCAGAGCTGACTAGAAGATAAAAATTCCATTTTGTGGCAAATTTTGAGGTTTTGAAATTTGTTTTTGTTCTGCATTTGGGTGAGAATGTGGGTGGCCATTAGGGCAACAGCCTGGGATGTGGGAGTGCCAAGTTGAAGTCCCTTCTCTGCTTGAGTGGGAATGGAAAACGCTGCTGTAAATTAGGCAGAAGAGAGTTTTAATCCCAGATTGCTCTGAATCAGGGAGCCTTGGAACTGGCTCGCCCACATCAAGGCCCAGCACCCTTCCCATTCCTCTAGCTCATTTCATGCAAGGTTTTGGCTTTGACAAAACATCATATTTCACCAAAATTTAATTTAGTTGTAAATGATGTAGTTGTGCCATGAACTTTTTGTCTGATTAAAACATTTTGACCAACTCTAACAGGGCTATTGTGTTTGCCAGGAATATCCTGGGGAGACAAAGGGACCTGTTGTGGGCAACCCAGTTAGGGTTGAAGACTCAGTTGTCAACTCCTCTGATTTAATTGACATCTTTATGTTATTTGCTCTTTTCCTCAAGTCCCAGCTCCTGTAGTTGTGTAAGTACTTGAGAATCTGAAGCTTTTTTAAAAAAAATAAGTTTCTAGCCCTTATGTTTGCTGAGAAAAACATGAAAATATGAATCATAAAAGCAGGGAATAACAAGAAGACAAATAAAAAGAACCAAACTGTATAACATGGTTTTAAAATACCATGATTTCTAAGTCAGTCTGATGATTTTGGGGAGGCTGACTCAAGAGTTTTAAATGCTCAGGGTTGGCAATACTGGAAGAGAAACCTTGCAAGAAGGAAGAAGCTGCTGCTGAAATAATTTTCCCTGCAGGTTCACTGGGATGTTGCCCACTCATGCCAGCCCTCACACTGAGCACTTCTCTAAGGCGCCTCCCACAGCTGCTTCCTTTCTCTTATTACCCACTGACAACTGATGGCATTTTCAAAGTGGAGCGTAAAGGGGCCTGTGAAGAAATTGCTTCCTTGGCATCTGAAGAGAGGAGCAAATGGATAATACAGGGTGAGAAGGGCAATGCTGCTGCAGGAACTAGTGGGAGAGAGTAATAATATTCCGCATTTTGTATTTCAAAGCAGTTATTCCCTTTAAAGTAAAATATGTTGACCATTAAAGAGTGGAAGCCCTGGATATTTGATTTTGCCTTTTCTCCATTGGCTTCACTGATTCACATAACAGGACTGATTTTCAAGATGCAGGTGTAACTTTTATATTTATTCTAGATGTTCAAAGGTCAAAAAGAAACAGCTTCTCTCTATCAACTATGAATGCTAAAGCAGTTATCTATAAATATTCACAGTAAACAACAATCAGAAAGGGAAGGAAACAATAGAAAGGTTCAATTATATCACAGGTAGAAGGCCTATGTATACCTTGGACACGCTAAAATAAATATATATAGATATATATGTTCCAGTAGTTTTCTTACATATTGACTTGAAATATAAAAATCCTGTAATTTACAGTGAATGGGAAAATGTCTCTGAAACCACATGGCTCTTATCTCTCTTGGTTATGTCAATAGTGAATTCACCAGCATGAGATGCAAGATTTTCCAATAAGAAACTCCCAAATGTAGTACTTTGAATAGTGACTGAATTACCTGTATCTTATTATTATTTATACTACAGTAGCTCCTAGGAGCCCCTAACACAGACCAAGAACCCACAGAATGAAAGGACGGTCTTGAGACAGGAGACAACAGATGGACACAGACAGATAGATGGGGAGTACATGGAAACAATGAAACAATACTTGTCAGAATGATAAGCTGTGGTCACAGAACATCAGCGGCCTGATGGTTGACAAATATTTTGTAGGCATCATGGTAAAGAAAAGTGTTAAAGAGGGATTTCAAGGAGGATAATGAGATAGCTTTGTGGATGTTTACGGATTTAGCAATATTGAGTTTGAGCTGAGAGCTAGGTGTTCAACGGTGGAGCCCTATGGAACCCCACAGAAAGCTGAACAGGGACATGAGGCGGATCCTCTGGAGGACATACTTAAGGAGCAATTAGAGAGGTACAAAGAGAACCAGATGAGGATAGAATCATGGAAGCCACGGGAGGGCAAGATTTCAAGAAGGAGAGCATGATCGACTGTGTCAAAGTGGCTGACGTGTCAAGGAGAATGAGAATAGAGTACTGGTTCTAAGCTTTGGCTAGGAAGCAGTCCATTAGAGACTCTGGTGAGAACAGTTTGTTACAATACATTGTTACTCACATTGTCACCGCAATGGAAAAATGTTTACAAGAATTATTTATGCAAAATCCCCAAATTAAAACATTATCAAAGTTGCCAAGTCAGGCACTCAAAAGCTAGGAAATGACAGAATTCAGGTTGTATATACAACCTCCATTTCCTTCCCCCCGATGTGTGTATGTATTATGATTAGGGCTCCATGTCTGACACAGAGATCATGGAAGTCATGGATTCCGTGACTTTCTGCGACCTCCATGACTTCTGCAGCGGCCAGTGTGGCTGACCCTAGGCCTGTCCAAGCAGCTGGCTCCAGGGCCAAAGCCGCACCAGCCGCTACTGGAGTGGCCCTGGGGACAGCCACACCAGCCGCTGCTCGGGCGGCCCCAGGCAGCAATCCTAGGACAGCTAGAGCAGCCATGGTCCACTGGTCCTAGCAGCAGTCCCCAGCCGGCTGGCCAGAGCAGCCACGGTACATGGCCTCCAGCAGCAGTGTCACTAGCCTTGGGTGCCCCCTACCGAGGGCGCCCCCCCAGCAGCAGCCCTCCTGGATGTCCCCTCCCCTCTAACAGTGCCCACCCCCCAAGATTTAGTCACAGGCATTATTAGTATAAGTCATGGATAGGTCATGGGCTGTGAATTTTTGTTTATTGCCCGTGACCTGTTCATGACTTTTACTAAAAATACTCATGACTACATTGTAGCCTTAATTATGACACAATCTTTAATACATGATCACATACTATTTTTTCCACAAGACCCTACCACTTTCAGTGCATAGGCTGGACAGTGCTCACTTAACAAGAAGCTATTAAATATTTTGTTTTATCCTGATCATTCAATGTGTGGTTCTTATTTACCACACACCATCCAAACCCTACACCGAATACAAAGTTATTAATTTCCTCATGGGCTTTCCTATGGTGCTCTCACTGTAGTTTTCAAGTGCTTCACAAGCATTAATTGATTTTATGTTGACAACACTCCTGTGAGACAATTTGGTGTTATCATCTCTGTAGGGAGCAGGAGTGGCCTCCCTCCGAACCAGAGGGCAAAGAGCTCTCAGCCTGAGTGGGCAGGACCAGGCCAAGCTTACTCCATCCCCTGGAAGGGGAGGGGTGGAACAGGAAGCACAAAAGGCGGGGCCCTTAGCCCAGTCAGGGCAGCACCAGGGAGGGAGACAGACACAGACAGCTGGCTGTTCCCTGCAGACCCTGCTGGCGAGCCTGGGGAGGCCCTGGGCCAGGGAAACCTACCTTGAGGAAGGACTCGGGCTACCAGGACTGCTGGCCACAGAGTACCCCGAGGGACTGGAGGAGCCAGGCAGCGACCCGAGCCAGAGTGAGCCTGACGCTGAGGGAAAGATGGAGCTACTGGGGCTACCGGCAGCTGAATATCCTGACAAGTTGGAGGAACCAGAGGGATCCACTTGAGAGACCAGGTAGGAAGTAGCCCAGGTGCAGAACTGGACAATGTGGTGAGTTAGTATTTGGTCAGCGTGTTGCAGATGGATCCCCGCTGACCCAGTGGTGGGACCCTCTCCTCCCGCCACTGTCAGAGCCCTGGGATGAAACGCAGTAGAGTCAGGTGGGCCTGCGTTCCTCTACCCCGGCCACTTCGCCTTGGGTGGCAGAATCCCGTTAAAGAGCTCCGACTCTTGTCAGCGCTCCCCTGCCTGAGGTGCGCACCACGGACTCTTGCCAGTGCTCCCCTGCCTGAGGGGCGCGCCACTGACGCTTGCCGGTGCTCCCCAGCCTGAGGGGCATGTCACGGACCCTTGCTGGCGCTCCCCTGCCCGAGGAGCGTGCCACTGACAATTGCCGGTGCTCCCCGGCTTGTGGGGCGTGTCATGGACTCTGGCCGGTATGCCTGTGTCGCGCCAGTTACGATGGCACACCTCCCTCCACTAATTCCCCGTTGACAGAGAGGTGTGACCAAGGCCTTTCAGCGAGGCAGTAGCTCCCCACTGCCCCCAGCGGCCTGGCAGACCAACTGAGACCTTGCTACAATCTCCATTTTACACCTGGAAACTGATTAACAGAGATTAAGGCCAACATTGTCAAAATATCAACAATTTTTAGGTGTTCAACTTGAGAACACCGAGGGCCTGAGTTTTCAGTGTACTCAGCATTTTTATAGCACTTTATATATTCAAAGCACAGCTCCTGCTGCTTTCAGTTGTATGTAGGGTGACTAGACAGCAAGTGTAAAAAATCGGGACGGGGGTGGGGGGTAATAGGAGCCTATATAAGAAAGACCAAAAATTGGGACTGTCCCTATAAAATTGGGACATCTGGTCATCCTAGTTGTATGTGTAAGCATTCAGCTCCAAGTCTGGAAATACGGCCCCTGATGTCTCATGCTGGGCATTCAGAAAAGGAGAAATACACAATTCATGACCACCTCTGAAAATTCTGAGTTACGAAAGCTCTCCAGTATAACACAGGAAGTCTGTGACAGAAGCAGAGATAGAATCCAGTTCTCCAGGGCAGCATTTCACCACTTGAACTATAATTCCCTTCCTGCAATTCCTTGCATCATTTACTACACACAACCCTTTCCCTGAACCACCCTGCTCCTATCCATCCCACTAGCCCCTGTTCCTGTCTTCTCCCTCCTCACTGCTGCTATTGACCCCTGCCAAATCCAGTTTCATCCACATGGCAAGGTAAAAGCTGCAGCCTCCTTTTTTATTTCAGTTGAGTTGTTCTGTTTTGTTTTGTTTGTGGCCATTGCTGTAAACAAGAAACAACATCCTGAAGAAAGGATCTTAAAAAAAGGATTTGGGCATGGAATTCACTTCTCTGCCCTGGCTGGTGAAACAGCTCACCAACCTACATAAAGTGGAGAATGCAGACATTTGCCACAGCCTGAAAACAGAGTGCTCCAAACGGACTCTTAAATTGACTGGGGGACAGCAACAATACAATGGCAGAAAAAGCAGTTCATGGCACAAATCTACTCAGCTGAAAACACTGGCCATAATTTCCACATGTGCCATGAACTGCTTTTTCTGCCACTTTATTGTGGCAGAATCTGATATGTGTGTGTGTGTATGGGTGGAATCTGAGGTCCAGAAAGGTGACTTGTCCAGGGTCATACAGTACGTCAGTGGCAGAGGCTTATGGCTCTATGCTCTAACCAGAACTGTCCCTTGGGTATGGTGAATTGGGGTGACTGCGCCGAGCTCCACGCTTTGGGGAGCCCCGCGGGCCACCAGTGCAATTCACTGGCACCAGGCATGGTTGGTCCTAGAAGTGCCAGTGCAATTGGCCAGCACCAGGCATGGTCAGTCCCAGAAGGGACGGGTCGGTCCTGGAAGTGATGGATTTGTCACTTCTGCCCCGGGCCCCGCACCCCCTAGGGATGGCCCTGGCTCTAACTATCTTTTGGCACCACTTTTTGCTCCTGGTAGCACAGGAAAATTAGAACTCAGAACACCCGAAAGAGAGGTAAGTGGGGAAAAATGGAGAGAGGAAAGTAAATGATTAACGGTACTCAGACTACTGAGATGGTTCTTGTACATTGGCATACTCTTCGACTTGCAAATTTCAGTGGTTGAATTATCATATACTTTGCTGACTGATTTGGGTATTCTGATCAATAATCACATATTTCACATGCTGAAGATAAAAAAACCCATTTACATTTTACTGATCAAGCTGCATACTGAAGGAGATGATGCTAGAGATTGCTCCAAGGTACTGTTTGCATTATGTGTAACAAACTGGAAACTTTTCAAGTTTGCTTACATTTATTATAAAATTTATTTTCTTCATCCATCCTGATATTTTCATGAGGCAAATGAAATAAACTCTTCCACTAGCTTTTATGTGTTAAGAACAACATTTAATAATTTGATTTATCCATTGCAACTTTAAAAACACACAGCCAATAGGTAGCTGTATACATTCTGGCACAAATTTTCAGCAGGAAAATTTCCAAATGCATCAATTTTTGTGCACAAAGGGATTTAGGCATTGCAACACCTCACTCTTAGACACACTGCTGCCCAGTGGAATTCACAGCCGTGAGTTAAATGTGTAAATATTCATTGGAGCAGGGACTAGAACCTACGTCTCCAATCTCCCAGAAGAACGCCCTGACCCCTGAGCTATAGAGTCATTCTTGCGCTCTTGCTGGCCTAATGAAAATTTAATTATTAATACAAAGTGGAATATCTTCCACAGGAGATATTGAGAGAGACTTACCACAGAATACTCATTAGATGAGGAGTGGGGCACTCACCTGAGAGGTGGGACATCTGGGTTCAAGCCTCTGCTCTAAGTCATCAGAGCAGGGATTCAGACTTGGGTCTCTCACACCCTGGAGGTTATTGAGTAGTGGGAGACACATATGACCTGCTCACATTCACCTGTCTCTGGTGGGGGTTGCTCACGGTGTGAGAACACCTACCACATCGAGCCCTGCAACTGAGATTGGTGGTGGTGGTGGGGGGGAACACCTGTAGTGTGAATCCTACCACAATTTAGGCATGAACTGGGCACGGAGCAGTTCAGCAGCATCGGGACTTAAGTGGTTATGTGCATGCTCACCAACAGAAAGTTGGACACTTAGTGGGTTAGGTGGCAGCTAAGTTTGGAGGATCTCAGTTCTGCTTAAATGTTGGACTTAGGTGCCTAAAATGGCAGCCAGGTGCCTAAGTCCCTCTGAGGATCTAGCCCTGAACGCCCATATTTGTACTATCTGGCATTCATACACCCACATTCCATTTGGCACACACATGCAAGATTTTGTGTGCTCAAATGGATGTGCCCACACATTTTGCAGAAAGATTAGCAGATGATTGATGACAATTTAGGCTTTTAAATTCCTGCTAACTTTGCGCTGTACCATCCAGTGGGAAAATGAAATGCAGTGTGCAGCTCAATCAGCAAAGTATTATGCAATTTCATCACTGAAGAATGCAATAAAACATAGAATTACTGCTACTTTGTAGATCTACTCACAGAGTATGAAATTAATCAGCAAATCATGAAGGCAGAGTGGCAATGAAACCTAAACTACCAACACATCTAGCCATTGAAGTCTATATGATAATTGCATCAGTAAACAGAGTATCGGGGATCAAAATGGTCAAATTATGAAGCTTTTTGCAATGTTTTATTCAGGCCCTCCCTCTGAGGTTAATAAGTTTTGGCCTGACTAAGGACTGAGTCAACACTTCAGGATTTGGCCCAATATGTAACTCAATCAGATGAGTACAATGGTGACATACAACAGATTCTGTGCTACTGTGAAACAACAGAAAAACTCCAAGGTAACATGTTAAAATGTATCGCCCCCTATTTCAAAGTGAAATGAAGAGCCACAAGTATGATGAACTACCCAGAAAATTACTAACTGTACAGAATTAACATGTATAAATCAGGAATAAAAAATAAGTCCTAAATACACTGATAAGTTGCGCTATAGTCTCCTCTCAATGCAATATCTATAACTGGAAGATTATGCAATGTATAATTAATGTGCATAATTACTGGAAGACTACGGGTGAAATTTTGACCCCATTAAAGTTACTCGGGGGTTGCCATTGACTTCCGTGGGGTCAGGATTTCATTTTAAGGTTTTTATTAGACTCAGAAATCTATGTCAATAAATGTCACTGCCTGCAGAGAATTGTTTGTTTTAAAATCTTGTCTGGTTTTTAGAAGGATTTAAATGTTGACACATTATCTTGGCACATTGAGATTACTTATTAAGAAATATAGTCTGCTACTCTTCATGTTGTGTGTACTTTACTTTCTAAGTTGTCTCACTGAAATAAGTGAGATTACTTAAAGAGCAAGGTACTATGCAACCTAAGTAAAGGTGGCAGAATCTGGTCCTAAGACAAAGGTTAAACCAAACATCTAGAATATGCTTCCCTTGATTGCTAAAAGAAAATAAAGTTATATTTTTTCTTACATAAATAATGAACGTAGTTAAAACATCTTTTATTTTATATGTCTACTTTCCACATAGGTAGAGGAAAAAACCCTTGTGCTAAGTGTAACAAATCAGTCTACTCTATTTATCAATGCATATTTTAGTCACTGCATTGGAAAGTGTTTCTTCTGATGTCCAATTATATCACACAAGCAGGTACCTTTATATCTGTTTGGGAAAAAATATATATTAGCGAAGTTGACTTTTGATAGTTTAGTCCAATTTGATTCTATTTCTGTAAATTAACTTTGGGGTTTTAGACTAAAAAGGACAGGCTGTAGGTTGAAGCATGGGTGTTTGAACATTGACATGTTGTTACAGCTAGAAAGGAAGCTGGCAGATGGGACTCAAGATGTCCAGAAGACAGTGAATGTTTCACTGAAGAGAGGAGAGAGAAGTTGAGAAAGGGAATGTCAGACAGCACAGATGAGGAAAGGAAGCAGTTGGGGGCAAGGACATAGGGAGATATCAGAGTGGCATAATAAAATCATATACTTTCTTAAACTGTATAAAACATGTTTTAATTTGAGATTTTAAAAGAGATGGAGAAACACAGCAAAGCTGTGTCATGGAGCTGGAGCTGCAAAGGAGCAGCCTCTTGCATGGAGCGTGGCAAGAACATGTGAAGAAACAGAGGAGTGAGAAGAAGTAGGGAAAGAGAGAGAAAAGGACTATGAGATAGGAAGAAAATTCCCTGAACGATTTTGAAAGCAGAGAAGGCAATCTTGACAGATTCTGAATCGAATGGCCTGACAGTTGTACATGCTTGAGGGTGGGAAGTAAAGTGATTTTTTCCTCTTTGTGTGTTTGCGAAGATATGCAGCAGATTCAGTGCAAATCTGAGCCTGGAGACATGATATCTGGAAGGCTATGAAAGAGGGAGTCCCAAAATATTAGGAGAGGAGATAAGGAGCATGGAAGAATATTTCATTGGAGGGGATGTCTGACATGGATGTCTAACATGAATTTGCAGAGGAGGAAACATAGATTTATTGAGAGGAGACACACACACACTTTTGTTTTTGTGAATGATATTTAGTAAAAAGATTTCTAATAATTTTGGGTGTTTTTCTTTTTTTAAAGATTAAACTTTGTGTAACATACTTCCAAGATTTCTGTCAGTGCTAACCTTGATTGCCATGTTGAGTGACCCAGCCTGGCTCATGTCAAATACCCTATGCACAACTTGTTGAAAAGTGTGAGGTGAAAGTGTGGTAAACCATCTCAGGGCCGACTCCAGGCAACAGCCTACCAAGCATGTGCTTGGGGCGGCACCTTGGGGGATGGGGTGCTCAGGTGTGGGTTTTTTTTTGTTTTTTTAACATACTGCGGAACCGCCCTCGGGGCTGCAGCCGGCCGCGGCTGGGAGAGCGGGGCCGGGCTGGCCGCCCTCCCCCTGGTGCTCCGGCAGGGAGAGGTGCTGGGGGGGTGGTGGAATTGTTGCGGTGCAACACTGGGGGAAGGGGGGTTTCCCGTGGGTGCTGGAGGGGGGGTTTCCCGTGGGTGCTGGGGGGGGGGGTTGGTTTTTTTTGGTTGCAGTGGGGCGGCGCTTGGGGTTTTTTTGTTTTTTTTCGCTTGGGGCAGCAAAAAAGTTAGAGCCGGCCCTGAACCATCTTACCTCTCTAATATCCCTTTGATATTTAGTGTTCATTTCTTCTGTTTTAATTAGATCCTTCCTGGCAGTCTCTGCTTCCTGCTCTACTTCCCCCACTCGGGAAGATAGTGCAGCCAAACGTTCCTTCATTTGTGCCATTTCATAATTTTGCTTTTCGAGCAGTTCCTGTAGTTCCACCACTTGACTGGCTTCATCATTTGAGTCTATAGAGCCATTTGATAGACGCTGCAGGGAGAGAAACAACAATATTCATCCATTACTTATCATATAATGTAGAAACTGCCTGAAGCATTTTTTAAACAAATCCATCAGCAATTAAAAGACAAAATATTACAGGCATTTTAAATATAAATAACATGAGATTCATGGATACTAATAAACAAAGGAAATAGGAGATATATGCACTGTTAAACTGTGTATTAGTTGTGTTTTAGAGCAACTGGGTGTGTAAATTGTGGTTATTTATATACTGGGTCTTTTTTACAGGAAGTAGGCGCTATTCAATAGAATTCAACCTTCAGAACAAGAAATCTCCATCAGGAAAGGTGGAATTTTAAGTCTCTAGTATTGCATATTCAAATGATAAGGGAAGAAATGTAAACATGAATGATCAACTGTGTTTAGCACTGACCCCTGAAGGACATGAATGATCAACTATGTTTCACACTAACACTACTGCCTCCCAACCCTATACTCAGTCAGCCAGATCACATTACTAAAATTTACCCGAAAGCACACAAAATCTGCAGATACACTGCAGCCCTCCAATGCCCCATTTGTCTGGACAACTGTCATTTTGAAAGTATGCACAGAACAAACAACAAAGCTCCACACTATATATAAAATTAGTCAATGAAGTTTGGGATGGCTCCCAAGAATCACCTCACTAACCCTCCCCCAATCCCAAACTGAATGGTATGCATATGGTGGACGGATATCAGTTATGTTTAGGTGGAGTTGAGAAATATCATTCTGCAGGCTGATTCTGCTACTCTTTGTCCTCTCTTGAGGTCTTACTCCCAATGTCTCTTCCACATTAGTGTTCATCTTCCTTGAAGTCTCTATTCAGCATCTCTCTTCACCCCTCTACCCAGCTAGGGTAGGCTGCTTTGTATTTCTGCCACTTAGCTTCAATGGGAAGGGAAAGAATGCACTAGCTGCTGAGTATCTCCACACAGAGAAGTGGGGGAGAGAAACAGCTAATGGGTTGCTGCATGTTGCTGGAGTTCAATAGAGCAGTGCTATAAAAGCCAGTTTACATTGTCCCATGCTGTCAGAGTGCAGCACAGGGGTATTGGTCCTCAAGGATGTTGTCCATTGTCGACTGGAGAGCCAAGGGTATACTACTGCATACATGGTGTATGCGTGGCTGTGCCCTGGATAGAATCCATACTTCCTCCCATTGCTGCTTCTGCATTACCATCATCACTACATATTTATACAGTTGTGTCTATTTACAAATTCAAAGAAAATCACTTTAATGATTTTAAATATATTCTTACTCAGCTCGGCTATGAAATGAACCCAGACCATATAGTTACACTAAGACCATCTGCATTTCTGTGGATCACTGAATAAGATTATTTTACACTAAAGATTCATTAGATTAAAACAGCTCAGCTCCAAAATTACTTTCCTAGTGATTTGTGTTGTGCTTAAACTGTATATTAAGTACTGAAATACAGTTGATCTACTTTGGGATACTAATGACCATCGTAGAAGTTGAAAATCTTATTTCCAATTGATTTTGTTGGTCAGAATGATTTCAATTACAGCATTTGCTTATGATTACCATTCATATTCTGCAGCTGCATATGAAAATAAAAATACTACCTGGCCACAATATTGAACACATTACTACCATCCTTTGTTCCAGTATATGAACTTTATGTAACTTCTCCACTCGTGGTTATTATAATGTTATTTTTAGGGCCTTATTTTCATGCAGTAATTTTAGCAATTTTGACAGATGGAGTAAGTCATAGACAGATGGACAAACTTTATCATGTGTTTACCTTGCCATATTATTCCCTAAATGGTAGCATATGAATTGAAGCTAAAATATAATTAACCAACCATCAAATATGAAACGAACACCATCCGGTCACTTGCTTTACGTGACCAAAAATATGATAACTTTATCACCAGTAAGCTTTAATTACTAATAAGTGTACATTCACCAGCATTTTCTGTGAAAAATAATTGTGAAAGTGAAAAAAATAATGGCACTATTTTTCTTTGAGAGATTACAATAATTTTAAAAATAGAAATAAACAAATCAATGATCTAAAAATGTTGAAGTAGATGACTAAGGGATAGATTTTTAAAGGTAGGTAAGTGCCTAACTCCCATTGATAAGTCCCATATGTTTCATGATTAAGTTGAGTCATTATGGAAAAAGGTTATATGTCTTGATCAAAATTGGCTTGCAAGTTACTTTTTCCTGTTGTTCAGCTCTGTTAAGAATTTGCTGAATGCAGTTAGTTGAAAACCAGCATATTCATGTTCTCTTTTATTTCAATAATTTGACATTCAAAGAAACATATCTATTGCACTTAATCATTGTTTTCTTTTAGAAACCTCATGCAACTCTAAAATAACATTAGTGGGTACTTACTTTCCCCTGTCACCATGCTACACGTTCTCCATCCCTCTTGTTCTCTCTCCACTGTCATCCAGACAACACCACCACACACATGGTGGGAGGGACTCTCTCCTTTCTCTACAAGGGTTCCCTAGCTAGAGTGGAGAGGCATTGAGCCGGGTCTCCAGGCTAAACATTGATCCAAGCTCAGTTTACTCTTTTGGTCTTGTCTCAGACCACACAAAGTGAACTTGTGCTCCATTTAACCTCTCGGCACACACTATCCTGAACCCAGGAGAGACAGAGGGAAAGAGCTGTAACAGAGTGAGGGTTGGTTTACTTTTGTCACTCAGTTTTTTATAATTTGATTTCCTTTCAATCCTGCCATCCTGGGCAACAGCATGGTCTGAGTATAGGGTAGGATTAGCTCCCAGATGCCTTTATTTATGTAATACTTTCAACTCAGTGAGGAAGGCAGGGAGGAAAGAGAGCATGTTGATTATTATAATTTGTGTTAGCTAACAACTGCACTAAGAAAATAAACATTTCCATAAGAAATGTTCTATATGAAAAATAGTGTTGGACCAGAAGCCACAGCTGAGTCACAAATAATTATGAAGCTTCCACTTTAAAAGTTGTCCCATAATGTTAGTGTAGCTTCTCAAAAATTACTTTGTGTTTGTGACATTTTGCTAGAGCCTAAATATTATTAAAATATTTTCCTCAAATATATATAAATATGTTTTATTGGCTAAAAACTCAATACCTTTCTTAATACCAATATGAATAAATCATGTCTAGTTTGAGTGGTGTGACATGTACCTAGATCAGTTTGATGGCAGTTTCAATAAGGTATTTTTCATTAACTTGACAGTACAACTGGAACGTGTTAAAGGAACATTTCGATTACTATGTTCTGGTACATTTCAAGCCATCTGTCATTTACAAGAGACTTAGAACACACTGTAGTTTTAGGCTGTCCCTCACCCAAAGGAGAGCAACATTTGGTTGTCAAGTCAACCAAGGGGAGAGAAGAGAGCCAATGACCAGAGTGACCAGATATTTTAGGACCTTTGTAGGATATGATCCAGCACCCATTGAAGTCAATAGAAGACTTCTGTCTTGGAACCCAGAACAGGTGAGTCAGACTTCTAAATCTTTTCACTCAGATATGAAGATCCATAGGTCATTGTGGAGTTGGGAGGAAACAGAATAGCAGAAGTGATGTTAGTAGAGATTAACAAAGGGAAGACTGCAAGCCAAGCACAGAAACCAAGTGAAGTCTGAGGTCTAAGAGCAAAAGGAAATTGAGGTCAAGTCAAGAGAGGAGTTATGAGCTCAGAGGACATGATGAACATGAGACAGACAAACAGGTAGATAGGAGGTGCAAGGTAGGGAAAAATGGAAAGAGAGCCAAAAGAGATCTCCAAAGACCCTGTTTCCATCCTAAGCAGAGGTGCAGGTTGTACAAGAGAGAGATGTGCAGGAAAGTTAATTTAAATAATATTTTAAAACAGCGTCTCTCAAAATGGGGTAAGCAGACGCCTGGGGGTCCCCTAGGGTACTCCAGTGGGGCCACAGGTCCCACTGATTAACTCCTCCCCTTCCCTCCCAGCGCCTCCTTCACACTAGCTGTTGCCCCAGAGTGAAGGAGGCGCTGGGAGAGAAGAGGAGGAAAGGGGACCCTGGGTCTGCGCCGGTCCTGGAAGTGACCAGCAAGTCCTTGCGGCTGGAGGCAGGGGGTCTCCATGCGCAGCCCCAAGCCCAAGCACCAACTCCACAGCTCCCATTGGCCGGGAACTGCAGCCAATGGGAGCTGCAGGGGCGGTGCCTTTGGGCAGAGACGCGCGGAGAACCCCTGGACCCCTGCCTAGGAGCTGCTGCCAGAGGGATGTGCCAATCGCTTTCGGAGCTGCCCAAGGTAAGTGCCGCCCCCCTCACCCCCTCCCGCAACCCAACCCCCAGCCCAGAGCCTGCACCCAAACTCCCTCTCAGAGCCCGCACCCCCTCCTACACCCAAAGTCCCTCCCACACCCCATCCCCCTGCCCCAGCCCTGAGCCCCCTCCAGCACCCAAACTCCCTCCCGCACCCAAACTCCCAGCCCTGAGCCCGCACCCTGCTCCTTCCCACACCCAAACTCCCAGCCCAGAGCACATACTCCTCACGCCCTCCTGCACCCAAACTCCCTCCTAGAGCCCGGACCCCCTCCTGCACCCCAAACCCCTGGCCCAACCTGGTGAAAGTGAGTGAGGGTAGGGGAGAGTGAGCGACAGAGGGAGAGGGGATGGAGTGAGTGGAGGCGTAGCATCAGGGAAGGGGGAGGAGCAGGGGCATGGCCTCGGGAAGGGGTAGGACAAGGGTTGAGCGGTGGGACTTGGGAGTCCACAACATTTTTAAAATCAAACTAGGGGTCCTTGGGTTGCTAAAGTTTGAGAACCTCTGTTTTAAAATGTATTTTAGGTTCTGAAAACCTTTTGTATTTCAAATTATATGTATTGTGTACAGCAGGGGCTCTCAAACTGGGGGTCTGGACCCCTCAGGGGGTCGCAAGGTTATTACATGGGGGGTCATGAGCTATCAGCCTCCATCCCAAACCCCGTTTTGCCTCCAGCATTTATAATGGGGTTAAATATAGGTGTTTTTAATTTATAAGGGGCTTGCTTGAAAGGGGACACCAGTATAAAAGCTTGAGAACCATTGGTCTACATTACAGAGAAATGATCAGATGACGAGAATTCTTTGGAAAATGCTGCAGCATCAGAAAACAGGTGGAAAATCTCCTTACCACCAAGTATTTTAATAGAAGGTTTTAGTCTCTACTTAGATCAGCTCCCTCACTGTAAATCACAGTGAAGATGGGGTTAAAGGTCAAAGAAGGACTATATCTTATTGTATTACATGCTGTCTTTAGTATTACCCTTGTGATCTCTTCCAGTTGTGAACTCACCGTTACAACTGAGAGACTTTGCCAGGGAAGAGAGGGTGCAGGCATCACAAGAAAAAACAAACTATTTCTAAAAGTCATTTAAATGTGCGAAAACTACTTCTCTATGCTGTTTCATCTACTTCCAGGGCCGGCACGCCCACTAGGCGACCCTAGGCTGCCACCCCCCTCCCAGCTCCGCTGCTCAGCCGGGAGCAGGGGGGCAGCTGGCCGCGGCTGCCTCCCACCCTCCCGGTTTCGGGGCCAGCTGCCTCTCGCTCCTGGCTGAGCCGCGGCTGCCGCCTGGCTCCGCAACTAAGCCAGGAGCTGGGGGGCAGCTGGCTGCGGCTGCCGCCTGCCTCCGTGGCTCAGCTGGAAGCGGGGGGTAGGGGCGGCTGGCCGTGGCTGCCTCCCACCCTCCCGGCTCTGGGGCTGAGCCGGGAGCCAGGAGGGCAGCTGGCTGCGGGCACGGGGGCTGAGCTGCCGGCCCGCAGGGAGTGGGGGGGGGACTGGCTGCCTAGGGGGGGCGGTGTTAGCTGGGGGGGGCACAGGGCTGGTGCAAGGAAGTTTCGCCTAGGGCGCGAAACTTCCTTGCACCAGCCCTGTCTACTTCAGTTACACCTCTAGGCACAGCATATTACCTGTAAAAGGTTCTTATTCTGGAAGAGGAGACTGGAAGGACTGTGGAAGCAGCACTGAGTAGAGCAAATATTCACAGATAAGGAGCAGGAAGAATGGGGTGAACTAGTAAAGAGGAAATATGACAGCAAGCATATCCCTTCTCCCACTCGCATGCAGAGGTGCAGAAATCAAACAAGAGGAGCTCAAAGGATTACCATGGCTTGAAGTTATGATGGATTTGGACAACAAGCCTACATTAGAAGATTTGCAGAAAGCCATTCAATCCATTCCCAGCAGGAACAAGGCATATGTCAAAGTCTGCTTGCCTGCTGAAATCTACAAACGTGCCACCCATGAACTACTCCAAAAGCTTCATGAAGTTATAATACTTTGTTGGAAAGAAGAAGCAGAGCCACAAGATTTCAAAGATGCTCGGTTTGTACAATTATACAAACATATAGGGGATAGAAGCGAGTCTGACAACTACAGAGGTATTTCCCTGTTGAACATCATCGGAAAAGTTGTCACTTGCATTATGCTCCATAGGCTGCAATCTCTAGGTGAAAGAATCTATACTGAAAGTCAATGTAGTTTTTGCTCAGGATGTTCCATCATTGATTATCATAGGCGCTGACTTCGTGAGCGCTCCAGGGCTCCAGCTCCAGGGCTGGAACACCCACAGGGAAAAATTAGTGGGTGCAGCAGCCAAGCTCTCGCCTCCTTTCCCCCACCGAGCGTGCCATGTCCCCATTCCTCCCCCCTCCCAGTGCTTCCCCCCGCCACCTAACAGCTGTTTGGCGGCACTTAGGACTTTCCAGGAGGGAGGGGGAGGAGCGGGGATGTGGCACGCTCGGGGGAGGAGGTGAAGAAGAGACGGGGCAGGGGTGGGGACTTGGGGGAAGGCGGTGGAATGGGGGTGGGGGACTTTGGAGAAGGGGTGGAATGTGGGTGAGGTGAGGATGGTGCAGGGGCAGGAAGAGGTGGTGCAGGGGCGGGGCCAGGGGCGGCGGGAGATCGAGCACCCACTGGGCAGAGGGGAAGTCAGCGCCTATGACTGATATATTTTCAGTCAAGCAACTGCAAGAGAAATGTAGAGAAAAATGAATACCATTGTACGTAGCCTTCATCAATCTGATGAAGACCTTTGATATGGTCAACAGACAGCCTTTTTGCTGTTTTGAAGACTCTGGGTTGTCCTCCCAAATTGCTGAACATTATTCACTCTTTACATCAAGGAATGAAGGCAACTGTAAGTATATGAAAACAAAGAATAAAATGCCTTTGATATCAACAATGGGATGAAACAGGGGTGTATCATAGCCCCTGTGCTTTTTAAAATCTACTTTTCTTTTCTGATTCGACATGCATTTATAGACAGTAATGATGGCATTTATCTTCGAGACAGACTAGATTATTTACACCACAAGGTTTAGAGTGAAAACCAAGGTGAAAGAGCTGGGTTTTGAGAGATTTCCTGTTTGTGCCAGATGCGGCCATGGTTGCTGTAGTGAGGCGGTGTGGGTCTCTGCCGCCCAAGGAAGAGACAAGCCCCTCTGGACACCAGAGTGGGCAGAGCCAGGAAGCCCTGAGCCCCCTCCCCCAGACAGTCAGGCATGGCACAGGAAGTATTAAGGCCCGACTCCAGAGCTCACTGGGAGAGCTGCTGCTGGGGAGGCCAGACGCCTCCAGCCTAGCTCGCGATTGGGAAACCCCAGCAATCTGCGGTGGACCCAAGGGCTGGCCGAGCCTGCCCCAGGCCAGCTACCCGGAGGAGTTGCCGAGCCTGCCCTGCGCCAGCTATCCCAAGGAACCCATGGTGCTGGACCCCCCTGAGGACACCACCCTGACCCAGGTACCTCAAGAGGGGGAGTCCGGAAGTAGTCCAGAGGCAGCTGACCTTGGTCTGGCCGCGACACTGCCAGAACCCATGTCAGTGTGGTGTGGCCACGATCCCCACTCACAGAGCAGTGGGTCTTCTGCTGCTGCTAGGGCCCCAGGCTGGGATGCAGTGGAGTGGGAGGGCCTGTGTCCCCCCTGCCACCCAACGAGCGGGTGGCAATCTCCCCCTCTCCCAGGCCTTCGGACCTAGGACCTGGGCTCACTGTTTATATATTGTTATTGCTCAGCCCCTGCCTGAGGGCCTGAGCACCTGAATCACCATTGCCCCTCCCTGACCTAGGGCCTGGGCTTATTTCTGCCCTCACAAAGGCCATAGAGGAAGACTACTGCAGCCGGACTAATTCCCTGCTAAGCCTCCTCCCGAACTTAGTAAGGCGGTGCGGGGTCCCCGCCGCCCAAGAGAGAAACAAGTCCTGGCTAACCTCTCTACAGTTGGCCATAGTAAATCTTCTCTGCAAAATCTCTTGAGCAGTTTTTCTGCATCATTCAAGAGATTTGGGTTGACAATTAGTTTCAAGAAGACTGTGATCATGTACCAAAAGATGGAAGAACCAATGCCTCACATTATTCTTGAAGGTAAATCTCTTGGTGTCATTGACAACTTTTGCTACTTGGGTTCTATGATCAGCAGGAATCTTGACCTTCAGATTGAACTGTCTAACAGAATCAGAATTTCATGCCATTACAGAAATGTGCATGGAATAACAGCAAACTATTGACTAAGCTGAAAATGCGAATCTGCAGGACTTGTGTGCTGTCATCCCTGCTTTATGGTTCAGAAATGTGGACTACATATGCTAGGCACTTCAGCAGATTGAACAGCACAAAGTCCTGAAAATAAAGTGTGAAAACAAAATACCAAACACAGAGGTGTTGGAGTGCACAGGACTGACATATTTAGAAATCACTATTAAGAATGGGATATTGCAATTGCTTGGTCATGTCAGAAGAATTGGAGGAGACCGTAGCCCAAAAAATATTTTGTACAGTAAGATTCCTGACAGCTCCAGAAAGCATGGTCACCCTTTATGGCAGTACCACAATACGTGTAAAACTTATATGAAGTTGTTCAACATCAACGTAGAAAGCTGCAAGGAGTACATAGAATCCCATCTAATGTAGAGGAAACATCAGGCACTGGGTGCAGCTCAACATGAAGCAGCTTTGATCCAGAGGATGTAAACAAAGTGAAAGAAGAAAGCAGCCCTGTAATCTGCGTTTCCAACTCAGTTAACATAGGGATCTATGGAATTTGTAACAAGCTGTGTTTCTCTCGAATTGGGGTTGGCAACCACAAGTGGATTCATCAGGCACTTGACTAGACCTCTTATGTGTACACTATGATCCAGCAGATTGATGGTTGCCTATCATGCAGAGGTATTTCTGATCTGCATGGTGTAAAGAGTAACCTCTGTACTGAGTACTTCAGGGGGTGGGAGGATGGACTGGTGGGACAAGAGTGAGGGATAGGAAGATCAGGATTCTGTTCCTGGCTCTGCCACAGATTTCTTGTATGACCTTGGTCAAGCTGCTTGTGCTTCCGTTCCTCCAGCTATAAAATGAGGACAATAATACATCCCTTTTTTACAGGGGTGTTGTGGGGCTCAATGCATTAATAGTTCATCAAAATCTTTTAGATCTTTGGACAAAAGGTGATTTAAACAATTAAGTTAATGATATTCACTTCATATTTTATGACATAGTATTATAGCACCACAGGGATAAAGAGAAGCAGCAGAAGTGAATTTAACATCACTATGTTAAAAAATAAAAAGCAAAAGCAAAGTCATGGCAATGACTGAGAAACTGAAATCGCAGTCCATATAAAGTGGTGCAGAGATAGTGTCTCCTCACAAAAAAGCTTTTATAGCCGTCCAAATATAGCAATAGTAGCCAGGAGGAGAAACAGAACAGAGATGAAAGAATCATCAAGCAAATCTGATGGCAGAGATAGTATTAGTTACAACAGAGGAGGCATACCACAGAGAAAATCAAAGTTCAGAAATATCCTGTGGGAGCAAGTGCCATGGAGGGCAACAGGGATTAAACAAGAAAAAAGGTCCAGAGAAAACATCTTCAAATTGCTAGTGGTGTATGGGAGGAGGAGGAGGGGAATGTAATGCCCATATTCCCCAATGCTGAATAGCATGAAAAGAAAACCAACATCATTAGTCTGGGATTTTTTTTCTCTCTAGATCAAAAGCACAGCAGCAATGCAATGTGCTGTTTGTATAGGCAACGTGTCAGCAGTGGGAAGAGGGTAAACACATGGGACCACAGTAAAATTCCCTCAGACCTTCCCTTTCCCCCATACAACATCATGAGAAAATTATCTGCCTACTGGACTATTAGAAGGGAGGAATAAAGATAAAAGCAAGACCAGGGGGTGTATTAACAGGAATAGGTACATGTCATGACAAGACCCACACTGAATATCTTAACCTCTTTCAATCCATTCCACATCCACACTTCAGTCTAATCCAACAGTACTGTTGAAGGGAAAGCTGTGTTACAGAGATGGCACAATGTACCATTTAAAACAACAGTAAGGACAGCAGACTACAGTAGTTACCAAATTAAATTATAAAATTGTCCAAGTTAGTGGTGGTGAACGTATTCCTTTTTAATTTTATGAGGAAAGCACAGAAATATTCAGTTTCACCATGACAAAAGCTGAGGTGCTTAATGGCTATTTTGTGTCAGTCTTCACTAAAAAAGTTATTGGTGACTAGATACTCAACACAATTAATACTAACAACATGGGGGAAGGAACACAAACCAAAATAGGGAAAGAACAGGCTAAAAAATGTTTAGATAAGTTAGATGTATTCAAGTTGGCAGGGCCTGATGAAGCAGAGGGGTAGGATGGGAAGGTAAAAAATTCCAGAAGATTTTGGGAAAATGTCCCTAAAATTAATTTTAGGCACTGAAGTTTGAAAATGTCGGCCTTAGTCTTAAGAAAAAACACAAACTACCCTCAGCAATGGTAGTGACACAGATGATTCCTTCTACCTGGAGAGTGATCAAAAAAGCCAGAACATCGCCAACAGAACTTACAAGGAAAGCCAAAAGAGACATACTTCCCAGGTCATCATACAACAAAGAAACCAATCTGAATTATTCAGTACAGGAATCTGAAGGGAAATTAAATAAATACTATCAGATGAGGTCATATTATGTAGATCACCTCTCTTTAGACTAAGTGTAGGATGAAATTGGCAAAGGTGAAATTTAATATTGCCTCACAAAATAACAAAGATGATAGTTACTAGTGTGATCAAAGATGTCGGACTAAATTAATAGCCACTGCCACGTCCGTTTGAAGGAAAACATATATATATTAGAGAGTCCTAATGAAAACATCAGTTTTGTGAAAAGAAGGCATAGGAGAATTAGAAAATGTGCCACCAAATGACATGTTAAACATCACTTCACTGCTCTTATCACAATAGAGCAAATTAACTCCTAAATCAGAAAAAAAAAAAACATTTTGATAACACCGCCCAGTGCTTTGGGCCAAGCTCACAGTATGGTGTTTTTTTTAAAAAAAAGGAAAAATCCAGCCCTTGATCAATAAAGAAAGCACAAATGGGATAAAGTATAGGTGACAGATATTTAGCTTTCAGCAATGAACCATGTGAGATGGTTGCTACACAAATAGTAAAGATCACACAATTATAGCTTTAAAACAGATTGATCAATACACTCAGAGGAGTGTACAATGACACTCTTCCTTAATAAGAACATAGCAGGAGCCGTTTAGGAAATCAAGGGTAAAATAAATAATAATGATTAATTGTACTTGTATAGCACAAGCTAAGAACCACAAAGCATGTTATAAGCATTAATTAAACAAATGTCACAAGCTCCATGTGACATGGATTAATAAGCCCTATTTTACAGGAAGCAACTATGGGGAATATGAAGTACAGAAAAGTTAAAGCCCAAGTTTTCAAAGTGTCATGTATTTGTGGGTATTTAAATTTTTGGGTGCCCAAATGAAGATACCTACTTTGTTTTTATTTTTGTTTGTCAGGGTACTGAGAATGAGCATCTACAAGTCCCATTGACTTCAGCTGGAGCTATGGACTCTCAGCACCTCTAAAAGTCAGGCCCTAGATGTCCAAATAAGGAAGCCCAAAATTAGAGCTCATTTTTAAAAAATTGAGCCTAGGAGACTTACACACAATCATACTAGAAGTCTGTGGCAAAGATGGAATAGAACACAAGCCTCCTAACTCCCAGCCTTGTGCTTTATCATCACACCATCTTTTCAAGACCATTATATGATGACCACCATTTTAACTGTAGCATGGAATGCTTGAGTCCTTAATCAGCCTGAGTATCTGAGGCACAAGAAAGACAGATCTAAAAAGTAGTATATGATGCTAATGCAGATGAATAGCTGCATAGTATAGGCAATATAGTAGCCTAAATGCAAGTGATAACTGTACTATGGACAAAAACAATAAGATCATAATCAGTAAATCACAGTATAAAACGGAACATGTAAAAAGACTATAGCCAAAAATAGTAGCACTATACCTGATGTGTCTCAAACTATTCTTGGAGACTGTCTCCTTATGAATGGAGGCACTTTGTTCCAAGTCCTTCTGTCTTCACTGTACTGGAACCGCATTCAGCAACAGTTCTCCTCCTCTCTCCAGTTTCTAAGAATTCTCTCACAACTTTAATAATCTATTCACATTCTGACAACGGTCTCCTACCTGAATCTTTTTTTTTCTTTCAAGATCACACACACTGTTGCTAAAATCATCTTCCTTTCCCAATACTCTTTCACTTCTCTGTTCAAATCACTCATTTATTTTCCTCTCCCTTCTGTATTAAGCTCAAGTTTTTTATCCTCACTTTTAAGGCTTCAGGTAACTGCCTCTGTCCACCTCTCAGCTCCAATCTTCTATTTTTCCTTCTGATGCCTATGAGCTTCTTCCATACTATGCTCCCAAATACCCCTTTCAGAAACAAAATTTGTTGCTTGATAGATGGGCATTTTCCCTCATTGCTGGTCCCATCTTTGGGCTAGTCTATTTCATCCCGCTCCCAGACTGTTTGCTTTCACCAGAGTACTTCCCCGCCCCCCTCGTACTACTGGCTGTGTGTTGAAGTCATTTCTGAAAGCTTATTCAGAAGAGATAGAACAGCACCTTCTCATTCCCCAGACCAAGAGCTGCTCAACTCACAAAACAAAGTCCCATATGCAACAAAACCTACCTGCTCTGACCAACTGCTCCTCTCTAGTAGTCTCACCAGCTTAGCATGAATAATGATAGGCTTGAGGCCTCCCTCTTGCACCATATCATCCAGTCAAGCTCAGCTAGCCAAGCTGTTAGCCATCATTTAGTTTGAAATCTAAACTCCAGGCTCCCTAGCCCAGATAGTAAGAAAGAGACATTATTATACTGGGGTGTAGGGTATACAGTATATACAGATTTCTGTGGAATAGGGGAGGGGGAAAGAGATGGGGGAAAGAGTTGATTTCTTGGGAAACAAAAGGAATTTAACTGAAAAGTTAATTTATATACTGAGTGCGCCACTGGCGAGTAATATGTCCATCCCAATCTCTTGCCAATAAAAACCTCCATAACCACACCATCAAATATACACCATACATACACACATAGTCCCTACCCTTCACCACAATACATACACGATATCTTACGAAAGATTCTTTAAGGTAGAATTTTGAGGACTGGCCAAGAATTATTGGTTGGACTTTTGTAGTCTTCTTCTTTTACACTTGGAACTTCTTACCTCTCCATGTGTGCCAAACAATCAGTCTCACCATTTAAATCCTCCTCAGACACATACTTCTTCAATGAAGCTTACCAGTATTAATCCACCAAAGGAAGTAGTTAATTTTAATATCCAAAGAGACATCTGCACTGCTTTGAGACGAACCCTCCATCTGATTATCAACTCTATTTTGTGTCTGAAGTGTATTATCTCTCTAATTTAGAACGTGAACTCTTTGAGGCAAGGTTCATGCCTCTCACTATGTTTTATACATCAAGCATACTGATTGCACTCAATAAATAGCAAAATAATGACAAAACACCTCGAAGCAAACTTTCTCCAAGTTACAATCAACCCTTGAAGGTCAGTGGTAACTCCCTATATGTCCCCTTCATGAACTGCTCTTCTTGTCCTCCAGATAAGGACTCCATAAGCCCTGCTTTCACGCCACTCTCTGCTATTCCTTTATGCTGCTAGCTGAGGTCAAAACACCATAGCTGGCAACACACAGCAAAGGAGCAGATATGAAATAAATTGGCTGACTAAAATTTGGAGACAAAGAATTCTTAGACCATGTCTACACTTACAAGCTTATAGCTATAATAGTGCGAGTGTAGCCACATTATGCGAATGGGAGAGAGCTCGCCCATTGATATAACAAAACCAGCTCTACGAGAAAACTTTTGTCGACATAAGTGCTAGTGTAAACATGACCTTAATGTAGTTTTCCAAGCTGTGGAAACCCAATGTGGTAGCCAGGAGCAACACAAGTGATGTTAGAAAAGTCCAAAAATAAGGAAGATGCTGCTGTCAACATGTTAAAGAAAGCCCTTGAATTTATTATATTAATCCAAACATTTCTTTTTAATTTTATTTGATATACAAATGCTGAGAGCATTGTTAGTCCACTCCTTGAGTTTGTTTTGGCAAAACATATTTCATTCCCACTGCTATGAAAGAACATGTTTTTTTAAACTAGGATTAATATATTTGGAAAAAGGTGTAGGAGTCCATAGCAGCTGGACAGTTTTCTCACTGATTTTGAAATGCAGATGTTATTTGCAGCTGATTGAACTGCTGAAATGTGGGGATGTCTGGCTAAAGGGAAAAATTCTACTCCTCAGTGTATGTGAAATGTGAACACAAGAGATAGTATGAGTAAGCATTTGTCCATAGTTGTTCAGTGAATATAAAAATTATATATAACACTGATTTGCTCTGAAAAGGTAGGCATACTGTTTACTTCAGGTGAATAGGGCTTGTCTACATATAAAAGTTACAGCCCTTTAACTATACCAGTGTAGTAACAGTTGTACAACTCCCTAGTGTGCATGCAGCTATACTGGTGTAAATGTGATTATACTAGAATAGCTTGTTTCCCTACAGAAATCTTATGTTGGCATAATTTATGTCACTCAGTGGTGTGAATAAACCATCCTGCTGAGCAACATAAGTTACGCCGCCATAAGTGCTCATGTGCACAATGCTATGTCAGTGGGAGAACTTCCACTGACATCACTTCTGCCATTCGCGAAGGTGGTTTCATTATGCTGATGAGAGAGTTCTCTCCCGTCGACATAGAGTGTCTTCGCCAGACACGCTGCAGCGGCACTGCTGCATTGCTGTAAATTTAGACATGCCCTTAGAGAACAGGCCTACTGGTTAGAAGGCTGTGGATACATACTAATGTACGGAATGATAATACTTAGCTCACTGGCACTGATGTTCAAGTTCCAGATTGCATTAGTGCTCAGAAGTGGACAAGACTGCAACCAATAAAGTGTTAAAATAAAAGCAGTGCATCTTCCAGGAACAAAGGCTCTGATTCAGCATAGTACTTAGCACATGATTAAGTTTCCACAAGTTTGACTCCCATTGACTTCAATGACACTTAAATAAAAGCTTAAAGTTAAGCAAATGCTGAAGTGCTTTGTTGAATTAGGCCACATACAGCCGGGTCACTCGAAGTACTTTTAACTAAAAGTGACTAAAAATGGGAGATCTATGAGTAAAATTCATCCCTTGTATAACTCCCAGTAAGGGGCTGGGAATGGGCTAATGACCCCCACCTGTAATTTTTTTTTTTTTTTTACAAAAACCTACATTACTGCTCAACTCAACAAACTCAGTCCAACTCAACTCAATTTAAATAGATCTAGAAGACAAATGATGATGTAAGGCGACCATACCCACAAGGAAGCTACTCTACTGATGAATTTGCTCACTCCTAAAACCATAACCAAACTGGTACTTAGAATGTATGGATGTTAGAAGATTGCAATTATATATTGGTGCTGAAACAAAATTATTGCATAAAATTGCATAAAATTCAGTGTTTCACATATACCAATTATAAATACATTATAACTTTGTATTTTTTTTGCACAACACATAACATTACACTTCCGGTGACTTTCCTAGTGGAAAGAATTAGGCCTCGTCTACACTACCACTTAAATTGATGTAAGCGGTAGTGTACGAGTTTTGGTCGAATTTATTAGCATTATATCGATCAATTGATCCGTGCACCTGTCCACACAACGAAGCCCTTAACATCGACTTCTAGGGCTCTTAAAATCGATCTCGCCACTCCACCCCCAACGAGGGGATTAGCGCTTAAAGCGATATTGCCAAATCAATCTAGGCTTAGTGAGGACGCAATTCGACGGTATTGGCCTCCTGGATCTGTCCCACAGTGCAACATTTGACCGCTCTGGACAGCAGTCTGAGCTCGAATGCTCTGCCCAGGTAGACAGGAAAAGCCCCACGAACTTTTGAATTTCATTTCCTGTTTGGCCAGCGTGGTGAGCTGCAGGTGAGTGCAGATCTCATCAGCAGAGGTGACCATGATGGAGTCCCAGAACCGAAGATGAGCTCCAGCATGGACCGAGCGTGAGGTACGCGATCTGATCGCTGTATGGGGAGATGAAACCGTGCTAGCAGAACTACGGTCCAAAAGGCAAAATGCCAATACATACGCCAAAGTCTCCAAGGGCATGCAGGACAGAGGCTACAACAGGGACGCGCAACAGTGCCGCGTTAAAATTAAGGAGCACAGGCAAGCCTACCAAAAAACCAGAGATGCAAACAGCTGCTCTGGGTCAGAGCCCCAGACATGCCGCTTCTATGATGAGCTGCATGCCATTCTAGGGGGTGCAGCCAGCACTGACCCACCCATGTGGTATGACTCCATATGTGGATCATCAGAAACCACCGAGGAGCATTTTCGGGAAGAGGAAGATGATGATAATCATGCTCAAAATAGCGCACAGACACAGCAAGGAAGCGGAGAAGCCCTTTTCCCCGACAGCCAGGAACGTTTTGTCACCCTGGAGCCAGTACCCTACGAACCCACCCAAGGCGTGCTTGATGCCGGAGAAGGGACCTCTGGTGAGTGTTTAATGATTAATTCGTGGCCAGTACAGCTACAGCTACTGGAAAAGTCTGTTAACATGTTTGGGGATGGAGCGGAAATCCTCTGGGGACATCTCCAGAAAGCTCTCCTGGATGTACTCCCAAAGCCTGTGCAAAAGGTTTCTGGGGAGGGCAGCCTTATCCTGTGCTCCGTGGTAACACACTCTACCACGCCAGGCCAGTAGCACGTAGTCTGGAATCATGGCATTGCAAAGCATGGCGGCGTATGGTCCCGGTGTTTGCTGGCATTCAAGCAACATCTGTTCTTTATCTGTCTGTGTTATCCTCACAAGAGTGATATCATTCATGGTCGCCTGTTTGAAATAGGGGGATTTTATTAAGGGGGTATTCAGAGGGGTCCGTCCCTGCTGGGCTGTTTGCCTGTGGCTGAACGGAAATATTCCCCGCTGTGACCCACGCGGTAGGGGGAGGGGGAACAGCGAACATCTTGGATGTGTGTGTGTGTGGGGGGGAGGGTGTCGATTAGGTTCGCGCTGCACGTTAACCCGAAAACCGCTGCCCCTACTTTTTCAATTGCCAACAATTTTTAAATTGCCAGCCCAAAGGCTGTTTGTTATGGGAAATGAGGGGGTTGCTGTTTGAAACCATTCCCACATGTTATGAAGGTTAAAGAAGCCTATAGACTGTGGCTTACCATGGCTGCCTGCAAGCCAAATTCTGTTGCCCGCCGGACCTGCTTGTGTGATCTTTCACACCAAACCGGCAGACCCTCAATATAACAGGCAAAGTGCAACCTTGGACCAAATGCACATGTGCTATGTAATGTTAGGAGCATTGTTCTCTAATATGCGTCTTTTAAACTACTCCTCTCCCGTTTGTTTCCTCCCGCAGCTGCAAATGTTTCAACGCCACCCCTTTCATCACCATCCCAGAGGCTAGCGAAGATTAGAATTTAGAAAAAAAGGAATCGAGACGATATGTTCTCAGAGCTCACGCAATCCTCCCACACTGAAACTGCCCAGCAGAATGCGTGGAGGCAGACACTGTCCGAGTCCAGGAAGGCAGAATTTGATCGCACGGACAGGTGGCGTGCTGAAGACAATGACTGGCAGGATGAAGAGAGACAGCGGCGGGATGAAGAGAGTAGGTAGCATCAGCGTGCAGAGAGAAGGCAGGATGCAATTCTGAGGCCACTGGAGGATCAAACGGAAATCCTCTGGCTTATGGCTGAGGAAAGGCGTATGATTCAGGAAAGGCCGCCTGAGCCCAGACCGCCACTACAGCCCCTGTGTAACCAACAGCCCTCCTTCCCAAGTCCCATAACCTCATCCCCGAGATGCCCAAGAATGCGTTTGGGTGGCCTCCGTGCACCCAACCACTCAAGCCAAGAGAACAGTCCAAGCAAGAAAGGGCTGGCATTCAATAAGTTTTAAAGTGCTGTGTGTCCTTGTCCTTCCCTCATCCCCTCCTCCACCACCCATCCTGGTGCTTCCCTTCCTCCACCACACATCCCGGGTGACCGTGGCAGTTACTCCCATAGTTCCCCCCCTTTTTTTAACGAATTAATAAAGAATGCATGATTTTTAAGCAACAATGACTTTATTGCCTCTGCAAGCGGTGACCGAGGGTGGGGACGGCAGGGCGGTTTGGTTAAAGGGAAGAAGAGTGAATGAAGGGGTGGGGCTTTTCATTAATGGGGAAAAACAGAACTTTCACACCGCATCCTGGCCATTCATGAAACTGGTTTTCAAAGCTTTCCTGATGCGCAACGCACCCTGCTGTACTCTTGTAATAGCCCTGGTGTCTGGCTGCGCATAACCAGAGGCCAGGTGATTTGCCTCAACCTCCCACCCTGCCATAAACATCTCCCCCTTACTCTCACAGATATTGTGGCGCGCACAGCAAGCAGTAATAATAATGGGAATATTGGTTTCGCTGAGATCTAACCTAGTCAATAAACTGCGCCAGCAAGCTTTTAAACGCCCAAATGCATATTCCACCACCATTCTGCACTTGCTCAGCCTATAGTTGAAAAGGTCCTGACTACTGTCCAGGTTACCTGTGTATGGCTTCATGAGCCATGGCATTAAGGGGTAGGCTGGGTCCCCAAGGATAACTATAGGCATCTCAACATCCCCAATGGTTATTTTCTGGTCTGGGAAGAAAGTCCCTTGGTGCAGCAGCTGAAACAGACCAGAGTTCCTGAAGATGCGAGCATCATGTACCTTTCCCGGCCATCCCACGTTGATGTTGGTGAAACGTCCCTTATGATCCACCAGTGCTTGCAGCACTATTGAAAAGTAACCCTTTCGGTTTATGTACTCGCTGGCTTGGTGGTCCGGTGCCAAGATAGGGATATGGGTTCCGTCTATCGCCCCTCCACAGTTCGGGAACCCCATTGCTGCAAAGCCATCCAGTATGAGCTGCACATTTCCCAGACTCACAACCCTTGGTACAAGCAGCTTGGTGATCGCCCTGGCTACTTGCATGACAACAGCCCCCACTGTAGATTTTCCCACTCCGAATTGATTCGCGACTGACCGGTAGCTGTCTGGCGTTGCAAGCTTCCACAGGGCTATCACCAGTCGCTTCTCTACTGTGAGGGCTGCTCTCATCTTGGTGTTCTGGCGCTTCAGGGCAGGGGAAAGCAACTCACAAAGTTCCATGAAAGTGCCCTTATGCATGCGAAAGTTTCGCAGCCACTGGGATTCATCCCAGACCTGCAGCACTATGTGGTCCCACCAGTCTGTGCTTGTTTCCCGGGCCCAGAATCGGCGTTCCACTGTATCAACAAGCCCCATTACCACCATGATGTCCACCTTGCGGGGGGGCCTTTTTGAGAGAGGTCTGTGTCCATGTCCTCATCACTGTCCTCAGGGTGCTGCTGTCCCCTCCTCGCCTCCTGTTGCTCTAGCAGCTCCCGGTTCTCGTTCTCCATATACTCCTGGACAATGCGCGTGGTGTTCATAACGGTGATAACAGCCGCGGTGATCTGATCGGGCTCCATGCTTTCCCTGGTATGGTGTCTGCAGGACAGCAGAGTGGGAGCAGAAGTGGCGGGTGGATAACAATGGTGTCAGCAATATGGCGCCCGCATGAAAAAAAGGTGCGAAGGGATTTTGGGCTCCCCCCTCTGCTGCTTTCTCAGAGGGAGGGGGGAGCAAGGGTTAGGGTCCTTTCCTTCTAACAGCAGATGGTACAATATGCCAGGAAGCAAGGGTTAGGCGCCTTCCCTTCTAGCTGCAGATGGCTCAATAGGCTTGATATCCATCATCATCTCCTGGCCCCCTCAAGGATTGAACTCGCAACTCCGGATTTAGCGGACCAACGCTCAGACCGCTGAGCTATCCCTCTGGCCCATATTATAGCGTGACTGAATCCCCAATAGACCTAATGTCCAGGCGTACGCTGGCTCCATGATTGCCATAGCAAACATGGAAACCACTGACCGCTGAGCTATCCCTCTGCCCGTGTTCCAGGCAGTACTGAATCTCCCTTAAACAAAACGTAAAAAAGAGAATAACCACAGTCACTCTGGTCACTCCCATTTATGTCCAAGCGCCCCCGGCCAGCCACACCATAGGCCGGCCAGGAGCACACAGGGGACGATAAATTTAAAGCCTATTGCACAATCTGCAGCTAGAAGACAAAGACCTTCTGCTGTGTAGTCCCGCGACTATGACCATTTATGGCATATTGCACCATCTGCTGCTAGAAGGAAAGGAGTTTATGCTGTGTAGTCCCACGACTACCAGCCTCAGGCGGAATGGCCCCCTCAAGGATTGAACTTGCAACCCCGGGTTTAGCAGGCCAACGCTCAGAACGCTGAGCTATCCCTCTGCCCGTATTACAGTGCGACTGAATCCCCACTAGACCTAATGTCCAGGCATACGCTGTAGATGTACGGTAATTGTGAGCTGAGCAGGCTTCTGTAGCAAACTTGGAAACCCCGGAAAAAAGGTGCGAAAAAGATTGCTTTCACGGAGGGAGGGAGGGACGTTTGATGGCTTGACGACATGTACCCAGAACCACCAGCTACAATGTTTTCTGCCCCATCAAGCTTTGGGATCGCAACCCAGAATTCCAATGGGCGGCAGAGACTGCGGGAACCGTGGGATAGCTACCCACAACGCAACGCTCCGAAAGTCGACGCTAGCCCCGATACTGTGGACACAGTCTGTCGACCTCATGGTCTTAATGCTCTTTAGTGGGGACACACACAATCGATTCCATAAAATCGGGTTTTAAAATATCGACATCTATAATTTCGACCTAATTCTGTAGTGTAGACGTACCCTCAGGAATGTGACAAGCCAGCCCCCTGAGCGATGTAACTTACATCGACGTAACGTGGTGTCTACACCATCCTATGTCGGTGGAAGCCACTCTCCCACCACCATAACTTCTGCCTCTCGTTGAGGTGGACTAATTATGTGGATGAGTGCACGCTCTTCCATCGATGACGCGCATCTTCACCATTTTAAAATGTTCTTCTTTTGTTAGTTCTGCAAGTTAGACATTGATTTCTTGTTCCACTTTGAAGTTTTTAAGTATCCTTTTGGGCTTAATGCATATGAATTGCAAATCTAGTTGTCAGTAAATAGGACAGATGCAGTGTTTTATACTCTTGTAAAACTACTGTTACAGCCAGTTACTGTTACGCCACAGGTTGGTCTGCAGGATAAAAACATGCACTATACTATACATGTTCCTATATTTGTAATCTGATTATACAAAATTCCAATTGTATCTCTAAGTGTTTTTCCTTTGATTTTATGGCAAGCAATCCAGTATTCATGTTAAGCTTCAAAATATGTATTTAATTAATTGTTACTCTTGCCAACTGCTGTGGTGGCTAGATCTAGGATAAAGGAAAACTAAAATACTTCTAAGTTTCATCCTAAGGACCAACTGCTCTGAATAGTAATAATTAGGGCTGTTGATTAATCACAGTTAACTCATGCAATTAACTCAAAACAATTCATCATGATTAATCGCACTGTTAAACAATAGAATCACAATTGAAATTTTAAAAATATTTTTGGATGTTTTTCCACATTTTAAAATGTACTGAATTCAATTACAACACAGAATACAAAGTGTACAATGCTCACTTTATATTATTATTTTGGATTACAAATATTTGCACTGTAAAAATGATAAAAGAAATAGTATTTTTCAATTAATCTCATACAAGTACTGTAGTGAAATCTCTTTGTCGTGAAAGTGCAATTTACAAATGTAGATTTTTTTTATTACATAACTGCACTCAAAAACAAAATAAAGTAAAATTTTAGAGCCTAAAGTCCACTCAGTCGTACTTCTTGTTCAGCCAACCGCTAAGACAAATAAGTTTGTTTACATTTACAGGAGATGCTGCTGCCCACTTCTTATTTACAATGTCATCTGAAAGTGAGAACAGATGTTCACATGGCACTTTTGTAGCCTGTATTGGAAGATATTTACGTGCTAGATATAACACGGTTACTCACCGTAGTAACTAGTGTTCTTCGAGATGTGTTGCTCATATGTATTCCAGTTAGGTGTGCGCGCGCGGCGTGCACGATCGTCGGAAGATTTTTACCCTAGCAACACTCGGTGGGCCGGCTGGCGCCCCCTGGAGTGGCACCGTTAGGTGCCCCGATATATACTGCAGCCGGCCCATCGCCCTCTCAGTTCCTTCTTGCCGGCTATTCCGACAGTGGGGAAGGAGGGCGGGTTTGGAATACATATGAGCAACACATCTCGAAGAACACTAGTTACTACGGTGAGTAACCGTGTTTTCTTCTTCGAGTGCTTGCTCATATGTATTCCAGTTAGGTGACTCCCAAGCCATTCCTAGGAGGCGGGGTCGGATTGTGATACAGCAGAGTTTAGGACCGCCGAACCAAAAGCGGCGAACCAAAAGTCTCTAGAATGTTGCACTATAGCATAGTGCGAGGCAAAAGTGTGTACTGACGACCATGTCGCGGCCCTACAAATGTCTTGTATAGGTATGTGTGCCAGGAAGGCAGACGACGAGGCCTGAGCTCGGGTGGAGTGGGCCGTAGTGTGCATGGTGGGGACACCTGCCAAGTCATAGCATGTGCGGATGCACGAGGTGATCCATGACGAGATGCGCTGGGAAGAGACGGGAAGGCCTTTCATCCGGTCCGCCACGGCGATGAACAGCTGGGTCGATTTCCGGAACGGCTTTGTCCTCTCGATGTAGAAGGCGAGGGCTCTCCGGACATCCAGGGAATGGAGTTGCTGCTCCTTCCTGGAGGCATGGGGCTTAGGATAAAAGACAGGTAGAAAAATGTCTTGGTTAATATGGAAGGCCGACACTACCTTGGGCAGGAAGGCCGGGTGTGGCCTGAGCTGTACTTTATCCCTATGGAACACCGTATAAGGTGGTTCCGAAGTAAGCGCTCTGAGCTCAGAGACGCGTCTAGCCGAGGTGATGGCTACTAGAAAGGCCGTTTTCCATGAGAGATACAGCATGGAGCAAGTAGCCATGGGCTCGAATGGGGCACCCATGAGCCTGGTAATAACTAGGTTGAGGTCCCATGTAGGGACCGGGCGGCGCACCAGCGGGTGTAGCCGTTCTAACCCCTTAAGGAACCTGGTGACCATGGGGTTGGAGAAAGCAGAACCCGCCCCGTCCCGGGGGTGAAAAGCTGAAATTGCCGCTAGGTGGACTTTTAGCGACGAGAGAGCCAGACCCTGCTCCTTTAGTGAGAGGAGGTAGTCCAGTATGGTGTGAATCGGCACCTGCAGGGGGTTGAGACCCCGAGTGCCACACCACAGAGAAAAACGTTTCCACTTAGCTGAGTAGGCAGACCTGGTGGAGGGTTTCCTACTGCTCAGCAGAACGTGCTGGACCGGGCTGGAACATTGTAGCTCCGACGGGTTCAGCCATGCAGCAGCCACGCCGTCAGGTGAAGGGACTGCAGGTCGGGATGATGGAGCCTGCCGTGCTGCTGCGTGATCAGGTCCGGCCATCGCGGTAGAGGGATCGGGTCCGTCACGGACAGCTCCAGGAGCGTGGTATACCAGTGTTGCCTGGGCCACGCTGGAGCAATCAGGATCATTTTGGCCTTGTCCCTGCGTAGTTTGAGCAGGACTCTGTGGACCAGTGGAACTGGTGGGAAGGCATAGGCCAGGTTGTCCGTCCAGGGATGGAGAAAAGCGTCTGTTAGGGAGCCTGGGGAGCGACCCTGGAATGAGCAGAACACTTGGCATTTCCTGTTCTCGCGAGTCGCGAAGAGATCTATCTGGGGAAACCCCCACTTCTGGAAGACAGAGTGGATAACATCTGGACGAATGGACCACTCGTGAGTTTGAAAGGACCTGCTCAGGCGGTCCACCAAGGTATTCTGGACTCCTGGGAGAAACGAGGCCACGGGGTGAATGGAACGGGCTATGCAAAAGTCCCAGAGCTGAGTTGCCTCTCGGCAGAGGGGAAGGGAGTGTGCCCCTCCCTGTCTGTTGATGTAATGCATGGCCGTCGTGTTGTCTGTAAGAATGGAGACACAGCGGCCCTGTAAGTGTTGGGCGAAGGCTTGGCAGGCAAGACGTACCGCTCGGAGTTCTCTGACATTGATGTGTAATGTCAGCTCCTGCTCCGACCACAGGCCCTGCGTTTGGAAGTTCTGCAGGTGAGCCCCCCAGCCGAGGGATGACGCATCCGTAGTCAAGGCACGGGAAGGCTGAGGTGGATGAAAGGGAACACCTGACATCACCTGTGCAGGGTCCAGCCACCAGTTGAGGGAGGCTAGGACTTGCGGTGGGACCGTGAGAATCATATCGAGGTTGTCCCTGTGTGGCCGGTACGCGGAGGCCAGCCATGCTTGGAGGGGCCGTAGGCGTAACCTGGCGTGAGCTGTCACGAAGGTGCATGATGCCATGTGACCCATGAGGCTGAGGCAGCAGCGGGCTGTTGAAGTTGGAAAGGCTCGGAGGCTGCGTATGGCAGCTGCAAGCGTTTGGAAGCGAGCCTCTGGGAGGAACGCCCTGGCGAGGGTAGAGTCCAGTACTGCCCCTATGAAGACTATTCTCTGTGTTGGGACCAAAGTGGACTTTTCTACGTTCAGTAGGAGGCCCAGACGGTTGAACATGTCCATGGCCTTGCGAATGTGAGACTGGACCTGGTTGGCGGAGTTGCCACGGATAAGCCAGTCGTCGAGGTAGGGGAATACCTGAACCCTTTGACGCCGAAGGGCAGCTGCTACCACTGCCATGCACTTTGTAAAGACTCTCGGTGCTGTTGAGAGGCCGAATGGCAGGACTGCGAACTGGAAGTGTCTCTGGCCCACTACGAAGCGCAGGAAGCATCTGTGAGGTGGGTAGATGGCAATATGGAAATAGGCGTCCTTCATGTCGAGGGCGGCGTACCAGTCTCCCTGATCCATAGAGGGGATAATCGTGCCCAGGGAGAGCATACGGAATTTCAACTTTACCATAAATTTGTTGAGACCCCGTAAGTCCAGGATAGGACGTAGTCCCCCCTTTGCCTTTGGGATTAGGAAATAACGGGAGTAGAATCCCTTGCCTCTGAGATCCCTTGGGACCTCCTCCACCGCTCCTACAGTAAGGAGTTCGTGCACCTCCTGGATAAGGAGTTGCTCGTGAGAAGGGTCCCTGAAGAGGGACGTGGTGGGAGGGTGGGGCGGAGGCGGGGAGACAAACTGCAGTCGGTATCCCGCCTGGACGGTATGTAAGACCCAGCGGTCCGTGGTGATATTCGACCACGCCGGGGAGAAGGGGGAGACGTGGTTCAGGAACAGGAGGGCAGGATCGGTAGGGACTGGTACTCCGGCCTCGAGCGCCCCTTCAAAAATTTTGTTTGGGCCCCGACGATGGCTTGTGGGGGCCCTGCCTCTGGCCGGTCTGTCGGCCAGGCTGCTGTCTCCTACCCCCTCGACCACGCGGCCTCCTGTAAAAGTCTTGGCGTGGTGGGGGAGGGAAGTAGGTGCGTCTCACGAACGGCCGGAAGGGTCTGCGCTGCGTCGCGGGGGTATGCATCCCCAGCGTGCGGATGATGGTACGACCGTCTTTTAAGGTCTGCAGCTTAGGGTCTGTCTTCTCCGAAAACAGGCCCTGCCCGTCAAAGGGTAGGTCCTGGATAGTATGCTGGACCTCTGCTGGGAGGGTGGAGGATTGCAACCAGGAGATGCGCCGCATGGCGACTCCGGAGGCGATGGTTCTGGCAGCGGAGTCGGCGATGTCCAAGGAGGCCCGCAGCGACGTCCTGGCCAGCTTTTTGCCCTCCTCCACGAAGGCTTTATACTCCTGTCTGGACTCTGGAGGTATAAGCTCTTTGAATTTCTCCATCAAGACCCAGGTATTATAACCGTAGCGGCTCAGGAGTGCCTGTTGGTTCGCCGCACGAAGCTGTAGGCCCCCTCCTGAGTAGATCTTCCTACCAAACAAGTCTAGGCGCTTGGCGTCCTTCGACTTTGGGGCCGGGGCTTGTTGGCCGTTCCTCTCCCTCTCGTTGACGGACTGGACCACCAACGAACACGGCGGGGGGTGCGTGTAAAGGTATTGAAAGTCCCTCGGGGGGGCCATGTACTTTCTCTCCACCCCCCTGGCAGTGGGGGGTGTTGATGCTGGTGTCTGCCAGATGGATGTGGCGTTGGCAAGGATGGTACGCACAAAGGGGAGGGCAACCCTAGTGGGGGCATCGATCGTGAGGATGTCCACCACGGGGTCCTCCAGTTCAGGGACCTCTTCTATCTGGAGGTCCATGTTGAGGGCCAACCTGCGGAGCAGGTCTTGATGGTCCCTGAGATCAATAGGAGGTGGGCCGGATGATGATGCTCCAGCCACTGCCTCGTCAGGAGAGGAGGAGGAGGACAGGCCTTGGGCGAGCGGGTCCTCGACGGGTACCTCTTCGGAGCCCAGGGCTGGGGGTTCCGGTTCTGGCTGCTCTACCTCTGGCGGAGGCCTGGAGACTGTAGCCTCTGGAGGTCGGGAGACTGTAGCCTCTGGCGCTCTACGCTCCAACGTGGTTGAGGTAGGAGCTCTTGTTGGTACCCTCTGGGCTTCGTAGTAGGCCATGGGGGTCCAAAATGGCCACCGCTCCTGAACCTGCCCGGTCTCTGGCAGGTGACCCTGGTCGCTGATGGTGCGCTCCTCCGCATAGAGGTCGCTGCCAGCTCTGGAAGAGCGGGATCCAGAGCGCGAAGGCCAGGGTGGGGCAGAGTAGCCATGCAGTGACATCTGCGTGGCCAGGGTCTGCCTCCTTGGTGGGGTCCGGTGCCGGGATGCTATCCGGTGCCGGGAGCCTGATCGGTGCCGGGATGGCGTCCGGTGCCGTGAACCGGATCGGTACCGGGATGGTGTCCGGTGCCGGGAGCCGGATCGGCGCCGGGATGGGGACCGGCGTCGAGAGCCGGATCGGAGGCGGGACCTGGATCGGTACCGGCGATGATCTCGGTACCGTGACACGGATCGGGACCTGGAACGTCTCGGCGATCTGCGCGTCGACCGGCCGCGGGACCGGGAGCGGCGTCGAGAGTCAGGGTACCTCCGTGCGGATGGAGACCTGGAGCGGTACCGCGAGTACGAGCGGCGCCGGGATCGAGATCGGCGCCGGGACTGCGAGCGGTACCTTGGAGACACAGGTGGCTGCTGCTGGCTGGTCTCCGCCTGCGGCACCGGGTGGAAGATGGCCGGTTTGCCGCGTGACGTGATGATCCGTACCGGCGGTACCGTAGGCGGGGTCGGTGCCGGAGCGGTCATCTGGATCAGGTCCCGCGCCGCTGCGAAGGTGTCCGGCGTGGACGGCAGCGGAAGCTCAACCACGGAGCGTGCCGGGGAGCTGGCGGTTACCGAGCTCAACGGCCCTCGCGGGACCGGAGTCGTCGGTACCGGAGCCTGCAGAGGCTGACCTGCACTCAACGGCCTCTCGGGTGCCGGAGTTGGCAGGGCCGGCGCCGGTGTTGGCGGCGGCGCCGGACTCGACGGCCTATGGAGGGCCGGAGTAAGTGGCACGGAGACCACTGGCACCGAACTCAACGGTCCTTCCGGTACCGGAGTTGGTGGTGCGGGCGCCTCAACAGACCTCGGCGGATCTGGAACTGGCTGCGCATGCAGCGGCGCCTTAGTCTTTCCTCCCGACTTCTTGGCTCTCGGGGACAGAGGGCGGCTCTGCGAGGTCCCGGGTAGAGAGGGACGGTGCCTGGGTTCTTTACCGGAGATTGGACGTTCCGGTGCCGCAGACGTTGAGGCCGCCGGGGTCGGTGCCGTGGTACGATGCGGCGCCGACATCGGGCTAAGAGACGCCTCTAACAGGAGCTGCTTCAAACGAAAGTCCCGCTCCTTTTTGGTCCGCAGCTTGAAGGACTTACAAATGCGGCACTTGTCCGGAAGGTGGGACTCCCCGAGGCACTTAAGACAGGAGGCGTGCGGATCTCCTGTAGGCATCGGCTTCTGGCATGCCGAGCAAGGCTTGAATCCCGGTGAGCCAGGCATTGGCCCGGTACCGGGTTGGGGATAAGGGGAGAAGCCCCTTATCTCCAGCTACTATTGTCACTGAGACTAACAATTAACAACTAATTAACAGTACTTAAACTATCTAAAAGATAAACGAGTGCTGATAAAGCTAGGGCTGTGGAGGTCAGCGAGCTGCTCTCCACTGTTCCAACGACCGACACGGGCGGTAAGAAGGAACTGAGAGGGCGATGGGCCGGCTGCAGTATATATCGGGGCACCTAACGGCGCCACTCCAGGGGGCGCCAGCCGGCCCACCGAGTGTTGCTAGGGTAAAAATCTTCCGACGATCGTGCACGCCGCGCGCGCACACCTAACTGGAATACATATGAGCAAGCACTCGAAGAAGAAGCTAAAAATTCGGATGCCCCTTCATGCTTCTTCCACTATTCCAGAGGACATGCTTCCATGCTGATCATGCTCATTAAAAAAATAATGCGTTAATTAAATTTTTGACTGAACTCCTTGGGGAGAGAATTGTATGCCTCCTGCTCTATTTTACTCACATTCTGCCATATATTTCATGTCATAGCAGTCTCAGATGATGACTCAGCACATGATGGTCATTTTAAGAACACTTTCACTGTAGATTTGACAAAACACAAAGAAGGTACCAATATGAGATTTCTAAAGATAGATACAGCACTTGACGCAAGGTTTAAGAATCTGAAGTGCCTTTCAAAATGAGGTGTGGAGCATGCTTTCAGATGTTTTAAAAGAGCAACACTCCAATGCGGAAACTACAGAACCTGAACCACCAAAAAAGAAAATCAATCTTCCGCTGGTGGCATCTGACTCAGATAATGAAAATGAACATGCATTGATCTGCACTGTTTTGGATCGTTATCGAGAAGAACCCACCATCATCATCGACACATGTCCTCTGGAATGGTGGTTGAAGCATGAAGGGACAGATGAATCTTTAGCACATCTGGCACATAAATATCTTGTGATGCGGTGCCATGCGAACGCCTGTTCTCACTTTCAGGTGACATTGTCAACAAGAAGTGGGCAGCATTATCTCCTGGAAATGTAAACAAACTTGTTTGTCTGAGGGCTTGGCTGAACATGAAATAGGACTGAGTGGGCTTGTATGCTCTAAAGTTTTAAATTGTTTTATTTTTTTATGCAGTTTTTTGTACATAATTCTACATTTGTAAGTTCAACTTTCATGGTAAAGAGATTGCACTACAGTACTTGTAATGGGGGAATTGAAAAATACTATTTTTTTTTACAGTATAAATATTTGTAATAAAAAATAAATCTAAAGTACATTTTGTATTCTGTATTCTAACTGAAATCAATATATTTGAACATGTAGAAAACATCCCAAAAGATTTAAATAAATGGTATTCTATTATTAACTGCATGATTATTTTTTTTAATCGCTTGCCCGCCCTAGTTATAATACCCATTGCCTACAGATCTTGAAAATCACAGTTTGGCTATTTATTGAGTAGGAGTATACAGATTTATAGACGTTCAGGCCAGAAGTGACCATAATGATCATCTAGTCTGACCCTCATACATAACACGAGCCAAAGAATCTCATGCACTTTGTGCATCAAGCCTGTAACTTCTGCTTGAGCTATATCTTTTAGAAAAATATCCAATCTTTGGGTAAGTTGTTCCAGAGGTTAATTACCCTCACTGTAAAAATATTTTTCTAGTCTGAATATTTCTAGCTTGAGCTACCAACCAGTGGATCTAGTTATGTCTTTTTCTATTAGATTAAAAAGTCATCTACTATCAGAAATCTATTTCCCAAATAGGCACTTGTAGACCGTGATTGGATAAACCTAAACCTTCTTCTGAATAAACTAAATAGATTGAGCTTCTTAAGGCTCTCAATATAAGGCATGTTTTCCAGACCTCAAATCATTCTTGTAGCTCTTTTCTGAATCCGTTTCAATATTTCAACATCCTTTTTAAAGGGCAGACATGAGAACTGGACACAGTATTCCAGTTGTAGTCTCACTAAGGCCTGGTCCACACTACACAGTTAGGGTGACACAAGGCGGCTTACATTGACCTGTGGCTGTATCTACAATTAAATTTCACTCCCACCTACGTAATGGCCCCACTACACTGACTTAATAACACCACCTCCCTAAGACGCATAGAGTCAAGATCGATGTAGTTAGGTCGATGCAGTATCAGCATAGATGCTACGTTACTTATATTGACTGTTACTGGCCTCCAGGAACTGTCCCACAATGTCCCATAGGGACTGCTCTGGTCACTGTTGTGAACTCCACTGCCCAGAGGCCAGGTGTACAAGAAGCCTCTCCTCCCCTTTAAAGCACTGCACATTTTTGAAATTCCTTTTCCTGGTTTCCCAGCTTGGCAAGCTCACCTAGCAGCTCTACATTGTTGTGTCCAATTGCCTAGCTGACCATGCTGACTACACACTGCAGGGTTGCTCCTGCCTGGAGTACACAGGAGGTGTTGGATCTCCTGGGTGTGTGGGGAGAAGAGGCTGTGCAGGCACAGCTCTGATCCAGCTGTAGAAACACTGACAACTACTAGCAGATTGCTTGGGAGGAGAAGGGCTACAAGAGGCATCAGCAGCAGCCACGTGAAACCCCAGAAGCTGTGGCAGGTGGACCAGAAGGCAATGGAGGCCAACAATCGATCTTGTGCGGAGCCGCAGAACTCCTGCTTTTACAAAAAGTGGCATGCCATCCTCACCGGAGATCCCCCCACAACCTCAAGAGCCCTGTGAATACTTCAGAGGAGCCCAAGTCACAGGCCCCCAACATGAACAGTGAAGAGGAGGTGGTGGACGAGGAAGACGCGGAGGAATATAGGGACAGGTGACTGGGGGATCAAGCTGCTCAGCAAGCCAGGACATGTTTGACTTTAGCGCAGTCCAGCCAGTCCTGACAATTGAGCACAGGTGAGCCTGATGCAGGGGAAGGAACCTCTGGTAAGGATGCAGTTTGCTTTGAAATTACAGGGATGGAACCCCCAAGTAGCAGGACACATCTGTCTATACTTGGGCTAGAAGAAGTAGTGAAACAAGCAAGAGAGGAAGAGTTGCTATCTGCTTTTCATTCCCCTCTAGAGTTAGGCAGAGGGGGCAACATGGAGCAGTTTGTTTATGTGCACTGGGATGTCCCATGAATCCTCCATAGAGATCTCAACTTTCCCTTGCATATGTAGACAGCAGAATGTCACACACATTATATATAGAAAATAGAAAATCTCTCTCCCTAATATATATATTAGAGAGCAAGGGAGAGAGATTTTCTATTTTAAGAAGACAGAGTTAACCACACTTACAATTAGCAAAAGAACATAAGAATAGTTATACTAAACAGACTTGTGGTTCATCTAGCCCAGTGTCCTGCCTCCAATGACTTTTTGACAGAAAATGCAGTTTCCACACATCACAACATTTAATTTTGCTAAAAAAAATTGATTTTCCTCTCAGGAAAATTCAAACAAAATATTTTTGTTTGTGAACCGAAACAAAATATTTCATTTCGAGTTAGTGCAAAATCAAACTGTATGTACATATGATGCCAGAATGCATCATGTAGTCCAGCCAGGGAGCCCAGGCGCCCGGAAGAACGGGGACAAGAGGCACTCAAGCTACAACTCCAATAAGATACTGAAGCACTATAAGCAGATGCATTTTAATGTCTGACTAACCTGAAATATTTCAATTTGGTTTAACACACTACAATGAAATGTTTCATTCTAATACAAAAATCTAGAAACTTTCCATATAGAATTTTTTCAGAAAATTTTCATTCCATGAAAATAATCATTATTTCCACTTTTTGTCCCAATTTGAGGCAAAAACAAATGTTGAACTATTGACCTATTGTGCAGTATGGAAGTTCCAATTTTTGGCTGAGCTCTACTTCCAAGCATGGATCTTAGCATGGCTCAAAACAGAAGATGTGGCTGGCAAAGGAAGTAGGGAACGTGATGCTTTCAGCTCCGTAGAAAAACTCAGATTTAGTGTTCTTGGGGAGTCATGTCATTCACTAGCTTAACAAAGGTGCACATACTTGTCAACTAGAAAGATTTTATAAGAAATGAGGGAACAGATGACTATCTTTTATTTACAGTATGTCTGACCCACACCGATTACATAAATAAAGATGCACGCACAGTGTAAACTACTCTTGAGAATGCTACTGCAGCCTTCTGAAAATTAAACTTTCAGGATACATGGTAAATGCAACTAATCCAAGTTAAATGCTTGTATATAGGAAATGCCAATAAATAAAGAAAGTGATTAGTGTTTTCTTTGTTGTAAGTAGAATTAATGTCACATTCATCACACCACTAAACAAAATGCAAAATTAGAGAACAGCAGTTCTACTTATGTCAGCAGTTTGCCAAACTGCACACTGTATTTGCATTTCACCTTACTATCATGGTGCAGCAAAGAGAGGAGGCGACAGAAATAGCTTCATGGATGGCTAAAATCAAATTCCATATGAAATCTTGGTCTAAATTTCTCATTTTCCCCCCTCTATAACCTCAGAGGCAAATCCTTTGTCCAAATTCCATACTTGTGGTTATCTCATTGCCCTGATTCACTAACTTCTTGAAGGGCTGGATCTAAACTTTCTCCTCCTCACTCTGGGTTACCTGAAGGGTATTGCTCCCTTCACTCTCCTTTCCATACTGGTTATCTGGAAGGAAGAACCACACTTTCCTCCTTCTGGTTCTCCCTTCTTTCTGGCTACTAGAGTATGTTTTTTTCATCCTTTTGTAGGCTATTCTGGAAACTACTTTTCCACACACCTGCACTGGGACAAGGAGAAATTCTTTCCTACCGCTTAGACTCTGGATGCCCCACTCATGGCTGGTACTTGAAGAGCACCAAGCAGTAGGACCCGAAAGTGCTGGTCAATAATGATGTGCCAACAGTACCAGAACAGGCTTACAACAAACTCTGCCTCCCACCCTCCTCTTGTGCAATACCCTAATGCATCACACCAGGTGTACTTTCAAAAAAGCAGAGGAACTGTTCATCTGTTTTCCATTTAAACGAAAATATTTTCTCATAACCAGAACTTTTAGGTAGACAATATTATATAGAGTGCACAAACTGCAAAATCTTATACCTTGTTCTTTGTAAACGAATAGACTAGCATGGTCTTCAGTTTGCATAATTGATATGGATGAGAATCAGAGGGGGATAAATATCTTTTAGAGGAGTCCTAGGATGTCCCTCAGAAATTATTTTGAAAATTAGTAATGCTTGGTGCAAAGGCAAAAAATGTACTTTTCTCAACTATTTTTACGAGACCCAGAAATGTGTGTTATCAGGCATAGATTGCATAGAACTCTACCAAAAGCAGGGAACTCAAATAACCACAAACTTCCCTTCAATTTAGTGATAGAATTATCAAGGACATGATAATTATCAAGGAACCTCCTCTGGGACACTACTGGTGTTACTGAGAAGTGATGATCCTATAGAAATCTGCTGATACCTCAACTAGGCATTAAAACTTACAGGGTGAGATCCCCTCATGTAATTATAATTAAGAAACAATAATGAATAATTGGAATAATAATGGACAATAGTATGAGTTTATTAGAAACTCATAGACTCATAGACTTTAAGGTCAGAAGGGACCATTATGATCATCTAGTCTGACCTCCTGCACAATGCAGGACACAGAATCTCACCAACCCACTCCTGAAATAATCCTCTCACCTATGTCTCAGCTATTGAAGTCCTCAAATCATGGTTTAAAGACTTCAAGATGCAGAGAATCCTCCAGTAAGTGACCCGTGCCCCATGCTGCAGAGGAAGGCAAAAAACCTCCAGGGCCTCTGCCAATCTACCCTGGAGGAAAATTCCTTCCTGACCCCAAATATGGCGATCAGCTGAACCCCGAGCATGTGGGCAAGACTCACCAGCCAGACACCCAGGAAAAAGTGCTCTGTAGTAACTTCTAACATCCCATCATTGACCATTGGTCCTATTTACCACTGATGGCAATTAATTGACCTTTGACTAAGATCATGTTATCCCATCAAACCATCTCCTCCATAAACGTATCAAGCTTAATCTTGAAGCCAGATAGGTCTTTTGCTCCCACTGCTTCCCTTGGAAGGCTGTTCCAGAACTTCATTCCTCTGATGGTTAGAAACCTTCGTCTAATTTCAAGTCTAAACTTCCTGATGGCCAGTTTATATCCATTTGTTCTTGTGTCCACATTGGTACTGAGCTGAAATAATTCCTCTCCCTCCCTGGTATTTATCCCTCTGATATATTTAAAGAGAGCAATCATATCTCCCCTCAGCCTTCTTTTGGTTAAGGTAAACAAACCAAGCTCCTTGAGTCTCCTTTCATACGACAGGTTTTCCATTCCTCGGATCATCCTAGTGGCCCTTCTTTCTACCTGTTCCAGTTTGAATTCATCCTTCTTAAACATGGGAGACCAGAACTACACACAGTATTTCAAATGAGGTCTCACCAATGCCTTGTATAACGGTACTAACACCTCCTTATCTCTACTAGAAATACCTCGCCTAATGCATCCCAAGACCGCATTAGCTTTTTTCACGGCCACATCACATTGGCGACTCATAGTCATCCTGTGATCAACCAGGACTCCGAGGTCCTTCTCCTCTTCCGTTACTTCCAACTGATGCGTCCCCAGCTTATAACTAAAATTCTTGTTATTAATCCCTAAATGCATAACCTTACACTTCTCACTATTAAATTTCATCCTATTACTATTACTCCAGTTTACAAGGTCATCCAGATCTTCCTGTAGGATATCCCAATCCTTTTCTGAATTGGCAATACCTCCCAACTTTGTGTCATCTGCAAACTTTATTAGCACACTCCCACTTTTGGTGCTGAGGTCAGTAATAAAAAGATTAAATAAAATTGGTCCCCAAACTGAACCTTGAGGAACTCCACTAGTAACCTCCCTCCAACCTGACAGTTCACCTTTCAGTATGACCCGCTGTAGTCTCCCCTTTAACCAGTTCCTTATCCACCTCTCAATTTTCATATTGATCCCCATCTTTTCCAATTTAACCAATAATTCCTCATGTGGTACTGTATCAAATGCCTTACATGAGATTGTATTTCATGGTCTACAAAGGAATTACAGTTGCTGTGGGCACTGTCACAGGGCTTTGAGCACCCTATCCAGCCAGTCATTAAATAGCGAATTCAAATCTGCCTCAAGACTGCAGTCGTTATATTGACAAGCAGCCTCTAATTTTTCTAAGCCCAATACTTGCAACCACAATTAGGTGTCTAGAAGTCTAAGTCCTGTGGACAATCACAAAAATGGAGGTTCGATGAGTGCATTTTAAATATCAATGTCTATATAATAAACAGAATTTTGAGAAGACTTCACTTAGCATCAGAGAGAGGCAAGCACCAGTGGCCTGAGCAAAGAACTGAGAACGTAGAGTCTAAACTGGCTTTCATTTAAGCCACCTCTGAGGCATTGGGCAAAACACTCACTCTAACTGCACCAACTTTTCCATCTGAAACATGAAGACAGTAATGCATACTTAATGACCTCCCATGCATGTCATGGGAATTAATTTGCTGTTTATAAAGCATTTTGAACATGTAAAACACTATACAGTGCTAAGCACTATTGGTATTATTTAGTAGTTTTGGGGGGTGATAGTGTGCATCATTTGAAAGTAATAAGGGAAGGTTTGAAAGTGGAAAGTAAGGCAAGTATTCCAACAGAAAGTCTTAAGTAGGAGAAGATCCACAGACATTTTACATATTTCTTCCTATTAGCTGCAGGGAAAAATGAGATTTTGGAACAGAGCAATGGGTCTATCGGTTTATTAGTTCATAGATCTAATTATTTTAATGGACTCTTCCGGAATTTCCAGTAGAGAGTGATTCATGGTATACATTACCATCATTGTCCTTCCCCAAATTTCCACTTATAGGGAAAAACTTTAATTTCCAGATGGGGCTACATAAAAGTCACACTGGAAGAGGCCCAAGTGTTTTGTTCATGCTCTGGTATGTGCCAGCCTTCTCTGGCATCTGGTGGGATTTTCTACAGCTAGGGTCCAACAACCTGGAGGGACCAGAACTGGGCCCAGTATCTGAATCTGATTATTATGTTAGTTTTAGTTTAAATATTTCTCTTTACCTTTTCATGAACCTTTTGCCCTGGCTCCATTCCTTCAATATGTTCTGATTCAGCAGGCCCTTCTCCAGATGCCATTTTCCTTTGAATGTGTGCATTTTGTTCACGTAAAGCTACAATCTGCGAATGAGTAGAGAAATAAATGGTTAATGTCATAGAAATCACTAAGCAGGTTAGCATGAAATGTATTAAGATCTTGATCCGATCCTTGCAGACACAAGGAGCCATCTACCTGGCTTCAACTGCGGATTTGTGACATACATTTGTAAAGGATTTATAAAAATACTATCATCATTAATAAATAATAAAAATGATTAGGGCGCAAACTTATAAAAAGAATGTTTAAATAATATTGAACATATGACATAAATCAATAAATAGTTATAAATGCAATATTAAGGCTTGCTCACTGATATTTAACCTCACCTAGTGATGGGGCAGTTTTCATTTATTTTTGGATAGAAATCTGAAAGACTTATTAGATCACTGAGTTCACTTCCCTACATGGACAGGATACAGTCCTTCGTAAAGGAAACAACAGATATAAAGCTGACACTACAGGAAAACCTGGCCAAAAGGCCAAGAAGAAACAAACCATTATGTAAAATGAAGTGTCTGCTCTAAGTGTGAATTTCATAACTTTCAGTGATTATGACATATATTTGTAAAGTGTAGTTTATGATGAGAAAATCAACTATGCAAAAATGGGAACATCTTACTCAACAAATATGCATCCTTTTAAAATTCATTACTTTCCTAGTTAAATTACATTTGCTTGTCTTTTAATTGTTTTTATTTTTAACCTATTTCAACTCTTCTTAGTACTAAAAGGCTAACACAGTGTTTTGAGAGGAAGCTGGATTCCCTTCTGGCTTGCATATTGTCATCAGAATTGTTAATTAAATTCCACTTACTGAAGATAATCATAGAATCATAAAAATGTAGGACATGAGGGTAGGACCAAGTATACAGGTGTTTGTCTAAGCATTTGTTAAAAACAATGGAGATTCCAGTTTCCCTTGGAGCCCATTCTGGTACTTAACTATCCTGATAGTTAGAAAGTTTTCCCTAATATCTAACCTAAATCTCCCTTGCTGCAGATTAAGCTCATAACTTCTTCTCCTACTTTCAGCGGACATGGAAAACAATAAATACAGTCCTCTTTATAACAGCCCTTCTCATATCTGAACACAGTCTTCTTTTCTTAAGATTAAACATGCCCGGTATTTTTAATCTTTCCTTAGAGGTCAGGTTTTCTAAACCTTTTATCAAGTTTGTTGCTATCTCTGGAATCTCTCCAATTTGTCCACATCTTTCTTAAAGTGTGGTGCCCAAAACTGGACACAATACTCCTACTGAAGCTCACCAGTGCAGAGCAGAGCAGAGCAGAGCAGAGCAGAAAAATTACTTGTTGGGTCTTAAATATGACAAGCATCTTAATATATCCCAAAATGATATTTGTCTTTTTTGCAACTCCATCACATTGTTGGCTTATATTGAATTTGTGATGGGCTATAACTCCAGATTTTTCTTTTTCCTTCTTAGGTACTTTTCACTTGTTTTTATTAAATTTCATTCCCTTCATTTATTTCATGATTCAAAGGATGAAAAGAGCCCAATTTGACTTTGTATAGGATATATGAGACAGATATGCCATGAATGATTAATAAATAATGATTCCTTCTAGCCCTCAAAAATAAGGAAAGCTCTCTATCTCTGTTTAGCCCAAAATAGGATCCACTTTAGAAGACAATAAGAAAACGGTTCACATCATGAGAGACACTTTGACTATGGGCTCACAGATCAGCCAAGGTTAGGCATTCCCCTCCAAGTATAGAAACTAAAATGGCTAAATGAGGGTATTGTTAATTATCTCTCATAATATGCATATGGATAAAATCTCTTTCTCCCTCCCAACCTAGCTAAAAAGAACTCCAACTTACCAAGCAAGAGTCATACCCAGCTTTCCTATTCAAAGCGGCCCATTGCACAATAAATAGATCAGGAAAAGAAATGGGTGGGAAAGCTGCACATTAAACAAACTAGCAATGTGGCTTTAAGATTGAAGGTCAAATTGGGCAAATAGTTACCCCAAGAAATGCAAGACACATGATTTTGCCACACTTAAAAACTATACATTGTTTCCTTATCAATCAATTATACCATGAATAATTTGTCATTCAACCCAAATTAGAATCTGGACATTTGTTTGCATTGTGAGTCCAATCTGTATACTTCTATATGTAGAAAATGTCTCTTGTTCTATTGTAAGTCCTAAATAATATGTAATGCTTATATATAATCAAGCACTATGTATTATGTCCTCCAAATTTAGAAGATTATACGGATTTTGTTGGATTTCATTGTAAATAATTGCTGTACTCTAGAATAATAGGAATTGTCTGGCACAAGGAAGGAGAAATGTTAAAAGATATAAACCAGGGTATAACTTTAGGATATTAAGAGCAATTGCTTAAAGGGGTGTGTGTGATTCCAGTTGACAGTAGGGGCAAATAATGAAATACAATCTTTGAAAATAAATAAACTTTAAAAGCCTCCGAAAAGAAAAGGATTAAGGAAATTTGTTATAAACCATCACCATCTACTGGATACCAATGGAAGCAGCAGAGAAACAAAAAGCTGCAATTTGAGCACCCACTTGGCACATGTGCCAATAGGAATCAGAGGGTGGCTCCTTCTAATGAGTCTTAGCACTGAGGCACCATGCGCTCAGGTTCCTTGAGTGAACCCAACACAAGAAGCTGAAAAATCCTAAGTGCGACCAAAGCCTAGACCAGCCGTGTGGAAAGGACTTTCCCCATCCCAGGGTAAGCGATAAGAAATGGTGAGATTTCATTTCAAAGACTGTATTTCCCCTTCTATTCTTTAATATAAATAACTGTAGGTTATCTTGCTGAATCTATACTGTCTAGCGAGACCTCCAATAATCATATTTTAGATTTTAACTCCTTTATAAGTCCAAGCAAATTGGCTTAAGAGAAATTGAAAATAATTGTTTTAAGCAATTGCTTTTCATATTCTAAACTTGTCCCTTTCGGACCAAACTAGTTAAAGAGATATAATTGCACTCTTCAAAGTGCTGTAAAGACAAGTGCATCCTTGTAAGTGTGATAAATATGCTGGGTCCTAAAGAATGGAGAATTGTTGATCATAAGTAATTGTAGTAAGAAATCTTAATAACTTGCACTGTTCTTTGATATAACTGCTAAGCCTAAACTCTAGCTCTAGCCTGATATAATTGCTAAGCCTAAACTCAAGCCTAAACTCTAGTTTATAGTACTCACAATTGGTTGTGTCTAACTTTGAGTGGTAAATTGTTGATTTTATCTCTCTATCTATCTCTCTATCTAAAAGAACCCAGCGTTAAACTAGTAAACAAATGCTCCCTGGGTCAATAAAAATTGAAATTGGGACTCCTCCTCATGGTTATACAGGGGCTTACAAAGTGAGACAGAATTATCAACAGACATAGTACAGTAGTTATTAAAAACATGTGAAAATTTCAGAGAATTCCTGCAGCTTTCTTATTGTACTCTGTACATGCTCTTAGTACTGGCAGAAATGAGATTTTATCCTGTTCATTTCCCCAAACTTTCTAAAATATAGAGGGTAAAATTCTTTTCTTATTTACATAAAAAGACATGAAAATATAACTATGGTTCTACTGTAACAATGACTCTGTAAAGGAAGTATCACGGTGTGCCAATATAACAAGCTTAGGGAAAGCACTATGCTAATGTTAGTTATGTTTCTTTCCTCTTTCCTGTACCGTATCTTACCTCTCTGCTGTGGCACATACCAGAGTTTAGTTTTTGCAGGACTTTGATAGCTATATCTATATATATTATAAAAAGTTAAGTCTGCATACTATAGATAGTGGAGGATCCTACCTTGTGCAAGCTCCAAGATGGACAGAATGTGATTTAAGAAACTCACCATAAAAGTAAACAAGCCTAATTCTTGGAGTTGTAACATTAGTATTTATTGGAGGCCTCAGGGCACTGATATATCAAGTACAGAGCTTATTACCTATATATCAGTTTGAATTTAGCCCAAATCAACAGGAATTAAAAATTATTCTCCTCTAATGCATGTTTTGGTGGCCCTCTATAGGATGAGTCTGATGGGTTTCATTCCGGTTCCTATATGACATACACCATCACTAATTGGCAGGCTCAGAAAGAGGCCAGTAACTTATGGGAATGGAAACTATTCCTATTGTACATCGACCCTCACCCCGTCACTCTCCCAGATCAGGGTTCACACACACTCACAGAGCAGAGTGCATGGGAATTATGTTCTACTGCTGCCTTGTATGTTAACAAAGGACTTCACGTACCGGGGCTGTCAAACCAAAGCCATTCAGCACCACTAAATCTACACAATTTCTTTTAAAAACCGACATTATGGTTATATGCAAATTATTCACAAATATGCTAATTAACTCTAAATAATCTGCATAAAAATTCACACATGTAGCTGCAACCAGTGGTACCTGCAGACATACGTGTGTTACGCACAGTGTGTACCATTGGCAATGGCCATAAGGAGCAGTGCTAGTCATCCCACTGTCCACTCAGTTTTGGTCCCGATGGCTCTCTGGTGTGATAGGGAGTGTCGGGGCGAAAATTCAGTGAGTGGCATTGCAACCTGGTGCATGGGGAGGGATTGCAGCACTACTCAGGTTTGGCCCCCAGATCCCTCTGTCATGACGACGGAGGTGAGGTAGCAGGGCCAAAATTGAGTGAGTGGCATTGCTGCTTGAGAACCAGGTCTGAAGGGAGATATAAGAAGCAACCTGTTCTCAGTAATGGAGAGACCCGAGAAGAGCAGCATAATGGCTGAAAAAGTTTTCCAGGGGACTTTTCCTGGGCAGTTCCATGGTGGACAGCTGGGGAAGGTATATGATAAGGGGCCATGGGGCCAAACCTGAGTGGACACTCAGGCAGCCAGCGCTGCTCCTCCTTGCTGCTGCCATGGGACTGATTCCTGCACTACATTTCACCCCTCCCTCCCCGCAAGTGGCCTGCCCAGTCTCGCCTCGCTTCGAGCAGCCCATGTTCCACCTTCTCAGGGATATGGAGTGACTGTGCACTTGGGTGGGGCAGGCTGGAAGGTGAGGGCTAAGCATGGCACAGACTTGGCAGGTGAAGTGCTGGGGCAGTGCCTGCAGTGGGGATGGCATCACAGGGATTGACGGGGTGTAGCATGTCAAAAATTTCTGGGAGTGTCTTTGGCTGCAATAATATATGGCCACTATGGGGTCTGTTCAAATAAGGTGAAGATGAAGTACATTGAGTTCATTCTTCTCAAAGTACAATGGTCACCACAGGAACAGCAAGTGATAAGAGCAAGAATTTAAATTAGTCATTCACTGTCTATTGTAGATCAAATTAATTCTAGCAACACTGAATATGAAACCTATAGAAAAGGAAGAGCATGTCTATGTCTTTATATTTGTGCTTTTCGATTTATGAGACCCAACTGAACAAATATATAACTACATTAAGAATGGAGATTAGCTACATTTTATTTCACCTACCTACAAGTTAGCCTTGTAAAATACTTGTGACTGAAAGAATTAATAGTAGTCTTCCCACTGAACTCTCTCTTTAAAAAGACTATAAATCAATCAATCAATCAATAAATAAATAAAATAAAATAAAATAAAATATTTGGGACAAAACGTCAATTTGCTAAAAAGAAAAAACAGTCAAAAAATTAAAAACGGGAATTAATATAAACTATACATATTTACATTAATGCTATGCATTTTAACTACACTTTATTGCCTCTTAAAACTATAAAACATTCTTTCAGCTCAGAAATAAGACCATCTAAATACAAGATAAAATACATAGATGTCTTTTTCTTTCTCTCCCTATCTTCTGAGCTACACATTAGAAGTCTAGCTCTCAAACTCTTTCCCTGAGTTGTTCTTGCTGACATTAGTTTCCTCCTTAGCACACTTGTAAAGCTTTCAACCTAGGTCATAGCTAGACATTTCAGTGTGACTCTAATTCTAAATGTAAAGTTATAGAACTGCTAGTCTCCTCATGGTTAGGGCTGAAGATAGCTTTCCAACACAAGCCCAAGACTGGCTCCCAACCCACTTTGCCAAACTAAATCAAGCCACCTGAAATGTCACAGATGTGATCCTATCTCAGAGTAGAAATTTTCTGGAAAGTTTGTGGCAAATCAGACAGGCAAGGTTTGGGGAAATATAAGTGTTCAAAAATTAAATACATTTCCTTTATATATTTGCTATCTTGATTGTGACATTTTCTCAGGGCACCCAGAACTATGGGTGCATGCTGATGCCATATTGTCTCTCTCATTCTCCCGTTTCCTTGCCTTTCCTGTTGAGTTAATATGCAAATGAAGTTTCCTATGTGTTGACTTACACAATGCTGATTTACATCAGAGACCAGGCAGACAGGTAAACATATTTTTAGTATGTACATAATTTTGAACAATGCCCATAAATACATCTTGCAGTGCTTATGATGACCAGAATGATATAAGCTTTCATTTGACATCTTACACAACTTTTTGTTTGATAGATAAATACTCTGGCAGCCATGTGTTAGGTGTAGTGAGTTTATCATGCCTGATAGAAATTGCTGTTACGTCACAGTGACCCCTTTGCCAGTTGGCACTGAGGGGCTCTTGGGATCACATTGACACAATGCTTGATGTCTCAGGTATCTTGATCTCCAAGTTTCTGCCTCACATGTGCAGACACTTATTTGTGACTTACAATGGACAATTTTCTAATATTGGAACTCTAGGGAGTTTCCACCAATGCGGTGTTCCACCAAGGGTTAGTATTAGGTCTCCTCCTTTGGCCCCCTTCTTTCCCTTTGTACTTCGCTCTATATTTGTTATCTCCCCTCTAAATTCTGCCTTGTGTCACGTTTTTATGCAGATGTTGTATAGATCAACTTCACTCTAATTTTTTAGCTGTCTCAGCTTTGTAATTCCTCATTATGACATAAGTCCATTCAGTACAATATACTCAAACTAAGTATCCTGGAAATTTGCAAATAAACAGAACTAGAGCGCTTTGACCTCTGCTCAACTTAGACATTCACTTCTGCTGCTGGGAATTTTGATTTTGCCTCCCCTATCTGCCAGATCTGTACACAGGCATAGAGCCCTGTGGGGATACAACATATATATCTGCATCCGATCCGTAATCCACAAATATGGTCCGTGGACACAAAGCAGATGTCCACAGATTTGTAGGGCTCTAGATATCAAATTTGGATCTGCATCCATCTGCGATCCACAAACATGGTCCGCAGATATCTGCATATATAAAGCAGATATCTGCAGATTTACAGGGCTCTACATATGCAAACCCTAGAATTTCTCTCTGATTGCTCTGTCTCAAACATTCTAGAAAACATTGCTCTATCTCAACCGCTCCTCTGAAAATATCCTTATTCATGCTTCAATTTCCTTGTTTTGGCTATAAAGTCCCTTCTTTATGATTTTTCTAAGGCCCAACCTTCTAAATTTCAACCATTATAAATTGTGATAGTGTGACAATCAGGGTTCAGACACGCAAAGGAGAGAACAGACTGTTTAAATATCCAGAATGAGTAGTTAAACCAAATGGTTGCATACTGTGTTATTGTACTATAAAAGTATATCGAGTAAGGTCTTTTATGAAAGCTTGTAATGTTCTGAACTTGATTGTCATTACGAGATACACATACAGACTGTGGTTATGAGTCTGGGTTATTTGTGTATATAGAAAACTGTGCTCATAATCTATACTGCAATTTCAACTACAGCTCACAGCAGGCTGGTGAGCAGTTAAGTGGGGAGAGGCAACTCCCCAAACCAGGTGTGTACGCAAAACTGGCTTCAAGTAAGCATTGTACACTCTCTGACTATGACACGACACATTAAACACTACAGATAATGCTACATCATCCATTGTCCATCCCAGGGATAGACAATGATGGACCACTGGAGTTAATGGGAAGACAATGAAACATCCAAGCTATCAAGTCAAGAGGGAATTTCCCCACTGTGAACAAACTGAGTCACCATGGACTAAGAAAGAAAAAGGAAAATAACCTTTTTAAAACAGGTTTGGGACTGAGATTTTTTTATCCAGACCTTGAGGGACAGTGTCATTGCAGGAGGATGTCCATGAACACTGGATCCCTCCTATAGTTAGGGAGTATGCAGAGAAACTGTGTTAAAGTAATAGATAACTTGTATTAGAAAAGGGATTTTATTGTATATGAAAGTGTCAAACCTGAGGTTGTGTTTTTATGTTTATTTACCATGTAGCTTGTATATGTTTGCTTCCCCTTACTGTTTCATCTTTCAATCTGTGGTTTTTCTGTAATTGTATGGAGTGTGTATGTGCCAAAGCAAGCTGGTGTCCGGGGGGCTGGTTTCACACCTTTGGTGGTGACAAACCAGAGGGGAAAAGTCTGAGTATCTAATAATTCAGAATTCAAGAAAGATGTGGGGAGACTCTGGACTGGAAGGGTTATTGGTGTCATGCTGCAAGGAGCAACTAGGCTGGTGAGAGCTTATGCTTGTGGGCTCACTACTAGGGTCAGAGCTTTAAACCATAGCTGCATAGCATAAAGGCCCCCCAAAGTTAGAGGGCAGGCAGTGACAGAACCCTCACTGATCCAGGGGGGTTTCCAAGAATGTCACATACAGCTATGTCCTGAATCAGGAACACAGCCCCATCATGCCACCCCCTTCACCCCATACATTCACTCCAAAATCTGAACTGGCTATTTGTCCACTTCAGAATGCAGTACCAAATATGACTGCAAATTAGAGATGGGTGAATATCACAAAACATTTTCCATGAATATATTTTAATGTAGTTACTTTGACATGATCTGCACATTTTTATGTTCTCTTTCCATGCATATTTTAGGGAATGGGTTTACTGTTATTATTATTATTTCTATTGCAGTAATGTCTAACAGTCTTTGCCCTGAAAGAGCATACAATCCAAAAGAGACAAAGACAAAGGGATGCAACAAACAAGCAATGAGATCAGATGATGACAACCTTCAAGTTTAGCTTCAAGTTTATTTGTTGTTTTTGTTTGGTTAAATACACTGAGTGAAATCCTGGCTCCATGGATGTCACTGTAAAACTCCCACGGACTTCAAGGAGGCCAGGATTTCACCAATTAAGTTTCCTACCCACAATCCTCCCTCTTTTGTTCAAATCTCTGGCAGGAATGTCCACAAATGTTAACTTTTACAAAATCTGTAGAATAATTAAGGTAAACACATTTGAAATTTGAGAGTGGAAATGCCCAAGATAATATCCTTATCTAATTAGAAAATGTATTGTGTGTCCAATTAGTGCAAATAGTCACAAGGAACTGCTCATATTTTGTTTCACAACAAGAATTATGCACAGAAATTATTCAGTGTATAATTTTGAACAAATACATTTAAGAAAAATCACAGTCTGTGTGTAGATAAACCATAAAGGGAAAAATGAATGAAATTCATCAGATAAATCATTTGGTATAAATTATTCACCCAGTTCAATTTCTGATAGAACCTTGGTCTTCTTACAAGGCCCTACCACATCTATAGAATTCTCGGAGGATTGTTATATAGGTAGATTACTTACAGATTGTAATCAGTCGTGAAGCATTATGACACTTTTGTATTAAATACATTATATGAAACTATTATATTGTATACAGGATGGGTCCGAACCTTAACTACAGATTTAGATAACTTTGCAGTTTGAAGAAATTCAGATCCAGATCCAAAATTTGCAGCTGTTTTACATTTGCCTAATGGGCCAGGAAATATATCTGAATACAGGTCCAAATATATATTTGGAATGAAGAGGACATACCCATCAAGTTACACCAGTTTTCAAGAAGATTACATTTTAGATTACTATGTATTGATCATATTCATTTAGCTTTTAATCCTCAAGTCTCGTTCCATGAATACGTCATTACAGAATGACCACAGAAACTTTCAAAGACTATTACACAGGCAAAGGGTTCACTTCAATGTATAAAACAGCACTGCAGGAAAGGATGTTGACAATATGACAGCAGTATCATTATAAGAAGACAGAGCAAAAATTATGCTAGACTGTGAAAAAGTGAACAAAAGCATAATTTCCATCTATTTATCAGGAAAAGTAGTTAATCTCATGATTATCCAGATACGTCCTCCATGCAAGGACACCAAAACCCACAACTCTACAGAAATAAATGTAAACAAACAAAAGATTTACAATATACTAACAAGGGCTTCCTAACTGTGCTGGATGACTGGAATAAGGAAAAGGAATAATTAGCACAAAGGAATGGTAACATTTATATTATGCGGACTGAAAAGGATGAGAACCAAGTGAGCTTCCACAAACTATTGGCACAATAACATAGCAGACACTCTTTCTTTTACCTGATTGTAAAACATAGCAATTTTAAGGAATAACATTTTCAATCAAGTACGTATATTCTGTTTTCTCTTACAGCTCTGACAAATTAAAATTTGTGTAGAGATGGAAGAGCAAAAACAGCTACAATATCTGCACAAATTCTAAACCACACTAATTAGCTCTCTTCTGTTTTCACCAATTCACGTGGCTTTTTGTTAACTCATTATGGTTTTAAGCTTCAGATATTAGCTGTATTATGAATATATAATACACTGTACTATAACAGCAATGTTACAAAAGGCAAACACACCAGGAAATTCGGACTAAATACGTATACTTCAGGCTTATTACCCTCCCTTATGAATAGCTACCTATTGTAGATCTATTTTTAAATATGCAATTATTAGACCATACAGCTTAATGTCATTAAAAAAGCTTTCTTACATCTACAGTACTTTGGTCTTGTCTCTTCACTGCTGTAAACATGTCTGAGTGTCTACAGTATGACTTTTATTAGATTTCATATGAATAGTCATTGGCTCACAGCCAGACCTTCAGTCAGAGCACCAGCATTCTTGAACTTATGATAGTTTTGCCCAAGGAGATATGTGACACTTTGGCTGATTTTCACTTTGTGTCTAAGTGTTGTGTTTTCTCTGTGCGAATGTGCTAAACAAAAGACGACTGGCATCTTATACCCCAAGGCAAAATACAAAACTGATTCTAATTCCTTATTTTCCTGACAAAGTTAACTACAAATCTGTTAAGACAATAATATAGAAGCAACATAATACCAACGAAATTTGCCAGAGTTTTAGCACATATCACATTGTCTGGCTATACCGAAAGGATAGGAGCAGGGCCAGCGATACCATTAGGCGACCCTAGGTGGTTGCCTAGGGCGCCAGGATTTGGGGGGGGCGGCATCTTTGGTCCCTCGGCGGCCACCGGCAGGAGAGGCTGCCGCCGAAATGCTGCCAAGGTCCCCGGCGGCCGAAGAAGCTGCCACCTAAGTGTAGCCAAGAACCCAGCGGCACTTTGGCGGCAGCTTCTTCGGCCGCCAGGGTCCTCGGCGGCACTTCGGCTGCAGCTTCTTTGGCTGCCGGGGACCTCAGTGGCATTTCGGCAGCAGTCTCTCCCGCCGCCACCTAGGGTGGTGAAAAAGCTGGCACCGCCCCTGGATAGGAGACATTTGACATGGGTTTAATCAGCCTGCAACTTTATTGTTAGATGTCTGGGACTACCCAGCAGATGATAGTGTACAGTGCAGGTAACCCCATGTTTATTCCATAATTACCCGTGGGGGAGGGCTTTTACAAGATCCCCCTCTTTTTCCATCCAGGTCCCTCCAATAAATCCATTGCCAGGACCTTAAAATCCACCTCCCACCTCAGAGAAGGGTTAAGGTGGGCTATAAGAATGGGGGGTTGGCTCCCTGCTGTACCAATCATAGGAGTTCCCAACCCTCCCCCGTTTGTTCCTTTAATTAACACCTCTTTTAAAGTCCTTTTCCAAGCCATTTATCCAGTCTCTGTATACCTTTCCTATGGAGTACCTGCACTGGACATCTGCCCTATAGTTAAATAAAGGGTTGTGACATATTGCCTACCGCCCATCATGTCATGCATGAACAGAGCCCTTCCTGAAACCTGCTGTGGGGAAGGCAAAAAAACCCACAACTGCACCCAAGTCAATATGGTGGTAAAGGAAAAATTCCTTCCCGCTCCCCTAAACAAGGGGCAGCTAGTGTAATGCCCATAGCAGGTGTTGACCAAACCTGGTATTTTACCACCTAAAAGGGAGGGAGGGTGGGACTTGATTCAGCCTTGGTCAGTGTAAAAAGGAAGGCTCGAGGCACCAAGCTTCCCCTTTTTAAACCCTGCATTCCCAGGGGATGAGTCAGCGACCATGCTGCCCCTTTTGGCAGCTGTTTTCATCTTCCCTCTTCCCCCTAGCCATAAAGCACTCTTCCCTTCACTTGGCCAGCCAGCCAGCCAAACACCTCCCCACTTAAAGGTGCAGAGCAGTCAATCGTGATACTTGTTCAAATAATGCTCAGGAGAAACCCCTCTGGGTTGCGGGTAGGGTGACCAGATATCCTGATTTTATAGGGACAGTCCTGATATTTGGGGCTTTGTCTTATATAGGTGCCTATTTCCCCACCACTCCCTGTCCTGATTTTTCACACTTGGTAGGGGTCACCTTAGTTGTGGGGGAGCAAAAAAAAAATTAAAATAGAAATCGTGACAAATGTTGGTCCTTTGGTACTACAGGACTGTACTGTACAGACCTAAAAGAGAAGTATGTTTTAGGGCTAAAGCACAGGAGACAGAGTTAGGAGATCTGACTGTATTTACTGATGCTGCCACTTTGGGTAAATCACAGACTGTATACCTGTAGGCTGGGAATACTACTTTCATGCCCGTCACAGGGGTGTTGTAAATTGCTTTGACATTCTCAGATGTAAACTGTTTAACGGGTGCAAAGTATAATCATTTTTATTACTACTGTATATCATTCAGCTACTATAAATTATAAATACGGTCTTCTGATTACCTTCCCCACCCTACACACACAATCTTGATTTGAAATCTTGACTCTCAAGGCATTATTTCCGCTTTTTTTTGGTTTTGTAGTAATACAAATTTCCACCCCTGAATCCAGTATAAAACACATTCTACTTAGATGTTAGTGCCTGCCATCAAGTTAAGGACATAATGATAGTAGCCAGTAGGTAGAAACCTATCAGGTATAGGCAATGCTATGTGCATAATTATTGATACACTTTAGATCATGCTAAGATTCCCTTACCTTTCTATAAAACATCTCTCACATTGTCAAGTTGGAAGTCTGTTTTGTATTGTCCTGAGTGATGTCATTTCAAGTGCATTGCTCATTTAATGTATTGACAATAATGGGACAAATTCTATCGCAGTGGAAAAGAGGCACAAATCCCTACAGAACAGGCAGAGCCATGTGCTGTAAAAGCAATGTTAAAACAAACTCAGATTCTGGTAGGCACCTTCCCATAGACTGTCATGTGCATAAGGTTCTGGGGACATGACATGAAAATCTGTTTCCAAGTTACTTTTTTGTAAAATAGTCTTTAAATTTTGGCACTGAATATATTCAGCATCCTCACATTTTCACTTTTTTTCTCATTATAATACCAAGAGTTTCTTTTCTCATATATTTATCTTATAGAACAGAAATCAAACAAATCCCATTTAGACAAACTGAATAGCTATGCAGTGCATATTCAATGTCCACATTATTATTTGACTTCAAAAATGGTATGTGCTGATTATCATATTTAGCCTTCTACCTAGGCTAAATCAAGTGCTACTGTAATTAGTAAAATAGCTACAGCATTCATTTTTCTACTGACTTTCCCTAATATTCCTGCAATTTAAATTACATTTAAAATCATCTACAGTAACATATTACATTTCAGTCTAATTATCTTGATTCAAATTTGTTTTCCATTAAATCAGATGCATACAGTGTACAGAAGAAATGTAATTAAAGTAATAAACACAGCATACTAAAAATGTAAAGAGGTCAAGTTCTATCCTCAGAGGAGTTTGTCAAATATTTAAAGCATTAGAAAAGCCTTTTAGACTTGACCCTTTTTTATTTTTACTATTTTGCATTTATTATATTAATCTTTTACTTACAGTAATTTTTAAACAATGCAAGTATATGTTTAGTTTTTAAACAAAGGCTCTAAACACAAATGTATTATGCCAGCTGGTCTCGTAAAACTGTTAAGAAACAGGATCACTGCAAGATTTTATTGTTTTAGTGTAATACAATTGCTTTTTGCCATAAAGCTATTGAAATAACCCTTCCTTTTTTTGTGCACAATTCCCCCACTTTTAACCACTCCACCTGTTTCTCTAATAAATCATCATATCCTCAACATTTAAATAGAGACCCTCAACATCTAATTAGAGCCCCACTGACAAGTCTATTTTTATTTCATTGCAATTAACAATTCTAAGTCAGACTTTTCTTTTTTTATCCCTCATTAGCAACAAAGTGTTTCCTTCTACACAGATGCTCATGCTAAATGAAATTTGTTGTGATTATACTGTGTCAGTTTTGCATCCTGCACTTTGTAGCCAAACCTTGTTGAGACAAATTGTTTCAGAGAACAGGGGGATTTAGCATAGGTGCCATAGTGTTCTATTAAAATACAATTGAGTATATTTAAGTAATATTAAAGGTCTGACTTAAATCTGCTGAAAAACAGAATTAAGATTTCAGATGGACTTTCTGTCCCTTCCTTCATTCTGCTGTGGCTAGCCACAGTATGGATCTTTAAACTGTCTAGCATTATATGCCACATAATTTAGCAGCAACAATGAGTAATGGGCCTTTGAGGATTCAGTTAAGTTCCTCCTGATTTTGATTTTGGGTGTAGACCTTTATCAAAACATAAATGTACCTTTTTGGCAGTAGAATTCCCTTTTATTTAGATAATACCAACACACATGGGCTTAGTCCATGAACACTCTATTTAATATATATCTTGCCAGGGCCTTCCTAGATTCATTATTTGGACAATATACATTTGTTTAATGGCTCTAGGTTCTTGCAGATGTTTCACTTATGTTGCAAAAAGTTAACTTGTAAATACATGTCAATACTAAATAATTTATCTGATAAATGATCTGGTTTAAACTTAAGGCTTGCAATGTGTACATACTTCTCTTTACGTATCAAGTTTCCAAGTAACAGTCCTTGCAATCATTATACAATAACATGTAATTACAATGCATTAGCTTTTTGTGTGTTTGTTTTTGAGCAAAAACCCATCTTGGCATACATACCTGCAAAAACTCTGATTGAAAAAACAAATCTGTTCTTTTGGTTACCAGAGTCAAAAATAGAGGTTACTTATCTGTAATTGGAGGTTTTTCAAGACATGTGGTCTCTATCTGTATTATTCATGTGGATATGCGTGTGCACTGTTCTCCTGAGCGGTGATTTCTCCCTTGTGCTCCAAACCCAGGGTGTAAGGGCAGTGCAGACCAATGCCTCTCCAGCAACTTTACACTGCAAATCCAGTCATGATCTGCTGCAGAGGGGATGAAGGCATGTAGTAGAATACAGATAGGAACCACACATCTCGAAGAACCTCCAGTTACAGGTAAGTACCCTCCTTTTCTTCTTTGAGTGCTGGTCCCTACACATATTCCACATGTGGGTGATTGGTAAGCAGTAGTTAAACAGGAGGGTGTTACAGGGATTCACTTGGTACAGATGTCTATAATACTACTGTCTCCATGGCTGTATCTGCAGAAGAGATCTGGACTAGTGCATAATGTTTCATAAAAGCATGGATAGAGCTCCAAATAGTCATTCTGCCTATGTCCAGTATAGACACACCTCAAAGAGATGCTGTAGAAGCTGCTTATGCTCTAGTGAAGTGGGCTCTCGTCCCATCTGGGGGAGGAATATATGCCAGTTGATAATAAAGAATGATGCAGCCAGAGATCCACTTAGACAGAGTCTCTGAGCAAATGGTGCTTGTCCTTTTGGTTGCTCCACAAAAGCAACAAATAGTCTAGGCGTCTTTCTAATTGCCCATGGGACATCGAGAGAGTGAAGTATTCTCTCTCCATTGGAAGCATGAGGCTTTGGGAGGAATATCAATAAGTAGATAGATCGATTCAAGAGACATTCAGAGACTACCTTAGGGATGAATTTCAGGTGGAGGCAAAGGAAAATCATACTATTCCTCATAAGGAGATATGGTGGATCTGCCAGGAGCACTCCCAGTTCGTTCACCCTTCTAGCTGATGTGATGGTGACTGGCAAGGTGATGTACAAATAGATGTAGGACATGGAGCAGGTTGCAAGTGATTCAAAGGGAGGTCTGGTAAATACTGAAAGAACAAGATTAAGATTCGATTGCGTCATCGGTTTCAAAACCAGTGGGTAAGTCCTAATGAAGCTCTTTAAAAAAACTGTTGGATGAGTAAAAACAGGATAGCCCTCAACTGGGGGATGGAAGGAACTGATTGCTGCAAGGTGGACCTGCAATGAGCTAATGGAAAGGCCCGATGTCTTGAGGGTGAGTAGATTCTCTGAAATCACAGGCATTCCCACAATCTGGGGATAACAGGTTCAGTTGTGTCCAGATGGAGGGAAAAAAGTGTCCATTTGCCCACATAACATTTTCTGGTAGAATAATTTCTGGTTTGATTGAGAATATATTGAATGGCCTCTGAATATGACTGATTTAGCTCTGACACCCATCTGAATACCATACTGTAAAATGAAGAAGGCTTGTGTTGGGATATATGATCCCTTCACTATCTTGAGTCAAAAGGGCCAGCTGCTGATAGGATGTAAGATTAATATCTTTAGAAGGTCTGAAAACTAAAATTGTCTAGGCTAGTTGGGCATGATGAGAATGAACTGACTTATGTCATGGAAAATCTTTTGTAGAACCTGTGGTATCAGGAGGATGGAAGGAAAAGTGAAATTTCCTGTTTGTCTGGGAAAAACACAGTCCCAGGACGGTGTTCCCCGCTGGGTGAAGATATCATTCAGGATGAAGTTGTGTATCTCCCATTCATGGTCTCCCATTCATGGAGAAATGTCTACTGAAATTGTCCACCAGAGAGTCCTGCACATCTGGTGGTATGCTATTTAGAGAGTTATGTGGTTCAGGATTCACCAGTTCCATAAATTGACAGCTTCTATACCACGAGGAAGGGATTTTGCTCCACTCTGTTTGCTTAGGTAGAAAACAGTCATCATGTTGTCTGACATTAACTGGATATGGTGGGACTAGATGAGTGGAAGGAAGGCATTTCAGGCCAGATAGAGTGCTTTGAGCTCTAATTTGCTGATATTAATCCTGGCCTCTCAACAAGTCCAAGTGTCTTGTGCTGTGTGATTGTCCATGTGGGCTCCTCATCCTATGAGGGATACATCTATGAAATGGTCAAGTCATGTGTGGGCATAAGAAAAGGGATTCCCACATGCACTTATTCTGGGTTCATCCACCAAATAAGAGAAGCTGTGATCTTGGCAGGGATTGTGACTCTGGTACTCATGTTGTTTCTATCTGATGAGTAAACAGGCCTGCAGGCAATGATATGGGGGGCGGAGGGGGGGTGAGGAGTCTGTTAAGCAGTGATATCTAGGTACATGAGTCCATGTAGAGGCCTAATAAGAAAAGGCAGACCTTGACTGTGGTCTGAGGGTGACCTGTCTTATCAAGTTGATCACGGCTTGGAATCTTTCTATTGGGAGATAGGCCCTTGCTGTAGTTGAGTCTTGGGTCACACCTATAAAGTCTGTGGGAGTCAAAGTGGACTTTTCTATGTTGACAGAAATTCCCAAGAAAGACAGCAGATGAAGTAGGAATAGGATTGCAGGTTGAACCTCCTTGATGTCTGTCCGGAGCCAATCATTGAGATATGGAAAGATGATGAAGCCAGTTTATCTTATCCAGGCTGCTTCCAGTGAAAAGTCCTTTGTGAAAACACTGGTTGCTGTAGCTCTAGTCCAAACAGGAGCACCTTGAATTTGGAGGAATTCCTATGTCTGGGACTCTGTACCCTCTGGCATCTACACAATGGTTCATAAGAGTGCAGATGATAGAACAGTTGAGGGGACAGTCTTGGTCTCTATACCTGTTTGTGGTGTTTTCTCTTTGGAGCCAGGGTATAAGTGCTCTGAGAGCAGAGGGTTGTTCTTGAATCTTTGAGTGAGTGAAGAGCCTTGTCAGTCTTTTCACTGAACAAATTAACCTTATCAAAGGGGAGGTCCTCAATGGTATTTTGTCTCTCTCCAGAGAAACTCAAGGAGTGAAGCCAAGGTCCTCACCTCATAATGATTCCCCATAGCTATCGCTCTGGAAGTGGTATCTGCAGCATCCACTGCAGCCTGAAGAGATGCTTTGTCTATCAGCTTGTTCTCATCAATGATTGCTTGAAATTGGGCCCTGTCCCCCTGAGGGAATTTGTCCTTGAGGTCTACGAATTTGGCATAGGTGGTAAAATCATTTTGCTAACAGGGCCTGACAGTTTGCAGTTCTAACCTGAACAGATGAAGAAGAAAAAGCTTTCTTCCCTAGAAGGTCAAGGTGTTTGGCACCTTTATCTGCAGGTGCTGCCTGTGGATGTCACAGCCTACACCTGTGAGTGGCTGCTTGTACTACTAGGGAGTCGGGTGCTAGATGAGTAAATAGTAACTCTACTCCCTTGATTACTATGAAATAACACTTCTCAGCCATGGTGAGGGTGGGGGAGGGATAGCTCGGTGGTTTGAGCATTTGGCCTGCTAAACCCAGGGTTCTGAGTTCAATCCTTGAGGGGGCCATTTAGGAATCTGAGGCAAAAATTGGGGATTGGTCCTGCTTTGAGCAGGGGGTTGGACTAGATGACCTCCTAAGGTCCCTTCCAACCCTGATATTCTATGATTCTATGAGGATGGAGGAGGAAGGAGTATGACAGGCTTCTCTGGCTGGTTCCAAAATGGCCTCGTTCACAGGAAGGAGCAGTCAGACTAGAAGGCTACAGAATGCCCAGAAGCCTTTGCTAGGAATCCTTTAACTCCTCAGGTTGGATCTGGAGTTCAGTCAGCATCCTCTGTAAGATACTGCCTGTGGTCATCAGGCAGGGAAGGTGAAGATGGGACAATTGCTTCATATGGCACGGAGGAGACATTTATTGGAATCACTGGTTGTGGTGGATCCAGCTCAATTTCTTATCTCTTGTACTTTGACAGAGCTTGTTGGTGTTGGCTAGGAGAGGGTAGGCGGGATTTATACATGGATCTGGGGTGTCTAGAACAGGGATCCCATGGACCCCAATAATTCCAAAATTAAGTGTCAATTGGTGGAGGGGGAACCCCATGACATTGGGTACCATCACTCTCCTGGATAGACATATCTGGGTGGGGGACAAAACCCAGATCTTCTAGAGCTTCTGCCTGGACTAGCCTCCCTACATGGAGGTGGTGATTCATCTGGATTCTCCAACTCAGCTAATGAGAAGGCAGCCTCCTGTTTGACCTATGGAACCATTGGTACCAGTGGACAAGAGGTCTGGCCTGTAGAGGGAATTGGGGAATGACCCTGTGTCCTCGAGTTAGTTTCCCCTTCCAGTGTGTTGATATTCCTGAATAAGGCTGTACCCCAAAGGAGAGGAGATTGGGGATAGCGAAGGATGAAAATAACCTCTAATGTAGGTCTCAGACTGTCCCAGAGTGTGAGATGTACCAGTGGTTGGGACCAGCGAAGTCAGCACTTCCCTGATTATGGTGTACATCAGATACTTCTGAGGATGGGTTGCAACTAGCACAGAGTCTAGTCTGGAGCTCTTCGACTGTGCCAGTAGGTGCTGATCCCTTGGTTTATGCATTGGAACTGATATCAGTACTGATGGATCTGTACTACTCTTCATGCCATACTCAAGCTGAGGAGGTTTAAGCAAGCCTAAATCCTTAGGCCCCTGTGTGAGGACTCACCCAACTTGGAAAGAGTAAGCAAGGGCTCTTATCTTCTAGGAGTAGGTTTTGAAGAGGATCTGTCCTTGTGCTTGTGAGAGTGTGCCTTGTAGTCAATAAAAGACATCAGGCATATTTAGGATATAGAGGTGAAATAAGTATTCATAAATGTTGTAACACAGAGCCTACAGGCCTCAGGCCTGTAATATGTTTAGCTTAACCAAACAAAGCCTCAGACCTAAAGATGGATTGACATGAATAGCTAACCGTTGAGTGACCCTATGTCACATGATAAAACAGTTAAAGTAGAAGAGGTGTTAACTGCTGATACTTAGGGAAATATATTTTGCAAGGTACCCGTTAAAGCTGGTTAGAGTATTTCTGGGAATTTTGCAGACATAGGTGTCAGCAATGTTGTCATGGTGACTGAGTGATGTGCATGTTAATGAGCATAAGGGGAACAAACAAGTCAGCCTATGAAAAATGGGGCGTTCCAAAAATGTGTGGAAGGTCAAATAAAGAAAAAGGTTTGAAACCTTCATAAATATGTATGAACTCTAGTGGGTGTCAGCGTAACATTTTATAAAAGATGTTGCCTGGCCTGTGTGTCTTGGGAGATGCTAGGATGACACCCACTGATGGTGATGATGACAATGAGGAAGAGGAGGAGGAAGATATGACCGACACTTTTGCTCTTGTGAAAAACCCTGGGAAGGGCTTCTTTGGACTTAGTAGTTGCAGCCTCAGCTCCTGAGCTCATGCTTAGAAGGGCACTGCCCATCAACTGAGTCCAGTGTAAAGGGAGGCCCTGATCTGACTGGCATCTCTTGGATGTCTCCATGAGAAGCTTTCTTAGTCAGAGCTCTCGACCCTCAGAAGTTTGGGTATGCAAGGATCCTGCACCTAGCGGTGATGTGAGCCTTGCCAAGGCAGTAAAGGCAGCTCTGGTGTTCATCAGTCATTGAGAAGGACAGGGGGCAGGAGATGTAATTCTTGAACCTTGGGACGCTGGGCATAGTCCTTGTCTGCGGGGGAAAAACTAAACTATACTAATTACACTAAATACTAAAATACCAATACGAGCTACTAAAAATACTAAGAACTACTTACAATGTCTATATTTACAGATTGAAAAAGATAAAAGGTAGCTGTGGACACAGAGGATTCCAACTCAGGCCATGCGGCGGTAAGAAGGAACTGGAGAGGCATCAGTCCAGGCCGCCCATTATGTCCTCAGTTCAGAGCATAAGCAGAACAGCTGTACATATGTGGACCAATGGACACTTCTTGCTAGAAACCTCTGATCTCAGGCACATGGAAAAATGGAAATATTTGTTCTATTTGTATAGGGACCAGCACTTGAAGAAGCATTCCAAACAAAAAACAAACAACCTCCCTCCTAAAAAACAAACAAAAAAAACAAGCAGTTTTCATGTTTTGAAACCCTTAATATTATACCAGACAGAAATACAACACAAAATATGTGAGATTTAGAAGCTCTTCAGGGCAGGGTAGAAAGCACCTACCATACAGTGGGTGCTGTTTGAATTCAATAGGGCTCAGCTTGTGTGCAGCAGCCCATTTGCATGTTGTAAATTGCAGAAACAGGGCATAAATAAATAAAATAATAGCAGGTGTTCATTTTCTTTGTCTTCTCTTTTTCCTGGAGTAAGAGGCAGCCATCTCATACATTCCATTTAACAGAGGCCTTCAATGTGTAATTAGAACCCCACTGGCAGTCTTTTTGTTTCATTGCAATGAACAATTCTAGGAATCAGACTTACCCAACCAGATTCAATTTCAGCAGTACTCTCATAAGAGTTTGTTACATTTTGTGTCTTGTGGTTCAAGGAATCAGTCTGCAGTTACTTCAGTACAGGTCCTCAATACCAACTATAGCCCTAATCCCACATAGAGTGCTATACATATCTATATTACCTTTATGGTGCCCATTATCATAGTATCTGAGCATTTCACAGTCATTAATGTATTTATCCTCACAACACCCCTGTGAAGTAGGGCTGTACAATTATCCCCATTTTACTGATGTGGAGCTGAGGCACAGAGAGGCTAAGTAACTTGCCCAAGGTCACACAAGAAATCTGGCAAAGCAGGAGCTGTAACAAAGGTCTCTCGAGTCATAGGCTAGTAGTGCCTAACCACTAGACCATTCTTCTTCTAGGATCTTTCTTCCACTGAGATGAAGGGGGCCACCTATGAAGTCCATTGAAAGCTCCTTATAAGATCAGGGACTAAGTGACTACAACAAATCATCTGTGTTTTAATGTCATTTTAAACATGAGTTTCTTGCAGATTAAATAAGATTCTGCTTTGATTCTGAGCCTCTTCTAAATCCAAATCTCAGATTAGCTAGATTATAGATTTGTTTGGTTACATTTTAGCGATAGATGTGAGAACTCAAAATACAGCTGTTCTGTGGATTCACTCAGGACTGGGTGAGTAAGAGAGTGCCATTTTCTTGCCAATACTATTGCATACAGTTACAAAAGACCACCAACGTTAAAACTGCCAAACAAACACCTATTATTTCTCTCCGTTCTGAACATTGAAAAGCACAAAGCCATTGATCAGTTTTCTCATAAATATAAAAATTATCATCAGGCAGGCAAACCTATGAAGGATGCGTTTGACTACTCTGACTTTCAAGGGAATTTATCTGTCTCAATGAAATACTTGGAACCAAATTCATCATGAATTACATTTTGGTGTAAGTGATAACATAATTCTATGTCAATCTGGAATTCAGTGGGTATTCAAAATGTGTATAATATGCATACCAAAGAGAAGAAATTTATCTGAAAAAGTAACTAGTAGGTCTGTTATCTGGCGACACACCCATCTGTTCTTTTTCCTGTTTACACCCCTCTTCTGTTCTGTAAATAAATGCCACTTATTTCATACATCCAATGAATGCCAAATTGGTGCAATTACAGTGTTTCACCACTTGCACCCTTACCTGCATCCATTTTGTAACCCATTCACATCACCATGTAAATTACTGATTCATTTGTACTACAGACTGTCAAGGGAATTGCACTCTGTACAGCCTTTATCATGCAATGGTTTTAAGCAGCCACTAAAACCGTAAACTTGCATGACAAAAATTTGTTCCATTTTTACAGCATAATGGCAAACTTTTTGAGTGAGTGATGAAATGTTGCCTAAAGACAAATAAATTAATGAAGATTTTTAATTTGTTCTGGAATGGAAATTAGCCATTTTCAGCATAAAAACGGCTTCCCCTGACAAATTCCCTCTTTAACAAAATGTTGCTAATAAACACATAAAATCTAATTTTACTTTGTATCTAAGTATATGTGAAATGAGAGGGAATTCCAAAGTCAAGGGCACTTTCTGGACAATGCCTTGCCAGCAGCTCCCTCTTTTATACCAAGCGAGCTTCAGTTCAAGCAGTGCTGCTGATCTCATCTGCATCAGTACTTCATGGGGTGAGAGGTGCTCTCTCAAGTAGGCAGGTCTCAAGATACTTACACCACACAATCGTCACCTTAAATTCCACCTGGGAACCAACAAATGAAGTCAGTTACCCCGGTAAGATACACAATCTAGTAAGCAGGCCATCAACCAGCTTCAGTTTCACTGCAATAGTCTAAGCTTGAAGTAACAAAGGCATATGATAATAATGAGAGTCACATCTAAGAGAAAGGGTCGCAAACTGAAGACCGGAAGCAAGTGGAAAAATATGACTGCTGCTATATTAGACAGCAGCAGTTGAGAGTCTAACAAGATGCATAAACAGTTAATATGTCTGATAAATAGAAGACACACCTCTTCTATCAAAGAGGCTGATATAGTCCTTACCATATTCCTCCATGTGCTTTCCCCAGACATGTATGGGGCAGGTCTGCCTTTCTTAAAGAAAGTATTGACAATCTCCACCAGCAAAGAATCTAGCATTCCCCATTAGCTTTCACCAGAATGAGGGACAAAGTTCAAAGTACAGGTTCTAGAACAAAGTTCTCCTATTACATAGAGAATCACAGCAAACACCACCTGCAGAGAAATCATAGTTCTTATCCCCTCAGGTTCCTGCCGCACTTCCATGGACCTAATAGCTTCACCTTTGGTCTTGGCTAGATGAACCGTTAGTGCACAAGAAGCTGGGATGTACCTCTACAGTGCATTAGCATGCTGCGTTCTAACTGTACACATGGACTCTGCTGCCACACATTAAAAGGTCCCTCATGCACATCGACTTACTCAAGCCACACTAAGGAAATTTTAGTGCACAGCAGCAGGGTTCACATGGACAGTTAATGCATAGCACATTAGCATGCTGCAGATTTGTTATGAATTCACAGAGAGGGTCTTAAAAGATTTTTTCAAGTAAAACAGTTTTTTCCGCCTTGCATTTCTCGAAAATGTATGAATGGATTTTTATGATGGGATCTATAGAGTCCACACTGGAGAGGAAGGTTCCAGAGAGGCCCTGGAGGCAGGGATATCCTGACCCCTCCAGACCCATCAGTGATAGATGGTAGGGAGGAAACCTTTAAAAAGGAAGAAACTGCAGTCAGCTAGGGGAGAAAGGAGCAGAAGTGCCCTTCACAGGCAGGGCCGGCGCGCCCACTAGGCGACCCTAGGAGGTCGCCTAGGGCGCCGGGAGCTGGGGGCGGCTGCCCGCGGCTGCCTCCCGCCCTCTCAGCTCCGCAGCTGAGCCGGGAGCTGGGGGGGCTCAGCAGGTGGGGGGAGGCTGCTGTGGGCAGGGGTCTGAGGTGCCAGCCCACGGGGGGTGGGGAGGGGGGCAGGGGAGACTGGCTCCTGCGGGGTAGCGGTGTTAGCTGGAGGGGGGGGGGGCACAGGACTGGTGCAAGGAAGTTTCGCCTAGGGCATGAAACTTCCTTGCACCGGCCCTGTTTGCAGGAGACTGTTGGAGGGTCTCCTGGAGCCATACAGAAAACTCCCAGCCAGGAGCAATTCATCCCAATCCTATGGAGAGTACAGTGAATTCCCAGGATAAGCCAGAGAGACTTAAGAAGGCCTACAAAGGGCAAGAGCCTCTTGCAAGTTGTAAGGAGCTGGGGCCTGGGCTGAAGTCACCCAGGGTATGTCAACACTGCAATTAGACACCCACAGCTGGCCTGTGCTAGCTGACTTGGGTGTGCAGGGCTCGGGCTGGAGGGCTGTTTAATTGCAGCGCAGACATTCCGGCTCAGGCTGGAGTAGGGTTGCCAACTTTCTAATTGCAGAAAACTGAACATCCTTGCCCTGCCCCTACCCTGCTCCTTCCCCCAGGCCCTGCCACTGCTCTGCCCCTTATCTGAAGCCACATCCCTTCTCTGAGGCCCTGCCCCAGGCCCTGCCATCCCTCCTCCTTCTGTCACTCACTCTCCCCTACCCTCACTCACTCATTTTCACCGGGCTGGGGCAAGGGGTTGGGCTCTGGCTCAGGGAGCAGGCTCTGTGGTGGGGCCAGAAATGAGGGGTTCAGCATGTGGGAGGAGGCTCCAGGCTGGGGCAGGAGGTTGGGGGGCATTTGGGGGGGGTGAGGCTCTGGCTGTGGGTGTGGGCTCTGGGGTGGGGCCTGGGATGAGGGATTTGGGGTGCAGGAAGGGGCTCCGGGCTGGAGGGTGGGGCCAAGGTGTTCAGAGTGCAGGAGGGAGCTCCAGGCTGGGGCAGGGGGTTGGGGTGTGGGAGGGGGTAAGTGCTCTATCTGGGGGTGTGTGGGGGTTGGGATACAGGAGGGGGCTCTGGGCTGGGGCAACGGGAAGGGGGTGAGGGGTGGAGGCTCTGGGTGGCGCTTACCTCAGGTGGCTCCCAGGAAGTGGCATCATATCCCTCCAGTTCCTAGGCAGCCAGGGGGCTCTGTGTGCTGCCCCCACTCACAGACGCCATCTCCACAGCTCCGATTGGCTGCAGTTCCTGGGCAATGCGAACTGCAGAGCCAGCGCTTGGGGCAGGGGCAGCGCACAGAGCCCCCATGGCCGCCCCTATGCTTAGGAGCTGGAGGGACATGCTGGCCGTTTCCTGGGACCCGTCCAGAGCCGGGTAGGGAGACTGCCAGCCCCACGCCAGCCAGACTTTTAATGGCCTGGTCAGCAGTGCCAGGGTCCCTTTTCGACCGGTGTTCCAGTTGTAAACTGGACACCTGGTAACCCTAGTCTGGAGCCTGGGCTCTGGGACCCTTCTGCCTTGTAATACTTTTGACTCTGGAAATGACCAATGCCTGAAGCTTAAGAAAAGGTGAAAAACACCAGGCTAACTGAGCACTAAAATCTTCCCTTCCAGGTCTTTTAACAAAAATAAACTAAAACCCCTAAGTGCCTCGATGACTGTCATGCAAACTGATGCTGTGTTAATGATACCTGACAATCTGTGTGCTATTTGATTGTGATGGGGCAGCTACTGCAAGGCACCCCAACCTATTTAAAATGAACATTCTGATTTAAGAATCCAAACATACCATAATTCCATACTAACTACTTGAATCTTTCAAAATACAATGGATTGAAACTAATCTATCTGAAGATGGCTTTAATGGTGACATGCCCCCGTCTTCCCATTCAGCAGTGCAGGTTCTGACCTTTTCAAGCAGTTATATTTACTATGACAAATATGGACTCTGAGCTTTGAAAAAGCTATCAAAATATTTTCACCACAGGTAGAAGTTACAATAACTATGGATTGTACAGCATTGTGAGTGTCACTAGCAGCACTTTGACAGAACAAAGGGTAAGAAGAAAAAAAGCCCTTTCAGACTGACAAAAATAACTTTGGAATATGGGGAATGCTGTCCTCACTATAACAGTGTATTTTGGGCTCTATTGAGGAAGAATAAAGAGCATTTTTCCTAATGGCTTGTCTTCTCTTCTTTTTTCAACTGCTTAAACCCCATGCCCCCAAAGCAAACAGTTCAGAGGAAGAGCTCTTTCAGGGGTATTTTGAAAAAATTCTTTTAAAATAAGCCAAAAAAATGATTGCCAGCTCTAGCAAGGACTGTTCTTCATGAGGCTATCTATGACACCCTCTGGAATATTATGTATTCACCAGTATACTGACTGATTTGATATTTTGCCAGTGTTTTTTACAGAAAGATCTACTTAACTGAATTTAATGGATGGCCCCTTCAAATCAATTCTGAAAATATCACGCCAAAAATCTACTTTATGCAAATACTCTTGATACAAGTTTAGAAAACAAACTAAAAGTAATAAGGAAATAATATTCATTTTTACAATTTGCATATGTCATAGATACTTTTTTCTCTTCCACTGCTTGATGCGCTTGACCATGTATTTATATTGCTGTTTACCTCTACTTCCTGTGGCAAAATCCACATCAGTCTGAAATCTCTCTAATTGGGAAGAACCTAGATAGTTAAATACATTGGAGGAATAGGTGGAGGTGGGCACAATGAAACCAAATAATTGATAGTTGTGTTCTAGGTCTTTCACCTCCATCTAGTTTAACTGAACTGAGCTTAGAGACTAGCTAATGTCATTCCTGAATAGCCGGCAGGAGGTGCCTTATTACTATAGTACTAGTATTTGTTAGCTCGTGAAGAAAGAGGATAAAATTCAGACTCTCCGAAGGTCTTCTGTTAAGATACAGCAGTGCTGTCTCAAGAACACCAAGCTGATCACATGGACATGATAGCAGAAGGATGGCTTGGAGAGAAAAGGTTGTCTTGTACTTAATGCCCTAGCCTGGTACTCAGGATACCAGGATTCAATTCCTGTCTCTACCTCAGAATTCTTGTGTTGCCTGGGCAAGTCACCTTATCATTCTGACATCAGTTCTCCGTCTGTGAACACTTCCTTTGTCTGTCTTGTCTATTTAGATTATAAACTCTTCGGTATACGGACTGTCTTTTATTTTGTATTTGTGCAGTGCCTAGTACAATGGGGCCATGACCTTGGTTGGGGTCCCTCGGTACTATGTAATACAAATAATTAATGATAATGGCAATGAAAAGTGGAGCTGGTCAGAACTTCTCTGTAGAAACAAAATATCAATAAAACAGGAAAATATTAATGGATTTTTGTGATTTTTTCCCCTTTTTCTGACTTTCTCTAATGATAAATACTGACAAATATCATAAATCTATGTTCTGCTATGTTAATTTGAAAGTCACATCTAGTGGTGACAATGTTACTGTGCTCCATACCCCCAGGGGCTGAGCACACTAACCAGCCTTTGCTAGTCCACAGAGTTAAAAAAACACACTATAGTGACATGCTGTATTATTATTAAAACCTCTCAATCAGCCTGTTCTTTTAAACTGTAAATGCCTTATAGGTCCTGAATGTAGCAATTTCTTTATTTTATAACTTAATTGTATGGTTTATAGTTTCAACTGGTAATAGGGCAAAGAGCTTTATTAATCTACTACCCTTTATTATGAACTCTGATCCAGAATTAAAATGTCACTGTACGAAAGAGAATGCAGTCTACAATGTGCACCATTTATTTCTACAATACACCAGTAACACCTTGTAAATGGAACAGAATGCATTTAAAGTAATTGGGCAGTTACTAATGTGGAAAGGAATATCTGTCAGTATTTTCAAAAATGTTTGCAAGGCTGCTTTTAAATATATATTTATGGGTTCAAAAGACTTGAGCAAAGTAAACAACAATATGCAAATGTTGTCCAACTGCCAACTAGTACAATAAAATATACCAATATAAATCTCTGACTCTTTGCTTGGTTTGTAAAACAAATGAAACTGCATCAGACTGTATAACTAGTTTTGCTCTTTGATTGCAAAATAACTGCCTTTGTCTTCAGTTTTGGAGCCATATTTTAATGCTCCCTTGAAATAAACCTTTATCCAATCTCTTCTTGACTAACTCCATGGTATATACAACTAAAATTACAACAGGTCACAAGATTTAGTTGTTGACAATCAATCATCTAGTCCCAACACTGATATTTTATATGTAATCTTCGACAGAGCATCCAGGAAGGGTTTTCATTTTTATTCAAAAGAGATCTCTTTGTTATTACCAAAAGTCCCCCTAATGCAATTAGGTATATAAGGTAAGTCTCTTATAAGGTCTATAAGGTAAGTAAAGGGCGGTTTCCCAGTGATCCAACTGATAAATACATCTTACTGTATGAGCTGCAAATAAACTTATTTTGAGGCATGTATTACTATCACAGAGAAGGTCACCTGCATCTAAAATTATGCTATAGGCCCAGGGGCGGCTCTCACAATTTTGCCGCCCCAAGGAGGGGCGGCGGCCCCGCCCCCGATGCAGGCAGTCCCAGTCCGCGGCGGCAAGGGGAGAGCGGTGGACCTGCCACCCCATTGCCGCTGCGGCAGGGAGAATGGGGTGGCAGACTGAGTCCTGCGGCAGCAATTCGGCAGTGGGAAGAGCGGACCTGCCACCAAATTGCTGCTGGGGGACTCAGACTGCCGCCTCATTCTCTCCTGCTGCCCCAAGCACCAGCTTGGAAAGCTGGTGCCTGGAGCTGGCCCTGTATAGGCCACCAAAATCAACAAGTTGACAGAAGGACCAGAAACACAAGTGTCTCCTTGAAGAATTCAGTCCTACAACACAATTAGATACAAAGAAGAACTGACGGCAATCAGGGCCACTCTCACACTTGTCCTACCTGGATGGTAACAGAGAGCAGATGCTACTTGGGATCTCTACTAGCAAAGATAGTCAACTGTCTTGACTACATGAATCTACCACCCATTCTAAAACATACAAAGCTACTTCATTAGCCTTCTTCAAATTATTCTTACAATTCTTCTTTGCCAAGATGCCCCCCAAAAAACTTGACAACAATTTGGCCATTGGTGTGCTGAGACCACTGCCTATCATGTAGACCAATATTATCTCGCTGTTTCCTTGTCCTCCCTTGTTTGTCTCTACCCACCAGTTGTCTCTTATCTCATACTGTAAAATCTTTGAAACAGGGACCATCTTTTTATTCTACTACTACTACTATGGTAGTACGGATGATGATAACAACAATATAACAACAACAAATACTAAGTAAATAGTTGCATGATGGTGGAGATATAGACAGATAAATATATACCCTCCCTTTTCTCAGCAAGATAAACAAGATGGTGGCAAAACCAATCTCTGATGTGGCCTGTTAACTGTCCTAGGTACCTTTCATAGAGGCCATGGTGCAGAGACAGTACTTGATGGTTCGGTAGATGACTTTGCCCTTCCAATAGTCAAAGGAAATACCTGTTACAGAAACACTGTTATTGGCTGGAATCTTCTACAATATATGAGTTATTTAAATAAAGAATCTCTGTAGTGCCAAGCAAACTGGATTTCCATGTTAAAATAATATACTGTTAGCACTATATACAGTTCTTAGCTATGCATAAGCATTTTATTTATAATTACTCATATTTTAGAGGTATAGATTTTTGCTTTAAAATACCCAATAGGCAAAAAATATTGGCTTTTTAAAGGTATAAATCCTCCATTTCTGTCTCTAACGTTTTTAGCACTTTTCTAGTGAAAAAATGACTTTCCTTTTAAAAATGGAGTTTTGAGTTCTTTTATGCATAATGTACCCTAGAGCTCATATTTTTAATTTGCTTTAACCGCACATCATTATTTCTGAAAACCAACTACTCCACATGTGCAGTGATATTTTTTCTCATTACATTTTTCAATATACCATATCTGTATTAAAATCATCATATTTGATATGAATGGTTACAATACATTAAAAGACATCATATTAAGAATGAGATATGGTATAACACGCTGAAAATCCTGAGAGGAAATGAACCTTACCCTAAAACTACAGTTAAAGAATATCAAAGCTTTGACTTACATGCACAAAATCAAGGAATCTCTTCTTAACCTTTTGACGTATGACATGTCAAAATAAAGGCACAGTGGAGTGAATTAAAGGTTATACTCCAACTTTAAAACTAAATCTCCTTTTTTGATGTTAGTCAGAGCCTTCATATTTTTCAGCACAATTATTTAAGGGCCCAATCCTACTTCACAAAAAGATAGATATTTCCCCACTGATAACAAAGGAAAAAGCTGTGGTCTTAGGGGTTTCATTTTACATATATTTTTTCTAAAGATAAATAAGGCTTTTAAGTGGATTTTTTTTAAACAAAAACAAACAAACAAACAACAACAGTGTTTATATTGTGGTATTATTCCTAAAAGTCTACTTTAATGCAATGCTACTTTGCTGCTACAAAGGAAAAATAAACATTGTTGTGACTATATACATATTTTCTTTCATAACCAGGGGTCTGAATCAATTAAAATAGCCCAAAATCAGCTCTGCAGTAGTAAGACCAACCAAGCTAGATCAGCTGCTATGGCTTGTACTGAACAAAAGTAGAACGAGCTGGCAGAAACTTCCATACTGCAGAAACTGCAATTATTCAATATAATATACAATACATTAATTAATAAGGATTAATAAACAATTCTCAATAATTACTTTCTTAAATGAAATGTCACTTAGGATAATAAATGTGGTTCCAAGTCAAATCTATTTTTGCACACATCAAACCTAAAAAAAAACGTACTAGGTTTCTTGATCCAAGCTAAACTGATATAGATAATGAACGTATTCGCTCCCCCTGCCCCATCCCAAAACATATGGCATGAGCTGGTATGATAAAAAAGTGAAACTGGTTTTAAAATCTGCTAACGTGAATGCTTCATCTAATTAATAACTTATATAGGCTGCCTTAATGACAACTGCAAATCACACCTTTTTACTCATTTAAGAACCTGATTTTGCATTCCTTGCACACCCAAAATTCCTTTTGAAATCAGAGGCACTTTGGAGTGTACAATGAATGAAAGCTCTGCTTCTAAAATTTTGTAAAGAAAGCTAAAAGGGACTACGGTTGCCAGGCATCGAAAAGGGACCCTGATGGCTCCAAAGTCCAGTTATCTGCAGCACCAGTGGGGCAGGCAGGCAGGCTCCATATGCCCAGCTCCGTGCAGTTCCCGGGAAGCAGCGACATGTCTCCAGCTTCTAGGTGGAGGGACAGCTATGGGGGGATCAGTATGTTGCCCTCGCCCGCAGGTGCCACCCCGAGAGCCGGCTCTGCAGCTCCCTCTGGCCAGGCACCATGGCCAATGGAGCTTCGGGGGTGGCACCTGCGGACAGGAGCAGCACACGGAGCCCCATGGCCGCCCCTCTGTGTAGGAGACATAGAAATATGTCGCCGCTTCCTGGGAACATTATTTTTGACAAATCATGGCAATCGGGGGAGGTCCCGGATGACTGGAAAAAAGCTAATGTAGTGCCCATCTTTAAAAAAGGGAAGAAGGAAGATCCGGGGAACTACAGGCCAGTCAGTCTCACCTCAGTCCCTGGAAAAATCATGGAACAGGTCCTCAAGGAATCAATTCTGAACCACTTAAAGGAGGGGAAAGTGATCAGGAACAGTCAGCATGGATTCACCAAGGGCAAGTCATGCCTGACTAACCTAATTGCCTTCTATGATGAGATAACTGGCTCTGTGGATGAGGGGAAAGCAGTGGATGTGCTATTTCTTGACTTTAGCAAAGCTTTTGAGACAGTCTCCCACAGTGTTCTTGCCGGCAAGTTAAAGAAGTATGGGCTGGATGAATGGACGGTAAGGTGGATAGAAAACTGGCTGGATGGTCGTGCTCAACGGGTAGTGATCAATGGCTCCATGTCTAGTTCGCAGCTGGTATCAAGTGGAGTGCCCCAAGGGTCGGTGCTGGGCCCGGTTTTGTTCAATATCTTCATCAACAACCTGGAGGATGGTGTGGACTGCACCCTTAGCAAGTTTGCAGATGACACTAAACTGGGAGGAGTGGTTGATATGCTGGAGGGTAGGGACAGGATACAGAGGGACCTAGACAAATTAGAGGATTGGGCCAAAAGAAATCTGATGAGGTTCAACAAGGACAAGTGCAGAGTCCTGCACTTAGGACGGAAGAATCCCATGCACTGCTACAGACTAGGGACCGAATGGCTGGGCAGCAGTTCTGCAGAAAAGGACCTAGGGGTTACAGTGGACGAAAAGCTGAATATGAGTCAACAGTGTGCCCTTGTTGCCAAGAAGGCTAACGGCATTTTGGGCTGTATAAGTAGGGGCATTTCCAGCAGATCGAGGGACGTGATTATTCCCCTCTATTCGCCACTGGTGAGGCCTCATTTGGAGTACTGTGTCCAGTTTTGGGCCCCACACTACAAAAAGGATGTGGATAAATTGGAAAGAGTCCAACGGAGGGCAACAAAAATGATTAGGGGGCTGGAGCACATGACTTATGAGGAGAGGCTGAGGGAACTGGGATTGTTTAGCCTGCAGAAGAGAAGAGTGAGGGGGGATTTGATAGCTGCTTTCAACTACCTAAAAGGGGGTTCCAAAGAGGATGGATCTAGACTGTTCTCAGTGGTAGAAGATGACAGAACAAGGAGTAATGGTCTCAAGTTGCAGAGGGGGAGGTTTAGGTTGGATATTAGGAAAAACTTTTTCACTAGTAGGGTGGTGAAGCACTGGAATGGGTTACCTAGGGAGGTGGTGGAATCTCCTTCCTTAGAGGTTTTTAAGGTCAGACTTGACAAAGCCCTGGCTGGGATGATCTAGTTGGGGTTGGTCCTGCTTTGAGCAGGGGGTTGGACTAGATGACCTCCTGAGGTCCCTTCCAACCCTGAGATTCTATGATTCTATGAACCACCTGAGGTCAGCGCAGCCCGGAGCCCACACCCCGAACTCCCTCCCACACCCCAACTCCCTGCCCCCTCTCACACCTATAACTCATTTCTGGAATGACCACAGTGCCTGCACCCCAGCCCCCTGCTCCAACATGGAGCTCCCTCCTTTACCTCACACCTCTCATCCCTGGCTCCAGCCCAGAGCCTGCACCTCCAACCGGAGCCCTCACCCCCCCACCCCGCCCAAAATGAGTGAGTGAGTGAGGGTGGTGGAGAGCTACCAATGGAGGGAGTGAGTGGGGACTCAGAAAAGGGGAGGGGCCTTGGGAAGGGGTAGGGTAAGAGGTGGGGCAAGGGTGTTCAGTTTTCTGCAATTAGAGAGTTGGCAACCCTAACTTTGGGTTCTTTGGGACTGGGACTAACCTGAACAGTCTTGTGATTTTTGGTATAAAGGACCATCTATCACAAAGACAAGCTTGCCTGGGTGGCAAGATAGCCTGGAATACCCAAGGGGGGGGCTGTTTGTGACTCCTTGTTAAGGCTGTTATATTGCTTTAGGAGTTCACACTTCTTAGTAGGTTGGTTAACTCTAATTATAGAACACACAACTGATTTTGGGTTTGTGCCCTGTTCCTGGACAGTCTGCCCTGAGGTTGGCACTCATGTTCGTGAGCCATTCCAGACCAGGGTGACACATGGATCTTTCCCTACACATGTGGAAGTAGAGGGTCAGTGCCTCTAGATGGACCAGTGGAGCGCTCATCTACATTGTTTTCCCTGGCACTCAGTGGTAAATCAACTTACAAGTTAATATGAACTGAGACTTTCCTAACTTTTTGACAAAGCCAGAAAGGATTACTAATTAGGGAAGCACAATGCTGGTGAGAGCAGCAGAGTGCAAAACAGTCACTTCAGAGACACAGTGCTTCTCTACAGATGGCCATGCACCTCTATCTTCTAATAGGCTTTGGTTGGTATTTCAGGCCTTGATTCAGCAAAGTATTTAAATGTGTATAACTTTAGGCACACAAGTAGCCCCAGTGAAGTCAATTTATGCATGTTAAGCACCTTGCTGAATCGTTGTAAATGTGAGTTCAGGGAATACTCTGAGATCTGCTGGGACAATGAGAGAGGGTGGCAGTTGCAGGGGCCACAGCCAGGTGCAGGGACCGTGCTCAACCAGTCACTCAGTGCATTCACCTGAGGGGAACAGGAGTCAGCCTATTGGGGTATTAAATACTCTGGGCCCAGGAGTGGAATGTCCATAAGCCTGGGCAGACCCACCTAGGGGTGGCACCTTCAGTGGGGGCACTGATGGTATTACACAGCTGCTGCAAGCTAATTTGCATTTATTATAGCAGCTTCAGGCAGCTAGATGTGAGGGGTCTGCGCAGGGTGACAGGGTAGGCCCAGCCTGGGCTCAACATTGGGCAGCATGACAGGGAAGGGCACATGGGAACTCATCGACCATCAGGGCATGTAACCGCATGGGACAGAGTAGACACTCCTAGGGGGGTCTATGGAGGAAAAGGGCTCTGCGGAATTCCCTCCATGCAGTTCTCCATACGGTTATGCCGGGGTGGCTTACCCAATGGGAGTTCACCTACTCAGTACAACTAAATAAAAAATCCTGAGAGGCGAATTTGTGAATATAATATCCCTATGGCACAGGGAGGAGTTCACAGACAGTAAACATGGACAAGGCAAGCAAAACAGCGAACTGCCCAAGAGGCCAAGGGTGCCTAGAACATGGGAACATTGGGAGGCTGCCCTCATCATCTATGCGGGTGTTATGGTACAGGCCTACCCAGACAGCAGCCCTGCCTTTGTTAAGTATACGGATATAATTAGGTGGGCACACAACATGTTTGGGGGCATATCATAAGCAGTTTCAATAAAGGGCAGCAACACAAACTGGAATAAGGTGGCATCACACACTGTGGTTGAAGTGGATAATACCAAGGGCGCCAGAGGTTTGTTCATACTGCAACCAGGGGCGGCTCTACCAATTTTGCTGCCCCAAGCAGTCGCCGCTGAATTGCCGCCGCGGCAGGAAGAGCGGCGGAGCTGCTGCCGAATTGCTGCCACAGGACATGGACTGCCGCCCCATTCTGGATGCCGCCCCAAGCACCAGTTTGGAAAGCTGGTGCCTGGAGCCAGCCCTGACCACAACAAGGGGCCAGAAGGGGCCCCGGGCACATAATAGTATTTGCTGGGCATTTAATAGTGGTGGTTGTTTTTGCAACCCCTGTAGATATAGGCATGTTTGCAAGACGACTACTGCCAGCAATTTTATTTCGACAAGGCTATGCCCCTGGGCTGTTCAGTATCCTGTGCAGCTTTTCAGAAACTGGGCAGTGGTGTGGTCAGCGGGACTAAACCAAATAGTGCATTATTTGCATAATTTTTGTTCGCAGGGTGAGCTGGGTCAAATGAGTGTTTTCACCTGTTGGACACATTTCAGGCCCTGGCTAAATAGTTGGGGAAACCCCTAGCGAAGGACAAAACAGAAGGCCTTTCTATTACATTAACCTGGGCATTGAGCTGAACTTTGCTTTCAGGGTTGTTGCCTCGGGGTGGACGTTTTGTGCCCGGCTGGCAGTGGCGACTGCCAGCATAGCCAGGCCACATAATTACATATGAATCACTAGAGAAATGTAGGAAGACTTGTGGGTATGGGAAAGTTTTCTAAATCAATTTAATGGGGTATCATTGTGGAGGTACAAATGGTTATTTATTTGGGGATTGGAGCTGGCTAATATAACGGTGTGCCTCTGGTGCGACAACAAGGCAGTGGTACAGGTTATCAATCTTCACAACTTCTAGGGTTGTGAAGTTCGTAAGGGAATTTGTTCTCCAATGCTCAACCTTCAACATCTGTTTTTTCTTCCAAGCATGTGCCGGGCATGGATAATGGCATAGCAGATGCCTTGTCTCATTTCCAGTTTGCCAAATTACGTAAGCCGCGGGCTCTCTGGAACCTCGGAATGTCATGCGGTCGGGAGAATGCAGATTTTCAGCTCCAGTTTACAAGTTGTTTATTTTGTTTTCTTTTGACAATTCAAGGATCCAGAGAATGGGTCGCCTATGCGGCCCTCCATTAAGGGCGGTTGTTGCAGTACCGGGTTAAGGACAATGCAGCTGCTGGTGCCCCTTGACGATCACACATGGGACAATGGGTTCTTTCTCCCCAGCAGGGCTGCTAGCCAAGAGGCCATTTGCAGATTTCTGGGAACCTGGTGGGGTTGGCGGGCCGAGGCAGCCAAGCAAATGGCTGGCACCTCCTTGTGGTGGATGTTCAGTGCAGGTACTCCATAGGGAGGGCAGCCAGTGACCAGATAAATGGCCTGGTAAAGGACTTAAAAGGAGGTACTGGATAAAGGAACAGAACAGGGGAGGGGATTGGGGGACTCTTATGATCGGTATGGCAGGGAGCCAACCTTTCCTGTTCCCCACCCCCTCATTCTCATAGCCCTCCTTAACCCTCTTATGAGGCTGGTGGATGGTAAAGTCCAAGCCATGGGTCGACTGGGGGACCTGGATGGAAACAAAGGGGGGCTGGTGGAAGCCCCGGAGAATTGATTTGAATAAGCATGGATTTGCCTGCATTATACACTTTATCTGCCAGGTAGCCCCAGACATCTATATAATAAAGTTACGGCCTGATTAAAACCCATAACAAGTCTTCTGTCCTTCCTGCGGTATACCCAGATAACAGCAGAGTGCTTAACAGTCACTTCAGAGACACATCTCTATAGATGGCCATGACCCTCTATCTTCTAATGGGCTTTGGTATTTCAGGCCCTGATTCGGCAAGGTATTTAAATGTGTATAACTTTAGGCACACAAGTAGCCAATCTATGCATGTTAAACACCTTGCTGAATCGTTGTAAATGTGAATCCAGAAAACACTCTGAGATCTGCTGGAACAATGAGAGATTTGGGAGTATTGGGGTTCAGACTGACTGTATTTTAGGGCAAGTCAACACTTCAAAGTTAAGTCGACTTAAGGCAGCTTACACCGACCTTACTATGGAAGTGTACACGCTACAATGCGCCTCCTGCTGCTTTAACTCGCCTGCTACACTGATCTAATAAAACCACCTGGACGAGATGGTCTTGGGATGCATTAGGCGAGGTATTTCTAGTAGAGATAAGGAGGTGTTAGTACCGTTATACAAGGCATTGGTGAGACCTCATTTGGAACACTGTGTGCAGTTCTGGTCTCCCATGTTTAAGAAGGATGAATTCAAACTGGAACAGGTACAAAGAAGGGCCACTAGAATGATCCGAGGAATGGAAAACCTGTCGTATGAAAGGAGACTCAAGGAGCTTGGTTTGTTTACCTTAACCAAAAGAAGGCTGAGGGGAGATATGATTGCTCTCTTTAAATATATCAGAGAGATAAATACCAGGGAGGGAGAGGAATTATTTCAGCTCAGTACCAATGTGGACACAAGAACAAATGGTTATAAACTGGCCATCAGGAAGTTTAGACTTGAAATTAGATGAAGGTTTCTAACCATCAGAGGAGTGAAGTTCTGGAACAGCCTTCCAAGGGAAGCAGTGGGGGCAAAAGACCTATCTGGCTTCAAGATTAAGCTAGATATGTTTATGGAGGAGATGGTTTGATGGGATAACATGATCTTAGTCAAAGGCCAATTAATTGCTGTCAGTGGTAAATAGGACCAATGGTCAATGATGGGATGTTAGAAGTTACTACAGAGCACTTTTTCCTGGGTGTCTGGCTGGTGAGTCTTGCCCACATGCTCGGGGTTCAGCTGATCGCCATATTTGGGGTCGGGAAGGAATTTTCCTCCAGGGTAGATTGGCAGAGGCCCTGGAGGTTTTTTGCCTTCCTCTGCAGCATGGGGCACGGGTCACTTACTGGAGGATTCTCTGCATCTTGAAGTCTTTAAACCATGATTTGAGGACTTCAATAGCTGAGACATAGGTGAGAGGATTATTCCAGGAGTGGGTGGGTGAGATTCTGTGGCCTGCATTGTGCAGGAGGTCAGACTAGATGATCATAATGGTCTCTTCTGACCTTAAAGTCTATGAGTAAGTCTATGAGAGAGGCATAGAGCTTTCTGCGATGGAGTTAGAGTGACACAGTGTCAGTGTAGACACTGCAGTGTTTATGTCACCCTAGGTGGACTCCAGGAGGAGTCTCACAATGCCCATCGTGACCACTCTGGTCACAGTTTTGAACTCCACTGCCCTGCAGCCAGATACACAAGTGAACGGACCTCCTCCTCTAAAGCCCTGGGAAATTTTGAAATTGCTCTTCCTCTTTTCTCAGTGTAGAGAGCAACTGCCCAGCTGACCACACCAGATCCATGCAGCAAACGTGCTCCTTCCTGGAGTACATGGGAGGTGGTGGATCTCCTGGGTCTGTGGGGAGAGGAGGTTGTGCAGTCACCACTCTGCTCCAGCCACAGGAACTTTGATATCGATGGCCAGATCACTGATGGCATTGTAGAGAAGGGCTATGACAGGGACACGTAGCAATGCTGAGTAAAAATCAAGGAGCAGAGGCAGGTGTACCAGAAACCAAGGGAGGCAAATAGCTGCTCTGGTGCAAAGCTGCACACAAGCTGCTTCTACAAGGAGCCACAAGGAGCCACCATCCTCAGTAGTGATCCCACTTCCACTGCCAAGAGTCCTGTGGATATCTGGGGGTTGATGGGGTCACTGGCCATTGAAGTGAACCCAGAAGATGACATGCTGGACGAGGAAGAGGAGGCAGAGGAGGATGGGGGACAGCTGACAGGGAGGTCTGGTGGTGTGGTGAGCCATGACCTCTTTTTGACTCCTGAGCAGTCTAGCCAGTCCCAGCAGTCCAGCTCTGCAAGCATGATACAGGGGAGGGAACCTCTGATAATTGCTCTGCTTCAATATTGCACGGACACATCTGGTCATATACTCCTTTTTTTAATCAGGCTACAAGAGACCATGAAATAACCAACACAGGAACAGTTTCTATCTGCTTCTAATTCCCCTGTACAGCTAGGCAGAGAGGGCCCTGCGGAAAAGTTTGTTTATGCACACTGGGATGTCCTGTGAATCCTCCGGAGAGCTCTCTAGAAACCTTTCCTGGAGGTACTCTGCAATCCTCTACCAAAGGTTTCTTGGGAGGGCTGCTTTGTTTCTTCCCCTGTGGTAGGAAACTTTGCCACACAACTTAGCAATTACTTCAGCAGGCACCATAGCAGCACACAGGCCAGCAGCATATGGCCCCCGTCTGCAGCCACACACATGCAGGAGCTAGACCCTTGCAGCCAAGGTTAACCTCAGGAGTGAGATATCAGCTGCATTCACCCCTGCCTGTGGAAAACAGTGCCAGTATTCAGTACAGTAGCCCTATGCACTGGTACTGATATCCCATGGCTACTCCCTGCTTTGTCTCAACTCACCCCCTTGCCTCCCGGGCCATACTCACCATGGCTGGGGATACCACCACACTGTGTGAATGCCAAGGGAAACTGAGATAGATGTGCTTGATACGTGTTTGGGTCAAGGGTGTAAGTGCGCTGACAATAATATCTCTGTCTACTATTTCTTTAGCAGATGCAGATGAGCCCTTGACGGTCTCCCGCACACTGGCAGAGCACCTCACTCAGATAAGAAAAGAAACTGGAGGAGTAAAGCCGCCATGCTCAAGGAGGTGCTGCAGTCGTCTGGTACTTTGGATTGTGATCAGAGAGCATGGAGGGAGGCAGTCAGTGAGAAACTGTGGAGGGACAGTCAGGATAGGAAACAGGCAGGAACAGATCATAGCGTTGCTCAGGGAGTAAACAAACACTGCCTTCCTGCACCTCCCCCCATTGCCACCACCCACATTCCTTGTTTGCGCAGGGGCATCTGCAGTCTCCCAGGCACTCCACCCAATGGGACAATTTGCAAAACAATAGCTGGACATATACCCAGCTCTAAGAGCCTCACTGGCAAATGTGCTTCCCCTTAGAATCATAGAATCTCAGGGTTGGAAGGGACCTTAGGAGGTCATCTAGTCCAACCCCCTGCTCAAAGGAGGACCAATCCCCAATTTTTGCCCCAGATTCCTAAATGGCCCCCTCAAGGATTGAACTCACAACCCTGGGTTTAGCAGGCCAATGCTCAAACCACTGAGCTATCCTTCCCCCCTTTAAAGATACTTTTCTCTGTATGTATTACGTTTAGGTTACCAATACATAAATATGTTTGCATGGGTGTGGAATAAAAATGGACTTATGGAAAGCGAATGAATTGTTATTATTCTCCAATATATGGTGACTACTGCTAACATTCAGAGACTGTACCAATAGGTGCATTTGCAGTGTTATAGTAGCACACACACAGTAATCATTACAAGGTTCATACCATGGTACCAAAAAATAATAGTCAGAATAAAAAAAGCCTGGCTAAACACATTACAGCAACACACATTACAGAGGCCCATTGTTAAAATGCTCTTTCAAAGCCTCCCTGACCAAATGGCTCCCCATTGAGCCCTTCTTACAGCCCTGCTCAAAAGCAGCAGACAGCTGCTCCACTTCCATGCTCCACCCCTACGAAAATTTCTCCCACTTTGATTCACATATATTATGGAGGGCACAGCAAGCAGCTATAACTATGGGGATATTTTCCTCACTGTGGTCTAACCTGCTGAGGAGACAGCGCCCCTTTAAAGGCACATTCAACAGTCATTCTGCACCTGCTGAACCTATTGTTGAAGTGCTCCTTGCTGCTGTCAAGGTGGCCGGTGTAAGGTTTCATGAGCCACAGAAGTAAGGGATAGGCTGGGTCTCCCAGGATCACTATTGGCATTTCCACATCTGCAGTGATAATCCTCTGGTCTGGAAAGAAAGTCCCTGCTTGCAGCTTTCTGTACAGGTGTGTGTTTCTAAAGATGCGTGTGTCATGTACCTTCCCTGACCAGTCCACATTGATGATGGTGAAATGACCACAGTCATCCACTGGCATTTGCAATACCATAGAAAAGTAGCCCTTTCTGTTGATTTACTCCATTGTAAGGTGGTTTGGGGCCAAAATGGGGATATGAGCGCCATCTATCACCCCACTGCAGTTAGGGAATCTTATTGCTGCAAACCCATCCACTATTTCACGCATATTTCCCAGAGTCACAGTCCTTCGTAGCAGGAGATGATTAATGGCCCTGAACACTTGCATCACTGCAGCCCCCATGGTGGATTTCCCCACTCCAAACTGATTCACAACTGATCAGTAGCAGTCTGTCACTGCCAGCTTCCACACAGCGATCACCTCTTGCTTCTCCACTATTAGTGCAGCTCTCATTTTGGTGTCCATGCGCCAGAGGGCAGGGGTGAGATCCGCACACAGTTCCAGCAATGTGGCCTTTCACATCCGAAAGTTCTACAGCCACAGGTTGTCATCCCATACCTGCATAACAATGCAATCCCACCACTCAGTGCTTGTATCTTGAGCCCAGAACTGACGGTCCACTGAGTGCTGCTGCTCTATGAATGCCAACAGCAATCTTGAATTGTTTCTGTCCCTGGCACACAGCCAGGCAGACCCACAACATCATCATCATCATTGTCACAGCTCATGAAATACTGCAGGATCAGACACGTTGTGTTCATAACACTCATCACAACATTGGAGAGCAGTGCAGGATCCATGCTTTCTGACAGAGATGGCAGGCAGGCAGGCATTTTTTAGGGACTGTTGAAAAGCAGCACAAAATGTACTAGGAAACGAAGGAATGATGGGACAGAGAAAGCTCCATCATGGGAAACTGAGCCTTCCACATGAGGTATTTATTGCAAACCCTTCCCAGAACATCCTGTGGCAGATGGTGGCCAGTTGCACAGTGGGATAGCTACCCATGGTGCACTGCTCTCTGTGTCAATGCAATGTGGACGTGCTTCGCTGACACAAGGAGCGTAGTGTGGACATGCACCAGCAGTTTAAATGCAGCGGTGGCTGTACCTTGACGTAACTTAAGTCAGTTTAAGTTTGTAGTGTAGACATGCCCTTATATGGGTAGGAGAAAGAGATTGGTGGGGACTGTTGTATTAATTTACATGGAATAAATGAGCCAAAGGTATTAACATAACCCGGTCACTGTCCAACATTAAACACTTGCAAACAAGGTTCAGGGTTTGATATAGAGAGACATCAGCCTGCTTAGTACCATGGAAAGCACATAATTAAAAATCCTTTTTAGCCTTTTACTAAAGACACAGAAAGGAAGGAGAAACAGTTAAAACATTTGAAATGCAAAGCATTGATAAGGCTTTCACTTTAACAACATCCCTTCTTCCCTTTAGCTGGAGAAGAAAAGTCTCCTTGGTTGACAGTTTCTTACATGGTATCAAAAATGGTAATAACTGTACTTTTGGGAGTAAGAGAACAAGTTAGTTGTGATGGGCGGCAACTGTTGTTGTTGATATTGTTGTTGAAATCAAAACCCATTTCTTCCCAAGTGCTGTACGGATTTCAGCTGGAGCTGTTAGGGGTGGTGATGTCACCTGGATCCCACTCTTTGGCCCAGTTAGGTCAGGACAACTCTCAAGATCAGAATGAAGAAGGTCCAGGATCCCAGGAGATGGTGGGGGTGACAACCATGATGGTAAAGCTTGCTTCATTAGCTTCCATCTGTTCTTCTCTTCTATCTGTTCTTCCCTTTTTTCTTCCCAAAATCTCTTTTTTTAAGGAATCAAAAAAGGAGCGAGGAGTGGAATACCTTTGTATGTCCTCATAATTTGTCCACCAATGAGGCCTAATATTCAACACACCAATGTTGGTTCATTAATTATGGCTCCACATTTTCTGTTTTTACCAAACATGATTTCAACATAGTCCTTGAATCATATCAACGTGGATTTTTTTTTTGGGGGGGTAGTAATTTAGTCTCTGTCTGGTTCTCTTGCACCTGTTTATAACATTCATTATTGAAAGCAACTTGACCTATTTTCCATTGACATTTGTTGTTATAGGTTATTCTATCATCTTGCAAACTTTTACATACTATTTACAGTTGAGATTACAATGAAAGGCAATTTATAGCCCCAATTATTACAATAGGACCCAACCTTCTGTCACAAAAATGTGGGGGGGAAATTACGCAAGGCTTCACAGCCACAGGTCATAAACCAGAATACAAGGTGGTATTTCTACAGAGTAAGGGAACTCCACACTCCAAGTCTTATTAAGTTAAAGTAGTTTAAAAATATTTCCATAATATGAAAATACAAATGATTTATTGTCAGATGGCTCACAGCTTAATTACAACACCTATTATTATATGTGAGCTTATTAAAAATTAAGGTAGCTTTTGTTTATTTAATATTGATAAACCACTGGCTTAAACCTTTTATTCAAATGCAACATATACAATTTATAGGTAGACTAAAATATTAATAATTAACAATCATGGTCATAAAAATCCCAGTACTACATTCTTGTTACATTAATTAAAAACTGGGTTATCACTTGGCAGCAGTAGGTCTTCTCAGTAGATGATGAGCATCAATGATTTTTTGCACGATCACATATTACAATTATAACATTAAATAATTCCACAAGTGCTTAGCCATTTTTAAATAACATTTTTGATAAATAATACCACAATATATTGCAAGTACCTCAGAGAAACTAATTTCTTTTCATTCCTGCAAATTAAAAATAGAGGATCCTCTGCCGCCCCTCCCCAGGCTTCTGGCTCCCAAGCCATCACTTTTCTTGGCTGGAGACCCAGGTCTCTCTCCCTCCTAACCAGGGCATTTCCAGGCTGCACAGATCTCTGCTGACACTGTGATACTTTCAGCAAGCCAGACTGCCTAGCCAGGCCAGCATCTGCAATGTGCTTACTCTTCAAATGCTATAAACAACATAATTCCCAGCAGTTATGAGTTTCCACACCGCTCTTCCCAAGCAAGCACACTTTTCTTAAGATGAAAGAATTACAGAGAAAACATATTAAAAACAATAAAATAACGTACACACATGCTAGAAAGCTAGAAAGAGCTCACTCCAACTGCAATCTCAGACTCTGGCTGGTGTCAGTCCTTCCAACAGTCCCCTATGCTCTGGGGACCCCCCTTGGACAGAAGGTTCTGCCTGTTTTCTGGATCAGACAGATGACCCTGAATCAGTTTAAACTCAGGCTTTTTATCCAAAAGTCCTTTCTTTGTCTGGGGAATCCAGTCTGAACCTATGTATGGGAGTCTCTCCCGGTGGGGGTACCTAGACTCTGGAAGTGTTACAACCTGAGTAAATTTTCACTAATCACCCTGCACTGTTCTTAATTATGGAGGAGCTGTGGTCACCCTCCCACACTGAATTACATACAATCCCTGGCCCACCGTAATATACAGACTTAGCAACTGCAGGAAATTGCTAGTCACAAGATTCACAATTAAAGGGCAACAATCACTGTGTAACAACAAAGGTGTTCAGATCAATGCTTGAGTCGTAAAAACAAGACGTGTCGAAACACACTTCTGGCACTATCACTCAGAAGTGATGGTAATGCCAACTAGGTCAGCGTCCCGTGGGTCTGGGGAGACCTGTGAGCCCCATGGCAGCAGGTTCCACACTGTACCCCCTTTTACTGCGTGCCTTGGAACTGCTGCCAGGGGCTACACCATGCTGCGACTCTGCCAGAGCCTCCCCGCCAGTGCTGGCTGACCCATCAGTGGTGCAGCTCTCCAGACAAATCCCTGGCACATCCTGGCAGTGGGCAGAGCATCCTCCCCCTTCCCCCTTCCCCCAGCCAAGTGCAGGGTGAAGGGAGCGACACTCACCACCAGCGCACTTCCCAACTCAGCTGTGCTTGCAATTAGCGGCGACTGTACCGAAGCAGGGAGCTCTGGGTTGGGGGGTGGGGAGGGGAATGGCAGAAGGCACCACCATAAACCATCCAGCCTGTGACCCCAGGCTCCCCTATCATAAATGATAACATCAAAAGTGCCCGAACACAGTTCTGGCTCCCCAAAAGGTGCCGGAATGGCGTTCTGGAGCATTCCAGCACAACTCAAGTCCTGGTTTAAATTTACTTAAATATGAATGTGGAAACAGATTATTATTAGAGGGAGCAGTACATATTTCTGTCATTGCATCACTCAATGCATCACAGTCAGGATCAGGTCCCCACTGTCCTGGGCTCTGCTGAACAAACATGGAAAGGGAACAAGTCTTGCCTCCAAGGGCTTAGAATCTAAAGCACACAAACAGAGCAAGGCTGATGAGTATATAACATACTGGCAAATTAATATGGTGAAGAACTGGCACAGCTTTGTTTATTACTTATGCTGTTTATGTGTTTCACTTTTCAAATTGGCACAGAAGTAGGGAGTAGGGAAAGGTCAGGGGAGGAAGAGTCAGATGTCCTCCCCTTCCTTACTATGATCAGCAGGCAGGATTTTGTAGGCATCATGACAGATGCGTTTTAAGGAGGAATTTGAAGGAAGATAAGGGAGTGTCTCTATACAGATTTTATTGGGGAGTTTTCCCAGGCATACGAGGCACTGTGGGGAAAAACAGAGATGTGTTTGAGTGAGAAGCTGACTGATGGATGGACATCTGGGAACACTGACAGAGATAAGATTGGGGTCAATGTTACAATAAGTTACTAGGTTAGCTAGATGGGGTGAAGGCTAAGTTGCAAAGAGCCACAACAATTAAACAAGAACCTTGTGCCTGATGAGGAGGTAGCCAGTGGAGGGATTCAAATGGGAGGGGAAAGAGGAGAGGACATGGTCAAAGCGATAAGGGAGGCAGATGAATTTCTCATATATAGTGATACCTTAAATCCTTGAGGGGGAGAAGTCATATCGAATTGTCAAGCAATAGATAATTTGGTACGTACATTTGTTTCCTAAAATGGGCACATGGATCAGAGAACAAAAGAAAGATATAATCTATCTATTAAATTGAAATAATGGCATGTGGCTTGTTTAAAAAATCAATTTGTGAACCCTAGACAATGTTTTAACACACTTTTTAAAGAAAAAATAATGGGTCACGTCTATGCTCTTTTTTAATCAAAGTGCTAATTTCAGTGGTAATCTTTATGTAAACAGAGAAAGAGGGTAGGAAAACTTGGCAATTTTTAATCTGCAGTTATCATGAAGACAAAGATAAAAGAAAGGCATTAAAAATGTTTCTGCTCGTGGGGGATCAAGGTTTCATCAAGACAAATGTTTCAGCCAAACAGAATAGAGGTAGATTGAAGAGATTTGCAAAATAGACGTCAAACATCTAAAACTCAGCAGGGAACCATTTTAATATATATTTTATAACAATTGCTTCATGGTTGCACAGCAGGTTTGGGGGAATAGTAGAACTTGCAAACAGCAATTTTTCATAGCTTTTTGCTCTTTGTTTCCTTTCTTCATGTGTGTCTTAAGATACTTGTATTTCCTTTTGTTAAAAAGGTGCAATTAACAGCGCCGTTGGAAACAAAAATTCTACTGATAATACCTTAAGAGCAACTTACACAGTATGTATGCTCATTGGTACATACAAAGCCATGATAGCAGAAAATCAAGAGTTTTAATAGGAGATCTCATGCTGTTTTGTAAATAGCAGCAGTGAAGCTAAGTAAATATCTTTTGCTCTTCAAAAATAAATCAGTGCCAGTATGATTCAATCACCTTACAAATCTTTTAAACAATAAAATCCGCTAAAAAATATATGTTCAAAAGTAGGTAAAATGGAGTGTATATATCAGAGAGATGACCCAAAGAAGTAAGAAAAATGTTGGCATTGGACAAACAGGTATATTCATAGAGGACTTAAGGTATAACTTAGTTCACAGAAACTGTTTGCTTCTCTAAATGACCAAAACAGTAGCTAGAAATGTCTTGGAGCGGGCTGATCAATTAAAAATTGTATCTTGGAATATTTATGTGTTTAATAATATTTTTATTTGTCTGCCTGTGTGGAATCTGATTGCAAAACAGAATAAGCACAAGATACTGACCTGCCTACAACAGACAACACAAACACTACCAGAAGAGATAAGAATGACTACTAATCTCATTGCATTCATAATGAAATGCAAACCCCATCTCTTCAGCTAAGGTTTCCCCAAAAGCAAGTTACACACACACACACACGCCACACATCCATTCTCTCTCATCCTCAGCCCCCACCCCAAGCGATTTCTCCTACAGACTAGGCAGAAAGCAGGATTGCTAGTTATTTCCATTTTTAAATACTTAGGAGGCATTCAGCTCTGATGAGAAAGTGGTGTAGATTTTAATGTTACCAGAGCACTGATGGCACTGCAGTCTTAAAGCCTTCAAAATATGTCACAAGTGGCCATGCTCTAAAGAGCAGGGGTGACAGAGTAGAACCTTGCTGGACTCCAAGTGAGAGCAGACCAGCAGGGTAGCTGAACAGCTACACAATGCCACTCTGAACTATTCAGGAAAGAAAGAATGGAGTAGCTGAATAACCCATTTACTTTTGCCAGATGCCACAGTCTTGTCAGCAATATTTTGCGGTCAGCCATAGAAACAGGCTCAACGTATTTTGGAAAGTGAACAGAAGAGATAAGATGTCTCAATGACATTTTGTACCATGGTTCTACACACTGAAAGAATGTTCAGAAACCAGTATTTGCCACCACTGAGAAAGGCATATTGCCTTTTCCCCCTCTCATAATGTTTCTCTGAGAAACGTTAATTGCTTATGGTAGAAAGTTATGGAAATTGTGTTGAAAGATGATCAATCTCTTTACAAGTGGAATGGTGCTGCTAGTAGTAGACATGGTAATGGACAAAAGTGCTTTGTAATGGACACAGAATAAAACCTTGTGGAGGAACTCTCTCCGGAATTATAATTGTATAACCCATGATTTTAGAATTTTAAAACAATGGACAAATATAACACATAATGGAGATTATATGAGATAGTAACTTCTGTCTTCATCATCCAGAGAAAAGACAATGGGGTGAGGAATATTTATATGTAAAGGATATTATGGTTTTTACACCAAAATGTTCCTTATACAGTTAATACATTTTAAGGCTGGAAGGGACCATTATGATCATCTAGCCTGGCCTTTTGCATGACATAAGCCACTGAATTTCACCCAGAGATTCCCATTTATTATCTTTGTTTCAGGTTGGGTTTGAGATAACTATCACATATAACACATGTTCAAGTAATAAACATTTTTCTTAGCAAAACTGTTTATCCAAATAATATTCTTACCCAAAACAATTTTTTTGCATTATGGAGTGTATTTTCCATGGTGTATTAATGCACAAACCCCATGTTATCAAGAGAGTATTGCAACCACATGGGTTTATACGCCAATGTGTTGTGAACCTTTCAAACATGTAGCTTTGAATATATGTATGTAGAACTGTGTGTGAACACAACACTCTATAGATGGAGAAGGTTATCCTTTTAAAAATACATACTACATTAAATAGTTACAGGTAATAATACTTGCCTAAACTATGCTATGCTGCATTATCCTTAATAAATAGAGCCAAAATTTTCCATAACTGCAGTATGTCCCCATATGATTTCTCTGTTTCTGGGCCCACCTTGTACAGAAGAAACAAAGAATTTCATTTGTGGTTTTGGCCCTTTGTGACTGCATAGGTGAGCTAACACTGAGTGACTCCATTTTCTGGAGTTCATGGAATAGGCTAAAAAGACTCAAACCCCAAATCAACCTTTTACCGCGATCTCTAAAATTAAGTGCTAAAATTACTGATGACTGATTCCATGGGTGCTATAAAAGTACTTAATTGTAAGATAAATAAGGGATGCATCATAAGATCATCACTAACCACCCTGGTTTAAGAGAACTTTTCTTTAGGAATTGTTGACAAAATGGTTTCTTACACTTTCCTTTGAAGCATCTGATATTGGCCACCTACAGAATGTCAGAACAGATGGACCACAGGTTTGATCCATTATAGCAATTCTTATCCTCCTATCTCTATATAATATCATTTGACTCCTAATGGTAAGGCTAATCCCACCTGTAAGAAAGAGGAGTTCAGCAATGTATTTTTGTAACTTTTACTGTGTGTTTTAATTTAAAGTGAATTCCAGCAAATATTAGACATTTACTGATGTCCATTCAGCAAAGGCCAATCAAAGAGGAGGACAGCAGTCACACAAGCATGCGGTTGTATGAAGTAAATGCCTATGGTCCAGCCTTCTTGCAACTTCACTGAGAGCCCTGGGAGTGGGAAATGAATAACCCTGCTTCTTAATTTTATCCTGGAAGGGATGAGTAGAATTCAGCAGAGGAGGATGGAGTGCCTGGAAAAGACAGGAGATGTAAGGATCCAATTTTGGAGACAATCATAAGGATCCATTAAAGATTACCTCTAACAGGAACAGTACTGATAGGGACTTTAAAGATACCCAGGTCAAAGCAGACTCTCAGTTAATGGGGATAACACATTAGTGTTTGGCATTTGCAACAAATGCTGAGATAAAGAGTTTGGAGGTTCAGTGACTGATGAACCTATACTTTCTGTCGTGATGCACTTGTATCAATGTTCTATAGAGGTCACAGGGGTCCCAAGAACAATGATCTTTCCTCTGAGATAAAACATTCTGTGAAATCTGAATTATCTCTCTGTGGTTTTCTACTCATTTGATCCAGGAAAATGGAAGAGCCCGTGTTTGAACTAAAATAAAAGGGTCTTGGAGGGCCCCATATGATGTTGTCAATATGTGGGCTTTTACAGATGTGGAACGCTTATGGTGTAACACAGCTAGGGAGGGGCGGGAGGAATTTGTGTTCCATGTCTTGCAAGTAAGCGACAAATTCCACAAGCAGGGTTGCTTCCAGTATACTGAGCCAGTGAATTACCAGGCTTGGTGGTAAGGACAAGAGTTGGAGGAAGGGTTTAGAGGTAGTTTCTAGATGAAATAGTGCTTGTTGGGACTTCAGATGGTTCTAGGATGAAGTGAACTCTGATTTGATGGAAGTGACAAGAATTGTCCTTTCCACGGAGCAGTGGTGCAAGAAGGGGATGTGAGAAGCATGTTACAACCACATGAAGCTGCATTATGTTTCCTGGCACTCTGAATTTGCGTCCTTCAGTGGCTGCTGGAGTCTCTTAAATGTGCCCCAAGTCTCAGCTGGCTCCTGGAGATTTTCTAACATGGACAGCAAGCACCTGGGGCCAAGTGTTCACAGCCTGCCTTTTTCTCTGAGATAAATAGAGCTTAATTAAGCATCTGATTCAGTATGCTGGAGATGTCCATAATTTAATCAAGCTCTTAATGAAGACTGAATTTCATATTATTAGTAACAGTACATCAAAAGGTGGGGGTTATGAGGACTGGCTGCCCTGCCAGCAGCCTCAATAATATAGCTCAGAATGCTACAGAACAGAGAGACAGGCAGACAATTTTATATTTCAGCTCTTAAAAAAAGGGGGGGGGCAAGTACCACTCAGATTAGTGGGCAAGGGGTGTGGCTGTCAGGAACTGGTTGGTATTTGAACAAGCTTCTATCCTATCTGACAAATGTTCCCTGGCAGCGATTAGTCGTCTACCAAACTTCAGTGTTGGATGCACCACCTGTTGTGAGCGGGTGGACTAGCAGCACAAATCAATTGCTAATTACAACCATCTCCCACACAGTTCTTTCAGGACATCTGGAGCCTCTGGAATAGGTAGAAGTGTGACTCCTGGAAAGGAAACACCACTGATGTCCCTGAATGGTGTGGTGTGTAAATGAATACCTATGTGAGTATGCACAGTGCTTTTAACTATTATGACCAAATCCCCTTGCCAACTATTGCAAAAAGCTAGTATATATGTAACAGTGTGGCAGGGTCGGACTCACCCCTGCGGCGCCTCCTGCTGGTTTCTCCAGGGAATTAGCTCACCAGCCTCGGCAGCGCCCTCTGCAGACCAGTGATCCACCTGTCCACTCTGGCCCCGTGTCCCTCCCAGGACCCGGTGCCCTTATAACTGGGGTGCTGCCCCCTGGCAGCACCCCTAGATCTGGGTCTCCCCTCCCCAGGGGAACCCCCAACCCACTATCCCCACCTCGCCTCAGTCGTAGGCTACTGCCAGTTACCAGCTAGCCCCCACGCCCTGGGGCAGACTGCAGTATAAGCCACTCATCATAGGCAAAGGGGGTTTGGACCTGCTGCCTCAGCCTACCCGTGGGTTGCCCCCTGCAACCCCAGTACCTAGTTTGGCCTTACCAGGCCTGCAGCCTGGGGTTTTCCTAGGCCAGAGCTCCCCAGCTCCCCTGTCCTTCCCCAGCCCTGCTCCACCCTAGGTACCTGGTCAGGTCCCGCAGCCAAGCCCTTCTCTCCCTAAAGGCAGAGAGAGAGTGTCTGTTTGCTCCAGGCCCACTGCCCTCTTATAAGGGCCAGCTGGGCCCTGATTAACTGGCCCCAGCTGTGGCTGCCTTGAATAAGCCCAGCTTTCAGCCTCAGCCCTCTCCCAGGGCTATTTCCAGCCCCTCCAGGCAGGAGCAGGGTTCCACCCTGCTACAAACAGCTACAGAAAAAAAAAAAGGTCAACATTTGCCAAATGTGACGACACAGATCTCCTATTATAAACGTTAACGAAAAATGTGGTAATCCCAGATACAACTGTATGATAATTGTAGGAAAATGCTAGCATTTTAATGGGGACTATTGTATGTAACTGTTGGATTACATACAATAGATGAACTCAAATTAAAAAACCTACAGCAGTAATAATATTCTTTATGGGGAAATTAACAGGAATTAAGAATGCTGCCCCTCAGCGACTTTCACCACCATCTTGTTTCTAGTTGTTAAAAACAAAGGAGTTCCCCAAAGTGTTGTTAGGCACTCACCACCTGATTTTGTAAGGTGGTGACTGCACCCGCAACTCCCACTAATTTGTAAGGGAGCTGAAGGCATTCAGAACATATAGGAGTTGCTCAGCCCCTTGTAGGATTGAGTCCTTAAAACTTAATTTGTATTGTTTGTAAACAACGCTTCAATAGAAAGAGAATATGAAACTTAAGCATCATAGGTGCGAGTACGGACGATATAAAATACAAGTCATAAAGAATATGAAAAGGAGGACTGCTCAGTGAACATGACAGCTAATGTAACCTAGTTTGGGAAATTCTCCTCTAGACATATTGTATTTAATATGGTAGGTCCTGTGATAATTTAAGGTACGTGTTATATCTTTCTTGATTTAAAAAATAACACAAAACAAACAAAAAACCCTACTTTGATTTTCTTTTTTATACCTTCAAAAATGTCTTCATTTTATAAAACCTGCATCATTTCTCTAGTACATTCATTTGAAGATAAGGCAAACAAATCATACATTTGCTCTTTTTAGGAACTCCTAACTCTGAGGAATCAGAATAATAATGTACCATTTGAGGATATTCATGATTTTGAAAAGTACAGCTGAACAGTTTTCCTAGGGCATCTAGGAATTAAAACATTGTCTTTACCATCAGAATATGTACAGTCAAACCCAGTTAGGGAAATCTTGCAAATAGCCATATAACTAGATTGTGTCCAGGCAGTAGACCAAGAAAAACACAGGCTCAGTAGGAAGTGATGTTGCTGATTTAGTAGGGGAGATTCTTCTCCATAGGTCACTATTCCAGCATGTTGGTGACATAAAAGAGGCTTAAGGCCAGTTGTGCTCCCACAGCTCTTTCGGGAAAAGTAGTGTGGATGTCGACAACTGAGTCTCAGGGGACATTGGCACCCCTAAAATTAGGGTTTCCATTAACAAATATACGAAACACTGATTTTGGAACCGAATTTTGTTTAACTCACTTTATTAAGTAGACAAATTTAGTCGTGGTACAAAACTATTCATTGAGGCATTATTCAATGACTAGTCTTTTATTTTTTAGCTTTACCTCCCCCCAGTAAAAGAAGTTGCCCCTGAGAGATGAAAGCTCGGATTAAATTCCAATTTGGGTAATTATATTTTGCCCATATAAACGTGTCCTGCAGTTTCATCTAAACAGGTTTTTGTTTGCTGCCAGCTTTAAATTATTGCATAAGTTTCTGGTTTATAACCAAAGGTTTTGCCTGTGTTCACAATGTTATCTAAATTTCTTACATCTGTCATTACGTTTATTAATGCTGGTTATTTAGGAATTATGCTACAAGGCCTATTTAGGAGTACAACCTCTTATTTATCTTTTCCCAATGTAAGTCTGTAGGTGTTTATGGTTTGGAGTATCTGTCTCATTAAGTGCCTAACCTCTCTGAATTTCTTATGTGATTCCTTGTAATTTTGTGGGTTCGGGCACTTTCATCAGGGCAGCCATGACCCAGGCAGATATCAACGTGTTCCTGTGGTTTACTAAACCTGGATCTTCTGTGTCTCTTCCCCTAGTGATACAACATTTTAATCAGGGTATCAACCTATTGCCATCATTTAGGTGTCTATATTAGTCCTGACTATGGAGTGTGTTGTTACAATGAAAAGAACATGGATATGGAAAAAATAATATGAATTATCAAGGGAGGAACATTGCCAATTAGTAGTGAGAGAAGAACGGACACAGAGTGACAGCAATATAGAAATTACTGAAAGGCCTGAACCCAATTGCCTTGGAAACTTGCCCCATTTCTTTTCATATACACTACATCCAATTTACAATGCCTTTCAAATGAACAGAGGCTGGGCACATTCACTGGAGATTTTGGTGTTAAATCAGCCCCTATATAATGATGATGTCTAATACATTTTTGGGCTTAATTAAATAATTGTGAACATTATCTGAACTCCTGTTCAAAATGCACTGATTGTTTGAATGTAATTCATCAATTCCCTTCTGTGTATCTCCTTGCCAATTTCTTTTTAATACATTTTCAGTTTTGAGCTATAACAGACAGTACCTTGAAATAAACTGAAATACCAATATTCATGTTGTGTAAATGATCTTGTCAGGCTTTGTTGATTAATGTCCTTCTAAATGTTTTCAGCATTATTAACACAGTAAATTTGTATAATATTTCTAAGGCTGGCGGGCAAGAAAGCCTTTCCAATATCTCATTTCCAATTCATTTTAATCTATTTATTATCCCTGCATTCTTTTTCCTTCCCCATACTGATGCCTATTACTGCTCAGACTGACCTTGCTTTAAAAAAGAGGTTTCTAAGAACTGCCCAGATGAAATTTCATTACTGGATGGTCAGTTGCTTATACTCTAGCCCAGAAACTGATTTTGTCCAGAGATGTAAGAACCACCTTCTTGGCACTGTAGTGTTAATTGGTATCAGAAGCAATTGATTCTGTATTTTGTCCTTTACAGTGAATCACAATTATCCAGCTGGCTGGGACTATGACTGAAGATAATTCTCAGAAGCAAACCCAAGTGTGTCTGTAATTCACTTCTTGTGGAAAGATAATTAAGTACAAACCTGGCCACCGTTCGAAATAGCTGCAAGATGTACTTAGAATCATAGACGATCAGGGTTGGAAGAGACCTCAGGAGGTCATCTAGTCCAAACCCCTGCTCAAAGCAGGACCAACCCCAACAAAATCATCCCAGCCAGGGCTTTGTCAAGCAGGGCCTTAAAAACCTCTAAGGATGGAGATTCCACCACCTTCCTAGGTAACCGATTCCAGTGCTTCACCACCCAACTAGTAAAATAGTTTTTCCTAATATCCAATCAAGACCTCCCTCACTGCCACTTGAGACCGTTGCTCCTTGTTCTGTCATCTGCCGCCACTGAGAACAGCCTAGCTCCAACCTCTTTGGAAGCCCCCTTTTTTGCCTATGTCCTCTACATTGTTTCAGTTGTGGTTTGCTAGCTGAAAAATAAAGCCTCAAGCATCCAGGGAGCTCTATGTTTGGTCTCTCTGATTGAACTCTTGAATGTTTAAATGTAAGCCTTGTAAGGTGCCCAGATGCTGGTGTGATGAAGTCAGATAAATGATAATAATGGGTGACACCAACATTGCTCAAATAATTCATATAAGCAGGATTTAGTGAGAAAGAATGGAGTCAAAACATGGAAAACAGAGCGGCAACATGTTAGAAAGGTTTGGATACTTGCTGTCCAAATAGCTAAAATTCTATTGTATTTAATATAATTATTACTCATTTGTAGATTGTAAAGCAAGAACAATTACAAGTATATATGTTATTTTGCATATTTACCAGCCTCGAAAGGCAAACCAAGAACTACAGTGCTTTTTCTTAAGCTTCCAACCTGCCATTGAAATAGAGTTCCCTTGTGTCTGACTGGCAAAGACTGAGAATATAACTAATCTCCCCAAAACAACTAGATACTGAGATGATTGACTACAGACTAGATGGCAACAGAAAGACTTCCATTGAACTTTATTGATTTGGATGAGGACCTATACATATTAATATTAATTATTAACTAAGGATCGTACAATATCTGAGCCAACCCTGCAATCTTCATTCTTGAGTACTAAACAAGGTAGGTATAAAAAACCCTATATGCTAATGCGTACACAGAGAAAATATACTATTATGATAGGTTATGTAGTGGTTTTAACTTCTCTCTGTAAGCCCTTCCCAGGGTATATTTAATTTATAATATTGTACTTACTGTTGAGTTTGCAGTCCCTAATGTTATAGCAATAACTGATATAAACTTCAATTTAGCAATTGTTATTGTTATAATAAGTTATTATATTGCTTACAATTTCTGACACATATCTATTGCCTCATGGCTTTTCCATATCTAGTAAAGGAAAGAAAAAAATGGCACTTCTTTGTTTAGTCTGCTCACAATGACAGATCTGAATAAAGCAGAAATCAGAAGATTTTATTAATATGACAACCACTTACAATAGGCCTTGGTCAGTGGCCTATACAGAATGTAATTTATTGTTTTGTGACAGTTTCAATAATAGTGATGGGAAACACAAGGGACAGAATGTTAGAAAAATTGCACCTCAAACGGGGAGAAAGTGTTTTATGTTACCTCCTGGTTAGCAGCAGCTAGTTCTTCTTCCAGTGCAGAGACTCTTTCTAAAGAAACCCTCAGTCGTTCCCTTACCTAGAAGAAAAACCAAAATATGTGCAGTAACGTGATTTCTATCAGTCTTTAAGGTTTATATAATCTGCCATAAACACTACAGTACAATCTGCAGGTCTGTTTGCAGGTATGTGTATTGTGTCCTGAACACCCATGAAAGAGATATTAACTAAGAAGACCTTTTAATCCTGACTCTGAGAAGAGTGAAGCCACATATGTGAGCATTAAGTACAACCTTTAAAGCCTAACACTGCTACTATACAATTTCATTTTAAATCTATGAAATGTACAGAAAATGCAACCTTCTACAAGTACACAAGACACTAAATACAAGAATTTATTGGAACAGTTCCAGAGGAAAGATATGGAAAAGAACTCCTGAAAACACATTAAAGTCCATTGTGTGAAGAATAACTGATAATACTAATTTAATTTACCAAACTCATTAAAAAAGTTATGTGCAGTACTATTTGTAACTGACCAAGTTAATCCTGGTTAGTAAAGTCATTCACTTGATTTTATCTTTGCAAAAAGTTAATAAGAATCTACAAAATATATTTCCTAATGCTGTGTTTGTAATAAATGAGAGTTTATTATATATGAGAGAAGACATTATCATCTATTTTCTGGGCTTCCCTTAATACTATCTATGGCCCACACAAAAGGTCACAGTGTAAACAAGAAAGTTATGTGTCTTATTCTATACAACTAAAGTCATATAAACTTCTACTTGTTTGAACGCTTATTTCATACCCATAGGTAATGATGAAAGAAATGCTAATCAATTAAGAACTTGGGGGAAAATAATTCTCTTTTGACCTCCTGCTGTCCTTACTGATGAAAGTGGAATTTTGCAAATGCTTATAATACATACCTAACACTACAGCAATCACAAGAACTAATAACAAATAGCTAACATTTAAACCTGTACATATTAGTACACTATTGAAGTTACTTATGTTCAACACTATGCTGCAATGTGTACACTTATTTAGTCTTATTCTTATTTAAATCAAATGTTGAATTTAACTAAGTAGAGACAGCAAATACACTTGCAGAAATTAACAGCATCATGGAAAGTTATTCAAGTTATATGAATTAACATGTAAAGAAAACCTTGTAGCAATTTACTCTGGCTTAGATTAAATAAAAGATCACGTAAGCCTAGTGTATATCTTAAACCAGTTGTTGCTTGCACAACGCTATTTATTTTAGTTAATTTGAATAAAATATATATTAGCATACTGTTTTAGTAAAAGCAAAAACAAGTTTAATTGCAGTAAGAACATGCTATGTATGGTCATATAATTTATTCAAATGACCTAAAATATCTACAGTAGTAATTTCTAAACATGTATTCATATTTAGGGGTAAATTTTCATAATTCTTCATAGGACTGCCACTCACACAAATACAAAATTAAAACACATACTAGCACATGCGCTCTGCAGATGTAAACACCTGTTTGTATGCTTTAAAAGAATTCTAATAGTTGCATGTGGATTTTGAATAGTGCTAGAATTTGAACGTCCAAACCCCCACTGGGCCACATACACAGCTGGAGGCTGGAATCTGAAAATTTACCTCTTAAATTCTGTACAGTGCAATACTGTAGGACCCAATTCTGACCCTTGTTTATATGGAACTGTGAGGCATAATAAAGCCCAGAAAGCCACATATGTTGCTGCATGCCAGGCTGACTAATCCTAGGGATAGTGGGCCCTGGGCTCAATGGATGAATGAGAGGAACCACATGGTTTGTGAGATCACAGCCAATCAGGGAGAGTGGGCAGGGAAATTGCATGAATAAGCTACATACTGAGCCACTCTATTGACATGCCAGTTTCTCACCCTAAACCATATGGCAGTAGTAAAGGTAGGGCTGTCAGTTGGAGGGAGAGTAATTACATTAAAAGGGTTTTATTTCCTTCCTTCCTTCTAGAAATAAATAATCCCCAAAAAGTATAGGGTCAGTCCACTGTCTTTCTGACCCATCCCAGAATCTTAAGCCTGCTGGCTCCAGTTTGTTCTCCCAACCTAAGCAACCATTACATCAACTGAGGACAGCTCTGTTTCAAGAGAAAAGCCCATTCATTCTTTCTATACCTGCCTGTTAAACTGCCCAGGAATAATCCCACTCTCCACCCCCAATTGTGATGTTATAATCATTCCCCAACGTGGGACTGCCAATACGTGTCAGCCAGTTAGGCTGACAACAGTCTGTGACTCCAACAGTGAGAGGAGGGAGAACCTTGGGCAGCCATGAAAACATTATGCAGATGTCTTGAATTGAGAGAAACTTCCCCTTTCAAGATGCAAAGTCGTTTCTGATGCAGCTATGATGCTCAGAGCTCCTGAATGTTGTGTGTCATAGAAGCTGCAGTCCCCAGATCTGGCCCTAGATAAATGTTTAACATACTAATCTTGTTTTTTTCCTGACTCAGTTTGTATTCCTTCCTTACTCCACCTTCCACTGATTTCAATAGAAAATTGAGTAAGGACAGTGTTAAAACTGAGTAAGGAACTCACATTGGTCATTCATGTTCTACTAAAGAATGCTGATGATAAACAGCACACTGGTATATTCTATATAGAAACTCAACAGTGAGCTTCTATCAAACAATATTTGGCCCATTTAGCGATGTTTCCCTGAAACCTATAAATCATGCAGAACAAACATTAAAGTCTAACTGTGGGACAATGGCCAGAGCCACTTAAAATGTTTACAACAAACTTATTATAATAAATCCTACGTTGGCATTCCCCCAAATTTATTTGGGAAACAAACAAACAAACAAACAAACAAACAAACAACATAGGCAACTTTCCTTTACCTTCCCATTCCTGGGGGCAACTTGGGGGCTAAGTTAGATTCCGGTTCAAGTTAGGGCAACACTATAACTTTAAATACTCCTTTTCTGATTTTTCCAAACTATGCAGAGAAGTTCTCTCCAGAGAGAAGATGCTAAAAAAATGCTCTGTCTTGGTTTAGTGCTTTAATCCGGTTATCTACACAAATTACTTTTATTTGTCTTGCTACCTGGTGTTCCTAAAAAATCTAAATAGCCATATCATATGATGTCAGTGAATAAGAACTAATTTTGAGGTTGCTCAAAAATATGCACTGGTTTCATGATTATTTTGCCCATTTTCTATTTTTATTTCTAGCTATTCCTTATTTTCATTTTATACATATACATAAAATAACACAGACTACACTTTGACATGATATACAGTGAATTGAAAAGTAGTTTGAAATATCACCTCTATCTATACCTCAAGTGGAAATGTCTGAGTTCTTGAGTGGTGAAGTTATGTATGATTTGTTTGTCTGCAAGAGACACTATAAATCTTGAGACTCCTATAGCACCGTGTTTTGGATCCAAGATTTATTCTGAATTAAACAAGTTAAACATTTTGCTTTTTAATATGAAAAGACATCTTAAATTACTCCCCATTCAGTGGATGTGTTAGGTGTGATTAGAGGCATCAGAATAATTCTGTAAGTATTTCTCTCCTCTATGAGCCAGGTGGAAGTAGATTCAAATCTGACTTCAGGACTGGATCTGTACTAGGTTCTAACTATCAAGTGCAGTATTTAGCAAGGTGCAGCACTACCAATGTCATCCTTCAGATGAAATGTTACACAGAGTCTGGGTGGACATTAAAGCTCAGACAGCACATTTTTCAAGCAAATAGATGTAATGTACCAGATATGGACTGGTTACAGAACTTCCACCCCAGAGAGAGTGGGTTTTTAAAGACATGTTAATGCACTCCTGTCTCTATAGTTATTGCCAGCTCAGGTCAGGTACATTACACATGCTGCCACCTAGTGGCTGAATAGTATAAATTAGTTTAGCATTCTATTACATCTCTCCCTTTACGTTTTACATTGGCAACATTTACAAAATCATGCTATCCTTAAAGTTCACTACATACCAATCTGTTAAGTGTTTCAGAATCATACTGGTTTTATCATTACATGACCCAAACATGTAACAACTTGGTTGTCTGGCTGTCCACTAGGTGCAAGGATTGTCTCTGGTCGGTTTGGAATCTTGGAATCTTTTTCTTATTATTTAAATTAAGAGGAACAGTCACAAGAATAAAATGCCTGCAAGCTGCAGGGAAATTTTTTTTAAACATCATAATAGATGCTCTAATTATATGTATCCTCCTTCTCCCTCAAAAAACAAACAAACAAACAAAAAAAGCAGTAAGAGGACCAAAACATGCCACCCGGACAAGCAAACGGAGTAAAAGAGGCTGTTAGAAACAAAAAGACATCTTTTAAAAATTGGAAGTCAAATACTACTGAGCAATATAGAAAAGAACAAACCTCTGGCAAGTCAGGTGTAAAGACAGGCCATAATTAAGCAGGCCAAAAAAGAATTTGAAAAGCAACTAGCAAAAGACAAACAAATTAACAGCAATTTTTTGAATGTGTATCAGAAGCAGGAAGCCTGCCAAACAATCAGTACAGCCACTGGATGATTGAGGTGCTAAAGGAACGTTCAAGGAAGACAAGGCTGTTGTGGAGAAGCAAATGAATTATTTGCACAGATCTTCATTGCAGAAGATGTGAGGGAGATTGCCCACAATTCTTTTTATATGAGAAATCTGAGGAACTATCCAAGGTTGAGGTGTCCATAGGTGATGGTTTTGGAACAAACTAAAAAATTAAATAATAATAAGTCACCAGAACCAGATGGTATTCACCCATGAGTTCTGAAGGAGCTCAAATACGAAATTGCAGAACTACTAACTGTGGTAAGTAAATCACTTAAATCAGCCTCTGTACCAGATGACTGGGGGATAGCTAATGTAATGCCATTTTTTTAAAAGGCTCCAAAAGTGATCCTGGCAATTGCAGGGCAGTAAGCCTTACTTTGGTACTAGGTAATTTGGTTGAAACTATAGTGAAGAACAGAATTTTCAGACACAGATGAACACAATGTGCTGAAGAATCAACACAGCTTTCGTAAAGGGAAATCATGCCTCACCAACCCACTAGAATTCTCGGAGGGGGCCAACAAACATTTGGACAAGAGAGATCCAGTGCATTTAGTGTAACTGGATTTTCAGTAAGCCTTTCATAAGGTCCCTTAGCAAAGGCTTTTAAGCAAAATAGGCAGGCATGGGATGAGAGAGAAGGTCTTTCATGGATCAGTAACTGTTAAAAGATAGGAAACAAAGGGTAGGAATAAATGGTCAGTTTTCACAGTGGAGAAGTAAATAGTGGGGTTCCCTATGAATCTGTACTGGGACCAATGCTGTTCAACATATTCATAAATAATCTGGGAAAAGGAGTAAACAGTGAGGGGCAAAGTTTGCAGAGGATACAAAATTACTCAAGATAATTAAATACAAAACTGACTATGAAGAGTTACAAAAAGATCTCACAAACTGGATGACTAGGCTAGAAAATGGCAGATGGCATACAGTGTTGATAAATGCAAAGTAATGCATCCTGGAAAATATCATCCCAACTGTACATAAAAAATGATGGGATCTAAATTAACTGTTACCACTTAAGAAAACGATCTTGGAGTCACTGTGGATAGTTTTCTGAAAACATCTGCTCAATGTGCAGCTGCAGTCAAAAAAGCTAACAGAATGTTAAGGATCAATTAGGAAAGGAATAGATAATAAGACAGAAAATATCATAATGCCACTATATAAATCCATGGTATGCCCACACCTCAAATACTGTATGGAGTTCTGATTGCCCCATCTCAAAAGAGATACATTAGAATTGGAAAAAGTACAGAGAAGGGCAAAAATGATGAATGGGTATGGAACAGCTTCTGTATGAGGAGAGATTAAAAAGACAGACTTTTCAGCTTAGTAAAGAGACAACTAAGGCGGATATGAGAAAGGTCTATAAAATCATGAACGGTGTGAAAAAAGTGAATAAGCAAGTGTTGTTTATGCATTCTCACAACACAAAAACCAGAGGTCACCCAATGAAATTAATAGGCAGCAGGTTTAAAACAAATGAAAGGTAGTACTTATTCACACAACACACAATCAAACTGTAGAACTTGTTGCTAGCAGATGTTGTGAAGGCCAAAACTCTAATGGAGTTCAAAAAAGAATTAGATAACTTCATGGAGGATAGGTCCATTGATGGCTATTAGCCAACATGGTAAGGGATGCAACCCCATGCTCTAGGTGTCCCTAGCCTCCGACTGCCAGAAGCTGGGAATGGGCGGCGGGGGAATGGATCACTCGATGATTGCCTGTTCTGGTCATTCCCTCTGAAGCACCTGGCATTGAGAAGATAGGATTCTGGGCTAGATGAACCATTGATCTGACCCAGTATGGTCATTCTTATGTTCTGCGTCTGCCCTCTGTAGAGTTTGCTTTGTTGATCGTTGTTGTTGTTTTTTGACGAACAAACTGTAGATGTTGATGGTTTCTGTTGAACTCTGCTGGTTTCAATCACATGTGACCTGAGCAATTAATTTTTTTTTGTTACAACAGCTGGAGTTTTCTATCCTTTTTTCCCCCCTCCAGTGTGACGTAAACATGCTCACCAGGTCATAAACCCAGAAGTTCTCTAACTAGTGACATCTGCTGTAAAAAGATTTGTAAGCTCTTTTTGCTTTTTTATCTGATTTGGCTACTCTCCTCATGGATGGCCACTTTAGAGATAGGTCCTTTTCCAAAGTCAGAACTGTAGTTCTGAGTTGTTTTCCCACTAGGTGCTGGACTATATCCAGTAGCTGTTATCAGTGTTGATCTGTAGCTCAGAAGAGCAAGGAACGGATCTTCCTGCTGTAGGATTTTCTTGGCTATCTGTAGCACTCTATCAGCCTCCCTGTTCATTTGTGGATAATGTGTGCTGCTAGTAATATGATCAAAATCACATCTCATTTGGAATGTCTTAAATTCCACTGCTGTGAACTGCGGTCCATTGCCCATCACTAGTTGTTCAGGAATACCAAAATGTGCAAAAGTGCACTTCAGTTTCTTGATAACACTGCAACAGGTTTGTCTTTCAAGTAAATTATTTCTATATACCTGGAAAAATAGTCCACTACAACCAGGTAACGATGTCCTTTGAATTCACATAAATCTGCAGCTTGTCTTTTCCAAGGTCTATCTGGTAAAGGTGTTGTTATTAAAGGGTCTTTGTGTTGTGTCAGTCTGTTAGTTCTGCAATGCTCACATGCAGATAGTGTATTCTTTATATCCTGGCTGATGCCCGGCCACCATACTGACTGGTTGGCATTTAGTTAGTCCTTGATGTCCTTCATGGATGAGGTTTAGGTTTTCTCCTCTTATTTAGTTTGGAATTACGATGCAATTGCCTTTAATCATGAATCCATTTGACTTGCTTAATTGTCCACGTACCGCAAAGTAGTCTCTTGTCACTTCCTTGGTGTCCTTTAGATACTCTGGGCAGCTGAAACTAACGTAACTTAGAACTTCTTGAAGTTGTGTGTCTGTTAAGGTTGCTTGTTGTAGCTGGTATAGCCTCTTTTCTGACACTGGTCTGTATGTGTTCACTGCATCCATTTACTCATTAACTTCTTCTTTGAACTCATAGATAGTTGAGTGTGATGCTGGGCTCCAAGACAGAGTGTCTGCTTGTCATAAAAATAAAGGGAAGGGGGAGAGGGTCTGATGCAGTGCTATAAAATCCTCTTACCAGTAAAGGGTTAAGAAATGCAGGTAGCCAGACAGACACCTGACCTGGCTGGCATCTGACCAATAAGGGGACAAGATACTTTCAAATCTTGGGAGGGGGAAAAGCTTTGTGTGTGGGGGGTCTTTGTCAGAGCCAGAGTGATCTTGGAGCCAGAAGGAACCTACAGAAAATCAAACCTCCCTTTTCTAAAGTAAGTTTAGTCAGCATAGCGAGTAGATTTCTGTTTATTTTGCTTGGTGTGTGTTCCCTGTGTTAGAGGGAGGGGTTATTCCTGTTTTTTCTGTAACTTTAAGGTTTTGTCCAGAGGGGGAATCCCTCTGAGTTTGGAAATTGAGTACCCTGTAAAATAGTTACCATCCTGATTTTACAGAGATGATTTTACCTTCTTTGTTTTAATAAAATCCTTCTTTTAAGAAGCTGACTGTTTTCTATGGTGTTAAAACCCCGGGGGTGGGTTTTTTTAGATCACTGTGTAACCAATTGGCTAGGAGATTATTCTCAAGCTTCCCAGGAAAGGGGGGTACGGGCTTGAGAGGGTATTTTGTGGGGGAAGGGAAACTTCAAGTGGTTTCCTTTCCTGGATTCCTGATGGTGGCAGTGAGAGAAGCATTGCTCAGGGTGCAGGGAATTTTGTACCTTGGGGGTTTTAACCTAAGCTTGTAGAAATAAGCTTAGGAGCTCTTCAGGCAGGTCCCCACATCTTTACCCTAGAGTTTAGAGTGGGGAGGGAACCCTGACACTGCTACTATCAGATTTTTTCCAGGAACATATTTAGCAATTGGGTTCAATTACATTAACCTTATCAATGGATGACAGCATATCAGCAATGCTTGATCCTGGTCTTTTCCATTGATGAGGGTTACAAACAGTTTATGGTCCGTTATCAGCATAAACAAATGCAGTCCACAAAGATATCTATAAAAGTTCTCACATGCCCATATGCTTGTCAGGGACTCCTTTTCAATCTGTGCATATTGTTTTCCTGCTTCTGTGAATGTGAGAGCAAAATGCAACTGGGTTCCACTGAGTTCCACGTTGCTGCAATAATAAATCACACAGGCCATAGCTGTTTGCAGAAATGACCTGTGCCTGCTGATAGTGGGAGGGAGGAGCAGAGTGAGGGCAGCTGGCTTCAGAAGTGTTACTAAGCATGCTAAATCCATGTGAGCATGCTGAGTACAAGCCAAGCAGCAAAGCGGTGTGGGGTGGGCACATGACCCTGTATCACCCCCACACACACACACGTGTCACCTCTAGCTGCTTGCATCTGCACTGACCATTGTGGGTTTGTTCACATCATAGTACTTGAGACCTGGAGCTATTGAGATAATTTCTTTTACCTTTTTGAAGGCAATTTCTGTCAGACTTGAATAGTTCACTGAGTGGTTTTGTCACTATAGAAAGGTCTTGGATCAATCAAGGCCATTTACCATCCCCAGCATGTGTCTCAGTTCTGGTACATTCATTAGTGTATTCAATTCTCAAATTGCTTTTGCCATCTCAGGGCTAGGACTGATTCTATCTTTGTTGACTGTTTGTCCCAAAAACTCGATTTGGGATAAGCAGAAAATGCACATTTTTCTTGTTTAGCTTCAGTCCAGACTGACTGATTAAGATTATACCTTCGTTGAGGGTTTTGTTGTTTTCTTCCATGGAAAACCCATACATCATAATATCATCCACTAAGACTACAACTCCATTTGTGTTTTGCCATCTTCCTTTGGAAAATGTCAGGTGCACTGGTAATCCCAAAAGGTAATCTTTGAAAGAAAAATCTCCCAAAGGGTGTGCTAAATGTAGTCAGTTTAGTATTTCTAAAGTGGAATGGGTAGGCTGAGGAATATTTTCTGTAAACAGCATGATTCCAAGGAATCTAGCTTCAAGGCTGGCATGACTATTGTCGTGACTAATGTTACTCCCTTCCTATGACATGGAAATCCCATGTTTGGGACCTAACTGGCAGCAGAGCACATGAACATGCCAAGCTGCCATTGGGGAATGGATGGTATTTAGAGACACTTCAGCTCTGTGTCTGATTGGTGACCTACAGGGCTAAAAGAACTATCATGGCCTATCTACCCTTTTACTGTTCTGCCTCTGTACACGGCTTGTAATGCAAGGATATATGAGCCCAAAACCAGTCAGTCAATTTTTGTGGCAAAATTTTCCTCTTCTGCAGGTCCTGCATGGAAGATGATAAACTAGTCCCAAGTCTTTGGAGGACATCTTTGCTCAAAAGGTGACAGAATGAATAGTATGTAACACATTATTGTAAAACACTTTGGGATCTCTTTTTCACAAAAAATGAGATATGTAAACACATTATATTAAATCAACAAGCTCTTTGTGGTTGTTTCTGTGGTAGAATAAGGATTCTGTGGTATTTTGACTGCACTGAGGACATTGTGTAGCTTTTGACACCAAGAGAATCCAGAATTGGCAGGAAAACTCTAATTTTTAGGTTTATAAGAACCTAAATTTAACAATTCAGCACAGTTAGATATATAGAGAATGAACAGAAAATTTATATATGCCATGACAAAACAAACACAGAGAAAAACAATAATAATTATTTTTGGTATATAGTGCAAATGGAGTTTGTTGCAAAGTTTTCCTCAACTAACTCACCCATGGAAATGCTTAAAGATATGGTGCACTTAAGCTTCCCAAAAAATACATCATGACTACAGAAGAATGATTTCTGAAGACTTTTGAATAATGTTATTAATAACACGCATGTGTGACCAATAATATTTTAAAAGACTCATATAATCATTTCCCCCATCCGTGATATTCTTTATAAAGCACTTAAACAAGGTAATTTTCAATGACAGCAATTAGATCCCCCACTCTTGCATGATCTTCTCATCTGTTTATATAATGTGGTCAAACTGACTGTTGATTAATTTTTGTCTAAGCCTTGTCAGATCTTAAAAGCCCAGCAGAGTAGGCATTAGAGCCAAATTCTGCTCCCATTATAGTTACTAGGATTTGCTTATTGAGTTCAATATAGCAGTATCAGGCCTTTAGTGAGTACAGTACATGGAATGGAGACCCTTGAGGGAATAGCCAGATGCTGCGACAACGGTTCTTGGGGACATGGTCAGTGGCAATGACAATGGCATTAGCATTGTTCTCTCTGAGTAAGTGTGACGTTAAAGCCCCAGCATGATGCATGGCGATATTGTGTTGTTGCAATTGCCGTCTCTAAGATGACAAGTAAAACTCAGACCCTGACCACTTGTAGTTATCCCAAGGCAACTTCCACGAAAGGGTGTTATCAGCCTTGATGCCACAACCAAAATTTCTGCTTAGATATTTACAGTGTGTCTAGCTGAAAATAATAATCTCCTTTTGCATTTTAATTGTCCGTCCCCCCGCCACTTTCCCCTCTTAAAATACTGTTCTGTGGCTTTGCATCAAATCCCATTACAGCAATGACTCCACTGCAGTGGCTGTTATACTGTGTAGGTAGGAATCATTGCCCCCACCAGTGAAACAGAACCACACTACCGTGATAGCATCTGTTGCAACACGACACAACAGTATTTTAATGTTGTAAGTCAAAATGTGAGAGTTGATATTACAAATGAAAATTTTCAATTAGGCAGAATACACAATCTGGTTAGGATTTTTGGTCAGACTACTAAAGCCAGTCTGCTTTGGCAAAGACCCTGTTGTACTTTCTCAAAAGCATCTGGAATAACTTTGTGTTTTCTGGCCAATATTCTCCCTGCAAAATAAAACAGGTTTGAATGTCCAAAGGTCAGATTCACCCCTCTGTTGCACGAGACTATATATTGCAGAGGAGAGACTGTGGGCCATATTGACTGGTATTGCCCAGCTGGTTTATGTGTTGCAGGGAGTGTGGATGGGGAAAAATGGGTATGGCTGGGCTGTCCATCTGTAACCCATAACAACACTGTGCTAGTGGTTAGAACACAGATAGAGGTTTATAGGTCTCCTATTGCCTTAGAAATAATTAGCTTAGCCTTCCACCTCTAACAATGGAGGCTCATGATTTTAGATCCAGGTGTACAGGTTCAATCACAGATTACTTGAGCAGGGATGTTACACATATATCTAAATTTTGTAAAAGCCGTTTGGAGCTGTGGGCAGCCAGTGGAAGACAGAATGGCCTTCAGCTCTAACTTGCTTTGGCAAGAAATATGGTAATAGGACAATGCAGGATATGGGGCACATGGCAGAAGTAGCTTATTGTCACCTTTATACTCCGCCTTCAATGTTTTACCAAGCATATCTTGGCCAGATCGGAGAAACTGTCTTGGTATTTTATATAGGTCTATATCTATAGATAGAGACATGCACACACAGCCAACATATATGGAGGTAATACCCATGTGAAAAAACCCACGTGATACATTTTTCATGCACCTTTGACTGCTTCACTGGCTCTTTACCTTCTAATCTACCTCCTCCTAATCAGGACTGCTGTAAATGTAAAATAAGGTTTTATCTAAATCTGAATTTTCCATGGGAAAAGACAGATTTCAGCAGAATTTTCTGCCACGAAAAACAAAATGAAACATTTTGTTTCGGATTGACATTATGCATCTCTCTGAGCTACTATAGTGCCTCATGGGAGTTGTAGTTGAGGAAACCTTATGCCCCCATTCTCTCTTATAGACCAGCTTCTGAGCCAGACTACATCTTCGATGATTCACCACAGTCTCAACTTGTGGCTGAGCAACCATGGTTCATCGTGGGACAAAAAAATTCATCTTAGGTCAATAAACTGAAATGAAACGTTTCATTTAAAAAATGTTTAAATGTTTTGTTTTGATGTTGAAATGAAACATTTCCAAAGTGAATTTTTCTGACCTTTACATTCTGTGAAAAGTTTTGATATTTCAACTTTTCATCCTATTTGGGATTAAAACAACTGTCAAAATATCAGAATTCCCCACAGTACAGAAATTCCATTTTTCAATCTGTTCTCTCCTAAACTATTCTAAGGGCTTGTCTACGAGGCAAGTTAGTGTGTGGCAAATCAGGGTTTGATTTTACAGAGCACTGGCTTGCTGCACACTAACTCACCCAGTGGACCCTGCTACAGTGCACTAAATGTTCTGCAGGACTTTTGAAATGGGAATATATCACAGTGCGATATCGAATTGTTAGTGCCCTATAGCAGGGTCCACGCAGGATGTTATTGCACGGTAAGCTAGTGGGCTGTAGATTTATACAGTATAGATTTACTGTCTGGGTTACCACACACTAATGTCCCATGAAGACAAATCCTAAACATTCCATACCTCTGCTCTGAATAGCCCCAAGCAGCCACCATTCTTAAAAAAAAAAATCAGTCTGTTACAAAACGATTTCCTTTTTCTCTACCCCAAATGTGAAATTCTCCCTTGCACTGCCAGTTAGACCTGTCCAAGACCCAACATTTGTAAGTTTCAGCTATAGGCAAGTCACACCTTTTCTATGCATTAAAATGCCATGACCTTAAAGTCAGTTAACTTGCAGCCCTAACAAGGTGGAAACAGAAGCATTACACCCTTGGAAAGGGGATAGTTCTAGCTTCTAGGTATAGGATCCGGAATCATAGAATCGTAGGACTGGAAGAGCCCTTGAGAAGTCTTCTAGTCCAGTCCCCTGCACTAAAGGCAGGACTAAGTGTTATATAGACCACCCCTGACAGATGTTTGTCTAACCTGCTCTTAAACACCTCCAATGATGGAGATTCCACAACCTCTCTAGGCAATTTATTCCAGTGCTTAACCACCCTGACAGTTAGGAAGTTTTTCCTAATGTCCAACTTAAACCACCCTTGCTGCAATTTAAACCCAAAATAAGCCCTTTTTTCTTCAGCTGCATCATATTGCTAAAGTTCTTTATATATTAACCTTACATATGTTTGCGCTGAATTTCTGTAAATAGTTGGTATGGTTGTAAACTACTGGCAGTTCTCAGGACTTGTTATTTATTATACAACTAAATGCGAAAAACTACTACGTGGCAGAAATCCTCTACTGCTTATATTTTTTTCAGCCTTTTAAATACCATAAACCTTACTAATATCCAAAGGATATTACTCACAATACTTGTGTATGCAAATGATGCTACAGTCAAAAGCTCACTAAACCTAAACCTAACAGCTAAGAGAAGCTACTACATATTGATACATACACATACATACACACAAATACATAAATACATCTATATAAACTTCCTTAACATGCATTTTAGTACTGTTTACCTTAATAAAATATCACTCATTGCTAACTAAACACAAATACACTTTAGGCTAGACTTTAAAGAAGTGTAGCTGACTTTCACGTAACATTGCACCTGCTAGTCAAATCCAATATGAAGAGACATAACCTGCAGTGTTCGACTCTTCTAACAATGAAAAAACATACTATTCTATGAATATAACTAATGCATTCATAAAGTTTTGTGGACTACCGCTCCTCAAATATTACTTTGTGGTAAATATTTTCAAACTCTTGCAGGACTTGCACAAAAACAGATGTGCCTTTACATTTTAGAAATCTGTACAACGAGTACTAAAAATTCCCTGGCATTCAGAGTGCTACATTGCAGATCAAAACCTCTATTACATGTAGTAACTTCTTTAAAAAGTCAAGTACTAATGTCTAGTTAGGAGATAAAACTGATGTTGCTACCTCTTCATTCACAATTCCACTGCAGGGAATTGCAATTTGAGATGCCCATATTTTCTCAGCAATCACTTACTCCTTGAAATATACAACACAGACTAACATCACCATATGTGGGAGATATGTTTGGTTAGTGCTAAATGGAGAGAGGTGTTTAGACCAATGATGTAATTTTCATGGAACTGTTTTATAACAAAAATTACTAGTGGCCACAAATACGTTATGATGACCTAATTTTTATGTACAATCCTTACTAACCCCCCAGAATGAAGCTAAGAAATGAAATATGAACGTTTCAGTTGTTAGTCATGCTTTGTCAAAGATTTTCTTTGGATGTCCTACTTTCAGCATGAACAGTACACTTCAAGAACTGAGAAACAATACTGCTGCTCTGCTGTATCATAAGTGTTGTAAAGCAAGGAGATAGCCTGCTGAGTAAGCTTCTTTCCATACTGTACCTTTTCATCCAAAGCCTTATGGTGCTCAAACAAAGATTTCAGTGCTTTGAGAACTTCAACTTCACTGGAAACTCCTGAAGGGGACTGTGCTTGCCGTTTCACGACTGTCATCCTCAGAGACCTTTCATGTCTTGAAACAAGGCACTCCAAATGCTCCAGTAACAGCTGTTGGGTTTAAACATAAAGGGACATCATTCATTTGTACCTAAAGGCCATAAGCATTATAATGACAAACTGCACGCTACCAAATGACAATGATCTTGGCAACCTCCCTCGCTGAGGAAGCCTATGACTCTATTAAAGATACTGCCAGCATTCCCTGACTCCAAGTCAGAGAATATGAAAAAAAAATAAAGGAATTTTATTCCTTAAAAAACTGCGGTGAACATTTAAAAACAACAAATTGCTCTACTTAGATTTATTGTTGCCTGTCTAAAATCCACTTAATATATTTAAATGATTTTTTAGTCACAGTATTTAATGGAATGTTGATAACAAAAATAACTAATATAGCTAACCAGCTAATGCAGTCTATAATTAATGACTGAAAATAAGTCACCTAATTGCAATTTGTATTTAATTTATACTAAAATGTACTTAACAGAGAATGCAAAAACAAGCAATGTATTTTCATTAAAGTTTTAAAACACTGTATTTATTCTAAATGCATGTTGCATAGCTAATGGTGCATGTTAATATGGCAAGTTCTAAAATATTCACTGTTTTTGTTATGGAATGTGGAATGTCCACAAATGTTGCTAAGTACATTCTTTGTGATTTCTAGCCTACATTCAGCTGAAGAAAATATTAGAATCATATTTTTATGGACATTTTTTGCTTATATATTGAAAATCTATCTATTTTTATAAGGTAAATCAAGGCCATCCCTGTAGTATCTGAGCATGAAAGTGGTTAGTTGTATTTATATTAAAAGAGAATGGCTAACTTCAAGAGTCATACTGTATGATAAGAATACTTTAATTACAGTATACTCACAATAGTATTCCTTTTCAACATGCAATTACATCTAATTCATATAACTGGAAACTTAAAAGTTACATGACTGATTTACTTATTACTCCTTTGATGTGGTTCTTAATACATCTACTATTAGAACACAAATCTATTTACTACATATATGTTTGCATATATTTATTCTCAGTCATGTAGTTAACTTTGCAGTCTCATGAGTTAGTGATGATAACAGGTATGACAGAAGCATAACCAGAGCATAATTGAACTATAATGGCAATGTAACTATACTGAAATTACAGTATCCTTAATAAAATCGGAATGACTCATGTTTACCATTACTGTACTTCAAAAACACATCCTGCTTGCATCCTACCAGTAGTTTACAACTACTCACCAAACACATATGTAAGAGATTACTAGGGTGACCAGACAACAAGTGTGAAAAATCGGACAGGAAGTGGGGGGTAATAGGCGCCTATAGAAGAAAAAGCCCCAAATATCGGGACTGTCCCTATAAAATAGGGACATCTGGTCACCCTAGAGATTACATGAGGTTAATATATAAAGAACTTTAGCAATACCACACAGCTGAAGAAAAAAGGAACATGTTTTGCCATTCTTGAGTTATGAAAACAGATTAACAAAAGCAATCCACATGGAAAGACGACCATGAGCTTGCTCTACTGCAGTGGTGGGCAACCTGCAGCCCATCAGGGTAATTCGCTGGTGGGCCATGAGACAGTTTGTTTACATTGATCGTCCGCAGGCACAGCCGCCCGCAGCTCCCAGTGGCGGTGGTTCGCTGTTCCTGGCCAATGGGAGCTGCAGGAAGCTGCGCAGGCCGCTACTTCCCGCAGCTCCCATTGGCTGGGAACGGTGAACTGCGGCCACTGGGAGCTACAGGCAGCTGTGCCTATGGACAGTCAATGTAAACAAACTGTCTCATAGCCCACCAGCAGATTACCCTGACAGGCCGCAGGTTGCTCACCATTGCTCTACTGGGTCCCTAGCTGATGTCACGCAAGTTGAGGGAAGGCAGATGCAGGCTTTTTGTGACAGTTTTGGCAAGCAGCTCCAAGGTGCAGAAAGGTTTGGAGCCACACCCAGCAAAGGTTGATGAGGGGCCATGCTAAAACACTGATTCACATTAACAATGAAGCACAGTCTTAAATTCACTCCTATTCAGAACAGGACTTAAACATGTGCTTAACTGCTCTCCTAAACGTGGGCCTAAATTAGAGCATCTCCAGGCCATGCTTCTTCCTAGGCCAGTGACTCTTCATTGCTGCACCACTTTACTGGAGTCTCAACAATCTGACCCTACATTTCACAGTTATCATTACACACAAAATATTTAGTTAACTAGAACCTTAACTTAAAGGTAACATTAAAGATTAAATATGTATAATAGTAAAAAAAAAAAAAACCCCAAAACCTGACCCCCTAGTATTTGAAAGAGTAGAAAATGACATTTAAGAGACAGATAAAAATTCAAATACCCTCACACTTAATCATAAAATCTGTTAAATTAATGTACCCGTGAAAAATATTCTTTTGCATATTTTAGCATATAAAGAGAAATAAGCTGACATCATAGATAAGTGTTGATGGAACCATGGGGAATTACATACTCCTTGCAAACAGTCAACATCCATTCTTACTGTATTGCTTACAGAAAGGTTTCAGCTAATAGTTGCTCATTTTTCTGGAAATTAACTCTGAACACGCATTTTCCAGATTGCTAGCCACATGAATGCTCAAGAGGACAAATCCACATTCTCTGGTGGCTTAATAGTGAGTTTAGTTATGCTTTCCAATAGAAATCGACTCCCTGCTGAGAGTCCCATATTTTCCCCCCACAATCTATGAAGATGATGATTATGGCAGGGTTAAGTTGACTGACTTGAAGGCCTTATTAAATGACACTCCCAAAGGATCATCCAATGGTTAGAATACAAGCCTGGACCATCGGAGAATGGGGGTTCAATTTTCTGCTCCACTACAGACTTCCTGTGTGGCCATGGGCAAGTCACTTAGCAGCTTAGTGCCTCAGTTTCCTATCTGTAAAAATGTGAATATAAATATTAAAAAGAGTGTAAATTGCTCTGATACCATGGCAATGGGGACCACATAAGTGCCTAAGACAGATATTGTAGATGTTCTTGGGTGGCAAGGGATGTTTAGGGTATGATTAGGGGAGGTAAATCATAGTATTTGTCTTCAGGGTACTGCAAGAATTGCCTGTTCTATTTATCCCTATGCACAAGAATGCGCCTCATTTTTTTCTGGGGTAGAGTGGTTCTGCAGCATGTTCCAGCATGACCAAATGGCTAAATTTCACAATAGGCCCTAAGTTTTTCACCTCTAAGTTTATATTCCTGACCACCGAAAAATTCCAACACTAATCTTCAGCTAGCTGGCCCACTTTTTCCTGTGTTGTGAACCTCAGTTGTTCCACTAGAACCCTATAGTCACCTGAACAAGTGAAGAGAGAATCTAAGCTGGAGTGTGGGCTCTACATTGTCTCTTGACCATTTTTCTTCTTTTCCTTCAATAGATCAGGTGTTTTTGTCTTTTGATTTTCAGTTAGAGACAAATCTGAAGCTCCATTTACATCTATAAATGACAAATGGCTACTTGTTGATCATTTCTTCTTAAGGAATTATGTTTTGAACCAACTGGAACATATCCAGGTAGGCAGCAAAAGTGCAGCAAATTGCCATGTTAATGATCCTCTGCTTAAAACCTTTTATAATGGCCCTAAATTGCAAAAATGGATTCTAATGTATAAGAATTATATACTACCCGGTTCAGAGCTCACACTGCAGCACTTTTTCCGTGGCTATTAAAGTGGATATTCAGATTTGTAATCAAACTCAGTTATACTAGTTCTATTTCAAGCACACTCAACAATTCAAAATGCCAACAATCTTTAATATTGTTCACTCTTCTAACATTTCAAAAAGCTGAACTTTCATAAGATTATTAGCCATATTTGATAACAGGTAATGAAAACTAGTTGAAAAAAAAACCCCACAAGCTTGTCTGAGTTTTCCCTGAGATTACTGTAGAGCAAATGTCAAAGCTTAATTTTTTCTCCATATGCATTTTTTTCCTTTCTTGTAATTTTAGGAAGTAAACAAGCATTCAGAGTGTTTTGTTTTCATTCATGTGAACATTTGTATGGCAGTAAAAACAAAAAATGTTAATCAATTAACAAAAAGTTTAAAATCAAGGGCCACATTGTCAAAATTGCTCAGTGCCCACAACTGGGGCCACAATTTTAAGAAAGTTCAGCTTCCACTTAGGCACCTACGTGAAGTGCCCATTTAAAAAAAATGGTCTGCCACCGGCCGTGTAGTGGGACACTTCATGTAGGAGCCTAAATGGGAGCACAGCTCTTGAAAACTTGATGTAAGCTGTTTTCTGAGGTCTTTTAAAAATGTAGCTGCAAATTTTCAGCTAAGTATAATCAATTATCAAAGCAGAAATATACAACAATGTGAACAGAAGCCTTTTGTTTCCAATAATGTCTTCAATATTAGTGTGCATTGAGAATTAAACCAGTTAACCACATTGTATCTTCCCCAAATGTCTCCTTAACCATAAAACGTGCCATATCTGTAATGGGCCCAGAGCCCATACCCCTTCCCACAACCCCAAACCTCTGCCTCAGCCCGGAGCCTCCTCCCATACTATAAACTCCTCAGCCCCACCCCCCAGCCCAGAGCCCCCTCCTGCACTTCAAACCCATCATCCCTGGCCCCAACCCAGAGCCTGCACCCCCAGCCAGAGCCCTCACCCCCTCCCACACCCAAACCCGCTTAGCCAGCCTAATGAAAATGAGAGTGAGGGTGGGGAGAGTGAGCAACAGAGGGAGGGGGAGATGGAGTGAACGGGGGTGGGGCCTCAGAGAAGGGGCGTGGCAGGGGCGTGGCCTCAAAGGATGAGCAGGGAAGGGGCGGGGCAAGGGTGCTCAGTTTTGTGCGAGTAGAAAGATGGCAACCCTAGATACTTGGTTACTTCATTCAAACATTATAATACATGAAGATCTATATATTCCATAGAGTTACATTCCTGAAGCACATGTGAGCAGAATAAAGTAAGATTTCATGTCACAACAGTTTTGCAAAAGAGCTGGTCTTAGAATCACAGCATACCAGGTCTGTTAAGAACAGCGTTAGAATTTTTTTAAAATGATAATTGAAGGTTCACTTTAATCAGCATCATGAGGTGCTGCAGACAGCCTGCTCTTTCACACTGTGTCATGCTGCGCAGACATTAGAACTGCCATTGGGATAGCTGCATGGCAAAGAAAAGAAAATGGAGTTCTGCAGCTGCTGCAGCAAGCAGTCTGAATTTATCCAGGCAAAGTATCAAATTGTTGCTAAGATTTTTCTATTGGAAATTTTTTTCCCCCAATGCATTATAAAAAGAATCTTAAAAGTACAAATGAACTTTACTCTTATGATTTGTGTGTCATAAGAACCCCAAGATGGAATTCATTATTACCTGTTGCTGGTAGAGCTACACTTTAAACCCCACAGTGTTAGCAAGGTAAACAGTTGAATTAGCATGGTGTGTTTAGAAATCCTGAGTTCTGGTGACCACAAAGTGAAAAGACGTCTTTGCTATTTCAAAAAACAAACAAATCCCAACCCCACACATTTAAGAATGAATTAAACAGCTTTTTAAAAGTTTAATAAAAACAAAAGCCACATGTATGGAAAGGGCATTTCTAGGATTTCCATAATTTTCTTCATATATTGTGTAGACTATTAAGGCCCCATGTCAGCAAGGTACTAATGCATGTGCTTGATTTTCATGGAACAGAAATACATGCTTAAAGTTAGCAAAGTTAGCTGAATTAGGGTCTTAACCAGGGAACCTACTCATTTACATAGGTCAGCAATGACATGTGGACTGAACTTAGACAAGTGCACAGTTATTTTATAAATTATGAGCTGGTCCATTAACTGCATAAATTTGAACATGTGAATGTGTTTTGAAGGGTTGAGGCTTTAGTCAATACACTGAAATCAATGGGGTTACTCACAGGTTGTAGGCTTTGCAGGAGCTGGGCTTTAGTGAATTAAAAAAAATTCTCTCTAATATTTATTTAGAGAATATTTCTCTTTAATTCCAATAGGCCATTTTACTAAATTGTCAAAACAGCAACAACAGGATAATACACACTTTGAGCAATGGGATGAGAGACAGAGGACTCAAGGGGGAAATCAAGAGAAAAAAACTAGGGGAAGTAGACAGAGGCATAGAAAACTAGAAGTAAAGGAAATGTAGGAAAAAAGATAGTGGTGGAGGAAAATGGATGGGGTGAAGAGAGGATGAAAAAATACGCTTTGAAGAAACATGGATCCTGAATAAGACAGAAGGAAAGATGCATCAAGAGAAAGTGGAGTTCAGGGAAAGAAGAAAGAAAATAATGTTATTTTTTATTTATTTTGTTTATTTGTTTATTAGAAGGTGTGGTTGATTAATTGTTTTGAAGCAATGGTCTAATAATAGTTTAACTATTCACATTAAATCAGGAAAGAGTACATTTCCCCGTCCTTCTGCTCAAGAAGAATTGTACAATGCATTTCATGTATATTTTCAACAGCTTTTGTTCTGAAAAGCTGGCAGGTATGTAATTGGTTAGATTAAATAGCACTAAAACACACACTCTTTGCCTGAAGCAACTCCTCCTATGTCCTCTCAGAAACTCATGCATCTTGTTTGATTTGATTTGGCAAATGTGTTTAATATGGGTGGGACTGGATTTTCAAAAGCAACTTTGTGATTTAGGAGTGCAATTCCTACTGAAAGTTAAAGTCAATGAGACTTGGTCTTCTAAGTTACTTAGGTACTTTCTACCCTATGTTGTTAAAATGACTATTTGAATATAGCGACAAAGAGTCCTGTGACACCTTATAGACTAACCAGATGTATTGGAGCATAAGCTTTCGTGGGTGAATACCCACTTCGTCGGATACATGCATGCAAGTGGGTATTCACCCATGAAAGCTTATGCTCCAATACGTCTGTTAGTCTAGAAGGTGCCACAGGACTTTTTGTTGCTTCTACAGATCCAGACTAACATGGCTACCCCTCTGATATTTTCATATAAATGTATCAGGTATCAATATGTGTCCCAGCATTTTCTAAATCTCTGAATGCTACGGAAGTTGTCCTAAATACTGTTATTTTATAAAAACGAAAATAAGAAAGAAAAACTTGTAGTACCTTAGAGACTAACAAGTTTTTGTTTCATTCCATGCATCCGATGAAGTGAGTTCTAACCCACGAAAGCTTATGCTGAAATAAATGTGTTAGTCTCTAAGGTGCTACAAGTTTTTCTTTCTTATTTTCGTTTTGCTGACAGACTAACACGGCTACTACATTGAAACCTATCATTGTTATTTTATAGTAAATCTCAAAGGCCTAACATATAGCAAAGTTTTATGAAAATACCAGCCCTTAATCTTTAGTTGCAGATAACAAGTTGTTTGATAATGGCCAGAAAAGATCATTAACTTAAAGATACTGAGATATATACTCTTTGAAATCAGCATAAAAAGTTAATACAATGAGTTCTGATCTTATTGTTGTAGTATATTATATAAATTAGTTACCGTCTCCTTGATGTCCCATCTGGACAGGTCAACACTAAACTGGTCATAATCTGGAGTTGGAGGCTTGTTGACGGCAATGGCCAGGGAGATAGTTGTATCTGGATTCATAACCAGACCAGCTTGACCATCAGCAATTCACTAAACTGAACCAACTAGACAATGTTATTGGCATACTGGAGATATTAAGCAGAATGGTGTTCTGCTAAACACCACCGACAGCTGCCTCCTCAAGCTTTTCCATCAGCCAATCAATGCCAATATTCAACGATGGTGACAGAACACAGCCTGGCAAAATTCATGTGGAAATAGGAAACCATGCCATGTATCTATGGATGTTGAGCACATGGCAACTTTCAAATACTTGGGAAGGGTCATAGACAGTGCTGGAAGATGCTCAAAAGATGTAGACACTCATATAGCAGGCAACTGTGCAATGTTTTGGGCCCTTCTGTGGCCTCTGTGAAGATGCCATAACATCAAACTTGCAATGCAGCTTCAGATCTATGGAACTATGATTATATCAATTTTATTTTATGGGCAGTGAAACATGGGTGCTGAGAAAGGCGGAAAAGTGGAAAATTGACATTTTCAATTTTCATTGTCTTCGACAACTGCTCCATATTAGGTGACAAGACAAGATCAGCAATGAGGATATTCACAGTGGAAGCCAACAATCGCCTCTATCAGTACTGTTTTGGTTTCGGTGGCTTTCTTGGTACAAACATATTAGAATGGAAGACCAACATATTAGAAAGTTTACCAAGGAATACTACTGTGATAGATGTGGCAATTTCTTGCTATAACCTTGAAAAAAATTGAATTAAGTTTAAGTCTCTTTGGAGTCCATTGTATTAAATGCAATGTTTGTATTATTGTGGATCAGGATAACCAAAAGACTATATTGAACAATGTGGCAGACAAGAATAGTCTTTTGGGACAATACCTGTGAAATCGATGCTTTGCGTGGGTTTACCTAGATTTATTACTCTGATAACACAACACTATATTCATTTTCACAGTCAAGTCTCTTAAAAACATGAATGTTTTAAATGGTTTGTCTTCTTGAGATAAGGTAATCTGTATCTGGTATTTATAGAAGAGGGAGGTGTTCTGGTCTAGACAAGACATTCTTATGGGTTTGTCTCTTGACCCAAGATCCTTAGAGTTATCGTCTGTCTGCCATAGCAATTAACTTTGATTCCAAAGCACAAATTTCAATAACCAATACATATTTTAAACATAGCACAGAAGGAAATAGTATAAAGTTAAAGCAAGGTAAAGTTTAAAATGCAGCTTATCTGAGTTTGTATAACACCCTTAGGGATAATACACATGGTATTACTTGTCCTTGGTGACAGAAAGCAGAAACCTCATGCAATTTCTTTAACCAGACTGAACATTTTATAACACAACTAAAATGTCCACAGGTATATTATATTCTCAAGCATCTGGCTATAACATACTTGCAGCTATATCTTAATATTCAGAAAGCGTGCAAACAAGTTTGTAACAACCTAATTTTAAAAATAAATTATAATAAGAACAGCCATATTGAGTCAGAACAAAGGTCCATCTAGCCCAGTATCCTGTCTTCCGACAGTGGCCAATGCCAGGTGCCCCAGAGGGAATGAACAGAACAGGTAATCATCAAGTGATCCATCCCCTGCCGCACATTCCCAGCTTCTGGCAAACAGAGGCTAGGGACATCATCCGTGCTCATACTGGCTAATATCCATTGATGGACCAATCCTCTATGAATTTATCTAGTTCTTTTTGAACCCTGTTATAGTATTGACCTTCACATTATCCTATGGCAAAGAGTTCCACAGGTTGACTTGCATTGTGTGAAGAAATACTGCCAGACCAATGGTACAAAACTGTCATGTAAATAAGATCTAAATCAGGAATTCTAAACTTTTCCTCCCACTCTTATTAATCTCTCCTCATATAGAAGCTGTTCCAAATCCCTAATAATTTTTCTAGGCATTTTCTGTACCTTTACCTATTCCAATATATCTTTGTTGAGATGGGGAAACCACATCTGCACGCAGTATTCAAGATGTGAGAGTACCCTGGATTTATATAGTGGCATGATGGTATTTTCTATCTTATTATCTATTCTTTTCCTGGTTGATCCTAACATTCTGTTAGCTTTTTTGACTGCCGCTGCACATTGAGTGGATGTTTTCAGAGAACTATCCACAATGACTCCAAGATCTCTTTCTTGAGTGGTAACAGCTAATTTAGACCCCATCATTTTGGGATTATGAGCATTACTTCGCATATATCAACACTGAATTTCATCTGCCATTTTGTTGCCCAGTCACCCAGCTTTATGAGATCTCTTTGTAACTCTTCGCAGTCTGCTTTGGACTTAACTATCTTGAGTAGTTTTGTATCATCTGCAAGTGTTGCCACCTCACTGTTAACCCCTTTTCCCAGAGCATTTATGAACATTCTGAACTGTATTGGTCCCATCCTAGAACAGACGTTGGAGGACACCAGTGTTTACCTCTCTCTATTCTGAAAACTGACCATTTATTCCTACCCTTTGTTTTCTTTTAACCAGTTACTGATCCATGAGAGGACCGTCCCTTTTATCCCATGACAGTTTACTTTGCTTAAGAGCCTTTGGTGAGCGACCTTGTCAAAGGCTTTCTGAAAATCTAAGTACACTACATCTACTGGCTCCCCCTTGTCCACATGCTTGTTGACCCCCTCAAAGAAGTCTAGTAGATTGGTGAAGCATGATTTCCCTTTAGAAAAACCATGTTGACTCTTCTCCCACAAATCATGTTCATCTAGATATTTGACAATTATTTTCTTTACTATAGTTTCAACCAGTTTGCCCGGTGCTGAAATTAGGCTTACCGGCCTGTAATTGCCAGGATCTCCTCTAGAGCATTTGGGCTAATTTTATTAATATAATTTTGGCATCAGACCCCTGAATATCTATTGTCAGTCTGTGATATGTAACACAGACTCTTGCTTTTGGTAGTAGAACAGGGGGGGAAAGAACCACCACCAAAGGGTGGTTATTAAAGGATTTTGAGGTCTGGGACTGCTCCATTTGCTGTCTCTTTCCTCTTGTGTTTCAATTTAATATAGTAATGTGTTATGTAGTATGAAGTCATTATCTCACACATTCCATTATACTAAGCATATTAGTGTGATTTGCAAACAAGAGGCAGAAAACAGCAAGAGGGCAGCATGTGTGGCTGGCCAAGCAATAAGACTGCTGAACTCACTACAAAGTCATAATGTTAAGCAGTCACAGAGGTGCTTCCAATCTTATTATATGGGACAAAAGACCATCTCCACCTGCCATGCTCTAGGAATCATAGTAGTGGCAGGTAGACACAAGATGAGCCACCAACGCCCCCTCCTCTTCTTCTTCCCACGGAAGCTCTTGCCTTCTTAACCTGGTGCTACATGTACACGTTTATAATGCATCCATCATTTGTGTTTGAGGGTTAATGAAGATTACATACTTAAATACACAGTGTGAAAGACTGCATTCTCCAGTCCTCCCTTATATGCACACTTTGTGGCTTGTGACAAAAGCCCACCGGTGGGCATAAAAAATGTGACTAGATCTTGGAAGGAGGATGTGGAAAATTACAACAGGGTCATAGAGCAACAAGAGGGATGACAGTGGGGGAATCTGCTCAACATCTTAGATGTCTATACCTATTTGCAAGGAGCATGGGCAATAAACAGGAAGAATTGGAAGTATTAGTACATAGGCTAAATTATTACTTAATTGGCATCACAGACACTTTGTGGGACAGATCTCATGACTGGAATAGCGGTACAGATGGGTAGCTTGTTCAGGAAGGGCAGGCAAGGGGAAAAGGAAGCAACTGTTGCATTCTACATCAAGAATATATACATTTGTTCCGAGGTACAGAAGAAGGTAGAGAGGCAGAATAGTTGAGAGTCTCTGGGTGAAGATATGGGGGGTGGGGGGGGAGAAAGAGGGATAATGTCATGTTAGCAGTCTACATAGACCACCAAATCAAGGAAATGAGGCATTTTTAGAATTGAAATATCCAAAACACAAGACTTGGTAATAATGGGGGACTATAACTACCCAGACATCTGTTGCAAAAGCAATATGGCAAAACAAAAAATGTCCAGTAAGTTCTTGGAATGTATTGGGAACAACTTTTTGTTTCAGAAGGTGGATGAAGTAACCAAGGAAATGGACATTGTAGACTTGCTTCTGATTCACAACCGATTCCTCTCTGTGTATCTGAAGATTGAAGGTAGTTTGGATGAAAGTGATAGGAAAGGAGTGAGAGCAGCAGAATAAGGACAATGGACTTCAATGAAGTAGACTTTAACAAACTCAGAGAACTGGTAAGTAAGGTCCCATGGGAAGAAAATCTATGGGAAAATGGAATTCAGGAGAACTGGCCATTTCTCAAAGACCCAGTATTAAGACGCAACAGCAAACTATCCCGATGTGAAGGAAAGGTAGGAAAAATAGTAAGTGGCCAAGATGGGTCCATCAGGAGTTCTTTAGTGACCTGAAAAATCAAAAAAGAATCATACAAAAAATAGAAACAAGGACAAATTGCTAAGATGAGAACAAAATAAGATGAGCACAAGCACGTAGGGACAAAATCCAGAAGGCTAAGGCACAAAATTAGTTACACTTAGTGAGAGATATAAAAGGCAATAAATAAATTGGGAGCAAGAGACAGATGAAGGGAAATGTAGGTCCTCTACTTAGCAAGAAAGGAGAGCAACTAACAGACAACATCAAGAAGGCTGAGGTGTTCAATGCCTATTTTGCTTCAGTCAGGTAATTGTGACCAGATACTTAACACAATTAACATTAACAACAAGGGGAAAGGAATGCAAGCCAAAACAGAGAAGATCAGTTTAAGAAATATTAAGGCCTTGGCTACACTTACGAGTTACAGCGCAATAAAACTGCCTGCAGCGCTGTAACTCACTAACTGGCTACACTTGCAAGGCACGTGCAGCGCTGTATCTCCTCAGATACAGCGCTGCATGTACTCCACCTCCCCGAAAGGAATAACAGCTGTTGCGAAGTGGGTGGAACGTTGGTCTTTCAGTGTAGCCGAGGAACAACGCAGTTACTGATCTCCGGAAGCTGCCTTTGTTTTGAAACGGCACTTCTGGGTTGGAGTTCAGAGCTCCGTTGTTGAGGTGCTTTACAAAAAACCAAACACAGCTACTGTTTGCAGGTGGGGGGGGGGAAAGAGGGGAGGGGAAAGAGGGGAGGGGCTCCGTTAGGAATGCCGGCAGCAAAGTTGCCTTGGACAGAGACGGCGTGTGTGTGGGGGGAGAAGAACGGCGGGGGGGGGGGGAGGGGGAAGGCTCCGTTTCCTCTCTTTTATCTGCTCTTTAAAAACAAACAAAGCCCCTGCTGTTTGCTTTCAGTGATTGAGAGAGAGGCAGGGGATGTGGAGGTGTGGAAATAATGAGCTGACACTCTGTGGAGATTTCAAAAACCCACTCTGTCTCCAAAAACGCTCCCTGTCAAAGTCCCCCTCACCCCCCCCCCCATTTGAAAAGCACGTTGCAGCTACTTGAATGCCCATAATTCACCGCTCCCAATACAGCTGCAAATGCCTCAAATGTAGCCACCTTACTGCGCTGGCAGCTGCCAGTGTGGACAGGCTGCAGCGCTTTCCCTACTCAGCTGTACGAACACGGGTTTAACTAACAGCGCTGTACATCTGCAAGTGTAGCCAAGGCCTTAGATAAGATATATGTATTCAAGTCAGCAGTGTCTGATTAAATGCATCCTAGGGTATTTAACAAACTATCTGAAACAATCTTTGAACCATTAGTGATTATCTCTGAAAACTCATGAAGGACAGGTTAGAACCCAGAGGACTGGAGGAGGGCAAACATAACACCTATCTTTAAAAAAGGAAACAAAGAGGACTAAGGGGTTTATAGACTAATCAGCCTAAAATGGAGACCTGGAAAGATATCAGAATAAATTATTGCACAATCAAACTGTAAGCACCTAGATGATAATAGGGTTATAAGGAATAACCAACATGGATTTATTAAAAACAAATCATGCCAAACCAACCTAATTTCCTTTTTTGACAGGGTTATTGGCCTACTGGATAGGGGTGGAGGGAAGCTGTAGATGTGATCTATCTTGATTTTAATAAGCCTTTTGACACAGTCCAACATAACATTCTCATATGCAAACCAGGGAAATGCAGTCTAGATGAAATTACTATAAGGTGGGTGCACAAGTGGTTGAAAGGCCATACCCAAAGAGTAGTTATCAATGGTTTGCTGTCAAACTGGGATGGCGTATCTAGTGGGTTTCTCAGGGGTCAGTCCTGGGTCTGGTACTATTCAGTACTTTTATTAATGACTTGGATAATGAAGTGGAGAGTATGTTTATAAAATTTGCCGATGACATCACTGTGGGAGGGTTGCAAGCACTTTGGAAGGCAGGATTAGAATTCAAAATGACCTTGACAAACAGGGCCGGCCTTTGGGGTGGGTGGCCGGGGTGGCTGCCCAGGGTGACCTGCCAAAGAAGGCGCCATGCACTGACCCGACCCAGCACTCCACTTGCACGCTGCAGCCAAGTGGACACAGTGCTGGTTCCTCTTCACCTGGCCCAGCCCCCATTCTTTTGCCCAGCGGGCCCAAGGCTGTCTTCTCCCTGACCCCGCCCACTTGCCCCTCTCAGCCAGCCAGCTGTGGGCTCCTGCAAGTGACGGGGGCAGAGAGACCCAGGGGTTTCTGGCTGCCATGCACCATGGACAGCTGGGTTCCCCATGGCTGCCATGCACCATGGACAGCTGGGTTCCCCAAAAAGCCTATGTCTCCTCCCTGGGCTCTTGGGCCCCGGCTGGGCCTGGGGCAGCACTGGTGGGAGGCTGCTGCACATGCAGCTCCCCCCCCCCCCCCTGTGCGCCCACCATTATTCAAATGCAGAGGCCGGGGAGCATGGCGGTCCCAGACCATGCTGGGCAGGAGGCAGCACCAACAGCTACTGGACTGACACCCTGACAAGTGGATGCTCCTTGCTCCAGGTAAGCCTTGTTGGCCCCAGGTCCTGTGGAGCAACTGGAGTCCCACTGTCCTATCCCCCTTCCCAGTGCCCTGAGGGAGACTCAGTACCTCCTGCCCCATCCCCCCACCAGCACCCCTGGAGTCCCACTGTCCTATCCCCCTTCCCAGTGCCCTGAGGGAGACTCAGTACCTCCTTCCCCCAGTTCCCCATATCTCCATGTCTCATCCTCCAACCCGTGCCCCTGGTCTAGGGACGGATATGGGTCTGGTCCAGTTTGGTCTGGGGAGGGATGCGGGTCAGGTCCAGTTCTGTGTGGGGAGGGATGCTGGTTGGGTCTGATTTAGAGGTGTGGCCTGATCTTTTTGGGGCACAGCTGGTTCTGATCCTAGTCTCTGTGCCTCTCTGCCTGGGGGAAGGACTAGAAAGACTGGTATGAATAATGACACTGTAAATAAAATGTATTAAAGTTTTTCATATTATTTATTTTTTAAAGTTTTTAAATTTGCCCGATTTCATACAAAAATTTTATTCAAGTCCTGGTAGTTCATATGAGAAATGTGAAGGATGAGACAGTGTGATAGTTCCCTTTTACTGGGAGCAGCACACGGCTGGTGTTTTGGCCAGCTATGGCTTTTGTTAGCTGTTTTTACACACACACACACACACACACACACACACACACTTACTTCCCCCCAACACACACATCATGGCTCCCTGCATCCAGGTCACTTTCCCCACCTGGGCTATGCTGTGAGGCATCAGGAGCTGCTGCTCTCATGCTGTCTCCTTACGCAGCCCAGGCGGGGAAAGTGACCTGGGATGCAGGGAGCTCTGATGTTACTCCTCGCTCCTTCCCAGCCCCCTAGGGGTGTATGAGGTAGAGGAGCAGCAGTCTGGGGGGGAGCGAGCAGCAGTGCCAGCTGCTTTGTGCATCCAGGTCAGTTTCCCCACGTGGATGCAGGAGGTGGGAGGATGCAAGGGTTAGGAGTGAAGGGGGTGCAGGGATTAGAAGTGTGTGTGTGTGTGTGAGGGGGCAGTTCTTTGGGGCAAAGGGAGGGAGGGGAGCCTGGGGAGCCCATGGTAGCCATATGCACCAAAATGCAAGTTCGTCCAAGTTGCCATTATCAACCAGATAAAATTCAGTAAAGACCAGTGTAAAGTTCTGCATTTAGGAAGGAAAAATCAAGTGCACAAATACAAATTGGAGAATAATTGTCTAGGCATTAGTACTGCTGAAAAGGACCTGGGAGTTATAGTCTATCAGAAATTGAATATTAGTTGACAATGTGATGTGGTTGCTAAAAACTTAATATCATTCTGGGGTGTAGTGTTGTAAGAAAGAACCAGGAAGTAATTGTTCCATGTACTTGGAATTGGTGAGGCCTCAGCTGGAGTACTGTGTCCATTTCTGGGTGCCACAGTTTAAGAAAGATGTGGACAAATTGTAAAGAGTTCAAAGGAAACCAATTAAAATGATAAAAGGTTTAGAAATCCTGACCTGTGAGGAAAAAACCCCAAAACTTGGCCATTTTTAGTCTTGAGAAAAAGACGACTGGGAGAGTGGGGGGACCTGATAAGAGTCTTCAAATATGTTAAGTGCTGTTATAAAGAGGATGGTGATCAATTGTTCTTCAATGCCATTGAAGATAGGACAAGAAGTAATCAGTTTACTTTGCAGCAAGGGAGATGTAGGTTAGATATTAGGAAAAACTTTCTAACTATAAGGATAGTTAAACACTGGAATAGGCTTCCAAGGGAGGTTGTTGAATCCCTGTAACTAGAGGTTTTTAAGAACAGGTTAGACAAACACCTGTCAGGGATATCTGGGTATACTTGGTCCTGCCTCAATGCAGAGAGCTGGACTAGATAACCTCTCGAGGTCCCTTCCAGCCCTACATTTCTAGGGTTCCACGTTATTTTATTTGCTCCTTCCTGTTTACTTTCCCTTCTTCTTGTCCTTCTATCTTTATGGAAGAAAATTTAAGGTATCTGGGATACTGATTAAATGAAAGTTGTTGCTGTATATGTTTTACAACTTACATAGTGAGATCCATGATTTTACTAGTATCTAGAGAAAGGGAGATTACCAGACATAGGCCAAACATCAATGTGGTCCACATTTCCTTCTCCTAAGGTAGCCTCCCATTTCAGTGCTGCTGTCTCCAACAGCTCCTGATGACTGGTATTGTCAAGCAGCTCATAGTCATAAAGACAGATGGCCCCTGACATAGTAAGGGTCTTATCTAGTGAGGATCTTGAAGATCAGGATCTTAAAATTAGATCTAGTATTGCACAGAGAGTCAGTGCATCATAAGGAGTAATGGGTCAGTTTCTAATCAGGTTTACTTTCTGGCATTCCTGCACTAACACAATGCAAGAGAATGATTAAATCCAAATGTACTACATTGTCAGTTAAAGTTAAAAAAAACACCCTAATTTTGTTTGATCTTTTGTTGTAGGATGCTTGTTTTTATACCACTAATTTCGGATCTAGATACTTAGGGCCAGGTCCTCAATTGGTGTAGAATGTGTGTAGAATGGTTTATATCCATTGAAATCAAAGATAGTTATTCAAACTTAGACTAAGTGTGCATCTGGCTTTTAGTGTACTTTTAAAATGATGCAATAAATGTATGGAAGATTCAACATATATGATGCTGGGTTACACAGTTATGAAAGAACAAATGTTCCTGCTTTGTTGTTTCGTGTTTTTCTCCTGTTCTAACTAATTAGTAATTAAAGCCTCCATGAATTGTTCCAATGCATAATTTCTTTCTCCTTTCTTTGGAGAGATGGAAGGAATGCTTTGTTCATCCACAATGTAAAAAAACAAAACCAAGAATTACCCCCAAAACAAGCTGCTTCACGATATATAACATGCTAATTACTGGAATTTCACAGTAGCTTTCAATTCTATTTGTGTAGCTTAATGTAGAGCTACCTTATTCATTGTAAAATAATGAAATATATGTTTTATAAATATACTCATAATATACATTTTGTACTTTTTACATTGACAAAGAGAAATATGTGTTTCAATAGGAAAGCACATTTTTCATGGTTTATAATCCATTTTTAATATTTTAATTATTTGTACACTCTGAATGTCAATTCCATAAAAAATAAGATCCAAGTATTATACAGTGCTTAAATATAATGCAGGCATTGATAAAGCATAGATTAGGCACAGTACAACAGTACAACATCCAACAAAGTGGATTGTAGTCCACGAAAGCTTATGCTGAAATAAATTTGTTAGTCTCTAAGGTGCCACAAGTATTCCTTTTCTTCAAGGATGTGAGTACATTGAAATCTAAGTACTGAGTACTCTCTCCATCCAGTCCACTCTAGAGCTCTTACATGGAGATGTTATTCCTCTCACTTGTTTGAAAACAGTTCCACATGATTCTATGGGCCACATCCACACATCTTACCTATACCATTGGTCCCACTTAAGACAATGGGAGTATTGGTAAGTGGAAAGCAAATAGGATGCAGCTCATAAAATCATTGGTTTCACCAAGGGGACAAAATATCCCAAGCAAGTGAGCACTGTTAAAGGATAAATTTTCTGTAAAGTGGTGCAGCTTCACTGAATCAACTGGCAGCACCAGTTTACACCAGCAGAGAATTTGTACCGTATGTTTTTACGGGCACGCATTTTCAATTTTCTAAAATGATATTTCAGAGATATTTCAAATTGGTTTCCCTTAAATATCTATGACTTCTGGGGAACTAGATAGGAGGAAGGATTTGTAAAGGAATATACAGCCTTTCACCTCTAGATAGCTAGCTAATATCCAGCTAGATCACTAGTGACAGAAGTGTGTTACCATCTGATGGATGTTTAGTGCCTTCTATGACATGTGCTTGATGTCTAGTTCCCAGTCGACAACTATCTAAATCACAAAAAGCTACCACATTTCACAGTAATTGGTACCTTTGTTGACAGCCTCAAAAGATTAAACAGGCAAAGAGACTGAGCTATCCTCTTGCTTTGGCTGGTCCTCCAGATCAGCAGGTCAGTTTGAGGAAGCTTACACTGTCACTTCTTGTTCTGCAAGTGTCCTGTGTACCGGGAACATCATTCTCCAGGGCTGTCAGCCAGCACCTTCCACAAGCACTGAACTCACATGAAATGTGTTTTCTCTCTTAAATCTATTACCTCAGATTTCTGAGTCCTGCTTTTCTCCTGCGAATGGTTATATTTACAGAATATAGAAGGAGACAAATGGAATTTTCACTTTTAATTTCTATTTTAAACAAGGACTAGCTTACCCATTACCATTAAGTAAATACAAAATGTTATCATGTTTACTACAGTATATTCTTCAGGAGTGTTCAGAAACAATATGAAAAAGTTTACAGAGCTTCTTTATCAGATCACTTACTGAACTGTTAATTTAGGCAGATACTTTACTGTATCCCCACCCCCAACCGCATTTACATTCATTCTGATTACAAACTGCAACCTTGTTGGGAAAAGAAGGAATACTTTAACTAAGAATTATCAACTGGCTCAGGTCAGAAAAGAAAATAATGTCCTTATTTAAACATAACATATATATTCATTTTTAGTTTTGGTCTCCTTTGATATTCCCTGATATCTGAGATTATCACAATTAAAGTACCACATTGTTCTGTGTTCCAGCTCTAGAAGAGATCCTATAATACCTTTCCATATACTGTAGGGCTGGTTATTCTTTCAAAACTGAAATTAGACAGTAGCATAGGTGCCTATTCCTTGGGTTCTCTGGGGCTGGAACACCCATGAGAAAAAAATGGTGGTTGCTGAGCACCCACTGGCAGCCAGCTCTCTGCCTGCCCCCCAAGCACCTCCCGCTCGCTGACGGCCCCGCTGATCAGTGCCTCCCCCTCCCTCCCAGTGCATCCTGCCCACTGTGGAACTCCGTGGCATGCACGACGCACTGTGGGGAGGGGAAGGAGCGAGGGCGGGGAGGAGGCAGAACCAGGTGGGAAGAGGAGGGGGCAGGGTGGAGCGCGAGCAGGGTAAGGGCGGGGTGGAATGGGGGCAGGGCCTGGGGCAGAGCTGGGGGGGGCGTTCAGCACCCCCCTGGCACATTAGAAAGTCAGCACTACTGCTCAGTAGTGACTACAAAAGTTACTATAGAAATTTCTACTCCATCTACTTTTTCAAAGTCACATGAAATGATTTTACTAACAAAAACATATTTGTCTTGCTGTCATCAGTGCAGAGCCAGTCAATATAGGTACAGGTGGTCCAGTACTGTTCTATTTTGCCTCACATGTTGAAAGAATTGCCAACTATGTTCTGAACTGAAAGATATTTCTACTAGGGCTGTCAAGCAATTAAAAAAACTAATCACACTTTTAATCACACTGTTAAACAATATTAAAATACCATTTATTTAAATATTTTTGGTGTTTTCCATATTTTCAAATATAGGGTCAGGGTTTGGGCTCTGGGATTCAGCCCTGGGGCACAGAGCTCTGGGCTTCAGTCCAACATGGGGCATGGGGCTTCAGACCCCCTCAGGGTGCATGGTGTGGGCTTAAGGACCTCCTGGGGTGTAGGGCTCCGGGCTTCAGGCTGGAATGGGGCTTTAGCCCCTTTGGGGCTCGGGGCTTTAGCCCAGCACAGGGCTCAGGGCTCTAGCCTCTCTCGGTGCTTGGGGCGTGGGGCTCTAGCCTCCCACTCGCCTCCTGGGAAGCTGCTGGCTGGGGCTCCTCCAGCCCAACTCCCCCACCCCCCGCCACCACCTCCGCAACTGGGCTGCTTCAGTCCCACCCTCCACGGAGCTGCAGGCTGAGGTTTCAGGCCCCCCCACCCCCAGACCTCCCTCCCCACCCCCAGATATGCAATTAACACATTAAAAATGTATGTGTTTATTTTGCTTTCAGTTAATCGCAGGCGTTAACTGCGATTGAGAGCCCTAATTTCTACTGTATCTTATGATAATGTTGTTGGCGTCCGTTAGTCTCGGGAGACGATGGATATGCGCCCATGGGGAATGTTTAGTTGATGGTTGTGCAGCGTCTGTTGTGGCTGTGGAGCCCCACATGAGAGTGGCAGACCTCTCCAGGGCGCAAGCCAGGGCAGGGTGATACGGAGGAACAGCTGTTGCCCATGCAGCAGAACCCCCCTCTCCACGCAACTGATGGATCCAAGGGAAAGACAATGTCGATACAACTTGGCACCAGTGGCGTCGCAGGAGTTGCCGGAATGACGTTGAGGACAATGTCAGACCGCCATCGGGACTCCGACACCGGATTTGGTTTCAGGGTTGACTCCCTTAGCCTTTCCCATGAGTGGGTATTGCCACAAGGCAGCGGAGGTTTTAAATCAGAGTTTTCCTTCTCCTAGGTGGGCTGCCTTCCAAGGCTGACGAGCCCCACCTACCCGAAGCCCCACCTATCTTACATGATAATGTAAGAAACAGAAAACACTTGGATAAGGCCAAAGGTGAGTATCTCATCCCAGGGAAGAAACCCACTGTAGGGTTGAACTTAAGAAACACTATGAGAAGGAATAGACATTTTCCCAGGGGGCTCTGGTTGAGGCAGGGAGCTAAGACCCTGCTCTCTTTGTGCCTAAGTTTAAGGTTTCCATAGAATGGAACGCCAATGAGCATAAAGGCAGGAGTTCCTGTTTCCTTTTCTCTCAGCAGCATGTGAAGAATTTGGGCTAGAACTTGTTTCTGAAAATCAGAGTATCAGGGCATTTTAAGAAGCTACAAAGGGTCCTGTGGCACCTTATAGACTAACAGAGGTATTGAAGCATAAGCTTTCGTGGGTGAATACCCACTTCTTCGGATGCAAGCAGTGGAAAAAAGCTGTTTTTTTCCACTGCTTGCATCCGAAGAAGTGGGTATTCACCCACGAAAGCTTATGCTTCAATACCTCTGTTAGTCTATAAGGTGCCACAGGACCCTTTGTAGCTTCTATAGATCCAGACTAACACGGCTACCCCTCTGATACTTGAGGGCATTTTAAGAGGCTCTATTCTTCAAAAGAGGAGGGGATTGTCACAGTTTCAGGATAACTGCACCACTGTATTCCTCCTCCATGGTGCACTGAGGGCACCCACTTAAGGTTTCTAGCTTCCAACAGTTACCTCTCGCTGGTGGAGACCCTCACCTCTCCCCCTCCTCTCCAAGGTATTAAGGCTGCACAGCTCTCTGGCTATCCTAGGATATCCCCAGAAAGCCGGTATGACTTAAGGCCAGAGCCTGTGCTTTGCTTTCTCTGTGAACAGTGTATTGCCAGCAGTTATAAGTTACCACACAGCCCTTTTTCAGTAAGCACATTTATTCTTAAGGTAAAAGCACTACAGAGAAAACATAATAAAAACAATACACAGATATAAAACACCATACTAAACATACCAGGAGTCACCCATCAGTCTTATGGGGCCCTGGCAGGCCAAAGTCTTTCCAACCCTTCCGCAAGGGTTGCCCCCCTTGGACAGAAGATCCTGCCTGTTTGCTGGATCAGAAAGAAGACCCTGAGTCAGTTTAAATACAGCCTTTTTATACAAAAAGCCCTTTCTTTGTCTGTTGGTCTCTGGAAAATCCAGTTTGAACCAGTATATGCAAGCCTCTCCAAGGGGGGGCACCTCTCTGGAAGTGGTTATAACCGGAGTTATTCATTTTAATCACCTCCCTCACCCACTGTTCTTACTGTCTGGAGGAGCTGTGGCAATCTCCCCACCCTGAAACCTCATACTCTCCCTGGGCCACCATTCATACGCTTAATACAATATGGTCCGTAAAGATACTGAATGTGGTTGCAGTATCTGTCATAGAGGCATAAAGATTTCTGAGAGCGAAAGGATCTGGAGAGGCTAGGTAAGCCTGCCTATGGCTGTACCAAATGTAGTGAGGGGGTTGGGTTAAAACAAGGGGAGAGTCTAGGGTGACCAGATGTCCCGATTTTATAGGGACAGTCCTGATATTTGGGGTTTTTTTCTTATAGAGATGTCTATTACCCCCCAACCCCTGTCCCAATTTTTCACATTTGCTATCTGGTCACCCTATTGGTCTCACTTCAGATTTTGGATTGAAGGTTTTCTCTTCTGAATACCACACTATATCTTGGTTCTTGCTACATTATTAGTTTATTAGAATACTTTTGTTTTCTTTGTAGGCTGTTTTTGCAGCATCATATTCTGAGAACAACAATATGTCTGTATCAGATTATGAATTCTATTTTATAGTAACATGCTGAACACATCTGTAAACTTGCCTGAGGGTAGCTTATTGTATTGAATTAAAGACAGTGCCCTGTCCAGGAAAGGTGTTTGACGCTTCATGGAAGCCATCAAGACTGATCTGGAGCCAGCAACTTTAATTGTCTCTCACCCATATGGAACAATGGTTTTTCTATGCAGAGGCCTGCAAGTGATGTAAGCATGACTGGGTCAGGGAGCGGTAGAATCCCAGTGAAGCACATGGCTAAGAGACAGAGAGTTTACTTAAGGGCACAGTGCTGCTCTGGGTGGGAGGGCTGACCATCCTCACATTTAGGGAGGTCTTGCAGGAAGGTTAGAACAGGAGGGTCTCTGCCTAGCCTGAAACACTGACAAATCTCAGAGTCACAGAAGGGGTCAGATCAGACCAAGGAAGGATGTTTCTCAGGTCTTTGGTTTTATTTTCAAAGGTCTGTAACTCCTGAGTACTTTAAGAGTAAAGATTCTGTGGTTAAGAAATTCCTTTGATAAGCCTGTGTTCTTTGCTTTCCTGCCTCTTTGTTCCTACAGGGACTAAATTAGAAGCTCAGAGTGCCCAGAGCCTAGGTAGAGCTCTTGGAGAGTATGTATACGTGATGGGGGGAAGAGGGGCAGTGGCACAGGAGATCTCAGACACTAATTTCAGGATGCAGGGGAGCTGGGTGGTGGCACTCCACATCCCAAAGAAGGGTGTCAAACAAGAGGTATGAGTCTGCCCTGTACTCCTAGGACTAGAAACAGTAACTAGACTCTACCCAGGCCCAGTGGCCTTAGAAGCACATGGGTCCACTTGCAAAAGAATAGTGACTATACAGTACGGTACCAGGCCAGTTTGTGACACACATTATTTATTCAACAAAGAACTCTCAACAATGATTGTTCTTGCAGATACCAGGTTGACTGTGCAGTGCTGACATAAAAAAATAAAACCTGAAAATTCAATTAATATGGTACCGAGATTATGGAGAGGAAATAAACATGTAACAAATGTCATTTTTACAAAGTCACTTATAGTAGATGCACAATAGTGATAAAAAGTGCACTTTGATGTTTAGCTTTATGAGATTTAAAGTTACTGTAATTCTAATGCAGATTCAACAGGGTCAGACTTGTGTCTGTTTGTTTGCACAGTTGCTGGTATCTCAAAAATTCTTGAATGTCTATCTCTGACTTAAGGTGTAGTTGTAGTTGTTCGGTCCCAGGATATTAGAGAGACAATATGGGTGAAAAGTTCCATTGGTCCAATAAAAGATATTACCTCACCCACCTTGTGTCTCTGACTTGATTGTCAGGTTGTTCCATTCTTCTGTCCATAGCCTTGGTTTGGATGAGTACATTAGTTTATCTGCATTTACTATATAGTGTATTTTTTTCCATCTCTTAGATCTTCATCTTCCATGTCTAACTGTTTCTCCATTCCATAACACATTGGTAAATTCATTAATTTTAGCTACCAGGATTTCAAATATACCCTCTAGCAAGGTCATCACGTTCTACAACCTCTATTCACTGGTATTGGATGCCCTAATAAATCTCTTGTTGTGTTGATTTCTCTTCACCTAGCACAGGAACAGATTGTCTGTAAGTTTCATGGTTTGCAAAAGTGGTGTCAATATCAGAGCTGGATTTAGCACCTGCTATGCGCTGAAGCTGGCATTTCTCAATCCTTTAGCAAATGCCTATTAATGACCATTAGCTTTTCTTGGGTGATTCTTTCCGTTAGAAACTTCTGAACAGCATCAAATCCACCATATGCATCAGCACACAGCATTTTTAATGGATATAAATATATATGCACCTATCTACATATTACAGATATGCTACCATTTAAAATTGGCACTAATTATTCAAGAGCTACAGTATTTTAGATCTAAAAGCGTGATTTCTTTACACGTTTTCAAACCTGATTACAATATAAACCCATGTACACTACCAGTCAAATTCTGCCTTTAAGTAAGTATAGGGAGAATGTGGCCCACAAGTTTTACAGGACTGTGAAATCCTGGCCTTGCTGAAGTCAACAGCAAAACTTCCATCCACTTCATGGGGCCACAATATCAGTTTAAAAGTGTATTAAGCACATTATGGTCAAAATTATAATGGTTTGTTTCCCTCACATAAAATATATCACACTTTGTTGTAGAAGAATTCTAGTAAACTTATATTTTTACACAATATAAACAAGTTCTTACAAACTTGATATTCTTATGTCAGGATTAAGATTATTATTAGTGCAAATTAACAGGTGTAGGCACACAGTTGTATTCCTTCTGCTTCATACAAAGTTAGTGGTAAAAGCATACACTCATAAAAAGTCTGCTATATACTTACTCTTGTGTTGTTTCTTTCAGCCTTCAGTTCTGATATCTCTTCTTCTTTTTCAAGCAGTTGCTCCCTACACACATTTAACTCTTTTGTCAGTGCAGCAAATTCCTATACAAAGGAAATAAATATAAAGATTATTTGAAATGTACATTTTGGAGTGTATTCCCAAAATTAATTTGCATTGTAGCATTTAGGATTTAATATTTAAATATTTTTTAAAAGTCCAGAAAGGCAGCAGTATAAAGTTAAAACAGCATAGATAAGTATTATCATTTATAATAATATGTATTTTTGGTTACTGGTACATCATTCATAACTATGTATAACTAAAGGGTTCTAAAAAGTTATAGGGTCAAAGTCAGCTTCAGAGTTTGGCCAGCTGAAATAGCTGAGGATCTGGCCTATAGTCTAGCAAATTCTTTCTGAACATGTCAAATTATTTTGATTAGAGATTGGGAAGCAAATTAATTGCAATACCATAATCAGTAACAACAATAAGCTGCTTCTATAGCACTGTCCATCCAATGATCTCAAAAAGCTCTACCACATTAACATTTTAAGGTACCAATTATGAAAGCATCCTATTCAGGACAGCATTTAAGCATGTACTTAACTTTAAGCACTTGCTAAAGTCCCATTGAATTAATAGGACTTTAGCAGGTGCTTTAAGTTAAGCAGGTGATTAAAAGCTGATATAAAAATAAATGGACTTCAAAGTACACTTAAGTGCTTTCCAGAATCAGGGCCTAAGGCCCATAACTTTCCTGTGAGGTTGGTAATATTCAATTTTTGATTTGTTTAGGTTTTAATTGATTTTTTTAAAAAAACTATAAAAATACCACAAAGACACTTTTTCTACAGAAACCCTGGACATGGCTAATGAAATGCACCTATTCAGAAAACTGAGACATGTTTAAAATTACATTTGCCAATCTGTGAAGCTGGCAGTATCTTTTTACCTTCAAACCTGAAATTACCAACTAAAACAGGGGTGCTGGAACAATTTTTATAGCGGGGGTCCTGACAGCCATTGAGCCAAACCGTAAACCCTGTATATAATGGAAACCAATTCAAGCCAGGGGTTGCTGCAACACCCCCTGCACCCCTAGTTCCAGCACCTATGAACTAAAACATAAAAAGTGATGAGTCCTAGAGTTTATGGCTAGAAGGAACACCTAGATCACCTAATCGGACCTCCTGTATACCACAGGCCACCACCATCCAAACACCACCACACTAAATTTAAGTTCACACTCCCTCATAGACAAGCTTATAATACCCCCAACATCCCTCTTCTGAAGATAAACAGACTTGGACCAATAAAGGGAATGAATTTCAATGACTAGACCCCTAGCAAAAACATCTTGTTGACAGGCCTCTCTCTAGGAAATGGAAGTTTGCATCTCATGCACCTCTAGTTATGGAAACTGTAGCTTACAGCATGGGAGAAAGGCATGCACTTATTAGTGTCATATTGTCACATGTTACGTATGTTGCGTCATACTAAAAGCTTTAATGTTTGTATTTGACATTTTCAGTTCAAGTTAAATAATCAGCATGTCAGCAGAGTGTTATTTTGAGGCCAGTCTTGCAGTCTTTAGTCATAAAGAACCCCCACTGAAATCAAGACTGACGGTAAAACGTGCTTTACACTATATCATACGTGAAGCTGTGACAGGGTGTGCATACCCCGCACTAGGCGAGAAAGAGTTAATCCCACACTATGGGCGGAGGAAGTCCTACCCCTCAGACCATGCTGGGCATGCTCCAACTGCTGTGCTAGTATAAAGGAGAGCATTTTAGCTCAATCTGGGCTGGCCACTGAGGAGGAAGCACGCTTGCTGGAGGCTCCAGGTCAGGAGCCACTACAGCCCCTGACTGCCGGAACCAGAGATCCCAGAGACCAGACTGGAGACCTGCTACCTACAGTTGGTCGGCAGGAGTAAGCAAAGCCGTACTTAGGATTCATGGGGCCCTACGCAGTATTATTAAACTGGTGCCCCTATGCCCGACTTGGGGCAAAGTTACCACCCCAACCCATGGGCCCCCCCAGAAGAACCCTCCCCATTGCTGACACACACTGAGCTTTGTACGCAGCAGATGCTGTGGCAACCTGGGCTCACAGCCTGGACAGTGGGGAGGGGGAAGAGGGACAAGGCATCAAAGGATACTGAGCTGCCCGGCTCGCCTCATGGTGGTGGAGAGTCACAGTTCCCCACAGAGACCCCGGTACCCTCTCCCTCATGCAGAATGCACCGCACCGGTGCATTTCAGTTCTGTGAATATGGCCCCTGCCTAAGGAGACTGCAGCGTGCGCTACATGTGCAGGAGCCGACCCGGTCTTACCTGCTATCCCGGTGGTGCCCCAAATTTTCAGGTGCCCTACGCAGCTGCATATGCCTGAGGACAGCCCTGGGAGTCAGAGTTCCAGGGAGCTACCAGCGCCAGGGAACCTGGAGACCCCAACGATATATGGACTACAGTTTCAGAAGACATGGTAAGAAGTGGCCCAGGGAGGCAGAGTGATATCTCCCACCCATGTAAGGCAGCATGTTGCAGTAGGATCCCCACTGGTTGGGTGGCAAACGCACTCGCCGATGACAGAACTCTGGGCCGGGACCCAGTGGAGTTGGGTGGGCCCAGGTTCCCCTACCCTGGCCACCACTCCCCCCTTTGGTGTTTGCCCCCATATCTGTACATTGGGCCGTACAGCCCTGAATGCCAAAGACAGCCATATTGACACTGGCCATTAGCCCATACAGCCCTGAACCCCAAGGGTAGCCATATTGACTCTGACCCACGGGCCATACTGCTGTCAGTCTAAGAACCATCTGGTAGACTGCAACCGCAGTGGTATCACAAATCTGATCTCCCATCTTCCCCCAAAGAGGGACGGGACGTGGGTACCCCATGACAGACACCTTTCACATAATACCATTTTCTAAAAATTCTCAAAGAGTAACAGTCTAATAGAGGAGTCTCCAGTTGTCATTCTGACAAAAGTCCCATTGAACTCTCTGGGGTTGAACATTAGTCTGCTATTTTAAATTCTTGAAACCATGAGTAAAATCCTGGCCCTACTGAAGTCAATGGAAATGTTGCCATTTTGACTTCAGTAGGGCCAGGATTTCACCCACATGCTTTATTTTGCATAAGGCATTACACACAGCATCAAGTGTTTGTGTTTATCTAGTATAGTGGAAGTTGACTAAAAAGAGACTACATATCTCTTGTACACAGTAAAGCACAAGACCAAGGGTCAAATGCCTTCATCATCTGAAATGTGTGAGTCTCTCACAAAAACTGTACATCTGGAGAGCAGCACTGCTATTATCAAAATGAAGATTACTATTTTTTTTTAAAAATAAAAAAATAAAATTTAAAATATACTTTTTGAAGTGAAATTTTAACACCAGTCATTGTTTCCTGAAATGTCCCAGAATCTGCCACAATTGAACTGAAGTCCCTCTTTTGAGTAATTAAGTATAAGATTGGGAGAAGAAGATTGGGAGAAAACACATACATCTGGTCTAGCTCATTTCCCTCCAACTTTAAGTTGAAACCAAATAAAATTAAAGTGAAAACTTGGCCGTGAACAGGCTCATAAGGGTCTTTGCCTGTTTTATATCTCGGATGCCTCCCACTGCACTGCTGAGAGTGGCTTTAATGCAAACCACAATGACTTCAAGGCTTAATACAACAGATGCCATCGGCCAAGCTAGCGGTGAAAGGGTGGTTCGTTACTTTTTAATTACATGTTTAAGTAACTTATGGCATATTTTAGTTACCAGGAATCAGAAAGCACACTTGGACCATTTTTCAAATGCTTCTTAGCCAAGCTTTAGATAAAGACTACCTTTATTTTAAATATTAACTTTGTTTGAAGTTTTTAACCCCGAACATGGATTTATGCTGCTGTGGTTAAGGAAAGAAAAAGCTGTGACATTCTCAACAAATTTCAGTTTAGAAAATAGTATTTGATCAAAGTAATTGTTTTAATGATGTTCCGTGAAATAATTCTCTGTTCCTTTCATTTCATATGCAAGTTCTCAAGCTCTTTGCTAAGCCACAAAAACCATGTTATAACTTCAAAAGGAAACCTAAAAATGTTGGTAAAAAAAAAACTTAGACATGAAAAAAACAAGGAAATCCTAGTTTTGCTCTAGAAAAGTGATTATGATGATTACTGTCACTAATTGGCTGTGAGTTGTGCACACAACTAGGCTATACTAAACTTCCTGTTATTTTCCTTACCCATTCTCCCTCATCCCACCTACACTGATTTTTTTCATCTATGTGTTACAACTTGTCTTTTAGGGCTAGTCTACACTGGCAGCTAGTCTACACTGGCAGTGACTTGTGTGGTCGTGGCAGAGCGCTGGGAAAGAGCTCTCCTAGCGCTCTAAAAAACCCACCTCCACAAGGGGCGCGGCTCCCAGCGCTGGTGCACTGTCTACACTGGCGCTTTTACAGCGCTGAAACTTGCTACACTCAGGGGGGTGTTTTGTCACACCCCTGAGTGAGAAAGCTGTACATTGCCAGTGTAGACAAGCCCTTAGACTGTAAACTCCCTGGGCAGGGACTGACATTTATTATATATTTGAAAAGCTTAGAAAAATGGGACCTCAACCCAGCTGTAGCCTCTCACAACTATTACACTATCAATGACAAATAATGCAGGTAAAATCAGTTTCATTTTGCTGGCCTTCATCATTGTCTTCAATTAGAAGCATTCACAAAAAGTATCAAATACCACTAAGAAAATTATTTTACCAATGCCAGATATGTACATACTGTACACATGAACTGGTGCATTCCTTTTATTGCAATATTGTAATTCCCAGTAACCAAATTGAATATGTAGATGTATAGGATTCTTCTCAAGGCAGTCAATATGCTATGTGCAGTACAAGAAAGATAAAAAGGGTTCTTGGATTTAGTAGGCATATGCCTCAGAGGTAGTATTATTTTAACACTTTCTGTGTTTAATTGAATTATCATGTTGTAGTCTCTTTTGTTCTTTAAATTAATTAGTTCACGCAGTGATAAATGGCCCTAGTTATGCTGCTACTATTGCTGCTGTGTAGCTATATAAGCACAGTATGCAATAGGGAAAGGCTATTTTTTGAAGCAAAGAGGAACAAAGAAATGAGTGGGATTTACAACAAAAATAAAATAAAATAACAAAAAACACTCCACCCACTGTAATTTTTATGGCCTTCCAATATTTATTTGGTGCAAAAAACAGCTTTCAGAAACCATATTGTAAGGCATCCCATGAATTCTTCAGGTTTGTAACTCTGACAAGGTGAAACGCAAAGAAGTTAATTTCAAACAGTATTCTAACACATTTTTCTATACACTATGTTTCATGAACATTGTCTTTTTTCTATTCTGATTTCAGAAGTTTAACCTCCTTTACCATATTTTGTATAGTATTTATATATAATATGCTATATATTCTATCAATAGATGGACTATGAGACTTATGCTCCTAAGTCACTTTTGAAAGTTAAATTTAAGCACTCAAGTGACAATGGTGCTTTTAAACTTTTTAGCCACAGCTCCTAAAAAGTGTTATACTTTTGTTTATGCAGTTTATTGTAGATTGATATATTATCAGACAATGACAATCTGAAGAGAACTCTGTTATATGCAGGAAAATGATAAAAAACAAAAACATCACATCACCTGTAGGTGAACACTTTTCACAAAGCAATCATTTTATCTGACCTATCAGTCCTCATCCTCAAAGGAAACCTGCAAAACACTTTCAAAAGACGAGCCTGGAAGCTTAAATTCATAACTTTGGTAGACACTAAAAAGCATGGACTGAAAAGCGATACTGAATTTATGATTTATTGCAACAATCTGTAACCCACTAACCCTCCCCAACCCCCAGCTGAAACGGTCCCTTGAAATATGTGTTAACTACTTATGCTAAACAATCTGTTCCACCTTGTATTTAGCAGTGAGTATGTTTCCCAGACCTGAAGAAGAGCTCTGTGTAAGCTCAAAAGTTTCTCTCTCTCGCCAATAAAAGTTGATCTAATAAGAGATATTATCTCACCCACCTTGTCTCTCTAATATCCTGGGTCCAACACAGCTACAACAACACTGCATGTTTAAAGGATGTCATTTAAACCATATACCAAGGGACAATATTATATTTAACATTAATATAAAGAAATAAAAGTCAGTTTAAATGAGATACTCAAAACATATATATGCTCTTTCTATACATCCTTCTGGAAGATAAACGTTACAATCCTCCAATCTCAAACCCTACTGATAGCCTTGCTATATATTTTGTGTACTCATATCACAGTGCATGAGAGATTTCTAACTATATTCTAATGTTTTGACAGATTTCTCTATTTTAGCTATAAATGTTATGCTTTCAGAAACTCATGAAATAGATGTTAAAGGTATATATTTAGGTAGGTAGCATATTTCATTTTCCATCCTCCAATTCCTAGACAGTCTTTAATAAACAAATAAGTCAAGTGACTACCATCCAAAATCCTGTAGTTATTGCTGACTTGGAGGCTGTACTATGGTACAGAAAACTCAGCTTTATTAATGACCAGATGTAAGCTCTTTTTGTTTGGAACTTAAATGCTTTAGGCTGTTGGCATATGATTGGATGCTGGGAAGGGTGTCAGCTGATGTCAAGGATTACACGTGTCACCTGATTTAGGATGATTCATAGCTACAGTAAGGCAGAGATACCGTCTGATAATAGGCGATTTGTTCTTTAGATGTAATGTCTATATGTATCAGTAGTTAGATATGGACATATGGATTTATCAGGTAATCTGTTCATCACTATGCCAAATGCAAGATTGGTGTCCAGTGCTTTGGCTGTCCAGTTTTGAATAATTATGCAACAGAATTTCCAGTTCTTCATTTGGGAGACTATACTATGGTTTTACAGAACTTACCCTAAGGACATTTTCTTGGTCATCAGCCTGTTTCCCATTGCTTAATTTCAGGTCATTACTCTCAGTTATATGTCTAGGGATCACCATAATTATCTTACACACAGGGGTGAATGTAGGCCCGTACTGCATACCGGTAAGAAGCCGGTACCGACCTATATGCAGCCACTGACCTAGGCGGGGGCAAAAGGGGCAGCTGCCCCACGGCAGGTAATTTAAAGCCATGGGCCCTTTTAAATCGCTGCCAGAGCCCTGGGCAGCATAGGCCAGGCAGTGCAGATAGACTGGCTAGGGGAGGCTGACCCCCAGCCCCGCCCCTTCCGCCCAAGCCGGGAGCCTAGAGCCGGGCCACAATACCAGTAAGTATTTAATATTACTTTCACCCCTGCTTACACGTCATCATGTACAGCCATCAAAAAGCTGTAGACTATATGCATAGCGCTAAGTAGTCCTCATTTGGCCAAGATCCCTGTATACAGCTTTCTAGATCTTTTCCAGGAGTCCATACCTTCAACCCCCTTAATTATTTTGGTTCTGTTGTTCTCTGAATTTCCTCCATGTTGTTGTTATCTTTGTGGTGCTGATATTTACAAAAGGCAGTTACCTCTTTGTGCATTAAAAGCTAAAGAACATTCAGTGGTCAAGTTTCCTTTTTATCTGAAATACTAGATAGCACCCAGTTGTCAAGAGCTTTGACTTCTCTGAACTGAAAGGTGACAGAAAGATTTTCTTCTTGGAATTTACATAGTAAGACTTCAACAGAGAATGTCTGACTGGAACAGGGGATTTGATCTTGGTCTTTACAATCAAATTGTTTTTGTCATATTTGGTTTTTGAGTGGTAACTTAATAACAGACCTAAAACTTCACAACAAGCTGCTTGTGAATTCATGCTTCAGAAAAACATGCGTAAATGCTGACATTCTTTTAAAGTGTATCATTTAAGTCTGGGATGTCGCCTGAGTTCTGTAAATGTAAATATCTCCAGAGTATGAAAGCACAAGTTGAAAGCAAAGAAATACATGTTTTTGTTTTACCCAGTTATGTAATAGCATGTGATGCCAATGACCTCTGCTCTTGCATTTGCCTCCTAGATGTACAGGAACCAAAAGAATAATGTCATCTAAAATTACGGTTTGTAGCAGAAATGTTGCATGGTCAGTCATAGCCTAGGACCCCTGAAGGTAGAATCTGCCGCATAACTAATACAATTTGACAAGCACAACTGCACTCTTAAAGTTGATACAGAAGTTGTTGGGCTATGAAGCCAATTAAGGAACTAAACAGGATTAAAACTATATGGCAATTACTCAGCTGTTTGCACTACTTTTATATAATAATATGAAAAGACTAATAAAGAAAAATTGCTAATGACATGAAACATAGGAAACTGCAATTATTTTGAAGTCTGAATAAACATACTGCAGGAGGTTATATTAGTCTATTTACTCTGTTGAATATTTCCCTGCTCCCAATAGCTGACTTGAGATATAATAGACACAATGTGACTGAAAAATAGTCAAATCAAAATGTCAGATTTTCACTTACGTGTGCATATCTTTGAAGAGCTGGCAGATCTTTAAAAAAGTTTTAAATTCAAATGTAGTTGAGAACCATTCAGAATCATACAAAATATAGAAATATAGGGGTGAAAGAGACATCAAGCAGTCATCAAGTTCACCCCTCCATGCCGAGTCAGGATTAAGGATACCTAGACCATCTCTAGCAGGTGTTTCTCTAACCTGCTCTTAAAAAACCTCGTGTGATGAATATTCTACAGCCTCCCTACATAACCTGTTCCAGTGCTTAGCAGTCTTTGTAGTTAAGAAGTTTTTCCTAATAGCCAACCTAAATTTCCCTGTCTGCAAACTAAGCCAATTACTTCTTGTCCTACATGATCATTTTTATAACAGCCCGTAACATATCTGAAGACTGTAATCATGTCTCCCCTCAGCCTTGTCTTCTCTAGACAGAATACACTCAGTTCTTTCAACCTTTCCTCATAGGTCACGTTTTCTAAACCGCGTCACTTTTGTTGCTCTTCTCTGGACATTCTCCAGTTTGTCCACATCTTATTTAAAGTGTAGTGCACGAAACTCGACACAGTACTCCATCTGAGGCCTCACCAGTGTCAAGTAGGTGAGACAGACGGACCAATTATCCCCCCCACACACATCCTGCATGTGACACTACTATTACAACATTTTTGAATGACATTTGCCTTTTTTTGGCAACAGCATCACACTGTCGACTCATCTACAATTTGTGATCCACTACAATCCTACAACCTTTTCTGCAGCACTACTGCCTAGCCATTATACTCCACATTGTATTTGTACATTTGATTTTTTTCTTCCTAAAGTGTAGCACTTTGCACTTATTAAATTTCATCGAATGGATTTCAGACCAATTCTCCAATCAAGATCATTTTGAATTCTAATTCTGTCCTCCAAAGTGCTAGCAACCCCTCCTAGCTTGAATGGTATTTGCAAATTGTATAAGAATACTCTCCACTCCATCATCTAAATCATTAATATAAACATTGAATTGTACCGGACCCAAGACAGACCAGAATACCTAAATGTTTCACAAAATAAAAACTGAAGCTGCTTGCTCATTACTGGGCACTGTGTTAACTCCCAGTTAAACAGACGGCTGCTAGAGTAGATTTATAATTCCTCCAGTCCAGGAAACAGAAGTGCAACCTGAGATCAGAGGGGACCAAGCTCAGAAGAAAGCCAAAAGATGCATGCAAAAAAGAACAGAAGGCTGGAGGTTTTTGCCTAGGAGCTGGCTATGAAGAAGGAAGGCAGCTTAAGAGCTGGGATAACTGCAGGAGAAAGTCACAGGACAGTGATCTGCAGGCAGGAGGAGAGTGTGCAGAGGTATCACCAAGAATTTACTGTCTAAATCTCTGTTGTAGATTGCCTCTAGTGGCTGGGCTAGGAACTGCTTTGTTTGCCTAGCATAACCATTAAAGGAAATTCACCTGGTGTATTTTACCTTTTAGTTTCTAAATTCTAGTGCTGGGAGCACCTGTAGCACTTCCCTTCAAGCTTGTAGTATACCCAGGATGCTACTAGCCTAGAGGTTGGCAAATAATGGATTTTTTGGTTAAATGACAACTTTGAAAAGCTGAAAAAAATTGTTTTGTGTCAAAGAAAACATGTGTTGTGACACGATTGAAGCATTTAATTTCCATTATGATCATTTTAAAATGTTTTTAAACATGGGAAGTCATTTCAACCTGAAAAATTAAAATATTTTGTTCTAAAAAATGCGGAAACAAAATGTTTTGATTTTTTAAAAAACTTTTGGTGTTTTTTAGAAACGATCAATTTGGCAAAATTTACACGAATTCACAAAATGTCACCGTATCAGCATTTTTCACTTTGAAATGACTTTTCATTTCAAAATGTTTAAAAAAGACAAATGTTTAAAAGAGTCAATGTGGAAATGAAATGTTTCAATCTTGTCAATGCTCAGGTCAGTGGGTTACTACTTCAACAAATGAAAATTTCTCTTGATTCAAGATTTGGTATTTAGTTACATTTTTATACTGATATGGTATCAATTGATCCCTTAAATAGTGAAAATGTCAATCTTTTTCTGATCTCATGTGTTTAGGTTCCTGCCAAACATCACCAGTTTAAGAGAACAGGCATTAATACCTTCATATATAAACTGAGATCCATTGTATGCCAACACCTTGAATACTGCAGTTCTGGACACCCCAGCTTAAAAAGATTGGAAAAGGTACAGAGAAGGGCAACAAAAATTATTAGGGGTATGGAACAGCTTCCATATGAGGAGAGATTAAAAAGACTGGGACTGTTCAGCTTGAAAAAGAGATGACTAAAAGGGGATATGATAGTGGTCTATAAAATTGTGAATGGTGTAGAGAAAATGAATAGGAAAGTGTGATTTACTCCTTTACATAACACAAGAAATCAGGGATCACTCAAAGAAATTAATAGACAGGAGGTTTAAAACAAACATAAGGAAGTACTTCTTCACACAATGCACAGTCAGCCTGTGGAACTGATGCCAGGGGATGTTGTGAAGGCTAAAACTATAACAGGGCTCACAAAAGAACGAGATAAGTTCATGGAGGATAGATTCATCAATGGCTATTATCCAGGATGGTCATGGATGCAACCCCATGCTCTGGGTGTCCCTAGCCTCTAATTGGCAAATGCTGGGAGTGGACAACAGGGCATGGATCACTCGACGATTGCCTGTTCTGTTCATTCCCTCAGAAGCATCTCGCATTGGCTAATGTTGGAAGACAGGATACTGGACTAGATAGACCATTGGTCTGACCCAGTATGGCCATTCTTATGAGATAGCTCAGGGATGTTATGTTTGTGATAGGAATTTATTTTATACAACTGAAATGTATTGTGAAAATCTCTAAAATCACATCATTCTTTGTTCATCTAGGTTTTGGTCTTGGACATGTACTCTTGCCTTATAAAACACATGGTACGTACACACACACACACACACACACACACACACACACACACACGTACACACAAATTACCAATGTGAGATTTTTTTTCCCCATAAACTTTCAAGTTGATTTTCAGTCAAAGTAAAGATTTAAGCAGCTTTGAATGTTCACTTCTTTTCTTCTAAACGGACAATGATCAGCTTTAACAAAAATGGTTGGTGTTCAGAACTCATTCTAATCTGAACTATTTGTTAGAGTGTAAATTCAGGTACAATCATCTTCTGAAATGTAAATTAAGAATAAGAAATTAACTAGAAAGCTTGAAGGAAAATGTCGGGATTTTCTTCCTTTATGAGAAACTTGAGCCATCTGATCCTTTGTTAGAATGCAGTGTGCTGAACATATTGCCAGACTCAGAGTAAATGTTGTATGCAAAATAGGTAAGTCATGGGTTTGCTGGCATTTAAATATTCTGTTGGCAGTACAAGCCAATTTTCCACAGCTCTGACAGTCTAAAGCAGGAAGGATGTTCAACAAGATGCTGCATATTAATTGAAAAGATACTAACGTTGGATATCTGGTTTGGAAGAAATTTGACATGACAATAGAAAAATAAAAATGTTAACTGACCCATGTTAATGTTTTTCCCACCAGGGCAAGGAAAAAAGAGAGAGAAATAAAATATATGCATAGAAAGGTAAAATATTTGAGTTGGGCCAGAATACTCATTATGGGTTAGAACCAAAGCCTGTTTAAGTCAATGGAAAGGTTGCCACTGATTTTAAGGGATTTGGATCGGGTCTTATTTCAACAAAAACTTAAAAGCTTGTTTTAACTCTATGCAAAACTCAAATAAGTTTACATTGTTATAGAAAAATACACAAGTCCCTAATGAAATGTGATCTCTCACATATCATAGAAGCTAGAGATGGTTTCAATTTGGCTTCCATAGGCAGTCAAAATATTTGTGATGTATTCTGAAATTAAAGAAACTTCTTTAAAGCTTTTAACTATATTAATTTAGATAAAATAATGGTATTATAACAATGGCTTTGTATTTGGGAAACAGAAGCCTATATCAATTTCTTTAAGTGTTATTCTTTTGCCTTCCTCACTTAACAAACCAGACAATTAGTTTGAATCCCAAATTCAGACACAGTAGAGCAAAGTGCATTCTTGACTTCATTGGACAGATTTATACTGACTTCAGCTAAGTCTGAATTCAGCCCTGGATGCCCAATGAAGAGAGAAACGAAAGATCTTCAAAATAACTACTATGATACAAAAATGTTCTTTATTTACAAATGGGAAAAAGGAATGAATCCTTATAAAGACAGACTTCTAAAGGATTTGTTACTTGACAAGCACAAATTATATAGGCAGACTTACTTCCCTGCATATTTGGATTTCAGCTCTTACTCTAGCAGAAGAAACTTTCTTCAACATCTCCCGATTAGGTCGCATGAGCTTTGTTTCACCTAATTCAGGGTGGTTTGGTTTAGTTATTCTTCAATGGGAATTTTACTTAAAAAATAATCTATATGCTCTATTCAGTCATTTAAAACAAAATAATTAAGTTTTCATTTTGATATCTCTGCCACTACCAGTCCATAAATTCCTGGCTTCCTGTCCGTTCGCTCCTGTTACTGTAGTGGCAGATGGAAACTTTCTAGCCTTCTAGATTTAATTAAATATACACCCATTTTACAAACTGGTCAAAGGGGCAGTATTTGAATGTAAAGTAGGTTTAAATGGCACTGGTCAGTTTCAAATCACATCCAAGATTTGGATTAGATTTTATAATCTATATCTTCAAGATGTTGTAGAGAGATTTTGACAGGAATCACCTGAGTTCATTTGCTCTTCTGAGATTGCAGTTACATGAAAACTGGAAAATATGCCAGTTCTAATTTTGGATCCAATCAGGAAGCAAAAAATAAAAATTTGCAACCAGAGTTTGTAGTGATGCATAGCTAGCTCAATCTATTATATGAAATTTGCATGGAGAGTTTCCTGCTATGCTCCATAAGTGACTTCCTTTTTTACAACAAAGAGATGATTCAGTCACCCTCTTTGCTCATCGTTTTTTTTTCTCAAGTAGCTTTGCCACTGGTACTAAATTATATAAACAATGTTATTTTATGATGTGGTCTTGAGTAACCTTCAACTTGATTTGACAGTGGCATTGAGTTTGATTTAAACCATACTTTAAGATGTGAATGTAGGTGCTTTTTCAGCTGAGTTACTCATATCCTATTTTTATACAGATGTTAAACATGCTTCAGACTATGAAGGAATTACCTCTGTAGGTTCAGGTTATTTACTGCCCTGCAGGATACCCAGCATGGGGAAAGTGTGATTAAATGTGACACTGTGCGAGTTCATGAATCCACAAAGGAAAACACAGAGACTGAGGATTTCTGTTATGTAAGATATACAAATAATTCAGTAAGATGATGTAGCTGTGACCCCAGGGTTACAGTATTATTACTTTCAGAAATGCAAACATTAATTGAAGATATGAAAGATATAGATGCTTACCTGTATATAAACATACATCGAACATTCTATAGCAGAAGTATTCTATAGTAAGATGATACAAAACACTTCTAACCTATCTACACGCACAAAATGTTGCCAGTAAATGGATTCAACACAGGAAGAATGGAGAACTACAACAAAGTTTTCTGAAATAGAGCAATTTCTTCTTTAATTACTTGATGAATCAATAGCAAATTTTTGAACCAAGACATGCAAATATGTGCAATAAGATATTGTTTTCTCTGAAAGAAATTTGAGTTTGGTTATCATTCAGTATACTGTTGCCCAAGACAACAACAAAGCAGAAGAGGGTGGGACAGGCAATATATATACACACAACTAATATAATGGAGAATCCCCATTGATTTTAGATGCGTAAAATTTGGGTTCGTTTTGGTAGCACAGGGCATAGCTTCATTTAAAACGTTTTGTAATTTCAACATTGGAGTGATTTGTTAGCTGTTTTTGTTAAAAAAAATGTGGCCCCAAACTCTCAAAATTATGTTTTTTAAAAGTCATGGAGAATAAAATCTTTAAAAATTGTTTGACATATTTTTTGTATTTTCCAACAGATGAAAAAGAAGAAACCATGTAAATACTCTCAAAACATCACCTATGGCCTAATATTGGGAAACATAAATATTCCCTATGTTTATGCTTCATGTGCCTCAAGTGTCTCTTTAGCACTGCTCAAAATTCTTCAAACACTCCTCTAAAGCAGAGATTAATTACACAATTTACCAACATGCTTTCTGCATGCATTGTTGACCTTTGAAACACCTGAATTCATTAACAGTGTTTCAGTTTTTGTTTTGTATGGTTTGGGGGTTTGTTTACTTTTATAATGACATCAGCTTCTGGTATTATTATTATATTGACAAACTTTAAAGATTAAAGCTTCCCTCTATGAAGCTTCTCACTGTAGTTCTTTGTGTTTAACAAGATGGTATTCTAATTACTAATACAAGAATAACAATATGTATATTTGACCATATAGTAAGATTTTGCAGTGTTGGACATGCACAATCAAACTTATGTTCTTTTGTGAGAAGTCATGGTATGGAGAGATTACAATGTTACCAGGGATATCCATTTAAAAAAAATAAGAAATAATGCTATGCAGAACGAGTGAAATTCAAACATGTGACGGGGGACCACGCAAGACCCTCCACCATTATTAAGCCCCTTGAGGGCTGCCAGCAGAGTAACTACTTAGTTTAGTAAAATCTCTGCCACTCACCAGCTGTGGAAGGATTTCTATGGTGGCCTCATAAAAGCCAGCACATAGGTGGGTACTAGGGGTAGTATGGGGAGGGAGCACACAATCTAGAGATTCTAACCCATGGTGCAGATGGTTATGATCATGTTTAGCCCATAGACTAGTACAGCAGGGAAGTTCAAAGGAGTTGGGATCAATACTGCAGCCTCATACTTTAATTACAGGTTGAGGTGTGTTTTGCCACTCCAATGCCCCCCTCCTCCAACCCACTACACACACACTAACCACATGAAGCCCAATTCCTCAAGCTTTATGCAGATAAAGGGAATTTCACCATGAGAGCATCTGTTTTTCAAACTTATAATGATTCAGCTTATTGCTCTAATTTTCTTGTCTCACAGGACTTCATATTCATCAGTGGGGAGAGAACAGGGTTGGATTTAACTTGAGGTGAACTGAGGCAGCCGCCTCAGGGGCCAGACTGGGAGGGGCGGTGGGGGTGAGGGGCAGCCCATAGGACCCAGAGTGTAGAAAATTGTGTCTGCTGCTGCTGCATATGTATTCTCTCTGCTCTAGATGCACAGAGATGATGGAGTGCTGTGCTGGAGAAAGGAGGGAACAAGAGACATAACAGGCAGCCAGGAGCAAAGGTGAGAGGGAATAACAGAAAGCAGCAGGAGCTGCAGGGAGAGAGAGGAGGAGGAGCCTCTTATGTATCTCTCTAGCACCCCCAGGAGCCTGGACTGATTAACACCAGCTTCTCAAGGAGCCTCCTGTTTCCTGCTGCTTCCCTGAACCGACTTGAGGAGAACAGGCAGTCAACTGAAGTAGTAGGAGCCAGTTAGGACCTTAAGATGCTGATATCTTCCCTCACTCAGGCCCTGCTAACAGCCTGCTTATTTGTCCCCTTCAACTGAGTGTTGAGCGACACTATAGCTAGCACAGAACAGCAGTCACTGTTGAAAGAAGAAAACGCCCCTTTGGGGCAGCATTCAGATAAAGAAAGAAACAAAAGGAAGCATTTCCATCTAAGCAGGAAGGAGCTCTCCTGAGATACATAGACACAAATGTTCATGGTGAGCCTTCTGGCCCCAGTGAGGATGTGAGTGGTGAGGAGGTGCCTGATCTTCCAGTTAGAGTGCAGGTGACCTGGCAGCTACTGCAGCATCCATATCTCCATCTCAAGTGGATGTAACCATGCACATTTCTGAACAAAAAATGTAGATCAGATAATAGTGTGGTGGAAGCACAAGAAACAGCTGCTGCTGAGTTTAGTTCCTTAAGTCTAGATGATCCAGGACTGTGGACCCACTTGAGCAGTAGCCTGAGGGACTTCCTTGTACTGCATGGGCCACAGCAAGTGAAAAACTTCATGTTCCCCAAAGACAATGAAAATAGAAGTTTCCATCCAACACATTACTGGCATGAAATCCCCAATAGTGACAAAGTGGAGAGGCCATGGCTTATGTACTCAAAAACCCAGAATTCTGCATACTGCTTTTGTTGCAAACTCTTCCAGTCTACTGTTCCAGCCACATTGGGTTCTACAGGAACAAAGGTCTGGAAAAATCTGGCTAGAAATCTGGCATGCTCTGAGAAGGCAGCAAATCACCAAAGAGCATTGCATAGTTGGAAAGAGCCTGAGATGAGACTAAGGTTAAAGGTCACCATAGATGATCAGCATCACGAGAAGATTGCATCAGAGTCTCTTTACTGGCAAAATGTTCTGAAAAGGCTCATTGCCATTGTGAGAATGCTTGCTACCCAAAACCTAGCACTGCGTGGCACTTCAGAGCAGCTGTCTGTGTGCCAAACAATGGAAATTTCCTTAAAATTGTGGAGCTGATAGCTGAGTTTGATGCAGCACTCCAGGAGCATCTAAGAAGAGTCACCACCCAAGAAATGTACAGACACTACTACCTTGGAAAAACAATTCAAAATGAGATCATACAGCTGCTGGCAACAAAAGTCAAACAGAAGATTTTGGCAGATCTGAAGTCAGCAAGATATTACTCTGTTATTCTGGACTGCACACCTGACATCAGCCATACGGAAAAAAATGACTTTAATGGTTCGTTTTGTAACAACAGAAGCTAGTGAAAATGTCCCTGCACTGGTGACTGTCAGAGAGCATTTTCTAGAATTTATTGACACTGATGATACTACAGGAGCTGGTATGACAAATGTGCTTCTTAACAAGCTGGAAGATATGGGAATTGTGATAGCTGATATGAGAGGTCAGGGCTACGATAATGGTGCCAACATGAGAGGAAAGAACAGAGACGTGCAGACATGAATCTGAGAGTTAAATTCTCGAGCTTTTTTTGTCCCATGCAGTTCTCGTTCATTGCAGCATCAGCTTCTAGTAAGGCTGCTGAATTTTTTATTGTAATTCAAAGCATCTATGTATTTTTCTCTGCATCAATTTATCGATAGCAAATTTTGAAGCAACATCTGGGAGCATCCTCTCTGACACTGAAACCACTGAGTACCACACAATGGGAAAGTCGAGTGGAGGCGATAAAGCCTATCAAACACCAAATTGGGAAGATAGATGATGCCATAGTTGCCATTATGGAGGATAATGCTATGACAGGAACTGTTCGTGGGAGAACAATGGCAGAGGGAAATGGAATCACCAGAAACATACATAACTTCACATTTCTGTGTGGCTTAGTGTTGTGGCATGACATACTGTTTGAAATAAATGTTGTAAGCAAGAGACTCCAAGGTGTTGACCTTGATATATCTGGAGCAAAGGAACAACTGGACAAAACAAAGTCACACCTACAGTCTTATCGGTCAGATAAGGGATTTCAAAATGTTCTGAAGAGTGCACAGAAGTTGGCAGAGGAACTTCACTCTGAAGCTATTTTCTCACCCATTCAAGAATACAAGAGTCACCGAAGAAGACATTTTGATTACGAGGCACGGGATAATCCCATAATAGACCCTAAACAACAATTCAAAGTTGCATTTTTTTACCAGGTGCTAGATTGTTCAATACAGTCAGTTGAAGAATGTTTCATGCAGCTCAAGGAACACAGCAGTATATTTGGGATGTTGTATGATATTCCAAAACTCCTCACTATACCTGAAGAAGACCTACACCAGCAATGTAGGGCACTAGAGACAGTGTTGACACATGATGGCATGCATGATATTGATGCGAGAGATTTAGGTGATGAACTGATAGCCCTTTCAAGATACAATTCAGCAGGATCAACTCCAAAGGCTGTTCTGGAATGTATGTGCACAAATAAGATGACCACCTTCTTTCCAAATGCTTTTGTTGCTCTGCGCATACTTCTAACACTTCCTGTAACAGTTGCCAGTGAAGAACGCAGTTTATTCAAGCTGAAGTTAATAAAAATACCTCTATGCTCCAGAATGACACAGGAGAGGCTGGTCGGCCTTTCAACCATCTCAATAGAGCATGAGCTGGCTCAGACTGCGGACCTTCAGGAAGCAGTTCAAATCTTTGCAAGGCACGGAAAGCACCACTTTGATTATTCAAACAGATAAAAATGCCAGTGTTTACTATGCAGACAAGAAAAGTTACATTTGCTGTTCAGGCGTTTGAAAGTGAAGTGTTACTTAACATTTTTGAATAAGGCATTTTAAATTGTTAGTTCTCCTTTACTGGGGTAGGTAGCAGAGCAGTACAGTGAGAGGAGTAAACAGGAAGAAGGCAGAATTCAGACCTTTCAAAATTTTGGCCCAAGTGAGTGGGCATGGGGACGTCATTTGAGCTCCCCGCCTCAGGTGCCAAAATGTTGTGGGCCGGCTCTGGGAGAGAACTCGGGACCTTCTGTTCAGAAGGCACAAGCACAAAGTGTCACGGTGTATTTCACTTCAACCAATTGCAGTAAAAGTATTTGTTTAATTTACATCCTCTCTGGACCAGTTACTAAAGAACAGTATTTTCACAAACACTTAAAGAGATCTGACTTTCTATTTACTAGGGAGTATTAGAACACATACTCGCTGTCCTTCGAGTCATTACAATGCATTTTATTATGTTCTAACTAGACAGCTAAATTGTATTCTAAATATTGAAGTTATCTTTGGTACAGCAACTCCCCAATATTATACAACTATTTATTTTAATCTGTAATCCAATAATTCTCATCTGTAATCCAGTACAAACAAATGGAAGATTTGATTGATTTTTTTAAAAAACAAAAGTGTTCCAGGGATTAGACGTTATACTGTATGTACATTTCAGCCAAACACATCTTTATGAGATCATGAGCTAAGCACTACAATTTCTAGCTAAACACCTCTTTTTATGAGTTTATAGCTCAGCTGTCAGAAGTAATGAGTTTTTACTTATGACAGCTGAACTATAAACTCATAAAAAGAGATGGTTATAATGAGAATGCTAATATGAGGGATATTAGCTAGAGAAAGCTTCACCAATATTAAAAATGGACATGTTTGTCCCATTTTATGACAACTGACCCTTAATGAAAAATTACTAAAAGATTTATCCCAACTGCTGTCTTTATAATTTTTCCCACTTGCCTTGATTTTTAAATAATCTAACACTGTAGCAATACATCAAATGTTGGATATCCACCATTAATCACAACCAATATATTCTGAAGCATAATGTCCTCTCAATAAGCACTTATTTCATTAAAACTAATGGAAATTGCACATTCATATTGATGAGAGAGACAAAGGAGTGGAGAAAATGGGCAAGATATGATGGGCCTCATGCTTTTAACTTGTTTCTAAAATTGTTTAAGTTCTGTGAGAATCACATATTAAAAGTACACCAAATCTACTAAAAGAAAACATTTTCATATTATGATAGCAGATGTAGGGACACAAGGCACAAAAGTTTAAACAAATTACCTAAAACACAAGGCAGTAAAACACTATAAATTTAACGTTCCTTATTTGTCATCATTACTGTCAAGCTATAAACCTTAAGCCTTCAAAGGATTTGACAGCCTCCATGAGCAAGAAAGTAAATGTTAAAGGTTCTCAAAACAACCTACACATTTTATTTCTTTTTGGATTATTATGACCTGATAATTCCAATTATAATAAACAAAAATTCTCCTTTGCAATTCATTTAATTACATGCAAATAAGGTTTATTTTTAAAAAGGAATATTCTGAAGATTGCACATTTTCTTCTGTTACATTTGTTCATGTTAACCAGGGTTGACTGTATTTTAGGTAGCTCTATGTAGCACAACATAATTATCTTTCTATTAACAATAACAGAATTGAGTCCTTAAGCATTTACAAGGTAAGTATCTTTACTCAATTGTACAGATTGGAAGACTGAGGCACAGAGGTATAAAAATGAAATGAAATCACGGGTTAAATGTCCCTAGTACTAATATTGAAATTACATAAAACATCGATCTGGTTAACATTTACAAATGTAATAGAGCAGAACATTTTGTAAATCAAAATGCAGCGAATTTTGAAGTAAACATAACATTATAGATGTTAAAAGAAAACAAGAAAAATACCTGTGGCACCTTAAGGTACGTCTATACTTACACGTCCGGTCGGAGGCGCGGGATCGATGTTCTGGGTTCGATTTATCGCGTCTTGTCTAGACGCGATAAATCGAACCAGGAAGTGCTCTGCCATCGACGCTGGTAATCCAGCTCGACGAACGGAGTAGGCGGAGTCGACGGGGGAGCCTGCGCGCCACGTGTGGACCCCGGGTAAGTGCTTTTTCATTCGAACTAAGATAGTTCGACTTCAGCTGAAGTTGCGTATCTTAGTTCGAATTATGGGGTTAGTGTAGACCAGCCCTTAGAGACTAACAAATTTATTTCAGCATAAGCTTTTGTGGGTTAAGAACCCACTTCATCAGATGCATGGAATGGAATGGAATGGAATGCATTCCATGCATCCGATGAAGTGAGTTCTTAACCCACGAAAGCTTATGCTGAAATAAATTTGTTAGTCTCTAAGGTGCCACAGGTATTTTTCTTGTTTTCTTTTTGCTGTAACAGACTAACACGGCTACTACACTGAAACCTGTCATTATAGATGTTGTATGACATGACTTTATAAGAATTGGTTTATGTATTTTACTGATTTATAATACTTCATTATTTTCCAGAAAGCACAGTACACTATACTTTGTAGAAATATTAATAAATGACGTCACTGCGGCACTCTGTTGAGAAATTAGGTTAAATTGTTGGTGACTGGGATTGTGGAGAATTATACACTTTCGCTGTTAGTCATTCATTCAAGTGAGGAAGTAAAAGAACCATACAACAAAGGTAAACCTGAGTGAAGATATCAAAAAAATGCCTATGCTTTGTTCATATAGGACACAAAACTACTTTTCAGAATCATTTGGCAGATACTAGAAGACTGAAAAACTATTTCTGTAGATACCTTCAAGGGATACCTTACTGCTAAGGATCATATCCTGCCATTGATCATGCATGGCTCTCTCAATGAAAAGAATAGCACTTTTGCATTTAAACATAGCAGAATGTATCTCTAATTGTGGGAAATTAAAAGGCAAATACACTACACAGAAAGGCTGGCAGATACAGTTTTGGACTAGCGATTATGTACGCTTTATGAAAGAAGACAATTCTAAGAGGGAACATGGACAAATTAAAAGGGGATTAACGTCATTCTAACTGACTAATGTGTTATTTAAGACATGAAACGATCATAAAACAGCAACAACAAAGAACACAGATAAACAATAAAATGCTGAACTGGATTAACAAGAGGCAACAAAAATTAACCTAAAATGTTAATCAGAAAATAGTATTTTAAATGTATCAGATACCAGTGTTTTACAAAAAGAAAATAAAAGCAAGACCTAAATAAAGGATAAATATAGATCTATCTCTATACAGTGCAGCACTGGCAAGACCTTCACAGATTGCAGGGACACATATTGCCTTCAGTGCACACATGCAACTCTCATTACACATGCAGATTTAGGACAGTACACGGCCCTGAGGAATTAACTAAAATGTATCATTAAATACAGGCTGTGCGGAGAGAGACTGCAAGGCACAATGGATGGACCTAACACAACCAACCTAATCCTAGGGTAGGGCTAAGGAATGTACAACTGAACTAAGGCCCAACTCACACCCAATCCATCATAGTTCACATCCACAATTCCAGCGGCTTTTTTGCCACCCTTGACTCACTCCTCAAACTCTCCCCTGTTCACCTCTTTCTGTACCTTGACTTTCCACCACCCTTTGGCTTGCCTCCCCTTTCACCCTTACTCTCCAACAATTCTCTTCACCTTCTCCATGATCAGAGATGCAGAGTTTCTTATCTGCTCTCCACCACTAAACCCTTCGCTTGCCTCGGTCAGACCATACCATCTCCTGTCGTCTCTCATGCCCATTCTCTTCACCTCCTTATTCTTCTCCTTAACCTCCATGATGCTATCTGGCTTCAAGATTAAGCTTGATAAATTTATGGACGGGATGGTTTGATGGGATAACATGATCTTGACAATTAATTGACCTTTGACTATCAGTGGTAGATAGGCCCAATGGCCGGTGATGGGATGTTAGATGGGGTGGGATCTAAGTTACTACAGAGAATTTTTTCCGGGGTGTCTGGGTGGTGAGCCTTGCCTACATGCTCAGGGTTCAGCTGATCTCCGTATTTGGGGTCAGGAAGGAATTTTCCTCCAGGGCAGATTGGCAGAGGCCCTGGGGTTTTTTCACCTTCCTCTGCAACATGGGGCATGGGTCACTTGCTGGAGGATTCTCTGCATCTTGAAGTCTTTAAACCATGATTTGAGGACTTCAATAGCTGAGACATAGGTGAGAGGATTATTGCAGGAGTGAGTGGGTGAGATTCTGTGGCCTGCATTGTGCAGGAGGTCAGACTAGAGGATCATAATGGTCCCTTCTGACCTTAAAGTTTATGAGTCTATGAGACCTCTCACTGGACACTCACAGAAATTATTACATTTTCTGTCTCCAAAGGACAGTGCACACACCAGCCTGCTAGGTTAGCTGAAGACCCATGCTTCAATATAACAGGTATTAGATGGTTTATAGGAAAACTAAGAATAACTTTATTAATAAAGAACAGGGATTTAAGTAATATACCTCTACCCCGATATAACGCGGTCCTCGGGAGCCAAAAAATCTCACCGTGTTATAGAAGAAACCACGTTATATAGAACTTGCTATGGAGGGCCGGATGGGAAGGCTGGGCCTCCTCAAACAGCCTGGTCCCGCCCCCTATCCGACCCCCACCTACTTCCCGCCCCCTGACTGACCCCTCAGAATCCCTGACCCATCAGAACCTCCTGCTCCCTGCCCCCTGACCTCTCCCGAGACCCTCTGCCCCTTATCCAACCCCCTGGCCCCAGCCTGGCCCCTTAACACACCGCTCGGAGCAGAGCGTTGGAGCCAGAAAAGCTGCCGCCATAGGCGCTGACTCTGTGGGTGCTCTGGGGCTGGAGCACCCATGGAGAAAAATTGGTGGGTGCAGAGCACCCACCAGCAGCTCCCTGCCCTGCACCCCCACCCCATCTCACCTCCACTCTGCCTCCACCTCCTCCCCTGAGCATGCCGCCATGCTGCTTCTCCCCCGTCCCTCTCTCCCTCCCTCCAAGGCTTGCCACGAATCAGCTGTTTGACACAGCAAGCCCGGGAGGGAGGGAGCGGGGAGAAGTGGAGTGGCGGCGCACTTAGGGGAGGAGGCAGAGCAGAGGTGAGCTGGGGTGGGGAGCGGTTCCTCTGCCCCCTCCTGTTACCTGCTGCAGCCCTCCTCACACCCCCTTCGCCCCAGCTCACCTCCGCTCTGCCTCCTCCCCGAGCGTGCCGCTGCTCCGCTTCTCCCCTCTCCCCCCAAGGCTTGAATAAGCCTGGGAGGGAGGGGGAGAAGGGGAATTGCTTCACCGCGTTATATCTGAATCCATGTTATATCGGATCGTGTTATATCGGGGTAGAGGTGTACTAAGCAGGAGAAGGAAACATGTATGATCTTGCCAGTTCATATCTATTCAGAATGCTGCTGCAAAGATCATTCTCGTAGACCGTTGCTGTTGTCTCAGGTCTTATACATAAATTGTGAGCTCTTTGGGGCAGGGACTCTTTTTGTTCTGTGTTTGTACAGCATCTAGCACAATGGAATCCTGGTCCATGATTAGGGCTCCTAAGTGCTATGATTGTAATAATAAATAGATAACTAATGATAATAATAATCTAGAAAGGTGGGTGCAAAAGTGGCTTTATGATACCTTCTCACTCCCCTAATCCTGGGCCAGCTGTCAACTGGGTTGGCCCTCTGCTATATAAAAGATTGACAGTTTTGCTATACATTAGAACAACCTCATTTACACTTCCCTTCCAATAACCCCCAAAAGCCTGGATTTCCTGGACACAGGAAAATCCTGATCATAGCCTATATGTTGTACTGAATGTTTTCTTGTACTGAATGTTTTCAAAAAATATTTTAGTACGAATACCATTCTCCTTTGGTTCCAGGACCAATTCCTACTGGTTAACTAGGAATATCACGCATCACATTGGCCCAGATTCTCCGCACACCCCTGACACCTCTTTCTGGTATTTGGCTGATGCAAATTGTCCCTAAAACTGATATAACTAGGCATGAAAGTATCACCCATTGTTGGATGATCGTCCAGTGGCATAGAGGCAATGTAATGGCTCCTACACAACCACAACCATCCTCTGGGTCATGATATATATATATATGTTCACATATAGTTTTTGCTGAATACTTGTACATCAACGTTGATGTAAGATTCCATCATCATCATCAATGTATCCATAAATTATTAGCATAAAAGGGCCTACAGGCCTATTCAGTTCTTTGTGATCAAAACCCATTTGCCTCCCTGTATCATTATTCTACAATACTATTTGTATCAGATGGTGACAAAAAATGCTTAGACTGGTACCTCTTGTCAGTAAACTTGTACAGAATACTCATATGGAGACTGTATGTGAAATAATGAGAGAGAAGTGTTAGAAGAATCCTTAGCACTAGTATTGCACCGTGTGTGTGTGTGTGTGTGTGTGTGTGTGTGTGTGTGTGTGTGTTTGTGTGTGAGTGAGTCAGAGACAGAGACAGACAGTGTGACAGGGATAAATTAGCAGACTGGCTAAGGTAAAACCAGTGACAGTAACAAGGATGATAGCAAGTCATAACAGAAGTGTTAAAATACAGCCAACCATAGTGGGACAGGCAAGCCATTACATCTTTCCTTAGTTATACACCTTTAGAAGCCTGGAAACAGTGCTTGTCTTATTAATTTAGTGAAGACAATTAAGCATTAAGACTTTATATGTGAAAAAGTTGCTTCTGAATTAAACAAAATATAAGAAGTGGCAAACACAAAAGATATTGGGGTCATTTAGATGGTTGACACACCCATCTACATCCCTTAATCAGTGGATCTGAAGCCATAAATTAGCAAATAGAGCTGGCTGAAAAATAGAAAAACAGTTTCTGAAGAAACTTCAATGTTATTTCCATTCTGAAGAGTTTGAAAAAAATTAAACATTTCATTTCAATTTTTCATATTTTTTGAAGTTTTACACAAAATAGTTTTAAGAAAAACTTTATTTTTTAAATTCAAAATTTCATATTTTCCCTTTTTCCTCCTAAGTATAATAAAATAAATGATATCCACGGTTTCGTCTCCTCTCCCTCCCATCCCCCCGCCACACATTTTAAAATTATTTTTCATTAACTTGCTCAACTTTTGAAAAGCTAGATAGTGGCAAAAGAAAAAATGAAAAGAAAAAGAAGAAAAAGGGAAAGAGAAGAAAAAAGGATGTAATTTATTCTATAGTATGCAGTGGCAAAAAACTGTGGGGGAGGAAAAGGAGACAGAGGGAGGAAAATAGAAAACCTGAAATTTCAAAATTTGTATACATTTGCTTTTCATAAAAGCCGGGAGGAGGGAGAGGAAAGCTTTGTTTCCAAACAAGACCATTTTTCATCAAAAAAAGTTTCCAGTGAAAATTTTCAAACCGTTCTATTACCACCACCTAAACTGACCTCACACACAAGACCAGACCACACCTTCAGTGGAGATCTCCTTGTATGAATAGGGTGAGCAGGGTTTCACCATTACTCTGACACAGTCCTCCTGGTTGTCTTAGCATACACACAATGTGACTCAGGTAGCACGTGAGCAGGATTCCTCACCTAAGTTGGCCTGCTGGTTGGATCATTAGCTTGCCCAGCCCAGGCCATGCACTGACAGGGAGTGCAAGGTGAACACTGATCCATGCCCCGTGTTGCCTGAGTAAGGAAGTGTTTCTGGTTCTGGGGCTAATTAACAAAAGTTGGTTGAAGGACGTAAAGCGTTAAACTCTTAGCTAAAAATTTCTAAGATGTCCATATGTAGAAATACACTATTCTGATGTTGTTTAAAGTTTCTTCTTATTAGAGATGAGTATTAATTTAAATGTCTGCATTAATATATTCATTTATTACTCTATTTCCATATATCTATTTCTAGTCATCTAAATTATAGCTAATTCTGAAGCCTTGATTTACTTTTTATTTGATGAGAAATAAAAGATATGAACTGTCTGTTTGTACAAATGCTTATACCAATACTTATACAGTAAAATCAGTTTGAGTTACGTATAAAACTTTTGCTATTGATTTGGTGTTTTGACTTTTCTGTTAGTTATTTTATATTGTCAATCTAGTATCCACCAGCTACCAAAGTAGTTTGAAAGAGGAAGCCCAGGGTTAAAATCGCCACTTTCTGCAGCTCCCATTGGCTGGGAACGGCGAACCGCAGCCACCGGGAGCTGCGGGAAGCCATGCAAATGTAAACAAACGGTCTGGCAGCCCATCAGGGGATTACACTGACGGGCCGCAGGTTGCCCACCACTGCTATACACCAAAAATTAAAGGTAGAGAAAGAGTAAAAAACACTTTTCAATTACATCAGAATCCAATTAAAAAAACAAAGGGCTTGTTTACACTGGAAGTTAGTGTGCAACAAACCAATATCTGAAATTACAGTGCAGTAGCTTGCCATTCAATATCTGACTGTATGGACCCTACTGCAGCGCACTAAAAGTTTGACATACTCTGGTTTCAAAGTCAGCCATGTAGTAAAATTATCAACGTTTTTCAAAACTTGAAATAAGAATGCTAAATAGCTGGAATAAAACAATTCATCTTCCAACCCTGAGAGTATAATGATTAAAAGGTAGTAACTTTTCCTTTGAGAAAAAAGATAAAAATAGTTTTCCAGTGTATGTTAATTTTAATTAATGACATGGTCCGTAATCTAAAAGGATTTTATTTTAATCCACCAAAAACTAATGGAAAAATTCCCATTGACTTCAATGGAAGTTGAATTGGACACTAAATCAGGATTTTCTATAAAAGAACCTCTTTGATAAATAAATGATGCAAGTAGACAATAAGTAATAAATTATACCTACCACACATATAGCATTCACTGACTGAGAAGTAGTTCAATTTACAGGAAACAAATTACTGCTTATCAAGAGCTCTGCAGTGCCAAGGTGATTACACTCAACAAACGGGAAATTTACATGAAAATAAGACCTCCAGTATCTATATAATAATACGTAAAATAATGCTACTTATGTGACTATCTATCTTCCTCTGCAGTGTATGTGCACCCTTGTCTTCTGTTGAATGCTGTCAGAACTGCTCTCAAGTGTGTATGTGTGATCATGTCACCCTATAATATCTTCAGCCTACCAAGGTGTAAACTACCAGTGAACACTATTTTATAGATTATTATATCCCCATGACATTAATTTTATTAGGTACCTATATAGCATGCTATTAGCACTGCCCATATTTCAAATACATTAATAAAATGGATAAAATGACATTACAGGAATGAAGATAGCAAATATATTTTCTCACTACTTTCAAATATGTTTAAAATGACATTACAGTTTTTAACTGCAAAGAGGCAAGAAGTCTGAAGATTCTTCTCCTCCTCCCCAACTCTCCTCTGGAAGTAATTCCAACTGCCCCCTCAACTGCACGTCAGGGATGGCCAAGCCTATTTGCAGTTTAACCTTTAGGTAGAAAGCTAAACCAGGAGCTTTGTTGATCCTTATTTAGATTTCTAAGTGAAAGTTCAACTTCAAACAGGCCCACGCTGCCTCCAAACCATTGAGGAACACAGGGTCTTTGCTTGAAGTTCATCAGGCAAATACAATAATATCAATTCCATATTACATCTGTCTTATTTTATGTATCCATTCCAAATATTTTATATCTATCTATCTATATTAGTGACAGGGTCAGGCCAGATGGCTACAGGAGAGTGAGAAGGCAGATATATTAGTCCCAGATTAAGCAGGTCCCTTGTCCCTGGGTAAGGTAATAGGGGCGGTTCCAGAAGAATCAGGAACTTGCTGGAACCAATTATGGCAGACAGGCTAATTAGGATATCTGGTGCCGATTAAGAAGCTGCTAGAATCAATTAAGACAGGCAGACTAATCAGGGCACCTGGTTTAAAAAGGACCTCACTTCAGTCAGTGAGGGGCGTGCAAGGAGTGAGAGTGCGTGCTGCTTGAGGATGGAGGAGTACAAATGCTATCTGGCATCAGGAGGAAGGTCCTGTGGTGAGGATAAAGAAGGTGTTGGGAGGGGGCCATGGGGAAGTGTAGCCAGGTGAAGACTCACCTGTGTGGCACCTCCTGCTGGTTGTCTTGGGAATTAGCTCTTTTTCAGCTTCGGAGCCCCTCCTTCTGGCCGGTGTCTCGCCTGCCACTGGCCCCGGTGCCTCTTTATCTCAGGGTTCTTCCCCCAGCAGTACCCCCTCACTCTGGATCTCCCCTCCCAGGGGAACCCCCAACCCTCTATCTCCACCTTGCCTCAGTGGCTACTGCCAGTCCTCATCTGGCCCCCGCTCACTGGGGCAGACTGCAGTCTGTAATGGCCACTCATCATTGGCAAGGGGTTAGGACCAGCTGCCTCTGCCTATTCCTGGGCTGCACCTCTGTAGCCCCAGTACCTTTGGGGGCCTTTGACAAGGCCTGCAGCCTGGGGGTTTTACCAAGCTGGAGCACCTCAGCTCCCTTGCCGTATTCCCCATCACTGCTCCAGTTCAGGTACCTTCCTCTCGGGCAACTAGCCCTTCCCCCTCCAGGGCTAGAGTGAGAGAGTCCTCCAGCTTCTGGCTCACAGCCCTTTTACAGGGCCAGCTGTGGCCTGATTGGGTCATGGCCCCAGCTGTGGCTGCTTCCCCAATCAGCCTTTCACAGCTGCAGCCCTCTACAGGGCTGCTTTTAACCCCTGTTCTTCAGGAGTGGGGCAGCCACCCCACTACAGGAAGTAGCCCAGGGAGTTGCAACTGTCACACAGGTGTTACACAAAACACTGTAGACAGCTGTGATCACAGGGCCCTGGGCTTGAACCTGGACTAGAGGGTGGGCCCGGGTTCCCCCCATCCCCCTCCCCCCTATTGGACATAAGAGTTGGACTGTGGGTCCTACCAGAGGGGAAGGTCCCTGGCCTGTTCCCCGACCCACTAGGTGGATCAGCAGAGACTGCGGTGATTGTTCTCCTTCCTTTTCCCCATGCTGGCCAGTGATGAGGTTAGCTGAGTGAATGGCAGATTTGAGCCATGAAAGTGACCAAACTGAGGGCTGCCGTGAATCTCTGAGGCAAGCAAATCTGCTAATAAGTGCATGACCCACCAAGGCAGAGGAGGAACTTTGTCACAACATATATATATTAATATAATATTTGGAATGGATACATAAAATAAGACAGATGTTATATGGAATTGATATATATAGTTATGGTTAGCAAAGCAGTGCATATTTGGTGGCCCAGTGGAATTACATTGCTTGGTCACTAAGGAAATCTGAGTTCAGAACCAGATCCAGGTTCCACCAGGTCAAACAGGGACACACAAATAGGAGAGTTGGGAAGTAAGATTTCCCCAAAGGAACTTTTTAGGGGGGGGGAATATATATATATGTGAATATGCTTTTAACTATTCTACTTAGATCTCATTAGTTGCTTGACTTGCACTATAATTTCAGAACAGACCTTCTATATTATGTGACATTTGCAGTGGTCAACAACAGATGGGCATGGAAAACACAATAATACTAATATTTCCCACAAATCAAGTCAGATTTAGAACATAAAGCCCATTTGTTTTAACTCTATTTTGTTAAATGCATAGACACTAATTTTCCTCCCATGTGCCAATAGATGCACATCCGATTCATGATATAGAAATACTGAACAAGCTTTCACCTCTTATTTTTATTTTGCTATATAATGCTAAGCAATGCTTTGCATATTTCTAATCCCACCTCACCTCCATATGGTCTACACAATGATATTCAAATGGAAACACCTCTCTCTATGCAACCCATAACTGCTAACCAGAGTGAAATGCATCACCACCAGCAACATAAATCTTTTCCAGAGTTCTCTCTATAACCATTTTACTATCATTTAATGTTGCTAAATGAGACAACATCCTATTTCTCCTACATTGGCTGCTTATATCTGTGATGCTAAAACAAAGCAGAAATCACAGTAGGCAGTCAGAAATGTGCGGAAGTTTGGGCATTTATGATGAACTTGGAGATGTTCAAAGCCCATGGGTCAAGAACAAACAGCTGATATGTTGAATAGTTCAAACCACATTCAAAGCTTATGACCAAATTCGGTCCTCATTTGTTCTGATACCCCTCTAATTGAAATGAATTGGAATTTTGCCAATGTAAATGAGGGAAGAATTGGCTATTAGAAAGTCACTTCACAGTGTTTAAAAGTGACCCAGTCCATCAATATTTCATATTGCAGCCACAAAGACACTACACTAAATGCTACACATGAGAACTTGAGAGCTAATGAACAGCCCTTATATTTTCACAGTGACTGAGTAAAAACCAATGGTGTTTCTAAATTTGTGAGCTACTAATACATACACAAAAATTATGTTGTGTGTCAGTTGAGGTACGTCTATTCCAAACAAACCCAAGGAAAATGAAACGTAATAATCCATATCCTTTTCTCTTCCACCTACACACACCTCAGCACTAGAGTCACCACCATACACTATACACCCACAAAAAACACTATAGTTGTTACCCTATCCCTATAGGAATTCCAGTCTTCTAGAACTCTCTTTCCCAAGCTTCCCATCATTACCACCACAAATTAAATGAATTCCTCTTATTTTTCTGTACAGTTCTGGAAATTCCATTTTGGGGACAGGGTTCTTATACCTTTCCCAAGCAGTAGCAGATTGAAATTGACATTGTTATTTCTCAACAGCGGGCATGAAACTAACAACAGTTTTGTTAATTTCACTTTGCAGCTGCGGGGAAAATTTACAGTAGAACGTTACCAGCAGTAACGAAAGCTGTCTGGGTAAAATTTTCAAACGTGCCTAAATGGCTTAGGTTCCTAAGTTCCATTGATTTTGAGACTTTTAAAGTCAATGGGAAGTGGACACTTTTGAAAAATATTACCCTCTGCCTATAGATATGGAAGACAGTATTGCATTCACATTGAACTCAGATATGGAAGATTAACTTCACAAGCATAAGAGCTAGAAAGTATTTTGACATGAGAACTTATATTCTGAAGAAACTGATCTATTAGGGTCTTCCTACTCATTAGAGTTTGCTGTTTGCCCCTGGTTAGTGAACAATTTGATTTGAAAGCCCTGAAAGATAATCAGTATTGCATTCACACTAAATTATATTTTTTCATATATTTAGAGCCATGCAGTACCCTTGATCTGCAAACATGACTCCCTCTCACAACAAGGGAAGCTGAGTGCTTAGAGTAAGTAAGGTATATAGCCACCACATATTAATTTACTAAATATTTTAGAGATATCTGTACAGGCAATCATCACTCTTAACATTGCTGCTTATGTTCTTTAACAAAGGGCTTTTTGTGTTTTGTTGCACAAACATGCAAGAGATTTGGACAATAGAAGTGAAAGTGAGGATTAGTAGAAGAGGTTTATATTAAGACTTCTATGAAATGACTATCTGCCCCTTTCAAGTAAACAGCTTTATTAACTGAAATAAATAGATATAGGGAGGGTTTATGGATGAAATTAACCTTGTAAACTAAACACTCCACCTAAGTTTTGAGGTCCCAAGAGCATCAGATTTCCTGACTATATAAGAACTCTAGGTAGTATGTATTGTATTCTGAATTTGATGCATTTTTCAATGCTGTGTACAGCTACATGTGTAATCTACTCTTAATGTTTGGAATCTTCAGTTGTTCAGATTTTAAGCATGTTACATGAAATAATGACTGAGAACAATCCTCTGAGTTTCTATAATTTCATGAGTTTTGCTGCAAATGCTCATATCACAACAGCAAATGGCATTAGAAAGTGGTGCAACTCCTGGTTAAAATGGTTGTTGATTTCAGTCTGTCTCCAAGGCCAACAATAACTGAATTAAACAAGTTAAACAGCATGACAACATTGACTGTGTTCACTTCCCAACTTTAGATCTTTTGGAAGACACTAGTATATTTTTCCATTTCAGAAAGTCTTTGGTTATGATTGTAAAGAGTCAAATATTGTAAAAGCTGAACTAAGTCATTTTGCAAAAGTAAAAAGGAGGGGGGGAAAGAGCAGTCCTCTACTTTGCATCACAAAAGCATCTTATAACTGCTCAAATAAAAATATCTAAAAATATTTTCTTTTCCTTATCATGCTGAGCTTTACATAAATTTACATGTTATCTTTTGCCTTAGGGAGTCCATTCAATTTGATTTGTTTAGTTTCTAAAGATCATGTTGAGATTCAAGAAACTTTATTTGCCTGTTATTACACAGTACCTGTAAAATCATATAATCATATGTACTTAATCTTTTCCAGCCTTTGACACAAGACCCATGCGCCTCCATTAAAAGTTTACGTACTTTTAAATATATATTTTAATGTTTACATATTTTAAAATGTTTTACATTCTTTTGAAAATATCTTTCTCCCTTTTAATGTTTAATAATTGGATGATTTCACGTATCCATCTCTCAAACATTCTAGGACACTTACCACCATAGCATCTCAGCAGCAAAACAGTAATTAGGGTTTTTCACAGTGTTCATCTGTTCTTCACCTTTCCTACATTCTGCAGCTTTGCTTTACTGTTTTTTCCCCCCTTTCTCTTGCTGCTTTTATAATTGCATGCCTTATTTTATTACAGGAAAATATTGACCAAAAAGGTAAGTTTTCCAAATATTCTGAAAATGGTCATGCCTCTCCCCTTTGGCCTCATCATGGAATGAATTAGAAGGGCGCATCTCAGTAAACTGCCCAATTTGTTCTTCTTGTTCTTCTAAAAGAGAGTTAGAAGCTGTTTGCTGTACCACTACTGACCCAAGAGACTCAAAAGCCTCTACAGGTTTCTTCAACTTTTTAAGAGATGGTGACATAGGAGTTAGTGATATATGTTTCTTATCACCAATGTTCATTGGAGGTACTGAAGGGGTAGAGGGAGATAACTACAGGGCTGACCCTCCAAAAGAGATACAGACTGGGATTTTCAAAGGAGACCCAGGGTCCAAGAACACAACTAAAATAAAAAAAGAAGACCCATCAGCACTGTCAGGCCCCTTAGGAAAAGCAGCATGTGAAAGGGGTAGAAAAGGCTTTTTTGGACCCCAAGAACTCCACAGAACTGAATTTGGCTCCAGTTTGAACAGAAAGCTCTATGAATACAGTGATGGTACCAGTTTATCTCAGAACAGAGACTCTCATGACACCGTGGGATTAAAGGTACATGGGAAAATGCCTATAGAACCTACCTCACTAATCCAGTCAGGGAATTATCCATGGAAGGCATGGAGGACAGATGGAAATCATCAAACACCTCATCCATCTGACTTTTTAGGGGACTTGGTGGCATGGCCAGGCAGATCTGAAATGTACCCCAATGCAGAAAAGTGATTTGGTCAGCCTGGAATGTAAGGTGACCCTTTCTTTTTTTGGGAATTCTAAAAGCCAAGATTACCACCTACACTGTAGAACCTTGGATCCAATGGCTGAATCCCTTGCCAAGTGCCTCTTTATCCTTCTTCCTGTGTTGATCCCTGGGATCCTTGAAATCATGGGAGGCTCTCCCTTCAGCACATCTCAAGATTTCAGATTGTTAGCCACTGGAGGAACCCATATGATCAGATCCTTTCTGGGTATCCTCATAGAACCCTAAATCAGCTCAGGTTAGTCCTATCTGAGACTCGTGAACTTGGAGCACAGCCATTTAGGCAAGGAGACTCCTTTACAGGGACTGAAACCTGAACCTCCAGAATCTGCTAAAAAGGAGATTTTGAAGTCTGGACATGTCCTTCATGGCTGTCTTGGAAAATGCCTCACCAAGCTGAGTGCATCCCTCCCAAAGATAAAAGAGCTTTGGAGGTTTTGCAGAGTGAGAAATGCAGTTCTTGGACCCCATTTTCCTCTTGAGATCAAATATCTTTGGCAGGCCCATAAAAACCCCCAGAAAAGTAGAAAAAACACAACACAACAAAATAAAGAGCAAGTTAAACGCGACCCTCTCTATAAGACATTAATATTAAATCTAAACTATTTCAAACTATATATTGAAATATCCTTTTTTTTCTAACTTGATACAGAAAAGAGAGGACAAATTTCATAATCACTCTGGCTGGAAGACAGAAAGAAACTAAGGGATGGAGCTGGTTCTTACACCTTCATACAAGAGAATGTAGAGCTCAATGGATGTGTGTGCCCCCTTATTGCTATCTGAATCTTAGAAAGGTCTGCGGGCCAGGAACATGGCTCTTACAGTGTGGCATGTATGAGGTAATGTCATAAAGGAACACACAGAAGGATTACTTTGGTTTTCCCTGAATAACAGTAAACCTCTATTCTTAGCAAAAATGAACTAACTTCTGAACTCTGATACAAGGAAAATGAGGATGTTATAGGAAGGAAACTTGTAACAAAACTGCAGCCCATACCAATTTAAAATAAAATGTGGGGAAAAGTGCTTGAAAACAGTGTTTTAAATGAAATAGTCAAAGAAATCCAAAGACAAGACATTTAATAAGAGAGAGGTAACATTAAGATTTCTGGAATCTGTATAATGGAATAATGATGGATAATTAAGGGAACATGATTTGGGAGGACAAAAAATGATTATGGTCTAGGAAACATGACCTACAAGGAAATTTGGTTTGTTTAGTCTGAAGAACAGAAGACTCGTGGGGGGACATGCTAATAGTCTTCAATACACAAAAGATTGTTATAAAAAGGAGGGTGATAATTTTTTCTCCTTATTACAGCAAGGGAGATTTAGGTCATATATTAGGAAAAAAACTTCCTAACTGCAAGGGTAGTTAAGCACTGGAACAAATTACCTAGACATCTGCATTATTGGAGATTTTTAAGTACAGGTTAGACCAGTGGTTCTCAACCAGGGGTAAGTGTATTCCTGGGGTATTCAGAGGTCTTCCAGGAGGTACTCAACTATTCAACTCATCTAGATAATTGTTTCTCAACCTGGGGGTGGCAGCCCCTGGTGAGGGGTCATGGGATGGGTTTAAGGAGATAGCAAGTGCAGGGTCGGCATTAGGGGGGCAAGCGCCCAAGGCCCTACACCACAGGGGGCCATGCAAAGCTAAGTTACGCTTCAGCCACAGGTGAGGGGCGTGGGCTTCAGACAAGGTTCACAAGTACAGCCTCAAGTATCACACTGAAATGTAAGTACAATATTTATATTCCAATCAATTAGTTTTATAATTATATGGTAAACATGAGAAAGTAAGAAGGTAGCTTCCAGGGCCCAGTGGAACACGGTGCCTTGATGGCTCTTGTGTGTGTTTAAACATGGGATAGTCCTGGGTCCCTGGCTACCGGCTGTATGGCTGATTTCAACAGCGCAGAGGATGCATCTCAAACTAGTGGCTTGTCATGATTGGAGAGTGTGTCTCATTCAGGGTTTGGGTTGGTAGGGGGAGATTGAAACGGTCATGAACTGCTAAACTCAGGTATTTACTTGTAGTATTAACGTGTGTGTTTGGAGCTGGATCCAGTTTACAGAATTTACCTGTTGCCTTTTTTAATAAATGTCTGTTGTTGGTGAATGTATTGTACATAATGGGGGAGGGATGGGACCCAGCTTGTAGTGGGCGTAGCACTGGGGTGATCCTTAACTGTTTACAATCATGTCACACACAAATCTTTCAGGGCAGGGCAACGGGGGACGTGTGCTGTGATAGTTTTGTATTTTTATGTCTGATTTTGTAAGCAAGTAGTTTTTAAGTGAGGTGAAACTTGGGATACGCAAGATAAATCAGACTTCTGAAAGGGGTACCATAGTCTGGAAAGGCTGAGACCCACTGGGTTAGACAAACACCTGTCAGGGATGATCTAGGTCAGCGTTTCTCAAATGTGGCCATTATGGGCTTTTCTCGTGGCCACATCGCCCCCAGTCACAGCCCAGAAGGGAGGAACGAAGCAGTGTAGGGATTGGGTGTGGGAGAGGGTGCAGGATTGTTAGAGCTCAATCCTGCAAGCAAAAGGCTTTTGTGAATCCTATTAGGTGCCTATCTGCATCTTTAGGTACCTAAATACCTTTATATACCTTGCTAGGCAAACTCAAGAGCCATGAACAGAGGCAGAAAACAAGGGAGTTTCAGAGAAAGTAGTTCCAGCTATAGACCCTGTACTTGGAGGTAGCAGGACTTGGTGAGTAGTGTGCTTGGTCCATCTGTACGTTGTTTGTTTGTTCTCAGTGTAGAGGCTGCATAGTTGGGCCTTGGGCCCCTGAGTACGCCCTTGGAGCTTTGATCAGTGAGTTGCTAAAGGCCATGAGGCTCTAGCCCTGGGAGCTTTGATCAGCCCAGCTGTTTGAAGTCTGAGTGGCTAATCATTCCATGATGGTAAGGTGCAGAGCTGAGCTAAGCAGGGAAGACTTGGTATAAAAAGTTACTTGATAGGTGAACGCTAGAGTCATTAATAAGAGAGTTTCAGAGGGAATTTGGAAATGAAGTGAGAGCGGCTTTCCTTCTAGGTTTAGCACTACATGTGATATCAAGATGGAACAGTGATGGTACCCGACATGGATGTGCCATGTTCTCTTTCCTGCCTGAAGAAGACCGAAGGGATTTCCCATGCATGAAGTGGTGGCTCTGCTGGATGAAAAGATTCTTGGATTGAAAGAGCAAGTTGAGATGCGGCTGAGGAGTACCTAGGCAACCAGATTTGGGAAACACAAGTACCCCAGACTAAAAGAAAAATGGAGCAAACCACAAAGGAATCAGTGATAGAAAAAGTCAGAGAGGAGGCCTGGCAATTCGTAATCACCAGAGGCAAGAGGTTGGAGACAGATGAAAATGGGAAGACTGTGACCATGAGAGAGAAAAGGAGGAGGAAGAATTCCACACAGCTAGAAGTTTCAAATTGACACCAGGTTCTCAATGGAGTGACTGACACAGGACTCGATTAATAATGAGCTAAAGGAGAGTAATGTAACTAATGGGAATCAACATGAGTTTATGGAAAATAGATCCTGTCTAACTTGATTTTTTTTTGAGGAGAGTACAATTTGGTTGATAAAGGTAATAGTGTTGACGTAACAGACTAACACTTCTGTAAGGCATTTGACTTGGTGCCATGCAACATTTTGATTAAAAAACTAGAATCATATAATATATATATATAAAATTAACATGGCACACATTAAGTGGATTAAAAGCTAGCTAACTCATAGATCTTAAAATGCAATTGTTAATGGGGAATTGTCATTGAGAGGGTCGGTTTCCATTGGGGTCCTCAGGGACTGGTTCTTGGACCTATTCTATTTAGCATTTTTATCAATGACCTGGAAGAAAGCATAAAATCAGCACTGATAAAGTTTTCAGATGACACAAAAACTGGACATGTTGTAAATAAGGAAGAGGACAGTTTACTGATTCAGAGTCATCTGGATCACTTGGTAAACTGGGTGCAAGCAAACAATATGTGTTTTAATATGGCTGAATGTAAATGTATACATCTAGGAACAACGAATGTAGGCCATACTTACAGGATGAGGGACTCAATCTTGGGAAGCAGTCACTTGGAAAAAGATTTGGGTGTCATGGTTGATAATCAGCTGAACATGAACTCCCAGTGTGAGGCTGTGGCCAAAAGAGCTAATGTGATCCCGGCATGCGTAAACTGGAGAATCTTGAGTAGGAGTAGAGAAATTATTTTACCTCTGCGCTTGGCACTGGTGCTACCACTGCTGGAATACTGTGTCCAGGTCAAGTGCCCACAATTCAAGAACCATGTTGATAAACTGGAGAGGATTCAGAGAAGAATCACAAGAATGAATAAAGGATTAGAAAATATGCCTTATAGGGACAGACTGAAGGAGTTCAATCTATTTAGCTTAATAAAAAGAAGGTTACGGGGTGACTTGATTACAGTCAAATATTTAATTATGGACTCTTCAATCTAGCAGAGAAAGGTATAAGACGTTCCAATGGCTAGAAGTTGAAGCTTGATAAATTGAGACTGGAAATAAGGCACACATTTCTAATGGTGAGTAATTAATCACTGGAAGAATTTACCAAGTGTCATTGTGGATTCTCCATCATTGACAATTTTTAAATCAAGATTGGATTTTTCTGAAAGATCTGCTCTAGGAATTATGTTGTAGACGTTTTATGACCTGGGCTATATAGGCAGTCAGACTAGATGGATCATGATGATCCCCTCTTTCCTTAGAATCTATGCATCTATTAATATGACCCAAGGTCACATTCTAGAGAGGATGCTTAGTTATAAGTAATTTAAGTTCTCTGAAGGCATTTTCTCTGATGAGACACATTATGCCACATTCTAAAGCCATGGAACTGTTAGAAATAGCACAGCTGTTTGGGGGACTTTTGGGATCTCTAGGATCCAAACATTCCAGAAACACAGATTATAAAAGGCCCCATTCCAGTACCGATCTTCAGTTTCTCTCCACCCCAAAGCTTCACTCAGTGAACTCTGAAGAAAAAAGAAAAAGGCCCATGTGGATCTGCAGAGGCAATGTATTTAGAAAACTCCAATACTAGTAAGTAAGTTTCCTTTCTTCATCATAATTTGCCTCTGTGGAGACCCCCTACAGGAGACTAATCAGCAGTTTTACAACCCAGAAGGGGGATAATGAGTGTGTAATTAAAATAGGAAATGAAGAAGGACTGTGTTGAACTGAGCATCTGACCTAGTTCCAGAATCAAGAAAATAATGATTAGTGAAGGTGCAAATGAAGTTCCAAGTGGCAACTTGATATATTTCAACGTTAGACACATTTCTAATAGCAACAAAGATCATGCAGTAAACTTTCTCCTTAACCCTTCTAAGTGCTGGGATTAAATGACTTTTTAAAAATCACTACATTTGTTGTGTAATTCAGTTTAAGGTAGATCAGCCATAAGAGTCAATAGCTCCTGGTGGCCAATGTAACAGGCATCAAGGAGGCTTCTACGAGAGGGGGGAAAAAAACAATATAAAGGACATTTCTGCGAGGCACAGATCCATCAAACTGGTAAGACTATAATCCAAGTTCCAAGAGTTTACAGTTTGGAAAAGTGTTGCAATAAATATAAGAAGTTTCTAGGAACGTTGTAAGTGAGGAGCGAGTTTATTATTAGACCACAGAAGAAAATGTTTCAATTTTAAAGCATGTCTTGCTAACAGAAGGATTTCTGGACTCCAACAAGATCTTTCCTTACCTTCCTGAAAAATTAAAAGGCTTATTAGAACTTTCAAGTGAAGACACTAGATATCGAGATAGGGAAACCTGCCCTCCTTTTGAGTTGAGATCTGGCACTAACGGGAAAAAGGCTGCATGAACAAAGCTAGCAGCTCTGAATACCAAAGTCTAGTGGCTCACGCTAGTGCAACTAAAATCTCCTGACTTGTCATATTTTCCTCAAGATTTTGGGGTGTAAAGCATATGGCAGACAAGCATCTACCTGCCCTTTATTATAATGCAGTAGGAAAGCATTCAACTCCATGTTCTTGCCTGCTCTGGAACAAAACTGTTTACATTTGGTGTCATTAAGGATCAAAAAACCAACTTGGGTATATTTCAAAAAATAAAAACGGACCATGTAATAGAGGCCATCATGGACCATTTATGTTGATCCTGGCCTATCTGGTTTAGATTTTTTGCTAACAAATTTTTCACACCTTCTAAATCGATAGTGGAAAGATGAATTCCACTGATATTAAAAACTAGGAGTAAGTACAGACTCATGGCGGCACACACTAATACAATCCTTTTGCTTTCCTTGTTTTTATATTCTTCTTGTGCGCGTGTGCGTTTATTTTACCAGACATGTTCCAATTGGTATATTGCCTTGTTATACTAGAGATTAGTCAGGCAAGATTATTGTGCAAAGCAATCTAAGAAGTGGCATCTCCTGATTCTCTCCATTATAGAGAGTTGCTCCCTTACAAATACTTCAGGAGGAATAAGCAGGAGAGACTGGTAAAACAGAAGAAAAGTATATCTTTAAACCACCATCTAGAGGAGATGGAAACAACCTCCAACAAGTTTAGAAATACTAAATGGTTGGGAGTATGATAATTCTTGGGCTCCCTGGTCAGATGAGTGTCAGGTAAGAGTCTATGGAATGAGAATGTTAGATATTTAGAACAGGGCCCAACTGCTGAACACTTTTACCTCCCACTGATTTCACAAGATTAAGTCAACAGAGAGAATTTGAGAGAGAGATTTGGTTTGAAAAACTACTACATCACACCCCCTCATCCTTTTCCCCTCCCCCCTCTCTTTATTTTTCTTTTGTTCTTGTATATGTTTACTTGTCTGTGGTTCCTTGGACCTGTGGTTTTGTGTGTCACACTTCTTGCTTTGAACAAGTAAGTAAAACAGTGCACACTTGTTCAAATTTTGGATTTCACTCTTGTGAAAACTGGTCTTAAGAATGTTAACATCAGGTAGGCTCTAGCCACCAGAATTCACATTAACAAGGTGTGAGAGTGTAAAACAAGATATTAAAACTTCATTATGCTTCCAGGACACAAATACAGACAAAGAAGAACTCTGATTTGAACGGATAGTGGAATTTTCCTTCCACTGCTCAACATCTGTAAATGTTGACAGAAAGATAGGTAACTGACATGGAAGAAAAATAGGTCAGTGACTAATACACTGGAGAAATTGTTCAAAAATAGTTCATTACAAAAAGATTTTACTTAAAATATTGCCTTCCCCCCCACCTTACTTCTGAGACTTGCCCACAGTGGAATTTGGCACATCTGGATCACAGCTGGGGTGGGGGGGCGGTGTTGCAGTTGGAAGGAAAGCCACCTTCATTATTACTCTCCCGTTCCTCACAAACACAGTTCCGCAGAATCTCTGCAGGATCCCAACTCTGAACAGATTAAAAGGACAAGCGGGTTGTCTGCCAGACTCTCCATATACGAACTGCAGGTCAAAGCAAGTTACTGCAGTTACTTACACTGCTGCCCCCTCCACGGTTTGGACTCACATTGTCCTCCTGCAAGGTAGCAAAGGTGACTGGGGGAGTTATGCTGTCTTTGAAGGGGAGCTAATGGGGCCAGATAGTAGTATGGAAGGATGGTGTCAGGAGGCAGGGCCTACAGCAGAGCTAATCTCCATGCAACCTAATGAGCACAGCTGGCCAGTAGTGGGCTGCCTGATTGGTTATGCCATCTGATTGGCTGGAAGAATCAGCAGACTGGCTCTTAAGCCCAGCAGCAATTATGGGGCTATTCAAACCGGCCTGCCCCTGCTTGTTCTCAGCCCTGCCCCTGCCTTGCTCCCACTTCGCCTCACTCCAGGTAACCCAATTCTGACCATCAACTCTGGTTCCTGACCTCTAATTCTGGCTCTGACCCTTGGCTTTGGTATTTGGCCTCTGACTCCTGTTCTAATCACTAGGCCTGAATCCTGCTCCAACTACTTGGCATGATTGCCCATGTTCCAGTCGAAGCGACAAAGAGTCCTGTGGCACCTTATGTTCCAGTCATCTGACATAAGGGGCCCTGTGAAGTAGTCCTTCACCTCCAGTAGATCTCAGTTATCAGTATATTCATTGGAAGAATAAAATCATGACACTGTGTGGGAGATGAAGCCACGTCTCCCATCCTAGTGATGATTGAAGAATTCACAGGAAACAGCAAGTTGAAACTCACTGTGGTTTCCAGACCCAATGTAGTTTTTCCTGCGTGGGCAGAAATGGTGTCAGTGTGGCCTAATATGATCTATGTGAGTGCAGCTGTGCTTGTTTAAACTATGTGGTGAGTGCTATGACATACACGTCTCATTGTTTATCTATATTTAGAAATAATAAATAAATACAATGTGGTATCCCGTGTCCTAATCTTTTTCTGTTTTCTCTAATCCTATTTTGGGGATGGCTTTTGAGATAAAACCAATGTATGGGGTTGAGTAGAGAAAATTAATGAGAGACTACCATTTCATATAGTTTATGACACATTGTGCTACATTTTTGTTTACAGTATTTGCAAATCTGACACGAAAAATGTCACGCATGAACTCAAAATAGGACCAAGTGATAAATGCCCAGACATACAAATCAGACATAGATTAGTTTGGTCTAATAGTAACCATCAACCTTGAAAAACACAAATGTCATTTACTATCTTTTCAGAAGAAATACTTTAACCGTGTAGCCATACTATCTCAAAACAGATGCTGATTCTCTTAATCAAACTAAATCTTTATGCTTGCCAAAACTTAACATTTTAAAATTTAACCAGCTGTGAAAGTAATTTACTCTTTCTAGATGTTTGTCTATTTATGTAATGAATGTAAGGGGCACTGTTTATTGCTTAAATACAAAACTGCAGCAAATGGGCAAAAACTTCCTCAATCAATGGAGAGGAGTTCATTTACATCTGCAGAGAATTAGGCCATTCTTATAACTTCAATCCATTCTGAAATCAAGTGAAGTTTTTTTTTCACAGTTTATGCAACTTGTTACATCTTCTTACATACGTTTGTGAAACGCCAGTTGTTCTGTTTGTGTCATGTTATTCCATTCGGAAAACCTATCAATTTTACTATCTTTGCTTTCCCTCCTGATACAAATTCCAATTCTTCCCACAACTAGATACTATCACAGCACTTCCCACAATTCCTGATTTTCCCCACCAACTCCTTTCCATACATCCCATCAAATCCAACACAACCTCAAGTCCTAATTCCTCTTGCATCTAGTCACATTCCCTGCCTACAACACCAGCTCAGGAATAATGCACATTCACATTCACTGCGTCCCCCACACAGTCTGGCACCTGAGGCGGCCACCTCAGTTTGCCTCATGGTAAGGCCAGCCTCGTGGGAAGAGGCAGGGCGGAGGTGGAAGGAAGAGGCAGGATGGGGCCTTGAGGGAAAGGGTGGAGTGGGAGCGGGCCTAGGGCAGAGTCAGAGTTTGAGCACCCCCCTGCATTTTGGAAAGAACAGCAAGAGGAGCAGCCAGATGATCCACCCTCTTTCACCCTCTGACTCTACCACCTCAACCAAGCTTCACAATCATCATTGCTGAGTACGGTATTACACTGTTTGTTTAAAAATGTTTAAAACTTATACTGTATATGTTTGTATGGCCAAAAAAAATCCCTGGAACCTACCCCTCTCCCATTTACATTAATTCTTATGGGGAAATTGGATTCGCTTAACATTGTTTCACTTAACGTCGCATTTTTCAAGAACATAACTACAATGTTAAGCAAGGAATTACTGTAGAGAATAGTATGTGTGCTATTTTATGAGGAAATAACAGCTATTGATTAATTACAAAGTAATTACTTTAAATGATTTTAAATAAGCACCAATTATCTCTTGTAATTAGAATTTTAAACATCCCTCAATTAATTTTCTTATTTGCAAAACTTTATCTGTTTATTTTCCTGCTCACTCCTATAGTTTCTGATCAAACTCTTCTTGTACCATTTGCATCATTTCCCCTTCCAGGAAGTGAGCCTTTTCATAAGTGTCTGCAATTTCTATTCAGTTTGGCCCCAATTCTGCAATGGAATGTGCTAAATGTAATACCCCTGCATCCATGTGGGGCCCCCTCCTATATGAAAAGCTGTGAGAGGGGACTTTTGGGGAACCATGTAAATATTGCCCCAAATTTTCCAGTCAGGGCTGAAGGATTTGCCCCTCTCCACAAAAGTCTATGGGGACAATTCCCAAACTTGGTGGATTCTAGGAGATGCCTCCTTCATTCTAGGAGATGCTGCCATAACAATCTAGCTACTGGCAGCATCCTCTCCCCCGTCCCAGCTTCCTGGCCCCATAACTCTTTTGGTGGGGTATAAAGAAACCAGAAAAGGGGCAATGTGCTTCTTTCCCCTTCATCTCATCTTCAGACCCCCTCCATTTGGCCTGCCCAGGAGCTGCCTTCTTTCCCAGTACAGATTCTGGATCACATGGAGATAGGTCTGCCAGATGTGGGGCTCTGGAAGGAGACTGTACTACCATGTAAACTGATGAGCCTTGTACTCTCCCAGAAATGGATAGATGCAAATGCAGCTCTATGGTGGATGAGCAATGATCTGATTTGTTGGTTTTATGCAAATTTGACCTGTTTTAAGACACTTGAAAATTTCATCATCTTTGGTAGGGGAGGGGCTGGGGCAAGGTTATTAATTTTTAAAACATGTTTTTCCCCGTATGTGATACTTCTAATGCCTAGTTAACATGCTGGCAATTAAGGAACACCTAGACATTTTTTAAAAGTTACTAAAAATTTACATGTAATCAACTTAAAAATAATGGTATAATTTGTAACAGTGCAGTAAACCTGCAATTTAATGTACTGATCAAGTTACAAATTAAAGATAGTAATTCTTTTAAATCAAAACGAAAATGCAAGTTGTGTAATGAAGTATTTATATTTAACTGAAATATCAGCATATTCACACACATTACTATATATATATATACACACAAACAAACAAAAAGCCTTTAACCAAGAAAGAGTATCAATAAACAAAGCTGAATTATGCTGAATGGGCTAAATCCTCACCTTTACGAAGTCAAGAGTTTTACCACAGACTTCTACAGGTGAAATCCTGCTCCCAGTGAGTGTAAAAGTTAAGAATATATCAAGCATTACTAAGGTTAAAAATAAATTAATATCTACTTTACTCTGTAATGCTAATCAAATCACAGTGCATTATTGCTGTTTAATCAAAAATGAATTTCTAAATCCATTTAAGCTATTTTTCTTCTGAATAACATGACAGATATTTTAAAATTTTCAATATTATTGCTTGTTTGTTATAAATAAAAGCACAACATATTTAATTCTAGATAAAATTAGAATTTTACAAGTACAATTTCTAGATGAGTTTAAAATGGCAAAGCAGATTTCTGAATGGGATCAGGTATTAGTAAAGATCATAGAATCATAGAATCATAGAATCTCAGGGTTGGAAGGGACCTCAGGAGGCCATCTAATCCAACCCCCTGCTCAAAGCAGGACCAACCCAACTAAATCATCCCAGCCAGGGCTTTGTCAAGCCTGACCTTAAAAACCTCTAAGGAAGGAGCTATCAAATCCCCCCTCATTCTTCTCTTCTGCAGGCTAAACAATCCCAGTTCCCTCAGCCTCTCCTCATAAGTCATGTGCTCCAGTCCCCTAATAATTTTTGTTGCCCTCCGCTGGAGACTTTCCAATTTATCCACATCCAGATCAGGTTGCTAGTTATCATAATGTATTAGAGTGTATGGCATTTCATTACTTTTTTTAAAAAATGCTAATTTTTCATCATGTTAAGCATATACCAATTATTGTATACCAATATATATATCAAATATCAAAAAATAAATCAAATGCTTATGAATACCATATACAACTCTGTGCTAGTGGCCTTGTGGTATAATAGCAAAACTGGTCACTGTTCTTTTGGGGAAGAAGTTTACTGGTCCCTGACTAGCATGGACAGGAAATACTGTGAAGGCACACATGGCTTCCCAGAAGAGTGAGTTTCCTCTCTCTCTCTAGTAATCTGTGAGGGACTCAAGAGAGAGAGAGAGAGAGACAATAGCCAAGAATGAGGGCCCTACAATATGGGGACTATGAGGAGTAGGGGAAGTATGGGGAAAAATGACTCCCACAGTCTCAGAGGTGAGGCAGTTTTGTCAGGCCAGCAAGGGAAAGAAAACCATTGGTTCCCTCAAGGAATGCACCCACCTTTCCCTCCTTGTGGACACTCATCCTCTTCATGGGCCTTAGGAAGGGGGCTCTGTGGCTGATTGGTTGGACAGAAGCATGCAGCTTAAGTCTTTGGCTCGCATACACCTGGAGGGCTTATCAGACCTTCCCCCTGCTCTGGGACTCCATTCTAAAGTTCACATCCCCTTGGAGTTAAAGTAGGACCAGGTTTGTGAGCCTTGATGTGGGCATTGCCAGACTGGTCTGGGCAGTGCAGGAAAAATTCCAGTCAAAGGCAGCTTACCTGATAGAGAAGGAAAAATGTTATAATTCAGAAAAGAAGCAATAAGCTGCAAGAGAAGGATCCTGGACATCCCAGAAGACTCTGACCTAAGCCCAGAGAATGTTCCAGAGTGGTGAGGAAATGGAGGCAGGAAAAAGAGTGTAAGAAATTATTAATTTTGTCTGGATCTGTACACCTTTTGTATTGTCTAAAGTAAAAAGAAACTGTTTGGAAAGTTTTAGAAAGCAAGTTTGGAGGTCTGGGAGAGGATGTGCTTAAGCTACTGGAGAGACCGAGGGCCTCAGCACTGGTACAATTTGCGTACAGCAGTAACAGAGAGCCTGCGTCTAGGGTGACCAGACAGCAAATGTGAAAAATCAGGACAGGGGGTGGGGGATAATAGCAGCCTATATAAGAAAAAGACCCAAAAATTGGGACAGTCCCTATAAAATCAGGACATCTGGTCACCCTACCTGTGTCCAGGAAGTGTGCTAGAGAGGCCAAGTAAAGAAACAATGTTGCAGCCTACCTCAAACCAAGGGAAGCTTAAGAGCACATAAGTGAAGCCTGCAGGACTCAAACTCATCAGCCTGGTGGGTGTCCTGCAGAGGGAGCTTGATCAACATGAAAACAAATGGCAAAATCTAGCCCTAAACTTGTGGCCAAATACATGTTTTTAAAAGGGTCTAATGAAGTACCCATTTAGTTTAAACTACTGGACCTCACCAATGACACGGAAAGATGGTATAAGGCTGACAGGGTAAACTGTAGATAACACTAACACTCCTGAAACAAGATTTGTGGCAACACATTACAATACCTAAATGAGAGAATGCCGCTGAAAACGTGTCTATAATAAATCACATACAACACAAAAGACGTAAGTAGACCACTGAGATTTGTGATGTCTGTCAGGATATAATCTACAGAGGGCCATTTGTGCATGTAGACAGAGTGCCAAATTTTTGAGTGGCTTTTGTATTGGACTTCAATTGGGTTGAATACAGGGTAAGTCAGGGCAGAATTTGGTCCTCTCTCTTTCTGAATGTTAAGTACAGACCACAGAAAAATTAACACATATGCAAATTCTGGAGTCTTTATTAGCCCAGGGCTACACTAGCGGGGGGGGCGGGGGGTGGGTCAATCTACGATACGCAGCTTCAGCTACGTGAATAGTGTAGCTGATGTCGGCGTATCGTAATCGACTTACCTGGCCATGAGGACGGCGGCGAGTCGATCGCTGCCGCTCCCCCGTTGACTCCGCTTCCACCTTTCGATGAGGTGGATTTCCGGAGCCGACGGGGAGCGCTTTCAGGGATCGATTAATCGCGTCTAAACAAGACGCGAAAAATCGATCCCCGAAAGATCGATTGCTACCCGCCAATCCGGCGGGTAGCGAAGACAATCCCTTAGGTAAAAGGCCGAAAGAGTTCAGTTAAGGGTTGGACCCATAGAAGACCATGGTGGTTGTTTTTTTAAGAACAAATTAAGCTTGTCTCTCTTGTCTTCCTGTCTAAATTGAGGTTCTGTCATAGATCTTTAAGTTATTTTTAGTTCTGACTATTCTATTTACTCATTAGTACAATTAATGTTTCATATGCAGAATGAAACACTGTAATGGCTTGACTATCCTGATCTTCATCTAAATGGCTAAAAACATTCTTACAAGTCAAGATTATGATTCTATGTTATCACACTGCTTTTTGAATTGATACCTCTTAGAAGTTGCCAGGAATAAACTTCTAATAATTGGTAGTAATAACAGAACTAACCCTACCATACAGTGACTGTTCGCTGTGCACAATAAACTCCAAATTAAAAGGCATGTAACAGTACCAGATATGATTCTCACTCTGAACTTTCATTCCTTTTGAACTAGTAGATGCAGGATACCAAATCGTGAGTTACTGTTCACATTGATTTCAATTCTGCAATTTATTAGCACAGAAAACTAGATTAATTTTATATTATCTGATTACAAATATCTGTATACAACCCAAAGAAGACAGTGTGGGTTTGGTAGAATGTTGGGAAAGGAACCCTGTCTACAAGTGTTCTTCTGCATAAAATATTATGTCTATCATAAATTCAATAATGGCCCTCGTCAGTAGTTAAACACATTTTCATTACAATGTGATCAACAAATACACTTATATACCAGACACCGGTTTAAGTGTTGGAGCAATCTTTTAAAGGAAAATCTTTATTTTTTCAAAAAAATAATTGTTTTTTTTTTTTAATTAAACCTATCAAAACTAAATAGTCTGGAGTGAAATAGTTTTTGTATGTAGACAAATTACTAATTTTCTGTTCTTCTACATTTTGAAAATATTGATTTAGATTTTAATAGAAAACAAACATACAAAGGGGTCCAATGTCATTCTATTTGCTCGTTGAGCGCTCTTTGTATTCTGTATTGGGAGTTCAAGGATTCTCAGGATTTCTCTTCATGTTTCTCTTCCACAAATACTCACACATCGATACAACTAACTGTACAACAAAACTCACAGACCCATCCTGATACCTACTTTCCACTAAAACTACTTTCCTCTAAAACTACTTTCCACTAAAACTGCAAAATATAAAATGATAGCTTCCAGAACAACAGAGCAATCTTTTGTAGTTCAATCATATTTATAAGGATTTTCTATAGTTTATACTCTTCTCTGTTGGTCTTCAATACCTGATCTCAAAAAAATGGTATTATTTAGGTCACTTTAGTTAAAAGAACTATTATTTTCCGAGAGCCTTACTGAGATGCCATTTCTAGTTCAAAGATTCCCCAGATACTATCACACGATATTATCACATGATTCATGACCACACAATGATTTTTTTTATATATTGGACTTGGCAATTTACTAAAGGAAATGTAGCACTCTTATTTTTGGTGAAGTTTACTGTACAGAGGACAAAAATGGTTTTCTGCCTTGAGAATGTATTCCCATTTGTAATCTTCTTGCAGATTTACGTTTTGTGTGTGAGTGTATATATCATACACATACACAATCTCTTCCACATATACTTTGTGTATTACTGATTAATTTTTATTAGGATAAAAAAGTTTCACTAGGACAAATTGGCTATTATGATATTTTTTCAATAAATAAATAATTACAAAAATCAGACCAGATGCTGCTCTGACAGTGGAAACCAAATTCTAAGTGGTCTGCTTAGCCTCTAGCTTAGCTAAATCCACCAGTTGCATAGAGCTAGTGTAACTGTCCCCATGTCATCTGCCTCACAACACGCTGTACAGAGATCATGTTGCGGGGAAGGGTGTTGCCAAAGGACTTCTGTACCCTTTAGAGCCATTGCAGATGCGCATAACTTCCAGAAGCTCTGAGGCTGCCCTAAATTGTACCAAGGCTAAACTAGCCTTCAGCTGTCCCCAGGACCAGGAGGTGAGGAATAAAGGAGATGCCACACCAGTCACAGGTCCTGCATGGAGCAGAGTTAAGACAAAACTGAAGATTGACCCCAAAATATATTTACTTTATTTTCTGTTAAAAGTTCACATGCATTTTACGAACCGACTACTCTTAATGAAACAACATATACTTGGGAACTAAAATTCCCAAATAAATTACAAAATATGTGAATAAACTGTAAAGGGCAATGTTAAATCACAAATTACTCAAGAAAATTAATCTCAAGAATGTCATGAAGCAACCTATGGGCTACACAAAAGATTAATTTTTTTTCCATTTGTGTTACATAGGAACATTTGTCTAAAATTATTTGATATGGGGCCCAAAATGCAGAACAAAACCTCCTTTACCTCCCAATCTTAGGGACAGACTTAAGTGCTATGCTGGATCATCGGCTAAATGGGAGCTGAGGGCTCTCAGCATATAGCAACACTGGGTCCAATAATGGACATGTTCTCCTTAGCAAGAGGACATAACTAGAGTTTTAATAAAAAAAATCCTTTTTAGTTTGTTAAAACAGAACATGGCGAAATAATGCTTATAGGTTTATTGTAGTTCCGTGAAAGAAACTGAAGATGAATTTACTTATTAAAATATGCCTTTTACAAACAGACCAAAAAAGGCCTAAGGTATAAATCATATATCCCAGAAATGCCTGAGAAACCAGCCCAATCACATTCAAGACTCATCTGTGCCAGACAATTAAGCCTTCAGCTGCAATCAAAGTCTGAACACTGGCAGAAAGCCTTTAACCTGTTCACCTATCTGACAAAACTTTTCAAGGCTAATAACATATTATTTTTGCAGCAAAATATACACACATTCCTAAAACAAAGACCCAGGCTATAGGTTAGGAAACATCTTCCATTCTTGGCATAAAATGACTGCCAGCTGCCCCATATCAAATTCTTTCTTCTCACTTTCCCCAGACAACTCACAATCCTACTCTCAGTATAGATCAAATTATTAAATACTGTCTAGAAATACACTTTAAAACTGCATTTATTTTGTTGCAGAGATATAGAAACAACTACTTTTTGTAGCTAAAATGGCAAAAAACATGAATTCCCTAATATTCAGAGGAATATTAGATAGCTCATTACAGAACATCTCACAAGTAGTCTAACTTCAACATTTTCTACAAAATTGTAAGTAACAGAAACTCCGTCACATTCTCTGCATCCTTTTTATCTTTTTCTGGTTAATGTTGTTTACATATTCACACTTATTTTTGCACCATGAATGTGACTTTCCTATCAATGCAACTGTGATATTTTGAAGTCATGAAACTGAAATCTGTGCCAAATGAGCTGAACCAAAAAAAAAGGAAAACAACTAAGCTGGGATAAAGAGAATTGTGTATATTTGTTAACAATATGTACTGTGCTGACCTTGCAGAGGTTTTAAACAAGTGGTGAGCAATGACCTTCATACAATTACATATCCCTGCCCACAGAAAAATATAGAAGTACTTTGTCCTCTGAACCAAGACAAAATATTTTGCTGAAATGCAGTTGAAAAGCCCACTAAAGAGAATAGTGACAGGCCAAACCGCCATGAATAACAAAGCAGCTTTTACTACATTCTTCTTTTCTAGTTCCCTTACCTTCAGACAGCTTTCTTAATGCCAATTAGAATGAGCCCAACAGATGTTATTTTATTTGTTTACAGTATAGTTCACTATCACTCTAACTATCACATACACCCTCATCTATTTCCTAGCAAAAGTTAGAACTCCAAGTCCTTCAAAATAGTTTGAAAATAAATGTAAATAAATTTTGGCTCAAGTCCTGCTCACTTTATTCACATGAGGAACCTCACAGAAGTCAGTGGGAGTTGCAGGATTTGGCCCAGAAAAAGAAATCAAGGAAATATGGGTATTGAATCAGTCTTAGTCAAGGAAAACTAAGTACCACCATATCTGGAGGTGCCAGAATTTTCCCAAACCAATTTTATTTTTCTCTCTCATATTATAATCTTCCTAAAGGATCCCAAAGAGTTTCACAAACATCATACAGTACAATTAAGATTATATATGGGACAGAAAGTGGCAGCTAAGTGTTTTAAAGGACACAAGGGAAGTTTTGCTCAAGAACATATGAGCAATTTGCTACTTTATTACAGAATTGTTATATGGCCTATATGTCCAAAGGAATAAGATGGACTTCACTGCTTACTACTAAATGTCTCTACCTGAGAAGGATGAAGAGCTGACCTACTATGCTGGTATGTGAACCTGTATTTCCAGTCCTGTTGTTATAAAACGTGAGATTTATAATACATTGCTGAAGAAATCCCTCTAGGTAAAACAAACGTGGATAATCTGTTATCCATTATTCTTGATAGTTTTCATAATTTCATTTCAAGCTGTTCTTAAAATATATTTTGAAGAAAATAAGGTGTGTGTATTTGAAAAAAAACCCAATGAACTGGAATGAGTTATAAAAATTCCCACTAAGCAAAGAAATATGGCAATTATTAATATTGTTTGGAATACTTGTTACCCATTTCACCATAAACAAATCTGCAATTTATATAATAGTTTATGACTTTTTGTGATTTAAACAAAGACGTTGCTTTTTTACAGGAAGACACCAAAAATTAATACTTTGTACCTATATAGCATTTTTATTTGAGAATATCAAAGAGCTATAAAAATGAGTATTAATATCCCTATTTGCAAAAGCTGAAGGTCACACAGCAGATTAATGACAGTCTGAAATAAGACCTAGATCGCTGACTCTCAGCCCATTCTGACTACTAGATCACACTGCTATCCCAGCATCTGAACAACTATATATAGATATTAGTTTGCAAAGTACAATAGAGTGTTCAGTCTCAACACATTGTATATTTACCAGTATTAATTTAAAAGGTATACATTTAACCCATCACAGAAGTTCATCCTCCTGTGGGTCAGGAGACAACAACTTTTGAACTGTGTACACCAACTCTTCCCAGCAATTCAGGGTGGAAAGAATGCTGTATGCAAATGATACTAGAGAGGAATTTTCGGTAGGCAAAATGTAATTACTCAATTGGGCTTTAGGCAAACAGACAGGCTAGCACACTATTCTTGCAAAAATAAATGAGCGAAGCCTTGGTTTTACCTTTCATATGAAAGACAGCATAAAAACACTTATCTTACATGGGTAGATGTTCAACACTGATTGAAGGGGAGTGTACAAGTTATAAATAGCATTTTATAATTTTTTATAATGTATTGATTTAACTTCTCTGATGTAAATTATTTACAATAATGAAAAAGAGAACAGTAACTCAGAGAGACAAAAGGTAAATTGGGGTCTGTAATGGAAGAGAGTGAAGATGCATACTTCAAAGACCAATTGCATACAAACTAGATTTTACCTTTTGTGCATGTAATGTTGGTAACTTCACCATCATATAAAACATAATTTCTGAGCACTTGAAGTGCGAACAGACAGCAATGTTCCTTTAACCTATCCAATCCACATATTTTAATCACCCTTTAATATTTTTAAATATCAGGTTAGAAGAGTAAACTAAAGTCTACTATGGATCTATCTTACCAAGAATATAAGCCCTGGACAAATATATTTAATTTAATGTAATTAAAATGCTGAACTTATGTATTCTCAACTACTTGAAATTTCAAGTTTTGGAGGGCATCCTGTTGAGGAAGATGGATCACTATAGAGAGCAAAGAAAAATATTAAAGCACTCATGCACAGTTTTCAATTCTCCTGGGAGCAAACGTGTAAACCTGTGCTTCCCACAGCATTTAGAAGAAACTAGAGAGAATTCCATAATAATGTAGTCCTATCACTATATGAAAAGGTACCAGATAATTAAAGTTAGGGTCAGCAATCTTAAACCAATCATTAATACTTAATTTGGAGTTCTACATATTTCACAGCGTATGCTGGTTTGGGGTTTGGAGTTAAATGCAATATAAAATGTGTGGCTTGGACACTTTCTTTTTTGTATATACACTTGTATAAAAATTGTTGTCACTGAAAATTTCTTCTAACCTAAGGAGAAAAACAACCTATCATCATATGAAAGGCAGTGGTGTATAGCTCATAAACAAGTTTTAAACACTGTATTTGAACAACACTGAAGTGTTACACATTTCCTAATTATCAGGAGACCAGGATGGTTTGTGTGTTGACAACATGCATTGCAGACATTCCACTTCTCTAGCTTATATTCACTCAGGTTGGTATTGAGAGAAAGTAAGTACCAACTGTTAGGTAACCTTCTGTGTATGGGACAGAGATGTGCAAAGTTTTTGGCTTGGATTGAGCTGTAAAATTACTCAAAACTGGGGCTGAATCTGCTTTTGTAATCCCCATTAGTGGTACATTACGTTGACCCAAGGAGTACTACTTATCCCAAAAGAGGTCCTTCCAAAACAAAAGGTCTAAGCTTTCTTTGGGGAGATTTGTGCGAGTTAAAACCTCCTCCTTGCTCTAGACCTTGTAAACGTGAGGGACATTTAAACGTTGGTTAGGATTATTTTGTATTTGTGCATCTGTGGGCTTGTTTTGGAAATGCCAGGACTTTTTGTTAAATATAAGTTCTAAAACCTGAAGCTTCCCTGGAAGAATTTATGAAGAAATTTGAAAATCTTTAGTGCAGTAAATCATCAGAACTGGGTGGAATTCATCCATGAGTTCTCAAGGAAGTGTGAAATAGCAGAGATACTAACAAGGAGGAAAAAAACCAAAAACAAACCTGTTTCTGACTGGAAAATTATTCACACAGTGCAAATCTCCAGAAGAGGAATGCAACGTGATCACAAGAATTACAGACCAGTGAACCTCAACTCAGTCTGAGGAAACTGACCAAGTGTCTAATTAAAGATAGACTAATACAGAGCTTAGATAAACATAACCAGCAAGCAACAAACCAACACAGGTTGTGTATAAGAGAATGTCATGCCTCATCAACCTGCTAGATGGTTTTTGAAAAATTAATAAAATACTAGATAAAGACAAACCAACTAATATATGATAATTAACTAAAATTTCTCAAATAAACATTTTAATTAGGTCTGTTATAAATATTAATATTAAAGAATATTAAAGAAAAAACTAAAGATAAAAGGCAAATTAAAAAATAATTCTTTTCTGGGACAAAAACAATCGTAGTAAATGGCTGCTCTTCATAGTGGACAGATGTTGATAATGTGTTTCTCAAGGCCATTATTAGGTGGACGTGGACAGTTTTGGATGAAATCAGTTTTATCAAGTTCTTGATGACCCAGGCATCATGGCAGAAATTGGTTAGCATGATGTTTAATCTCTCTTATGGCCCAAAAAGTTCCAGGTGCTATGGCTATTGAGCCCTGATACGTATCAGAGGACGAGTGTGCAGTTTTATCCATAGGCATGATATCATAAATTAGGTGAAGAACCTCATATGATGAAGTTTTATGTTAGTTTTGGAAAGATCAGGTTATAAAGATCAATTTATCCTGTATTGACTAGGAAACAAGGGATATATTTTTGTGTTAAATTAAGGGCCTAATTGCAGAGCTACAGGGCGGGGGTTAGGGAGCTCTAAATTCACTAAAACACCTATATTTGATGAAAGGCGATTACTAGATTCACTTCTTGAACAGCTACAGAAAGAAATAGCTTTTATTAGCTTATTAGCTTATAAGAAATTAGATGGAAACTTTATATCTATAATTCTGTGGACACTGGGAGAATCACTTTTATGTCACATCATGGAGCTAGGCTAGACCAAAAAGTAATGTGAATCATGACCATGTCAGTTTCCTACAACAAACATAGTGAAGTATTGATGGCTTTCAGCTAGACAGTAGGTATAGTATAAGAAGATATGCATCTTAATTGTTAACTGAAGTGAGATTATTTTGTATTCTAGGAATTTTTAGCTATCTGAGGTCAAGAACTGGTCAAAACCCCATCCTGATTTCCAGTAAACTATGAAATATAGAATATATTTTTTGACATGACTGTGTGTCTGGTACTGGATTGATAATGTGATACCTTTGTCCCTAGTAACTTTCCTCATGTGAGAATTCCCGTGGAGTTCAGTGTGACTGTTCATGTGCATGAAGTTGCTCAAATGTATGTGCATGATGTTGCGCAAATGTATAAATGTTTGCAGGATCAAGCACTAAAAGATTTATTATGTGTTTACCAATTTTTGAGATATGAGATATTATTTTGCTAAGTCTAGATAGAAGCAATCTTCCAACATTCTAAGAAGTAACTGAGATAATAAATACAATAATTTTGTTTTTGGTGATTTATTCCTATTCTGTGACAAAGAAGAGTGTTGGATCCCTAAAGGTAGTTTTAGTGGGAAAAGACCATTAGAAATAAAAACAATTTTCTCTAGACTGATATGGAGGTTACTCTGCCTTGGTTCTATCAACAGGAGAAATGCTGGAATAGACTTAATCTGTATATCTTGTCATACCACAGAACCTGTATGGGGTTCCTTTATTAGGTAATTCTTCATCTATTTTGAAGTATCTGTCAAAGAGCAGCTGTGTTTGCATTAATCCCTTTTATGGTAGCATCCAGGTTCTCTTTAAAAAATTTATGGTACCTTGAAGAGAATAGCCATTTAATTTAAGGTTTCAGTGTAGTAGCCGTGTTAGTCTGTGTCAGCAAAATGAAAATAAGAAAGAAAAACTTGTAGCACCTTAGAGACTAACAAATTTATTTCAGCATAAGCTTTCGTGGGTTAGTACCCACTTCATCGGATGCATGGAATGAAATTATATTTCAGACATATTTATACAGTCAGAGAAACATGATGGTCCAGGTGTATAGACCAATCTTAAGAGGCTAATTAGTTGAGAGGAAACATGACAGCAGGGGAAGAAAAAGCTTTTGAAGTGATAAACAAGATGGTTGTCCTCACCCACAACTATTTCACATTTGGGGACAATATTTACCTTCAAGTCAGTGGCACTGCTATGGGTACCCGTATGGCCCCACAGTATGCCAACATTTTTATGGCTGACTTAGAACAACGCTTCCTCAGCTCTCGTCACCTAACACCCCTACTCTACTTGCGCTACATTGATGATATCTTCATCATTTGGACCCATGGAAAAGAAGCCCTTGAGGAATTCCACCATGATTTCAACAATTTCCATCCCACCATCAACCTCAGCCTAGACCAGTCCACACAAGCGGTCCATTTTCTAGACACCACTGTGCTAATAAGTGATGGTCACATTAACACCACCCTATACCGGAAACCTACTGACCGCTATACTTACCTACATGCTTCCAGCTTCCATCCTGGACACACCACACGATCCATTGTTTACAGCCAAGCTCTAAGATACAACCGCATTTGCTCCAATCCCTCAGACAGAGACAAACACCTACAAGATCTCTATCAAGCATTCTTACAACTACAATACCCACCCGCTGAAGTGAAAAAACAGATCGACAGGGCCAAAAGAGTACCCAGGAGTCACCTACTACAAGACAGGCCCAAAAAAGAAAATAACAGAACACCACTAGCCGTCACCTTTAGCCCCCAACTAAAACCTCTCCAGCGCATCATCAAAGATCTACAACCTATCCTAAAAGATGATCCCTCACTCTCACAGATCTTGGGCGACAGACCAATCCTTGCTTACAGACAGCCCCCCAACCTGAAGCAATTACTCACCAGCAACCACACACCATACAACAAAAACACCAACCCAGGAACCTATCCTTGCAACAAAGCCCGATGCCAACTCTGTCAACATATCGATTCAAGTGATACCATCACAGAGCCTAATCACATCCGCCACGCCATCAGGGGCTCATTCACCTGCACATCTACCAATGTGATATATGCCATCATGTGCCAGCAATGCCCCTCTGCCATGTACATTGGCCAAACCGGACAGTCTCTACGCAAAAGAATAAATGGACATAAATCTGACATCAGGAATCATAACATTCAAAAACCAGTAGGTGAACACTTCAACCTCCCTGATCACTCAATGACAGATTTGAGGATAGCAGTGTTGCGACAGATTAACTCCAAAAGCAGACTTCAAAGAGAAACTATTGAACTCGAATTGATATGCAAACTAGATTGCGTTGCCTCCGGATTAAATCGTGATTTGGAATGGCTCGGCCATTATGTTAATTGAATCTATTTCCCTTAAGTTAACGATCCTCATTCACACCTGTGTGACCATCTTGTTTATCACTTCAAAAGCTTTTTCTTCCCCTGCTGTCATGTTTCCTCTCAACTAATTAGCCTCTTAAGATTGGTCTATACACCTGGACCATCATGTTTCTCTGACTGTATAAATATGTCTGAAATATAATTTCATTCCATGCATCCGATGAAGTGGGTACTAACCCACGAAAGCTTATGCTGAAATAAATTTGTTAGTCTCTAAGGTGCTACAAGTTTTTCTTTCTTATTTTCATTTAATTTAAGTTACAGGCGAAGTCACCTGACCAGAATTTGAACCACGGGACATTTCCACCTACTCATTAAAGCGACATTCTAAATAGGACCATAAAGAGCATATGTAGCTGCATCAGCAGTGAAAAAGTGAAAGTCAGCAGCCAGAGCAATTAAGTCTACAGGAATTTTGGATTTTACTGTACTTCTTTCTATAGTCAGAATCTAAAATTAGATCTTAAAGCCACTTTACAATGAGTCCAGAGGTAAGACATGAGTGAATCATCACATTAAGAATTTAAGTTGGAAGTTTTATACCTTGTGAGAGTGCCTGTGTGATTATTTTCTGTCCATGGTATCTGTGTTCTAAACATTAACTTTCAGTATGAAAGGCTTTTTTATAGTGTTTACAGTAAAGGTGGAATCTGCAATGGGCGCTAGCTCTCTTTCTTAAAGACTAGGCTTGGGAATTCTTTCTAACTTGTGAAGAGAATTCAGAAGGGATTGTTAAAGCCCAGAGTCTCCCAACACTGTCGTAAGATTTATTAGTGTTATTGTGATAAGAAATACTTTGTCCTCTATTTCACCTTTGGGAAATAGTCATTAAAGCTCTTCTTATTCACTGAGTTATGAGAATATTCCAATTCCTTAGACATTTGGGTATATACAATTCTTACGTTTTAACCTCAATGTCTTCTGAGGATTCATAAACTTCCTTTTTGTTTCTTTTTGGAGGAGAAAATTTTTCTGTCAGAGAAGATAGAAAATGGGGGGTGGGGTGAGTTTGTGATTTTGGCTTAACATTGAGGCCTCTCCTCCTTTCTTGAGGACAAAGGATGTAATTCTAAACTAATTGAAGACAATAAAAAAAGCTCCCGTTGCTTTCCTTGGTAGAGGATTTCACCCAAAGAGTAGAAGGTTGTTGTAGGGTGTCTGTATCTTTGACGTCTTTCTGGAAGAAGTATACTTTAAGTCCTCCTAAGTTTTAAAGATCTCTTTATCAATTATTTTTAATGTTTAAGTTACCCTTCCTATGCTTCTTTAAAGTGATAGTACTAGCCTTTGTGTATGAGTTTGAAACATTATTGTACACTGCCAAGCCTGTGGTTCAAGTCCTCCATTTCAAGATTTATCTATAGATGACATCTGAATGATGTGAAGGTGACTACCTCTGAAAATCAGCAGATTGATCTTGTCTTGAAGGAGCTAAAATCAGGTTGGATATGGGGAGAGGACCACCTACTTTGGAAACCAATTTTGCATTGGACATCCATGGCATCTTCTCCCATTCCTCCTGACTAACCTCTACATGGACATTTCATACACTGAAATGGTCGTTAGCCTCATCAGATAAAACTGTAACTAGAATTCAAGAGAGCAGTTCCTAATCAAGCAGTGTTTTCGCTGGTCCATTGAAATAGATGCCCAGAAATACTTACTAGTGATCCAAATAGCTAGAAGCAGGATACCAATCAGTTTAATCCATTACAGAAAATTGGAAACTTCTATGCTCCTTGAAAAATGGAAAGTTTCTGCAGTAAACTAGGTTTTGGGTTTCTGTTGGGTTTTTTTTTTTTTGAGAAAGATCGGAGTGGCTCAGTATCCCCTGTGCTGTTTCATCTTGACAATATCAAAAATAGTAATAATAATCATTGGACGCTTAATTAGCAGTATGGTTTAACTATATCATACTTACCTGGATTACATTTTCAGCAATAATAAGTCTTGAATTTCAGGATCAATAGCCTCCTCCCCCACAAAAAAAGGTGATCTTTATCAAGAGAAAGTAATGCTCAATATACAAGTTATTCAATACATAATGTAGGACACAGAGACAAAGTCTGCCCTTAGAGTATGTGCTGAATTCCCACTAATGTTCTGCATATCAGAGGACAGGCTTTGGGCCACTGAGTTCCCACTTGTAGAACACGCTTATTGCAAGATAAATTAGCTATTATACTACAAGTGAATCAATAGTTTCTTTTTAACAAAAATATAGGTTTCTTATTCTATCCTTCCATCACTAGTGACTCCTCCCTTGCCTTCATTTTAAGTCACACAATACAGAGAAAATAAAGTTTCCTTCCAAATTTAGTATGAGATATCTTTAACGTTCGATACAGAACAATGTAAAGCAGAATAAATATGTCCTCATCTTACTTTTCTCATTTTGTTTATTGCTATTTTACTGATTTAAACTGACAGGAGTATTCAGATGGGAGAGAAGCAAGGTAAACTTGGAAGGAGCTGTGAATATATCATCCTAGTCTTTATTTAGCTGAGCTGTCAAATCATATAGGAAAAAATGACAGTAATTCATCATTTTGATAGGCTGAAACCTCCACTTGTAGTATAATATGTGGTGACGCTGAGATACATGATATTCTTGTGGATGACAAAATATCAAATTCATATAATGAGGTTTTGCATTGAAATTACACAAAAATCCAAGATATGTGGAACATACATTAGGGCAGGATATGGTCCTTTGAATGTTATTCTCAATGCTCGTACCAGCAGCAACCGTCATCTGAAAAAGGGGGCAACAGAGAGTCCACTCAATTGAATAGAATTTTTTGAAGTGTTACAGTATATTCAAATTATACCATGCTAAACAGATTAATATTTTAAATTTTCATTCATACAAGATGACCTAATGCAATGTTCATCTGTTTCAACCCAAACTTGCAAAACAATTGAAAGTATTGTTACATACAGTATGAAAATCATGGCTGGCTAAAAGCAGTCTTGTGATGAGTCAGCAAGTTCCTATTATTTACCTCCATAGAAATGAATGCAGAAGTCTGAAGCAGTGTCAAACAGTTAATTATGGAGGTGCCAGTCACAGCTCTATGGTTAAGGATAAGTTGAGTTTTCTACTTAAAGCGGGAATTCAATCTCTTTGTTATATCTGAATACAGGATATCCTCCCCAAAATTAAAACACATTATCTGACTTTAGAGATTTTTTTCTGACAAACTGGAGGTAAAAATTAATTACTTTTTTCTATTAAAAAATTTAGTATTCCATTTCACACCTTTCTATTGCCTTGAATGATCTTAATAATGGAGTCTAACTTCTTATATAGTTAAAACTCGTTGAAATCTCATGCGTAGTCTATATATGAAGAATATCTTTAGAATTATGGTCATTTTGTGACTATTTTTCATAACTGCATGTTTCTCTTTCAGCAGTAGTTGATACATACAATATTTTTCTTCAGAGAAACTCTGAATGGCAATCTGACTGGCTGACATTCCTTCAGACCTTAATACATACATCAGAGGAAATAAATAGCTTGTGTTTTTAAATTTCTGGTTTCATCAGTACTGAATGTTAATTTAAAAGGAAACAATTAAGCATCGAGAAAGTATGGCCATAAAGAAAAGATTTTCAAGTGTTTATGATTAAAACGTTGATAGTATATGTAACAATACACACAATACACTGATTTCATGTTTATTATGGTCAGAATTAATTGTCTCTTGAAGTAAATACTGGCCTAACTTAATTAAGTCAGTGTTTACCTCTCACTCTGTAAAGCTGGTGTTCATATCAACAAACATCAATATTTTCTTGCTACGGTATTTATCTATAGCATAACAAGAAAGTGGGAAAGATACACCTGCACTATGTGTCAACATTAGTTTTATAACTACTTTATTATTTATGGAATGAGGAATTGAATCCATGCTTTACAATAATTTAGTCAAGTAGTAACCAGGCATATGCACAGGTTTCAATTTGTTTTGATAACATCCACAGGTTATGCTTTTATACATCTTCACCTATTATCAAAATATTATCAATGCACTTCAAATGTGCTTTGTAATACTTTTAAAAAACTTAAAAGATTTTTAGTATTTTTATTTATTAAAAGGATTATGCTACTGGTGGAAACAACATTTAAATCTTGGAACTCCAAACAAACAGAATCTATTCACACACACTGAAAGGACCAGTGTTTACTTCTATGAGATTTCCATTCTTCAGATTCTTGTTCTTTGTTGCTCCTTTCTAAATTGACATATTATTCCAAGAAATGTTTCCAGTGCTTTGGTCAAATTTATTTTTGTTTGTTTGGTTGGGTTTTTGTTTAGAAATTTACAGAATATCTCTAGGTATAGATTAGCTACATTTAACAAGAATGTTTTTGTGCATAAATTCACAATCAATTCACAGGTAATATGTAGGTGGTTCTTTAACAAACCCACTATTCTGGAATTTGAAAAGAAAACACAGCCTATATTATATCAGCATGATACAGGCTTTAAATAGCAGTATCTCAAAACAAGGAAACATACAATTTAAACAATGAATGAATACTTTACATAATATCACCACTTTCAGATCTTGCTTAAAAAATTCCTATTTAAAAAACGAGCTTCAGTGTTTACACATAAGTATCTAAAATAAATAAAATACAATTATTGAAAATACTGAACCTAAGAGATTGTGTGTATAGTATATCTATGTATTTATTCAGTTATATATATGCACTCTATATACGTGATGGTGATATCTTTTGAAAAACCGGGTTTACCATACACTTTTGACTGCTGCATCTGCCCTTTGGCCACTAAGCTATCACCTCTGTGATGTAGAATTCTGATAGTTTTAACCTCTGATGAGCTTCAGACACATTTGTTTTAAAGAGCCTTTGAGATTTTTTCCCCTTTCAAAATGTGGATTTTATACCCCAAAGAACTTTGTGTGGGATAAGTATAGTCAGTTCTAACCCATGGCTGGTTTAAGATTTAATATCTTGGGATGCTTCAGGGATAGCATGGAAAACTTTACATAATTGAAAGTAAGTGATCACTGATTTTTCAATGCTATAACGCACTTGCTTCTATCCCTGATAATTTTCTGGGCAGTTGGTCTCATGGTAATTAAATTGCCAAGTTTTAGGAGGAGAGAAATGAAAAACAAAATCCATATTTTAAAACTCTAAAATATTTCCAATGTTGTTGTAAAATAAGTGGGATCTATAAAATGTATATTGATGTGGCATGAAGATTTTGCTGGCTATCATTTGAGATACCCTGCATAACACATTCATGGATTTAATAAGTAATACAGCCATACCAAACTCATGCTGATAAAACCTTTTTACCACATTATTTCATATTATAGCAAGTACTTAGTGGTACCTATTATAGTTAATATTCACAACACTTTCTGTGGCAATTGAAATCTATTACACTTTAACTCACCTCCTCAGAGAAAGCAATAAATGAATAGGCATTGTAGCATGCCAAAAAAGGACAACAGGTTCAATTTGGAGAAGTGATTTCAGAGATGAAGCCCCAGTGCATACAAATATTGGGACTGTCAGATTGCTAACATTAACTGTGAACCACATCCACACTAAGTTATCCAGGCTCCAAACTATAAAGCAGTTTATATATCAAAACCACAACTTGACTTGAAAGTAGACATCAATTGTAAGTCAGGGCAGACTTTACAGGACAAGTGAAAGAATTTCCATTTGTGAAAAACCCTACAATTAAATAGATGGCTATATTCTCCACTTTCTGAAGTTTCTAAGGGGTCTTCTAAGTGTTGTCCCAGGTATAGAAAGAGTGCAGTGCACACAACTGGTCTGAGGTAACAAATTGCATGGTTGAATGCTCTTAGTATACCAGAAAAGAGTGCTTTCAAACCTGCTATATAAGCGCTGGTGTAAATAAATGTCCCTGCTAATGCTGCAATCTCGACTACCAGAAGCAGCTGAAGAGCCAACAGGTCCCCTAGGTTGCAAACTACAGCAACAATCAGCAGGATTGTTCCCTGAGTTGGTAGCTATCACTTCTACAATTTCCTCTGTTTTTTTCCACTAGACTTTTATCTGTGTTTTCATCCCAGCCCCTATACCTGTTTGATTCTAGGAAAGTTGAGCAACCACATTATTTAGATCAGGTGAAACAGAGAGGAATATCATTACATACGAGTGGCTCTACAACCCAACCCATTTTACCATCTCTCTACTGAAGGAGTGGTGACAGAATAGAAGCCTCTGGCCCTACTTACTATATAAGGATCCATACAGTAACTAATTCAAGGTCCTGTCCTAAAGGAAGGTACGGACTCATTCAAATTCAACTCCACCAATCTCTATCCACAAAAAACACAGTTTTCACGGTCAGTGGCATCAAAGTCTGCTGACAGTTCTAAAAGAATCAATATAGACACTTAATAGGCTAGTAGATCAATGAAACCAGTCTAGAATCTTTAATAAATCTACACTGAAAAGAGCCTACCAATCAGTTGTTAAAATGATAATAGAATCGTGATGAAACGATGAAAATCTCTACCAAACAGAGACCTGATATTTCCTGATAAGGGTTTTGGTAACCAAGAGGGATATAGGTACTAAACCATAGTTCATACCCCAAAGCTCCCCAAAGACTGCCAATCAGTAAGTGAATTTGGTCAAAACACAAACAGAAGGCCTTGTGTTTGCTGTTTCAGTCACATTTGTCATGGATCACAGAACCCAGAGACTGCTAATCCAGTTCATATCCAATAAACTAACAGAAAACTCATCAAAGCAAGAAATGCTCCATGTCCCAAAAGAGACAGACCAACTGTCTACCTTCTGGAACTGTCCCAGATGGCAGATACTTTGTAAACACTTCAGTGGAGGCCAAAAGTTTTTTTTTCCCCTCCCACAAGAGCCACAGCATAACATTTCAAGAACTCTGTGTTACAGGTCGCCTGGTTCAGAAGCTGATTTCCACTGCTTCTGCGCATTCAAAATCTGAAGTGCAATGGCATGGCCTCTATATACCACAATATTCCCTATCCCAGGACTCGCACAAAAGGAAGTGATATTTCCATTATACCAATTTTTGGAACATGACACCTCTTACATTGAAGAAATGATGCACCTAGCATAGTCACACCACTAACTGAAACTGACTCAAACTCATGAAGGAATCAATCTTCAAGAGGAGACATTTGGGTTAACAGAAAAGGCAAATAGATACACGCACAGGTATGGAAACAAGTCCTTGCTTTGCAGTCCCCATGCATGCTGATGTTTGGCTGACTGCCTCTTAGGGTGTGTCTATACTGCAATGTAAACCCAGGGTCATTGGAACTATAGCCCATTAGCTCAGTGTTTGCAAACCCAGGCTTGAATGTCCACACTGAATATTTATCCTAAGTTTAGAATTTCTGAACTCAGGTCTCACACCAGTGCTCAGGCATCTACATTGCCTTATGCAGACCTGAGTCAAGCCAGGTTTCCTAGTGCCCTCCCCAGCTGTAGCCAATCTAGCCCTTTGTTGTGGTGCAATGTGGGAAAACTTGCTTGCTAACCCCTCATTTCAGGAAGTTGTCACAGCCTGCCAACACATCCTGCCAAACTGTCTTTTGGGTCTGCACACTTTAGGCAGCCGGAGCCAGCAACAAGGAGGAGTCACCATTTGAAGAACTCGGCTTGCTTGGGCTTTCACTCTTGTTTCAGGAAACACGTAGAGCATCCATGAGACATTGGTGTACATTTTGGCTGTTTTTCTGACCTCCCAAAGGCACCTGACAGAGGAGGAGGAGGATAAAACAGACATGGCAGACATGAAATGGCTGATGCTGCTCACAACTCTTAGGGCTGGTCCACACTACCCCCCAAGTTCGAACTAAGATACGCGACTTCAGCTACGTGAATAACGTAGCTGAAGTCGAAGTATCTTATTTCGAACTTAAAAGTACTTACCGCTGGTCCACATGACGGCACGCAGGCTCCCCCATCGACTCCGCCTGCTCCGTTTGTGGAGCAGGATTACCGGCGTTGACGGGGAGCACTTCCTGGTTCGATTTATCACGTCTAGACAAGACGCGATAAATCGAACCCAGAAGATCGATTGGACGCCTCCGATGCAGCGGGTAAGTGTAGACCTACCCTTAGTGTAGCCGCTGATACACCCTTCATAGATCTGAGTCTTTGGAGCAAGTCTACAAGTATAGACTGGTGGGATCCCATCATCATGAGGACCTGGGCTCCAGAACTTTCACATGAAGAAAGTTACATTTCTGAAGCTTTGTGAGCAGTTTGCCCCAACCCCCCAGCATCATGACGCATGCAAGAGGGCAGCCTTGCAACTCCAGAAGTGAGTTGTTATAACCATCTAAAAGTTGGCTACCCGAGACTGCTACATGTCCATTGTTAACCAGTTTAGTGTTGGAAAGTCAACTGTGAGTAAAGTGGTGGTGGAGGTTTCTGAGGCAATCAGGAATGTGATTTACCCAAAGGTAGGTGGGCATAAACAATATCCCTGAAGTAACTGCTTGTGCTTGTTTTGAGAGATTGGTGTTTCTAAACTGCATTGGGACCATTAATGGGTCTCACGTGCCCTCGTTTGCCCTCCTCAGGAAGCATGAGTGCATAAATTGCAAAATATATTACTCCACTGTAATGCAGTCCCTGGATTACAGAAGCTGATTTATGGATATCAATGTGGGCTGTGCTGAAAAAAATCAAAATGCCAGGATTTTCTGCCGATCAAGGGTCTGCCTTCATGGTCAGCCCAGGACACTATTCCCACCAAATGACATGGTCATAAATGGAATTATTGTCCCCACTATTATTTTAGGGGCTCCCCCCACACACACACACACCTCCTTTGACCTTGGCTTATGAAACCGTAACCTGATCTCAGAGGCCCCGGCAGAAGACATTTTAATTAAACTCTCAGTAGGTATTGAATGGTGGTTGAATATGCGTTTGGCAGATTGAAATCCCACGGGTGCTGATACAGACACATTTGGATTTCAGTGTCATAAATGCTGTCCGCAGTATTGTGGCTTATTGTTCTCTTCACAATCTTTGAGACCCCAAAGGTGGGCCATTTGGCCCTGAATGACAGTAATGGATTGCTGAACAGGTACACTCAGCCAGAAAGTGCACCTGTCACAGCTGGTACAGGATGCCCCCAGGCAAAACAAATCAGGGATGTTCTGTGCTCTCACATTGGGTCTTGCAGAGCCCAAAGGAAGAGGGAGAATAGTATGTTTATGAATGTGTTTGTACAGCAATGTTAACACTAAATGAGGTAAGGTCACTGTACACAATGAATGGGGGGATTTTAATTATGGATAACATGACGGCTTATGAAGTGGAGGAGATTGTCATGATTTTTAATTATGGATGAGATGACTACTTATGAAATGGGGGTAAGGGGCGGTGCACTGTGTGGCAAGAACTGTGGATTTTTATTATGGATTGATGTAAACAGATATACTGAGAAATTATGTTTGGAAAAAAACTTCCTAGATGTGTGTTTATCTTTATTATTCAAAAATACACATCATACGATGTGACGCAGTTTATTACTTCCTTAATAAAGGTTCATATAAAATAAAAGACTTTAATTTGTGAACAAGGCTATATTACAAAACACAATATTAAAGCAATGCTAGGCAAGCCAGCTGCCATTAGAACATCAAAAGACCAGTAATAAACTGCCAATAAAACCAGTAATAAAACAAAGTGCAAAACACACACATTGAGCAGTATCAGCAGTGAAACCAGTACCAACAGATAAATGGCCTCCCTTTGTCCGTCTCTGGACCCCCTGTTCTCCTTTCCCCTTTTTGCATATGTAGCACGCACTTGATGCTGCTGCATGGAGGAGGAGGCATGTTCTGCTACTTTTAGGACCTGGATGCATGGGCCACCCAACTGTGGAACTGTGCAAATTGTTCCTAGTCTGCAGTACACGGTACCATGGAGGGATCAGGACATGGAGTGGGTGTAGCAGGAGCCTGTACTCTAGTGGCCATTAGCAAGAAAGGCACTATTGTCTCAGTACTCCAACAAAGTGCTTCTCCTAAGAAATGTGCTTTGTGAAATCTCAAGGCCAAAAAATACTTTCTAAAACTGTGCTTCAATATACTGTAAGAGGAAAGCTTCAGATCACAGAAGCTCTGTGGACACAACTGAATTAATCACAGCGAAAAGAGAGCACAAACACTGGTAAGTTAAAATGTACTTGGTAACTGAGAAACACATCTGAGTGGAGTGGGCTGGTGGCCTACAGAGGTGGGCCTGAAAAACACACCCTTCCCCAAAATGTGACTACCTATCTGGAGTTTCAACTATGGGAAAAATTTAGCAGCCATTAGCACCTGGGACTGAATCGAAATTCATTGTGGAATCAACAGGGCACTGTGTTGACATCCACACAGATTACTGCCTCCCTACAGTTTCCGATACTGCCTGGTCTGACTACATCTATCTATGGACTACATGCAAACACACATGATAATACAGACTCCCAAACAACTACACAGCCACTCCCCGTCACCCGGAACATTTCTCAACTGCACACAACCCCCAGCCACATTTTGGACATTGATTTAGTCACCCCTGGATTACATTTCATTCTTCCTTCCCTGTACAGTTTACTGTTTACAGATAGCTCATTACGCTGTAGCATGGCTGATTTGTATGGAGCAGTGTACTAAAGAGAAAGCAATATAAGATTCTTACTTTCAGCACCCCAGCACATCTATGTAGGAATGAGCAAGTAGCAAGTAAAAATTTAAATTTAAATGTTCGTTTAACTGTTGTTTGTGCTTCCCAGGATCCATTTTGAATTTCACATGGTTTGGTGCTGGCATGCATTCCACCATTAGCAGATACATGCTGCTACCCGTAGCTTATAATAAAAATCGCATTGGTTTATAAACCAGAAATTCCTCCCATTCATATATTAACAACAAACAAACATGGAGCTAAACACCCAGTTCTTGGGCTCCTTCTGACTCTTCTACTTCTGCTACTCCTCAAGGGAGTCCTCTACAGCTCCTCAGAGTATGGACCCAGGATGTGCTCCGGCAGCAATGCCTTCTCGAGGACGGGTGTGAGCACCCGAGTTACTTCACTAGCTTGATCGGGTGCCTGTTGGATCCTCTCCAGTCTGATACTAGATTCAGGGGTCAGACGGTTGACATCGTGGCTGATCAGGCTGTCATGAACCACTGGTGGCTGAGTGCTCAACACAGTACCCAGTGAAGCTTTTCATAAAAGAGGCGGGATGATGCCAAGTTCCCAGAGGTGCAGTTCTCATCCCTGGCTTTACAACAGTTGCTCTTGAGCCCCATAATTTTCTCCCTGCACTGGTCACCAGACTGGTGAATCCCCAACACTGCCAGCTTCTTTGCTATTTCCTAGTACGCATAGTCACACCTGGCATTTTTACTGAATTCAAATGTTTTGCTTGCCTTGCACCAGAGAGTTACCAAAATCTGTTTGTGATCCTGTGATCCAGATAGCAGTGCACTTGGCCAGGGACTTCTTGTTGATGGCCATTGCAAATTCATGAGTAGGCTCACTCTGTTTGCAGCTCAGTGGTCAAAATACAATGGAAGGCTTAAACATCAAGAAGTTGTACTGAACTATGGGGGGTTGTTTCCATTCACTGGGAGTCGATTGGCTAATCTTGGGATTAGGACAAGGAACACCAGTTCAGGGGACCGTGGGGTAGCATTGGCAGGCTCTCCAGACCAGAGCCTGGGGGATCCAGGTCCGAGCTACTTCCACATAGCAAAATGATGGAGTTTGGTCCCAAGTCCCAGTGTGACTCAGGCTTGGAACCCCCACCGCCTTGCCAGATCATGGGTCTGGCCCAGAAGACTTGCAGGCCTGAGTCAGACAGAATTGTGTATAGATAGAAGTGGGGGGTTTGGCTTGCATCTGATACCAGGCTTACACTGCAGTGTAGACATACACGTAGGTCTACAAATGACGTTGTAGGCACAAATTGGTTTTTGCTTACCGGAGTCTGTTATGATACGGAACTCAGACATTTGATTTGTACATGTGTCTGTAATGAGAAAAAATGTGTGGGTGTAATTATACATGCATGTGCACACGTGTGCATACACATGCACAAATGAGAGGTCAAGACATTCTTAAAAAGTGAATCATTGACTAGATACAATGTAATAAAGGGTTATTTCTTAATAAAACTGAAGGCAATGCTTCTATAGGTTTAGCAGAAACCTGTGATATTCCTAGTATACTAACTTCCATAATAAAAATTCAGCATCTACCAATGGTTACTACACAATGACATCTTAAATAAGGCACTTTCTATCTATTCTAAACCTAAGAGAAATGTGATACTCAGATACCAATGCAGAGTCCTTTGATAATTTTTAGGGTGACTGTGTTTCAGGTATGCAGTTCACAAAACCACTGGGCAAATACTTTTCTGTAAAAGTTATTTTACCAGTGTGTTCTGCTTGATAAAAGAACTCTTCAGAGTAAATATTAGTTATCATTATTTGTATTACTGTAGCACCCACAGGCCCCAACCAAAATCAGTACTCCACTATGTTATGTTATGTATATACACATAGTAAGGGAGAGTGAGAGCGAGCCCCTCCCTTGAAGAGTTTACAAACTACAGAAGATACTTACTTTCTCCATCCTTTGTGTATCAGCATCCCCAGGTGGGCAACTGAAACTCAGAGATTAAGGACCCTACAGTTATATACATTCTTAACTTTAAGCGGGAAAGTAGTCCCACTGAAGTCAATGGGAGTATTTGCAGGCTTAAAGTTAAGTGCATGTCTAAGTTTTTGAAGGATGGGTGCCTATGTGACTTGATCTATACAACAGAGGAAGTCTGATGACAGAGCCAAGAACTGATCTCCCATCTCCCAACTTCCAATCTGGTGCCATACATAAGAGCATATACATAATCCTTCTCCTTTCACATTCATCCTAGAGACTCACTGGGAACAGTTATGTTGAAGGCTCCTCCTCTCCTTTGCCTGTAGAAGGGGTCCCTAAACTTTCTTACAACGTTTTATACAACTTTCCCCCTCCTCAAGCGCATCAGATGCAGGGCCGGCTCCAGGCACCAGCCAACCAAGCACGTGCTTGGGGCGGCACCTTCTAAGGGGAGGCCAGTCTTGGGGTGGCAGGGCAGCGCTTGGGGGTTTGTTGGTTTGTTTTTTACTTCGGCGGGGCAGTGCTCAGGGGGTGTTGTTTCATTGGGGTGGCGCTCGGGGGATTGTTTCAGTGGGGCAACGCTCGGGGGGGGGGTGTTTCGGCGGGACGGCACTCTTTTTTTTTTTTTTTTTTTGCTTTGGGGGTGCGGCACGTGGGGCAGTGCTCATTTTTTTTTGCTTGGGGCAGCAAAAAAGTTAGAGCTGGCCCTGATCAGATGAAGGAAAATTTTAGTATTTACTGTGTTTTTTAAACTAAACCCAATACGTCAGTACATATCCATTATACAATTTAGCAAATTATACACCTTCATGATTTTCCCAAGCGTACAATGCAAAATGAATTGGTGAATATTTCATAATTCACATTCAGATCTCAATAAATTGTACTTCTGGGTTATATAATAAAATTGTGGCCCAAATTCTGTCCTTGCCATGAAATTCAACACACAAATGACATGCCAAATTCTGCTCTCAGTAAAATATGCACAATCCCACCTCAATCCCTTATATTTTAATGGAGAGGTGCAAATATATCGGAAGACAGAATTTGGTCCACTGACTAAGTCACTGATGCCATCTAATTAATGGATTATTATCTATATTTCATTGGCAATTATGCTAGAATCCAAATCTGAAGCGGTCTGATATTTTGGTGGGTTTTATTATTTCATGCACAAAAGATCAGAAATAACCTTCATTCACTGAATCAAGTGATTTATATTGCTGTATCTTCCCACCGACTGACCTTAGTATATCAAAGTTGCCTTTGTGAGAAGCATCTTATCTGCAGTTGTCAGCTGGTTCTGTGCATACGTTGATTTCTGTTGTTATATCATTAAACCAAACAGAAATCATTTTTATTTCCTCCTTCCTCCAAAAATAAATCATTAATAGAATGATTATTTTTTTCTATCATAATTTATCATCCAATTAACACTTAGCCTGGTCAAACTGCATAGTAAATAGGGCTAGTGACTGACTAATCCCATACTGTGAGCTTTGTGTTACCATGTCAGCAGTATCTAAAAAAAAATTATTCCATGTAAATTAAAGCGATGGGAATCTCATTTAATTTCCAGAATTAAAAGAAAATATAATTCTATTTAAATTAATTATACTTATATACTTGGATTCTAATGATATGCAGCAAAACCACTTTTTTTGTCTTTCTTTACATACACAGGCACTCAAATATTTCAGTGATGGAGCGGTTGCATTATATGGCACTAGCATTTCTGCTCATGCTTGACTTCAGACAAGTGAGTCTTCCCACTAAGCACAATTCAACTACTCATCTGCATAGAATTATGCATGTGCATATGTGTTTGCAGGTTTGGGGCTGTATGACTACTGGGATAGGTAGGCAGATAGATTCTGTACTATAAGCAAAACTCTTGCTACATTATCACTTCAGTTATGTCATGATATATTCTGAGGTTATACTTGGTTAAGTAAGCATTTAAAATATGCCTTAGTAATAATTTTCTTAAATTGTCATATTAACAGAGCTTGATTTGATTAATCATTCTGGAAATACTTTATAATGTAAATGCTGGTAACCACCATAATTAAAACAACATTTCATAGTTACATAGCAAAATATTTTGTGATAACTTTATTAACAAATATATCTAATTTATAGCAAATTAAGTCTTAGCAGAATAATTACAATAGCATCGTTTAAGTTTATATATTCATTAAAATAGCTCTATCTGTGATAATCCCTAATATAAATTTAAGAATATATTTCCCTGACTAATGAAGTGATAAAAACATTAATGGTTTTAAAAGAATGTCATCGGAATATGCTGCTAGTCTGCAAAGAAATGTTATTTTTTTGCTGGGTAAGGAAGAAACAAGAAATTGCCAAAATTTATAATAAATCAAAGCCTTTACAAACTACAAGAACTTTTCAGTAAAAAATGTAGAAACAAAGCAAAAACTCATGTGATAACATGTAAGGAAAATTGGAAATGGTGGGAACATTTAAAAATGTTATGTTCATTCATTTGCAAATCAGTACTTGTAGAAATCACACTACATACTCTTTCAGTGCCTCGATCGAATATATACAAACCCATCTTCTTGGTTCCAAGCCACACTGTAACTCTGCATCATGAAGTTGCATCTGAGTCTACACTTAAGAGAGGATCTCTAGTTGTCCTTCAGAACAAAATGGAGTGTGAATATGTCATGCTCTGGAGTCATTGACTTTGTGAGCCTTCTGGTGGATCTTGTGAAGGAGAACAAGCCCAAGAAGAGAACATGGCTCAGGTAGAATGTGGTTGTTCTCTTGTGGAGACAATCAGAAGCTAGGACTATGAACTCTCTCATTTAACAAGACAAGTAGTGAGTCTTTTGTGCTATGACATGGAGCTTTCTTCCTATAATTTTTGTCCAAAATTACACTATTAGTCCAAAAAACAAAGCCACAAAGGCTATGTCTAAATCGTCCGGGTGAATTAATTACACATCAGCCAGCATACTGCAATGAAGCCAAGAAAGCCCTGTTTAAATTTCAAATGCTCTCTCCCTCTTTATCATATCTTAGACTACTACAAAGAAAAAATTAGAAGTAATATATCATCAGGTAATAATGAATCCCAGTGTAGGAAGAATAAATGTCTGTTTTGTTTATTTTATAATAAAATGTTAAATCTGGATTCTCTCTAAGCATGCTTGAACTTACCATAGTTTCTTTCAGCATTGCACAAGAGCAGCTGCATGTTGTGTGACAAACTGCTCACTGGTCTGCTGGAAGAAGGATGAGGGAGGGAGAGGAGGCAGAAACTGCTGAGCACACCTTGGTGAAGGAGGGCAGAGCCTGCTCCCTCCTTACCATCCAGGGGTACACAGTGCTCTCAAGGGAATGGAGAGGAGTGGGTACATGCCCACCATGCACTGGCCTGAGTATCAGAATGGGTACACAGGAGGAAAAAAGGCTATACCCTATAAAGGAATGTAGCAGCAGGTGTATTCCCTGTGTCGTTGAAGGGCTCCAGGAGGGTACAAGTGAGCTCTTTATGTGAAAGCAGAAGTAAAGCTGGCCAGGAGGCAAAGTAGGTTGTCCTGTGTTAAGGGACGTAGCTATTTTGCATGTCCATTTGGCATTGACTGGTGGGACTAAGCTGCACATGGGGCTGCAAATAGCCAGGATATGAGCTCACAATGATGGTTTTACAGTGTTATTTTGCATGAAGTTTCAGGGAAAATGTGGCAAAAGACCTAAATTAGGCCCTTTCTATATTTTTCCAGTAACTTCAAAACTAAAAACAATGCACAAACCAAGTTAAATGTTTCCAGTAATGATTAAGAACTAGAAAGACAATCTTTAAGAATTTTACAGGTTAAAAATAAATGCTATCTGGTATCAAGGATTTCTTTCTTTCTTTCTTTCTTTCTTCCTTTCTCTTTCTTTCTTTCAGAGGATGCCAGTCACTATTCATATTTTATTATTAAGTGATATGCTGTCTGGCTTCATGACTAAATCACTGTAGCAAAGCACTGGAGGTACAGTGAAGCATAACAATTAGAACTTTACCTACGATTCTGAGTAGTGACTTGCACGTACAGCCTATCTACATTTAACATCTGCTACTGCATTTAAATATGCTTGTTAGCATACTGTTAAATTATGCCAGGCATTGTCTGAGGATACTGTAGTGTCATAATCATCAAGTCACATGACCGTGTGAGATCAATAAACACCTCAGAATTTACTATTAGGACCATGCTTATGTAAAGCTGTCATGTTTATAATCATACAGGAAACAGGAAGGTTTTCTGCCATTATCTAAGACTATTTTACAGAAACGTTCTCCTTGAGAACAAGATATTCACTTCTTGCACATGATTAAATGGAAAATAGTTAAATGTCACTTCTAAAAATATGTAAATGTTACTTTCCAGAGCAAACTAATTTACTCTTAAAACTAATTTCTATTTTGGAGAAAATAAATGTTTCTGGGTTGTATATTTATTTGGATTTATACACTCTAAAAAGGAAGCCTACACATATGCTCTGTTTTCCCTTAACGTAAGTTAAAAATACATATAAAGAAAATACTCTTACATAGCTGAACTGTAGCTAGATCATCTAGTATAATTGAATTGTATATGAATCAATACAATGATTCTCACTGAGACAAAGGATTTAAAAATGAGCTAACATTACAATACATTGCTTTGACAATCTGCAAATTTAAAAAAATCTGAAAATAATTAAATATGCAAGATAGTCCACATCAGATTCTTATTTTTTTCATTACATCTATAATCACAGATGGCTAAATTTTAGTAATAGCTTTAATCTAACATTAATTTATCCTCAGTATTCAAAATAAAGACCATTATGATGTAACAAAACAACCTGCATTAATTTAGAGCTCAGTAGAGTTTTCTATATTAAACTGAGTATTTTCAGCATTTCCATTTCTCTTGCATTAACCACTTAGAGCAGGGGTGGGCAAACTATGGCCCGGGGGCCACATCCGACCCTACAGAAGTTTTAATCCGGGCCTCGAGCTCTCGCCAGGGAGTGGGGATGGGGGCTTTCCCTGCTCTGCACAACTCCTGGAAGCAGTGGCATGTCCCCGCTCCGGCTCCTATGTGTAGGGGCAGCCAAAGGGCTCTGCACACTGCCCCACCCCAAGTGACAGGGCAGCACACACTGCCTGGCCGCACCTCCATGTAGGAGCCGGAGGGGAGACATGCTGCTGGTTCTGGGAGCTGCTTGAGGTAAGCGCCGCCCAGAGCCTGCACCCCTGACACTCTCCCGTGCCCGATCCCCCTGCCCCAGCCCTGATCCCCCTCCTGCCCTCTGAACCCCTCTGTCCCAGCCTGGAGCACCCTTCTGAACCCCCAACCCCTCATCCCCAGCCCCAGCCCAGAGCTCGCACCCTCAGCTGGAGCACTCACCCCCTCCTATACCCCAACCCCCAATTTCGTGAGCATTTATGGCCCGCCATACAATTTCCATACCCAGATGTGGCCCTCGGGCCAAAAAGTTTGCCCACCCCTGACTTAGAGGAAATAAGTGAAATGTTTAGCTAGCTTGTTTCTCAATGGAATCAAAACACCACCATGCATACCAGCAGATATATACATAGAGTAGTGAGTTTTCTTTCATAAAACATTTCTTTAGAAATCATGAAATAATATTACAGGAGAGGTATGCAATACTGTATAACCCACCGAACAAACTAATTTTCATGTGCAATACAAGCAATATAGGATATCTGCACATAATACAGAACTGTCAGGTTCAAGAGGCTTGAGAGATATTTGTACAGGATTGGATGGAGAGTCTGATTTATTCTCCCGCTTTCCTTCACCCAACTCCAATCTTGTTAATCTCTCTCTTTCTTCACTTCTTGTCATTGGCCCTCCAGTCTGAAAAAGCTACTGTACTTACTGCTATTACTTCATCATTCCAATGTTCAGAACTCCCTGCTCCACCTGACAGAAATGGCTAATGAGAGGAACTGACTAGTAAAGTAGTGGTATGCATTGATAAGAGTAATTTCTGGATAGTCCTAAGCTCCCATTTTTGGCCATGTGCTTCAGTCAGAGTAGGACGCTAATGCCTAATAGTAAATGTACTCATCAAACCCCATTTCCTCTCATTTGTAACTCCACCCTTAACAAATCATACCACTTCAGACTTTACTGCACTCTATCAAATCCCACACGTTTCCCTGTCACCTCAGTCCTTGAATACAAGATTCCATTACACACCACCTGAAAAAGCACCTACTAGTATTCATGTGTTTCCTACATTCAACTCAAGTATGAAACAATACCCCTGTTTGAATCCAGAACAAGCTTCGCCAGTGCAACTCATGTCTTCTTTGCCTCTGCTTGTGGCTTGCACCGGTGAAATTATGCTAATGGCTGAAATTGTGGTAAATCCCCAGTGTAAAAAAAAGACCTATGTTTCTCTTTGAAATTTTGTTATGGAGCAGTGGCCCTTCTTAGGGGAGGTAAGAGAAAGTATATGGGAGAGTGGAAAGAAATTCCCTACTAAGGAAAACCCTATGTAGATGGTAGAATTGAAAAGTATACATAGATGATGTAAACTACCTCTGTTAAGGAAGAAAATGATGCACTCCCTAGCCTGCATCTCTTCCTTGACTCAAAAAACCCTCTGAAACTCTTTGGGGCACAGATCATTTCTACAACATTTTGTACAGAGCCTAGCACAACAAAATTCTCACGTCTGTTTGGATTCCCATCACTACCCTATTACAAATAATAAACATTAAAAATCCAGCTAAAAATTAACCTATAAATTTAGGTCCAGGAGTAACCTATAAATATAAAAGAAATAGTTGGTTATTTTACTGAAATAATTCTAAGGGGTGCAGAGACATTTAATTGACAATCTTACTTTCCTCTGCACTTCTGTCTTGCCTTTACAATCATGGGAAATATGACTCAATGTCAAAGTAATGCTGTCTAACTTTCTGATTCAAAATTACTAAAATCTTTTATTGCATCTCATCATTTGACGCCATAGTGTAGCTTAGCCTATGCCCTTGCAAAGGGGTCTAAGAATAAAGCACCTCCCCATACTCAAACTCATTTCCATGGGTAGCAGTAGCAGCACCTAGAGGAGATCAAGTTCTACTGGGCTACTACATCCTCACCAGTTGTGCATGTGATTGGAAAAAGGCAGGGAATGGATGGAGCCTGGACTCTTCCTCTCCCACAATGCATTGGGCAGCACAGCTCTGCAGGTGTAGGGCTGAAGCAGAATATGTTCCCACCTGGAGCAGAGGGAAACGGAGTCAAAATCTGCTTCCCAGTCTACTTCCAGGGCAACACAGTTATGTGCTGACTCATTCACAGGGCTTGTGGAAAAACCACACTTTAGGCAAATATCTTAGAAACTTGACAGGTGTGCAAGGCATAAACACATCCAACACAGGAACGTTCATGTAAAAAACAAATCAAAATCTTGCAAATATTGGGAGTATTGTTTTTAATTGCCCTAGTGTAGCTTTGACTTGTACAATTACCACTTAAATCAGCAGATAAAATCTTAGGTCTTGGTGACTTTGACAGCATTGCAAGGGTGGTATTTTTGCACAGATGGAATGTTTTGAACTTCTTTCCAAAATGTAGTGGGCAAGAAGGATTTAATCCACATTAGACATACTTCCCCGCCTTTTCCTGAGCATAGATATAAATCAATTGTGTCCTTTACAAAAAAATAAATCTACTCATTTGTGACATTCTTATTATATTTGAGTAGTCATGAAGAACAGAATCTAATCCTGACCTTGTTTCTTAGTTTGGCTGTGAGAGGCAGGGAAAAGATTCATTTAAAACTTTGATGCTACAGACAAGAAGGAAATTGGAAGAGAAAAGAATAGTTAGTAGGTTCACCGTTTCATTGCCTGATGACCCAAGTGAAATAGGGACTTTGATTAAAGATGGTAGGAACAAAATTTGCTGATTTCACTGACCTAAACCCTAGATACAGCAAAATGAATTTCATATTCAATTCTACACAGATTTGCATAGCACTCATCACTGCAGTCTCTGAGTACTTTACAGTAATGCAATATATGTCATGATTAGCATGCGTCACAGGTGGCTTTTTCTTTCCCTCATCCTTTCTCCAGTGAGTGAATTGTGTGTACTTTGTAGTCTTTTATTTTGGTAGTGTTTTTATTTAAGTGTACGTGCTGTTGTGTGTTTCTGTTAGACAAGGCAAGGTTGAAGAAGTGCACCTTGCCCTTGGAACAAAAGATGGCGAGGTCTGTGACAGTCCTTAGTTCCTCATTCCACAGTCTTGGACTGGCTCTAAAGAAAGCTCTGTCTCCTGTCCAGATGAGCTTCACCTTTAGGGTAAAGCTTCATTGTGCTGAAAGAGCAGGGTGGTCAGACACTCTCTTCATTCCAGAGATCTAGGAGATCTCTTAGATTTGCTGGGTCCAAGCACGGAGTACCTTGAAGATAAGGCTGAAGATCTTGAATATGAGTCTATATTCTATTGGAAGTCAGCACAGATATCAAAGAACAGGTACAATGTGGTCGTGGCATCCCATATTACTAAGGAGACATGCTCCACTGCTCTGTATTTGTTGGAGCTTCCGAGAGGTTGTTGGCTTCATGGCCAGTATATTGCATTGCTGTAGTCCAGGCAGGAGGTGACAAAAGCATGTATAACTGAAGCAAGGTCATCATTCACCAGGATGGGAAGGAGTCTTCTAGCAAACCAGAGCTGGCAGAAAGTGTTAGTTGTAGCAGCTGCTATGTGAGTGCTTAGCGTCTGAGATGAATCCAGGACTCCTGAACAATTGACAAAATTAACCAATTATGGGTGGGTACCTTCCACCAAAAAATATTGCACTGGGCACTCAAACTCTTCAAAGTGCTTTTCCCTGCTAATCAGCATAACATCTGTGTGGCTGAGTTCAACCTCAGCTAGCTGTTCTGCATCCATGAGTTGATCTTGTCCAAGGGACTGAATTATCTTGGTAGTAGTGATGTGGTTATATGTGGTGAAGGATAGGTACCTTTGAGAAGCTAGCCAGTGACTAGAAATCTTGATTTTTGTCTTCTTTTTTACTAGTCAATTTCCTCTTCCTAAGCAAATCCAATCAAAGTTCTCTCTAAAGCCAATGGCTAATAAGTGCAAACAACCGTAATTCCACGCTCTTCAGATGCAAACCTGAAATCTGATAATGTGCAGAAATATTGGTATAAGCGTATCACAGGTGCACACAACTGCTCCACAAAGTCCTAAAATCAAGTTATTTTTTGATGTAAACTATAGTTTTTAAAACAAACAGAAACCCTCTAAACTCTAGGTTTCTGAACAACCCAGCTTGTTTTCTCCTGTAATCAAGGTACCCTCTTGCCCTTCTCCTTCCTGTATAGAGCAGCTGGTCCTGATGGAATGAGCTCCAGCTGCCTCATGCTCCCACACCCATACCCTTCCTGTAACTAAGGTTCTTGAACCCCTCAGATAACCAGGAGAAGAGAGAGGGAAGTGCTTCCACTTTGACTTTTCTTTGGTACTGCGCCCTCTCACAAATGATAAAATCGAGGAGGACAATATAGGATTATGGGAAAGGGCACAGAAGTTAACAGCACATACTAACTGGGTCTCTGTGTGTATGTTGTGTTTTATTATAATAAAATTACAAAGATACATACACAGGTAGCAGGTTTTCAGAGTGTTTAGAATTCTGCAACGAACAAATGGATTCTACAGACAAATATTGTTCGAAAAACAACAACAAGAAACACTAACAAAATTCTCTTAATCTTGTCAGAAGAAATTGTCATGCAAGGACTACAGAATTCCCTGATCTTTGCTATTCAGGAGGATTTTATGTTCTTGACTATTTTCCTATAGCGATTACTATTGGTAGTAATTATTTACATTATGCTACTGCCCAGGACTGGGCCTCATTATTTTGGCTATGCACTGTACAAACACAGGTATGTAGTTCTATTTGAATTTTGTGTGGGGGATGGGAAGGTGGAAGGAGGACAGTAGGGGAAGGAACATGTGCGTAGTAAGAGTGTGTCCTTATTTCATCCCCAATGCCATATTCCTGCTGCACAGCATTATATTTTAGTATAACAACTAACAGGTTAGCGAGTCTGGAAGGTGTATCTATCTAGATATAGATATAGACATAGATATTAGGGCTGTCAATTAATCACAGTTAACTCATGTGATTAACTCAAAAATTATTCATGATTTAAAAATTAATTGCAATTAATTGCAGTTTAGTCGCACTGTTCAACATTAGAATACCAATTGAAATTTATTAAATATTTAGGAAGTTTTTCTACATTTTAAAATATATTAATTTCAATTACAACACAGTATATAAAGCTGATGGTGCTCACTTTATATTATTATTATTATTACAAATATTTGCACCGTAAAAATGATAAACAAAAGAAATAGTATTTTTCAATTAACCTCATACAAGTACCATAGTGTGTTCTCTTTATTGTGAAAATGCAACTTGCAAATGTAGATTTTTTTTTGTTAAATAACTGAACTCAAACACAAAACTATGTAAAACTTTAGAGCCTACAAGTCCATTCAGTCCTACTTGTTGTTCAGCCACGCTAAGAGACACACATTTGCTTACTTTTACAGGAGACAATGCTGCCTGCTTCTTATTTACAATGTTACCAGAAAGTGAGAACAGGCATTTGCATGGTACTTTTGTAGCCGGCATTGCAAGGTATTTACGTGCCAGATATGCGAAACATTCATATGCCCCTTCATGCTTCAGCCACCATTCCGGAGGACATGCTTCTATGCTGATGGTGCTTGTTAAAAAAATAATGTGTCAATTGAATTAGTGACTGAACTCCTTGGGGGAGAATTGTATATCGCTTGCTTTGTTTACCCACATTCTTCCATATATTTCATGTTATAGCAGTCTCAGATGATGATCCAGCACACGTTGCTTGTTTTAAGAACACTTTCACTGCAGATTTGACAAAATGCAAAGAAGGAACCAATGTGAGATTTCTAAAAATAGCTACAGCACTTGACCCTAGATTTAAGAATCCGAAGTGCCTTCCAAAATCTGGGAGGATCACCGTGCGGAGCATGGTTCCAAAAGTCTTAAAAAACCAACACTTTGATGCAGAAACTACACAACCTGAACCAACAAAAGAGAAAAATCAATCTTCTGCAGATGGCATCTGACTGAGATGATGAAAATGCAAGCAGAACCCGTCATCAGCATGGACGCATGTCCTCTGGAATGTTAGTTGAAGCATGAAGGGACATATGAATCTTTAGCACATCTGGCACTAAATATCTTGCAACGCTGGCTACAACACTGCTATGCGAACACCTGTTCTCACTTTCAGGTGACATTGTAAACAAGAAGCGGGCAGCATTATCTCCTGCAAATGTAAACAAACTTGTTTGTCTGAGCGATTGGCTGAACAAGAAGTAGGACTGAGTGGACTTGTAGGCTCTAAAGTTTTCCATAGATTTGTTTTTGAATGCAGTTATATTTTTGTACATAATTCTACTTTTCTAAGTTCAACTTTCATGACAAAGATTGCACTACAGTACTTGTATTAGGTGAATTGAAAAATACTATTTCTTTTGTTTTTTACAGTGCAAATATTTGTAATAAAAATAAATATAAAGTGAGCACTGTACACTTTGCTTTCTGTGTTGTAATTGAAATCAATATATTTGGAAATGTAAAAACATCAAAAAATATTCAAATAAATGGTATTCTATTATTGTTTAACAGTGTGATTAATCGTGATCAATTTTTTTAATCGCTTGACAGCCCTAATAGATTTATAGTAGATACACACACACACACACACACACACACACACACACACACACACACACACACACACACCCCTATTCACTTTCCCTGATGAGTCTAAGCCTAAGGAGCCTAAGCCACTGATTTCTGCCAGGAAGGAGGAACAGGGGAGGGGAGGGACTAGTGCCCCCCACAGGGACATATTGTGGGAGCTCTGCCTCCCCCTCCCAAAACTAGCACATGCCCAGCATGGAGGTGCAGAGGCAAGAATGGGACCCAGAGGTGCTGGAGCCAAGGATGGGGCTGAGGAGAAGGGAGTGGGACCCAGAGACGTGGGGATGGGCTGGGAGCCGATAGGAACCACTTGAGTCTCAGTATCTCTCCTCGCTCCTGTTTCCTGAATTCTATAGAATTAAAATTTTACTTACAAATTCCTAGTCCTTATAGTTGCAAAAATAACGTTCCAAATATGAACTGAATATAAAAAGATGCAATGTTGTGCTTGTGATTCTACAGACAGTTCTAGCAACTGCTGTTGCTCATAGTTCTGCCAAGCAGCATCAGCAGCAGAGTGAAATTAACAAGACTTTCGTCAGGTTCTTAGCTGATTTTCAGAATCCTTTGGACAACAGCCAGATGTCAACAATCACTCCAATATCACACTAACGTGGCTTGAGAAACTGTAAGCAGCAGCAGCATAGGCAGGCAATTGAGTTACACCTAGAGAGGATAACCCAAAAATAGAGGCTGTGGGAGGAGTAGAGTAGCAAGCACTTCTTCCCTTACAAGAAGCAGAATGCTGTGAGTGAGGGGAAGCAGCAGCAGAAACCTCTTCTCTCTAACTTCCTTTCTGGAAGACTATAACACAGAGTATAATTTTAGTACTAGAAAGAAAACGATCCCTCTTTAAATCAGCTTTGATGGGGGAATTGAGCTGCAATTTCCCCCTATATTGTGCCACAAAAAAGATCCATTGAAAGAACATATGCACCCATGATGCACAAGAGCTGCAAAAAAGCTCTCATTTCTTTTTAAAGAACACCTAATGACCTCAGTCACATCAACATATACATTTACTCTGTTTAAAAATAGCATTCCATTTTTCAAATGTAAACAAATCTTTCCATTCGTAATAAATTAAAACACCAGCTATGACAGATGTTTGGCAAAAATACATATGGGATCCCCAAAGAACATTGTAGATATAGAAAACCATGACTAAAGCTATATTACTTTCTGTCAGTCATCAGTGGTAAAAGATTGCAATGCACTTCACTGACAAGTCACATTTTAATCATATGTAAAGCTACTAAGAAGGTCTATTCTGGATAGTCTCACTAAAGAAAAGTTATTAAACTCTTTTTAAAGAGAAAATGACAGTATTTTTATTAAATTTAAAGTTTTTCTTCCTTTCTATTTAAACATGTATATAAAATCAAATAGGTTGCAACACAGCAGCCAAACTATTCTATAAAATTATCTTTAATCTCAAATGAACTGTCTTCCCTCTAAATATACTTTCCCATTTTAAAAATTTGTTATATATAACAAATATATAAGGTATATTTTAATCCTATTCTGTATTTTTGGTAAGAAACTATCTGTTTGGCTTTGGAAATTTCAAGGTATATTGTTTTGCCATCAAAACCAAGAAAACCATCACTCATACAAAATGACAGTCATGTATTGCTGGCAAACTGGAAGATTCAGTTTCAGAAGAGTACATCGGCATTCTAGGCCCCAGACCAGTAAAAGATACACAAACTTTTTAGAGCACAAACACTCAAAGCATGAATGGCTTGCAGCAAGAGGATCCAAAAGGAACCATTATTGTGGCCACTGGCCAAAGAGAGAAACAGAACATACAGTACAATGGTAACTTGATAGCCATGAGAAAGTGAGAAAGGGGAAGACAAACATTATATAGCAGCAGGCATGGGAGGCCTTTGGTTTAACCAGTTGCATAATCATACACTACTAACTAGGATACACAATCATCCAATCATGTCTGTGCAGGCTCAGGGTCCACCCAAAGAACTGTTTGTAAGATCAAGTCCTGCAATAACAGAGTCAGGTAGCTAGCTTTTGTATACAAGAGTTTTTATTAAAGCTGCTGTTAATGGAACTAAAGTCATATAATACAAATTGTAATGAAAATACCTGAAGTGTTTGGATTTATATCAATGAACAATTAAATATTTCAAGAGAATGACAGAAGGCTCAGGATTGCCTTTCTCCAGGCTTTCCTAATCAAACCAAAGTGTAGACTAAAAATGTTGTCAATTATTTTTATTCTAGTTTTTAGTACGTATATGCACCAATTTATAACCAGAGATAGGGTGAGCTGCTATCATAGGTGCAAAACCCAAAGACTTTGGGAAAATTTGGATCTGAAATGTGCATTTTGCTCCTCCCTAGTAGGATGAGACAAGCTCCCATATCCCTCAAATTTCTCTATATAAGTCAGACCCATCTCTAGATGTAATAGAACATTTACTCTTTGAGTAATAACTTTTTCCAGAATCAGACTGGTTGACAAAGCAGGCCGTGTCCATTTTTTCAGTGTGATATCTCTTTAACACGAGTGAGAAGGAATGGTGTGTCCCTCTGAAAGTTCTGTGATATCTTGGGGCCACTGTACAAACAGGGTGAAGTGCTTATGCCTCAGCAAGCAGTCAGCACAGAGGAAAAGAGGGAAAACCAACCAGGCAGGTCCATCTAGCTTTCTCCCTGTGGTATAGCACAGAGGTCTCTAGAGGCTGCTGAAGCCAGGAGATTGTAGTTCTGGCCACAGATTGGTTTGGGTGCAGGAGGATTCTTTACCCAAGTGCCTGCAGCCATCCTCGGCACACAGCCAAATTACCTGGGCTATCTCTGGTTATGGTTTGGCCCTAAAGTACACTTTATCCATATAAACTAAAAAATACAGCATAGTTGTAAACTAACATACAAAAATTCAAGCTAACAAATTTCACTGGCTGCTATGGAAAAAAACCACACTGAAAATTTAAAGCATTTCCATAGCAACACTTATCTAAGCATCCAGAGACTCAGCAACAAAGAGTACTAACGGGTAAAACATTGGCTATATTATTTCCCCCCTTAGAATCAGGATTCTGTTCACCCACACAGCAACATGATGTGCTGCATAAAATCCTTCAGATAAATACTATCTTTTTCGAATACTCCATAAATTGTGGACATAAACAAAAGCATATAAGTGAATCCAGAATCTGCTCTGCAAAATACAATATTATGGTGATTAGTCTAGGAATAGAAAATCACTCCATGAGGATCTGTCAACAATTTAAACAAGAAAGGAATGCTTCTTTTAACCTATTGTAATGTTTTCCTAAATTTAATATGCTTTAAATGGATAACATCATTCTTGGACTAGAAAAAGTAATACAGCTGCAACACACACAAAGGCTTTTAAAATTCCTATACCACATAAGCATTAGTAAATTAATAATAATTTTAACACAAAACATAATGCATAGTATTAATGACAATAATTAGTATTTATGCTCATGGTTTTTAGTGTAGCCATGTTATCCTAGAATGCTTGGAAGCAATTTTTTTTTCCTGCCCAGCATTAACATGGGACTTGGCCATATTTCAACTGCAAATGGAAGTTGAAGTACTAAATTTAGTACAGACTGCATCATCCTTGATGCCAGATTAAAACAAGACACTGATTCACAATGATTTAGAAACCTGAAAGGGCACTGTCCATTACTGGTGTTACTTATTGGTGCTATTCTATGTATTAGAAGAATACGTAACATAATGGTTAATATATCTGCCACTGAATTAACTGAAATGCAATTCAGAACAATTGTTTTTTAATCAGATATATTCTCAAATCAAGAACTTCTTTTCAGTACTAAAACCATTGTATTCATTGGAAAAGAGAAAATAATGTATTTGCAATTTCTGCGTAACATGAGACAGTTGCCAAATCTGCAACCTGGAGAACCTTAGGACACTGAGTCCCAATGTCTCCAACAGAGGCAGGAGAAATGCTAGTCTGATGTTTGCTATTCATGCTCCACAGCACGAATAGATGTTCTGCTCTGCCACAGCTCTGTGGTGATAGTTTGAGTCCACAGGGAATTGAGATAGCTCCCCCTTCATCATGGCCCTGACAAAGAAACACGTTGCATGTTCTTCCCTTTGTTCTGTTTAACAGGAAATTGCCATTCATTATTCCCCTAGTTCTCTCTAGAAACATGAACATCAGGTCTGGATACATTCTCTGCTACCTCTCCTTCTATGGGACCAAACATCCCCAAAAGGTACGACAGAAATAGTTTGGGGGAAAGTGTTGGGAATGATGAGAGAGAAAGGAGATTACAAAGGAACACTTTAAATTGTCACAGAACGTCACAAAAGAAAAACCCAGATAAACCTAACTACAAAAGGATCGCCCTTCCTATATTATCCACAGTATGGAATACTGACAAAATAATGTTTGTAAATATGATATATTCTCTTACTACAATATTAGCAAACGACCCACATAAAACAAGTGTTTTAAGCCTCTGAAGAATATTACCATATGTATATTTATTCACATTCTCCCTAGATATGGTGAACTTTAGTAACATATGCATATGTGCACATCTGAGGAATACATAATTAACACTGGTGGAACACATGGTTAATAATTTACAAATCAGAAATTAGGCAGTTTTGATTATTAATATAACTAACATTTGTTGTTGAACATCTATCTGATCCGAAAGTGTGCACATTATGAAACTTTCAGGTAACTTTGTGATGACTAAAATTAATAATTTCTCTATATTCTAATAAATAAAACCTATTTGTGTAAGAGGTCATAACCAACATGATTTTTATATTATTAAAATAAGGATGAGGAATACTGTATCTTGTGTTGAGACAACATCAGGTTATCTGGAAGTTCCCATCTTCGGGTCAATTAATTCCCAGTAATTAAGCACTCTTGTTTTAACAATTGTTTATTAGAATTTTTTAAACATCTCAGATTATAGATCATAACAGGTGATCAAATTTGTGTGAGTGCAGCTGAACCAAATAACTGTGGGTTTGCATCACATTCACTTTCACTTGCATTCTTTGGAACATATATTTAGAAGAATTCAGTATAAGATTCAGATTACCTAAAATATTGCAATACTATAGCCCCACAATGTTACTTCATAATTAAAATAAAAATAAAGAAAAAACGCAGTCTGTGTATGGCGCTCAATCCTTAAAACACTTCCTTACAGAAGCAGTTCCAAAGAAGTGAATGGCAGTTTTTGCATGAGTATAAACTAATCACCTAATTAGGAGTTTGTAGGATTGAGCTCTTACATTGTCATTTTGATCAGATTACTGTAGCGCTATAGACGATGTAAGGTTATGAAAAAATGGGACCTGATTTTGTTCTCAGTTTCACTGGTAAAAATCACAAAAAAACTCCTTTGAAGTCAATGGAGTTGTGCCAATGTAAAAATGGTGTTACTAAGATCAAAGTCAGACCCATTTAGTCAGTTCTAATGTGTTTTTCAATGTGAAACAATCTTGTGGGCTCACATGGATTTATAGAACAAGCTAGCATAGATGTGGGATATTGTCTAGCAAATTAGTTTTTCATTTATCCTGTTTTTTACATATCATGATTCTGTAGGACACTGCAAAATTAAATAGTGTGGACAATATAAAGCAATAACAAAATATTCCCATGATACTGGAATACAAGGCAAAATCTTAAATGTGTTGGTTTTTCAGGGTCATTCTCTTTCAAGAAAGGGTTAAGATATTATGTTTCTGCCTCGTGCATTTATCCATGTTCATCAAAGTGTTAGGATTTTCTTTTGTTCAACCCATTTCTCCTAAAACAGTGTTTTTCAGCCTGTGGTCCATGGATCTCTGGGGGTCCACAGACTATGTCTAAAGGGTTCGCAAAAGGTGACTATAAAAATAAATTTTCAGATCCTCGAAAAGGCATTCCGTTTTTTTCTGATCAAATGTGTAAATAACCCCAGCAACAAGTCAAGAGCCAGAAGTGATGTCGTTACTGTATAAGACCACAGTTCAGTGCCCTTTTTCACACTGCCTCACATGCTGGGCTGAGCACATGCAACATTTATAGAATTCTGTTCTGTAAGCCTGGGACTTAACTCAGCCTCATACTAAATTAGCCTTGATTAGCCTTGGGTGAAAATCAGGGATTTCACCACTAAAATTAAGAAAAAAAATGCTCAGCTGCTGCTATGGCACCCTCACCTCAGGAATGCCCCTACCAAGAGTTATAACACCAAGGGTTGTAAAGTAGACACACCCAGGTGCTGGGAAGTTTAGGGAGGATACCGAAAGCCCCAGAAAATGGTAAAATAGATTAAGATAAGCTATGAATAGTGAATTTATGCTGACCATCCGCAGAAACAAAGAAGGTCATAAATAAGTTACAATTTGGGCATGAGAGATAAAATATAAAGACTTGAGCAGGGAGGAAGAAACATAGGTGCTAATGCATCATTGGTTAAATTTTGTTACCTAGGGATGTGGGATAATGTGATAGGTTTAGTGATGTTAAAGGAGGTAGCTAGTTTTTACCTGAATGTGACATGCAAGTGTATCACCAGCACCACCAGATGAGTGGATCCTGACTAGCCATCGGGTGAAGTTTGTCTGTATACGGGGAGTGGTGAGCATAATAGATTATTTAGCAACACACACAGGATATATATGCCAAGCAAAATAGATGTTTAGAGAACAGCTGTTTCACTGGGGAAAGGTTCTGTAGAACCCCGGGAAAGGGCAGGTACTTAAATTGATCAGTTTTTTCCCTGAGCTCTGTGGGTAAGGTTATGTGCTTTACACCCCGAGCCCTCGGTAGGGAAAGTGGGGGTACCTAAAATAACCAGGTTACACCTTCAGCCCTCGGTAGGGTATAGGCTGGGTGCCCTAGATTTTTGCGGGTAATAGTTCAGTCAATTTTTTCATCTAAGACTTCTATAGTAGGGATCTGTGGACCACAGGTTGAATTTCCAAATGGGTCCGCACCTCCATTCGAAATGTAGGGCTTGAGGATGGAAGTGATCACACTTATGCAATAGAGTGTGCAATGTGATATTTATCAGCTATGAGGATATTCAAATGATTATCTCTCTTCCCTTTGGTTCTAGATTTTTAAATGCTTAGGTTTTTTTTTTAATTACAAGATTTACATACATTTCAATGTTAATGTTAACTACTGCAGTATTGATAAATCAAAGATAATAATGGGGGGGGGGGGGGTTGTTTGTCTGTTGGTTTCCTTTTTAAAGAAACTAATATAGAGCCAACATGGAGCTTGGTTCCCATCAGAATCTCTCTGCCTTCCTTGCAGAGCCTGGAGAAGCTAGCCCTAGCTCACACTTCTCGGTGGGGCTGTGGAATTCCATAGGTTCACAGACTCCTTAGTTCCCATTGGTGTCATCTGACCTGTGGATCTCTTGTGCTTCTGCAAATTCCTTCCATTTCAGGCTCCCCCTTGAATCTTCTGTCCTGTAAAGGTTTGGAGTAGTTTGGATATCTAGATACCACAGTGATGGGCATCGTATAAGAACCTGAATAAATTAGAACAGGATAACCAGACCCTTGGCTCTTCCTGCCTCACCCTGCCCTGTGTAACTTAGAATTCTGTTAGCTCTTCCATTTTGTCTAAGCCTCATCAATTTAACTTCAAATTTGGTCTCCAGTTCACGTATATTTTCTCAACTAGATCTTGTGTGGAGATGGTATTGCAGCTGGAGATAGGGATGAAAATCTGACCTTTCAAGTTTGTATTGTTAGGTCACTTGTTCAAATGATTTTATGTCTGTAATTTGAAAGAACTGGTCTAGGTAAGTCGATATGAGATGTTCTGCACCCATCTATTTGTAAGTGTCATGAGAGGGGCTGAGTGGTAAGCATGTGCTATCAGATGTGTTAGTCCAAGTAAGGTAGTTGGGATGACTAAGTAACTGTTTCCGTATTAATGAGGTTTGATTAACCCAGATCTTGCTCATAAAAGTATAACAACAACAACAATTAATAAAACCACCAAGCTTTATATAACATTTTTCATCAGTAGATCGCAAAGCGCTTTACAGAGGTCAGTATATTTTGATCTTTTTAGGGCACAGATTGCATTTGCCATGCTTCAGCTGCTACCCTATTCTCAAGATAGCCTAACTAATCGGCCTCGACTTCTGGCTCTCCTCCACTCCCTGGCTGAAAACTGGACTCTAGCTATGGCTCTCTGATCTCCTCTCACATCTAGTTCTAAAGAATGGTGAAAGGAGCACACACAGTAATCCAATTAATTCACTCTGTAGAAAAAGTTGCAAGAGGCATATGTAGGTAGATCTCGGCAGGGCAGGGAATTCTGTGGCATCTTGGAAAATATCCAGTTTCCACAGCTGCACAATTGCAGGCCCTGAATTACATAGATGGAGCAGTTCACTCCTCATATCCATTGTTTCAAACTCTTTGCAGGCTCAGATTGGCATTGGCTCACATTCTCAGAGTCACCATCGCAATTCTAAAGGCTAAAAAACTAACTTTTAAAAAAATGAAAGCTGAAATTCTGGAGCATAATTTTGCAGTGAGTTCCATGGTCCCAGAATCCCTGAGGGTCTAGTGGAGAGCTTTTGTTCTCTAATGTTTCCAGTGCTGCCTTTGAGATATGTTTGCAGTAAAATTAACTACAGTCCACATAATGAAAAAGATTACAAGTATAAAATTTGGCAACTAATCCAATCAGAGATCCAGATTAACAATACTTTTCATCAATATGGTCTACTATTATTGTTAACTATTTACACTGATCAAGAACAACTTATTTAAAACAACATAATAGCTTTCTTTGACAGGGTAGCAATGCTTGTGTATGGGGGAAGTGGTATATCTTGATTTTTAGGAAGGCTTTTCATACACTCTCGCATGACCTTCTCATCAACAAACTAGGGACCCAGAACAAAATGGAGCTACTATAAGGTGGGTGCATAACTGGCTGGGAAACCATTCCCTCAGAGTAATAATCAGTGGTTCACAATCAAGCTGGAAGGGTTTAAAGTTTATGTATATCATCAAACTGGGAGGGGTTGAAAGTGCTTTGGAGGATAGAATTCAAATTCAAAATGATCTGAACAAACCGGAGAAATGGTCTGAAGTAAATAGGATGAAATTCAATAAGGACAAATGCAAAGTACTCCACTTAGAAGGAACAACCAGTTGCACACATACAAAATGGAAAATAGCTGCCTGGGGAGGAGTACTGCGGAAAGAGATCTGGGGATTATAGTGGATGGCAAGCTAATATGAGTCAACAGTGTAATGCTGTTACTCACATCGTTCTGGGATATATTAGCAGGAGTGATGTAAGCAGGACACAAGAAGTAATTCTTCAGCTCTCCTCCGTGCTGATAAGGCCTCTAGTGGAGTATTGTGTCCAGTTCTAGATGCCACATTTCAGGAAAGACGTGGACAAATTGGAGAAAATCCAGAGGAAAGCAACATAAAAATGATTAAAGGTCTAGAAAACATTACCTATGAGGAAAGATTGAAAAAATTGGGTTTATTTAGTCTGAAGAAGAGAAGACAGAGGGGAGATAACAGTTTTCAAGTACATAAAATGTTGTTACAAGGAGGAGGGAGAAAAATGGTTCTCGATAACTTTTAAAGAATCAATGGATTGCAGCAAGGGAGGTTTAGGTTATTCCTCACTGTCAGGGTGGTTAAGCACTGGAATAATTTGCCTAGGGAGGTTGTGGAATCTCCATCATTGGAGGTTTTTTAGAGCAGGTTAAACAAACACCTGTCAGGGATGGTCTAGATAATACTGAGTCCTGTCTTGAGTGTTGGGGACTGGACTAGATGACCTCTCGAGGTCCCTTCTGGTCCTATGAGTCTATGATTCTCCTATAGCATAGCAGCTGGCCGGCTATAATCACCTGTGTTCAGAACCTGCCCCCTGCTTCTCTGCTTCTGCATCACGATTCTATGGAGCCTGATTCCAATGGATCTTGCCTTAATCCATCTGTCTGCTTTTGTTTTTAAGGCTTTATTATGAGGTTATATCAGCTATAAAGATCTTGAACTTCCTGCAGTAGCTGTAAAGTAATTCTCATTAGGCACATTGCTATGGCACATGCAGTTGTTGTCTACTATGGATTTTTTTTGTAATCCCTTTTACATAGGGATTGTTGTGTACTATGTGTAGAATATGTTACTATTGTAGCATCTAGGGATACTAATACTAGATTAAGGCCCCATTGTTCTAAGCACCGCACAAACTTTCACTAAAAAGATACCCTTTGACACCAGGATTATGTCTAGATTAGTTTAGACTAGAAGTTGATAGGTTTGAAAGTAGTTGATGACAGCTTTTCATTTGCCTGAGTTGAATTATGTTGCTGAATGTACTGCAATGTGTTGATCTACGGTACATATTGTTATTGAAGGCTTAACATTTTGAGTCTTTTTGACTGTCCTGCGCCATCAGTTTTGGCAGGTGTTTTTCAAAAGAATATCTCAAAACTCTTCTACTTGAGCTTATCTTTGTAACTTATTGATCAATGCACTTGAGACATCAGATTTTAGGGTTCAGACATTTAGAAGACGGTAAGGTGTTCAAAGGTAATTACTAATCAGTGCTAACTAGAAAGCCTACATTTGAGCTGTCTGGCTGCAAGAGTGGAGATAAAGATTAATGGAAGAGGGGATACCATGTTACAATAATAGCTGGTAATACACCTTCAACTATTAAGGGTCTTCATGTTTCAGTGCTCATAACTATTGTTATCTTACTTCATGCTGATCCTGGGTATTCAAGACGGGCCAGTGAAGGAGAAATAGAGCTCAAGAACAGGTTTGCAGAGTTGGAGAATGAAGAGGGGGTACAGCAGGTGGTCACTGAAGGTGGAAGGGCAAGGAAGAAGAGAAGAGCGGCTAGTCCCATAGAAGAAGGGGAAGAGTCGATGGAGACAACACTAAACATGAGCCCCAGGAGGTTACAGGATGGGTTGAAGAGGATTACAAGGGAAAATAGGAATGGAAAGGACTTGCAGCCAGAGGGAACAGGGGATAGACTGGAGAATCGCACTGTCACCAGGAAAAGGCAGGTCTACGTGATTGGGGACTCCTTACTGAGAAGAATAGACAGGCCTGTAACCAGAGCTGATCCAGAGAACAGAAGGGTGTGCTGTCTACCGGGTGCTAAGATACGGGATGTGGACCTGAGGTTGAAGAGGATCCTAAAGGGAGCAGGAAAGAATCCATTGATCATCCTTCACGTAGGAACAAATGACACGGCTAGATTCTCACTGGAACGAATCAAGGGGGACTATGCCAGGCTGGGGAAGACGCTTAAGGAAATTGAGGCTCAGGTGATCTTCAGTGGGATTCTGCCTGTTTCTAGAGAAGGGCAACAAAGGTGTGACAGGATTATGATGATCAACAGATGGCTCAGGATTGGTGCTACAAGGAGGGCTTTGGGATGTATGGTCACTGGGAGGCATTCATGGACAGAGGACTGTTCTCTCGGGATGGACTTCACCTGAGTAGGGAAGGAAATAGACTTCTAGGATGGAGGCTGGCACAACTGATCAAGAGAGCTTTAAACTAGGAATTTGGGGGAGACGGTTGGGAGATGTCCAGGTAATCTCCACGCCGGATTTTAACACTGAGAGGGAAGACGACGAAGTAAGAGAGGATATAGCCGGGAGTAGGAGAATGGACATAAGGAGGAAGGGTAGAGTGGATACTAGTCAAATAGGTCATACTGGCAGTACAATGTCCATACCAAAGTGGGTAAAGAATGAGAGTGAGGCCAAACAGCAAAAATTAAGATGTTTGTACACCAATGTGAGGAGCCTAGGTAACAAAATGGAGGAATTAGAGCTACTGGTCCAGGAAGTGAAACCAGATATCATAGAAATAACCGAAACATGGTGGAATAGTAGTCATGACTGGAGTACGGGTATTGAAGGGTATGTGCTGTTTAGGAAAGATAGAAATAAAGGTAAAGGTGGGGGAGTAGCATTGTATATCAATGATGAGGTAGACTGTCAAGAAATAAAAAGTGATGGAATGGATAAGACAGAGTCTGTCTGGGCAAAAATCACATTGGGGAAGAAAACTACTAGAGCCTCCCCTAGGATAGTGCTTGGGGTGTGCTATAAACCACCGGGATCTAATTTGGATATGGATAGAGACCTCTTTAATGTTTTTAAGGAAGTAAATACTAATGGGAACTGTGTGATCATGGGAGACTTCAACTTCCCAGATATAGATTGGAGAACAAGTGCTAGTAATAATAATAGGGCTCAGATTTTCCTAGATGTGATAGCTGATGAATTCCTTCATCAAGTAGTTGCTGAACCAACAAGGGGGATGCCATTTTAGATTTGGTTTTGGTGAGTAGTGAGGACCTCATTGAAGAAATGGTTGTAGGGGACAACCTTGGCTCGAGTGATCATGAGCTAATTCAGTTCAAACTAAATGGAAGGATAAACAAAAATAAATCTGAGACTAGGGTTTTTTATTTCAAAAGGGCTAACTTTAATAAATTAAGGAAATTAGTTAGGTAAGTGGATTGGACTAAAGAATTTATGGACCTAAAGGCGGAGGAGGCCTGGGATTATTTCAAGTTAAAGTTGCAGAAGCTATCAGAAGCCTGTATCCCAAGAAAGGGGAAACAATTCATAGGCAGGAGTTTTAGACCAAGCTGGATGAGCAAGCATCTCAGAGAGGTGATTAAGAAAAAACAGAAAGCATACAAGGAGTGGAAGATGGGACGGATCAGCAAAGAAACCTACCTTATTGAGGTCAGAGCATGTAGGGATAAAGTGAGACAGGCTAAAAGGCAAGTAGAATTGGACCTTGCAAAGGGAATTAAAACCAAAAGTAAAAGGTTTTATAGCCATATAAATAGGAAGAAAACAAAGAAAGAAGAAGTGGGACCACTAAACACTGAGGATGGAGTGGAGGTTAAGGATAATCTAGGCAGGGCCCAATATCTAAACAAATACTTTGCCTCAGTCTTTAATGATGGTAATGAGGAGCTTAGGAATAGTGGCAGCATGACAAATGGGAATAAGGATGTGGGGGTAGATATTACCATATCCGAGGGAGAAGCCAAACTTGAACAGCTTAATGAGAGTAAATCAGGCGGCCCAGATAATCTTCATCCAAGAGTATTAAAGGAACTGGCACATGAAATTGCAAGCCCATTAGCAAATTTTTTTAAATGAATCTCTAAACTCAGGGGTTGTACCATTTGACTGGAGAATAGCTAATATAGTTCCTATTTTTAAGAAAGGGAAAAAAAGTGACCCGGGTAACTACAGGCCTGTTAGTTTGACATCTGTAGTATGCAAGGTCTTGGAAAAATTTTTGAAGGAGAAAGTAGTTAAGGACCTTGAGGTCAATGGCAATTGGGACAAATTACAACATGGTTTTACAAGAGGTAGATCATGCCAAACCAACTTGATCTCCTTCTTTGAGAAAGTAAAAGATTTTTTAGATAAAGGAAATGCAGTGGATCTAATCTACCTCGATTTCAGTAAAGCATTTGATACAGTACCACATGAGGAATAATTGGTTAAATTGGAAAAGATGGGGATCAATATGAAAATTGAGAGGTGGATAAGGAACTGGTTAAAGAGGAGACTACAGCGGGTCATACTGAAAGGTGAACTGTCAGGTTGGAGGGAGGTTACTAGTGGAGTTCCTCAAGGTTCAGTTTTGGGACCAATTTTATTTAATCTTTTTATTACTGACCTCAGAAGCAAAAGTGGGAGTGTGCTAATAAAGTTTGCAGATGACACAAAGTTGGGAGGTATTGCCAATTCAGAAAAGGATCGGGATATCCTACAGGAAGATCTGGATGACCTTGTAAACTGGAGTAATAGTAATAGGATGAAATTTAATAGTGAGAAGTGTAAGGTTATGCATTTAGGGATTAATAACAAGAATTTTAGTTATAAGCTGGGGACGCATCAGTTGGAAGTAACGGAAGAGGAGAAGGACCTCGGAGTCCTGGTTGATCACAGGATGACTATGAGTCGCCAATGTGATGTGGCCGTGAAAAAAGCTAATGCGGTCTTGGGATGCATTAGGCGAGGTATTTCTAGTAGAGATAAGGAGGTGTTAGTACCGTTATACAAGGCATTGGTGAGACCTCATTTGGAATACTGTGTGCAGTTCTGGTCTCCCATGTTTAAGAAGGATGAATTCAAACTGGAACAGGTAGAAAGAAGGGCCACTAGGATGATCCGAGGAATGGAAAACCTGTCGTATGAAAGGAGACTCAAGGAGCTTGGTTTGTTTACCTTAACCAAAAGAAGGCTGAGGGGAGATATGATTGCTCTCTTTAAATATACCAGAGGGATAAATACCAGGGAGGGAGAGGAATTATTTCAGCTCAGTACCAATGTGGACACAAGAACAAATGGATATAAACTGGCCATCAGGAAGTTTAGACTTGAAATTAGATGAAGGTTTCTAACCATCAGAGGAATGAAGTTCTGGAACAGCCTTCCAAGGGAAGCAGTGGGGGCAAAAGAGCTATCTGGCTTCAAGATTAGACTAGATACATTTATGGAGGGGATGGTTTGATGGGATAACATGATCTTAGTCAAAGGTCAATTAATTGCCATCAGTGGTAAATAGGACCAATGGTCAATGATGGGATGTTAGAAGTTACTACAGAGCACTTTTTCTTGGGTGTCTGGCTGGTGAGTCTTGCCCACATGCTCGGGGTTCAGCTGATCGCCATATTTGGGGTCAGGAAGGAATTTTCCTCCAGGGTAGATTGGCAGAAGTCCTGGAGGTTTTTTGCCTTCCTCTGCAGCATGGGGCATGGATCACTTACCAGAGGATTCTCTGCATCTTGAAGTCTTTAAACCATGATTTGAGGACTTCAATAGCTGAGACATAGGTGAGAGGATTATTCCAGGAGTGGGTGGGTGAGATTCTGTGGCCTGCATTGTGCAGGAGGTCAGACTAGATGATCATAATGGTCCCTTCTGACCTTAAAGTCTATGAGTCTATGAGTGGGATTTTGTTGATTGTAGGGATTTATGTTGATTTTGTTTTTCTAATGATAATCCTGGAAGTCCTGTTTACTGTGGATTTTTTTCTAGTTTGTCTTGGAGCACTTCCCAAACCTTCTCTTTAATACTAAACTTGTATTTGATGTAACTAAAGTATTATGGTTCATAAGTAAGCAGCACAGCTTTGAGAGCACTTGATTCACTTTAACTCACCCACCTTGTCAATATGGAATCACCTGGAGAATCCAATGGAAAATCATATCATTCCAAATATTCATTGTATAACCCATGTCTAAATAACAAACAGGAAAATAAAGAACATTCACGCCTGCTTCCCACCCTTTACCCCTCCAAAAATTCAAACAGATTTAAAAGTACTTAAAAAGTAGTGATTCTGCAAACCAAGCACTGCATTATGCTAAAACATGGGAACCAAAAACTGGAAGTGACCAGAAGCTGGCTGATTTGTTTTCACTTTTTCAAACTCAGTGAAAAGCAAAGGGTAAACAATATAAATGGTGAACATTAAATTAGATTTTGAAGGTATTAACAACATTGATAAGGAAATTTGTTTTTAAAAATAAACTGTCATTTTAACAAAACAGCATCCCTATGATTTGATGTGTACAAAACACCAAGACAAAAGGTGACACCACCCCAACCATTGGGACCTAAGTTCTCAAGTCCAGAAGTTACTGCCAGATTGGGTTCCAAAATTCAACCAGAATATCCACCAGCAAAGGGGCATTTTTCCCACATCTAGTGTGGGACCTGTTTAGCTAGGTATTTATGTAGCACCCATACTCTTGATTTATTATCATGGTATCTCCCTCTGCCTCTTTTTCACACTGACAACAATGTCAGATGTCATCAACTGTCAACCCAAATTTCCCTGATAAACCTTCATGCTTTTTCCCATACTACCTCTTACGTATGGGAAAAGTTCATCATGGACATCTGCAAAGCCACTATACATTGTCCACCCTCAAATCTCTCCATAAAACTCACACATAAAATGGCAATGCCTAGGCAGCTTGTGGTAGTGACCATTGCTTATTATGCTGTTCATTACTCTGTCCTTCTCTCAGCTGTTTATTGCCTCCACCAGCTTCCTCTCAGTCTCAGATCATAAATGCTTTGGGACCCTCATTTCATTATGTTGGAGTACGATACCAAACGCAATGGGGTCCGAACCCCTGCAGATGTTGCCCAAATACAAATGATAAGAAATAATAATCATATCTGTAGAATACCATGAGCCAGTTCCTGATCTCTGTCTCCCATCCTTTGTACCATTTCAAAGGGATGAGAAAGCCATCTTGATAATCAACTTTCACTTGTAAAAAGTGTGTTTTTCAATCTTTTTAAAAGCATGTCATTCTATTAATTGATGATTTCTTAGTGCAATCCTGAGACAATGGCATCAGACAGAGTAACGGACTAATGAGAGTAATGGAGTGTGCTAAACGAGAAAGCATGCAGAGTACTTGTCCACAGCTTGTGATGGAGCTGGGGTTTATAATATATTTACTAATCTAAAGAGATGGGTATCTCTGGCACATCAACTCTTATTGTTGTGGATTTTAGTTTTCTTACAGGAATATGGAGAACAAAACAATAATTAGGAATACAACAAATTATGGTCATTAATACCTAACTGAATAAACAGTCATGAAAATCCCAGCTGTGAATATAGGTTAAGTCTTTATATTGTTAAAAGGGTATCTCTTTATGTACATATTAGAATTCTGTGTGCATCTGCTTGACTAACATAAAACCGTGTCCAGATGTTGTTACAAGAATTTGTAACAGAATAGTGTGGAATTAAGTCAGACAAGCAGACTTCGACAATAGAACTACAGCATATAAGCCATTTTTTAATTGAATGGTGGTACCGGCAACCCACTTAACCCTCTTATTCTGGAACCAAATGACACAGATTTAGGTTTTGATATTTAATAACAATGTATTATCCCACCATCCTTCTTTGGTAACCACTTAAGTCTTTCAATTCCATCAGATTTTAAAGGATGAGCTATTAATAAATACAAATTTAATATATCTATCAACTAACAAACAAAATAAGAGTGTGACCAAGGACTACCAGGGAAAATCTTCCTTCATTTTTTTACCCAATTTTATTTTGGCCACACTAGAAAATATATTACTAGAGATTTATATACCAGCTAAAGGACTAAAATAATGGAAAGACCATGTTCTGAGATTCTCTCTGTTAGCTCTTCCATAAAACCAGTAAATGGTTAGAAAAACTAGATTAAAGCCTAGCATGTTTATGCTACTGTTTTAATATTTGAAAGAACGATTATTGTAAATGGGTTTTTCTAAAGATAGTTCTGCATTGATTGTGAAACTATATCAGCATTAAATAAAAAAATTTCACTCCCAGTTGCAAAGCTTATAAAATGCTGAGAATTACTCAAATCAATTAAATTAGGCAATATATGTTGTATGTTTGACACTTTTCCGGATCTTACCTTTTGTATCCAAGTAGCATTTTCATAAGCTTCATTCACATTACACATGAAAACCAGTTAAGAGATCAACTAACAGCTATGATACTGCCAGCAAAGAGTAGCTACACAAGCTACTTCAAATGCTGTTTTCTTCAAAAACTTTCTATGATGGTATTTTCCCTAGAGTTACTTCTAATTAATAAAGACACATGATAAATAAAAATCTATCCAACACCACGACAACAGTTTTTACCATAACTAGTATTAAAACATACTTAAATATGAATCTACTCTAAAATGCTTTGATAAAAAAAAGAGAATCATAGGGTTTGTTGTTTCTCGTGACATCCACATCACATCTGCTCAGTTTCCATAATTTTTCTAGCTTTCAGTCAAGCTGGATTACTACTGGGTCAAGGAACAATAAAGAATTTGCAACTAGAGTTTAGTTAATAATAACGTTGATTATATGCCGGCTGCAATATAATCCGCCCTCTCTTCCCCAGAGCCCAATTGTCTCTACAGCTCTAAAGAGTAATGAAAAATTGAAAAAGAAAACATTTTTGACACCAAGGTACATATAAGTGACCCAGAGTGTCCACTGGAGCTACTTGGGTGAGTTGGAAGTTGCCATTTTGACATAGTCCCTTTTCTGAGCAGCAACACTTGGAATTGGTCATTTTCAATTGTAGATGTAATCATTATTCCAGCTCCAAAATTATGGCAATGTAAATTAGTTAATGATACACTGTCCCTATTGCCCCCTTTCACCTCTCTTCCGAAAATTCCAACAATAGAACTTCCCCTCAATCCTTCTAATTATGGGTGGGGTTTTCCATGCTACAGAATAGGCAACAATTCCACCCAGTAGCTCTGCAGAAAACCAAAGCCATTTGCATGATGGAACAGGTGGTGCTCTCTGGGTTCCTCCATCCCAGCTGCCTGTACTTCCTTAGGAGCTATGCTGGTAGAACTTCCGCAAACTGATGCCACCCCTGGGACACCACTACTCAGGCTGCATTAACTCTCCAACAATTCTTCTGCAAGTATCTAATGGAGAAAGGTGCATCACTCTGCCCTACAATTCCTTCTTACTCTCTTCCCCCCACCAAATATCCCTTGGCTGGAGAAGGGCTCTACCCGGAGTCTCAGAGGGTAGGGGGGGATGGCTGACCCCATTTCTCCAAATTGGGCAAGGATACCTGTGCGGAGAATCTCTCTCTATGCTGAAAAAAATGGTAGCAATAGACCTGATCATTCCCCATATTTTAATACCAAATGATCATGTTCTTTGCATTCACCTTGTCCTGTCAATCAGGGTCAGAGGCTCTTGTTAGTTTCCAAACGTTCTTCTCAAGTGCATCTTCCAAGCTTCCACCAACCGTCTTCATGTCCTCTTTCAGTATCAAACCATCTTTGTCTAGGCCTTCCTTGTGGTCTTTGTCCCATGACAGCTAGCTCTTGTTCTCTCTGGCCAACATATTCCACATCTTGCCATTTCACATGATTCAGCCATTTCAATCAATACTCCCTCAGCTTTTCCATTATGGAGGCTATCTGCTTCCTGGCTCGTACCATTTCACTGCATAGCCTATTAGCTCTCATCTTACCCAGTTTACACTTGAGCATTCTCATTTTGGCAGTGTGAAGTAGTAGTTCTCTCTTCTTCATTGGCCAGCATTCTAATCCATACATCATGGCTGGCCTAATCATAGTGCTTATGCATGTTGCTTCTAAGGGCTTGTCTTCACTACCCGCCGGATCGGCGGGTAGCAATCGATCTATCGGGGATCGATTTTTCGCGTCTCGTTAAGACGCGCCTAATCGATCCCCGATCGCGCTCCCCGTCGGCGCCGTAAAACCACGTCATCGACCGGCGCAAGCGGAGTCGACGGGGGAGCTGCAGTGATCGACGCGCCGCCGTCTTCATGGTCAGGTAAGCCGATTACGATACGCCGATTTCAGCTACGTTATTCACGTAGCTGAATCTGCGTATCGTAGATCGACCCCCCTCCGCTAGTGTAGCCCTGGGCTTAGTTTACTTGGCATATTCTTATCACACAAAATTCCTGCCAAATCCCTCCATTTACACCAAGTACTCGTCAGAGGCCTCCTAACATTTGCATCCATATTATCATCATGGTTCAACACTGAACTGAGGTATTTAAATCGTGGCACAGACTTTAACTCTACACCATCTAGATTTACTGGCATCTTGTTGTCCCTCTCAATGAAGCATCACATGTATTCCATCTTTTGTTAGCTGATTTGTAAGACACTTTCTTCTAATGCAGCCCTCCATAGTTCTAGGTCCCTTACCAGTTCGTATTTATCTTCACCATACAACAAAATGTCATAGGTGACAAGCATGCTCCATAGAGCCATATCTCCTGTATCAAGGTGTCCATCATAATCACAAATAGGAATGGGCTTAATGCTGATCGTTTATGCAGATCTATGCTCACAGTGAATGACTCACGGTAGCTGCAGCTACTTATCGCTACTGTTGTGCTACCCTCATATGTGTCCATAATAGTCTGAACATATGTCTCTGGCAGATTGTGTTATCATAGCCACCACCACAATAATTCTCTAGTAACTGTGTCATAAGTCTTCTCTAAATCCACAAACACTAAGAGCAATTCCTTGCATTTCTCCCTGCACTTCTGCAATATTTCGGGCTGCTAACATTGCATCCATTGTTCACCTTCCTGGCATAAACATGAACTGGTTGTCACTTACTTGATGCTCCAGCTCTTCCCAAAATCTTTTCTCAATAATTCTTTCCAGTCTTTTCATCATGAGACTCATTAACTCGATGGGCTAGTAGTTACTGTATTCTTGCACATTTCCTTTATGCTTGAAGACAGGGACCAGTGTGTTCTGCTTCCACTCATCAGGCACTTTTCCAGTATGGAGAATTAAGTTGAAAAAGTTCATCATCAGCTGCACTTGCACATGGCCGAATGATTTAAATGTCTCAACTGGTAGTCTGGTCTCACGGCCTTTCCATGGTTCATCATCTTTAGCACTGTCTCAGTCTCCACCATGGTGATAGGTCTTTTGAGGTTGTTGCACATGCATACTTTCCTCAGCAGTTTCTTCATATTCTCTTTATTGGTCAGTTTCTCAAAAAACTATTGCTACCTCCCAAAGAGTTTACCATCCCTCACCAGCATTTTTCAATTTTCATCTTTGACACACTTCACAGCTACCAAGTCCTTTGTGCTTCTTTGCCTAATCATGGCTAATCTATATATTCCCTTTTCCCCTCCTCCATTAGTGTGTGTGTGTGTGTGTGTGTGTGTGTGTGTGTGTGTGTGTGTGCGTATATATATATATATATACGCACACACACACACACACACACACACACACACACAGAGACACACTAGATAGATAGATAGATAGATAGGTCGGTCATCAGCTTCTGTTTGGATATTTTCCCCAAAACCTCAATGGTATCACCATGGTCAGCTTGGTCATTGTTCAACCTCTGTAGAACCTCAACCTTAAATTTCAGACTAACTTCTCTCTCTGTGGACCTCCACCACTTTATCCTTTGTTCCACAACTCATCTCTTGTCCCTCAGTAGCCTTTTCACCCATGCACAAGAGTTCCATGGAGATTGCCTCACAAAAGCATGCAGGGGGAAGGTGGGCTAGAGTAGGACTTAGTTAGAGAACATGGAGCTGGACACTGTGGTGGGGATAGAGGTGTAAGTGCACACACAGGTGTACTGGAGTGTTTGGGGTGCAAGGTAGAGAGGTGAGTGCTGAAGGATCCTAGAGTAGTAGGTGTACCTGGACAATGGGCGGGAGTGTCTGAGGAGAGGAAGATTGATATCTAGGGATAAGGTACAATTTATTGGTACCAGGAGAAGCTGGTATTTAGCTGTGGGGGGGCCCAAGGCCAGTGTTGGGTCCCCTTACCTCTGTCCCCACTTGCTCTTGCTGCTGCTCCTGCCACTGCTGCTGGAAGTGGCAAGACTGGAGTTTGAGGTTGCTTCTCCTGCAGCTGGCAGTAGCAACTGTAGCCCAAGGCATCTCAGTTGGGCTGCGAGAATCTGTAACAGAGCTGTCAAATGCATGACAAGTTGAAGATTTTTCTTGGTCAGACCATATCTCCATCTGGATCACCACTCCCTGTTCTTCTGGTTTGCTGAAGTCCATGCCATAAGAGGGAGGACTCAGCCCCCTCTCATAGGAACAGTGAAGCACCACAACAGAGCCATGATGGGTTGTTGACAATGAGGATCTCCACCACAGAGTCCTGTGCTGCGATAGTGTTGGTAGGGATCCTCCAGTGCAGTGGTTTTCAGAGTTAACATCTCATTCAGATGAATGGAACAGTCCCTGCTCGATCTGTTGCTTTTGACTCTGTGCAGACATTCCCTTCATCATAACACTCTGATTATGCTTTCAAACTTTTCTTTGAAGCAATCAGGGCTAGAAACATTTTTTTCTGTACAGTGGAAAGCTTAGATTGACATCATCATGTGACTCTAGGAGATGGACTCTACAGTGCTTATGCCTTAATCCAGTTCTGGTCCTGAAGAGGACTGCTGTTGAATTAGAGTAGCTTTTGCAGAGGAGCACCTCAAGTTGGGGATAATTCCTTTTCTCATCCTCACATAGAGATACACAATGCAATAAGTGCATGTTACTTGAAAGAGAATAAACTGATATATATAGAGAGTGGAAGAATTAGATATTTATTGATAAATGTCTATTTCACCATACAAAAACACAAACAGATGAAAAAAACATTTCCATCAATAATAACTAAAATTTACAAATAGGCAAAGTGAGAAAAATGCTGCTTCAGGACTTAGAGTTTGGTATATGAATATTTACTTTGTATATTTTGAGATGTAATGTTGACAATTTGCATTTTAACGATTCTAAAGCTTTAGCTTTTTGAATATCAATGTCTATTGTCATTAAATAATTACTGTCTCACACTTCCCTATAATTTCCTGCAACTGTTAACATTTAAATAAAAATTAAAAAATGCTTAAAATAAACACCATTATCTGCCAACATTATTAAAAAAATAAAAACTGAATTCTGAGAAGCCTATTTATATGGAAAGTTTGGCAATACTTAGTGTAAGAAATATGTCAAAGATGAAAGTCAGTCAATATTAAGTTCGTTTCAAGCTGTTTCCTCTTAAGACCAGAGCATCTGGTACATCCTGTGGTACTGGTACATCCTCTGTGAAATTCACATGTCATAAACCTAATGAGACAATTGTTACTAATAATCCTTTACAGCAACATAATATACTTGCATAAAAATGATCTGGCTATATATTTATTAAAAATCCTTCATTTGAACACAGTACCAGCATTTAAATACACAGCAGACGCATAGAGCAGAACAGCCAGACACTCAGAGTTTAGATTTATCCAGTTCTGTCTAATGATAGATCCCAGGGAGAGGGGAAGTGCTGTGATGATTAGCTTGAGCACCAGGAGAACAACTTTACTGTTAATTAACAGCTTATGGACATCTGCAACTTTGCTAGTGTTAAGTGTGCACACATCAGGTTCTAGGGAAAGCTATCTAGCATGAGATCAAGCAAGCTGAGTCATATCATCCTACACTATTCTGCACGTCAGTCTGTTGGGACTGAGGACATGTTGTGATAAATCCCGCGCAGCCTGCGCTACTGCAGGTGAAACATCACAAACACTATGGATCACAGGCTTAATGCATGCATTCTGAGTTTTGATACAGAACCATATATCTGATCTTTCATTCTCTCTCAACACCAGCAGTACTGCTTGCTCATTTGCTGTATCATGAAAGGAAGATGCATAACACACTAAAGCAGTGGGCTACATATGGATTTTACAGACAGCATAGTCAAACAGATTGATGTCCTGATTCCTTCTGAGTAGCAGTGTCGCTAAGTGGCTAAGACTTGAGCCTGCCATATCAGAAGTATGGCTTCTATTCTCAGTCACCATAACCTCTCAGTGGGTGTGAGCCTTCCTTGTAACAAAGGCTGTAAGGGACAGAGGAGAGAATTAACACCAGCCAGCAGAAGTGAGATTTTACAGTTCCCTGGTTCATGGCCCACTGCACTTTCATCGTTGGCAAAGAGTATTTTGGTGGGGGAAAGCAGCAGCAGCAGCTGCCACCCAGAGAATCCTATTTGTCTGTGTCATGTCCAATTTTCAACTTTGCGTGGCATGCTTAGGAGAGATGCCAGGGCAGTGGTGATTTATTGTTGAGGGTTTTAGCAACAAGCCTCTAACAAGCTCTACTGAGCACTACACAGATGGGAAATGACTATATTTAGCTGTTTAGGACTCAGTCAAACCTAAAATTCCTGACATATGTCAAGTTTTGTGCAAAACCTGGCAGAGTTCTTTAAAAAGAGAAACGTTTAGAAAAATCTATATAATGGAAAATAGTTCAGCGACTTTATTACAGGGATCACTACTACTCCCCCCGACCCTAGTACAGGATGGAGTTCTGTATAAGAATGATGCTTTGCTGATTATTAGTATGTGAACTCTTCTTGACATGGCTCTAGGCTGTTTGAAGGAGCCTTCGAACCCAAACACCCATCAAAAGATCCTTAAAGACAGAGATGAATTTGTATATTATCATATTGAACACTGTGTGTGTGCTCTGAATAAGTATTAGTCAAGGGTTATCTTGTGCATTAAAGCCACACTGTAACATGTGATGAAGACTCCAACAGGAGTACCAAGAGGAATTCTGTACAATTCAGTCAGGATCTTTGGAAGTACATTCTGCACCGGCAGCGCCTCTACCGCACTGGGAGAAATGCAGTATGAGCTCTTTTCTACAACCATCCAGCCCCCCTAGTTGTCCCATTCTGCCTTTTTGGTACTTCCCCTGAAGCACCTATGCAGGGGTGGTCAAAATCTGGCACCAAGTTTATTAAACATAGCAGACATTCTGGATTGTAAATTTAACCTTATTTTGTATATTATTTTTACTCATTTGTAGTGAGTACTGTGGAAGCAGTTGAACAATAGAATAATGCACTTGTCTATTATGGATCTGTAGTGAGGCAGTGTGGCCTCCCTCTGAGGCCTGCCTCACCCCTCCTGATGGACGTACGTCACCGGGACAGGAAGTATAAAGGGCAGGGCCTCCTGCTCATTTAGGGCTGAGACACTGAGGAAGGCAGACGTATCCTGCTCGCTCCCGGCCACTGACCCTGCTGCTAACCACAGCGCTCTGCATGCCAGGGAACTTGCTTCTGCCACAAACCTGCCGGGACTGCCACTGACCACCTACTCAGAGGAGATGGTGGAAGCCCTGCTGATCCAGGTACACCCCAAGGGGAGGGGGGGAAGTGCCCCAGGGACAGCTGGACTCAGTCTGGCTGTAGCTCTGCCTGAGGCACGGTCCCTGCAGTTGGAATCCTCACTGATCCAGTGGCAGACCACTCCGCCACTGTTAGGGCCCTGGGTAGGGGTCCAGTGTAGTAGGGTGTCCCCGGACCTCATCTGCCAGCTCCCTCCCCCACCCCGCCCCAGGGTGGCAGCCTCCCCTCACCAGGTCCAGTGGCCTGCGGTCATCTGTCGTCCACTGGAGCTGGGAAGTCCGACCCCCGGGGTTTGCTCTGTCTCTGCAACTAGAGACCAGAGCTCATTAACTACTGGAATTTGCTCTGTCTCTGCATCAAGAGATCAGGGCTAATTGACTCCTGGGTGTGCTCTGGCCCTGCAACTAGAGCCCAGAGTTAATTGATTGCGGGATTTGCTCTGCCTTTACCTCCAGAGGCCAGAGCTAATCAAGTACTGCGTTTGCTCCCTGCTTGGCTGAAGGCCCTGGAGCTACTTGATGCCTGTGTTGCCTCTGGCCCCTGCCACAGGGGCCCAGAGACCATAGACTAAGGTGCGTGCAGCCTCGGCTTGAAGGGCGCAAGGGTTATAGACAGTTGGCTACCTAGCCTGTTAGACCGGTTGGGAAGCTAATGCCTAATGCTAATTCTCCTGATACTAGGCAAAGACCCCAATGGCGTAGTGAGTCAGCGTGGCCTCCCTCTGATCCAGTGGGGGAGGGACAACTGCCAGACCACTACAGGATCCATAACAATGAAAATATAAAGAAAGTCTTTGTGAAAAGTAGCTATTGGCCACAGATGGCAATTTATCAATACATGGATAAGAAAGATAGCTTTTCCTTGGGGGAACAAGATGAACACATAAAAGCTGAGCTAAAAGCTAGCTGCATCATGCCTGCCTCCATACAGCTGGTACAGAGTGCCCACTCTCCCATCTGTCTCAACCCAGATATATCCATTTGGGAGATTAATCTATATATATATACACACTCATACACCTCTGTCACAGGAAGAGAACTGCTATGATAATTCTATTATTACCCTCCTGTGTACACAGTTCCAACCCTTTCTTTATTATCCTAGATTCCAATCTTTTTTTTTTTTTTAACTTTCTGACAGAATCACCTTTCTAATTTGAAGAAGTCTAATTCACGGATGGAAGTAAATGAGGTCTCTGAACTAGCTAGTAAGCGTCAATGAAAGAGTGCCACGACCAAACCAAGCTCTTTACAGGTTCATCATGACAGCCGCACATCACAACTTACCCTGGCGGGCCACGTGCCAAAGGTTGCCGATCCCTGAAGAGGCACTGTTAGCTGACCCTGCCTTGAACTCCCAAAGTACAAGCCTTCAAACTGTAGCTGCTTATGTGTCACTGCACATAAGAGAGGAGGAAGCATTGCCCTTCATCTTCTCCCCTCAGTCATAATTGGACCGATCATATAACTGAACAAATCTCCAACCAATGTGACCTTATCTCAGTCTATATCTCCAAAAAAGTTGACAAATATCAGACCATTTAGATTATTATGTAACTGGAACAAACATGGCATGTATTAATAGACTAAGACAAGTTTGTTTTTACAAGAGTAAATAAAATCTGACTTTGTGCTTACCAATTATAGCATCTTCCCACAAAGCCACTAGAATTACATTAGTGTCAGCAAATCAAATATTATGAACACAATTTTCCATAAACTTATAGCTAGGACATAAAACCCAGTCAAAGAACCCAGCCTGTAGGACTTTGCACTATGAGCTTAGCTAATTGGTGACATTCCAGTAGGTTTACAAAAATGGTACAAAATTCCTTTAATATCCAGCAGGTTCCTAACTCATTAACTCAGCAAACTCTGCACAGACATACAAATAATGTACATGTAGCAAACGAAAGATTTTTTGCTTAAAATAAAGTAACTCAAAAGGGAAAAAACCCGCTGTCCTATACTGTGACATTATACTCCTTATTCTTTATGAAAATATGCTTGTGGTAGGAATATGACCTAACTAAGATATGCTTTATGCAAGATAACTCTTGTAAGGTATCCTTGGAAAGGCTATAATTTACTGAATAGAATTATCATTTTTGTATGCACATATCATTTCTGTATCTGAAATTAGGAATATTGACTATATATCAACAATGTTACTTTGGGTGACGCCCCCTGCTAACAATGAAAAAGCCAGAGAGTGCTGATGGCCCATCAGAAAGAGACAATGGACTGTAAAAGAGCTTAGTCTTCCTGTGAACGTGTGGGTCAGCCTGTGAAGAATGGCTACAGGGGCCCTACAGAGGCATGTGATCATGTCACCTGATACTGGAACCCATCTTGAATTCTGTACTTTTCCATGAGAAGCTAGGAGTGGGGGGAACAAACTAGAAAACAAAGGACTCCTGTTTTATGCAAATCCTATCTGAGAGTGGGGAGTGAGGTAATCCAGGTCTTCAGTTCTCCCCTGCTACCCCACCCAAGATGACTGCTGGAAACAATTAAGACTGAACTGGGGGAAAGAACTGGACCCAGGCTGGAAGGGCATCTGGCCTTTGAAGAAGATTATTAAAATCACATTTAGGGTCAGAACTCACATGTAACCAGTTTCTTTAGTATATTAAACTTAGTTTGCGTGCTCTGTTTTATTTTTTTAGTAATCTGCCTCATTCTGTCTGCTACCTCCTTAACTACTTAAAATACACCTGTTATAGTTAATACATTTATTTCTAGTTTACAAAATAACCCAGTTTATGTGATTTTTAATGTGGGGGAGGAGTGAGAAGTTGTGCATACCCTCCTACACATTGACGGAAGAGGCAATTTCATATAATTTGGGGTTTGTACTCCAAGGGGAGGGGGTGGAATCTGGGTGCTGTGGCAAGCCCCTTAAAATGAGCCTTCCCAGAGCAGATCTCTGTCTCTCTGTGCAGCTGGGTGTGGCCCTGCCTGTGTGCTTGGCTGGAAAAGGCTGGGGAGCCTAGCCCAGCAAGACCAGGTAAAAGGGGGCCCAGGCTGGCAGAATAATCTGATTCAGCACACCAGGAGACATCCCAGGGGGTCCAGCCCATCACACTATACAATACATTGCAAAGTACCTATTCAACATCAGGGGCTCTAAAGTGCATAATAGTATGTGCCATTTATAAAACGAACAAACTGTCTACTCATTCTATAAAATACCACCAACAGTTACATTCAAACAATGTAAAGTGTGTGTTCCAGACTAACAAAAGTATAGAAATTAAAAATCTGTGCCAACCAAGAGTTCCAAGCACATATATGTATGTCCCTTTTGTGATATCAACACAAGCAAAATCGGATGAGTTCAGGATGGAGGTCATCTTCAGTTTGAATTTTATGCCAATAACATTATTTATCTTTTGTCTGCTTGTTTCGTACGAATAGATTTCCAACGGAATTTTACCTTTAACCCAAAAAGATTTTTCTTCTTTGGTTTAGCAAATACACCCTGTGTATTTCCAATTACAACATTTTTAGATACTATTAATGTTTACTTTGATACTGGAGTATCTCCTTTAGCATGGTCATCTGTACTGGATGGATGATATGATGGGTGGATGATAGATGCATTCCATGGGAACCTGCAAATGTTCCAAGCCCATTTGGCATATGTAGGCTAAGGTTTAAGGACATTTGCAAGAAGGATTTAAAAAGTTTCAACCTTGATACCACAAGTTTGGAAGATGCAGCTAACAACAGGCTACACTGGAGGACTTGTGTTGCCCAGGATGCCAAAGACATGGTTAAGAGAGAGGAAGTGATGAGAGTGAAGAGGAAAGCGAAGGAGGCCTCAAGTGCTAGTAGTATGCCAGCTTTATCTTCTGGCCTTGTGCCTTACGCATTTGTTATCTGTGACAAGGACTGTGGCTCAAAAATTTGACTTTTTTTTAAGCCACTCGCGATGCTGTAGCACTATACACAGTAACTGGACTGATTTGGCGCTTACACCATCATCTTCCAGTTGCCAATGAGGAGTATCTGTACCCAAAGTAAGCAGCAAACTTTAGGAGTGCAAGTAACTACCTCACACTAGGAAAAACTGATACACTTAAATGGTGGCAAACAAAATATCTATTATATATATATGTTTGATAAGATGAAGATCAAAAGCGTGATTATATTATCACATTAATCTTTAATAGCCCTTTAGGTCTGATTTAAGCAGAAAGATTATTTCATTATATCATCAAGAGGTGCCTAAGAAGCTCTTTTTAATCTCCAGCCTTAAAGGAGATTTACCATGAAAAAAAACTGTGGAATACCGTTGTAAGAATTAAAAGACTAACAGTATTAAGCCTATTAGAAACTGTCTTTATGTCAGAGCACTGTAAGAAAGCTTCAGGACAAGTAAACATATTATTCATTTTACTATCAGAGGCTAAGTGCTCTTTCTAAATGTAATTTATGTTCACAATTATCTTAAAGTTTTAAAGAGTATCATTCATAAAAGCTAATCATGATGCTTTAACGTAATCAAAATTCCTGTTGCAACTACCTTCTGGGATGTTGTTACAATTAGATATGTTGCACATTTCATAAAGTGTAGAAGTTCAAGAATCTATCTTGATTGGAATTTATACAGTTCAGAGAGTCATAGGTATGTAAGAATACAAACGATTAAATAAAAAATGTATGTTAAATGGTCATATTATTTCATTAAAAATGCCAATGACCAAATGTGGTGTTATATGCAAGGATTCAGTTTTAAATATTGTAGAGATATTTAAAGCCACAGTAAAGACAAAACTGGCAAAATAGTTAGAATACCCCAGTCTCCGGTGCCCATAGAACCCCTTTGTCATATAGCAATTTGAATTGAAGATGCCCATTGATATACTATTATTTCCAGACAAAAATTACCCCCCACTGAAGTCTGCAATCTTACTTCTCATGCTCTAACCATCACCGAGAGAAAATTGGCCAAACTGTCCCTATTAGAATTTGATTAAGATAACTCTATTCCAGAATATTTTAGAAAAACAGCCTTACCTTCGTGTGCTCTTGTAAGGTGCTGAACACTACGGCCCTGGCCCAGTAAAGCACTTGAGTTCAATGGAACTATTCACATGCTTAAAATTAAGCATGTGTGTAAATGTTTTACTAAATTTGGGTCAGAATTCGTGGCACTTTGCAGAACTGACCTCTAAAAGTGCATTTCTCATAGACTCCTAGACTTTAAGGCCAGAAGGGACCATCATGCTCATCTAGTCTGACCTCCTGCACATTGCAGGCACCACAACTCCCCCACCCACTCCTGTAATAGGTCCCCCAATCACTTGTATGCCATTGTATAGCTAAAGACCCTTCCTCTTAAAGCAAATGGATGTAGACGGTCTCCAAGACAGACATTTGTTTCTTCTAGAGGCTTCTTTGAGGCATCATAACACAGTTCATAAATATCCGCTACTAAGGCATAGCTATAGGGAAATAGTGGGGATCCCTCAGATACAGTGTTGTGGGAACCATTTATAAATATTGACATTTTACTTGTAACTAGGTATGCATGTTCAACAGCCACACCACCCTTCAGAAATTTACATAATGTTTTCCATTTCATAATATCCACCACTTTGAAATAAAAAATCCCTATATTTAAAAAGGGGAATAACTCTGAAGTTGGTGATATCTTTCAAAATCAGAGGGGTTTTTCTTCCCTGCACATTTATATCTGCCTCTGGACATTTCCACTGCTTGCATCCGAAGAAGTGGGTATTCACCCATGAAAGCTTATGCTTCAATACCTCTGTTAATCTATAAGGTGCCACAGGACCCTGTGTCACATCTTTCAAAATGGAATGGATAGGTGGGGTGCAGAGGAAAACAGAAAGATGCAAAGGGTAGCTGTCGAACCACATCTCTGTACTTATCCATGTTCCTTTTCTCTACCTTTTTTTTTTAAAAGTCTTTCTGTTTGCACCATTTAGGCACATTATCCCAATGCAAGGAAAAGTTAATAGGGGGAGAAGAGTACTGAAGAACTTCAGAAGACTGAATGTGTGGAGTTAGCAATTCATTCTCCCCTTGTGGGGAGATGGTTTATGATCTCACAGAAGGTGCATGAAAACCCTTCAGAGCATAAATATCTACACAAATACTCTTCTCAATCCTGTAGATCATAGATCATTAATGGGAAGGGCCTGCATCTCTGAGCTATTCTTTACATCACCCTTCACTCTGGCAGTAGGAGCTTTGTTGCCATTAACTCTATGAAAGGGGTAGAAACCAAATTAATTCTACTATGGTTTTCTGCTAGAAAGATTAACAATTCACGTAGGAAGCCCACGACATCGAGCAACTGCTCCTAGGTTTCGGCTCTTGCCCAATCTGGCATGTCTCCTCTAGACCAAGGGGGCCTTCTGTGACATTTAACAAACATTGGGTTTTCACTAGTCAATGCTAAAAGGGATACAAATTGAAAAACAGATGTTACTGGACAACTTTATTTTGGATTTTACCTGCCATACCCATACTTGATCAAAGGAACTTACTTTACAAAGATGCAATCACTTAAAATCACAGTAAACATGATGGGTTGCATTTGTCGTAGCCCAAACATTGTGCATCATCTATCAGAGGTGAATTCTAATGTACACACAGCAATGCAAAGACTTCTATCATCAGTTCAAGGTTTTTCTTTTGATTTGATGATGAGAAGGTTTTGCATGAATAGCACTGTACATTTAGGCTACAGAGGAAGACAGATTGCTACGTACAAAAATGAAGTGCTGGCAGCTGTGCGCTACTTTTCATCATTCCTTAGCAAAAAGAGTTTACCCTGATGACTGGATTACCTAGTAGCATAAAAGCATGCTCCCTGTCCGCTTTGCGTGAACAAGTCAAGAGATTACACAGTGTATTTTTAAATTATTCCCAAAGCATCGGCAATGAATTGCTCTGCATATTAAGTAAAAAAACATTTTTTTGCCTAACCAGGCAATCTATGATTATTTTACTCAATATAAAATAGAAGCGAGTCCTCTTCATCCCCAGGATTTTGAAAACCCATTGCCATCCAGAAAGAGCGTTTTGTTATACACATCAAAAGGCCAGCCAGGGAGAGACAATGGGCCAGTTTATTTTGCTTTCTGGCCCCTTTGTAAAGCTCTTCCCTAACATAGGGGCATACCACTTGCAGGGAGGGGCATATAAAGAGAATGACTGGACTATCCAGTGTCCCTGGGGACCATCGCCAGCTGATGTAGGCTAGAATGGTGGCCCCCAGGCTTCTCTAGTCCACACCATGGCACAAATCAACCCAGGGAATCATGGAGTCACAATCAGCAACTTGGCAGTCCCTGTTCACATTGTGCTGAGGAGAAACAAGGCCACAGATTGCTCTGACATGTTGCTTAGTAAATTGAACACCTGGCAGTAGAAAGTATTTAAAGTGGACTTGGAGGTTAGCAACTGCAGCACTGATTTGTGGGTAGACGTTACCCAGTTTTCCCCAGGTCATGCCCCTTCTACTGGCCCTGCAAAACTAGATACTGATCACATGCACATATGTTCTTCGGTTTCTCAGGCCCAGATTAACAAATGTGCACTTGGTTCACTTACACAGGGTACCGATCTCATGTGGGTCCCCCGACCACAGGGATCAGAATAACCCACACACAAAAACAACCCACACACAAAAACAACCCGTGTGCAGGTGGCGGAGTCCCCCTCAGTGCACCAGAGGTTGGTCCTGGCAGAAGTCACTAGGGTCGGAGACCTCCTGGACTACGACCGGGGAGACTGGCTGGATCCCCTGATGCTTGCTCAGCACATGGGGCTCTCCAGACCTCGTACTCCCCGGCACGTACTTCAGGAGGTGAAGGCTGCTTTGCCGCCCGCTGCTCGGGTTTACCTCGACCGGGTCCTGCGAGAGGGTACGCCCCGCCCTCCCTTCACCCCAAGCCCTCCGGACCTTTTTATTGGGCCCCTGCCCCGTGGACCCAACTGGGTCCCCTGTCCCTTCACGGTGAGCCGGCTGCATGAACTGCAGCCGGTCCGCTTCCAGACCGCGCCAAGGAAACATCTATACACGCTTGTGCTCCACACTCTTCATCTCCTCACCCTCATGTCCCGCCCCGATACGAAATGGTGGGACCTCCTGCCACCTCTAGAGGGTGAGAAGCCCCGGTGGGCCAGCCTTTACTCCTCCTTAGTCCCAAGGCCCGCCGGGGATGTCAGTTGGCGGCTCCTTAACGGAGCCGTGAGCACGGGCATGTACTTGGCGTGGTTCACCCCTATCCCCGACACCTGCCCCTTTTGCGGCGTGAGGGAGACCCTGGCGCACATTTATCTGGAGTGCACCAGGCTGCAGCCCCTGTTCCGGCTCCTCTTAGACATTTTGTTGAGGTTTTGGTTGCACTTTTCCCCTCACCTTTTTATTTATGCACTTCCAATCCGTGGCCCCACGAAGTCATGGGACCTCCTGGTCAACCTCCTCCTGGCCCTAGCTAAACTGGCCATCTACAAAACCAGGGTGGGGAGGTTGGCCGATGGAGGCTCCTGTGACTGTGGGGCCTATTTTCGATCCTCTGTTCGCTCACGCATCCGGGCAGAGTTCCTCTGGGCAGCGTCCACTGGCTCCCTTGACGCCTTTGAGGAGCAGTGGGCGCTGTCCGGGGTTCTCTGCTCAGTGTCCCCATCTGGTTCACTTTGTTTGACCCTTTGACCGCACTCCCGTTCCTGTTTTTTCATTTTTTTGTCCCCCGGAATCACTTGGTATCCAGGTCCTGTGGATCCCTCCCCTTAGGCTGAAGGGGGGGATCCTTTAGCAGTGGGCTTTGCCCGCCCACTTCCCAGATCCCAATAGGAAAAACAACCCAGGGCCTGGACAGGAGCCAATGGGCCAGAGCAGGGAGCTGGGCCAGCCACTGCAGGGTGAGCATGGGGCAGGGAAGGTAGGAAGCCCCCCACTTTCCATAGCACACATGGCCCCCAAATGTCATTAATCTGGCACTGTTTTTGCAGTCTACTGCATATGAAGCTGAGTGCTTCTAAGGAGGTGTACATTTTGGGAGAGGCATTCATTTCATAGCTATTTTCTGTGTCACCACTACATACAAAAAAGAACCATATTAATTATAAAATATAGTTTGTATACCATATCTTAATTGTTAGATATTCCCTACTGAGTGACTGTGTATAAGTAGTGGCACGTTGAGAAGGTCCCATTAGGGGGCAGCCTTACGTTGTTCCCTATTTCTTGTCAGTTTGACTGACTGTGTCCTGAAACGAAGTTCTGAGTACACATTTCTTTGCAAAAGTTCTGAGTATTCAAAAAAAAAAAAATAGTCTGATGATCTGCAGTGAAGCTGTCCAGGATAAACACAGAAGTGTTTATTTCAGCTCCTTAAAACGCTCAGCAGGAAAAACAGCTATATTTATTTTTCCACTGTGGCAGGAGGATTTTCTCTTGAACTGCAAAACAGATCTGTTCTTTTGGGTTGTGTGAGAGAAGGCTTTATATCTGTGTAAGTACTGGTTTACTACCCCCCCCCCCCAGTAAGGACACTCCCTTTTCAAGTGTCCCGGTCGCCCACAGGCGAAACAGTCTCTAGGCCTTGGCACTGGCCTCCAGCCCAAGGTGCCTGGCCCACACCGAGGTCCTTGTGCCCTCCCCCGCAACAGCTGTAGCAGCCTTGCTTGCTGCTCGGCGAGACGGGCCACACAGGCTCTCCAATAATAGTCCATCTTCTCCACCATCAGTTTCTGCACTCTTTTCTTCGGGCAATAGTCCACAGTCCTTTGCCCTGCCCCTTGTATCAAGGGCGGACCGTCTATGCCCGCATTCTCCACCACATGTGGCAGGGTCGGGACTCACCCCTGCGGCGCCTCCTGCTGGTTTCTCCAGGGAATTAGCTCACCAGCCTCTGGAGCGCCCTCTGCAGGCCAGTGATCCGCCTGTCCACGCTGGCCCCGTGTCCCTCCCAGGACCCGGTGCCCTTTTAACTGGGGTGCTGCCCCCTGGCAGTACCCCTAGATCTGGGTCTCCCCTCCCCAGGGGAACCCCCAACCCACTATCCCCACCTCGCCTCAGTCGTAGGCTACTGCCAGTCACCAGCTAGCCCCCGTGCCCTGGGGCAGACTGCAGTATAAGCCACTCATCACAGGCAAAGGGGGTTTGGACCTGCTGCCTCAGCCTACCCGTGGGCTGCCTCCGCAACCCCAGTACCTAGTTTGGCCTTACCAGGCCTGCAGCCTGGGGTTTTCCTAGGCCAGAGCTCCCCAGCTCCCTTGGCCTTTCCCCAGCCCTGCTCCACTCCAGGTACCCTGCTTAGGTCCTCCAGCCAGGCCCTTCTCTCCCTGAAGGCAGAGAGAGAGTGTCTTTGCTCCAGGCACACTGCTCTCTTATAAGGGCCAGCTGGGGCCTGATTAACTGGCCACACCTGTGGCTTCCTTGCCAATCAGCCCCGCTTGTGAGTCTCAGCCCTCTCCCAGGGCTATTTCCAGCCCCTCTGGGCGGGAGCGGGGTTCCACCCCGCTACACCCCTGTAGAATACTACAAGGTCTGAACAAAATACTATGGATGGTTATATTTTCTTGTAATGGTATCGGCCAACAAAATTTAAAATAAAGGGTTTGACAATGTGATTCTATGACAATCTTCCTAATGTACAAAGGGACTATTTTTACACTACAACAGTGTAATATCGTCAATATTTATTTGAAATGTGTAGATGATTTATTTCTATATTTGAGGGGAAATTTTAATTACAAAACAATCCCAATCATTTAGGAGTTACTAGATTAATATCACCCATCATTATAATAAAATATAGTAACAATTTTATAGCAATCTGTTGGGTGACTATGGAAAATCCCTGGGTATTAAGTGAAAAGGACTGTTCACAGTGGATAATTAGGTTAAATTTTAGTTAAACTCCTGGTTAAGCTATAAAGGAAGTTTTTTATTATCACTTCCTTCATAGTTTTTCATAACCATTCTGCTCCGCACAGCTTTCAAATTAAGATAACCTGAAGTGTATTTGTCTGAAGCACACATATAACCTTTTCAATTGTTTGTGACTTGCTCACTATGGTAATAATCAGTTTAGTCATCCTAAAAATCCCCACGGAATCTCATCACACAGTAGGTTTAAAAACTTGGGGCTTAGAAACCTCATCACAAGCAGCAAAAAGCTCATTCAAAGCACTATCCTACCCTAGATAAAAATAATCTTACTGTCCAAAGGTAAACAAGATTTTTTTAAAGTTTTACTCAAAATAATTATACTGTATTCTTCCATCAATAAAAGTACAATGCTTGTCAGACCACTGGGCTGTTTGAACACATAGAGGCCTCAAAGACATATTAAAAGCCTCTAAAGACTGATTCTCAAATGTATGTAGGTGCCCGAAGATGCAGATATCTGCCTGGTGGGGTTTTCATAAGCATCAAGTGCTTAACTCCCATCGATATCAAAACCCACACTACCTTGCCCAATGTGGCAGTAAGAGAAAATTTTCTTCCAGCTCCAAAAAGATAACTAGCACGATGCCCTTAGCAAGGCCCAAAAACCCAGATCTACTCTAATCCCAAGGAAAGGTTTGGAGCTTTTTCTCAGGGCTCAGAATAGTGCCCTTGGGTAGGGGTGTCAGGGTTCCCTCCCCACTCTAAACTCTAGGGTAAAGACATGGGGACCCGCATTCAGAGCCCCTAAGCTTATTTTTACCAGCTTAGGTTAAATCCCCCAAGGTACAAAATTCCCTGCACCCTGAGAAATGCTTCTCGCTGCCACCATCAAGTATCTAACAGGAATCCAGGAAAGGAATCACTTGAACTTCCCTCCCCCCCCAAAATACCCCCTCAAGCCATACACCCCCTTTCCTGGGGAAGCTTGAGAACAATCTCCCAACCAATTGGTTACACAGTGATCTAAAAACCCACCCCCTGGGTTTTAACACCATAGAAAACAGTCAGCTTATTAAAAGAAGGATTTTATTAAAAATAAAGAAGGTAAAATCATCTCTGTAAAATCAGGATGGTAACTATTTTACAGGACACTATATTTCCAAACTCAGAGAGATTTCCCCCTCTGGACAAAACCTTAAAGTTCCAGAAAACCATGAATTAACCCCCCCCCCCACCCCTTCTAACACAGGGGATACAACAAGCAAAATTAAACAGAAATCTATACGCTATGCTATCTAAACTTATTTCAGAAAAGGGAGGTTTGATTTTCTGTAGGTTCCCTCTGTCTTCCAAGATCACTCTGACCCAGACAAAGACACACACTAATACCTTCCCCCCTCCCAAAGTTTGAAAGTATCTTGTCCCCTTATTGGTCAGATGCCAGCCAGGTCAGGTGTCAGTCTGGCTACCTGCATTTCTTAACCCTTTACTGGAAAGAGGATTTTATAGCACTGCATCAGACCCTCTCCCCCTTCCCTTCATATTTATGACAAGGGGAAAGGGCTTATAAAATGCACTCTAAGTGCTAAATATAGACTTGAATAGCAAATGTAGACTCTAAGGGCTATGAAAAGCTGGACAACATGTGGAGTAACATTCATTGCTTCCTTTTAGCTATTTCATTAGAAACAAACAGTAAAGTAGAACTTGTGGATTTTTAATCTTTCATTTATTTGATTTATTATAATCTCTTATTTTATGTGTGTTAATTTCATTTTCCTCTATATCAGTATTTATGTCTGTCCAAAGTTTCTTGTGTTTATTTCTCACAATCAGAATTTCCTCTCTTTTGTGTGCTGAAGTGAATTTAACAGTTAAATAGTTCTAAATACCTCAGGCAAAACCTGAACAGAAAAAAAAGTATTATGTCAATTACATACATGTCTAAACTTAGTTTAGGCTATTCTAAGCTATCAAAATATAAAAGGTGTTATTTCTCAAGACAGAATGGTTCAGAATGTTTCTAATAATGTAGAACAAATTAGACTCATTCCTGTTCAGGCAGTTCGTGGACTCAACCCTGTAAGGTGCTGAACCCACGTCCCTGATTCTGCAAATCACTAGAGCACATGCTTAACTTCAAGGATGAGGATAATCCCACCGACTTCCATGGGACTCCTCAGGTTCATAAAGACAAGTATGTGACTAAGTGCTTTGAAGTATTTATACTGTGTATTCACTGATTTAAAAAAAACAATCCATTTCTAATAGCACAATGAGAAGTTTGAAGTTGGTCATAAATAATAAATAGGGCTGTCAAGCGATTAAAAAAATTAATCACAATTAATCCCACTGTTAAACAATAGAATAACATTTATTTAAATATTTTTGGATGTTTTCTACATTTTCAAATATATTGATTTCAATTACAACACAGAATACAAAGTGTACAGTGCTCACTTTATATTTATTTTTGTTTACAAGTATTAGCACTGTAAAAAAAAAGAAATAATATTTTTCAATTCACCTAATACAAGTACTGTAGTGCAATCTCTTTATCATGAAAGTTGAACTTACAAATGTAGAATTGTGTAAAAAAAGAAAAAACTAAATTAAAAAATAAAACAAAACGTAAAATTTTAGAGCCTGAAAGTACACTCAGTCCTACTTCTTGTTCAGCCAATCACTTAGACAAACAAGTTTGTTTACATTTCCAGGAGATAATGCTGCCCGCTTCTTGTTTTCAATGTCACCTGAAAGTGAGAACAGGTGTTCTCATGGCACTGTTGTAGCCGGTGTCACAAGATATTTACATGCCAGATGTGCTAAAGATTCATATGTCCCTTCATGCTTCAACCACCGTTCTAGGGGACAAGAGTCCATGCTGATGACTGGTTCTGATCAAAAACAATCCAAAAGAGTGCGGACTGATGCATGTTCATTTTCATTATCTGAATCAGATGCCACCAGCGGAAGGTTGATTTTCTGTTTTGGTGGTTTGGATTCTGTAGTTTCTGCATCGGAGTGTTGCTCTTTTAAGTCTTCTGAAAGCATGCTCCACACCCCGTCCCGCTCAGATTTTGGAAGGCACTTCAGATTCATAAACCTTGGGTCCAGTGCTGTAGCTATCTTTAGAAATCTCACATTGGTATCTTCTTTGTGTTTTATCAAATCTGCTGTGAAAGTGTTCTTAAAATGAACAACATGCTGGATAATCATCCGAGACTGCTATAACATGAAATATATGGCAGAATGCAGGTAAAACAGAGCTGGAGACATACAATTCTCCCCCATTCAGTCACAAATGTAATTAATGCTTTTTTTTTTAACAAGCGTCATCAGCATGGAAGCATGTCCTCCGAAATGGTGGCCAAAGCATGAAGGGGCATACGAATGGTTAGCATATCTGGCACGTAAATACCTTGCAATGCCAGCTACAAAAGTACCATGCAAATGCCTGTTCTCACTTTCTGGTGACATTGTAAATAAGAATCCGGCAGCACTATCTCCCGTAAATGTAAACAAACTTGTTTGTCTTAGCGATTGGCTGAACAAGTAGGATTGTGTGGACTTGTAGGCTCTGAAGTTTTACATTGTTTTGGTTCTGAGTGCAGTTATGTAACAAAAAATCTACATTTATAAGTTGCACTTTCATGAGAAAGAGATTGCACTACAGTACTTGTATGAGGTGAATTGACAAAAACCTATTTCTTTTGTTTATCATTTTTTCAGGGAAAATATTTGTCATGAAAAATAATATACACTTTATTTTCAATTACAACACAGAATACAATATATATGAAAATGTAGAAAAACATCCAAAATATTTTTAAAAATTCAATTGGTATTCTATTGTTTAACAGTGTGATTAAAACTGCGATTAATCGCGATTAATTTTTTTGAGTTAATTGCGTGAGTTAACTCCGATTAAGCGACAGCCCTAATAATAAATATGAAATTTACTGTGTTATTAGTCAGGCCTGAAATCGTTTAAAGTTAGGCATCAATAGAAAATGGTTTTCCAAAGGCTCATTTTGTTTTTATACTATATATATTTGACCAATTCTTTTGTTTCTATTACTGATTACAAATAACATTACATAACTGCTTCTGTATGTTTGTTTGTGATGGGTTACTCACTGTGGAGTTAGATCAAAAAAGGTTGTTAGGGAAACCAAGCACGAAAGATAAAACAACGCCCTAGATTAGGAGCATCCTGACACTCAAAACACAATAGCCAGCTGTATAGCCATGAAGAGATGACTCCTCAGCCCCAACCCAGGTGACATACCTGTTTTCCCAAGGCTAACACTAGGATAAAAATAAAAGGATAATAAACATTAGAAGAGTCAGAGCCTAAAAAAGTATGGGGGTTGAGTGCATGGCCAGAGGCTTCCCAGGGAGTGTAAGCAAGAGCTGATAGACTGGCAAGGAGAAACACAGAGAGAGCATGCTGCAAGCAGAACAGTCTATTTCCTCCAACCAGAAATGGGGTCAGCTTGACTGAGGGAAATTTAAGAAAGCTGCTAAGGAAAGAAATACAGACCTATGCATACAAGCCTTTTACTGTTTTTACCCTTTGCTCTATGGGGGAATGAATAGACAATGCTCTCAATAATTTGGTTTTGAGCCGCCAAACACAGTGGGGCCTGTCAGGTTAACACAGATGGGAAATGGTGGGCTACAGCCCAGAGATCCCATCTCAGTGTGGTTGGGCTCAGTGGTTCGGTCCGGAGTGAGGTGCAGGAAGTCAAGTGTCACAGGGTAACTGGCCTCTTTAAGGGGAGATGGGGTCAGCCCCTCCTGTATTCTAATTCATTAGTTGCTTCCCAGTTTTGGGGGTGGGGGGCAGGACTAAAGATGGTAAGGTTTGCCCTGTAACCACGACAACTACCCTGATAATACAGATATTATGAGAATGTTAATTTATCCTGTAAATAATTCTTCCCTCAATCTTGCATTACACTTTTTTTTTTGCAAATGTCCCCTTGTCTTTTGCCACCTTTTAGTCTTCGTTAACATATTTAGAGAAAACAAAGCATTGCCTGATAAAACTATATTACCAAAGCCATAAAGAACTTTCCATTTAAATTTAGCAGAAATGAGGTTGTAAATTGGATTACAGCTATATTCTTCCTCTTCAATGGCAGCTGCAGTCACTGAAAGACACAGCAGTTGATACTTCAAGCAACACCTCTGCCTCAGACCAAGAACCTCTCAGAATACTGTGGCTCATCAGGAAATGATCCCTATACCAAATGCAAGAGATTTATTTCTGTGCAGAGGACCAGCAGAATGGCTATGAACCCCTTAAATTCTCTTTTTGAGGTCTTCTTGTACAGGATGTCGACACAGGGATGAATTCTCCCACAAAGAATAGATACCATCTCTGTCTCCTTTGATTACATGGTGGATTAAAAAAAAAACTTCCCAACCATCAGTGTCAGACTACAGTATGTTTGGGAGCACTGCTATATATTTTAGTCAAACAGTAGTATTCTGGTAGAAATGCACTTACTAATAGGTGTGCTGTACTGGGCTCAGGTTAGTCCTGCTGCATTTAAATTGGGTTTGTCTGGTCTGGATAGCATGCAAATTTAGTAAATAGTAACCAATATTAAAATACGTTTCTCAGAAACTCAGAAACTAGAAGGCAAATAAAAAACAAGCCCAAATTCATTACTTCTTTTAATCTCATATTTTGGAGTCTATGTGGCAGTCTCTCTCCTTTTTTTAATAAAATGACAGATGAATAATTTTATTCACTGCTCACAAGAAATTATGTTGTTTTGGAAACAATGCAGAATCTGTACTAAGGACTAGTTTTCTCTGTGTGTGATGTGCATTATTGGGATGTCAGAGAGTGTTCTCAGCTCTAAGAGTCTTGTAGCAGAGATAATCACTATTATTTCTTGTTATTTATATAGCACTATAAATGGACACAGCACATTAGAAAACAAAGAAAAATGGAAACTCTGCCCAGAAGTGCATACAATACAAGTAAAGACAAAAATAACAGAAGGAGATAACAAAAATGGGCCCCAGCTCAGGAAAGCTTCCCTATTCAGGATGTCATGGAGAGGAAATGAAGAAGGGAAGGGAAGGGAAGGGAAGGGGTAAAGACATTGCAAATACTTATGAGTGATGTTCACATATTAAGTGTAATTTAAGAAAGGACTAATGCTTATAAGCCTCCTTGAAGAAGTATGTTTTGTGCAGAAGTGAAATTGAGCGTAGGGCTTGAAAAAAGGTTTTAAAGATTCCAAGCCGTGCTTAAGTTTGCATGAAGGAAACAGCACAGTGGACTTTTCTAGGAGAGAGAAGGCTGCCGTGTGAAGCCTTGAGAGTAGGGCCAGCTCTAGGCACCAGCAAAACAAGCAGGAGCTTGGGGCAGAACATTTCTAGGGGCGGAATTCTGGCACCGGCCATGCCGCCCCTAGAAATGTGCCCCCACCACCCCAGCTCACCTCCGCTCTGCCTCCGCCTGCTCCCCTCAGCGGGCTGCCGCCACTCGGCTTCTCCCCTTCCCTCCCAGGCTTGCCACGCGCACTCCCCCTCCCTCCCAGGCTTGCCGCGCTGGGTGGGAGGGAGAGGGAGAAGCCAAGCGGCCGCAGCCCACTAAGGGGAGCAGGCGGAGGCAGAGCGGAGGTGAGCTGGCTTCCTGCGCCCGTCTCACCCTAGCTCACCTCTGCTCCGCCTGCTCCCCTGAACGCCACTGCTTAGCTTCTTCCCCCTCCCTCTCAGGTGAGGGAGAGGGGAGAAGTGGAGCGGCGACATGTTCAGGTGAGCAGGCAGAGTGGAGGTGAGCTAGGGTGGGGAGTTGTGAGGGGGCCCACAGGAAGCAATGGGGTGGGGGAAATGCAGCACGTGCGGGGGAGGAGGCGGAGCTGGGGATTTGGGGAAGGGGTTGGGAAGGGGCGGAGTTGAGAAGGGGCTGGGGGGAGCAAGAAAAAAACAGGAGGGGGGGATTTTTTGCTTGGGGCGACAAAAATCCTAGCGCCAGTCCTGCTTGAGAGACAGACTAAAGGAGATTTTTCCCTCAGAAAATGAGTTCTCATCCGTGCCATGGGAAGGACTAATAGAAACAACAAACAACAAGAATGAGATCCAAGGCTTCTTCCTGGATTGAGCTGCAAAAGTTTGATGGATCCCACAGCACTACTCTAATGTCTGTCTCTCTCCAGACTATGTCTAATTCCACTTTCAGGGGTTGCTGTTACTCCTGACAGCCGCTCTATGGGCTTGATGCTGCTCTCATTGAAGTCAGTAGCAAAACTCCACTGACCTATGGTGCAGTATCAGGACTCATGTGAGCTTCCATAGTTTGTCAATCCCCCTTCTTCCAGGATCCTGTCTCTCTGAACGTCCTGATGTTGGTTCTTGAATGCACTACATTTTTCCACATCATTGGACTCTAGAAGGCACTATGTTGAGGGGGCGGGAGTGCTTGCTGCTGCAGTTCTTAATTGTACCATTGTGGTGTGTTGTGACTGACAAGAATGCAATGCCATGTTCCAGAAACAAAAAAGCTTTTCAAAAGGTATATTTCTCTGAGTGAATTCTGAACTCCAAGTATGTCTCATTTTATTTCTATAGCCCTAATATTAAGTTAATAAAACAGAAAGCTTACTACAACTCTGAACAATAACAATCAGACAGCTTGATTTGTTAGCTATATTCTTGACACATAAATCACCATCCTATCTACCGTATGTGTCAGATTACATCTGTTATGGCAGGTATGATGACAACAATTCTGTGTCTGAGATGGATACAGCTGGGAGAACATGAAGAGAGGTCTGATCATGAAAGAGAAGGGTTCTGTTTAATCACAAATATGTTTCATATATTTTGCACTAGCTAAAGACCAACACAAACAACAAAAATCTAGGCACGCCATGTATGTGATTTTAGTAGTAAAATGTCCTTGAGAATACAAATTCTTAGACAACAAATTTCTTTGATGTCTGAAGTATACTGATTCTATAAGCTTTCAAGACTATGCATTTTTTAACACAATAATAAATTCTGACCTGCAGAGAAGCACTGCAGGATTAAGATTTAATTATGGCCATGCATGAAGTAGGTAAATGTATTGGTCCTGATCATACAATCCGTATGATGACTTCAACAGCAGTTTCTCCTGAGTACGCAGAGAAGGATTGGGCCTTAAGAAAATTTACACTTGCTCCTACAGTAGTTTTAGGTAAACTATTAGAACAGAAATTTAAATACTCCAAAAGGTAAAAATAGGGACTCAAACAAATCATAAATATGCCTATTTAAAATATATATATTTAAATTCCAGAAAGTATAAGCATACATCTCTTGTTACCTCCCTCTTCCCCGCACAAAGGTAAATCACCCTATTTTTATTATTGGTATTATACTAATAAATGACCCACATTGTGTAAAGTTGCCAATGATTACATTAAGCTTTTGTTATCTGTAATCAGATAAGGAAGCTAGATATTGTATAATTTTACATTGTTCTTTCTCAGGATAAGCAATCACAAAGTAGAAAAAAATCCTAGCTGAATTTTAAAAATAAAATAAAGATCAGTAAATGATTTTTCAGAAATATCTTTAAGACTAAAAAAGAGATCAGTCTTTAATTATATAGCAGACCCGCATCCTCTGCCCAAGCTTACCCTTTCTATTTTCAGGCCCCAATCCTGCAATTCACTACGTGTGAGCCCACCACAGAATGTGTGTGCAGTGAATTGTAGGATCATGTTTCATTCCTAATCCTGTTATTTCCAGTTATCCATGCTAATTATGTTTCTGGTTTTGTTAGCCATTTAGTATTAGACATGCTTTTCATTTAATTGGCCACTGCCAACTCCCTTAGGCCTAAAATGGCCTTTTAAATTAAATTCCTGTATTAGCAACACAACATTGGATTTAGTCATTTCATTCTGTAATTTAAAAAAATCCACCTTAATTATCATAACTTTACAGGGCATGATCTACATGCAGGAAATGCTGGGTGAATCCGGTGTCACTCACTCCATTCATCTGTCTGAATGAGTGCAGTGTGAAGTCATGAAATGAAAATGAGTTTGCTAGTCATTATCATCATCGGTGTATGCACAATGTGCCCAGCCATTTAATGGCGTCAACATCAGCCAGGCAGAGAGCCGGTATCTCACCGAAATAAATTGGTGAGCACTCAACAATGATATGTGACATAGCCTGAAGTTGACTGCAGCTGCATTGCGGGCCATTTAAGGAGACTGGCCTCACAGTTGCCTTGTCCTGTTCAAAACCGGTTGAGATGACCACAGGTGCCTCATTATCTCTAGCCTGAATCTTCCCTGCACTTTTATATCTGCCTCTGGACATTTCCACTGCTTGCATCCGAAAAAGTGGGTATTCACCCACGAAAGCTTATGCTTCAATACCTCTGTCAGTCTATAAGGTGCCACAGGACCCTTTGTCACTTCTACAGGTGCCTTGGTAAATCAAAACCTTGTGGACAAATGGTTGGGTCAGTGATGAGAGAGTGATTAACGACTGTTGTAGTTGACTACTCATTGCACCAAACAGATTCCACTGTCATGTCCTGTGATGGCATAAATGCCCATAAAGGGCGTCAAGAAGACAGGCGAGCTGGTGGGTGGTCAAAGAGGTCTACGTATGATGGCTGGTCACTATTCACACGGATCTTAGCCACCAGCATGACAGAGGCCTTTTTACAGCAAATATGGGGCGGTGCTATGTTGTTAAGTATCAGTAGCCATGGCAACAAAATTGCCCGTAAAGTCCCAGTAACAATACACATAGCTTTGTTAAGCTCTACATCACCAGCCTCATGTGAGATGAACGACACCAGACAGGAGCACAGTTCTCTGCTAATGAATAGCAGAGGGCAAGGGCTGATGTTCTAAGCATCCGGGCGCTCACATCTCAGGTTGAACCAGCCAATTTTAAGAGCAGGTTGTTCTGAGTGCTGACTTTGGCTGCTGTCTTCCTCAAGTGGTTGTAGCACATTAATGACCTATCCAATGTCACACTGAGGTAAACTGAGTTTGGAGCATGCTGCAGGTGTTGGCCGTTGAGGAAAACATTTAACTTGTCACTTGCGCTTGCACTATGCAGATGGAATACACTAGAAATAGTCTTAGAAAAGCTCGGCTGCAGGTGCCATCAACTAAAATGGTCTGCCATGAGCGTCATATCTTTATTCAAGATGTTGTCAATTTCTGAGAAGGAGAGCTTGGTAGCTGCAGCAGATTTCATTGGCATAGATAAACTTGCATGACAGTGTAGCTGGAAGGTCGTTGATGTACACATTGAACAGTATCGGTGAAATAACCGAGCCTCGAGGGAAGCCCTTGATCCTGACTTTTCTAAGAGCTATAGCAGTTGTCCATGAGTACTCTAAACCACATGTTTTGGAGAAAGAACTCTACTACTTTGACCACCCTATGCGGAGCAACTTGAGAGAGTTTAAACAAAAGGCCTCTGTGCCAAACTGCATCACAGGAGGCAGTCAAATACAAGAAGACAGCCCTCATCTTTAGATTTTGTTGAATACCATTTTCACTAAAGGTGGTCAAAGCCAAAAATTGAACACAGGTGCTGTGTCCTTTCCTAAACCCTGCCTGCTCAACTTGCAAGACATTGTCCAAATCTGGAGCAATTTGTTGGAGAATCAAATGCTCAAACACCTTGAAATGCACTACTACCTTGCTAGTATCAACTTACAGAAAAACTTCACAGGTATCCTTATTCCTTATGGAAAGGTACTAAATAGAGCTCTGTGAAAATAGGACAAAATTTTAAGGAATAAATATTTCCCTCATAAAAGGTGGATTGTTTTAACAAAATTCAGATTTTGATTTTTTTGCACGAGCCATAATACGGTCTGAAAAACAGGACAGAATTTTAACTCGTTTTTATTCATATTTAGGATGACATTTTGAGAAAAATATTGTAGAAGTTTCCTCATTCAAAAATTTCCAACCAGCATCAAACCATACAATGTTTATGCAAAGACAAAGTTTCATGAATCTTTCCCAGCCACAAGGCATGCTAGGTTGCTGCCTATAGTGCACAGCATCCTAGGATGGTGGATTTCTACATGAACAAAAAGAACAGGAGTACTTGTGGCACCTTAGAGACTAACATATTTATTTCAGCATAAGCTTTTGTGGGCTACATTCCCACTTCATCGGATGCATCCAATGAAGAGGGACTGTAGCCCACGAAAGCTTATGCTGAAATAAATTTGTTAGTCTCTAAGGGCTGGTCTACACTAACCCCCCAATTCGAACTAAGATACGCAACTTCAGCTACGTGAATAACGTAGCTGAAGTCGAACTATCTTAGTTCGAATGAAAACGTACTTACCCGGGTCCACACGCGGCGCGCAGGCTCCCCCGTCGACTCCGCCTACTCCGTTCGTCGAGCTGGATTACCAGTGTCGACGGGGGAGCACTTCCTGGTTCGATTTATCGCGTCTAGACAAGACGCGATAAATCGAACCCAGAACATCGATCCGACGCCTCCGATCCAGCCGGTAAGTGTAGACCTACCCTAAGGTGCCACAAGTACTCCTGTTCTTTTTGCTGACACAGACTAACACGTCTGATACTCTGAATTCTAAATGAACAATTAGTTTGGAGTGGGAATCTACTCCATGCTAGCCTGCCATGGATTAACTGTGTGCACACACCCTGGCACACATTAAAACCGTTCCTTAATGTGCTTTGATCTACTCTTCTCTCAAATGGGACTATATCAAAGCGTGTTAATGAACTGCTAATGTTCTTCAGTAGGGTGCACACAGCATGCACCCTGTGCGCATTTACACACACAGGTAGAGGCCTTGATGTGAATCATATGTCTGGAGGACCAAACAGCCTGGCCCAGCTCCTGGCAGCCTCTCCCTGGACAAGCCTGAGGACGAGGGGCCCGAATGATAGGTGGTGGGTGGTGACTAGGTAAGTAGCATCCTCTGCCCCCCATCTTCCTCCTGCACATCTCTGCCCTTTTGTGCCCTACTCCCACCTCATCTGCTCCTGACCCCCAAGCCCTTCCCTTCTCTAGCTTTCCACCATCTCCCTGTATCCTAGCCCTTCTGCATCTATAGGGTCTTGGCATCCATTTCCTCCTGTGTCCTAACCTCCCGCCCAAGCCTTCCTGTCCCCCATCTCCCCACATTGTCCTATCCCATCTGCCTCCCACCTCATCTGTCCGAAGCCCCGCCCCAGGGTCTGACCCCCTCCTCAACTATCTTACCCACCATAGTCTGTCCCACTGTGTCCTACCCTGCATCTGCCCCTGGGATCCACTCCCCCTGCCCAATTCCATCAGCCCCCTTCTCCAGCATCCTGCCCCATAGTCTCCTTGTCCCTTTTTTTCCTAGCCCACCCACCCATCTGCTCCACAATGTCCTAGTCTGCCCCCACCCCATTTGCCACCTACTGCATCCTGAACCCTACCCCATCTTCCCCCCAGGTCCTGACCTCCATCCCTATCACAGATCCAGACTGCAGTACTGCTGTATTATTTCCCCCCCATTGTTCCACCCATGTATTGCATAACACCTGCAGCCTCATGTCAGGGACCCTGACCCATAGGCACTGACTCTGTGGGTGCTCTGGGGCTGGAGCACCCACAGAAAAAAAAATAGTGGGTGCTCAGCACCCATCCGCAGCCCCACGGATCAGTGCCTGCCCCCTCTCCCCCAGTGCCTCCTGCCTGCCAGCAGCCCCACCGATCAGCTCCTCCCCCTCCCTTCCAATGCCATGATCAGCTGTTCTATGGGTGCAGAAGGTGATGGTGGGGAGGGGGATGAACAGGAGCAAGAGGCAGCAGGGGAAAGGGGCAGGAAAAAGTGGGTGGGGGTGGGGCCTGGGGCAGAGCAGGGATTCAGCACCCTCCGGGAACAGATGAAGTTGGTGCCTATGCCCCCACCCCTCTTTACTGGTGCAGCTCCCCCTGCAACCCAAGGTGTCTGCTTGGGATGGGGTAGCAGAGCCCAAATGGGGGGCAGATGAAGCCCCATGCCTTGCGTCCCAGCTTATGGTGCCCTTGAGACCCCTAATGTGGGGTGAGGGTGGGCTGCTGACTCCTTAGAGTTCAGTGGGGGTCCTTCCAAGGAAGCCTCTTTATGGGGGAACAAGCTACCATAAATGGGTAGGAGGAAGGCAGAGGCATGCTGATGTTCTGCCTAGGACAGCAGATTGTCTTGAGCAGCCTCTGCCCTCATATCAGGTGACATTTCCATGGAGAGAGAGGCAAGTGCAGAGAAAAAGACAGCCTTCTTACTAATAACTGTACTTCAAGAGTGTGGGATGCTTCCTCTTGGCCACTGCTGATTTTCAAGTACCTTTGAGAAAAGCAGTTGCTGTTGGTACTGCACAACTACTCTCTCAAGAAAGGCTTCAGAGTAGTAGCCATGTTAGACTGTGTCAGCAAAAAGAAAAGGAATGTTTGTGGCACCTTAGAGACTATAACAAATTTATTTCAGCATAAGCTTTCGTGGACTACAATCCACTTTTTCGGATGCATAGAATGGAACATACAGTAAGAGGATATTTATACATTCAGAAAAACATGAAAAGGTGGAAGTAACCATACCAACTGAAATTAGCCTCTTACAGTTGGTATTCCTTTTCTCTCAAGAAAGTGACCATTTGGAACCAAAGTTATAAGAGGATATGCATCCCTCAACTTTTTCATTTCCACAAATAGCTGTGGGAGTAGGAACCTTTGCTGGAATAATTCTCCACTTGGTTATGTTTTCTTAAACCAAATCTCTTAGCTAGTTACTGTGGTTTGAAATATGGATAGTTCACATGATTTTGAGTACAGTAGCTTGTTTACCACAACACCCTTTACATTTCAAGACCTTTCAATTTTGTGCCCTATGGTCTTCTCTCTCTTAGGTACATCTCTCAGGTACTTTGGAGATGCTCATTTCCCACAGAGTTGTTTCTCATGCAAAGCCTTTTAAGCTCATATCAGAAAGGACAAACATAATTATCTGCAGCCCCTCCTGATGATGCAGGCATTATGAGATAGACCATCCAATCTATTCCTAGGTCAGGGTCCCCTTCCCATGCAGTGTAAGAGTAGGCCTTTGTCTGAATCAACCTAAAGCTCACCAGCAATGAAGGCACCTCTCACAAGAAATAATATATTGAGGAAACCTCAAAAAAGAACTTTGCATTTCTTCTCCCATGCCAGGTTGCACTCCTTTGGGCCAGGTCCTCAAATGAATCCTACCAAAAGGAGCATTTTAGTATAAATTCTTTCTGGATATTTGTCCACATCAAAACCCGACCATATAATTTGGTATAACTACTAGGCTCTCCTTCCCTGGGGACCGTACCTTGAGGCAGTGGGGAGACGTGTGTGTCTCTTCCTGCAAGTTTTATCTCCTGGTATGGGTCACACAAGTCAGACAAGTCACAGAGAAAGGACTAGATGAAACCAATTCACTGGTACTCAAGGTTGGGTACTAGGGTGTTACAGATAACAAGTGAGGTGGCCTTGGTAATACTGACTGGGGAAGCTTGCACGAACTTGTCTGCACAATATCAACACTATCAGTGCCGTTAAGTACATTAATTCACACCAAAATTTGAAAAACAAAAATAAAGCATCAGTTTTGAACTGAGCACAGAATGAGATTTGCATTTTATAGTGACAGTTTTATAGACTTAAAGGATTGATAGCATCCCTTTGACAGTCTTAATTACTCTCTATTATTTATATCCTTGACTTTACAAGCAGTAAGATCATGATAAATGGCACTACTGGTGTAATTGTCTATATTTTGCCTTTGTAAAACAATTGCAGAATTCAGAGTGATATTATATTACTCTGTTTATGTAATATCCTATTTCGTAACAATGGTAAATTTGCAACATAACTTTTCAGAACAAATTAACAACTCCCATTTATAAACTCAACTCTATTGCTCTTGAGGAAGAAAAACAGCAAAAATTAAAATGCCACTATAAGGATTAATAATTATCACAGAGTAATCATAGGATTATTCTGTTGATCCAGTTTCAGACTCTTAAAACTGATGCTCATCATACTTATTAAATTTATCTCCATTAAGAAAGAAATGTCTTAGCAGAAACAAATTTTCAACAATTAAACCAATATATTTGCATGGAATCACTTGTCTCTCTGCAGATTTCATTACATGTCTTCAGCCCCGTATTACATGTATAATAAGGTGAAATTTGGTGGTGAAAAGGTAAAACTAAAATATCCCCATAAACGTAATTGGTATGAATCTGATAAGTCATTGAGTGATGTGACATGCTGCTAATAAAACATCTCTAAAGAGACATGCCTAGGGATATAGGACGCAACAGAGCACGGCTATGATAAAATAAGATACCCCTGATGAAATGTCATCTGACAAGTAGTAACAAAGTGATAGGTACTCATTTGCTAGTTTGATTTTCTTTATAATTCTGCATGCACATTTTTAAAAGTAACTTAGTGAATTTGCAACTTAAACAATCAGAGCTGAAGAGGTAATAGAACATTTTGTTCTTATACAGGAAACCTAAGTTCATAAGCATTCTCAGGCAGTCTATTCCAGGTGATTGGCATGGTGGTTCATCATTTAAGACACACCTCTCTCACACTGATCCATACAGCACCCTTGACAGCAGCCTCCACAGTGGTAAGTTTTGCCTTCCTAGAGGAAAGATCCCACAGGGAGAGCTGTTCTTGCATAGTAGACAAGTATTGCATGGATAGAACAATTAATGAATGCCTAGGGAAAAGTAAGCCATGCCCTAAACCCCTATATCCTAAGACTGCCAAAAACAGACTTTTGTTTTAACATTCCTCCAGTTAATTATCCCCAAAACCATTACATTCATGATTTTTATTACACTGATTCCACTGACAATTTGTCAACTCAGGAGACATATCAGATATACTGCTTCACATGTCAAATCCCATATGCTTAGATGCTAGAAACATGTCAAGTTTTCTGGTTTCTTTCCCCCTTCCCCATGTTTCGAAAGAATATTCAGGGACACTATTTAAGGAAAATAACATTGATAAAACTCTATTTATAAAGCACCGAACCCTACTAATACACTTAGGGTGTTGTATAATATTAGAAAGAAACCTCTTAAAACTCAAACAGGTAGATTTGCATATCCAAATACTAACTTTGTCTAAGCTTACTTTAAAACTCCCTTATCTTAAATTTAAAACTTCCTTCCCAAATAATATAAAAGCTGTCCATTGGACCAAGTCCAGAAGATCCTATTCAATTTTATTCCATATTTAGGCAAACTACTATTATTATTTTTATTGTGACAGTGCCTAAAGGCCCCAAATGAGATTGAGGATCCATTGTGCTAAACACTGCACAAGCACATTTATTTTGATTTATAATAAACAAACACCCTTCGTCCACAAACTTGAAGCACCCTGACAGTTATTTAAAATTACAAAATAAAATGCATTACAATCAATTCATCCCAACTGCAGCAGTAGCATAAATATACCACCCCCATACATTGGGCAAAGTCTCCATCTTCTTCCCAGAGCAGGTGAAATAAACCAGCCCTGCATTTTGTCCTAAAAGTCATCAAATCCAGGCTATTTTGAACCCGAGGCAGAAGGGCACTCCAGAGCCTTGGGGCCAATTGAAAACTGTGACCCAAGAACCACTTAATGGCAACTGGCAAAGGGTTACGGAAATCTCATGTACATTCTAGTTCAACAAAGAATGTCATGTGAGGTCTCAAAAGAAAGCCAGGGATGAGGGTGCACCTATTGTTAATCTGCAAGGCAGAGTAAGGGTTGGCATAGCCCAGATGAGAGTGCTTGAGTAGCTAACAGTTTGGTAGTGTTACAGAGCAAGACTACCTCACACTGGAGGTTGGGGGTAACAGGGTGATTCACAATCCTGGGTACCCTGAGAACCGTCACAAGAATACCCTGCCAGCTGACTGTTATACTGATGAGAGATCTACCATGTGCACCTCTGCTGGCTGAAGCTGTGGCATGGCATTACAAAGAGAGAAGAGGTCTCTCAGGGAGGCTCCCAAACCATTTAGAGATTTATGGGTCAAAACAAATACCTTGAAACCTATCAAGAAGTCCACAAGGTATAAGACCCAGCCCCAAAGCATTTGCAATCCACATAGACAAGATAAAGAGAGGGGAGAGAAAGAGGTTAAGTGTTTTAGCCGAGGTCATACAGAGCAGCCACAAACTGAACCCAGGTCTTCAGAATTCCAATCCACTGTCTTAATCACAGACCCATCCTTGAAGTTAATGAAGTTTGCCTAAATAAGGACCTAAGGTTTTGCACTCTCTCATTAATGTGTTTCTTTTTACACTGCCTCAAAAACCGTAAGACTCCATATATGTGTTAGGTGTTAGTATTGTTTAATTTTACTATTATATACTTCAGGCTTACTAACCAACAGAACAAAACTAAAAAAAATCATTGGTGACTTATACATTGTCACATGAAATAATAATGTAGAGTAGCATTCCAGGAGAATGGTGTGTTCTATATGTTTTAAAATTACTTAAAATAATTTCATATTATAATCATTCTTCCAGGCAACAGAAATGGAAGAAAACGTCAACAGCATTAGTGTGTTGATAACTGCACTATCTGGCTCATCAATCAAACTCAGAGCAGTGTTTGGATGTATTCTCACACATGCACAGATAGATGTTGACCTGAACACTGAGCCTCTCTCTTTATCAGTTATCAAATAGCGCACTGTAATAAAAAATGGCAAAGCCAACAAAATAACTGGTATTTAAATTACTGCAATAGTAGCCAATATAGAGAATCTGGGAGGGGAGGAGGTGAAGAGAGAGAGGTCCAGAAAGTGAAAGAAATGCAAGAACAAATAGGCATGGGGACACGCAGAAAGACTGTCCTTGTTGAACAAGTGCCTCTTTTCAGTCACAGCAGTAGGGGCCTGGTGCAAAACCCATTGTAATCAATGGGGACCTTCCCTTTGACATAAATGGACTTTAGATCAGACCCTACGTGGTATCTCAGTAAATGCCAAGTCAGGCACTGGGAAGTGACAGACAGAAGTGATAGGGAGAATAGCCCCCAAACAAATGGATACTTTTAGAAGCAGCACAGCTTTTTACAATAGGACATTCATCTGGTCTTCCTGTGAAACACAGTGTGAACCAAATACACCTCTGCTGTAATTCTACACTGGACTCAGTACATCTAATCTGTTGTCTGACACATTTCAGCTATAAGATTCTTATGCCAGGGATTCTTGCTTTCTGCATATATGGCATTCGTGTACAGCACTGTTAGTGTTCAATAAGAGAGGCCAAAGTGTAGCCTGGACAACGTCCATATAGGGGCATTGGGGTATGGGAGAAATCATCCCTGTAGGCTTCAGGTCCACATATGGAGGGTAAACAGTGCTGCACATCCACCACTTCTCCCTCATTCAAGCAGGTGCAAATGGTCAGAGAGGGACAGGGAATGGGGAGAGCCTTGCAATTTCCCAGCATGTTGGCCAGCGTAACTGAGCCCAGTGGGTGAGGGTGGGGGGAATGGTAATCTGCCAGTAGCATGTTACTGTCCAAAATGATGGAATTATGCCTCTGAGACACTATCCCTTCTCTAAAACGATTCCACAGTGTTTCAGTTTTTCAAACCTGTTTGAATGGGAAGGAACCCTATCCACCTAGATTTTGAATTCAAAATGTGGAGTAAATTAGCTTCTTTAAAACATCACCTAGTCTTTTCTACCCCCATCCCCATTCAATTTTTAATTTAGCTGCAATGTCAAGTGCTAGACAAAAAACTCTCTGCCAAGCTTATGTTGCTGGATCTTGTTGAGACCTAAAAAAGGTTCCAACATCTCCTCTACCTTCTTTTCACTTAAAAATATTTCATTAGGCAAATCTAGAGATACTGTACTTCTCAAATTACCACTGTTCTATGGAGCACATTACAGGACAGTGGGGTGAGGGAGTGAAATAGTAATATAAATAGAGAAAGTTAGGAGAGACTGAAGTAACATTTTGCTATTGACTTCAGGAGAACAAAATCAGTCCTAAAGACTGCAGAAAAGCACTTAGAGGTAGGAGTGAGTAATTGCCTTTCCCTCTGAGCAGGATTCAAATCAACCTCATCTAATTCACTACCATGAAGTTCAAGTCCTGCCAAATATATTGCACTTGGTTGAAGCAATCCTATTTTTAAATTACTAAGAAGTAATAAAGTTGTAACCCTTCAGTCCCAAATTCACAAATGATAGCTGTAAGGTCTGAAATCATCTCTTGTTGATGATTCCAGCTAAATTCATTATACATAGGGGATTATGTAAAAAACAAAAACGGTGTTATGTCTTCAGACACTCCATGGAAAGGTCTGAGACTTGAATTAATCTTAATTTTTGTTCATCGTTTTTTTCTTTTAAAATCATACTACTTCCTGAAATTCTAAGCTTTTAGAACAATCCACTAATTAACAACTTTTTTCAAGTTTCTTTGAAAAAACCTAATCTGGATTTTTGAAGTGAAGGAAATTAGTACCCAACTGAAACACCAGTCCTATTAATGTGTACACATTTATGAGTACATTTTCAAGTAAACTATTTTAAAAGTAAGACAGATAGCTGGCTTTCCATATTCAGTATTGTTCTGGAAAGGTAATTAATAGCCTGAGACAAAGCCCATTAGAGTCAATAGAAAAACTCCCATTGATTTGAATGAGTTTTCGGATTAGGCCTAAAGTCTTCCTGTGTCTCCCCTATTACAATACTGCTCAAGAATGGCTCACCTATCCAATTATCTGGATAAAGTAAGACTATGAAATTCCTTTCAATTGTGACCTAAAGCACATTTGAGCCATAGTATCCATAAATGAAAGCCTAATATATTATAGGATGATGTTTAAAAGGCACAAATGGGAGTTAGGATTTGGGCATTTAACTCCCTTAGGATCTTTTGAAAATTCCAGACTTAATCCACTGGCCATCTGGCCACAATCCTATATAAGATCAACAAAGTACTACTGACAGACCAAATGTGTGCATCAGCATTCTTAGCAATAATAGAACAGAAATGGGTGATCTGTATTCTCTCCTGATATGTGATGCTGCAAACATGCCAAATTCATCATGACAGCAACTAAGTTCTTATATCCCTCCAATCACTATAGATCTTGTCTCAAATGCGGAACAAATGAAAGAATTTGTTCAACAAGTTAACTGACGGGGTGGCTGGAAGATTTTTATATTTTCAAAAGTTGTGGTATATACTGCATCTCCTCAACAAGAGGTTGACTTGTCACAGAATTCTTTTAAGATAGAAATAACTAAGGCTTTGTCTGGAATTATAGTGGCATGTAGAGTACAGGCACTACATGTGTAGCTACATGTCACAGTGAAAGACAGGCTTCATCCACCCTTGTCACTGTGATAAGTAGCTACACGTGGCAGCTCCTTTCCCTGCTGTCTCTCCCTGTGCCCAGAGCCTTTCCCTGCTGTTGGAGCCTTTCACTGGGGTGGGGAAAGGCTCTGGCTGTGGGGAGACAGCATGACACTACATTGCTATTATTAGTGAGTACCAGGGCCGGCTCCAGGCACCAGATGGCAAAGCACATGCCTGGGGCAGTGCCCTGTAAGGGGCGGCAGTCCGGGATTCTGGGGCGGCGTTTTTTTTTTTTTTTCCTTTGGCACTTCAGCGGCAGCCATATTTTTTTTTACTTTGGCTGGGCTTTTTTTTTTTTTGCTTGGGGCAGCTGAAAAGCTGGAGCCGGCCCCGGTGAGGACTAAATAGCAGTGCTGATGTGAGAGGTACTGCCTGGGTGTATAGAAGGCCGTGGGGGGGTACATATTCTAGGGTTCAGGTGTGTAGGGCACTCTACCTGCCAAAGTCATGTCTATCATCATCTACACTGCTATTTATACCCTTACTAACTGGCATGCACTGTCTGTACTCTACAGGCTGCTGTAAGTGTAGATGTACCTTAAAAAGTATCAGTTGTACAGTTCACACTTCAATATAGAGGTAAAGCTAAACTGTGTGTTGAACTGTCAACATTTACCTTGTTGTATGTAGTGTAGTTGTAGATGTGTTGGTCCCAGGACATTAGAGAGACAGAGGAAACTGCACAACACTTTCAAAAGATGAGCCTGAGAGCTTAAATTCATAACTCTGCTAGACACTAAAAAACGTGGACCGAACAGAGACACTGGATTTATAGCTTATTACAACGATCTACAAACCCACTAAACCCCCTTTTCTTCTCTACGACTGCAGACGTGTTAACAGGCCACCCTGCCTTGAATGGTTCCTTACAATATGTGCTAACTACTTATGCTAAACGATCTGTTCCACTTTACATTTTGCTGTGATGCTCAGAGTACATTTCCAAGACCTGAAGAAGAACTCTCTCACCAACAGAAGTTGGTCCAATAAAAGATAATACCTCACCCACCTTGTCTGTCAAAATGTACCACATTTAACCACCCATGTCCTTTTGCTGCTCCAAACATCCAGTACATTGAAATCAGGTTCCATACAACAAAGACTAGGGCTCCTAGACGCTACCATGATAATAATATATTTTTCTACCATGTGTAAACTGATAAGCAGTGCCAATAAAATCATATCACAAATAACCTACCTTATCTGTTAGCTGATCAGCTCATCCTCAAGATAGGTCCTCAATTTGATATGTAAGTAGAAAAATATGTTTTGAAAAACTCATTTAGCCAAAGGCACTTTTTATTTTTGGACAAAAATATTCTACTATCAGTGGCATGCAGCAAGAGAGGAAAAGATAAGTCCTTCTTCTGCACTGTTCATTGTAATACACTCAAAGAAGAATTCTATCACTGCATCCACCCATGTTGATTTGGGGGAGGGGAAGCAACAAACAAAGGGTATACTGTAGTCTGAATATCTCCCAGAACGGTTTGTACTCTCAAATTATGCTCAACTCCAATTCTGCATGTTTACCATTATAGAAAATGAAAGGGTTTTTTTATGTCTTCAGTTAGAAATTGAAAAAGATAAAATACCTATGACAAAAAAAGGAAGCTGTTGCTAATACTTCAGGTCACAGATGGCCCATAAAGAGGATGTAATATAGTTTGTTGATAAGGCATGCTTAGGGCGGGGGAAAGATGACAGCTGAAAAAAAAAATCTATGAGATGTTTTAAATTCATAATAAAAGATGACAGGGATTTGTAAATTCTTCCTTTCCTCCTGTATATTATTTTGTATGTGTTAAGGACAGAGAAAGCCAAGCTTCACTGATAGATGTGTATGGATTATTGTTAATAAATCTCTCTCCTTTTAGTGATGTCATCCTTTGGCAAGGTGTAAGGTGAGAACTAGACTGCAGGGGGAGACCATCACATATCTTCCGATAAATAAATGCATCTCTCTCTTTCTACCTCTCCCCCTATCCCCACCCCGACACTGTGGTCTAAATTGTCCTCGTGCTAAGAGAAAGGAAACTGCTTAACTTCAGATTTAAAATAATTTTAAATGGTACAATTCGCTGTTGATTGCTTTTTGAACACTATGAATATAACAGACTGGAAATCACTTATCCAAAGCATGAAAAGAATGCAGCATATTCAATATTTGAAGTGAATACACATAGTAATATTAAAGTTAAATTCTAATGCAACATTTGGGCACACCAGAAACCAGTGTATTTTTTCTACGCCACTAAACAAAGATAATCCTCAATTCATCTACGCTGGAAATCTTCTCCAACCACTTTTTCCATAATGATAGTAAGAGCCATTTAGCTTACGGAAATAAAGAGAAACCATACATTTATTCTATCTTAAATATGTAAATATTCTAGTCCAACAATCTGAAAGGAAACAAAGCACAAGAAGCTGTAGTATATAGTTTCTCTTTGGGATAGATCCTTATTTTTTGTTGTTAATTATTCAAACCTTGAATCAAAAGTATGTGCAAACATCTCACAAACTGATGTAAAAAAGCCGCCTATGGAAAAAGTTATAGTACTAGAATTCATGCACCTCTAACAGTTTTTTATCACAGCTGACAGTGGTTAGAAAAAGGGAAAGTGAGGAGACTCAATCACATATGAGAAAATGAAAAGTTTTCTCTATGCAATTAAAGTTGATCCCATAAGCAATAATTCACAATAAACTGTATTCATTGAAGATACTGATGTGGTTCTAGGTTAGGTTTTTTAGAGGAATTATTGGAAGGCCGAAGGGGTCTTCTTACACACTCTTCTCAACTGCCTGTAGAAATATGTTTTCTTGTTTTATATTTGGGATTATTCTTAGTGAGTTCCACAGGCACTGCACGGCAGTGGGCAGACAATGTGGGAAAGCACTGACTAGCTGGAGGACGACTACCAGAGTCTGCATCATCCAATCTTCTCTCCAATAGAGATAGTCGAGTTACAGAGTGTAGAACTCCAAATAGCTGTAGTGAGCTCTGCTGCCATTCTACAATTTGAGTAAAGTGAAGTTCCTCACAGCAGCAGAATACCTCAGAACCAATTATTGTAGAATCCCCGAGCCTTTCCTCAAGGAATGAATTTTGCATAGGAAATGGGGTGAGGAAGAGAGAGAGAATTATGTGTCACTGTTCTGAACAAAGAAAGAGAAGGCCAAACAGAGGCAAATATGAATCAAATATTGCAATGGTGTTTAATTAGTAAGTTGACATGCATGTAGTTCTATCTGTTTTGCCAGAGGCTGCAAGAAATAATGTTTGTTGAAATAGCAGCTCTATGGTCAAATTATTTCTGCTTCAATACCTGCGTCGCTAGTGCAGATCATAATCACATTTTACTTGTGATCAGTTCTCTAGCGTTAATGTTTGATTTCAAAACAATTTTCTTTTATTTCTTTGAAAACTCCATTGAGGAAACGGACGTACTCTGCTAGCTTGCAAAGGCTGACATAGGTTGTTCATCGAGTTATCCAGCCATTTAATACACAGCCTTATAGGGTCTACAGATGAGACAGGAAGGCCTGTTGTACAAGATCAAAAGGGCTGGGAGTGAGGGGGCAATGAGGGAAGTGAAATGAAGCTGCCTTCTCACCCAGGAATTAAAAATGTGTTTATTAGTTGGAGAAAAGCCTCCTGCCCAAGGCAATTTCCTCTTTTGATTTGGCCTTCTGCAGGGCCAGCTCTACGCACCAGCCAACCAACCATGTGCTTGGGATGGCACTTTTCAAGGGGCGGTAATCCGGCCCGCTTTTTTTTTTTTTTTTTTTTTTTGCTTCGGCAGTTGTACTCTCGGAGCTTGGGGCAGCAAAAAACGCAGAGCCGGCCCTGGCCTTCTGTTCCCTCTGCTGTGGCCTCTTCTCATGAGAGTCACTTTGGTCTGCAGAAGACCATTCTACCTACATAAGACCCAAGCCAAAGTGATGGGAACACACAACAATATTTATTTATTTATTTATTGCCTGGTGTTGAGGTGACCTGGAGAACCACCTATTCTGTTAATCTGAAAGGAGCATGAGTAATGGATTTCTGAACAACCATGTAGAGAGAATGAGAATTGGAATCATTAGCCAACTTAGACACTTCTTCCTAGCCAGAATGGAACTGTCGGCCAGAGAAGCATCTCTACAGACTATACTGTCCCTTTGAAATGTCCTCCTTGGTTGAGACAGTCAGCAGGGGAAAAACCCCACTCTCCTGATAGGAAGTGAGGGAATGCATTGAACACCCTGATATCACTCCCCAGGAGTCCAGTTGCAACACACAAGTGTCAGGTTTTAGGGGAGGAGCAGAGCTGAATATAACACCTACATTTGAGATCATGGGACTTGCATTGCTCAGGTGGGAAAACACCCTTTTATGGTACAGCTGCATCATCAAATGGCTTCATGATTTAGGAGGCTCAAACCCTCTGGGAAGCAGCATTTGTGTAGGTAAATCTGAGCTGGATTTAATCCTAAATAATCTATTTTCAAAAAAAGAAAAAATGCTACCATCATCAAAGGAGAAATATACAAGATTTTAAAGAACTTCACAGTCCTAGTGTCACATTATATTTCTGAAATTTCTTCCAATTGTCATCTACACAAATCTATAGTAAACCAATTCACTTCATTTTTAGAAATGTTTTCCCTTCTATTTTTCAAACATTCCTCTTCCTTTTATCTGATTACTTTCACCACTCTCTGTCTCCTCCAACCACAAAGGCCACCTCCTTTGAGATGAGCAAGATATCATTCCAGACTCCATACCTCTGGAGCCTGGGTGTCAGTCTGATACCCAGCAGTCTCTGTCCCACTCACCGACCCCGGTTTCTCTAAAGAGCAACTTTTTAACTGTTTAGTGTCCTTTTAGAGCTGTTAGTTCCCAACCTTAGAAAAATTAGTCTTGTTACTTTGCTGGCTGCTGGAAGTAGCATATTTACAGTTTAAAATATCTCCGGCATTGTTTCTAAGCCCTCTTCAAATGTTTATCAGGAGGTTATTTATATAGAGCTATTGTATTGCCTTTCTGCTAGTTTCCTAATAGTCTTCCTGGTAAACTAAATCAACATACTCAGGCAGTAAACATTCCAAAAACCCCATATAGCTATACAGCAATTGTCTTAATCACCAGGTCACATACAGTATTAATAAATTACAGATCAGCCTTACATCCTTCACTCATGTCTCAAAAAGATTTAAAATCCTATATTTTTGCTCATTCTACTTCCTGCTAAACCATAAACTGACTGACTTTTTGTTGGACTCATAATCCCAGAGCAAGAATTTGAAATGAAAATTGACACACAACTTATCAGACCTGATGCACATCTTGATTTTAACCGATAAACACTTCTTGGAATTTATCAGCATCCTCTTATATCCAACTTCAATATTACATCAGAGTCACAGGGACAAGTAGCTGTCATCAAGCAGATTCAGGAACGTTCAGCCTGATATATGAGATATTGTACGTTAAATAGTTATTGTTATAGTTTTGAATTTTATATAGATATTGCCCAGTTTTTTTATATCTTTCTACAATATACCATACATTAGAAAAATACAATCCCTTATGTATTATCATTTTATTCCATAAAGCATGAACTGAGTTCTAAAGAAGTGACAAAGGGTCCTGTGGCACCTTATAGACTAACAGAGGTATTGAAGCTTAAGCTTTCGTGGGTGAATACCCACTTCTTCGTATGCAAGCAGTTGTCCACTGCTTGCATCCAAAGAAGTGGGTATTCACCCACGAAAGCTTATGCTTCAATACCTCTGTTAGTCTATAAGGTGCCACAGGACCCTTTGTCACTTCTACAGATCCAGATTAACACGGCTACCCCTCTGATACTTGAGTTCTAAAGATGTACCTTTCTGTATAACCTGTGGATGCTAAGAATGCCATTGTACATTAGAAACATTATGTGTAATTTCTGCTCTTACAATCCTGTGGTATAAGATCTGTTCCTCAAATCAAGCAGAAAGCCCCTTTTAACCTGAAGTCCATTTCTCCAGTCAATATTAATTACACAAAACCCAGAAAAATTAAATCAATTTCCCCATAGCCACTGAAATCTCTAAACTTATTCAAATTGACCTCCGTATTATCTGGATTTTTGACCAAATAATTATATTGAGTACAATTCATAGGACAGATTTAAGTTTAATACATGGTGCCACAGTTTCTGGGTAACTGCACTTATATTCTTCCTCAGTGATAAGTTGAGAGCACCCCACTTTAGGCTCCCAGCTCCTCAGCGATCACCTCTCTTGAGCAAAGACCTGTCTCTTTTTCTCACCTGACCGGGATTTTAAAGCTCCAGCACAGCTCGCTGGGTTACCCTGCGATATCCCCAGCAAACCAGATTGACTAAACAGACCAGTGCCTCTACTTTGCTTTCTCTCTGAAGGCTATGACCAATGTATTGCCCACACACAGCTCCTTCTAAGCAAACACATTTACTTCTCAATGTGAAAGCATTACAGAAAAACATACTAAAAACCATAAAAAAATCTACACTCATGCTAAAAAGCTTACCAAAGGTCACCCAACAGTCTTAGGGGCCTCTAGCAGGTCACGTCCTTCCAATCCATCCTTAAGGATTGGATCCCCCGCGAATTGGACAGAAGGTCCTGTCTGTTTCCAATATCAGAAAGAAGGCCCTGAGTCAGTTTAACTCAGGCTATCTATTAGAAAGGTCCTTTCGTGGCTAGTTGGTCTCTAGAGAATCCAGTTTGGAGTAGTATATGTGAGCCTATCCAGGCAGTAGTTCTTCCCTGACAGATTACAACAAGCTGACTGATTTGCTTTAATCAGCTATGACACTGAACCAGTGAGGGTTAAGCCACCAGCAGGCTAAGTGACCCAAAATCAACTTTTAAGAACATATTACAGAAGTATTGAAATGGTAATCAGGGCCATTTTTTGTAGATAGTTATCAAAGCCACATTCAGTAGACTAAATTCTTTGAAACGTAAACCTGTATTGTTAGAGAATTAGAAATAGATACTAATTGTATTGTCTGTGTTTACCTATATCTGTTAGAAGTTGAGCAATGTGATCTAATTAGCTTGTAGACGATAAACTTCTGTTACTATATTCTATTGATTCGGGAATCTAAAAGGAATATTAACATTTAAATTAAACTTGTGGTGTAATAATATCATTGCCTATATTTCTCTTTGAAGTTTGTAGTAAACTACCTATGAACTGCTTGAATGGTTAATTACCTTATACTAATGAATGCAACTAGTTACCGGTGTGTGCCTAGGAAATGGAGATTTACTTCAAAGCAACAATATACACTGCTTAGTCTTTATCCGGGAAGGCCCCTGCTGTGATGTCTGCTGTCAAGAGGCTATTAGCTGCCTAGAGAACGATAAAGGAAGCTTCGGGCCTGATCCTTGCTATCTCAGATGTGCTTAAACTTTGTCAGAGGAAGTTATGTTGGAATGTGCCTGCAAATTCTCATGGAAGAATTGGAACAAACTCTACACATGAACTACCTACTGGACTATAACCTATTGAATTGATTCTGGAAGGAGTTTTATAAATCAGCATCCTCACCATCTCTGTTATGAAACTGACCTAAGAACTTTATTCATACCTGTATGTATAATGATTATTTAACCACAGTAACTCTTTCTGTTCTTTTCTTTTTTTAAAAAAGCTTAGATTAGTTAACAAAGATTGGCCGTAGGCCTGTATTTGGGTAAAATCTGAAATATTCATTGACCTGGTGAGTAATGTATCTGATCTCTTTGGATTGGTAGAACTTTATATATGGTGAATAAGATTTCAAGTAACCCTCACCATAACGGATTTGGCTGTCTAGGTGGGAGCCCAAGGCTGGGTTGCTTTAGGGGAGTGTATTTTTGGCTTCTTGGTAACCAGGAAGGTATTACAGAAGCTGGTTTGTGACTGGCTTGGTGAATCTAATTATGAGAATAAACCACCAGTTTGGGGGGGATCATCTACCCATTCTTTGCAGTTTGCCCTGATTGAGCAGTGTCAGTGTGGCCCCTCCAGCAGCCACACTCACATCACCGCTTGCTGCTATTAGTGGAGCTGTGGTAGCACTCCCCCATGGAGTAGAACACAATCATACATAAACCATTCATTTAAAACAGGGATCGCCAACCTTTGGCACACGACCCATCAGGGAAATCCGCTGGCAGGTCAGGACGGTTTGTTTACCTGCAGTGTCCACAGGTTCAGCCGATCGCAGCTCCCAGTGGCCACGGTTCGCCGTTCCAGGCCAATGGGGGCTGTGGGAAGTGACGGGCAGCACGTCCCTCGGCCCGCGCGACTTTCTGCAGCCCCCATTGGCCTGGAACAGTGAACCGTGGCCACTGGGAGCTGCGATCAGCTGAACCTGTGGACGCTGCAGATAAACTAACCAGCCCAGCCCACCAGCAGATTTCCCTGATGGGCCACGTGCCAAAGATTGCCGATCCCTGATTTAAAAAAAAGGACTCCTAAGATGTTGCATCATATTGTAATATCTGTCACATTTTCCCCCTAGAGAGGTTACATACAATCCTGGCCCGCGATCATACACAAAATTAATACAATAAGGTCCTTCAAGGATATTGCAGGCAATTGCCATAGCTGTCACACATGGTTCCTAGCAACATACTATACTATTCTTAGTTTATTATGTCAAGATTAATCTTCTAATGTGTAGGTTTTGAGTCTAATTCATTCTAGTTGGCTCTATGGGTCTCAATTTTTTGTCAGATAGGAATACATCAAAACGATCTGGAATATTGAACAGACAGTCAGAAATCTCCTGTAGCAATACAAAAAACAGAGAATCATAACAAAAAATTGCACTCTCAGAAGTAATGATCACATTTGGAAGCACGGTCGGTTATGCTACAAATTAAAATGAGTAAATCATATTTTTAGACGTATTCCTTAAAGAAATATAGATTTAAAAGACTAAACTACTACATTTGTTACCTTTCATGGGCCTCATCAGTCTCACTTAGATTAAACAAATAACATTTGATATTTAGAACAGGGAACTTTGTTACTTGAGAAGAACAAAGTCATTTTTTCCACCTCAGGGTATTCATCTTACCCTCCAATATGTTAGGTGAAAGAGCAGATCATCACTTCAAACCTTGTCATTGGACTACCCTGTTAATAAGGCTCACCTTCCCCTGTTTTTGAACCAGACAAGTCATTCCTGGAACATACATTTTTAAAATATTCTCTCCTCCCTGAAAAATCCCTTTAATAAATAACTAACCAAACACATTTACTTAATATTCAGCAAGAACAGACTTCTCTAGATGATAAAAACATGAAACAAACAGTAATTAAAAATGCTGCCATTCAAGTTCTTTTTTACCTAACAAACTTCCAACACTGAAGGTCGAAGTTTAAAGCACATATTGGCCAGAGTAATCCTTAGGGAAGACACCACCGTATACTAGAAATAGAAGAAATGTATATATTTGTGACACTCTCCGTAGGGAGCCCAGAACCCTATGCCTGTGTTACCTCTCTGTTTTAGCAAGCAAAAATTTTGCTGGAGTTGAAACTGAGGGCTCCCTGCCACACCAGTCTGTCTTCCTTACCAGCCAACTCCTCAAGACTCTGTCAGTCTAAACCTTTCTCTGAAGATAACACTCAGTGAACCCCAATTCCCAAGTTCACCAGAGATGTCAGTCTGTAGCGCCCAGGCTCTCTCATGGGACACTCAGAAATTATGTCTGCTGTTTCCAAAGAGAGAGTACTCATACAAGTCTGTTGACTCACTGAGGACACACTCATTAACTTAATACACAACACGGAGATGGTTTATAATAAAACTAAACATATGTTTATTAATAATTAACAGATTTAAATGATACTAAGCAAGAGAAAGAGAGATGGATATGGTTACAAAGAAAACACAAGTAAACATATACTTTTTAATGTCTAAAAAACTTAATTTACAATCCATGGCAATTTCTCACCTACAGCAAGTTCTCAGCATCATCTTCAGAAACATGGCTGAAGGATCCACCTTTCACAGATTCTAAGGGTACATCTATACTTACCTCCGGGTTCGGCGGTAAGCAATCGATCTTCCGGGATCGATTTATTGCATCTTGTCTAGACATGATAAATCGATCCCGGAAGTGCTCGCCGTCAACACCGGTACTCCTGCTCCATGAGAGGAGTACGCGGAGTCGACGGGGGAGCCTGCCTGCCGGCCGCGTGTGAACCCGTGGTAAGTACCTTGTAGTTCGAACTAAGATACTTCGACTTCAGCTATGTAATTCATGTAGCTGAAGTTGCGTATCTTAGTTCGAACTGGCGGGTTAGTGTGGACCAGCCCTAAGAGCACTGGCATCTTCTGTCCCTGATGGATAACTAGAGTTCTCTCACTTCTTTTTATAGTCCAGAAACACCTTGAAAATATATTATTTGTAAAGCAAACCCAAACAAAGGTCCTCTTCTCTGCTGGTGTGCAGATGCCATGATATCTTCCTTGTCCTCTTCTGAATTAGCTTTTTCTAGTTGTTTGATTATCTTGTTTACCTTAGGGCTGGTCCACACTACCCCCCAAGTTCGAACTAACATACGCGACTTCAGCTACGTGAACAACGTAGCTGAAGTCGAAGTATCTTATTTCGAACTTAAAAGTACTTACCGCTGGTCCACACGGCGGCGCACAGGCTCCCCCGTCGACTCCGCCTGCTCCATTCATGGAGCAGGATTACCGGCGTCGACGGGGAGCACTTCCTGGTTCAATTTATCGAGTCTAGACAAGACACGATAAATCGAACCCAGAAGATCGATTGGACGCCTCCGATGCAGCGGGTAAGTGTAGACCTACCCAATGCAAATGTACTTCCATTATCTATGGCTTACACAGCTTAACCCTGGCAGACTGGCAAATCCACATTTCTTTGTCTAAGACAAGCCTGTTTATCCACTTTACTCAGATTGCTTGGTCTGGCCATATTTTAGGAACATGTTACTAGTATACACATAACCCTTTACACACTAACCATACATACATCAAGCAATAATATTAATTACCAGTGTGTCATCCAATTATCACATGACAAAATACTGTTTGGCTAAATATTTTAGCAGTTTTGGGTATACCCATTGCTAGTTGGCATAAAGGGACTCTTAGGGTCACAGACTTCTAATCCAAATTTTGGGTCCTTCTTTAAGAAACCCTCTCTAAGGGAAAAGAAAAAAAAGTGGAAGCTTACCTTCACTTCACAAGTAACAGGTACATTTATGTAAGGATAGGAACAATAAATGCACACATAGTGTGTGCACACACTCATATGTACACACTTTGTCCAGCATAACAGATTAAGCTGCCAAGTTAGCATCTCAGTTAGCTTTCAGTAGGTCAGATAAGGCCATCGTTAGGTCTTTTGAAGACCAATTGAGGAAAAATCCAAAAGGCCATTAATTTCACTTGTGAAGGAGGAATGTAACCCAGTTATTTAGAAGAAACAGAAGGGAAAACAACTCCTCACACTGAATTTCCACAAATTTGAGGGCAGGAGTCTAATAGGCTTTTTCTGAAATCCTTTGTTTTGGAAGGATTCTCTGACAAGGGGAATCTTCATATGGGAATTCTCAGCTTCTATTTGTGGAGTCACTTTTCCCAGCTTCCCCAGGACTCAGGGGAAAGATTAGCAGATACTCTATTATCTAGTGAAAACATGGCCTGGATGATAAAGGGAGAAGGACCAAGAGGCATCTCCATGCCCATAATTTTTGCCGTTTTCTTTTTGAGTACTGGAAGGGGAAAAAAAGGAGGTACAGAAATGGTCTAGAAACTCAAGAATGCCTCTCTTCCCACTGATGGACTACACAACATTATCAGAAAGAGCTGGCAAAGGGATTCTGCTGTGAAGTTTCCAACTGGTGACACATTTTGAAGAGCATGTCCTGTATCTTTTCCCACAGGTCCTTGCCCCTGGCCCAGGCATAGGCTATTATGTTCTCTGTCAACAGAAATATGCTGGGCAAACAAGTTGTATTTTTTGTTTTGACACAGAACTTTCATAGCACATCAAATAAGTGATTTGATATTCCTCCCCTACTGGAGAACACAGTGCTAAACTGTTGGTTCAGTACTGCTCACAGGGAAGAATGCCACCTCCTGTATCACCCACACCATTTCTTATGGTATCCTGATCTTTCTTGAGGTCTCTGTTCCCAGCACTGACCAGACCTGACCCCATTTAGCTTGTGAAATCAGACAAGATCAGGCAGCACTGCTTTTAGGCAATTACATCTATCCAGGGTATGATTTACAGAGAATACTACCAAGCCTGCAAGTTGCAACACTCATCCTATGTATAACAAAACATTGTGGGCCAGATTTTGAAGCTATTTAGATATCAAACGATGCAGATAGGTGTTCTTGAAAAAATCTCACTAAGCGCCAATGTGCTTAACTCCCATAGAAACCAATGAAAGTTAGTTACCTAAGAGCTTTTGAAAATCCCACTAAGTACATACCTGCATCTTTAAAAATCTGGCCCTATGTTTAATGTAATATATGTTCTCTCCATATTTACGTACTGTACAATTATATTGATAAGTAGATAATCCATACAACTGTACAATACAGCAAGGATGTTGGTAAACTATTTTATTGTTCATATACAACAGTTTTAAAATGCTTATTGTTTGTGAATTGAAGGGTAGTGTAAACCAAGTGCAAATGTAAGGGCTTGTCTACACTACCGCCCAGATTGACGGGCAGGGATCGATCCAGCAGGGATCGATTTATTGTGTCTATATTAGACATGATAAATCGACTGCCGATCGCTCTAGAGTCAACTCCGGTACTCCACCTCAACGAGAAGTGCAAGGGGAATCGACGGGAGAGCATCTCCCATTGACACACCGCAGAGAAGACACTGTGGTAAGTAGATCTAAGTACATCAACTTCAGCTACGTTATTCACGTAACTGAAGTTGCATAACTTAGATTGATACCCCCAGTAATGTAGACCATCCCTTAGATACACATATAGACTACACCCACCCACATCCAAATGCCATGGAGTTTATCATCCATGGAATTGCACAGGATTAAAGTTGTATTGGTTCAGCTGCCACTGAAATGTCATCACATATGCCTCCTCAGGTTAGAATGGTAGGAAGCTAGTTTGAAACCAAGGCTGACAATTTTGGGCAATTAGAGGATAACAGACCAGAGAAGACACTATCAAATTATCTTTAGTTATAAAAGTGTGAGAAGCTCTTATGGCGCCTTATCTCAATGAGATTATGAAACACCTAATTGTCTGTCTAGGTCCTTATATGCCTCCCACCTAGTTTCCAAGCCCCTCACACAACTAAAATCTCTTCCTTCCCCAGCAAAGACATCTGAGCAGCTGCCTCATTCTCATGGATACTGAAGCTAATGCATTGACTAATTTTTTTTTTGTGCTGATAGGACCTCTTCCAGGCAGTGTCATCCACTCCACTCTTTTCCTCCAGCCAATTGTACCAGACCTCCCCACAATCCTTTCAGCACAGTTCTGTGAAACCACATACACTTGGGGTTGAAAAAAAGAGACTGCTGAAAGACTGGGGCTGAGTTAAGGTTGTTGTACATTCTCTGTGGTGTCTTGGGTGTGGTGTTGTTAGTGAAGTGTGAGACTCTGGGTGAAGGAGTTCAGAGAACATTCTGTCTGTTGCCTTAACTTTCAAATTCCTTGCTTTTTACTTTCTGTAAACCAACTTTCACTGACAATTTCTGTGAAATTATTTTCCATATTACCCCCCAAAAAAAATTCAGGTGAGGGAAATCACTAATGGCACATAACAAAAAGAATACCTCTTCTAAAATATTCAACAAGCCTTGGTCATACTACACTGGAGAATGGAAGTACAGTATACGACACAAGCCATGTTCTCTGTTGGCTGTTTTACATAAGGATTCGATTGACAAATACCTCTAATATTCCACACACAAACCCTTTTCTTGTTAATTGACAAAACAACCGCTATCCTAGAAAAACCAGAGATCCCCAAACTCTCCATTATGCACAATTTTCTGATTTCCTAGTACTTTTTAAGCTGGAGAGGTCCTATCATAGATTTATTATCCTGGAGCACCCCGTTGAGGCATCATGCAGTATTTCAGTGTCTCACTCTCCTCTTTGGGACCTGTGTGTTCTGGTATGCTGGTGACTTGGCCCTCTGACCAGTTCACACTATGCCTTTGGGGCATCAAAGTTCCAACCCAAACTCAAAAGAAGGGTCATCTGTCCCAGCCTTTAGCTGGACACCACCCTCTGCTCAGACTCTGTTCTCTTCTGCAAGAATCTTTAGTCCTCTTGCACTCAGCTTCCAATTCTTTTCCACTCTGTTACAGAGTGTGGACTTTCATGGCTTTTTCCCTATGGCAGACTCCCTTCTTCCAGGGCCAATGACAGGAGCAAGCTAGCCAGTCAGCCTCCTCAGTCCTCTTGCCTGGGGGTTACTCTTCTCCAGAGCCTAATGAAGGAGCCAACAATCCCAGCACTTTACTGAAGTGTTTTGAGATCTTTCTGGTAAAGGGCACCATAATGCTGTTTTCTATGAACCCTTCAAACTTAATTTCTGGCTATTTCCTATTTCACAATCTGTAACTACCCCTAAATAAAAATATTTTCCTTAGAACACAGAATTTGTACACTTTAAAGGCAAAAAGTGGAAACCACATTAAGTTTGATTTTCCTTCATTCTCCCTTTAGGTTGCAAAGCTTTTTGTTTATTGTTCCAAACTTATACCAATTCTCACCTGAAAATTCAAAACTTGATTCCTCTGGACCAATGTTTAAAATATCTGGGTCATATTCCAAAACTAGAAGTGTTTAACAAGCATAGTGCCAAATTCACCTCTGGCATAAGTGAGCTAAATTCCACTGCTGTCAATGAATTTGGAACTTGCTTGTCCACTCAGCTTTTCTAGAACGCATACGATTAGTGGAAGGAAGAGTTCTACCTGTAGAAGACACTAACTACATCTTTCCTAATAGCTCCCAAACTGTGATATTTCAGTTAGACACCTTAAAAACATTATTTGCTTCTTCATAAGGATGAGCAACTCCTTTTTCGCATTCACTCAGTTCATTGAGAGATCAGAATCAACATCTTTAATGTCCTGGAAAGCTGTATTTAATCTATTTTTCAATATTTTTCTCACTAATAATCTTTTTATAGCATATTTTATCAGGAGCTTCTAGCATTTCAGCAAACCAACTTAGGGTCATTAGATATCCTCCTACATAAAGTTGTTGGATTTGCTTTATAGGCAGAAGTCTCCATTTTCATAATTTCTCTATCTCTGACCAGGTTTTTTAACACTTTCTTTCCTTTTTCTAGAATTCAGAATTAATTTGGCAAATTTCACGAGAAGGTCTCTTCTCGGGAAGTTTTAAAAGATTATTTATTTATTTTGCAGGGGAGGGTAATATTTCCATCATGAGCTATAATTTCTTCTGCTTTTTCTGACTTATTTTTCTTTAAGGACTAGTATTGCTATAGAAGATATTCCTAATGGGAAACTGGGTTACCAAACTACCAGAAGTGACTAGCTCTGTTATGTATACCTGTTTCATCTCAAACTTGCTACAGGATTTTCAACAGAAACCAAGCTGCCCAAAATTCTTTGAAAATTAAAACAGCATAAGAAAATTAATTCATTCTACAAATATATAGCTAAAGTGCCATTGGAAGGGACTGTATAGCAGTAAATTAAATTAATTAATAAAAACCAATTAATTGGACTTTCCATGGACTAATGATGACCCACACATCAGAGAGCTGTAATGCACTGGTGCTTTATCAGAAAAAGTATATATAGTCCAGCATCCTCATTCTTGAAATCTGTTACAATTAAATGTCATTACATTTTTAACAATCATTTTCATTAGAGAAGTTTTATTTAAAACAAAAAGTCTGGTTTACTCTAATTGATACAATTCTTCAACAGAAAACACTTTCATTTCCAGAAAATTGCTACCCTTTCAATACAAGTACTTAAGAACTTTTGCTTAGAAAATATATAAGTCTCCAGGGCTGTGTCCTTCAGAATCCATTAAGCAACTTCAAATGCTGAGCTTACTTGTAAAATATGTGAATGCAGTGGGGAAAATGTCTGAGATAGCTCTCTCGTCTCTTCAGATGTTGTGCAAGACAAATCGGTGAGATCAAAGATGCAGCTTACCTTGTTAACTATACAAAAATAGACATAACGCTACTGAAAAAAGCTGGTATATTCAAGAACATTTTCAGCAATTTACACCAGACTCTAAATTGCTATTTTCCATGTTGTAATACTGTAAAGGGCTACACAACCTTGCACTGGAAAGGAAGGGGTTAAAGAGCTACTTTGGGCCCAGGCAGCCCCACCTCACCTCAAATTTTGGTGGATGAAACCTTATCAAGAAGTGAAATATTTCATAAATAAATGTCAGAACATTTCTAAACATCTATTCATATTTTATGTGATAGCAGTTCTCATCTGTTTCATATGATTTACCTTTAAGAATAAAAGACACATTATTCACAACATCAAATGCCCTTCAGAGCAACTGCACATACTTGGATTAATCCTCCATTGACACAGAAACAGTTCTAAAGCACACATAGTTTAGTTTCATATCATCTGTATGATACTTCAAAAATTAATTAGCTTAGCATCTTAAACACTAATGAAAGCAGAAAAGTCTTTTGATAACTATGATGCTACAGTATGCTGCTAGGTACACTATTTTTCAGAGCTGCAGATATGCTTACAAGAGCCACTTGACTTCTATTAAAAAAATGAGAGTCTACAGTTGATAAAATGCCAAATGTTTCTCAGATCATTTAACAACAAAAAACATGTTGGCATATCATTTTTAATACAATCTATGTACATGGTAGGCAATTCTAGACTGCACATAGGCACCGGTTCAACAGGTGCTGAAGTCAATGGGAATTCTCACAGGGAGTAAAGTTAACCACCCATTTAAGTCTCTGCAGGATTGAAACCGTAATTAGCATAATTTAAGGGATAGCTTTTCAATGGCACAATTTCCAGGGAGGATCAGTTCCTCACTGCCCTTTGTGCCTTTGAAAATCTCTCCTTTGAGACTTTAATAAAAAAAAGCTACTAAACAGATGCAATCTTTTCACTACAGAATTTATTATGACCTTCTGGATATGCCCTACCCTACAGATGTTAAAGTGCACTAATAACTAGCCATGATCAGATTCGTGGACCACCTCCAACTGGCAATAAAACATATGGGACTATTGGTGGAAAAACTATGAATTGATGATTCTTCAGAATTTAATATAAATGGTCTAAAGGGATACTGTTAATTTGAAATTTAGAGAGACAAGGTGGGTGAGGTAATATCTTTCACAATATCTTTCATTGTCAGAGAGAGAAGCTTTCACGCAGAGCTCTTCTTCAGGTCTGGAGCCCATTCATCTTATGTCTCTAATACCCTAGGACCAACATGGCTACAACACCACTGCATATTTAGTCAGTTTAAAAAACAAAACAAAAACAGCTAAAAGCTGTTTCATGCTCAGGTGATACAACTGTCCTCCCCCATTTTTATGGTTTTCAACTTTCATTTTTCCTGTCTTTTTTTTTTTTTTTTTAACATGACAGATCCACACAAACAAAAGGGGAAGCTGACTGTGGCTCTGGATCCTACAACTCGATCTGTTAAACACAGACCTCTGTAGTTTCCCATTGGCACTAATTAGACTCTACAAGAGAGTCTACTCTAGAGGATTGCGGTGTGGAATAGGGCTTCACTGTCTATACAGGGAAACAGTGAAATTGACAACACACAAACTGCTGCAAAATGGAAAAAAAAGAGACAGTTTTATTCTAATCTCTTTCAGTTTGAACAATATTAGGTAAAAATGTTTTACCTAACTAAAGTCTGATTTATTAAGTTGACACTGTCTATTTAAATAGGAATGGGTATTTAAATTATGTGATCTAATGAGATGCTCAGCAAAACAACATATAAACATGGACTACTCCTTCACGTGTTACATTTAGAACATTACACAATTGATTTGGGGCTAAATTGTCAGAGAGTCCTACATCACTTCCTGGGGAGTAACGGGGCATAGGCCACACCGCTGCATGCAGCCTGCCCAAATCACAACTCCAGGTGTTGGGGAGATAGGCTCTACAAAATCTGCTACTCTTCCTTCGCAAGGGACAGGAAGTTGGCTGAGCTGTGTCTTCACTCCCTCACTGCTACAGTGTGTTAGCCAGTAGAGGAAAGCCAGCCTGAAAAGGCAAGTTAGCTGATGTCTGTAAAGGGATGCAGAAAAGTACTTCCACCCCTAGGATCAAGAAAGCAGGGAAGGAATTGTGAGGAACTCCGAGTTGCAATTCCTTCCCAGGCCTCCTCCAGGCACAATTACACATGGCCCTTACTCAGGGTTTAGAGTAAAACGTTAATGTAGCCCTTCAAGATTATTGCATCCTATTCCGTGTTTAGAAAATTATTATTAAAAAAATTGACCCAGATTATTTTGGTATATGATATAAAGATTTTATTTTAATATGCTCATTTATTATCTGACTTTCAAAGTGATAACTGATAACAAATGTATTTTACATCTGACACAGAGTATGAGCCAATACTTTAAATCTGAACTATTAAAAAATCTGTTACCAGGAAATGCTCTAAAGCACAATAGGGTAAAAGTTATTATCTGGAGATTTTAGATTGGAGGCTGAGAATATTTAATTACAATGTCATACAAGTAAAATGTGAGGAGAGTTTTTTGTGTATCTAAGGAATCAATTTATGGTTAGATCTTAAAAGTTAACTTAAAGGGTATTTTAGAAAAAAAAGTAATTAAGATCCTGTATCTTTGCCAGAATAAATTAATAGAAATAAATATTTAATACATTTAAAGCCAAATATATTTTAAAATTACTCTCCCACCTTCACCTCCAGGACTTCAGGACATCACAAACACCTCAAATTCTGTAAGTTATGCAACTTCCTGCTCAGCTTTGGGGGGTTGGTGGCAAGGAATTAAAACTCTCCAGAAACCTCATACTGATAAGGAAAATTAAACCCTTCACTTCACTTTGAAAATGATGTATTTAATCATGTCAAAGCTGCCACATGCATTCTGCTAATTCAAAGGAGACAGATAATTGTTTGTATTTATTTATTTATTTCAAAAGCATTTCAGCGCATCATTAAAAGAGAAAATCACCTAATAATTCTTATTACTTTTTCTAACAAACTGAATAGGAATCAGCTGTCTGGTGATTATGTTGTGCTCTACCATGTGAAAAGCTGAGTTTTGATCACTGAACTGAGGCTCCTCTTCTCTGTTTAAAGAGGCTAGGAGTGTTCCAAATGCGGCAGTCAGTCCAGACTAGGGACAAGAAGGGGGAGTCTTGTGTTTCAATTATGAGGCTGATTGGCCTGGTAGAAGACAGCATAGTTCAGTTGATGGAGTACAGGGCTGAGTGTAAAAAGATTTGGGTTCTGCACCATTTGAGACCCGAGTTGTATGCCGCAGCTAATTCACTGTGTAACGTGTGTGTGTGTGTGTGTGTGTGCGCGCCCGTGTATGTCTTTTTCCTCACAGCAAAATGGATGTCATAATATTGACTGACCTCTGTAAAAGTGCACCAAGCTCTATGGATGAAGAGAGCTATATCAAATACTAATCATAATTATCCTCTTAAATCCAAAACTCAATTCAGCTTTAGCTATGGAGTCACAACCGATGCCTACATAATTATCACTTAAAAAAAAGATACCTATTGGAACTAGGGTGACCAGATTAAAGCAACAAAATATCAGGACACATGGGGGAAACAAAACAAAAAAACCCGGCCGGAGCGGAGTTGTCCAGCGGATGTCTGGTCACCCTAATTGGAACTCGCTGTGACACTGTACCCCATATTCTTCACAGTGATATAATTAGGATATGTTTTGCACAAAGTATGCCTTATGAGGTATTATTCTAAAAGTCTTGACCTGCTAGACATTAATCTCTCATTGGATTGTATGTGCTATCATTGTATGTGAAATGATGATGTTTGTCTAGATGTGTGTTACTGAAACATGCTGTGAGGTTGAAAATGCCCACAAGCAGCCTTTCAGGTACAACAGTAAAAAGGCCAAACAATGTTAATGTCTTATTGAGGAAATGCGCACAAGCACAAGGATTACCCCAGGAACTGTGTGCAATAGAAACCTCTCAGAGATAGCTCTACACAATGGGAACTGTCTGACCCAGGTCGCAGAAAAAGAGCTTTCCAGCAAGTGGGATGAAAATATAAAAGGGGGAAAATGACATCATGATGGGTCCTCACTCTCCCTACAACAACACACCTGAAAACATCTGAGGAACAAAGACTGACCTAGGGGAAGTGATGGTCCCAGCCTAAAGGGATTTTTAGCCTGTGAATGGAACACCTGGGGATGCCAAGCTGTAAGCAAATGCAGCTTGTACCTTGAGAATCTGCAGCCTGCTTGTATCATCTCTTATGGTGAGAATCTGCTATTCATAACCCATCTATTTAGTATATTAAGTTTAGTTTGCATTTTTGTTTATTTGGTAAGTAATCTGCTTTGATCTGTTTGCTATCACTTATAATCCCTTAAAATCGATCTTTTGTAGTTATTAAACTTGTTTTTGATTTATCTAAACCAGTGTGTGGGAATCATAACTCAGGGGCAAAAGGCTGTTGCATATTCCTCTCCACATTGAGGGAGGAGGTGAATTTTATGAACTTACGCTGTACAGTTCCCTTTGCAGCTCAAGATGGTATAATTTTGGGTTTATACTCCAGAAGAGGGGGGCATGCCTAAAGAGGTGGGAGTAGCTTTCCCCTGCAGGGGCTGGTCAGAGAGCCTGCTTGTAACTGCAGCTGGGTGTGTCCCTACCTGTATGTATGCTGGTGAAAGTGCAGGCTGGAAGGCTTTGTAGCTTGTCAAGCAATACAGTGTGAAAGAGAGCCCAGGCTGGTAGGTCAGGGAGCTCAGTAGTACTCCATTTCCAGGTGGCACCCCGAGGGGAACTCATCACACTCCCATCTAGTAATCCAGACCTTAGAAGGAATTCAACCTTCTGAGTAATGAGGCTAACATCATGACACTAGGAATTCTCACTAATCTCTAGGATTGCTCTCCATCCTTAGAGAAGCTTGGCATGGGCATGGAAAGATAGTACCAATAAAAATAAAAGGAGGAACAAATGATGTTCCCCTGCAAGATCTATCCACAATGTATAAACACTTTGGTTTAGTTATTGGCTTCTGCTTTGGAGTCCTTTGTCACGTGCTTTTCTGCTTCATGTTTCCTTTCTTTGGGGAATTGCTTCAATGATAGTGAGTTTTATACCATGATCTGAAGTTGGTGAAAATAGAATTAATCCTGATTTTCTTGGGGAGGTTGATCTAGAATCAAGGCTTTTCCCCAGCTCCCTCATATTTATATCTTGGCTCTGTTGACCATGTGTACCAAATGATCATAGCTTCTGTGACAGTTACAGGAAAGAGATCTGATAGTGAATGGGGAGCTGGTGGAAGCTGAAAAGTCTCATTTTAATATTATCTCTTTAGCTCATTTCACCCAGAAGATGGCTGAATCTATGTTACACACCAGCTGAAACTGTGTGTCCCACAGAGTGAATTACAATATTCTTGTCCTCAACCTGCTACTGCAGTCAGGCCTTCATCGAAGACTCATGGGATGTTACTGTTGACAGCTACTGACGTTGTTCCTTTAGTTCAAGTACTTTTAAATAAAAAGTCATGGATTTTATTCTCTGTACTACCTATAGTTTACCAGGTGTCTGTGTATGTGCTACCACAGATCATGACAGTGTCAGCCAAGCTGTCCAAGGCTTTTGGCCTACAGAAGCAGCGTACACTTTCTGATCTAATGAGATAAACCAAAACTGTCCACTGAATCAATCTGAGATTCTAGATTTAAGCAAAGTGAAACTGAGATTCAGTTTTTAATCTTAAATAATTCCCTGTCTGCCTACCCATTATGAGCCACAATGGTGGAGACAAGGGATTTCAGTGGCTCAACAAAAAGTAAGGAGATACAAAAATTACCATTTTTTATTTTTCTTCCTCATTTAGCTCATGCTTATTAGCACTTCCCTATTTGTTTAATCCTAAAACCAGAGAGGCTGCCAAAAATAGATAATATTTTCACATACAAGGTTTAAAAATACTTTGGGAATAATTCTTATTAAATTGATCAATGAGCCAAACCGCAAGTCACACACTTCTTACATACACAACATACCTCTGGTGTTTCAGATACTGTCGGACATGACATCTCCACTTGGTATTTCATTTTTTTGACTAGTTTACTGAGCTAACTCTGCATCAACAGTACATTTTCAGCACCATGGACACTTCTCATAATTATTGCCTTTGTTCCATAGTAACACAAAGCAGAAGCATCTTCATAGTACCTGAAATTGTGACTAAATTCAATGTTTTATACTGTGACACTGTAATAGGTACAAAGTACCTATAGTTAAAATATTTCTTTTACTACAAACAATCATATTTTGCTCATCCTTTATTCGATTTATCACTTAAAAGTAGTAAATTTTTCACTTGATTCTGTATAATTAATTTTAGTGTATAACTATAAACAGATAATTTTGATATCCATGAATTAATAATTCTATTTCTCTCAAGTGGAAATAGTGAATCCATTTTTCTCATTTGTTTGCATATTTTAGCGAATCACAATACCAACTGAATTATGTCAGGTATTATTTCAAAAGTATCACATCCCCAAATTCCCTCCACTAACATTCTTTAATATCACTACCCACCTGATATTGAATTAGACAAGAACAGATGAAAAAGAAGAGAGTTTACTATATTCATTATATAAAGTGTCTATTTTGAATATTATAATCAGCAAATATGAAAACACCATCCCACTATGTGAGAAAGATGTAGCCTGTGCTTTAATGAAACCTATAAATCTTTCTACAAAAACAAATTACCAAATACCACCACATCCACAAACCAACAACCACTGAAAAAACCCAGTATTTAAATCGGAACTAACTCCAATTCATAATATTTGAATCACTCATTACAAGACTTCTTTTTCATCACCACACAGGTGAACCACCACCAAACATTTAAAGGTTTCTGGAAACCAGTCTGCATGTGTTCTATTTCTGTTCCAGGTACAGAGATCTCTGGATAGCAAACCTCTCCCTGAAACAGGTAAAAGAAAAAGGACAATTTTTGTTATGCCTCAAGATTAGAGCTAGTTGAATTTTTTTTGTCAAAACACTTATTGATGAATAATGCTGCTTTTGACAAATTCAAATGTTTCAGAAAATGTCATTTTGACGAACATTCCAGAAGGAAGAACATGCTAAATAAAACAAATTTTATTTCAAAATTCCCAATTTGTTTCAATATTTTTATTTTCATTTTTATATTTTTACATTTCACAATAGCTAAACATAGTCTATTATTTTATGTCCAAGTATCAAACTGGGTTTACAACACAGACACTGATATATAAAATATAACACTTTCTAAGTAGTTATCTTTCACAGTACTAACTAGCAGCTGCTCTTCACAGTTTTAAAATAAAAAGAGGAGAAATATTTCATTATATTATATTAAAACATATAATATCCACTACTTCTATCACTGACAAGTTATGCATTAATGTAAAATAATAAATTTTAAAAAATGAAAAAATAAAATTCAAAGTGAGATTTCAGAAATCCAAAACTATTTTTTCAGTAATTCTGATTTGTGGGAAATGTCAAAAATATTTGTTTCTGTTCCAGTTCACACCAAACCCAAATTTTGAAGTTTCCACCAGCTCTACCTAAAAATACATCACCCAACTCCAGATATTCTTATTATTGTAATGCATAGAGGGTCATAGGATATCAAGGCCTCATTGTGCTTGATGTTATACAAACGCTCGAGTAAGAAACTGTGTCTCTGACCCGAACAGGTTATAGCCTACATACACAAGACAGAAAAGAGCATTATATAAGCAAAGTGAGTACATGTAAATTCCATGTACCTTTTTTTTAAATGCACGGTTAGAAGTGTTTTGTATATGTTTGTTTTATCCTCTAGACTGGCCACCAGAACACAATTTTTCTTAAAGTATATGGAGATTCAGTATTCCCACTAATTTGGAATAGAATTCGTGATTCTAGCACCCCATTTTAAGTCTTTACAGTTGATTCCTCGAGATTACCAGACAATAGAACCATGTTCTCCCATCACAATTACCTTGCTGAAAAAAAATTCTTCAATTGGGGCTTTGTCTGTGGACAAAATTCTGCAGCTTGCACTTGGACAAAGTCTTCTAAACCAAATTCATACCAACCCAAAAAGCTCTACCAGAGATCCCAAGAGATGGTACTCGCCTCCTTTTGCTTCAATCTGAAATATAGTCTGGAGAAGCAATAGCACACCGCAGAGCTGGGGCAAATGTTCAAGACATATGAAATATACAAAGGAACAGTAATGTTAATTCTCCTTTAGTATTCTTCCTCTAGATGGTGAGGGAAAAGGTTCAATAGCATTCATAGCAAGATGGCTAAAATTATCCATCAAGGAAGAGGAGCTACTTCCCCACAAATTATCCCTACAATTTACATGAGACATTCAGTGCAGAGATCCACAGAAACTCACCTGATCTGCATTTCTCATTCCAATGGGTTATGCTTTGCCCCTTAAATATTAAATTGAGCCTATATTTCTCCTCCATTTCCTCTCTAATTTTCTCCCATAAGGATGGTTTATTACCCAAGTCCTGCCCTCGTTCCCACACCACTGGAATACATCTTATCACCAGCTGAGTGGAGTGAGCAACCATTACCAAAATGACACAAATTGGGGCAGTACTGCCACATTCAAGTCCCAATGTTTTCTGCAGAACATTAGCACTCCCTTGCTCCAGCTCTCTTTCTTTCTTTCCTTCCTAAGATTCTCATAAATGAAAACAAATGGCTAGGGTGGCATTTTAAGTCACAGTCAGCCTCCCAGTTGCCAGTTAACTCCAGGAGGGATGTACCTTAACTACAGCCCAATATCTGGAACAGTGTATGCACCCTGGGCAGATGCAGGGCCTAACATGTTGGGAGGGATGGGAACAACGCCAAGGCTCCTCCTACTGCTCACTTCCCCCTCTTGCCCCACCTTCGTGGGAGGAGAGAGTAATAGCTCTGCAGAGCCTGCTTTCCTCCTTGTGCCACTGGGGCAGAGGAATAAGGGGGTGCTTTATGCCTCCTTATTCCCCTGCGCAGGCCTGCAGAGTGGGTGACAACCTGGCCTAACAGTCTCTCTGTTTGGATCCCAGCAATTATCTGCATGAAACTATACTGACAGCTCCTGTTGGTTACTACCCAGCTTGAAAAGTGTTGGGGTGTGTGGATAAAGCTATTCTGGCACAATAAGCAAAAACAAAATGTAAAGTTTGTTTAGAGATTGAATTCCGACCCAAAATGATCAGTCTCCTCTGGCTGAATTTCAGAGCTGATAATCCTTGAACACATTTCTTTCTTACTGTTGCTTGCTGCCAAAGTAAAGAGAGGGATTTAAGTTAAAACAATCTAAGGATGAAAGATGTAAAACAATCTAATAGAATAAATCTCTACAACTGGGAGATTTCCATACACACAGGTGCCTTTTAACTACTTACTACAGCAAAAATACTACTGTGTTTTCCAGTCTCAGTTCTTAACAGTAAAATCTGTTTAGTTTAGAATCATGATGCTTGCCATTTCTTCCTTGCTATGGGTATATGTTTCAGCCCATAGGAATATGCAAATTTCATCTATAATTGATCATACATGAGCTATTATCTTGGATTGTCCAAAATAATCAGTATATACACCACTTAATGTTCAGCATTCTTCCATCTGTCAGTCAGTCAAGTTTCCCAGTGCATTGCATACAGAGCAGCAAGTCCCATAAAAAGATTTAGACCATTTTATTGAATGACTGAAAAAGATATCATGATAATTTGTAGCCATATAGTGCCATTGATTTTTAAGTAGAATGGGAGAAGTAGGTGATGGGAGCAGCAGCCAGAGAGGCAGATTCCGGCTGAACGATTCTTGACAAGAAGCCGGAGGAGAGCCAAAAACCAGGGTGCAGGCACAGGACTTTTTCATGGCTATCCTCTGTAACTATATGTCATGGACCTCAGGGGAATGCTAGGTCTGAGTGCCATGTCTTCTACAAGCTTGGCAGGGAGCAAACCAGATCCAGGGCAAAAATGGCAAAGAAATGTGAGGGTTAACTAAATATAGCCCTGAATACCACTGTATTATTCTGCTAATTCTATGGCATTGTTAACAATACTAATAAAATGTCACTGGGTTCAAGCCAACATTGATTATTCTTATTGGAATCAAAGTGCCCGATCCTCAGCTTGTATAAAATGGCACAGCTCCTTCGATATCAGTGATTTACAACAGCTGAGGATCTGGCCCATTGCGAAGAAAACCAAACTTCTGTTAACAGTCTAAGTTTCTTTTTCATACTTAGTATAAAAACATCTATACATTCTTCATTCAGAATTCTATATGGTTTTGTCTCAGTTTGCGTAATTGTTTGTATTCAGAACACATTTTATTTCCATCTTCTTTTCTAGGGAGCCTCACATGGGGAGAAATTATATATAAGCATAACAACACCGTGTTTAACATCTCCTTATTTCAGCAGAAATGTCTGGCTTTTGTTCTCTGCAGAAGAAGAATAAAAAAAGAATACAGACCACAAAAGGAAGTGATAAATGACAGCATAGGGCATCCTTTAAGAATTATAACTTGAAACAGTCTTCCACCCCCAACTATTTGTCAGCTGTTGTTGGTTAAAAAAAAAGCCTGCAAACATATTTGCCCCACCATAAATCTCCTACCTTCCAGGTCATACAAAAGCCACTTATATTTCTACTGAATATTTGCATTTTAATTACAAGGCAAATCACTTCATGATTGTCTCCTTGCTGTGATTCTGCCCAGATTTTCAAATTACCTTGCTACATTCAGCTTCAGGATATAACTTAAATTCTGACTAGTCCATCGCTGTTATCCTCTCCTTGACATAGTTCAAATGCTGTATATCTTTGAAAATGCCCCACTGCTATGCAGCAGCTTTGCTGCCACTGGTACAGCTTGCATTTACTAACTGGGTCTCAGGCAGTTTTCAAGTCCAGTAGGAGCCCCCCACTCGATCTGCACCACAAACTTCTGCAAACCAAAGCAGTCACTCCCTTGGCACTTGCTACAATAGGACTTTTATTTCATGTTTAAGAGCACTAAGCTATCGAACAGTCACCAGCATGCTATGGACTTGTGACTTTCACATTGAACATGCCCTCAGGATTTTAACGTACAACATGAAAATTACAAACATGATTGAACTTGTCAAAGAAATTAAGAGCATTGTTGTATCAGTAAGGAGAAATGATCCAGGGTTCACTAATAAGTAAGATATGTATTTAGGTATAACATTCAGAGGAGAACAGACTCCCTGGAGAGACTGCCTGCACACATTCAGGTCAAGGGAAGTACACAAAGGAGCAGAGGGAAATCAGCTCTAGAAAACTTCTGAAGCCCATGGACACCCCAGAGTAGACAACATCCTCTGATTTTCTCATGTCTTGCACATTGTGTAGTTATTCACATTTTCACAAAGTCTATGTAAAGAGTGCAAAACACTACCAATGAGATTTAGTAGCATTTTAAACCCACTTTGCACAGGTGTAAATGATACAAGGTGCAGGGCAAAGGAGAATCAGGCCCTATCACTACAATACAACATACTGTACAAATACAGAGGATTTTACAATGTTACTAACAATGTTTAAAGACCTTCCCTCTGATGTCAAGGAATTGTGTAAGGCATTTGTGTAAGTACTTTAAGTAAAAAAATAAAAAATAAAACTGAGGGTTTAATGAATATATATTGAATATAACCTTAGGTTGGTTATATACACCTATATTTATATAAACCCAATTTATATAAAAATAAATATAAATTATTAATATAAATATAAATAAAACCTAAGGTGAAAAGTGGTTTATGGTAAGAGAAAGCCATTAAAAATTTTAATAAGATAGGTATGTCCTCTGTTACAGAAGGAACATTTTGAGTCAATTACTACTTTTTCCACACAAAAAATCTGTATATCTGTATTAAAGAGAACTTTGAGGATGGTGAGTGAAGCATTCATAATAATAATAATTAATGATATAAATAATGAAATATCATGTCAGGATAAATATACAGCTTTAACTTTGCCCACTTCAGCTATTGCCATATAGAAATCACATACTATTCCTTAAATAATATTTTTCATATAACCTTAGCCACATGTCCACAGTATCTACCAATATATTTTTGTCATTCTTGTTTACTTGTTTTTAGTTCAGACTATAAAAGCACAATAGGATTTTAGTGATAGGTTATATATATGTTTAGTTTTCTAATAAATATTATGACTTGTATTTTGTCACCATAACACTTCACATACAAATAAAATGAAAATAAAAACTAGGTTCTTCATTTCATGAGATAGTTTTAATGTGTTAATAATTCATTGCTGCACAGTACTGATTTGAAGGGTAAGGTCCCAGATGTATCTAGCAGACATGCATAGCTCTGTGCACTGGAGAACTCAAGGAAGGGTTCTCTTTCTAGTGCATAATTATTTTATAAGTTCCAGTTGGGGTGGTTCAGCTACTCTCTGGCCATCACTGAGAACTGTGCTTACATGACATATTACCTTAATAACTGAAAATTTCAAGACAATTTTTAATAATTAGTTCTGATGGTACCATCATTATGGAAATCATTTTTCTTATGCAAAGATACCAAACATAGCGATCTCATATTTGGTTTGTTGATAGATTTTGTGGAGACAAACTTCAAGACAAGTCTGAAGATAATAGGTTCCATAGTTTTAAAGTTATGAAAATGTAGACTGGACAATTTCTTTAACTTCCAATTTCACAAAAAGGCAAGAATTTTGACTGCATACAGTGAATATACATTGACATATACATAAATTATTTTACAACCAGTGTTTTTTCAGCTTAGTAAAGCATAGAAGCTTTGTGCCCTATTTGCAAAGCTACTTCTGAGCTATCCCTCCAGAATCTTTTTTAAAATTTGGGTAAAATATAATTTTGCATCTCGTAAGGCACATCCCATTGCATGATGAAAAACATAGTTAGAAATACTACCTTGCTTAAGCCATGCTGACCCCCATCATCACTTACATTATGCACATAATCATTGTATTACACTGAAATTCAATACATTGTGCACACAGTGGAATGCATGTACCAGCCAAAGAGGAATTTAATGTTAGTAATATTTGGACTTTGACATTTGTAAGTTAAATTAAAGATAAATTCTTATTTCAAGGACTGATGGCAAATTAAATCATCCCTGTACAGCAGCAGCAATGGTGTCTTTCTATACAAGGCAAAATAAAAGTTAAAAAAAAAGTAAAGAAAAAGGAATATCTGCCTTGTTTTACACAGCTACACAAGTCTGCCAAGTTTTACATAAAAGAAGCTAAATACATTCATGCCCATGCAAACAAGGTAAAATAACGATCGGTTGATATATAGAAGCCTAAAAACCTGCATTTTATTTGTTTTTATTAAAATAAATCTTTATTAAAATGGTATAATTCCCAATCAGTTGTTGCGGTCACACAGCATGCAACTCCTTCATATAACCTCATCTCAGAGTAGCCTTCTGTTTTAATAGCTTTGATTGAGTATACTCTAAGGATCAAAGCCCAGAAACTTGCTTTGATGATAACAAGCAGTTCAGCAAATACAGCAGCCCAGATCAAAATGTAACACTATCAGAAGTTCAGGAGTTAACACTATCAGAAGTTCTCCTGAGTTGAAGAATATAGACACCAATACTTTCAGTCTCTAAAGAGTCCATGGATGTCTAAATACTGTGTTCTCATACCTGTGTAATACTTTTCCTGAACACTGGGTGACCAGGACATCAAGTGTATGATACGCCATAAATGACTTTTTGAAATAAATAAATAAATAAATTAGAGGCTAAGTTTGTTCATTCCAGTTCATGTTACATATGGAAATTTAATTTCATAAACACTGCAATTCACTTGAGAGAAAATGTCTATATTACCATAACCTGCTTAAAATAAATCATGCAAAAAATTTATGTGATTTTGCATACTTATAGCACACTTCATAATCTCCTCTCCTTTGATGCTTATTTAAACATTTCAGTTGTTTAGGAGAAGCTGACTCCAAATCTTATCCCTCATCTTTACTGAAGTGCTATTTTAGCAAAAATTGAAAGACATCTGAGTATTAAAAGAAGAAAAAGCATAACTCAGCCCTCTGTATTTTAACCCATATTAAATTAAGTTGATCAGTCATAGCATTTAATTAAAAATCTGGTAAATGCTTTCCCCAAAATCTTTCACACAGATCTCTAGTGGTTTTGGCTCTGCCCAATGACTGAGCTATGCTAGCTACATTTATACAAGGCAACTATGACTCATTGGCCTGCAGTGTCTAAATATGTCTTATTTTCTAAGAATTTCAGTTTAAAAGTATGTAACAAATATATTATTTGTGCACAGGCTTTGTTTCTTTTAATATAGTTGTAGGCATATAGGGATAATATTACATGCTGAGATTCTGAGTCAGTGATGTTATTTTAACAGCTCTGTTATTAATAACCACAGTTTAGGCCCAAATGCTGCAAACCTTTCCTCCTGGGTTTAACTTTAAGCATGTCTGTAATCCTAATGCCTTCAGCAGTACTATTCATTTGCTTAAAACTAAGTACATGTATATGAGTTTCCAGGGCCCTTATATAGTGCCTTAACTTTGTATGGCACTTTACAAATATTACAATAAGAGATGGTCCCAGTCTCAAAGAGTTTACTATCTAAATTAGACACGTTTAAAATATGTAGCTAACAGGGGGAAGTAAGAGAAGGTAACAAAAGGTGGGACCAGGGATAAAACAAACACAGATTCATTATTAAGCAAATCTTACCAATTCTTATCTTTTTTAAATACAGGTTGAAGTAGGAGAGGAGGGAAAGAGTAGACAGCACAGGACTGGAAGTCAAAGCTAGAACCAAGGCAAAGGAAGTGAGTGGGGTCTGAGGTGAGATTTGAAGAAGTGTGGGGGTGCTTTACATATGCTTTATTTCTTTTATTTACTTTTAAAAACTATATATGTTGTTTTCACTATATAACATCAGGGTCAAAGCACACGGCAAGAAAACATAACACTATAGGAAGAAAAAGATAATTTGGTGTCTTTTTTTTTAAATGGTCTCCCAATGGCACCCAGATGCATTAGTACAGAGACAACCTATCCTGTTAATAGCAGCTTCAGTTTCCAAGATCAGTCAGTGTTATATTGCTCACTTAGCATCCTGAATTAGTTAATTTCTTCCTTTAGATTATGCCCTCTCACCCCAAAATCCTATGGATAAATAAAGCAGTTCTTGAGAGACATTTTTGTTCATGTGAAAATGAATGCTACAGCCTGGGTATTTATTCTAACCATAATGTAAACCTACATAAAACAGCCTTCTGATAAAGTTACTATCAGAGGCTCTATGGTCAAAAAATAACACATGATGAAACAGCCATGACTGAGCATATAGACTACATTGACCCTTTCAATTTAAGAGACTCAGAAAGAATACCTGATGCCAAGAGCTGTGTAAAAGATCCCATCTGCAGGAGACTGTAAATAATGTTTACATCTCAGTGTGTGAAAAAAGTAGTCATTCTGCAGAAGGACAGCCCTGGGGCACTCATGTCTCTGAATCATTGCCAGGATCAGCAGATATCCACTGTATGGTAGACACACACTGTTTCAGCACAGCCCTCAACTATCAGTAGATATCAGTGTAAGGATGACATGATTAAAAATAGTAGCTTAATGGAGGAAGGGAATATGAACTTAAAAATGTATACAGAAGTTCTTTCAAGTTCAATAGATGTAATAAATGCATCGGGTGCTAAGTATTTTAGTATAAACTTTGTTTCATCATATTGATTTTTCTGGGAATGTACTCACTTTGTTATACATTTAAGAGGCTATTCTAGCATACTGTATAGTAATTGCCAAATGAAGACTGATACACATATTTAAGCATGGTGATATTTGTTTTAAAGCTGAGCTGAAAGAGACAGTCAGTTTAAGTAATGATGGATTTGAATTGTTATGCAGGGCCAGAGTGCTGTAGGGTGCACTTTTGTCAAGCCTTAACGTGGGATTACCAATTTTTCTAGATCAAAGGCATTAATTTTTTCAATTTCTATTGAAATAGGTTAGGGATAAGAGATTTGCACATCATAGTTTTGTCAATACTTTCTTATCTTTAGCTATAGCACAGAAGACTATTCACCTGCATGAGGTGAAAGTTGGCTGCACACTGAAAACCTTAATACTCCTAACAATAGATTCCTGATGTGCTATCTATTTCTCATATATTACTACTCTCCAAATTAATCAAATTAAAGGCCAGACAGCATTAACCTACATTTAGAATATTAAAAACGTTTCTCCATCAGAACAGGTACATTACATAAAGTTTCAAAAATACTTTTGAATTTTACAATTTGAAATTTATGGTGATGCCAAGAAAGTGTCTATTCTTTACTAAATGTGAACACTAATGCAGCTGTGGCTACGAAATTACAAAATCCACTGAACCTGAGAAGGATAATATTACTGAAAATAATCAATAATAAAAACATACTCAATGCAACTTCACCTTCAGTTACAGACATATTAAGTAAGTAAACTGATTTGTGACAATACTAATTTCTTACACCTCTTCTTCCCCGAATAAACACCAATTAACACACAGGCTTCTTATCCTATTTAGCTTACTCTTATTCAAAGTTTACCTACATTTTAACTTCCAGATAACCAATGTTATTAAAGTACACTTACCTGAAAAGTATAAAATCGGGTCCCATTAGGAGGATGCACCTTAGGGGAGCCAGAGACAGTGTTCATATCTGAGAAAATCATTTCTGATCACAGACACAATACAATCCACAAGGAGATACAGACGCAGAGTAGAGGGCTAAGCTTACAGATAAATCCTTCATATATTTAGGGAGGCAACTGTATGAAATGAAATCTGCTCCATCCATTCACATACAGAGTGACAGCATTTTGAATTCCCCACTCCTACATTAGTGAGCTAAACCGTAAGGTCTTCAGTCACTGACCTTTTAGTTCAGCTAGTTCTTTAGAACATGCAGTATGAATAAAAATTAGAATTGTTGAAGAAAAAAAAGCTAGAACCTACAGTAAACGGAGCTTGTGCAGAATCTGGCAATGCTTTGGACCTGCCCATCTGTTCCCAGTGATAATCACCTCCCTCCACCACAGCCTAGCAAAGTGATTATGCTAAGCATCCCAGTTAACCAATAACACAGTTTCATTTCAAGCAAGCAAGCACAGTGTAATACAGAGAACCTCTTCTGACTAACCTGGAGCATGTCCGAGATTCTGTTTATAGCTATGTTTGATAACAATGATTCTTTTATCATTTCAGTTATTAACAACCATATTAACTCTTACTTTTGCTGATTTTTGCATTGTCTTTTTATCCAGCTGAAAAAAATAATGCATTGCTCTTCATATGAAAAAAGAAGTCTAAATACATTTTTGACTTATCTCCTATAGACTGAGAACATAATGAAAGACATGGATACAGAAATAAAGTCAGTTTATATTTATATTGATGGTTAACATTTAATGCAACACAGATTCTTCTCATTATTTGTCCCTTATCTTTAGAAATGGCTTCAAAAGCAATACTAATTATAAGGGTGACATTATTTTACATTCTGCCTCAGTCTTCATGTTTTTCTCAAAGCCACTCTACAGAAACTATATCTCATTTTAATAATTCATAACACAAACCATTGATTGTAAATCTGATCTACAGGTGAACATACACTATTTAGACATTTCTTGGAGATATTTCTTAAGAATAAATCCATTCCTTTTTTTTTTTAAGATCACAAAATGATCCTTGCAAACATCTATGCTGAACAGGAAACAAGGATTCATTATGTTACTTGTTCACACACAGATTGTTCAGACTACAGGAAGGCATAAAAGATCATATTCAAATGACTTGGCACCTTTTAACAGCAAAAATAAATGTTCCATTTACACATAATTCAAAGGTGGGGTTTGAAGAAAGGATGGAAAATAGAACACAGCTAGAAAGATGCCTTTATGGTTCTATCAAACATGTTACATTGATACAAAATTTTAAAAACAAGAGAGAAAGAGCTTAAGAAATACAAATTAAAAAATGGAATCTGTCAAAAGACTAAGAAGCTGCCAGGCTGCCAGCTGGTTCTTATTCTCTTTCTGCATTTCATTCTGAATCACCTTAATGTTTTAAAGCAACTAAATATAATCTAGTTCCTCTGCTTTTATAACAGTTAATAGAGGGCATATATTCCCACATATATACAGATGCCCTTTTCTTTAAATTTGCATGCTGACCTCTGCTGCTGTCTACATTATGGTATGATATATCCCATAACAATACTTTGTAAACCAAATGGGAGAAATTCCCCCTTTGTTCCAAGTCTTTCCCACCACTCCCTTTTAACTCTACTCAGAAGTGGCGATAATTACTCTAGAATTGTTATTTTGACCCATTCTTGTCCTGAAGCTCGCAAACGCTACTCATAAGTCTTTGCTTGAGAAATAGATTATAGAAGCTGTACAGTCTATTTCCCCGCCTTTATTTTGGAAAGAAGGACTAGGCACAGGGTTATGCATTAGGGACCCTCAACTGGACAAAATAGAAACTTCAGATCTTTGGTAATCTCAGTAGGGAACCGGTCATTCCGAGCTACTATTTTGTTGCTTTATAATCATCCTAACAAACATTTGCTGATATTTCCCCACAGTTTCATGAATAAACAGCGTTTTTTGTAGATTTGAAGACTAAAGGGACAAGTATGATTGTCCAAGTCTAACCTCCTGAATATATAGGCCATAGAATTTCACCTAGTAATTCCTGTATCAAAAGTCCATATCTTCTGGTTAAGATAGAGCATACCTTTTAGAAAGACATCCACAATCTTGATTTAAATACTTCAAGACCGCATCCCGTTGGTAAATTGTTCCAATGGTTAATTATCCCCACTCTTAAATAAATTGCATTTTATTTCTAGTCTGAATTTGTATAGTGTCAGTTTCCAGCCACTAGATCTCATTATGCGTATTTGTGCTACAGTAAAGCTCCCTTTACTATCAGAGATCTTCTTCCCACCTAGCTACTTCTATACCATGATCCACTCACCTCTCAAATTTCCCTTGGAGCAACTAAATAGATTGGGTTACTTTAGTCTTTGACTGTGAGGCAGGTTTTCAGACTCCCAAGTAATTCTTGTAGCTCATTTCTGAACCTTGATCAATTTGTCAACATCCTTTTAAAGTCTGGGCATGAGAACTAAACACAGTCCTCTAGTAGCAGTTGCACTAATGCCCTATCCAGTGGTCTTGGCACCTCCCTACTTCTGTTCAATATTCCCCCGTTTGTGAATCCAAGGATCGTGTTTGCTCTCTTGGCTACAACATTGCACTGGGAGCTTATTTTCAACTGGTTATCTACCATAACCCCTATGACCTTGCTTTCCTAGCATCACTGCTTTTCTAAAATACAGTCCCTCACCCTTTAAGTGTGACCTACATTCTCTGTACCTGGATGTATGAGATTGCATTTGAGTATTTTAAAGTGTTGTTCAAATGAGCCAACCTTACCAAGTCAGCCAGATAACTCTGTATCTGTCCTTCATATCTACTACTCCAGTAATCTTTGTTTCATCTGAAAATTTTAACAGTAATGATTTTACAGTTTCTTCCAGATAACTGTTATATTGAACAGAGGGACGCCACTGGAAACGCCCCTATTAGTAGATAATTCTTCATTTTACAACTACTTTTTGAGCTCCGTAGAATCATAGAATATCAGGGTTGGAAGAGATCTTAGGAGGTCATCTAGTCCAACCCGCTGCTCAAAGCAGGACTAATCCCCAATTTTTGCCCCAGATCCCTAAATGATCCCCTCAAGGACTGAACTCACAACCCTGGGTTTAGCAGGCCAATGCTCAAACTACTGAGCTATCCCTCCCGCCATCAATTAGCCAGTTTTTAATCCATTTAAGATATGCTACTTTGATTTTTATTATGCTAATTTTTAAAATCGGAATGCTGTGCAGTACTCAGTCAAATGCCTCATAGAAGTCTAAGAAGAATTCCAAAACTCGAACACCACCAGAGGGGTACCGAAGTGCAATATATTTCATCCCCTCACCTCAATCTCATCAGGAAAAGACCCAAGTTTGCTCTCAGCCCAGGATCTCCCTGACGGAACAAAATACATGTTTCAAAACTCAGCTTTAAAAATAACTCCTATTTTGGCTCTGTCTAGTTTATATGAATAGTGTATTTTGTTGACCACTTTTTGAACTACACCTTGCAAATCTACATCACTTTTATATCAACCAAGACAAATTTTAAAAAGATACTCCTCAACAATATTGGTGCACCAAAATTTGGTAGCCAGGGCTATGACATCCCAAACCTTTAGAACAGTAACATTCTTTAAGTAGCAGCATTCTTTTGTGGGCCTGACAAACGCTAGATACCAGCCCTCATATCTTATTGGATCTGGCCGGGAATGGATCTCACATGCAAATGTCATTAAAAGAAAAAGAATTTTAATTTGTGGCCCGGCAGAGATAAAGTAAAAAAAATCCAAATTAGCATGTCATGGAATTCAATAAAAGATGCACTAAACAATGGTCAGGCAAATAACACTTACGACATTTCAGGAAAATAGCGAGGTAATCTTTTTGAGACCTAGACCAGCTTGAACACCATTGGTCAAACAACTCCTCTGGAGGGAGCACACTCTAAGAACAGAAATCCTTCACAAACAGACTATAAACTCTTCCATTTATAGGCCATATCTGTTGAGATCAAAAGTGTCTCTCCACTGATGATCATCCTCCCAATTCTGAGAGTTGGAGCTCCTTAGGTCCAAACCCTACCAATAAACTTCAGGGCAGTGAGATAATTTTTCCCCAAAGGTTGGGAGTGGGGGGAGACAGAAACATTCCCCACAGCTCCAGAGGGCCAGCTTATTTCAGTACAGTCCAAAAAATTCCTTTCTTCTCACCCCTTAAAATCGAACAAGAATTAAGCAAGAGTCACCTCCACAATGCTTACTTTGGTGTCCTGCTTGCTCTCTTCCTTTAACTGGTTTCTATACTGTGCTGGAGCAGACTTCTGAGGGTGCACTGAAATATCACCCTCCCACTAATCCCCACGACCTCCAAGTCTCTTCTCTTTCCCTCCCAAGCATCTAAGTGAAATCGTCACTGTCACCTCCTATTTCCTACAAGCTCCTGCATGGTCTCCTCCCAAGGCTCCAGCCTCCCCTCCATCCTTTCCTCCCTCAAACTGCCTCTTGACCTTGTCTTTCCATTGCCAAAATGCTTCCATCTTATTTTACTTTCTCCAATTTCATAGTTACCCCTCTTCAGCCCACAGCCACTTTCAGACCTTTCTCCACAAAAAGGTAAGGAGAAACTGCTACCCCAGCTGCTACATCTGAGGGCTTGCAGACAAGAGCGAGCTCAGCTAACCAGAGGCTACAGCTATTGCTGTAGTCTTCTGCTTGCCCAGAAGGGGACAGAGTGGCACCTGATGGCAATAGGTGGCCTTACAGCACCCTATGGAGCCTAGCTGGTAATGGATGGATGGCATATGGGGAGAGTGCTGAGCACTGTCTTGCAAAGATGACTCAAACTCTACTCTCTGTCTCCTCTGTTGTTTATCTTCCCAGCCAGCAAAACATTTTGGAAAAGGTCCTCCCTGAGAAGTGGAAAATTGAGGTAACCCCAATAACTTTCCTCCACAGAATTTTTATGCCCATGCCAAGAGTCTTGTCCTCCCTGGTTTCTGGGCTGAAGCTGATGCTTTTCACCTTTGGACAATCTAAATAAGTCCTAAGACAGGTCCCTGGCTCCCCCTGACTCTTAACAGGCTTCTCAGAGCATGCTGCAAGAAAGCCTCTAAGGCCTTTTCTTGCTGGGACTCCTGTATCTACATTGACGGTCTGCAAGTCTAACTCAAGTCTTCCCCTCCAAGGTTGGATTCCTGAAGCTTCCCCTTGTTGCCACCCATTCCTCATGGCCTAGCAAACTGCCTGACTTATCCCTTTCTTCCTCTAATCAAAAACTGGGGACGCCTGCTTATTCCCCGCTATGATGGAGATTGTTCCTCACTACACTAGTCAGTCAGGGTTCTCCATCCAGATCTCCTGCAATCAGTCCCAAAGCTGCAGTATCTTAGTCCCAGGCTGGTAGAAGGATAGTAATGAGCTTTTTAAGGGTCCAAAATAATACCTCGTTTTGTGCATTGCTATGAGTATATGTCACACTGGATTTAACTGCAACTTAATTTTTATGTTAAAGAAAACCTCATCTTCAAAACATCATTTTGCAATGAAACACAGGACTGTGCATTAGACAAAGAGTAAAACAAAGAATATTGTTTTTACTGACAAAAGGCAATTTCTTCTATATGGTTTCCTATGCTAAGAGTTAAAATGACAGCAATATGTGATACAAAGTGCATGTTTTTTGGATAATTACAGGTCTAATTTGATAAAAGCTAGTGATTTAAATCTTAACTCAAAACATCTGTTTTTCCATTGCTGTTCTCTACCTATTCTGGCAAGGGAATATGCCATATAAGAGCTAACATGTTTAACAAGCTAACCACATTTGGCAATTAATAAAAAAGCCTCTCCATTGATGCCTACATTTTTGCATATGCACATCCTTGAATTTTCTAAGTCCTTATTTCATACATTTTGTAGCCTTTGATTAATTTGGAGTGCAAATTGCACAAGTCACTGATAACAGGTTCTTTACTCAGGCAGCAACGTAAAATGTATTATGAAGTATGAGATTGTTGGGCCGCACAGGAACTTAAAAACTTTAATTAACATCCAAATAATTCCAAACATAAGAATTAGCATACAGACAATAGATATACAGAAAGTAACAATCCCCAATACTGGCATACTCACAACACCATGGAGACTGTTGGAAACAAAGACAGAAGGAAACAGTAAGCCGGGAACATCATAAATGGGATGTGATGATCCAGGCTTCTTCCATCTTATCACCCTGATGAACCCGCTAGCAGTTAGACATATACCTTATTTTACAGCCCTTATACCCACACCAGTCCAGTGACTATATTTGAATTACCTCCTGGCCCACTGTCCCTGCGCGGCATTTTGTGGAACCATAACTTGGGCCCTATTGCTGACATAGGCTGTTTGCATCAATACATTTCCCAATATTTCCAACACGCTAATGCAGTTAACCTCATGGTTATAAATTCCCCAAATCCCCTATTTCTACCATATTTTGTTCTTTTGTGGTTTATGTGTTTATCCCCACAGCACACATTGCAAAAAGCTCCTATTACCTAGGTCAAACACTCATGCTACCTTATAATAATGGCCATGCTAACTGTCACACCTCACTAGGCCTCTTGCTTATAGCAAAGTCTATTTCCAAAAATATTTTAAACAGTGATTTCCCCTACTTGTATAGTAGTGTTTCCTTAAGCAACTTATCTTATCCTATCAAGCAAATGTTAATACAAAAGCCTCTATATAAGGAGTTCCAAGATCAGGTCAGGGGTCAAAGGCCAACAAGGCAAATAATTAACATCAAAGTAATGGAGGACTGGTCTGTGAATGTACCTGTCAAGCTGAGGAATTTTGAAAAAGCAATCCAATTTTTTTAAACTATACGAACCCAAGCCAAGTATCATCCAAGCCAATGGTAGCAGGATCAACTCCAAAGTAAAAATCTGCATGCATAGTTCACGTGAGTCATTATGTTATCAATATTGTCTCAAAATATTTAAATGTCTTTTGTCTTTTCATCTCTGTGCTTTCCCAGGTTCACAATCCATACAAAGCATCTTTTACCAAGGCAGTGAAATTGTGAGACTCATTGCGCATTTTCCAGACAGCATTCATGTTAAACATTAACTACATCTCTTCTGCTCTGTGAAATTGTGAAAAGCCCCTTCAAGATCACCTTTCCAAAATCTAGCATTCTGTAAGCACACCTTCAAGAAAGATGAACAGAGACTCCTGTCAATGTTAATAGTGAATTGTGTGCCTAATCTCCATGCACTGCTTTAAAATGCAGCTTTATTCATCTAAGTATTCTCAAAACACTGATATTAACTCTGAGTGCTACAAAAACTAAAGTCTTTAAAACATTTAGAGAGTTGGAGGCTCTGACCATAAATAATTGAAAGACAGTAATCCTTTCTCACAACTCTGCTGAAAAAATATTTTGGATTTTTTTCTGTATAGGTGTTATTTAGTGCATTAATATCAAATGGCCTTGATATTGGAGTATTTTCATAACTATTTTGGTGGGTTTTTTAAATATAAATTTGGGTTTTTCCTAGCCCAATTTTATATCCCTAGCTGCTTTATGAAAGATCTGCAGTTAAACTACACTTTTGCAAAGGAGTATTTTTCCCTCAGTAGCAGTACAGGGATTATGTGACTGTCCCCTATTCCCAGAAACAGAGTTTATTCAATTGCACTGCACTCTATGGAAATCAGCCTCACGGGATAGATGTTGAGGATGCACTGATGCAGGTGACTGGGTGACTAAATATCCAACAGCCCAGAAAAGTATTTGAAAGAGGCTGTTTGCTCCGATGATAAAGTATATTTGAGTACCATTCTAAAAAATGGAGACCGGAAATTAGAAGATCCAACAAGACAAACATTTCTATTTCTCCATCAAACCAGCTAGGGGATATGTTGTATTTTCCAAATAATGGCAATCAGGTGTAGAGCCGCTGAATTTCCTCATCAGAGATCAGAAATGCCTCCTCCCCCCTTCCCAGTAGCGCAGCCAGGTCCGGAGCGCAAGGGGAGCGGCGCTATAAAAAGGTGCCTCCCCCTGTACTCACCCAGCGCTCCAGGTCTTCGGCGGCTCACTCCGGGTCTTCGGTGGTACCCGCCGCCGCAATGCCGCCAAAGACCCGGAGCGCCGCCAGGTGAGTGTAAGGGCTAGTCTACACTTACCCACTGCGTCGGAGGCTTCAGATCGATCTTCTGTGTTTGATTTATCGCGTCTTGTCTAGACGCAATAAATCGAACCAGGAAGTGCTCCCCCGTCGACGCCGGTAATCCTGCTCTGCGAACGGAGCAGGCGGAGTCAACGGGGGAGCCTGCGCACCGCCGTGTGGACCTGGGGTAAGTACTTTTAAGTTCGAAATAAGATACTTCGACTTCAGCTACGTTATTCACATAGCTGAAGTCGCGTATCTTACTTCGAACTTGGGGGCTAGTGTAGACCAGCCCTAAGAAGCAGCGCTTAAAAAGAAGCGGCGCCTTTTTTTAGTGCTGCTAAAAAAAGGCGCCGCTTCTGCTCAAGGGGGAGTGGCCGCTCCCCCTGCTCCCCCCCTGGCGACGCTACTGCCCCCTACCCCTGCCGCACTGAATATATTAAAAATATTTCACACATACTTGGGCCTAAGACCTGTTCTTCCCTGCATGAAGTTATTCCTGGCCCAAGGTTATAGGAACTTTCACAAACCCCAACGAGGTAAAGTGACAAGAAGGGATCTAGAAAAATGAGATTCAGCCTAGGGGAGTCATTTGCGCCTTTCCACCAAGCAACTCTGCCATTTCCAGGTGTACAAGGATTTTTTTTTTAGAAGCAAGGACCCTATGCAACAGGCCAACTTGTCTTCTGGATAGGTCAGCCTGCTGCTGAGCCAGCATCCATGGTCTAAATGGCCATGGGTATTTTCTATTAGATAAACTCCTTTATTACAGTTAGGCAATTTAAAATGTTTGTATACTGTTGTAGTTAAATTTTGTTGTAGTCACAATCACTGTTCCCTCTAAGCTGTGCGCATGGGCACGCGCATACAGATCCTAAACCCCACGCACACGGCGAAACACTGTGTGCACTTTGGTCCCACGTCCCGACTGCACATCGGTCAGGACGCCCTTTGTCCCGATATCGGGGACCGCTCACCATCACCGCCAAAGTCCCGGGGCTGGCGTGGCAGTGCTTCCTGGGGCAGCTCCCGGCGGCACGCCCGCCCACCGGCAGGACCCTGCAGTGCAGGCGGCCCCTAGGCACAGAGGCGGAGGGGGTCTCAGTGTGCTGCACTGGTTCCCTCCTGCCAAATCAGAGCTGTGGGGGCGGGCTTGCAGGCACCGGTAGCGGGCAGAGAGCCGCATGGTGCACAAATCTGAACTCGGCTTCAAAGATTTGCACAGAAGAATTTTTTTGCACACACGGCCTATCAAAAATGAGTGGGAACATTGGTCACAACATGGCTCTTTATATTAAAAGGAAGTGCTAGTTCCTCCACAATATACCGTGAAGCTAGCATTCCTTTATAAACCCCATTTTGACCCACTCATAGCTAACTGAAACTAAGTATCAATGTAACTCTGAAGATAATTGGATTACAAAAATAAATCCATAAATGTATAAACTGTATGCAACATGTCAGCAGTAACAGCTGACAAAATGTGCACTTATATCAGATCCTTGCATACTGTATGTTAGCTGCACTTTGAAGCATAAAGACTAGCAAGTCCATGCCTTCAAACACCTTGGAAGTGAGTCTACTGAGTATAATTGCTTTTTCTTAGTGCTTTATGAAATATGTGCTTCATTTTACTAACTGTTGCAATTATTCCGAATACCCACACAGTCAGAGCCTTCATCATCCCATCAAATTCAAGCTTTCATTATACCCATTTAATACGCATTCTAGATGGCAATGGCCACAATGCATTTTTCTTACACTAAACAGAATCATGGCACAAGAAAAACCTCACCATAAATTAACAAGTTTAGAATCACCAATTCAAATATCTGAATGAGTTTATGAATGCAGGAACTGACCTAAATATCAATTTGCAGAGCCTCACTAGTGTATAGTTCCACAATTGACAAGACTCAGATACAGCGTGGAAGCAAATAAATTCAACATATAACCCATTTGAGCTTAAAAATTCATACTGAAGTTTCATGTGACAATGACAAGTTTAAAGGGAATACAAGATCCCTACCCTTCAGAGCTCAGTTTGGCCCTCGTATAGGTGCTCAAGAGGAAGGAGGACACAAGAAACCTCCTCCTTTTGCGCTGCTGTGTAGCTGGCATCCAAACACAACTGGGACAGCTCTATGCTAATGCTCCTCTGGGGGATAGCCTGCCTAGAACTGTGAGTAAGGACTTGAGAAGTAGATGGGGCCAGAGCCGTAACTAGGAATTTCTGCGCCCGAGGCAGGAGCGCAGAAATTCCTAGGGGCTCTTACCCTCTGCCGAATTGCCGCCGAAGCCGCAGCACCGGCAGACCTCCCGCAGGCAAGCAGAAGCGGCTTCGGTGGCAGTTCGGCGAAGCCGCTTCCGCTTACCTGAGGGAGGTCCGCCGGTGTGTGTGGAGAAGGCCCCCCTCTGTCGAATTGCCGCTGAAGCCGCGACACCGGCGGATCTCCCGCAGGCAAGCAGAAGCGGCTTCGGTGGCAGGGCAGAAGTGCTGCTAATAATACCCTCCCCCGGCTTCGGCGGAGAGTATTATTAGCAGCACTTTCGCCCTGCCACCCAAGCCGCTTCTGCTTACCTGTGGGAGGTCCGCCGGTGCCACGGCCTCGGCGGAGGGGGCCTTCTCCACACACACCGGCGGACTTCCCGCAGGTAAGCGGGGGCGGCTTCGGCAGCGGGGGAGGACGGACGCGCCCCTGTCAGCAGTGCGCCCCAAGGCGAGTGCCTCACTCGCCTCGCCCTCGTTACGGCCCTGGATGGGGATATGTCAGGCCTGCACAACTCGTAAAGCGGCGAGGGCGATATTATTCCAAAGAAAACAGCTGAGGGCCGAAACCCCCCGACCCCGCGGAAACACCCCCCAGCGCCGCCCGCCCCGTGGAAACGACCCCTCCTTCCCCAGCGCTGGGGTGTGGAAGCCTGTAGAGGGGGAAAGAAACAGTGCGCATAGGGGTGACCAGATCACAGCAGTAAAATAGGACCTGCCCCCTCCCCGCTCGATCCCACCCCCTGCCGCTGGCTCACCCTCACTCCCCAGCCTGCCACTGGCCTCTTCACCAGCCCGCCCACCCGCCAGCCGGATGTTGGCTTGCCCCACCCCGCCGCTTGCCTACTCACCCCAACCCCTCTGCGGGCCGCATGTTGTGCAGGCCTGGGCTATGTCTTCTGTCTCCTCTACACTGGCCAGTACAGTTATATATAATTATAGTCATGTTTAAATTAACTGTTGATGGATCAAAGCCAATAGAAAGATAAAATATTATCATTCTAGATGGTAGCAAAAAAGTAATAAAACCAGTCAGCTTGCTATCTCACCCTGCATCGTATCACTTAGATGCATTTTCCATGATATTTACATATTTGAAATTACTATCATAATTATTTATAATATACACCATGGCACTGATGTGCCTGGGACTTTATAGACAAATTCAAAATGACAACTCCTTGCCCAAGGACTCTAGAATCTAAATTACACATAGCACTGCAAGGGATTACAATAAACCAAGGATGAGAGTAAGGCTGAGGAATAGTGAAAGACCATGAAAGAAGATGGTTGTTGCCCATCTATCTAGTGAGTTGATTTAAAGGAGGATAAGTTAAAATGTTGCAGTATTTTATACATGATGTTAGGGAAAAGAGCCAGGGCAGAGGCCAGCAATGGAAGGTTGACAGAAAGAAGTAAGGTTAAAGGAGGGATCTGAAGGTGAATGAGTTTTCTTGGCCCACCAAATCATGGCGAATCTTCCAGGAATAATGACCTGAGAAAAGGAGCAGAGTCATTTAGGGTAGGAGACATGAGAAGCACTAAGACAATGCACTTGAACTGCCAATGTGAACAAGGTATGTAGAATAACAGGGGCAACAGGAATGTTGATGGAAGAAAGGGGAAAACTGGGCATAGATTTTAAAATGAACATTTTCATTTGCCCCCAATATTTTTGACCCCCTCTTTGTGAAAGGTTTCTCTCATTCAACGGGAAAGAATCCCAGATAATGGTATTAAAAAGGACATAGCTCTGCCACCCTTTCTTATGTTGAGGAGTATCTTGTTCCACAAGTATTTCCACTGATTTCAGTAGAAATATGTACAGAATAGTTGAAATTACTAGTCAGTGTGAGTAAGGGAAGCAAAAGTAAGCCTCTGAGGTACAAACTGGCAGGAAAGCTTGTGCAAGGACAATCGTCTTACTCATTTCTCTTCTCGCTCTCTGCTCCATCTGGAAGATAGCTATTATTAAAACATGAGTAGTGAAGGTTGCTACCTGGCATTTTGTTGTCCTCTGATTCATTTCAACTTTGGATACAATCCCGCAAATCTTTACTCATGTGAGTAATCCCAGTGACAAGCTGGAAGTACTCACTTGAGTAAGGACTACAGATATGAGTCAGCCTTTGAAGGAGAAGGCCTGTTTGTTTTCTTACTTGAGTAAGAATTCATAAAATGTTTTTGATAATGACAAGTGCACTGGGTAATCATATTTACATAGAAGTGAATATAATTTGGAGAAACATGAATTTCCAGAATAACAACTTGTAAAACTGGATAATTATGTTCTGCTTCACATTGCTCAAGAAGCAGAATACTACTAATGGTCTAATAAAAATCTGAAAAGTAGATTTACTCTAGTAGCTTTTACTGCATGAAACCAGCTGAGTAGATAATTAGAGCAATAATTCTGAATTTGGTTATAATTATTATTTTTGTAGTAATTGGAACCTGACACAAGATTGTTAAAAACAAAGAGCTAAAAGATAAAAAAAATAATATTTACAGTCAACCTTTCAAAAGTGCTCATTAATTTTGGGTGCCTTCATTTTTTGCATGTATAACTGGAGACAGTTTGCATCTAATTTTCTGAGGTGTAGAGCACCTGTACCTACCACTGGTTTATGTTCGAGTTGTATGCTCAGCAGCTTTGAAAATTAGGCCTCAAGGTGTCTCAATAAAATAAATGAGGCACCTATAATTATTGACCAGTTTTGAAAAATCTTAGACTTGTCATTCTTAATATACTTAATCTTTTAAAGATAATGCAAATCTACAAAAACTTGCATTACATTTTAATATTTAGGCTTGAGATAAGCAATCAACCCATCGGTACATTTCTGTTAGTATAAAGTAATATTTATATATTATCTAGTAAATACTCCCATTTTCCATAGTGTACACAATGTTAAAGAAATGGTTAGCAGTCATGAAGAACTGATGTACTGTATCTTCAGAAAGTATCCTATTTATTCACTGGTTGTCCTTAACCTTTCAATATTACTTTCCCTTTCAAAACTGCAGCGAAAGTGTTTGTGTACTAATAGTCTGTAAAATCATTTTTCCTCCAACACCACAAAGATATGGGATTATATGACAAGAATAGGCAAAGCTCTCCCCAGGGCAAATGGCTGTTCCGGCTCTTGACTCAGCAGACTTTCATTTTCCCTTACAAGTGCTTATACAAATACAGAACTAGCCAACCCAATGTATAACTGTTAAGCAGCAGAGCCAGAAAATGTTATATTTTTCTGAGGAGGAAATTATGACACAAGTATAGTAGGAAGTTACTTTTTTCTGAGCTGGAAGGTGGGAATTGAAAAGGAACCTAAATATTCTAAGCCCTTACTTGTCTTTGTAATTCATATGCCATTTTTTAACCCAGTGCTGATTTTCAATGATCCTTTTTAATGTCTTTGTGGGAATAATGACAGAAGACCTGCAAGCCAGGGCCAAAAAAACAAAAACAAACAAAAAAAACCTCACTAATTTTCCTAACTATTGGATAGAATCACTTCAAAACGCGACCCAATGCAAATATACATAGAGAACAGATTTTTTAGCTGTCCATTTTGTAAGGCTTAGTTCACACAATAGTTGCCTTTGTTCTTTTTTAACCACATAAAAGGAGTAATTATGGGATATTTTAGGAAAATGTTTTGATTTTCATTCCATTTCATTCAGCATTTTGTCTAGATTAATAAAAGGAAGACATTTTTTCCTTCGATATGCACAGCATGAATTACTAAGCATCATTATCCTCTAACCATCTTGCTACAAAAAATGCCATTCACATATACAAGGTGGAAAATATACATTCTTGAACAGTCTTACAATTGAACAAACAGATGGTTCAATCTCATTCCCTAGATACAGAATGGAAACTAACACAGATCAATACCTACTAAATGTTTCTCATGTTCTAGTAAGTGTTAAAATATCAATTGTAACATCCTGGTAGAAAGAAAGTATTTAACTCTGCTCTACAAAGACATTTTATTGGAGGTCATGGCACTTGAAAATTCACTGGAACATAATGTCAGCGTAAATGGCTCCTGGGCAAAATATAGTCAAACCTACATACTGTGATACTGGTATGGAATTGCTCTAAAGAGTGGACCAAATCCTGGCTCTTTCTTACATGAGGGGTTCATTAGCTCCTCAGGCCCAAGTAATGCAGGTCTGCACTGGCACAGATAACTAGATCAAACCCTAGTGTTAAAAAAGGGTGGAAGGACTGCAGTCAACACCCATAAAAATACTCAAGGGGAAGAAGAGGTTCATGATATTGATGCACTCACAGATTCAGACCCTAGGCATGGGATAATATTTTATGGACACTTATGAGTTATGCATCTGCCAATGAAAGGAATAAAGATCGTGGTTATTTCTGAAGTACCAGGACTAGGGATGAGGGGGGCTCTAAAGGAGATATTTATGGCTGATGACCCCGAAACTAATTATCCACCAATGCTGTCTTCAATGTACTTTTGAGTAGCCTCAGGGCTGCTTTGAACTATGCCAGCCACATCCTGTCTCACACCAGCATATCTGGATCTGCACCAAACAAAGATCCCTCTACACTGGGACAATACTTAGTGTGAAAAAGTTCCTCCTCTACCTTGGTGAATCCTGCGCTTATTGGTGGATTTTGATCGCCTCAGAGATCTTCCCCTCTGGTAGAACCCACAGTCAAATTCCTCCTGTGTCTGATCAGGCGTTGGGAGGTTTGGGGGGAACCCGGGCCCGCCCTCTACTCCGGGTTCCAGCCAAGGGCCCTGTGGATTGCAGTTGTCTATTGGGTTTCCTGTAACAGCTGCGTGACAGCTACAACTCCCTGGGCTACTTCCCCACAGCCTCCTCCCAACACCTTCTTTACGCTTACTGCAGGACCTTCCTCCTGATGGTCTGCTGATGCTTGTACTCCTCAGTCCTTCAACTCTTCTTCCTCTCAACTCCTTGTGTGCCTCTTGCTCCCAGCTCCTCTCACGCAACACCACAAACTAAAGTGATCTCCTTTTTAAACCCAGGTGCCCTGATTAGCCTGCCTTAAATGATTCTAGCAGGTTCTTCTTAATTGGCTCCAGGTGTCCTAATTAGCCTGCCTGCCTTAAATTGGTTCCAGAAAGTTCCTGCTTGTTCTAGTGCAGCCCCTGCTCTGGTCACTCAGGGAACAGAAAACTATTAATCCAATGGCCAGTATATTTGCCTTCTATGAGATTTCTGTATCCCACTTGTCTGGGTCTGTCAGATTAGTTACTCACCTAGTACAGCTTTCTAGCCTCTGTGCAATTGAAGCATTGCAAGGATCCATACAGGGACTAGCATCAGCACCCAAGATTTTGAACTACAATAGGTAAACAAGCTCTCAAAAATAAGACATAAAAAGAGACGATAATCTTATAATACAAGACAAAATGAAGCTGATACATTGAGCATACAGGACAATGTATTCATTGAAATAGCCATCCCACTGATTCTGTAAACCAAATAAGAAAATGAGTTGCGGTACAGTTTTTAATTAAGAAAATAAAAAAAAACCCTCAAACAAACCAACCAACCAAATGAAATGCAAGGCTTAAACAAAATTTTCCATCTGCCTAAAACAAATGAAGTGACAAGGCACATCCATAATAATAAATTTGCTTAACCTTTTTTAATCTTTTATTATAATCATTCACAAGATTAACATCCTAGATTGCAACAGGCGGATGTGAGAATAAGAAACTAACATACCCTGAGACCACTGCTGTGAGGCAGGTATTACTATATCTGTTTTATAAATGCAGACACGGAGAAACAAACAAATTAACAGACCTCTTCAAGGCCACCGAGCAAGTTCATGTCACAGCAGGGAAGTCTCCAATTCTAAAACCCAATCCTGTGCTCAGTTCATGTTGCAGACAACACACACACACACACATATGCTCTATATAAACACAGACACATGCTATACATTAAATAGCCAAATAACTACCATACCAAGAAGCTTGGGATTTGCTTACTGTCAGGTACTGGCAATATTAATGGCTAGGCTTATATGCATAGACAGATAGTGCTGAAATAATTGTAGGGCAATTCATGCCTTCACTGGCCATTGGAATCATGAGATGACGGGATTACTCTTAGTTGTAAATGATATATGCATAACTAGCAATCAAAGTACAATTATGACCCTTCTTAGTTAGGGATTGAGAATTTTATGATTTTCCTAGTGGAGAATTATGAAATAACCTATGCATAAGGAAAGTTGCTCCCTAACCCTAGTCAGTTAGCAGTTGATTTGTGCCAATTTTTATCCTCTCTGCTGTAACTCTGGATATTCTTATTATTACTATAAATGTCCATTCCTTTTCTGATTCCTACTAAGTTCTTGGTCTCAGCAATGCTCCGCAATGCCTTGTGGAGAAAAAATCCACAGATCAAATATGCATTGCATAAAAATCTATTTCCTTGCATCAGTTTTAAATTTGTTGTCTTTCACTTTCATTGACAAGCCTTTGTATTTTGAGAGAATAAACAGAAGCACCTTCTCTAACTTCTTCATACTATTCATTATTTTATATATTTTTCCATCCATAATTATTTGAATCTCCTCAGAGCACCTCAATCCTCTCAAGCTCTCCTCACAGGTAAATCCCTTCTTGCCTCTAAATCATTTCCATTTCCCATCTCCAAACCCCTTCACTGTGTCACAGAGAGAATTTGCTTGTTTCTTCTTTAGCACATCCAGCTAGGTAGCCCTTTCAGTCTCATCCACTTACTGAGAATCCCAAATCTCCTAGAGTGGTAGATGGAGGTATGTGAAACTTCACCATTTTGTGGTTTTGTTAGCAGGGAACTACACTGCACATCTGAGCACTCAGATGTAACATGCAAATTTAGATGTAATAAAGACATAGCTCAAATCTTTTAAACACTGGTTAAGGAAGAAAACAGATAAGATTGGTTAGATAGGTCAGACTGAATATTAATTTATTGGGAAGGAGGAAGAGATTGTGTATTCATTGGCAAAATATAGTCAAACCTACATACGAAGCAAATAAGTCATAGATGAGTCAGCAATTTAAAATAAAACCTGTGATTTTAATAAAAGTGTACAATGACTCATCTCTGCTTTATTTTTCATGACAGACTCACTGCGTTAGAATACAATCTGCACAGATGAACATGGTTTCTATTTAAGTCAAACAAAGTATTTTATTGGCTCAAGTGTCTTTGAAGTGTTCACATATTAACCAGTGAGCTGCAACACGGCTTTATAAAAACCTTCAAAAATATAAAATCTTCATGTTTTTGATATTAATAATTCCCCTAAAATCACAAATAGCTAAGAGATATTTCAGATGTAACAATCTACCTTTATCAAATATAAAACTATTAAAAGTCTGAGAAAAATAGTCCTAGACTTCTTAACAATTGTGAAGATCAGAATCACAGCTTTCAATAACAGCCCAATTTGCAATATTTATTCATCAATGAATTTGTGCCAGTTTTGTAAGCATATCATACTTGCTACTGGATTTCTGCCCTGAGTTCTGAATAGGTTTGAATGAGAAGGAAACTGGCTGTAATTCTCTCCTCATGACACTCTGGGGCAGTTCTTTTGGTGTTGAGGAGGGTGTCCTCGGTTTCCTTTTCAGCTGATATTCATCATCGTTTCTCATGATTGTCTCTGCCTATGGAGACTACCAACTCTGCTGGTGGCCTCAGTCTGTCCTACTACCATCCTTAGTATCAGCTACTTCTGCCACCTCGGCAGTAGAGAGAGAAAAAAGCCATGGCGGGGGAGGGGAGACCTCAGAGATAGGAGACAAGGATGAGCAGAAAAGGTCTGATACAAGTAGCAGAGTTAGAGTGGAAGGTGAGACACTTTAGCACACCGACCTTTCGCCCCATGCTGAAAAGAGCTAAACTTCAGCAGGAGACACACACTGCAAGACATTAAGTAGTACTATACTTCCGGTGACACTTGGTATTGTTTAGATTGAGATTTAAAGGTGTGATACGAGTTACCTAACTCAATCTAATTAACAGCTTCTAAAACTCTTAAAACACTGCAGAGGCACAGCTGCACCCTGTAGAACATCAGTTAAGACACTACCTAGGCTGTCGAGAGGGGTTCTCACACCTGTAGATTTTCCACCTCCCGGAGAGGTGGTAGCTAGCTGGGTGGGAGAATTATCCTGTTGACTTAGCACTTAGTTTAACTACATCGCTCAGGGGTGAAGATTTTTCACATCCCTCAGTGACATAGTTATATCAAACTAATTCCCTAGTGTAGACCAGACCCTAGTCTAAAGAAGCAGGGCCGGCTCTAGCTTTTTGGCTGCCCCAAGCAAAAAAAAAAAAAAAAAATGTCCGCCACCGAACTGCCGAAGCAAAAAAAATAAATTAAAAAAAATCACAGCAGCCCCAAGAATCCCCGGACTGCCGCCGCTTACAAAGTGCCGCCCCAGGCACATGCTTTCTCGTCTGGTGCCTGGAGCCAGCCCTGTAAACAAGGCCTCGAACAGAGTAACCAGTTGCAGGCAATGAGAGAATGCAATTAGGCTAGACTGAAGAGTGTCAATACTGTTCATGGTGTTTTCCCCCATTGTTGCTTTTTAAATTAATAAATAATCCTTTAACATGCTTTAGCTATTATTGTATGCAGTGGTGTTGTAGCCAGGTTGGTCCCAGGATACTAGAGAGACAAGGTGGATGAGGTAATATCTTTTACTGGACCAACTTCTGTTTGTGAGAGAGAGACAAGCTTTTGAGCTTACACAGAGCTATACTTCAGCTACTATTAAAATAATATATTATACAAGGAGTGGAAGGCAGAGAGTTCTGGAGATCACAGAAGAGGAACAACAATATTGCAATGCTTGTTAAAAAGTGCTGAAAACAAGGAGAAAGGTAAAATGGAAATGGCTGCTGTGAAGGCTGTCTAACTGCAATATATAAATCCCCTACCAGCTGTACAAATTATGGGGAATGCTGAGGATACTTTAAAATACTTTAAACAGCAATTTGAACTGTATATGAAAGCCATGGGGGCTAATGGAATGAAAGATGAGCCAAAAATTGAATTTCTTTTTAATGGTGGCTGCTCAGAATCACTGGATATGTACAATGTCCTTCATACACTGGGAGAGGAGAAAGAAAGAAAGGGGAAGAAAGCTGTAAGGAAGCAACAAAATGGTTTGAGGAATAGCATCCTAGAAAAAATGTTAATTATGAAAAATATATTTTGTAAATAAGGATCCAGAAAGAAGGTGAAACAACAGACAAAAGTGTCAAAGACTTCAAATTAGATATGCTCTAGGAATTATTTTGAGGAAAGTTCCTCAAAGGAACCTTTGAGGGAAAGTGACCTAGGTCCTCCGTTATACAACAGGTCAGACTAGATCATCAAGAAAGGTCTCTCTGACCTTGAAATCTATGAAAAATGCCATTCAATGAGTTGGGAATATTAAAAGAGAGACTCCCTGGAGCAATGAAAAAGTTATGTGAAAGGATACTCAGGGACATGGACCTGACAGCTGAAAAGTAATGTTCATATGCCATGCAGCAGAACAAATAGCAATGCAAGACAGTAAGGTACAGATAGGGCATAGTTTGGGAGGAATGGGGGGTTGTTACCCCTCCAAACTGCAAGCCTCGGACAGGCACAGACTTTGCCCTCTCCCACGGCCATGTTGGCCTGGGTGGAACTGCCCCCCGCCCAAATATATAAGTCAAACTACACCTCTGGATACAGAGCGTGTAATGTCTAATTGTGTGGTATTTTCAAGTAAGGAAAAAAACTACAGAAAATAAAAATGTAAAAGGAAAAAATCCTACAAAACAAAGAACAGTAACTGGCAAGAGCATAGAAAATATCCAGCATTCAAGCATATATGTAGACACCAATAAAGCCAACTGTTTTGCAACAATGTGCTGACAAAGCAGTAAAATCCATGAGTTATAAATAGAATGCAAAGATTCTTCAAGTGAAGCGGAAGAGCTGTTCACAAACACCATAAGGAGAGACATGCAAAAGCCTAGCTAATAAAAATACTCACAAATGACCTACATGAGAGAGGATCAGAAGTGAATGTATTAACAATAGATACTGAAATAGACTGATTCATAGGAAATACAAAGCTCAAAGGTGAAATTGAAATCTTACAGTGAGTGCAAATTTCACTCCTGAGAAAGTGTGAATAGTCTGAGATACAAAGACAAAACAATAAAATCTTCACTGAAGAATTATGCACAGGTGAAGTGCATGGCCTAGCTAAAAGGGAGTTAAAAGGGTGTATTACATAAAGAATGACTCTGATAAAAAACCTGAACTAGATGTAAACACACTAAATTGCATCATATGAAGATGTGTTTACATGAAAGGGTTGTTTTGTGGTGACATACAGACACAGTTATGGGACAACATAGCTGTTATAAAATCCACAGTATTCCACAAGACTTAACAAGATATTAGAGGAAGACAGCAGATAGTATTATTCATAGAGAACAAAAAAAAATGGGTGTGTGGGGGGGTGGAAAGACAGATGATAGACTCAGATTTCATATTGAGCCCAACAAGTTGAAGAAGAACATTTGTACTTGGAATTACATTCCACAAAGGAATTAAATGTTTGCTGAGAATTCAGCAGTGACAAATTCAACAGCAACTACATGTGTTAGAATGTTTTTAGCAGATTCTCCAGGACACAAAAAGCTCCAACGTGAACTTTCAAAACATTGTTTGGCATAGTCTGATTCTTAATGATACTTTTCAGAATGTTTGGCACTAGAAGTATTGCTGTGCACAATGTCCTAAATGATAGAATTTCTCCTACAGGAGTGAAATTGTTTTCTGATGGACAAAGGTTGGTTGAATGATTAAAGTTTAGGAACTTCCATAATTTCAGATATACATATGAACTTCTGGATACTTTTCTGAAATCCAAGTCTTTGGGGCTCTCCTATCAATGGTTTTATTTATTTTGTTTCTTAAATACTTGTAAGCTTTTGGAACATTCTATCATTGTGACAAGTCAGTCATTTATAGATTAATCATCTGCATTCTCAGATGGGTCTCAGAGGGAATCCCAACAATGTCATGATGTAATATATGGAGAAATCATTGACTTTTGGGGGCTCAAGCCAACTACCTCTGGAAAGATTACCATTGGCTTGAGTGGAACTTGGATCAGGCCACTCCCTTGGTAGGAGAGAGCTTTAAGAACATCTTGTAAACTGTATAAAAGTTTTGAGGCCCTGATGATAAACTTTTTAAATTACCTAAAATTCATCAGAGTGAACTACTCCAGGGTTTGGGGTATAGTTCCTCTTAGAGTCCCAGCTTGTCCCTAGAAAATGTTTTTAGATATTGTCAACATTTGTATATATTACATATAAATAACATATACACTATATTCACTGTCACTGATCGGTCTATCAGCCCTCACAGAGAAAGCGCCGATCACAACACGTCAGACGTGTTGTTCTAGCCAGTCCTCCAACTACCCGCTGGCCAAGCTGTCAGTAGCACGGGACACCCGATTGACATAGCGCACAGCAGCCTAGAACTCCTGAGCGATCCGGCAACCGCAGCCTCCCAAGCAGCTGGGATTACAGGCACGCACCACCACACCGGGCCATACACTATATTACATATAAATATATACAAATATATTACATATAAATAACATTAAAAATGTTAAGTGTGAAGTCAAGCACTCAAAAGTTAGGAAATGAAAGAATTAAAGTTGTCTGTGTAATCTCCATTTGGCCCCCAAGGGCAAATGCATTATGATATAGTGCTTTAATTTCATGACCACATACTATTTTGTCCATAGAACTCAAGCCTCGTTCAGTTCACGGGATGGATGATGCTCACTTAAAAACAAAACAAAAAACCCCCCACAACACTATTGAAAAACTACCCATTACCCTCATTGGTCAATGTGTGGCCCTATGCCCTATTTACTTCACACTGATCAAACACTGCTCTGAAGACAGAATTATTAATTTCCAGTGGGCTTTTCTATGGAAATCACCAACATAACATCTTAGTCCTTCATAAATATTAATGAAATTATTTTCACAACACAAGTGAAATTTGTGTGTGTGTGGGGGGGTGGGGGTGTTACTATCCCTATTTTACAGATGGGACCTAAGGCACAGACACACTAAGGTCAAACGTTTCCACTAATTTTGGATCAGACAGATGAGAACCGATTTTTCAGAGCATGTAGTATTATGTAGCATTTTGTGTGTTCAAAGTTCAAACTCCCAATGAGTTGTGGTGCTGTTTATTGCCCCACTGCAGTTTGGGCGCTCCATTGCTGCAAAACCATCCAGTATGTCTTGCACATTAGCCAAGAGTCACATTCCTGTGCAGCAGGAGGTGATTAATGGCCCTGCACACTTGCATGAGAATGGCCCCTGCAATGAATTTCCTGACTCCAAAATTATTCCTGACTGCCCAGTAACAGTGTGGCTCTGCAAGTTTCCACAGTGCAATCGCCCTTCGCTTCTCAACTGTCGGTGTGGCTCTCATTTTGGTGTCCCTGTACTGGAGGGCGGGGCAAGTTGGCACGCAGATCCAGAAATGTGACCTTGAGCCTCCGAAAGCTCTGAAGCCACTTCTTGTCATCCCAAACCTGCATTACAATGTGATCCCACCAGTCAACCAGCTTGTTTCTCCAGCCCATAACCTGTGCTCCACCATCTCCAGCTACTCTATGACCACCACCAACAACCTGGAATTGTTTCTTTCTATGGCCTACAGCAATGTAGCCTCCAAGGAATTGTCATGTTCCCCGCGGCTCCTCTTGTGGCTCTGCAAATACTGCAGGATCTGGATTCCGTGCTTGCAACACTCATGACAAAAATGCAGAGCTGCATAGGCTCCATGCTTCTGTCATAGATGGTGGACAGCCAGGAGGGAAAGTGGGTTTATGGGATTTTAACAAGAAGGTATGAAATATTACGGACTGCAGATGAAATTATGGGATGGAGAAAACCGTATTACGGGAACCAATGAGGAGGCCGGTGGCACCTTAAAGACTAACAGATTTATTTGGGCATAAGATTTCGTGGGTAAAAAAACCCACTTCTTCAGATGCATGGAGTGACTCCTCCACTGGACTCCTCGTTGTTTTTGTGGTTACAGACTAACATGGCTACGCCTCTGATACTTGGTACCATGTATTAAGGGACGTTGATCCCATGCTCTTAGTCACCCCTACACAATTTGTTTCAGCCCCATCAGACAGTGCAAGTGTGACACCTACAGACCCCTGTCGTTGACAGGAGGGATCGAACCTGGGACCTCTGAAGCTTAGTGTATGAGCCTGTATTGCATGAGCTAAAAGCCACATGGCTCTTAGTTAAGGCTACAGCAGACTCATTAATCTCTAAGTGGTGCCTCTAGATGCAGAATGCAGTGCACAATGCTCTGGCACATCGATACAAGCGTTCCTGATGAGGACTTGCACCGCCAACACAAAGAGCCAAGTATGCATGCGTGCGCGCACACGCACACACAAACACGATTTAATAACTGTGGCAACTGTATGCCAACCTTATAGGTCAACTTGATTTTGCAGTGTAGACATGGCCTTAGAGCGTCAGGCTTATCTTTATATTGTATTGCTGGTATAATTGTGTATGTTACACATTCTTTATTTAGGTTGCCACCACCTCAGGCATTTTTAAACCTCTCCTCTTGCTGATGAAAATGTCATGCCAAAGAGGCTTTAAAAACTCTCTACTGAAGAAAAAAGGCAAAATTTTGAAAGGAATACACTTTGTGTGGCTTATTCAAAGACACAGGCTGACCATTACATTATGGATCTTACTTAAACAAAATTAATTATCCCCCACTGGATTTACAATTGCAAGTACAAAGAGAGCAAATCTGGTTATCCTACAATTCTTGAAAAAATAATCTGTGAACCATTTTATAGAAGGCCAATTAAGAGTGTATATATTGAGTTTTAAATTTTAAATAAAGATTTTAAACAGCATACTTGAACAAAACCACTAATTTTCAACTGGTGATTTTAAAATATTTATCACTGTATAAGCAATTTACCGGTGAAAGCTGGATTTAAGGCCTGAGTATTCTCTCATCAGGTTCACACTTATCCACATATAGTAAATAGGCAGAGCATGCCATATCACTGAGATTAGAAAGTGGCTGTAGTAATTAAGTAGGCTTTTCTTTAAGTATATCCATATCCTGTTTAAAACGTAAAGCCCACTTTCTAATCTCAGACATGCAGCACACAGCTAATATACATCTAAAAATATATAGTAATGCAATGCATGTGCATTAGCGGATTTTTTGAGTGATTTAAATTTAGAATCTGGCACTAAATCTTTAGAAGTCAGAATAGCTGCATTGAGATTGATGCTCTAGAAACCTATTCTCCTTTTAATGCCTGTGGGAGGAAGGATTTATATATATATAAATTCTCTGAATCCTAACGGGAGTTACTCATTAAATGTCAAGAGGAAACTTGATCTATTAATATCTAAATGTAAGTGTACAAACTTCAATAGTACTTTGACATGAGTTGGACACCAATTCATTCTGATACACAGGCATGGTTTTCCCTTTAAAGTTGCCATTTTAAATTGATAAAATAAAATAACTTAAGAAAAAATATTCTGAGTTTTTGTAGCAGGTTTTTAGAAATCTATATCTATTTTTATAGAGCAAAGTTTATCAGTGCAGCCATATTGTACCACTGATTTTTACGCAGAACTACTATCCATTAAAGTCAAAGGATAATTTGACTAATTAACAAAACCAGCCAAAATAAAATACATAAATAAAAAAATCTTACAGTGACACAATATGGATCCTAATGCGAGAAAGAGTGTAACTCATGGTGGATTAATTGATTATTGCAGTGAATAATTTACACATGATTGGAATCCATTCAAAAGGGGAAAACAAGTTCTACACACGGAGAAGTCTAGAGTTTGTTTTTACAGGTTGTGCATCATAAATGCTAGGTCTTGATATAAGAAAATGTGAAGTTGAACTTCATGTATAATTATGCTGCAGTGACTCCCATGCATAACTGTACTCCTGTGAAAAGTCCCATTGATTAAGACTCCCAGATTAACAGTTTATGTAATTAGTTCCTTGGGCCAAGATTTTCAACCACGACTTCCTGAAATTAAGCACAAAAATCCATGTCCAGATCAAAATCATCATTACAGATGAAAACAGTACATTTTCCAAGGACAAATATCCTGGTTGGTACATTATTCTTTGGGGAATACCTGCCTGTCATTTCAAAGGTCTCCCTAACAAAAGAGATCATAACTCTGTTAACCTTTTATTATACATATATGCATACGTGTGTGTGTGTTGTGTATCTAGGTGTGTGTATGTTTGTGTTCATTGCAACAATATACACATACACACAGAGGTCGTCCCTTAAATATTACTGTGCTTGTTGTAATGAACACAAAAATATGCGGCTTTGGAATAGCTCCTATCCCTTTGTGCTAATCATTTTCAATGACTGCCATCTAGTGGCAAAAATATGAAATTAGAACAGCAAAAATAAAAACGTATTTTTTTTTCCCCCTTCCTGTAAAAATATTCTAACATGCTGATGCTGGGCTATTTCAAATACACATTTGTTGCATTTCACCCCAGTTACTCTGAATGTGTTTTCCCTGAAATACTCTTTGGTAAGAACTGAGCATCCCTGTAAGAAAGCACTATCAGGACCATCTAAAGACCAAGAAGGGCTTCTGTATCAATAATGATGCAATTTCTCTTCCAACATATATTTTTTATTCCCCAGATAAGTATTTCCTTGCTTGGAAAAGAAATCAAACAATTTTGCAGGCATTCACTGGCATCTGTAATAGAACTCTTAGCAGAATGATTCAATCCATAATTTCAAGTGAAGGAAAAGATGTGTAAATTTGCCCCAAGGTTTAACACCAATAAGCACAGTTTTATATTATATTTAAGTCTCAGTTTACTCTCTGTTGGCCTCTCTTTGGATAATTATTAACTAAAAGTCAAATAGTGGTAACTCTAGCAAGCATATACTTTACAAATACATACTAGATAGTTTAAGAATTTTCTTACATAAATATATTGGTTTTAATTCTGTAGACACCTTTGTTAAAATGTTTTGTCTTTATTGTAAAAAATAATAAAATATTGAGTTATATTCCTTTTATTTATTTCCTTTCAAAGACCTACCTATATTAATGTTACAGTTCTGCCTTACAATGCCTATGGGGTCCCTATGTGACGAAAATTCTACTTCAAGTCAATTTAGTTTGCCCACCAAAAGACTGAAGGATTGACCCCTATAGCATTTTCTAAAATTAAATATAAACTTTGTATTCTGTTTGTTGTTTAAAAATAAATGCATTTCTAACCGAAATTCAAGACAGTAGGAAAGGGAGTAAAAATCAGTGGTAGTCTGAGATTAACAAAACAGCAGTTACCAAAACTTAATTTGTTATACGTTTTGTTCAAGGCATTGCTTTGTAAAAGCAGTATAGTAAGGTGTACACAATCTTTAACACACTCATAAAAATGTTTGCCAACAAGTTCAGAGAAGGAGGCACATAGGAATTCATTTTGAATTATTCTTTTGTTAAACCCTGGATAATCTAATACAGATTTGTAGAAAAGCTCAGTTATTCAGTCATAAAGCTCTAAGCAACTAATCCTGCAAACGCTTACACCTGTAAGTAACTTTAGTCATGTGAATAGTTGGTGTTAATATTAGTAACATAAGGGATTAATATGCTCATTCAAAATCACTGATAGATAGATATACACACACACACACCCCAATGGATAATACCAAATACCCTTTACAGAAGTTCTCAGTTTGTTGTTCTAATTCTGTATCTATTTAAATGCAAGAGGTGAATTTGTCATTGATTTCAATATGGCCTGGATTTCTCCGCATGTGATTGATTTGTGCAGAACCATATATATTTGAGTAGTACAAACAGCAACATTTTGTCTATTCTCTAGAGGCAACAATCTACTAGTTTTATTATTATACTTGTAACCACATTGCCACCAAACAGAATGGGGTGGAAATTTATCATAACTACTCTTGCAATTTGGGTAAATTTTGAAACCTTCTAGCTCTTAAATTTAATTAAGAGAGAAAGTAGTGTATATTCTAGACATAGGAAATACTGTACAGGTACAGTTACAGGTTCCTACCTTTCCTGTTATAACATCTAAGCACAGATTTCCCAATGTACTTGTGTGCAACTTTATAATTAGCCCTTTGTTACAGTGGAAACTTCTTAGGACTAGTAAGAATTTTGCATGAGGAAGTAGTGTAGGATCAGGCCCTTGAAGTGAATTTGTATTTATATTAAAATGAAATTCAGTAGCTGTTCCTAGAACCAGTACAGATTCTGTTTTTCTCCTGCAAGTTCAGCTTGCTAGAGTAGGACTGTCCCTACAGAACCAGGACGACTGTGGGTAAAAATGGAATATATTAGAGTAACTGAAAAAAATGTGTTTTTCTAAATTCTAGTTCTAACAGGATTGCTCTGTGAACTGAATTCCCAATATCACAAAGAAAGTTTTGGATAAGTAAAAGAAAAATACAGAACACAACAGAACGTGCCTTCAAACAGTCATTTCTAACCCCAGAAATAAGACATAATAAACAACCCATATAAAATTAAAATAAAGTTAAACCACCTGTTCCGCTCCCCACATGACTGTAATTGTTCCATTTCTAGCTGCATATTTATATGCTTTCTTAAAAAAAAAAAAAAAAGAGAGAGAGAGAGAGAATCTCACAACTCCAGAAGGAACAGTCAAAAGAGGAAAAGCTTTTGCTAAATGCTGAGAAACTTCACAACTCTTAGACATGAGCAGCAGTGAGCTGAGGCAATAACTAGCACAAAGGTTTCCAGAATCTAAATCACTTGTAGACACACTATACTTATCTACCATACCTTATCTCCCCTAGGTAACAAGTTGAAACTCCAGATTTATGCCACAAATTTCATTCAGCTCTCTGATTCTGTGGTTACATCTAATATTTCATGAATGTGGATGGTAATTTTCAAAGCACAGAAGAAAGAGACACTCTTATACTTTGTTCTTTTGAGTAGCTCTAATTCATCAGTTGGTGGCCAGTAACTGGTGCAGCTGCACTAGTATAGACTCCTATGTGTAGACAAGAGCAAGCCGGGGTACGCACCAAATGACTATCGAGGAATGTAAACAATAGTAAAGAGCCACAGTTATGTGCCAGCAGCAGGAAGTGAATTTGAAAGGTAGCAAATTTCAAACTCATAAAAGTAATTTTTTTTCACGCAGTGCAAAATTGGAACTCATTGCTGATGCCAACAGTTTAATCAGTTTCAAAATGGGACTGGATATTTGTATGAATAACAAGAATATCTAGCGTTAAAATCAGTAGAATTAAAAAACTCAAAACAAACAGGAGTTTCGCCTCAGAGCACAAGTCAATTTCTAACTAATGGGGGGTGGGGGTGTAAAAATAAAATATCAACTCCCACTGTGAGCAGGTTTTTCCTACAGTTTTCTCCTGCAACATTTCTTGTACTTTCCTTTGAAGCAACTGGTCTTGACCACTATCAGAGTCAGGGTATTGGGCTAGACGGACACTGGTCTGATCTAGTATGGCAATTTCTGTGTTCTTATTTGATACTTTTATTCTGTCTCCAATCTCGTTACTGACCTCTCACACAGAAGGATATTATTTGCTATATACCTGCATCACATTTTCGTCTGTAGAGCTTGTGTGTTGCTACTGAGGTGACTCTCTATTTTTTTGGCCTACACATATCTTTGCATAGAACTCCATAAAAGTTATAACCCAAAAGTTTACTTGATGATTTCAGTGAAAAGGTTAGCATAATTTAATTATGTATATGAGCCAGATCTTATTTTAAACAACTGCAGTTGATATGGAGTATAATCACTGTCCAAATGTAATGGAAACCTAGGGCCTGAGTCTAATGTACAACGAGGGTATGTCTACATAGCAAAAGCTGAGCACAGCCTAGCTTACCCTGGCTATTTTAAATCCAGCTCGTGTGGGTAACAGCAGTGAAGACAGTACAGTGTGGGCTTCACAGTGCAGACCCTGGGTATGTACTTAGTTTGCTAGCTGCTCTGAAGCCCACACTGCACTGTTTTCACTGCTGCATTGCTAGCTGGATTCAAATTAGCTCAGGTAAGCTACCCTGTGCACAGCATTTGCCTGGGTAGGTTAGACTATGCAGAGCTTTTGCTGTGTACACATATACTAAGGCCACTCTACGCCACTCTGGCAGTATAAAAAGAGTCTTAAAGTGGTGCAAGTTCTATGTACTCCCATGTTAACTCTCCTTTATGCTGCCATATTAGCATTAGTATAAATGAGAATGGGGAGCATGAAATCCAACTCAGTTCAATTTTCCTATAAGTGAACTCCGAGAGAACAATTCTTCATTAATTGTAAGCCCTGTGGCCTGAAGCGTTAGAGAAAAGGGATATCACTTCTGCCATCTGTTGGTGAAATGGGAGAAGAGCAGCCCAGCATCACAAGAACTACAGATGGGCAGGGCTCCCCTGGGGAGGGACCTCTCTGCCCGCATCTTTAGGAGGGAAAAAAAAAGGGAGACGACAATGTACAAGACTTCATTTACATTTCAGTTTTCTGATGGCTTGGGAAATGTTGATTAAAATTCACTTCAATGTTGAGTTTGGGGGCAATAAAAGGCAATGGATCGTGTTGGGCAATACAAGGATTCAGATAGTGAATGTTCTGGAGTCACCCTGATCGAGGCTGCTCTCAGGCACAATTGCTCCTTGACAGACCTAAGAGAAGAAGAAAGGAGCCGGGGGGTGGGGGGGGTGGGATGGAGGCTCCTGCCATCTGTTGAGAATGCCTCTCTGGTGGGGAGGACGCTGTCAAGGGTCCTATATAGCACTGATCCGATCCCTTCCTAAGAGCTGAGCTGAGACCACTGATGTGGACAGTGCAGATGGCTGGCAGCTCCAAGCCAGCTGCAGCGGGTTGTTGGTGGCGGACAGAAAGAGCAGCAGAGGCAGTATCGCCAAGACAATGGATGGCACCGAATGGCAGCAGCACCTTCCAGGGGCCAGACAGCTCAAGGCAGCAGCAGAGCTAGGCATCAGCTGAAATGGCAGAGAGCAGCAGTGTACCCAAGGGTCTCTAGCCCAGGCCTCCCTACCCAGCAATTAAAGCTGCAATTACTCCATCTGGGTTAGGTAGTAGACGCTCCAGAGCAGCAGCCCAGGGAGACTGGCCTGCTAGAATCATGGGACTTCCTCAATCCAGGAGAGCAAACCATGAGAGAGGAACCGGGGAGGAATGAAGTGGCCAGAACACATCAGCCACTTACAAGGGCCTAAGGAGGACAGGGAGTGGTCCTGTGAAGACCTTATAGAACCTCACCTCATAGAACTGGTTAACTGATGTTTTTCCCAAATTCATTCTGTTGTCTTCCACCCCCTCCCACCAAATAAAGTTCTCTTTGTTGTAACTCCTGGACTCTGTGCTGGCAAGTGGGGAAGATTTACTCATTCGGGCACCCATGAAGGTATTTATAATTTCCCAGATTTCTGGGTAGAGGCTTGACCCAGTGTTAAGTCTTCAAAGAAATCCCTAGAAAACTGAATGACCACACCCACCAGAAGGGTTACATCATTAACAGATGTCAGTGGAATAGAACATTGTCACTGCTGTTAGGTAAATTCAGAAACAAATCTGAGTTTATTTTCAAAGCATTGCTCCTGTGACAATGGCTTTATGGCTATTATACCAGAATGACTGATGTTGATGCGATGAGATTGCCTGATGGATGCTGCAGCACTACTGTGACAATTGCTCACTGTTGAGTGAGGCACACAATACAAGGTCTATTTTAAATAACTGTTCTATTCGGCTCCACAGTAAGGCCTACTGCATATGCCATCAACCATGCTTCAGTTTATCCATAAGAATAAAGGACTTTAAAATGCTAAGATGCTCTTACAAACAAGCTGGCTTTTGAACAGTTGCCTTTTTAAGGGAATGTTATTTTTAGTAAGGGGCATACAGCAATTGATTAGCTAGCAAAAAATTGGTGGTGTACCTGATATGTTATGTTTCTTTCTTTTCTTTTTGTTTTTAAATCACACTGATGAACCTGAGTATATCAACTGGAAGTTGACTATTGCGGGCAAAAGTGTGGCTGGGAAGAATGAGTGCAGAGGCAAACCACCGTTGGCTGGAGTTTCTAAGGGGATTGTGCTTCATACAGGGCACAGTACTGTTGTATTAATTTAGATGCAATATATGGATTAAAGGTGTTAACATAACTCAGTTATGGCTTACAGTACTTCTTGGACTGCAAGCCAGAGTGCCTCCTGTTATACCCTGTAAAAGAGCACCTTATGGACTTTGCAGGCTGGCTCTACCATATTGGTTAATCAGAGAAATGATAATAGCATGAGTTCAGCTCAGCCATATTGATTTAGCAGAGAAAGGGCAGTAGCTCTTGCCCCAAGTTGTCCTCCACGAGGAGACTACTGCCTCTCTCTTGGTGGCGCTAGCTTCAGGAAGCACAAAGCGCATTCTCCAGACTACTTTCTGTGCAGAACTACAAAGGTGGGTTGGAGGGTTTCTTGCTCCCTGTCTCTCTTCCACATTTATGCAAGGCCAGTTTCAAATCTAGCCTCTATTTTTATCACAGAAAGTAGCATATAAAAATATCCCTATTGTATAGGCCATCAGGGAACTTTCTGCATTTTTGTTGTGATTTAAATGTCAGTCTCCAAATGCACTAATCATAAAACATAAGAAATGTTCCTAATCTTCCTCTTTTAATTTTATTTCACTGACTCAGTGTTTAAACTACAATAGTGCAGATGGCTGGTCAGATTTTCAGAGTTGCTGCATACACACAGGGTTCTGATGATCAGCAACCCTAACAATCAGCCTATATTGCCACAAGGTGGTGCTCTTTCTTACAAATCCTACTTGAACTCCAGGTGCAAGTAACCCTGTCCCTACAGAAGAGCAGAGTGGTTCAAATCAAACATTACTTATGTGAATAGTTTCACTGAAGACTAAATATAAAGAATTCGACCTTTTGGCCTACAAATAAAAATTGTAAAGAACAACATTACAATGTACCTTCATTAGCTACTGCCACAGTAATAAATTAATTAGTATTTATCAGATTATTTAACAAAAGGAAATCCATAAGGCATGTAAGACTTATTTTAAAAGTATAATTAAAGTGTAGAACTTTTGGATTTAGGTTTTGTAGAAAAAAAATCCAGCTCAGTGTATTCAAATACAATACTGGTGTTGTACGTACCTTCAATTTTTTAGCTTATTATGTGTTTTGTCTGAGCATTTGATATCCTCTCTGTGGTATTTGTTTGTATGAACCAATTGTTGAATTCTGTTTGAAGCTTTATGCTTTTGTTTGATTACTAATCCTAGGGCATGTGCAGTGCAATTTTTTATGATAAAACACTTATTCTAGAACAATTATGGATTAATTAATAACCTTATTTCCTGTAAATTCATTGTACCTGTTTAAATCCCCCTTAATGGTCAATAAAAAAAACCAGACTTGTTGAATTTTCACTTTTTGTAGAACCTGAAGCTCTCCAAATACCTTAAAAAGTATCTGGATATAGCCATGGTACATATGGGCAACCTGAAGTATAAGTGACTTTTCCAAGATAACACAGTGAGTTGCAGTGGTTTTCAAGCTGTGGGTTGGGACTGGACCCCCCAAAAAAGTTCAAAACAGACATTTACCATGGAAACTTATTTTCATTACAACCCAGTTTGTAAAAAATCAACAAACAAACAACTCCCCCGCCACCACCCCTCAAATAGTGGTTCTCTAACTTTTCTTTTCGCAGACCACTTGAAAATTGCTGAGGGTCTCAGCAGACCACTTAATGATCTTTCCAAATGTTGTTTGTACCGTTAGCTAACTATTGTAAAGCGCTTTGGATAAAAATGCTATATAAAATATCGTAATAATAATTTAAAAGTTTTTGTTCTACAAATAAAAGCACACAACTCAGATTTTAATACCAGTAGTCTTACCTTTCTAATGCGATGGATGTGCCCTCTCCCCCCTGCCGCGACAGCCCCTGAGCTGAGGTTGGGAAGGAGAGGGGGGTCTCTCCCTCTCTCCCCCACTGCAGCACCCCCCGAGATGGGCTGGGAAGAATGGGGGAGGGAGGGGGAAGGGGTATCTCCCCGGAAGCCACAACCGTGGAGCTGGGGAAAGTCGGCTCTTTCTCTGACCGCCGCAGCCCTGCATGTTCCAAATTCCCCTCTTCTTGCCCCACTGCCCCCTCCCTCCTATCCCCTATTCCCTCCAAGGCCACCACCTCACCTTACATGTGCATCTTCTCCAGGGTCCAGGCACCTAATTAGTGGAGCCACACCTGTGCGGCTTGACTAATTACGTGGGTGGCCCTTCATTCTCTCATGTGTGACCACCCAGGCACGCACCTTAGAGGGAACTATCTGCGCACCACCTGAGTGGAGCTCACGGACCACTCTTGAGACCCTCTACCCTGAAACAAACAAAACACAGACTTGCACAGTTTGAGTAAAATAGTTTGTCCAGCTATAGTTCAAGGCACCGCCCATCATCTGCATACTTGCAGCGGTACATCCTCTCTCCCTCCTAGAGTGGGTCTTCCCCCCAATAAATGGCCTAACAGTCTTTTCCTCTAAGTTCAGAGTTCTTTACTTTTTGAGAAGCAGCCAATTGAGCTTGTATTTTAACAGAAGATATCTCTCACGACGTCAAACTCCCAACAACACAAAAAGGACAGTGCAGCAGGAGTAAAAGAAAAATAGAGCACACAACAGAACCCACCTCCAGATACTAACTTCTAACTCTTGAAATGCCATGATATACAAATACAGCCCATCTGAAGTAAAAATAAAATATAGCTGCCTCTGCCACACCCACAGCATGACACAAACTGTTCCACTCCTACCCTCCATAGTCACCATTTTCTTTTTAAATGGTCACACATGCCATCAGAAAGAGGACACTAATCCTGGCCTCATCTACTTCATCAGCAGAGGCAGTGGGAGGCAATACCCTTTCTGATGTGCTGCTGATTTGATGGCTTTGAAATTTACATTCATTGTTAGACTTCCCTACAACATATGGCCTATTATGCGTAATAGGGTATTATATAATGCATGTTATCCTTGGGATAATAAAAGTATGTGGCATTAGTTTAGTCTCATTCTCTGATCACACGATTTCCTTTTTCTCTCCCATTTTTTTTAAATTCACTCCCTTTTCCCTTTTGTGCCTTGTTCTCTGTTACCCATTTTTGTGCTTCATATTCCCTCTTCTTGATCCATGGTTAGTTGATTCCCCCTCTCCTCCCAAACTACTTACTGATTGGGTCTCCTCTACTGCTCTGCTCTCTGTGGCTTCTTACCACTGATGTGTTCTCTGTGGTTCCTCTGCTACTCTGCTCCCTGTGTGAGTAACAGCAGAGTATAACTGATAAATCTCAGAACAGAGAAAGCTGTGATTTCTGTCACTTTTCCGTTGCTGGGTGCACAAGGAGAAGAGCAAGGAAGTAGGGGGAAAAAGTTGATAAACCATATTGATGCTTATTTTCCCTTTTAAACCACTACCCTATTTATAGCTTTTAAATGGTGGTAGATATTGTACTTAAAATGTGCCACAAGTTTTATAGAATCAGTATAGTAAAGCTACTAAAACTATATAATTTAAATAAATATGAGACCAGAGGTTCTAACCAAAAGCTTTTCAATTATTTGCTTCAAAAGATTGCCACAAATTCCCTGTTTGCATGGTGAAAACAATTTCTGCTTTAAATCAGCAGCAAAATTGCAGAGACTCTGCCTTAAGTGTGTGCCAGAGGATTTTCCAAAGCTGAACTAAAATATGTTCATAGCAGAAAATTGAAATTATGATCATATTGGGAGAGTCTATGATCCATGCTAAAGAGTAATAGCATTTAGTATGTAACGTTTTGGCTCTTAATACAAGTTGCTGTTTGCACAGCTAATATTGTATGAACAGTATTATTTTATATTTCTTGTTAAACATTTTTATTCAATTTTGTTAAATATTTATTTAGATTTATTGATCACCAGTCCATAGCGCTAGGTGTTGTACAAAACATTAAATACACAAAAATAAGAATCTAAACTGCAAACAAACAAAAAGAATAGAAAATAACTGGCCAGCCAAGAACATTCAGACTCCAAGTCTATCCTTTAAAAAACAAAACAAAACAAAACAAAACAAACAAACCAGCAGCAAATTCACATGGTTATGATGCAGCTGTGGTTGGGTGCAATGGACAAGTCTTTTTCCTTCATCAAGAGTCACCATGAGAGGATTTCAGCTTCATAAATCCCTCAAAATTACATCTTCCAACCTCATTCATTGTTGGCCTCATGCTCTACTTCCTTCAGTCTCAGTTCTATAAACCTACTGTAAAATTATATTTTCTACTGCATATTGGACATGACCCCACCTTTGCAGTCATCTTGTTCTCAACTGATGCAAAACTTAAACTTGCCAGGATCATCCTAGTATCTTCTCATTTTGCGACAAAATCAAACCAACAGATGTTAAGTATGCACTCTAACTTTTTATGCTGAAAAGTGTTTAGTTTCCTCTTCTCAGCTGTTTTTAACCGTCACATGTTTGCTACATATAACTGTTATCACTACTGTGTTGAAATCTTGTATCATAGTTGTCATACAGACCTTCCACCACACAAACAGAAGCTGAAATGCCATTGATGCAAGACCAATCTGATAGGATTTCTTTGGATATAGAACTTCCTGCTGTCAACTGACTATCCATATAGATAAAACTATTCACCCATTCAATGACATTGCTATCTACATGCAGCATAGGCAGGTCATTCATTTGCATTTTCTAGGAGGCATGCATAACTTTCTGTTTATCGCCATTGATCCTAAGTCCCATAGATTCTGCAGTTTTTTGCCACTCTTACAGCATTAGCTGTAAATCAATATCCTCTACATACTTAATCTTCTAAAGATGGAAATGTAAATTTCACACCACCTACTTTGACCTCAGTTGGCTTTGTAATCAGATAGTTTAGGATATTAATAACAAAGGTGAGAGAACATATCCCTGAAAACCAGGCTGTAATACAATCATTGACCCTTACACATCTAAATATACCATGGTATAATTCCTCTACTAGCTTGCTAAGTCCTCAGGTACCCCATACTGGCATAACAGTATCCACAGGGCTGATGGATGCACTGAGTCAAAAGAAGCTGCAAAGTCTATCATCAAGGTGTATTGAACTAGCAGTCAAGAGGGCCTGTTGGAATGATCATAATCAATGATGGAATAGTATTGTGAAGTGCACTGAGGAAGCCTCAAACAGAACTGACCAGAAATGATCTTTGAGACTTTGAAGATCCTAATTGGACGTCTATTCTTGTGGCGTCAGCCTGTTAAGACCAAAAATGGAGAATGCTGCCAGCATATTAATGCACAACTTAAGCATTGGCATGTGCATTTTTGTGAATTAATGAACAAATCCCCACCAAGATTTAAACTACAACTTAATCCAAAAATGATCTCAGTAGAGAACATGCCAGTGACATCAGAGGAAGTGATGCTTGCAGCCAAACAGTTATGAAGTGATAAAGCACCTGGTCTTGAGAAAATATTTCATCAGAACTGCTGAAGTGTGGAGGACCAGACCTGGTTCACTAGCTTCATAGAAATTTTAGGAAACCTGACACCTTCCTGAAGATTTGAAAAGGGTCTGCATCATCCCTTTGTTTCAGAAAAGGAGAGCACTCACCTTGCTCAAATTATAGATGAATAACACTGCTGTCAGTACCAAGGAAGATTTTCATTATCATACTACTTAACAACTGAAGCTAATAAGTCATCAGGACCACATGATATTCATGGTTCTGAAGGAACTCAAATATGAAATTGCAGAACTACTAACTGTGCTATGTTTCCTGTCGCTTACATCAGCCTCTGCACTAAATGACTAGAGGACAGCTATTTAATGCTGATTTTTGAAAAAGGCTCCAGAGGCGATCCTGACAATTATAGGCTGGTAAGTCTAACTTCAGAACCTGGAAAATTGATTGGTTGAAACGACAGTAAAAAACAGAATTATCAGACACACAGATGAACACAATATGTTGGGGAAGAGTCAACATGGTCTTTGTAAAGGGAAATCATGCCTCACCAATCTATTGGAATTCTTTGTGGGTATCAACAAACACGGACAGGGTGATCCAGTAGATATAGTGAATTGGGACTTTCAGAAAGCCTTTGACAAGGTCCCTCCCCAGAAGCTAGTAAGCAAAGTAGTTAGTCATGGGATAAGAAGGAAGGTCCTCTCGTGGATCAGTAACTGGTTAAATGATAGGAAATAACGGGAAGGAATAAAGGGTCAGTTTTCACAGTGGAGAGAGGTAAATAGTGGGGTTCTCCAAGGTTCTGTATTGGGACCAGTGCTGTTCAACATATTCCTAAATGATCTGGAAAAAGGTAAACAGTGAGACAGAAAAGTTTTCAGATGCTACAAAATTACTCAACATAGTTAAGAGCTGACTGCAAAGAGTTACAAAGGAATCTTACAAAATTGGGTGAGTAGGCAACAGAATGACAGATGAAATTCAATGTTGATAAATATAAAGTCATGCACATTGGAAAACATAATCCCAATTACCATCATTTTGTATGTATATCTAAAATAGCTGTTACCACAAAAAAAAAAAAAAAAAAAGAAGAGATCTTGGAGTCATTGCGGATAGTTCTCTGCAAACATCTGCTCAATGTGCAGTGGCAGTCAAAAAAGCTAACAATGTTGGGAACCATTAGGAAAGGCATAGATAATAAGACAGTAAATATCATAATGCCACTATATAATGCCATGTTACACAGTATTCAAGGTATGGGCATACATTTCTGGTCACCTCATCTCAAAAAAGACATTAGAATTGGGAAAAAGTACAAAGAAGGGCAACAAAAATGATTAGGGGCATGGAACAGCTTCCCTATGAGCAGAGATTAAAAAGACTGGTATGATTCAGCTTGGAAAAGAGACAACAAAGGAGGAAGAAGGGGGTTGATAGAGGTCTATAAAATCATGAATGGTGTGGAGAGAGTGAATAGGAAAGTGTTACATAGCACTTCACATAGCTTAGGAACCCGAGGTCACCCAATGAAATTAATAGGCAGTAGATTTTTAAAAATCAACACAAAAAGGAAGTAGTTCAGACAATGCATAGTCAACCTATGGAACTCATAGGAATGTTGTGAAGGCCAAAAATTTAAGTGGGTTTGTGACGGGGCGCATTTGCCCTGCACTGATACCACAAAAGTTAACTCTACCCTCTGGGCCAAGGAGACCATGCCCCTGCTGGGCATGCTCCGGCTGGAGACTTGATATAAAAGGGAGCAGCTTGGCTTATTCTTTCACACTGCAGGTTCCAGCCCAGGAACGGCACAAGCCACAGACGGTGGAAGCCAGGGACGCTGAACCTCCAGAGGATGCCCAAGAAGTCTCGGAGCTGCACTAACCTAGGAGCCAAGAGACCCCGGAGACGCCAGGGCTGCTGCATCAGGAACAGGGTAGGAAGTAGCTCAGGGGGACTAGTTATTGTGCCGTGTGGGGTCTGTGTGTTTCAGGCAGATTCCTCGCTGACCCAGTGGGAGGCATACTTGCCACTGACAGGGCCCTGAGCTGGGACCCAGTGGATCAGGGAGGGCCCAGGTCCCCCTACCCAGCCACCACACTGCCCCCCACCCCTCCACAGGTGGTGGACCACTTCCCTTAGTGGCCACCAGGCCGAACAGCCCTACTGAAGAGGTCCATTATACTGACTCTGGCCATTGGGCCACGAAGCCCTGCTGAACAGGACAGCTCTATTGGCTCTGACCACTAGGCCACACAGCCCTGAGAAAGGGCAACCATATTGACTTTTACCCCTAGGCCAAGCTATCCCAAGACAAGGGATGATTGTACAGACTCAGCCATGGGGCCATTATTACCCCCACCCCATCCCACAAAGGGATGGGGTGCACTTGCCCCGCGGCAGGGTTCAAAAATAGAATTGGCTAAATCCATGAAGTATAGGTCTGTCACTGGCTAATAGTCAAGATGATCAGGGGTGCAACCCTATGCTCTGCATTTCTCTAAACCTCTGACTGCCAGAAGCTGGACTGGATGACAGGGGACGGATCACTCAATAATTGTCCTGTTCATTCCCTCTAAAGCATTTGGCACCCACCACTATTTGAAGACAGGATACTAGGCTACATGGACCACTGGTCTGACCCAGTACAGCCGTTCTTATGTTCTTATGACTGAAATACTGTCTCAACTCAAAAACGAGAGACAAGTAGTGTGGTTTCTGCATAGGTCCATCTACACTCCATGCTATTTGTGCTCTACAAAGTATTATTGAAAAACCACTAGTGCGAAAAGAGTGTTGCCTATACTTACAGTTTTGGGGTAATCGCTCACCAGTGAAGCTCTCTCAATTAGTGCTAGTAATGTTGAGAGTGCTAGAATAGATTAGCCACTTGATTTTTAACCACTGCTCATTTAGGTCACTCTGAGTATTTCCGCAGCTATCTAGCTCACATCCATGCACCAGTATCAATGGCTACTGGGCCATTTATTCCACTTGAACCACCCAGGTCAGAATGGAGACTTAAAATTGGTTGTTGTCAGCATACTCAAGAGACTGTAACTCATGTCTCCTCATTAGCCCTTCTATGCACTGTTGATCAAGAAGGATGATACAATTGACTTCTGTGGTACCCTACATGTAAGAACCTTCCAAATATAAGAGGCAGCTGATGGTTCAAAAAAAAGTCAGTGTGGCTACGCTGGGCCAGAGTTGTTTTTATGAGCACAATATGTGTGGATGGATGCAATTTACACACAGTCCCTGCACTCACGGGCAGTTGTGCTACTGGATGCATGACTCTTTGAGGGGAACAGATTATGGGATTACTGACACCTTTCTTGTTTGTTTGTTTTCTGGGGAATGGCAAGTTTTTTTTAAATGGCTAAAACTCTAGAGTAGCCCCTGCGAGGTACACTGAATCTACACATCCCCCTGGGATGGCCCAGCTCCACCACTGATAGGGCCTATAACTGGATTTGCAGGCCAGTTATAGGCCACCTGCCAGAGTTACAGTATCCTGCCAGTGACTACTATACTCCTGCTCCTTACAGAATTACTGTTGCTTGACCCACCAGCTGGGTGGTGTCAGTGGACATGAGTCCACTGCCTTTGTGTCCACTCTCTATGACTTTGTTCTTCACTAGGATGAAGTAACCCACCCAATGGCACAATTTCTGTCCAATAGTGGCTTCCACAAATGTCCTGAAGCATAGTATATTACCTTCTCACCTCTGTCATACAACACTTCAGTGAATGAAATGTGCTTCCCTCTTTTTGCAGTGAAGATTGTTACTGCAGCTTCTCTTAATTTGTTTAGCAATTGCAGCACAGGGGTCTTTGTCAGAAAAAAAATTGTTTATGACTAAGGGCAGTTCAAAACACAGGAGTACATCTCAAAAACATTCTGTCATATGCAAACGGTAATGAAAATGGGCTAAATTCAATAAATGTAATACTGCACATCCTGTAAAAGGCCAAATTCTGCCTTCAAAGATGTATGCACAGCTCCCACTGAAGTCAATGTTCTCCATCTGAACTCAGAATTTTGCTGCTGATTGTTGTTGTTATATATGTCTCTGTTTAGGTTGTACCGTGGCCCTTTGAGTGCCTCACAACTTTACTGACTTTATGCTTACCACATCCCTAAAAGGTACATAAGTTTATTCACCCTCCTTTTCATAAATGGGGAAATGAGATGCAGAGATTGAGCCAATTTTGGCCAACTTAACTCACTCTGAATAGTGACTGGAATTGGGACTAATCCTGTTGACTTCAGAGGGGATCTTCAGGAGGTATGGTGCTTCTAAAATATGTAAAGGTGGTAGAATAAGATTCTAAGGGTATGATCTAAATCCTATTGAAGTTAATAGGAGTCTTTCCATTGATTTCTATGAGCTTTGGTGCCCAAGAGATGTGTCCAAGGTGGCACAGGTGGAATGTTGTAGTGCTAAGAAATGAGATCACAACTCTTGAGTCCCAATCCATTACCTTAAACACAATACCATCTATTTTTACTAGAGATGAGTAGTTTCAAATGGCCATATATGCAGAGATTTCTGCACGTGACGCATTCTAACTGAATGTACTCAGGTAAGAGATCCAAGGCAAAATGTACAAAAGTACCTGAGTGAGTTAGATACATCTACACTGAAAAAAAAATGCAGTAGTGGGTCTCAAAGCCAAGGTCAACTGACATGGGCTTGAACTATGGTACTAAAAATAGCAGTGTAGATGTTCCCACTTGGGCTGGTGCCAGGGTTCTGAGACTCTCCCCCCATTGCCGGGTTCAGAACCCAGGCTTTGGCCAAGCAGGAATGTCTAAATTACTATTTTTAGCCCTGTAGCATTAGGCCCACAAGCCCAAGCCAATTGACCCAGGTTCTGAGACTCGCTGCCAAGGGTTTTATTTTTGCAATGTAGTTGTATCCTTAGTGGCCAAAATACCATTTTCAAAAGTGATTTAGAAAGTGCCTAAATCACTTCTGAAAATTGGACTTAACCCTTACAGTACTGAGTGGAACAACACTTAAATACCTTTTAAAATCTGGGCCTTAGATACTTTTGAACATTTTGCCTTTAGACAATATGTATGTCAATTATCTGTTTCTGCATGAATGTGTAAGCATGATGATGTAGTTAGGTTAGTAGACTGGAAGTCAGAATACCTGAAGTCTATTTTCAACTCTTTCCCTAACTCAGGGGTTCTCAAACTTCATTGCACCATAACCCCTTCTGACAACAAAAGTTACTACATGACCCTAGGCAGGGAGACCGAAGCCTAAACCTGCCCGAGCCTCACTGCCTTGGGGGGGCAGGGGAAGGGGCAAAGCCGAAGCTCAAGGGCAACCATTTTCAGCAAATGGAAAAAATAAAAGTAAAAGGGTTTTCAGTTCAAGAACCACAACTAAAATAAAAACACAACCAAACTTTTGAACTTTTTAATGTATTTTCTTTTGTGTGCAGAGGGCAGGGGGGAAAGGGCAGGAGAATTTTCCCAAGCACCTCCACCCTGAACATTGCTTTTTTTCAAATTTTCAGATATGGCTGTTTTGGAGTTGGCTCAGGCTCCGAGACAGACAAAGATAGGGTTGTATTCTTATTTAACTGAAATGCCCCCCTCAAGAATTCACAAGCTCTCTTGTGCCTATATATCATACTTGTATGAGTTGAATTGAAAAATACTATTTTTGTTTATCATTCTTGCAGCGCAAATATTTGTAATAAAAAATAATATAAAGTGAGCACTTTGTATATAAAAGTATATATAAAGTATACTTTGTATTCTGTGTTGTAATTGAAATCAATATATTTAAAAATGTAGAAAAACATCAAAAATATCTAATAAATTTCAATTGGTATTCTATTGTTACACAGTGTGATTAAAACTGATTAACCACGATTAATTTTTTTGAGTTAATCCAATGAGTTAACTGTGATTAATTGATAACTATTTAAAATGGGATATATGGAAAGTAGAATTGTATGCATTTTTCAGAACTGGAAGATTAAAAGTGTTGGTATTCAACAAAATGTCAAATGTGGATGAACGTGAAGTACCAGATCAAATGATGCCAAAAAGTACATCCCCCACAATCAAATACAGTCCTCAGAAGTGTGGCTCTTAAATTTCAGCAATGACACTCTTAAAGCCTTCTCTGATCTCCTTCTGTATCACAAACTCTCCACTTGCAAAGTGAGTCACAGCTCTGCCCTGCTTATTAGCTCCTATCTGTAGTCTCCAACCATTCATGAGTCATGACCTACAGTCTGCCAACCCAGTACACCTTGTTTCCTTTCCCCAGAAGAAACTCTGGGCCTTTTCTAATTACATCCACTAGCCTGGAATATCCTCACTGATCCTGTGCAACTGCCTTCAAATTCTTCTTCAAGACTTCCTGCTTTTGTTCACTCTCCCATCACGGACCTCCCCGCTGGGCCTCAGCATAAACATAATATTTCTAATTAATGTAGACTAAAAATGCAAAAAAGTGTGTATATAATGTTAAGCACATCTCATGATCTTTCACTTCTGCAGCAATTATCCTTCTTTATCCAGTGCCCTTCTCATTGGTTAATGCCATTCCTTGTCATTCATTTCAACTGTAAGCCCTCCGAGACAGAACACCACCATTTTATTTGTTTGCTAAGGGCTATTCTGTCTGACAAATAAATAAATAGTAATCCCTTGTTTCCCTGTATTTTAGAAATAGCAGTGAGACTCATGGAGACTAATGGCTGGAAATCTGAACCGGTTTGTGATGTCTGACGGCTCTGCAAATGCCTTGATTTTTTTCTCCCTCATCACTGAGGGAACTCAACCCAGTTTCTGTGCATCTATCAAGGTACATATAAGAACAATAGAAAGTATTATGAGCATGTGTATTTATTTTTGTACAAATTATGTAAAATGTACATGCAAATAAACTGAAGTACACAGGCAGCTTGTTAATATGGTCCTTGGCGCCACAAAGCTTGGGTGCACCAGATTGGATATTAGACCAACCCTTGAACTGATTTGAGGCTAGAAACAAGATTCAGATTTTTAAACAGTGATGAGTATTAGTCCCTGAAATAGATTACCCAGGAATTGAGTAAATTTTCTATCACAGGAAGTCTTAAAAATCAAGATTAGATGTCTTAGTAGAGGATAGGCTCTAGCTCAGTGCTGGGCAACCTGTGGCCCATCGGGGTAATCCGCTGGCGGATGCCCGCAATTTACCGCAGCTCCCATTGGCTGGGAATGGTGAACCGTGGCCACTGGGAATGTAAACAAACTGTCTGGCGGCCTGCCAGCGGATTACCCTGATGGGCCATGTGTGGTCCAAGGGCCGCTGGTTGCCCATCATTGCTCTAGCTCAATCACAAGGTAAATACAGGAATCTCTGGGTGACATTTGATGTCCTATGTTATACAGGAGGTCAGACTCGAACATAGTAGTCCCATCTGGCTTTAATCTAGGAATCTAGATAGTTTACATACTAAGAAAACACACCTGAAATTACTTGATTTAACTGCTAAAATGCCTCTATGAAGATAGTCAGAAAACACACTCACACACTTTACATGGTTTAGGAGAGAAGATTAGACAGATGTAAACTCATCCTTATCAGGATAGTGACTAGAACTGCTACTTTATGGCCCTTAAGTGGGGCTAAAATCGCATTAAATTTGACCTTTTAGGCAGGAGGATTAATAAACAGAATACCAAATTGAAGACACTGTTTCAAATTGTGGAGTGATGTAAACTGGTTTGTAAATGGGTGTATATAGTAAAGTGGTGTATTGGGAAATTGGAATTCACCTTATGTGCTAAATTGAAATAATTTATAGCTCCAAGGTGTTTTACCAGGAAAGCCAACTAACAGAAGCATTCAAGATTGAGAAGGACAACATGTTTTAACTTACACCTTGCTCTCAGTTCATTTTCTTGTCCCCTCAACATGAAGGTTACTCACATTACACACCTGTTGAATACTGACAATGCAAGTTACTGCACCCCTTAGAACAATTTTCTGACAAACTTGCATCTGACCTTTAACATACATCACTGATGAACTTAGTCTGCTAGTCAAGGAAAACCAGACACCATATGCCATGTCCTTTGGATTTACAGCTCCAATAACCTGACTTTCATGAGTTTCATGAGATTAGGTAATAGTCTAGCAGGTTTATCATTAGCCATACAATGAATCCATTGGAGATTCAGCCTGACAGTGATAAACATGTCAGGACAGGACCATCATTTTCCTCTGCAACAAAAGAACAATCCTCCTCTTGCAAGTTATCTACAATAACCTGTATTATCATAAATGATTCATTGGCAGATATTTTCAAGTTTCTTCAGAGGTGTTGTTTCACCTCAGAGTGAGCCATGTTCCACTAATATTCACATTTCACTTTTTCATTATGAAATTCAACATCCAGTGAAAATGACTTTTAATTCAAGAGCAAATAATTCTACTATTTATCTGTTACTCTTATTAAATTTATCTTTAATAATTCATTTAAATTAAAACTTGCCTTTCCTGCACATCACAAGCTTGAGTTATGTTAGTATAACCTTTATTTCAATATTTAATGCAATCCTGCCATAAAAGGTAAACCAGTAATAGTTATCCCTCCCACAAAAAGAAACATAGAAAAATCCAAACTCTTTTTTTGTTATAATTGGTGTCTGAACATGGGATTTTTGGCCCTGAATTGTCTTCAGTATAGTTGTAATTTATTGGATATTATGGACTGACAGAATCAAATGCATTATTGTTATGAAGATAAAATTTTTCTTGGCAATGCTATGTCAGAACTATGAATGCAGTGGATGAAATCTCTCAAATGTTTTCAGTCATTTTTTTAAAAGCAGAGGGCCAAATTTTGCCAGTTTGCAATTTGCTTATTGATCTTGAGGGAGATTTCCAAAGGAACAAAAGGCAGGGAGGCACTCAGCTCCCACTGACTTTCAACGGGAGTTGTGCACCTAAGCTGCAGCCTGTGCCTTTGAATAGTGCCTTATTCTGCAAGTAGCTGCATTGATTTCAGGGGTATTTCTGTTGGAGGAAGATACCAGAAGGTAGCACAAGTTAGGCCACAGGCTCTGTGCATCCATTTTCATGGTAACAGGATCTGCTACTCACGCTCGGTGGTGCCTCCTCATGGCTCATCTGGGTAATTAGCTTGCCACTGTCTGCACCTCCTCTTGTGGTTGCTCAGCCTCTTGCCTCAGTCACTCTCTCTGGGGCTTCTCTTTTGCCAGTCATGAGCTGCAGCACCTCTCCTTCATGGCTTAGCCCTCCAGCCAAGTCACAAGCATTCTCAGTCTCAGGCAGTCTCCAGATCCACTGCGCCAGCTGCACCACTCCTGCAGTGGCTGGTAGTGGAACGTGGGCCTGCCCTTTATTCCATGTTCCAGTCCAGGGACCCTCAAACCAGCAGTTCAGCTCTATACTCTCTGACTTTACTGCTCCCTCCCTTCCCTTTTCAGGCTCTCCCCCTTCTATCAGGGAGAGTGACTGCACACTCACCTCCCTGCAGTTCCCTCCATCCTCAGCTCCTAGGCTTTAAAGAAGCCCTGCCTGTTCCTGCCCAGGTGAGCGATATTCTCAATTAGTATCATTGCCCCCTTAGCTCCCCAATAGGTGCAGCCTATGGCTAATTGGCCTCTGTTGCCACTTGTTTGCTATACATCTCACAACATCCTGTGACATGTAATGCTGTAATGCAGGCCATATACTGTTGAATTGAGTTGCTGTGGAACAAACACATTACATCATATTTTCTATTAACCTAGTCTGTAAGCCAGTCAATAATGGTTATAACTCTTACTTTTCAAGCAGGCGATAGGTGTCCTTAATCCTGTGTCGCACAATGAAAGGTATTTTATGGCTCCTGTGAACAACTGGTATTATTTGGGGTCCTCTCTTGTTATCCCTCAGATTTCCATGGCTTTCTTGTATATAGCAATTAAGCCTTCTTGGGTGAAAGGTTCGTTACCCTTACTGTTTCCTTGTTGTGGACTAGCACCAATACTGCATATGCTATCCTGCCTAGGAAGTGGGATGTCACTTCTGTGAAGGGTATAACAACCTTTCATAAAGTTCTAGCATTCTCTCTTTCTTTCTCTCTCAACTCTTTTTAAGTGTATCCAGGACCATTCAGATGCTACAAGTGAAACTACAAGCTTGGCAAGAAGCTTGTTCTCTGGAATTGCCTCAGGTGTGCTCAACACATTGTAACAGATTAGTTTGTCAGCCAATATGAACAGACCTTCCACATGGAGTTCACACACAAGAGTTTCTCTCTTGCCTTTGTATTACATTTTCGGACACTACTTATACCCCTCTGCATACTCTACCTCAGTGACTTAACCAGCACATTGATGACAAAGCCTTCCATATATAAGACAATTTTGTGGGCCATGTACATGTCTACACCACTGACATTCCTCACCCAAAGACTTCTTCAGGCTTTTTTCCATCCTTGTTAACTTTCAACTGCTCATTCCCTGAGGGGCAATTCTGGCTGCTAAACTGTACCAGATCTCAACTAGTAGAAACTGTCCCAGAAGTGTGCAGAATGTGTGAAATATTTTGGCCACTGAACCCCTTTTTTTACTTCTAAAACACCCATTTTTAAGTGGTGTTTTGTGGTCTGCTCTGAAGCAGAGGTCTAACAGTAAAGGACCTCTGGCAGACACCTTCGTCCAAAGCCATTTTACTCATTTGAAGGTTAAGTCAACACCCACTTCTCCCTGGACCATTAGACGTTGGAGCCATCAAATGTGCCTGCTGGTGAAACTCTGCTCCAAGGGATGTGATTGGCTGGGTTGATTATGTGGCCCACCCCACAAAGGCATACATACTGGTGTCTGGCAGGAGGCATGTGAAGCAGCACAAAAAGCTCATTTCAAAAGTAGTAGTAAGGATTGCTGCTGGGTTAGTTCCTTCCAGGACCCCCGAGCTTCTCTGCCTACATCTGCTCTGGATACACTGAATGGTTTCTGAATGAGTGCCTGAGCCAAATGAGAACTTCAGCTCAGGCACTGCTGCATGCACCCTGGCTCCCATAGTTCACCTTTGGCAGGAAGGAACAAAATTGAAACTATTTGTGCCAAAACAGACTATATTTCATGTTGAACACCTGCCTATTGGTCTCCTAAGGACACTGTACATGTTCCTAATGGAACAGCCTTCTCAAACTGGTCCACCTCAGTTTCATTCATTTTTTCCCAAAGACGGACCTCTACCTTGAAACCTACAAGTAATAGCGATCTGGCTGTAGAGTAATCTGGAATTTGCTATATCTATCTATCTATCTATATTTTTAAAGTACAATAAATTAGGATGTGACCAATCACTAGCAGAGAACCTTTCATTCTCCTTTTCTCTACCTTCTTCCTCTGTTTTGTGTTGGCTAGAACGCAAACTCTTCAAGGTAGAGAATACGCCTTTTGTTTGAAAGTGGTTGGCCCATTTTGGGCACTATTGGATACAATGAAAATGAAAACAATGACAGTATGTTGCCAGCAATGACATATCCCATCAAGAAATGCAGGAGTCACCAAGAGCCTCTTCACTTTCCCATTTTAGCATATAATGCAATACTGGCCATCTGATTAACATTTTGTTTCTGATAATTCACTGACTGATTGGCACATAATCCATAGTGCTGCCCATATTTTATTTTTTTTACACTTTGTATAGTGGTAGCCATGATTTTCAATGTCTGCTTCATACGTATTGTAGTAAACCGTAAAATCTCTCTTCAAAGTTCATTACTATCTGCCATTTTAATAACATACAAACCAAATGTAATACAAATGTTACTGATTAAAGTATCCTGAGTTTTTACAATTAAATAATAAACCATGATATTGTGCTGGCATAAACACTACATCAATGACCTTCAACAGTCTGAAATTAATCTGCCTAATAATACACTTTCTGAAGCAAAATGTATGAAACATTCCGCTCCATTCTTAAGGAACAGGCATTCCTAGGCTTTGTACACTAGATGGCACTTATTCCATCATTTGTTTTGTGGGAATAGTACAATGTAATGTATGTACAGTTTTCTTGAATGTCTTAACTCTAGCAGCTATATGTTTTTTTCTGTTTGCTTGTAGTCAACTGAGTAAGTTCATTTGGATATTCTCTATGAACAAATTCAAATAATGGGATTCTGGTTAATATATAGTTAATCTATTGTAGAGATATCTCTTAGAAAGACAATTTCAGACCAAATCCTCAGCTGATGTAAAACTGTATTCCACTCTGGAAATCAATGGAGCCATGTTGATTTATATCAGTTTTCACTATTTGTGTATTTATTATTAGTAGGACAGTTAAACTGGTTGAAATGACAGCAAAAATGACTGCATTTCAATTATCTTTAAATTGATTTGTTAAATACACTCAAACAGAATACTAAGTTCAGCAAGTAAAACATTAGTCAAACCAAAAGAATGCCCGAGTTGAATAAAGGGAAGGAATAAATACATCTGTAGTAAGAAATAATATAAATGTAATATTTCAAACTTATACTTTGCAAGACATATAAGAAAACAGACATGGCATGAGGATTTATTTAAAATGCATCAGGATCCATAAAAATACACACACACACACACTTCCCTTTTTACACATCTAGTATAAATTAGATTGCTGCCAGAGCTGGATTAACCAATTCTGTTAAAATAAGAATTTACAAAATTTTATTCGTTCCTTGCATTAACATTTTTAAAAGGGTTTCTTTTACTATCAAAACTCACTTGCAGTGAGTGGTCTTCTTGGGGTAACAGGTAACTAAGCATTGCAATAGCCCACTCCTTAACCCCTCCACAGCCTCAGGTATTCTTCTCTTGTGGCCTAGAAACCTGTTTTTTCTACCCACTTCCACTCCGGTACAACAAATTCGTATACATCCTTTCATAGGTTCCATGGAATTCCTCACTTTACAGTGGTAAGAATTCTGCACAACTAATCAGAGTGCATGTGAGACGGTGAAAGCATGAAAGATCTCCCTCTCCCTGCCTGCATTCCCATAACAGTAGGCCACTTTGTCCTTTATTCAGGTATGGTTTTGTGTTATCTGAAGATATATATACAGATTTGAGGAATTGATGATTCAATGCCGTGATAAAGGAGGGACTTCCTGTAGAAGAGAAGCAACTTTCAGGGTTATGCAGTCTTTTCATCTAGACCCATTGTTGTCTGGCACACATGCCCCGTGGCAAGGTGTTGACCTATTTGTGAGCAGGCACCAGGCCACCCAAACAGATGGGCAAAAATGTAGGCAGCCAAGAGAGCATGTTTGTATGTCAAGCATGGGTGCTGAGGGCATGATTCCCAGCTGAGAACATTGAAATAGTTGTTATTTGGCACTTATGCTCCTGTCATTAAAAGGAATGTACTGCCATTAATTTAGTGTCAAGTTTAACTACCTTTAAAAATGACTTCCATTACATATCTGTGCATGGTTAGATTATGGATATGTTGGACTTCATAGAATTCTGGAAGAAGACTGAGATGAGTATTAACTAGAGAGAGACAGAAAGGCATTGACTGTTTGTACAATTACAGAAATGCCTGAGTTCTAATCCTGGCTCTACCATTGACTCCAAAAGTGACCTTGGGAAAGTCACTTAACCATTGTTCTCTCAGTTTCTCCATCTTAAAATAGGGATAGTTGCCAGTACTTACTTACCTATTTCCAAGGAGTATTGTGAGCATTAGATGGATGTTTGTAAAGCATTTGGAATATTAAATGATCAATATTATTAGTCTCTACACCATTTAATCTCCTTGTAGGATAAGTCTGTATAAGTGAAAACCACCTATTGTAGTCCTGAGGAAATTCACTTGAATAGACCAACATACTCTTGGACTTAAAAATGAAGGAAATTTCAGCATTGTTTAGATTAAAACAAAATCTGGAAGCAGAAATATATAGAATTGCAAAAGCTTCCACTTTGTCTGTTGCAATACTGTACACTTCATTGACTTTCAATATAATCAGCCTGCAAAATACAGATGAGTGGGTTTAACAAATGATTTCAGAATAATGCCAAGATTAATAATAGTCACTAGTTATATAGTGCTCTCTGCTAAAACTGTTTCAGAAAAAAAGGTAAATAGAAAAGACATATGCCATGTATACATTTTTGCAAACCAGAGAAACATGTTAAGATGGGGGAAAGTTTAAATAAGTACTGTAATGTGACAGTTATTAGGGGTATTTAATATTAATGTCAAATGTTGATTCATTTTTAATTTCTTGACTACCTTGTTCCTTATATGACAAGCACACAATTTATATCACAGAATTTAAAGCCAAAATTTCTAATTTGCATGCATATTGTTAGGCTAGATTTAGCCACCTAAATACAAGTGGCCTAAGACTAAATTTTCAAAAGCGACAGATGATTTTGGATGCCCTGCTTGATAAACTTTTTATGGCCTGGTTTTCTAAGAGAAGGTGCTCAGCACTTTCTGAAAATCAGACTCCTTTTAGGTAGTCTCAACTAGGGCACTCAAAACGGCCTTCAAAAATCACTAGTTAATTGCCAGTTTAGTAGCATCTTATTCTATATGTAGTCACATTGTCTTGAATGGGACTACTCATGGTGTAAGGTATTGTTTACCATAAGAGTATGGTATACTGTGTATAAATCATACACATTCTAGGTAAATACTCTGATAGCCAGTTATATGAAAGTCCATTAAGAGTTAAATTTCAGTAAAATATTTTGTTGGCACACAACCCTAATTTTAAAGTCATGTTAAGCACACAACTGTCCTAAAAATCACTTGTAACCTAACCAGTAATGTTCTCTACATTTAGTAAACCTTAACTAATTTAATTCACTCACTCTACGTTGCACAGTAGAAGCAGTGAGGAGGAAAAAAAAAATCTTACATCATTGTGCAACTTGGTTCCCATTTCAATTAAAGGAATACAACTCTAATACAGGAAAAAAATATCCTGTACAAACAGTGAATTGGATGAGATGTATTTATAATCCAATTCACAGAAGTTATAAGGCAGCAAAGCAGCAATGAGTCTTTAGATTTTGTTTTGACATTTTAATAATCATAAACAGTTACATTGAGAATTCCCCAGAGATGCGAATAGCCACTGTTCCATTTTCACAATAACTCCCCAGTAACAATGGACAGACAGAGGGCTCTATATGCCTATTACTATGCATTTTAAAACTGTATAAAAAGAAATATTACTAGACATTTTACGAATGAATTAGCCTACACAGGGGTAAGCACAAATGTAGTGCCTGTGCTCTCCTTACGACAATGACTGCTCCCTTAGAGCGCACCTCATTCTGGCCATTCCAAAGAGGATAGACTGTAAAACGGAAGAACAATTGCTTTCCCTCCCCGCCAAAACAGATTGTGGCCTCCTTTTAAGGCAGAGTGTAGCATATGCATTTCCATTGCTTGGTGGATAGCTCTTATTATCCCTACCTAACACACAATGCCTCCTGCTTCTCTCCTTGCGGTAGTGTAGCTGTGCGCTGTCCTCCAACTTGACCCTATAACCTACAGACAGTCTTAGCTTCCATATATAGCAATGTGCAATCATGCCTTATGAATGCAACTGTTACTGAATTTTGCTGTTTGTAATATCTTCATCCTCCTGGGATAATAATTAGGGCTCTCAAGTGATTTAAAAAATTAATCACGATTAATCACACTGTTAAATAATAATAGAATACCATTTAAATATTTTAGGTGTTTTCTACATTTTCAAATAAATTGATTTCAATTACAACACAGAATGCAAAGTGTCCAGTGCTCACTTTATATTTATTTTGATTACAAATATTTGCACTGTAAAAAACAAAAGAAATAGTATTTTTCAATTCACCTAATACAAGTATTGTAATGCAATCTCTTTATCATGAAAGTTACTTACAAATCTAGGATTATGTACAAAAAATAACTGCATTCAAAAATAAAAGAGTGTAAAACATTACAGCCTACAAGTCCACTCGGTCCTTCTTCTTGTTCAGCCAATTGCTAAGACAAACAAGTTTGTTTACATTTGCAGGAGATAATGCTGCCTACTTCTTGTTTACAATTTCACCTGAAAGCGAGAACAAGCATTTGCATGGCATTGTAGCCGGCATCGCAAGATATTTACATGCCAGATGCTCTAAAGATTCATATGTCCTTCAACCACCATTACAGAGGACATGCGTCCATGCTGATGACGCGTTCTGCTCAATAACGATCCAAAGCAGTGCGAACCGACGCATGTTCATTTTCATCATCTGACTTAGATGCCACCAGCAAAAGATTGATTTTCTTTTTTGGTGGTTCAGGTTCTGTAATTTTCACATCGGAGTGCTGCTCTTTTAAGACTTCTGAAAGCATGCTCCACACCTCATCCCTCTCAGACTGTGGAAGGCACTTCAGATTCTTGGGTCAAGCACTGTGACTGTCTTTAGAAATCTCACATTGGTACCTTCTTTGTATTATGTCAAATCTGTAGTGAAAGTGTTCTTTAAATGAACAACATGCTGGGTCATCATCCGAGACTGCTATAACATGAAATATATGGCAGACTCTGGGTAAAACGGAGCAGGGGACATACAAATCCCCCCCAAGGAGATCAGTCACAAATTTAATTAACGCATTATTTTTGTTAATGAGCGTCATCAGTATGGAAGCATGTCTCCTGGAATGGTGGCTGAAGCATGAAGGGGCATACGAATGTTTAGCATATCTGGCACGTAAATACCTTGCAATGGCGGCTACAAAAGTGCCATGCAAATGCCTGTTCTAGCTTTCTGGTGTCACTGTAAATAAGCAGGCAGCATTATCTCCCGTAAATGTCAACAAACTTGTTTTTCTTATCAATTGGCTGAACAAGAAGTAGGACTGAGTGGACTTGTAGGCTCTAAAGTTTTACAGTGTTTTGTTTTTGAGTGCAGTTATGCAACAAAAATAAATCTACATTTGTAAGTTGCACTTTCACGATAAGCAGATTGCACTACAGCACTTGTATGAGGTTAAATGAAAAATACTATTACTTTTATCATTTTTACAGTGCAAATGTGTAATAAAAATAAGAATATAAAGTGAGCACTGTACATTTTGTATTCTGTGTTGTAATTGAAATCGATATATTTAAAAATGTAGAAAAACCACCAAAATATTTTTAAAATTTCAATTGGTATTCTATTGTTTAACAGTGCAAAATGTGATTTATTGCAATTAATTTTTAAAATCATGATTAATTATTTGAGTTAATCGTGTAAATTAACCAATTAATTGACATCCATAATAACAACGTTAAGAAAGTTCTAAAGTCTGTATTTTGGCTTAAGCAGGAAAGCCTAACCAACATAAAATGCAGAACACTTTAGAAGTAAAAACAGAAATAAGAGACAGTTTTCAGAGAGGTAGCCGTCTGTATCAGTAAAAACAATGAGGAGTCCTTCTGGCACCTTAGAGACTAACAAATGTATTTGGGCATAAGTTTTCGTGGAATATAACTCACTTAATCAGATGCATGGAGTGGAAAATAGAGTAAGCAGGTATAAATATACCGTACATGAAAAGATCCCACAAAAGCTTATGCCCAAATAAATCTGTTAGTCTCTACGGTCCCACAAGGACTCCTCATTGCTTTTAGAAATAAGAGAGTAAACAAAGTCATCTAAGGTATTTTTCTAGATAAGCATAATAATATTTCATAGTTGTGAACAATTTTTTAGTAATATGGCTTGTTCTGGACTTACACCTACCAATGTAATTGGTAACTGCAGATATCAGCAGGCTTCAAGCCATTCTTAATTTTTTTGATTTAGAAATATAATTGTTTTTGCAAAAAGGTCATGTTAGACCTTTCTCAAATCATTTCATATTGTTCACATTAAATTATGTGCTCCGTGACTATAGTAGAGATGCCCGTATAAATATGTTTATGCATAGATCAAGATTCTATAAGGCCATAATAGGTCATGTGCCAGTAGAAATGAATTTTCATTTCTGTTCAGAGGGAAATGTGTATCCAACTCTCACTGGGAAGCTGGACAGCAGGGAAAGGGATGATTATTGAGGTCTTTTATGTTTCTGATTAAGTAGAAAACATTCTCTGTTTCTTAAATGATCATTCAAATGAAGATTTAAGAAATGTACTTTCTTAAGTCAAGCCACTATCTTGAATAATGCAAAAACTTATTATCAGACAGTATTATTAACCTGCTAAGGAGCCTATGCTTTACTACATCCAATAGACATATTATTTGGACTCCATCACCATCCTATGAGAACAAACCTTTCCTGGGGAAACTAAAGCCTAAAAATATGCAATTCATAGATTGAATTAGTTTAACAATTTTTAAACTGTGATTAAAACCTGTGGTCCAAATCTTTGGCTTTGTCTGAGGAGCACATGAAGGTCTAACGTGCTTGCAGAACAACTCAGGATGGAGCTGCAAAGGTGGCCTTAGGCCACATCTCCACTCACCCACATCCTGGGACTGCTATGTGCCAGCTTGGTTTCCTGTTCGCCTAAAGACTGCTCTAACTTGTACCAGCTGCCAGTATCCCAAAGGATGGTGATAGTAGTTGGAGATCACGGCAGGGAAGCATAGGAACCATTAAATCAATGCTATGGCACACAAGGATCCTCTTCCAGTGGTCAGTTACAGCAGTTTTAGGACCACTTCCCACCATTGCAGTGACACAAAGTGCAGGGAAGAGTCTGGCCAGTGAATCAGCTCACCTAGACTTAAATCAACCCACCCTTTCCCCAACATTGTGTGTGTGGTCTAGCTGACAAATGTGTCTGTGTACGTAGCTGACCTGGGATCATTACAGTAAATGTATAAAATAATGTTCAGATAAGATTCTAAATTTAGGAATTCTCCAAACCTCTAGAGATTTACAGCCATTAGTGGTACCGGTGTTAGTCAGTAAACATGGATATTAATTTATGTGCATACTAGATTTTCACGCACATCTGCTCACACATTTAAACTCTGTCCATGTACTGCATATGGTGAAAACTATAATTCCCCCCCCCCCTTTTTTTTTTTTTTTTTACCTAAGTCCCTTCTTATCCACCCCAGAAGCTATGGTATATAAATGGTTTAAAAACTGCATTCCTTGTAACTGAATGGAACCTTAAGGTATTATCAAACAAGTTTTGTAATAGAGAATTTACATCTCTGCAGGCACTTTTGAAGACAGGAAAAAAAAAGTCATCTGAACTGTGGAAGCAATAAAATTAGGTGTTTTTTTTTAACCAAATCATTTTAGCAATTCTGTTGCTAGAGGCCTTAAAAAGACAACACAGGAAGATTTTTTTTTAAAACACCATAAAATATCTCCTTAAATAACAATCAACTGCTTTTACATGATGGGTTTAAAATACGGTAATAGTAAAAGTATAAAGGGAGGAAAGGGTGAGTTAGGCACCCAACTTTCATTCAATGGGAACTGAGTGCCTAACAATCATTGATGCCTTTCCCCAAATCTTTGCTTTACACTAAAGGAAGTGCTGAAAGCTTTAACCTAGTTTTTTGAGTTTTCAACAATGAGCTTTCAAAAGCTGATCAGTAGGCTACAAACAGAGCTTGAGAAAACTTCAGATACCAACTAGCTGGATGTCTTGACCTCGTAGAAAAAATCTGATACAAAAGATAAAGGGTTCAGGTTATGCCTTGAGAAGCCCACCCCCTATCTCCAACTGCTAGGAAGTGGGAGGATGCTGGAACTCCTACTGGAACACTGTCTCTCGGTGGTGTCTGGGTTGATCCATCTTTCATATGGTTCTGGTTAGTAAGTACAGTAGGTACAGTAGAGCCTCAGAGTTACAAACACCTCAGGAATGGAGGTTGTTCATAACTCTGAACAAAACATTATAGTTGTTCATTCAAAAGTTTACAACTGGACATTGATTTAATAAGGCTTTGACACTTTACTATGCAGAAGAAAAATACTGCTCTCCCCCTTTTTTTTAGTAGTTTACATTTAACACAGTACTGCACTGGCTTTTTTAAAAAAAAATTTAAATCTCTGCTGCTGCCTGATTGCATACTTCCAGTTCCAAATGAGGTGTGTGGTTGATTATTCAGTTCATAACTCTGAGGTTCTACTGTAGCTATTAAACTTGAAACCATCCCCCTACACCACGTGGCTTCTGGCAGGGTAAAAGAATGCTCCTTTTTATACATTTCTCCTCTCCCACCAGAACCTACAAGGAAGGGGGTGTTCTCCGTTACTCTGTCTTTACCTCATAATCTTGAACTATTGTGAAGTGGTGGAAGGAGAGGGAACTTCTTTGCTACTCTCCTCCTCTCTCAACCTCATGGCTGCTTCACGTGTCTGTATGTGGGGAAAGAGTGGGGGAGGGGCACTAAGACGGCACTAAACTACAACTCCTCCCACCTCTGTTTTTGGATCTTCCTCTATGAACAGCTCTTGTTGAGTTCATAGCTTTTCCAAAAAGGAGAGCTAAATTGATATGTCCCTTGTCAACTTCTCTGCTTCCCACAGGCTTCTGAATACAGCTAGGTGAATAATTAATTGGGGGGGGACCTGTCAAATTTCAGAGTTTTTTTCTGATTGCTTTTTCCCCCCCAAAGATGAGTCACCAAATAATTTCAAAGAGAAATTCTCCATCTTTAGATGCTTCACAAGCAGGTTGTTTCGAATGGTTGACTTTCAAGCTGTTTGGATTAGACACAGATTACATAGTGTGTTTCTGTTCCCTGACTGGATAAGTGCAACTCTTTGAAAAAGGTTTTTGGTATGCATGCTCACAAATGTGAAATTCACTTTCGCCTAAAATTAATTATTTTGGTCAACATCCATGCCGTGTAATTTGTTTTCTAGAATGTTTGTTGAAAGTGAACATGAGAGATAAACAGAGTGAAATCAAATTTGAATAAACACTTGCAGAAAACTTTTGAAATATTTTTCCTAGTTTTACCTGTAAATAGCAGCAGTAGCAAAGTTACCAGAGTCCTGTTAACATCACTGATGCTTCTTGGAGATACTATGAGCTGCTGCAGAGATACAGGAGATATCCCTTTGTGAAGGGCCAGGAAGATAGCACTACATCAGTTCAAATTTAGAACATTACCATTACTAGAAATATTGTTTTAACGAAAGCTTTGCATTTTCATAATCATTACTTAGGCCCCTTAGTTTGGCAGATAAAGCTTGCCCATAGTAGGTAGGTGAATGGATTTTTCTAGCACTAATCTAAAATATCAGTATTTAAGAGGGCTATTATGAATTCTGAGTTACAAAAACTGACTTGTGAGCTTGTCTTTTACCATAAAGGAAAGTGACTTGTCAGTGAAGAAACAAAGAGGAATCCTTGAGGAACACCCTAATTCCCCGAACAGCTACGTAATTATTTTTAGCAGTAGTAGTAGTGCTCCTAAATCCATCAATGGCCCACTTAAAGTTGCACATCTTTCTTCATTGCATACCTTGTATTAGTCAATTTAGTTGATGGATGATTTAGTTGGTGTTGGTCCTGCTTTGAGCAGGAGGTTGGACTAGATGACCCCTCCTGAGGTCTCTTCCAACCCTAATCTTCTACGATTCTATGAGAAGATCTGAGGAGGCCCTATGTGAGATAACTGTGATGCTGTCATCTATAGTTACCTGGGAGGTGGAAACTGGACTCATGTAAAAGGGTGAGCATAAGAACACTCAAAGCAAAGTGGCTGGACATATCAGAACACACGGAGAAGCTTGGGACTGGGAGTGTTTGGGGTCACCAGCTCACATTACCCAAGTCTGGTAAAGACAAAAATGTGTGTCTGTGATAACTGCTAGCAGGTTGTTGGGTTCAAAGTGGTTGAATCAGAGCTGTACGCATATAGAACACAAAGTGCATGCTGGCTGAGCGTATGTCCCAGGCAAGGAGCCAAAAGTAGCAGAGGCATTTGGGGGCATTTAGGGTTATAATACAAGTGGGGAGACAGTAGGTAAATTCTGTGCCTGTGTGGTCAGAACAATGTCATCAGAATAGACTAATTTGCCTGATAATGTCTGGGGAAGGTCGCTGGTGTACCTATGAAACATGATTGGTGCTAGCACTGATCCCTGTGGTGGCCCCTTATTGTTACTGGGCTGACCTGGTCAGCAATAAAAATTAGGACTGTCAAGTGATTAAAAAAATTAATTGTGATTAATCGCACTGTTAAATAATAATAGAATACCATTTATTTATATATTTTGGATGTTTTCTACATTTTGAAATATATTGATTTCAATTACAACACAGAATACAAATTGTACAGTGCTCACTTTATATTTATTTTTGATTACAAGTATTTGCCCTATAAAAAACCCAAAGAAATAGTATTTTTCAATTCACCTAATACAAGTACTGTAGTGTAATCTCTTTATCATGAAAGTTAAACTTACAAATGTAGAATTATGTACAAAAAAGCTGCATTCAAAAATAAAACAAAGTAAAACTTTAAAGCCTGCAAGTCTACATAGTCCTACTTCATGTTCACCCAATCGCTAAGACAAACAAGTTTGTTTACATTTGCAAGAGATAATGCTGCCCGCTTCTTGTTTACAGTGTCACCCGAAAGTGAGAACAGGCATTCTCAGGGTACCGTTGTAGCTGGTGTCGCAAGATATTTATGTGCCAGATGCACTAAACATTCGTATGTCCCTGTATGCTTCAACCACCATTCCAGGGGACATGCCTCCATGCTGATGATGGGTTCTGCTTGATAACAGTCCAAAGCAGCACGGACCGACATGTTCATTTTCATTATCTGAGTCAGATGCTACCAGCAGAAGGTTGATTTTCTGTTTTGGTGGTTCGGGTTCTGTAGTTTCCGCATTGGAGTGTTGCTCTCTTCTGACTTCTGAAAGCATGCTCCACACCTCATCCCTCTCAGATTGTGGAAGGCACTTCAGATTCATAAACCCTGGGTTGAGTGCTGTAGCTATCTTTAGAAATCTCACATCAGTACCTTCTTTGCATTTTGTCAAATCTGCAGTGAAAGTGTTCTTAAAATGAACAATGTGCTTGGTCATCATCCAAGACTGCTATAACATGAAATATACGTCAGAAAGTGGGTAAAACAGAGCATGGGACATACAATTCTCCTCCAAGGAGATCAGTCACAGCATGGAAGCATGTCCTCTACAATGGTGGACGAAGCAGGAAGGGATATACAAAAGTTTAGCATATCTGGCATGTAAATCCCTTGCAATGCCAGCTACAAAAGTGCCATGTGAACGCCTGTTCTCACTTTCTGGTGAAATTGTAAATAAGAAGAGGGCAACATTATTTCCTGTAAATGTAAACAAACTTGTTTGTCTTAGCGATTGGCTGAACAAGAAGTAGGACTGAGTGGACTTGCAGGCCCTGAAGTTTTACATTGTTTTGTTTTTGAGTGCAGTTATATAACAAAAAAGATCTACATTTGTAAGTTGCCCTTTCACAACAAAAAGATTGCACTACAGTACTTGTATGAGATTAATTGAAAAATACTATTTCTTTTGTTTATCATTTTTACAGTGCAAATATTTGTAATAAAAATAACACACTGATTTCAGTTACAACACAGAGTACAATATATATGAAAGTATAGAAAAACATCCAAAATATTTAATACATTTAAATTGGTATTTTATTGTATAACAGTGCGATTCAAACGGCGATTAATTTTTTTTTTTAGTTAATCGTGAGTTAACTGCGATTAATCAAGAGCCCTAAGAAAAATGCAAAACCTATGGCTGGTTAGAACTTCTTTGAAGAATTTTATTGTTTCATTCCATGGGATAATTTTGCTGGCTTTCAGGAGGAAGCCATTCCTTCATAGGGTATTGTAGGCAGCTGCTAAGTCTAAGAAAGCTGCCCCCATCTGGAATTTTTGCTGGAATCTCACCTCAGTGTACATTGTTAAGGCTAATAATTAGTCGATACAGCTGTGGCACAGTCGGAAACCTACTTGTTCAGTCAGTAACACTGCTTTCATGAGTGGCCTAATTCTTGACAGTAATATTCTCTCTATGAGCTTATGCAATGAAGTAATATGGTCCGGTACAATGAGGGATTACTGATTGGATTCTCAAGTTTGGCAATGGCAATAATCACAGCTTCCTGCCAGGTCCTTGGGACGAGCCCTGATAAATGGAAATTGGAGAACAGCGCTGCCAGCCATTTCTGTCCCTTGGTGCCTAGGTTTTTAAGAAATTCTGGTAAAACACCAGCACGTCCTGCAGATTTCTGTGCTTTCATGAGTGAGGGCCTTATTTACACTGCCTCAACAGTGAAGCGCAAGAATAGGGGAGGAGGGAGGTGGGTAGCGACTTGACTATTTCTTGGAGCTCTCTGCACACTTTGTGTTTAATAGGCTTGTCCCCAGTGCTTTTGAGTGTATAAGGAGCATTCTTGCATTTGCATCACCTGAGACTTAAGGACTTCAATATTTCACTCGCTTTGCAGCTCCAAGCTGATGCAACAATAGCCAAGCTATACTGCTGCAATGAGTTTCTACCATCTCAAACCATCTTTGATGGCAAGTGATGCCAGCAGGGATGTTACCATATTCAGGTCACTAGATGTTTGGTACTTCTTTAATAGCCTGTCTGTTTCTGGTTTCCATTATGGGGTGCATCTTTTTTCAATAGCTGCAGGAAAGGTTTTCTCTTGCAGGTATTCAGATGAGCAAGGTGAAATGATGAACATTTTCAGGCTTTGGTGGAATTATGTTGATGGTTGTCACAGTGAATCTTGGCCAATTTGCCTTTAGAAAATTCCATTGTGGTAAGGGAGATGACAGGAGTACTGGGAGTTTCATGAATTATCACTGCTTCATGCTGATTGCGTAGAAAGTTGCCAAGAGTAGTTCTGGAGATGTTCTAAGGGATTTTGAAATGGTCTTTAGTAAGAAAACAGAGAGGCAGATTATAGTCTTTGTTCCCGTAGGCAGAATGGAAAGTTCCCCTGTTTTTTGCGTTGAAAAAATGGTATGGCTCTTCATTGGATGACCATTCTGCAAGTCCCTTACCCACAGTATTGTTACTTTTATTGCCCCAAATTGTGTGGTGGCTATTGACATCAAAACACATATACATGGGTGATAGGTAATGGGGAAAACAGCAAATCTGTATTTGGTGGTTTATACACATTAGCCACTGTTATCTTGGAGATTCTTACTGAGATTGTGAAGATTCTGGAATTACTCCTGGCATTTATCATATCATAATCCTTGATGCCCTGCTTAAGGTATATGGCAAGGCTGTGTTTCAGGTGATGGAGGGAGGCAACTAGATTGTAAGTGGCAATATGGCAGCCTGATTCCCATTAAGGGGTACTAATCAGAGTATGAAGCATCAAAACATCCTTTGAAGTAGTAAAATGCAGAGGGATGTGTTTTAATTTTTATATCTAACAATGTTGGGAAAATATCTGATTTATCTTTATGCTATACACATGGTCTATAGTGATGACTATTTTTCTTTTATACTATTTAAAGAGCTACTCAACTAGTTTCAGGGCCAATTAGCTTAGGCTTCAAAGCATAGGATTTGATTATTCTTAACATGCATAATTACACATAAATATTGGTCATCCAGCCCCTTTTAAAATCTGACTAAAGTGTTTAATTTTATGGTCTCCTGTGTTGGCGAACTCCACAGACAAATTATATGCTGTATGAAGTATTTTTATTTGTCTTAAACTCATTTGCCGTTAACTTTATGTGGTTTCTTCTTTTTGCTGTAGGACAACATAAATGAGGAAATGATCTACTTTTACTGTATCTTTTATAATACTGAACCCTTCATTTAAGTCCCTTCTTTCCTTTCCAAATTTAAATGATCCTTGCTTTTACATTTTCTCATAATACATAAACATTTTACCATCATTGTTACCTCACCTTTGGCTCTCTTTTTTTTAAATCTCAGTTGTGTCTTTGTGAAGATAAGAATCAATGAAGAACAAAATACTTCAAGTCAGGGCACCCCACTGGTGTTCAGTCTAGTGTTGTTAGAACTTGTGTGTTTACACTTTCCATGATCTGTGTCTTTATATAACCTTGCATTTTATTTGCCTTTTTTAACTGGTGCTGCATTCTGCAGCATCCTCACTAAGTTATTTTCAATGATTCCCAGTCTCCTGATACTCTTCAGTCTTTGCACTGAAGCATTTGTTATCAGATGTGTGAGAAAATACAGTATCCAAATATCTAGCTATTGGCTGTGCATCTTAAGAAATGGCTATGCATCTATTATTCCACCTAATAGATGCAATAACTTTTGAACTTGAAGTAGATTTCAGTTAAACCACTGTTAGGAAAGAATCCAATTTATTGGTGCATTCTGCTAAAAATGCCCCTTTTTCGGTCAAACCAGACTCCTTTTAGGATTCTGTCATCTCTAAAAGAAAGATGGGCAATGTTGGTGTAAATCCCCTCAATCTCCAATTATATTTTAAATTCCCAAAATGCTTTCATAAAAACTGCTTATCTGTCTGTAATCCACTTTGTGGATCTAAAATTTGGCCCTAAACACTACTTGTTGGCAATATCGGAATCTCAAGCAAAGGCCCAGAAATGTAACTACCCGCATAAAAGTTATCTCCCTCAACAGCACTTTCCAATCTGTAACAAAGAAGTCATTTGTAAAACCCCAAAATATCAATTAACATTCCTAATCATAACACTCAATATGCAAAGTCTAGTGCTACAGGTGGGTAAGCAGATGTTTTGATTTTATTTCAGTGAGTGATACAGCTGATAATAAAATTCCAACTGTAAAGATAGCATCTACCTCCAATAAACTCCATACAAGCTCTTGCCTCTCTGCAAAGGAAAATAATCAGTTTAAGTAACTAATTTAGAAATTAACTTCTAATATAGATATGTTAAAGATTAAAAAAATAGTAGATATAATTTGGACTGGAATATTACTTGGTAGTCTTCCATTGTTCCCCTACTACAACTCCCTTGGAACTAGCCACCAGCAGAAGTGAAGACTATTGTAATCCATCCATTCCAAACAAGCAGTTTATTGACGCATACTAGTTCTTTGGATTAAAGAACGACCTTAGAGAAGATTAGCTGTATGCTAAAGAGATCAAACTTAAAATAAGGAGTGTTTTGCTTAACTAGACACTGCCTCAATAAAGTTAATCTCAACATCTCTGTTGTATCTACAGTGACAAAGGTGTTGCCTGGAAATCCTGTTTTTTTGTTGTTCTGCCCGCTCCCCATCATAGCCTCATTTTTTCAAGGTTACAGCTGTATATATTGTTGACCACAAAAGCGCTGTGATCTTGTAGCAGCAAGCATCTGAGCACTTATGTGATAGCCCTGTGGCATCTCCTTTATTGCAATGTATTTGTTATATAACGTAAAACAAAAATTATGTCGTATATCAGAAATGCCACCCACCTGCCTTAAGGGGTTGGGGAACGATATGGGGCCAGAGGTGAAGGAGGACAGTCCCAGCAGCCAGGGAGGGGACACTCACTGAGAGAAACCAGGTAGCTCCACCCCCTCCTACCTCTGGAGTCGCTGGTACCTATTGGCCAGCTGGAGGAGAGGGGTGCTGATTGGCCAGCATTCCCCAACTCACTCCTTCAGGATCAGAGCAGTGGTATCAGTGGCTTCAGGGCAATTTGGCAGGGGCAGGCAAGGTGTTACAGAACTTACGTCAGAGCCAAGGAAAAGATGGCAGTGAATAGTAAAACATAACTAACCCAATGCACTTGAGAGGCTATGCAGAATGAATGCAATATTTGTATTTTTGGGCTTTCTGTAGTGCATTGGGCCCACAAGACGGTAGCCAGGATGGCAGGTGGTTCTCAGCTAGGCTTCAGGGCTGAAGCTGTTTGCACCCAGTGGTTCAGCAGAAGGCGCATGCAATGGGATCTGCTCACGCCACTTCTGCACTCACTGATGAACAATGTGGACCCAACATACATCCTAGTTATTCATCTTAGGGAGAATGATCTCAGTGGCTGTACAGAAATCAACTTAAGGGACGGAATCCATAGGCAATCATGGGCAGAAGTGAGATTAGTATAATCAGGAATGCTTGCAAGGTGGGTTTGGTGGGGAGCCGCAGACCCAGCCCACATGGACAAGGCTAGAAAAAAAGTTAATAGAGAGGTCACCAAAATGTTCCTGGTGACAGAGGATTCAATGATAAAGCACAGGGACTTCTGTTACAATCGTCCTGAAATTTTCAGAGATGATGGTGTACATTTGTCAGAGGGAGGTGCTGACATATGGCTATGGAATACAAGGGGATGGATTCAGCAGGAGATGGGACACTAGGTGATGTGGTTCGGGGAAGTGACCAAGCTATTTGCTGGCACCCCCTGTTGCCAGTTTCCAGTGTGGTTAAAAGGATAAAATGAACAGTTCCCAGAGATAACTTGGGGTTTGGAGATGGGCCTTGGGCTCATTGCATAGGGTGAGACCTAGTGGGCCAAGGTCCTCATCCTTCCATACGCTCTGTCCCACTCGCACGAGGGAGGGGAAGGGTGCTAAGACTCAGGGTACGTCCACACCACCCGCCAGATTCGGCGGGTAGAGATCGATCTTCTGGGATCGATTTATCACGTCTCATGTAGACGCGATAAATCGATCCCAGAAGCGCTCCCCGTCGACTCCGGAACTCCAGCTTGGCGCGAGGAGTAAGCGGAGTCAACGGGGGAGCCAGCCTGCGCCGCATGGACCCGCAGTAAGTACTTGTATTTCGATCTAAGATATGTCGACTTCAGCTATGCAGTTCTTGTAGCTGAAGTTACGTATCTTAGATCGACACGCCCCCACTCCGTGTGGACCAGGCCTCAGTGAGCTGAGTCCTGGGGGTAGGCTGAGGAACACCTACCATGAGTTATGGGTTATATGGTAATAAGCTCTGTAAACCCCTCAAACTAGAACCAATTAAATGTCTGGCATAGGAGAGTATGGGTGATGGGCAGGTAGCATCTCTTCCCTGTACTAAAGTTTAATAAAAGTTGCGGCCTGCTACTTAATTCCATGAAGGTGTCTCTCCTTATTTTGCTGCTATATCCGCATCAATAAGAGCTATTCGTTTGGTTAGGATTGGAATCCTATTTAAATAAAGGCCAGATATGGCATGGATATGCATGTCCTCGCGCAAGAATTTTTGCCTCTCCTGCTACCCTCAGACCAAGGGAGATGCATCACAGCCTTTTAAAGTATTAAGCAATAATGTGCAATACTGCCCAATGTAAAGTAAATATCTACAATCTCATCTTTTGTGCTGCTATACAGAAATTTTTGTTCACAAGGGAAAATAGCTATCTAAGAAAATAAAAACGTTCAACAATGCACAGTTTTTCCTTTTGTAAATTCAGGATGTAGTTACCATGACAAACTAAATTAATTAACTTTAATTTGATTTAAAATAGAAAAAATTAAGAAGTCGTAGATAAATTATCACCTCCTCCCTTATAACAATAAAATCTTAAAATCCAACTGTTTAAATGGAACTTTCACTGAATACCAAAGGACATGGACTACTTGGGTATGTTGATCTACTTAGATTGCAATCTATTTGAGGCAGGGGCCATCTTTTCATCATGTAAATACACAATGCCTGGCACAATGGGGCCCTGTGATAAATGGGCGGGGGGAGCTCCCTTTTATGGACACCCAGCCAGTCAAGAGCTATAGAATCCTTAACAGCGGTACCCTAATTGCCTTAACTGTAAAGGGTTAAGAGAAGCTTAACCTGAGTTGCCACCATGTCAGGGTATACCTCCCAAATCTGAACTCGGGGGTACAGATGTGGGGACCTGCATGAAAGACCCCCTACACTTATCTTCTACCAGCTTAGGTTAAAACTCTTCCAAGGCACAGTCTTCTGCCTTGGACAGATATTGCTGCCACCACCAAATGATTTTCACAAATATTCAGGGAAGGGTCTCTTTGAATCCCTATCCCCCCAAAATATCCCCCAAGTCTCTTCACTCCCTTTCCTGAGGAGGCTTGAGAATAAAATACCAACCAGTTGCCTTAGCAATGTGAGCACAGCCCAACCCCTTGTCTAAGGACTTTGGAATCAAAGGATTCTTTAAGAAAAGGTAAATTTTATTAAAAAATAAAAACGTCTGAAAACTCAGGCTTTAGGGATTAAACACCAAAAATAACTTTTCTGGGGTTCAGCTTAAAGGTTACAAGCAAAACAAAAGCACCTGGGGTTCCAAATGAGAAGTTTCTAGGTATGATGATGATGATTTCCGATACCTGGCTTAAAGCTTACACGTGTTACTGCCTCCCCCTCTCTCCAGCCCAAGAGACAAAGAACCCCCCCCCCCCACCACCACATACAACATTTTTTTCCAATTTGAAAGGGTACAGCCTCCCTATTGGTTTCCCTGGTCAGGTGTCAACTCAGGTTAAGCTTCTCTTAACCCTTTACAGTTAAGGCAATTAGAATCCTCCTTAGCAGCTGTATCCTATAGCTACTGACTGGCTGGATGTCAATAAAAGGGATCTATCCCCACCCTCATTTATCACAGGCCCCAATCACTGATTGAGTTCTTTATGCACTAGCACAATAATAATACTAATGTGTTAAATTATGTGTCTACTCAGAAAAGTGGCTAATGTAAAAACAGCCTTTGCTTACTTGACAAATCAGCTCTGTGTTTATTCAGTCATATCTGCTACCGACAAAAGTAAGTTTCCCTCTTTTACTCCTCTTACCCCTGTAGAGCTAACACAAATGAGTGAGAGAGCTGGATTATATTTCTTCTTGTGCATTATCAACAGAAGTGTTTATTAAGTGCCTCATCTGGAACCCATTGACGTCAATGGGCTTTATAAAAGGTCCAAATTCTACTCAGTTACACTTCTACCAACACATTGAAGGCAGCATGCCCACTCCAACCTTCATGCAAGTGGGTCTTTGTCCGGTTAGCTAGAAGAAAAGAAAATGTGGGCCCTAGAGAAGATCCATGTACTTCCATCACTGTTCAAACACTTAGAGACTTAGCGCACAAAGAGAGGGGGCAGTCTTGTTCAAGGCTGCATTTGTGGTAGTGTTTTTGTAGTGATTAGAATCGGTGAATTGGTGCCTGGTTCAGCAAAGGATACCTCAAGAAGGGTTTTGGAGTGGAAGAATTTACAGTGGAAGAGTAATCGGTCATCTTAACCCCGAGGATCTCAAAAAAATGATCAAGGGTGGAGAGCAATCGAGTCCATAATGCTACAGGAAATGGAAAGCCTCTTGCCACCTACCAATTTGTTACAGTTTTCAAATTGAGGATTACAAAGTTGGGGCTACTGGTGCAAGAATTTGGTTCCCAATCTTTCTGGATCAGGGCTATAATGGCTTCAGCCTGGCTAGGGGCCAGGGCAATTCAGGCAATTGGGCAATGGAATTAAAGTACATACAAAATAGGCATGAGACTCCCAGCGAATCAGAGCTAATTTTCTTATATTTCCATTTTTAGGAACATGCAAATGAGCCAAGTTAGCAGTGGTGTGGACTTGTGGTCACAGTATTGTTTACGGGGTACACAGGCAGGGTCTCCAAGTTTGTGGGCAGTTCATATCTTGGCTTAGGTAGTGAGGCATCCTGAGCTGGCATGGAAGGAAGGGCATAGGTGAGGCACCTTGTACACTCATTGACAACCTAGGAGTGGACACCAGATGCAAATATGTTTCACTTCTGTTAAACAAAACAAAAGGAAAATCTCTGATTATGTGGGAACCTGGTGGGAGTGGAGAGGGGAGGCAGCCAAGCATTTGCTTTTCCCTCCCTGTGACAGATGTCCAATGCAGGTACTGAGTATGGAAGGGATATGGCTATTGGAGAAAATAGATTGGAAAAGGATGAGTAGTCAATGGGAGTTGAACTGGGCACAGAGAGAGTTGGGAATGTGAGTTAAATGCATGATCAATGGTCAAGTATATTGTACTATTCTGCAAGATATGCTAATCAATTGAAAATGAAATTGCAACAATTTCAAGCCATACAAAATCTATTGGACCTTTTCACACATATTCAAGTGTGTCCTTGTACACAGTAATGTGTGGTGGTAATGATGTAATCGAAGTGTCGATAGTCAGAAGTTGTCCTGGGTAATACAAATAAATTGATCCTTAGAAAGTGAAATGACTCTTGTGACCTATTTATAAAAAAATGGTATGTGTAAGAGCTCATGTGCTCTTCTAAGTAAGATTAAATGACAAAGTTGCAGAAGTTCATGTGATATGCAAAAATTTTACTCTTCTCCAAAGGAAAAGACAGGTGTTCGAATGAAAAGTAGATGAGATTGCAAAGGATGAATTATGGGATAAAGTGATGTGGCAAGCCAGGCCTTTACAAAAAAATGAAGTGTATGTTGCTTATCCATAGTTCATGTAATTCTTATTTATCATTGTTTTAAATCAATAGACTTTTTAAGTTGTTAACTAATGATTTAAGTGGGGCTCCTTTGCAATAAGGTAAAGTCTGCAGTATACTTTCAGAGAGACTGTTTCAGATCCAAGCACACTTCAGAGATTGACAGAGGTGCAAATGGAAATGAAAAGTGATATGGACAACAGAATGTTCATTGATTAAATACCAGTCTATTTCTTTCATTTGTTTAAACAAAATTAAGCACATGATGACCCTTGAGGCAAAATAACTGTTCTGCAAACCACAGAAGAGATTCCTAAGAACTAACAATAAATACACATTAACTTTTACAAAAAATAAATAGCCCAACTGCTCAGATATCACAGTAAAGAGCTTGAACAGTTCAAAATAAAAACTTAAATATTAATGTACTAATAGTGGCTTAGATGAAGAATAACGTTAGTATTGGTAAATATGCCAGTATGCTAAGTATCTCTAGCCTTCCGTTATCCATGTGTGTATTTGAAAGAGGGTGAATGCAACTACTAGCCCTAATTGTTTATATCTAAAATCCTAATTTAAAAAAAAAGAAGTTCAGAAAGAAATTGGTAATTAAGAACAAATCAGTACAAAGACTGGGTAGAGGATGTCTTATTCTTCTGGTTTACTTACTTTTTAGCATAATAATGGAGCTCTGAAATATCCAGAGTTAACCATAGAAATGTAGGGCTGGAAGGGACCTCAACAAATCATCAAGTCCAGATTCCTGCACTGTAGCAGGACCAAGTTTTTGATAATATCAAACCTAAATCTTCCTTGCTAAAAATTAAGCCCATTTCTTCTTATCCTACCTTCAGTGGACATGAAGAAAAATTAAACCCAGTCCTCTTTAGAAGAGCGCTTAACATATTTGAAGACTTATCAGGTCCCCCCTCAGTCTTCTTTTCTCACGTTTAAATATGTCCAGGTTTAACCTTTCCTTTTAGGTCAGGTTTTCCAAACCTTGTATCATTATTGCTCTCTGGATTCTCTCCAGTTTATCGGCATCTTTTCTAAAAGTGTGGTGCCCAGAATTGGGGACAGTACTCCAGTTGAGGCCTCACCAGCGCTGAGTGGGACAATAAGGGAAATACAACCTAGATGGAGCTACTACAGGTGGGTGCATAATTGGTTAGAAAATCATTCCCAGAGAGTAGTTAACAGTGGTTCACAGTCAAGCTGGAAGGACATAGCAAGTGGGGTCCCACAGTGATAGGTCCTCAGTCTGGTTCTGTTCAACATCTTCATCATTGATTTAGATCAGGGATCATCAACCTTTGGCATGCAGCCCGTCAGGGAAATCCACTGGCAGGTTGGGATGGTTTGTTTACCTTCAGCGTCTGCAGACATAGGCGCCAACTCCGTGAGTGCCCCTGGGCTGGAGCACCCACGGGGAAAAATTGGTGGGTGCTCTGCACCCACCAGAATCCAAGCTGCCTCCACACTCTGCCCCTGCCTCACCTCAATCTCTGCCTCCACCCCTGAGCGCGCTGCATCCCTGCTTCTTCTCCCAGCACTTGCCGCCGCAAAACAGCTGTTTCACAGCATAATGAGCTCTGGGAGGGAGCGGGAGGAGCAGGAATGCGGCGCGCTCAGGGGAGGAGGCGGGAAAGAGGCAGGGCTGGAGCAGGGATTTGGGGAAGGGGTTGGAATAAGGGCAGGGAGGGGGAGGAGTTGGGGCAGGGACTTTGCGACAGGGGTTGGAATGGGGGCGGGACAGAGGCAGAGTCAGGGCAGGGCCAGGAGCAGAGGGGCATTGAGCACCCCAGCAGAAGTTAGCACCTATGGCCACAGATTCAGCCGATCACAGCTCCCACTGGCTGCGGTTCACTGGTCCAGGCCAATGGGGGCTGCGGGAAGCTGGGAATGGGCAACACGGGTATGGCCCGAGGGATGTGCTGGCCGCTGCTTCCTGCAGCCTCCATTGGCCTGGAATGGTGAACTGCGGCTAGTGGGAGCTGTGATCAGCGGAACCTGTGGACGCTGCAGGTAAACAAACCCAACCGGCCTGCCAGTGGATTTCCCCGATGGGCCGTGTGCCAAAGGTTGTCGATCCCTGATTTAGATAATGCATAGAGAGTACACTTGGATATTTCTGTAATTTGTTCTAGAGATGTCTCATTCCCTTCCTCTTCCTGATTTGGTGGTCTGTAGTAGACTCCTACTATGTCATCACAAAATTTTTTACACCTTTTATTTTATGTGTAGAGTAGACTCAACGGGTCTGCTTCCTACTCCTTCTGGACCTCAGAACAAATGTATATATTCTTAATATATAATGCAACATTTCCTCCTTTTTTATCCTGCCTCTCCTACCTGAATAATATATACCAATATTCCAGACATGAGACTTATCCCACCAAGTCTCTCTGATGCCAATTAATTATTTATATGAACGGCAATACTGGGTCAGACCAAAGGTCCATCTAGCCCAGCATCCTGTCTTCCGACAGTGGCCGATGCTAGGTGCCCCAGAGAGAATGAACACAACAAGTAATCATCAAGTGATCCACTCCGTGTTGCCCATTCCCAGCTTCTGGCAAACAGAGGTTAGGGACACGATCCTTTCCCATCCTGGCTAATAGCCATTGATTAGGGTGACCAGATGAGAAAACCCAAAAATCGCAAAGTTGTTGAGGGAAAAAAAAACGGAAGACGACCGGAAATCGGTACAAAAGGCGTCCCGACCAAGCATCGGTCGGGACGCGGGACAAAAGATGAAAAATCGTGATGGTCCCGATTTTATCGGGACATCTGGTCACCCTACCATTGATGGATCTATTCTCCATGAATTTATCTACTTCTTTTTCGAAGCCTGTTATAGTCTTGGCCTTAACAAAACATCCTCTGGAAAGGAGTTCCACAGGTTGACTGTGTTGTGTGAAAAAATACTTTCATTTGTTTTTTTTCAACCTGTTGCCCATTAATTTCAGTTTGTGGCCCCTAGTTCTTGTGTTATGAGAAGGAGTAAATAACACTTCCTTATTTGCTTTCTCCACACCAGTCATGATTTCACACCTCTATCATATCCCCGCTTAGTCGTCTCTTTTCCAAGCTGAAAAGTCCAGTCTTATTAATCTCTCCTCATACAGCAACCTTCCATACCCCTAATCATTTTTGTTGCCCTTTTCTGAACTGTGGCAGGGTCTGACTCACGCCTGCGGCGCCTCCTGCTGGTTTCTTCTGGGAATTAGCTCGTCCAGCCCTGGAGCGCCCTCTGCAGGCCAGTGATCCGCCTGTCCACTCTGGCCCCGTGTCCCTCCCAGGACCCGGTGCCCTTTTAACTAGGGTGCTGCCCCTCCCAGCAGTACCCCACAGATCTGGGTCTCCCCTCCCCAGGGGAACCCCCAACCCACTATCCCCACCTCGCCTCAGTCGTAGGCTACTGCCAGTCACCAGCTAGCCCCCGTGCCCTGGGGCAGACTGCAGTATAAGCCACTCATCACAGGCAAAGGGGGTTTGGACCTGCTGCCTCAGCCTACCCGTGGGTTGCCCCCTGCAACCCCTGTACCTATCGGGCCTAACACTAGGCCGCAGCCTGGGGCTTTCCTAGCCCGGAGCTCCCCAGCTCCTCTGGCCTTCCCCAGCCCTGCTCCAACCTAGGTACCTGGTCAGGTCCTGCAGCCAGACCCTTCCCTCTCTACAGACAGAGAGAGAGTGTCTGTTTGCTCCAGGCCCACTGCCCTGCTGGGCCTGGAGCAAACAGACACTGTTTGCTCCATAAGGGCCAGCTGGGCCCGGATTAAACTGGCCCCAGCTGTGGCTGCTTCCCCCAATCAGCCCAGCTTTCAGAGCTGCAGCCCTCTCCGTGGGCTGTTTCAAGCCCCTCAGGGCAGGAGCAGGGTTCCACCCTGCTACATGAACCTTTTCCAATATATCTTTTTTGAGCTGGGGTGACCACATCTGCATGCAATATTCAAGATGTAGGTATACCATAGATTTATATAGAGGCAATATGATATTTTCTTATTATCTATCCCTTTCTTAATGATTCCCAACATTCTGTTCAGTTTTTTGACCCCTGCTGCACACTGAGTGGATATTTTCAGCGAACTATCCACAATGACTCTGAGATCTCTTTATTGAGTGGTAACAGCAAATTTAGACCCCATCATTTTAATCGGTATAGTTGGGATTATGTTTACCAATGTGCATTACTTTGCATTTATCAGCACTGAATTTCATTTACTATTTTGTTGCCCAGTCACCCAGTTTTGAGAGATCCTTTGGTAGCTCTTTTCAGACTGCCTGGGACTTAACTATCTTGAGTCGTTTTGTATCTGCAAATTTTGCCACCCCACTGTTTACCCCCTTTTCCAGATCATTTATGAATATTTTAAAATAGGACTGGGTCCAGTACAGACCCCTGTGGGATGCCACTATTTACCTCTCTCCATTCTGAAAACTGACCATTTATTTCTATCTTTTAACCAGTTACCAATCCATGAGAGAATCTTCCCTCTTATCCCATGACTGCTTACTTTGCTTAAGAGCCTTTGGTGAGGGATCTTGTCAAAGGCTATCTGAAAATCTAAATATATCGACTGGATCCCCCTTGTCCACATGCTTGTTGACCCCTAAAGAATTCTAGTGGATTGGTGAGGCATTATTTCCCTTTACAAAAACCATGTTGACTATTACCCAACAAATTATGTTCATCTATGTGTCTGACAATTTTGTTCTTTACTGTAGTTTCAACCAGCATGCCTGGTACTGAAGTCAGGTTTACTGGCCTGTAATTGCCAGGGTCACCTCTGGAGCCCTTTCTAAAAATTGGCCTCACATTAGTTATACTCCAGTCATTTAGTACAGAAGCTGATGTAATTGATAGGATATGACTACAGTTAGTAGTCCTCCAATTTCACATTTGAGCTCCTTCAGAACTCTTGGGTGAATATCATCTGGTCCTGGTGACTTATTATTGTTTAGTTTGTCAGTTTGGTGCAAAACCTCATCTACTGACACCTCAATCTGGGACAGTTCCTCAGATTTGTCACCTAAAAAGAATGGTTCAGGTTTGGGAATCTCCCTCCCTCAACTGTGAAGACGGATGCAAAGAATTCATTTAGTTTCTCTGCAATGGCCTTATTGTCCTTGAGTGCTCCTTTAGCATCTCGATCGTCCAGTGGCCCCACTGGTTGTTTAGCAGGCTTCCTACTTCTGATGTACTTAAATTTTGCTATTACTTTTTGAATCTTTGGCCAGCTGTTCTTCAAATTCTTTTTTGGCCTTCTTAATTATATTTTTATACCATATTTGCCAGAGTTTATTCTCCTTTCTATTTTCCTCACTAGGGTTTAACTTCCTCTCACTGCTTCTTTTACTTTATTGTTCCAATATTTCCAGTTCCTCCTATTTATTAGCCATCCTCCTTGCATTTGTTGAATATTTACTTTTAAATCTAATATTGTTTTTCTAAATATCCTGAATTAGTATGCTTCCAATGGTTTAAAAAGTGCAATTATCTTACTGTACTTAATAGTGTGAAAAAGTAAAGGTAATAACAAAATATAATGCATTTCAGACACATCACATTATAGTTAAAATTGCGCAGTCAATTATTTAATCTCATTTCTACACATACTTTTCAGTTGTGTTTCATAATCTTTAGGAAAGATGTGGACAAATTGAAGAGAGTCCAGGGGAGAGCAACAAAAATGGTAAAAAGGTTAGAAAAACTTGACCTATGAGGAAAGGTTAAAAAACTCAGTATGTTTAATCTTGAGAAAAGAAGACTGAGAGGAGAACTTGACAGCAGTCTTCTAATATGTTAAGGGCAGTTCTAAAGAGGAGGTGACCAGTTGTTCTCCTTGTACACTAAAGATAGGACAAGAAGTAATGAGCTTAATCTGCAGCAAGCGAGATATTAGATTAGATATAAGAAAAAAACAACTTTCCAACAATAAGGTCAGGTCTACAATACCCGCTGGATCCGCAAGTAGTGATTGATCTATCGGGGATCAATTTATCGTGTCTAATGTAGACATGATAAATTGATCCCCGAGCACTCTCCCCGTCGACTCCGTAACTTCACCACTGCGATAGGCGCAGTCGACGGGGGAGCGGCAGCGGTTGACTCGCTGCTGTGAGGACGCCGAGGTAAGTTGACCTAAGATACGTCAACTTCAGCTATGCTATTCACTATTTGCGTAGCTGAAGTTCCGTATCTTAGGTTGACCTCCCCCGCTAGTGTAGACCCGGCCAAAGGGTAGTTAAGATTTGGAACAGGTTTCCAAGGAACGTTGTGGAACCCCCATCATTGGAAGTTTTTAAAAACATGCTGGAAAACACCTATCAAGGATGGTCTAGGTTTAATTAGTTCTGCCTCAGTGCAGGGGGCTGGACTTGACTTCTTGAGGTCCTTTCCAGTCCTACATTTCTATTATTCCTATTTGCCTTTCAAACATAATACAATAAGAAACATTATAAAATAGCCCTCCATGAGCTTAATCTTGTTATAAATAATGTCCATGCCTTATACAATGTGTGAGGTAATCAACAGTAATCTTGATTTAACAAATGTAGGACTAGCCTCCTTTATATTATTCCCTCTCCCCTGTCAAATGGTGAGCATTTTTTGTTCACAAACACTGACTCAGATCTTGAAGGCTCTAACTTGGCAAAACTCATGCTGTCCTTAATGTCAATTTTAAAGTACTAAAGTATTTACTTCTACCATATAGTTCACATCAGAGACTGAGAAATTCACCCAGATGGCAAAAATAGGAAAGAAAGAGGAGAGCAAAAAAAATAAGCAGAGTCCATCCACATTTCAGTGCTTTGCCACACCCATCAAACCCATTCAGTAGCAAAGGCAGGTCTGGATTGTCCCAACCAGATCTTTAGGATTACTCAGTATGCCAAAAGCAATAGTTCAATTGGTATTTTACTGGGTCAGGCATTTCTCATACCTTTGCAAATCAACTCACTTGTACCAAGTGATAAGGAACAATTCAGTGAGCTCTCACATAATTGGTCACCAGTGTCCAATTGGGGGTAAAATTTCTAAGAATTCTACAAAATGTGCAATAAAATGCCCTTCGGACCATATTACCTCCAACAACGGTCTGCATTGTGTGCGCAGCTTTTCCTTTTAATTCTCATGTTATACTCTTTTATTGCATATCCCCCATACCCTGTGATACTGAATAGAGTAGCAACCCAGATGAGATTAATCAAAACCACATCTCTAATTTAAATTGAAATCTTAATGCTTTCCTTCACTTTAGCATGACCGATTATGTTGAAATAATTGCCTTGTTTAATCTCACTAAGAACCTCTGAGTCTTGGCACATGTAAACAACATGTATTCAAAAGGCAACAACTCTGGTAATTAATTTTCATTGTCAAATATGTGTAGAAAACGTGCAGAGGAAAATAAGGGAAAGAGGGAAACCAGGCAGTTTCCACCTATTCCTTCCCCCACTCAGGGACAGAAATGTGTCTCCTTCAGAGACATGGAAGTAATAGCAGTGATCTGAGCTCCTTAGACTCCCAGTCTCCAAGACTTGGGAGCATGTTGTGGCAAATGCATAAAAAGGGAATTGCATATTCTGCATTTTAAATCTTGTCCTTATCTTCCAGGTAGCTTCTGAAAGAGCTATAAATATGTGTGGGTTAGTTTTAATCAATACACATAGCTTCAAAGAGTTCTAATACTCTTGTGTAATCACTTTTCCATGTCCATCTCGTGGCATTCCTGGCAGCCAGTTCGAAGACAGCTTTCAGCTGTGCTCTGTTTCAGTTTTTTAATGTCTGAAAGAGGTAATCCTCCCTCTACAGTGGTCTTTGCAACAGCTTTCGGTTCAGAACGGTTTCCCTGCTAGCATCTAGGGCAGAATTGGAGGTAGGCTAACCAGATGTTACTGACAGCAAGGAGGAATGCTATCACACAAACCTTTGTACCGCCTTCGTTTTTCTTTTCCATTCCAATTGTAAAAAAAATAAAAATAAATCCTGTATCTGCTTGAGTTTTCACAAGGACTGGGAATCTGAATAGACAAGAACTATGCCAGCTGAAGAAAATCAAAAGAGATGGCTCCAGTGACCTGATTCTCCTTAGTAACATGTGTAAATTAGCCATAATTCTATGGGAGTGCAAAATGAGACTAAAGGCGAGGAGAATCGGGCCCTAGATTGCTTTTTCTGCCTGCTTTCTGCTGAGGAAAGAACAATTTTAGATTGTTGGACGTGTGGAGTGATAGGCTGATATTTCAAAATGGATACCCTATACAATCTTGGGTTTTATTTTACAGTCTATAATATGTCCAAACCAAAAATGTTTATGCCAGGAGAACAGCAGTTGCTGCCAAGAAACCAGTTGGATTTTACAAATGTCTCAATTACTCATTGTAGTAGCCCCAGGTAAAACACTTCTTTTCTTCTCAGTAATATATACAACTTGGTTTTAGTTCTTTAATGGATGCAAATACTCTTAAGATAAAGTAAGAAGAAACAAAAAAAAAAGAAAACAGTACTATGAATAAAAGAATCAATCCTAAAGGGGAAAGCCATTTTTTTAAAGTGTCAAGTCTCAGCCTAAAAATAAAGTCTTGGCAGTGGGATTATTATTATTTTTGTACATCAAAAATGTTACTATGAACTGTCATTTCATGTAAAACAGTGTTATACAAAGACAGCTATTTATGTATTACATTTCTTGTGAATATGATTGCTTTTACCATAGAAAGCATGTTGACTTAGCTTGCCTTTGCCATGTATTTTTTGAATGACAACAACTTATACCTGTTGTAATGCTTCAATAGATTTTCTTCTAGCTTAATTCAAGTAATTCACCCAACCCACTGCTTGGGTTATATTTTCTGGTTTCAGGAATCAATTTAAATGGTGACCCACTCTGTTAAACGCAGATGAATTAGTATGTTAACTACAATGTCGCAAACAACGATCCGTCTTTACATGAGTGGGTTCTAATTTAGCATCCTCTTCCCTCCTCCTCTCCCTTTGATCATTTGCACAATTACAAAATGGGGAATAACTGGCTAGGCAGAGGTACTGCTGAAAAAGATCTGGGGGTTATAGGGCATAACAAATTGAATATGAGTCAACAATGTGATGCAGATACAAAAAAAGGCTAATATTCTGGGGTGTATTAACAGGAGTGTCATATGGCAGACATGGGAGGTCATTGCCCTGCTTTACTCTGCATTGGTGAGGCCTCAGGTGGAGGCCTTAGGAAAGATGTGGACAAACTGGAGAGAGTGCAGAGGAGAGCAACAAAAATGATAAAGGGTTTAAAAAACCTGACCATTTAGGAAAGGTTAAACAAACTGGGCCTGTTTAGTCTTGAGAAAAGAGGACAGAGGGGAGGGCTGACCTGAAAACAGTCCTCAATTATTTTAAGAGCTGTTCTAAAGGAGAACAATTGATTATCATCCTCATGTTCACTGAAGGTTGGACAAGAAGTAATCTGGAGCAAGGGAGATTTAAGTTAGATATTAGGAAAATCATAACTAAGGTAGTTATGTTCTGGAATAGGCATCCAAGGGAGGTTGTGGAATCCACATCACTGGAAGTTTTTAAAAACCGGTTGGACAAACAGCTGTCAGGGATTGTCTAGGTTTACTTGGTCTTGCCACAGCACAGGGGGCTGGGTTTGATGACTTCTCAAGGTCCCTTCCTGCCCCATATTTCTAAGATTCTGTGATATCCCTAATCTCTTCCCTCCTGCTTTTCCACACTTCCAAGACTGCTCTCTTTTTAAAATACCATGAAAAACACTTTCTTTACACTCCAGAAAGAGAGTCTCTAGGCTTTAGAATCATAAGACTGGTAGGGACCTTGAGAGGTCATCTAGTCCAGTCCCCTGCACTCATGCTAGGACTAAGTATTATCTATTATACATTTATTATGTATAAATCAAAACTGAAACACATTGCTTTTTTTAAGTGCTGCTATTGGTTGTAGGTGCCCATTCCCTGCCACAGCTTTTAGGGGATGGGGAATTAGATCTCTGGTTGTCTATGGTGTCAAACTACAAGTAGCACCAAAATTATTCTTCCTGCGTATGAAGTTCCAGCATCTGTCAGCTTTTTCACAAAGTCTCGTCCACCATGCGGGACACAGCTATAGGTCCCACAGATACATGCTTCAGAGCTCATCACCAGAAGAGGGTGAAAATGAGGAAGCAACCTGGGTCCTGAATCTTGTATACCACCATTAGTCAGAGATGAAGGGCTGGAGTTCAGATGAAGGAGACATATACCCTATGCAAACTGCCTCAAAAACCTTTTTCCCTTAGCGCACCAGTGAACCTAGAACTTGCCCTGCCTATCAAATGTTATATACAAAGTTGATCTTTGTAAGAGAGACAATGCAATAGAAAGTTCAATGCATTTACAGTGTATGCAGCTGATACTACAAGGAATTGCACAATTTCCTTTTAATGAAAGGAGAGCTTTAGCGGGTTTACATCAATGAGGATGTCACAGGCATTCAGACATAACAGGCATTCTAAGCCATACATTAGGATAGGCTGTTGAATTCATAGAAGCTTTACAGGGAGTAGGACTAACCAAATCCTGAGAAAAGGATATTAAACCACCTGGAGCTGGTTTTGGTCATAGATAAATCTTTGCTGGGACTGTCATTGTCGGATTAAGCCTTTGTCCTTGCAACAAAAGTCATCTCAGGGCTTAGAAGTAGCTCTGTCCCCCGCCTCAGTTTGAGTATGATAGAATGTCCAGGGGTACTGTGACCAGAGTGGCATTGCCAGACAGAGGGGAAGAGCTAGACTTTGTGGTTCCAATAGAGCCCCAGAAAGATCTTTGAAAATGAACTATCCTGAACAAATACTGTGTTGTGGTAGATGTGTTGACCCAAGGATATGAGATACACAAGGTAGGAGAGGTAATATCTTTTATTGGACCAACTTCTGTCCCAAGTCAGAAGTTGGTCCAATAAAAGTTATTACCTCATCTACATTGTCTCAATTAAGTATGTTCATTACCATATTCTTTATTAATTGCCCCCAAAACATTTGCATTCTAGATGAGCTACACCAAAAGGTTTTCTTCTCTCTCAGAGTCCTGCACTTAGGACGGAAGAATCCCATGCCCTGCTACAGACTAGGGACCGAATGGCTGGGCAGCAGTTCTGCAGGAAAGGACCTAGTTGTTACGGTGGATGAAAAGCTGAATATGAGTCAACAGTGTGCCGTTGTTGCCAAGAAGGCTAATGGCATTTTGGGTTGTATAAGTAGGGGCATTTCCAGCAGATCGAGGGACGTGATTATTCCCCTCTATTCGGCACTGGTGAGGCCTCATTTGGAGTACTGTGTCCAGTTTTGGGCCGCACACTACAAGAAGGATGTGGATAAATTGGAAAGAGTCCAACGGAGGGCAACAAAAATGATTAGGGGGCTGGAGCACATGACTTATGAGGAGCGGCTGAGGGAACTGGGATTGTTTAGCCTGCAGAAGAGAAGAATGAGGGGGGATTTGATAGCTGCTTTCAACTACCGGAAAGGGGGTTCCAAAGAGGATGGATCTAGACTGTTCTCAGTGGTAGAAGATGACAGAACAAGCAGTAATGGTCTCAAGTTGCAGAGGGGGAGGTTTAGGTTGGACATTAGGAAAAACTTTTTCACTAGTAGGGTGGTGAAGAACTGGAATGGGTTACTTAGGGAGGTGGTGGAATCTCCTTCCTGAGAGGTTTTTAAGGTCAGGCTTGACAAAGCCCTGGCTGGGATGATCTAGTTGGGGTTGGTCCTGCTTTGAGCAGGGGGTTGGACTAGATGACCTCCTGAGGTCCCTTCCAACCCTGAGATTCTATAATTCTATGATCTATGAAACTGGGATATAAATGGATTTCAAATATTGCTACCTCCTACAGAGTTTAGTATGTACCCCACCGAGTATTGGCTTTGCAGTGAACTCCTTCCAGATACTGCACCTTCTGGCTCATTAGCCACATTAATATTAGAAAACCAAAAGATACAGGGCATCCACAAATCCAACAAATATTCTAATAACTTCCAATTTTTCCTTTTGACGTTCCGAAGAGTGAGTCCGACACTTATCTTTGTCCTTTAAAATGTCACCAACTTTACCCCATTTAAGAGGGGATTTAAATGTTTTAAAAATAACATTTAGTTTGTTGTTTATTTGGCTAACATGGAACAGTAGACCATTTCCAATCTTCTGCATACCAAAAGACAACTATACTTTATTTTTCACTCTTCAGAGAGGCTCAGCTCACAAGCATTAGGCTCCCCCTTTGATGACATATTTTAATGTTTATAGGGGAAAAGCACATATATTAAGGATTGGTTCTTTTGGCAGTATAGGGGTCTGATCCAAAAGACTATTAAAACCAATGGGAATATTACCATTGACATTGATTTTCAGTGTGGCAAAGTAGTCACCTCAACATACCCTCTCTAGGCTGGCTGCAGCACTTTTGCCTCAGTTCCCCCCTACTGTCCTTTGGTGATTGGTCTACCCTGGCCATGGGCATGTCCTAGCCATCCAGCCATAGAGTCCTTTACCAAAGTCTAACAGAAACAGAAACAAAACCAAACCATCAGCCTGGTTGGGCTCAGCTGGCTGCCCCTTTCTCACAAGTGTACCTCATCCACTACAGTTTCTCACCATGCTGTTTCTCAGGCTCCTGTGCTTTCAGTAATCCTACCGTCCAGCGACTAGTACACTCCTCCCCTCACTCAGGGGCTCAGGCAGGCTACAGGTCCTGAGGGCCCTATTACCGTACACGCTTCCAGCTCATCTCTGGAGTAGCCTCTCTGCTCTGCTTCCCAGCCTTCTTTCAAGCTGCTTCCCAGAGAGAGAGAACTCTCTAAACCTCCTCTCCTCTGTATCTCCTCCCCTGCCAACTGGGCTCTCACAGTTATTTATGGGAACTAGCACTGCTCTCCCCCAGGTGGGCTTTATTTCTAATTAGGCCTGGCCTACCCCTGCGGGTGCAAATAAGCAAATTAATTGGCCTCTCAGGCACGTTACCCCTTTCAACTTATATGTGGGGTAAACATCCTGAACTCCCAGGAACTGTAGGAACTCAGCACCTCTAAAATCAGGCCCAAATATTAAATACAATATCACATTTATACATATTTCTAAAATATTTATATTTCACATTGAAAAATAATACTTACTTAATCGGTAACTGCTTATGAAAGAACCATTTCCTATCTGGTCAGCAAGAAACTATATTGATAATGGAAACAGAAATTTGGGGAAAATGGTCTTAAATATGTTTCAGATATAAGTTCTCCAGGGTAGGCACCTTATACATACAAATCAGGCATCTAAATGGCCATATTCCTAACCATACATCCTATATTTAGATGCTGAAAATCTTATTAAGGTACCCATATTTGAAAGCTGTGCTCTGGAAATTAACTCCATTATAAGGCTTAATACACACTGTAGGGAAACATAGCTGTGAACAATTGACTCCAGAAATAAAAAGTGAAGCCAAAACTATTACTCAGGAAGAAATAAGGTTTTAGGAACAAAATAAAGAATATTAACCCTGACAGTGAAACACCAGAATCTAATATAATCAGGTGTACACAAGTATATGATGAGACAGCAAAAGAATAGTTACTAAACAAACACAGGAGAAAAGGACATTCATTGAAATGAGTAGATAAAATGACATTTATATAAGTGCAGCAAATGAAAAACTATCATTAAATTCAGAAAAGAAAACTAAGCTACTCACTCAAATTATTATAATCCTTATTGGTGGTGATAGAAAGATTGTATTGTTCTACTAAAAAAAACCAAGCAAAATATGATATTAAATTGCCTATCCCAAACCAGCACTATATACAGTTGTCTGACTATAATTTCGACAAATAAAGTCTATTTTAGATATGTAAGGTTTCTAACCTTAGAAGAAGTCCCAACTATTATGCCAAGGAATGGCTGAGAAAACAACAAAACACATCTTGACACAATTTATATTTAAAAATAAATTAATATTTTGTTGTCTAAAAAGTTAAGTATCCAAACGTTATATTTCCCAGATATACTGTGTGTGTGAGTGTGAGTGTGAGAGAGATAAAAATACAAGTGTCACATACTGCTTTAGGCATACAAACACTACTGAAAACTCTGATTTGCTTCTAGAGTTTCTGAGATAGACGTGCAATTTTCTGCTACAGTACGTGCCTGGTGGAGTATGAAAAGATTTAGGGAATTTTCTGCCTCTTATATGAAAGAATGTATGGAAGACAGAAGTGTTACATGTATGGCAAAGATTTATTATGTACATATCACCAGGAAGAGGAACCTTGATTTGTTGAACAGCAACATCTACTAGTTGGACAGAAGGAACATTAAGAGAGCTATGACGATGCTTAGTTTGAAGGGAGCTGTCTCTTTGCTCCACTGACTACAGCTGAACGGTGCCTACTGGGTCCTAGTGCCAGTCAAACTCACTTCTGTGTGATGAGAGCCTTCCTGTTTTTTGTGCAACAGTGAATGCCCACAGTGGGGCTGAGTAAGGGGGAGTGAGGGGAAAAGGCAGTGGGAAAGAAAGGCGGTGGAATAGGGCAGGGGGGTAGAATGTGGGAGTGAGGGGAGGGGGATGGAAACAAAAAGGCATTAGGGGAATTGCTGGGGGAAGCAGGAGCCCAGCATGCAGCAACCCCTCGGCACAGCTGGGGCTCCCCCATTAAGCAGGCCCATCAAACCCTCACCAGCCCTACCCCCTGCACCTGGATCCCTCTGTTGAGCCCCCCACACCCAGGCCCCCCACACCACTGATCCCCAACCAGGGGCACCTGGTCCCCCAACCCATCAAGCCCCAACTCACCAGCACCAAGACCTCCCCACTGAGACCCCCACACCCAGACCTCCCCTGCTTAGACCCAACCACCTTCACCTGGATCCCCTGCAGAGTCCCATTGCCCCTGCACCTGGAACCCCCCCAACAAGCCCCTGTGCATCCAGATCTCCCACTGTGCCACCAGCACCCAGATTTCCCCACACAGAAACCTCTCGCCCCACACCTGGATCCCAGCACACTAAGCCCCTCCACATTTGGCTCCTGCTGGGCTGAGCCTGCCCACCCACACCTAGTACACCCGGCGCAGAGGGGCAGGATCTCAGGTTGTTTCTGGGGCAGGCCCAGCCCTTGCACGGTGTCAGGGTCAGGTGTAGCCTCCCTCATTGCCGAGTCCCTGTACTGGGGGAGGTGAGGACTTCAGGTTGATCTATCACCTCAATGCAGTCAGTGTCCTGTGCTCCCCACTGCCATGCACATTTATTTACTGACACATAAAATTGCAGAATTTTAAAATATTGTGCACATAATTTTTAACTTTTTGGAGCAGAATTCCCTCAGGAGTAAGGTGCAGAGGAAATAGATTGGGGATGCTACAAAACCTAGTACTGAAAAGATGGGACCAAATAGGGAAATACAAAGGAAAAACCAGTCACAGCCTTAAAGCAAGCATGTGGTCTCTATGACTGGATTATAAACTGGCACATAAACTGGATTAGAGTTTGAATTTTTATTCTCAAGACTCAGATTCTTGGAATTAAGAAGTTAACTAGTTGATTGATATGTTCATTTTAACTTCCTACTTTACCTAATTTTAAGTTGAAATGTATTTAACAAGGCTATCAATATCAGTCCAAGTTTGTGTTTATTAAAACACAATACAGTGCTTCAGCATGTTAAAACTTGCATATGTAATATAATCTAGTAAAGTGATATGTAAGTCAAATGATATTTTCAAGGCAAGTATACTTCTGACAGGCTTGAAAATTGCATTTGAAGAAGCTCAAGCATTGAGTGCAGCACAATGAAATTGAAACAGAGGAAATAAGATGATGACACAGACACAATGAAGATAATGTTATTATAAAAGGTACCATAATGTTATTTTCTTAGTTATTCAGAAAGACAAGTGCAGGTATGTTTTCCTGAACTCAAATATCATAAATATATACCATAATTTGCAGCTTAGAGTAGTGCTAGTATTCAATGAAACATCCAGTTGTAGAACAATCAAAGTGCTATAAAATTCCTAACCACATACATTTTTATTTAGCGAATGCAAATCTGAGTAATGCTTTTTAATAAGTTAGTCATTTTAATTGTAAAAACTTACAGTAAGTTAAACCTGGTGAGTGCCATTCTCTATTTTTCCACCAAGTGGCCAAAACAAAACATGAAATATTAATACAGGCTTCTGGCAGCACAACTTTTATTTAAAAAAATAAGTCAATGTGCAAATAAAAACAAAAGGTTAACCACGTACTCAGGAATCAAGTCCTGATCTTGATACACCTGTACCCCTAAACAAGGAAAAGTGCCATGTGTTCTCACCAAACCAGAAGTTCTACCTCGCTTTTCCATAGGGGGCTGATTCCTTTCATATTCCCTGTGTAACATAGACCATAAGGAGAAGCATACGTGCCGACTCCGTGGGTGCTCTGGGGCTGGAGTGCCCACAGGAAAAAAATGGTAGGTGCTGAGCACCCACCAGCAATTCCCCTGATCAGTGCCTCTCCCTCCCCCCCAGTGCCTGATTGCCGCTGGCAGGCTCCACCAATCAGCGTCTCCCCGTCCCTTCCAGCGCCTACCAGCTGCCGCGGATCAGTTGTTTCGCGGTGTCAGGAGGTGCTGTGGGGGGGGGGGGGGAGGCGGAACTGGGTGGGGAAGAGGCAGGGTGGGGGCAGAAAGAAGTGGGAAAGAGGGGGGGCAGAGCGGGTGTGGGAAGAGGTGGTGTGGGGGTGGGGCATTGGGGGAAGGGGTAGAGTGGGGATGAGGTCTGGGCGGAGCAGCCCCTGGCAGATTAGAAACTCAGCACCTATGAGGAGAAGGGACCACTCGCCACCAGCAATTTCAAACACAGTCTGTACCTTCACCTCACCCCTTCAAATCAAGGTAGACCTCCTGTGATGGAAGCCCAGAATGCCTTGCTCAGGATGCCATAGGATAGAGTTTCACCACATGCTTCAAGGAGGCATATACTACAAGCTAGGGGTGGAGAACAGGACATACAACTGAACCCAAAATAGGGGTGCCAATCAAGGCCTTTGGTAGTCCTGGTTGAACAGATCCCTTGCTCTATGGTTTAATGACATACCCACCTGCATCTATCCCAGATGTTTTGTGCATACTGGCAACCCCACCACAATCTGACCTAAAACCCCACCGTTGTATGCAGAGTTGCTGTAGCCCTGTTGGCCCCAGGATATCTAAGAAACCAGGTGGGTGAGGGAATATATTTTATTGGACCAGTTTCAGTTGGCGAGAGAGACAAGCTTTCGAGCTTACTCGGAGCTGAAGAAGAGAAGTTGGTCCAATAAAAAAATATTACCTCACCCATCTTGTTTCTCTAAAACCCAACAAGCATTTCACCAACCACCATGAGGCTGCTGGCTGTTGTGCCTGTTGGGCTCCACTGAGACCTAAAGCAAGCTCTCCAGTCCCAGTTTTAAGAGCCCCCCAACTCACCCCAGGGCCCCAGGACTCCAGATGCACCATACCTATCTTCTATTAATGGCATCTTTCTTCCTCTTCTGAGTCACCAGTGAACACAACTTGCCTGCGAAGGAAAAGAAGCAGTTGCCCTGGGATCCTCCTGAAGCCATGAGTAGATGAGCTATAGCAGCCCACACAATCCCTTGCAACCAAACAGGTCCAGTCTAGATAGCTATGAACTAGGTGACATGAAGGAAGGCCTCCTTTGCCTCTGTTCGTGTGTTTGAGGAGAGGGTAGAGGAAATGCCATTGACCATGCCCCCACTTGATTGGGGAGCAGAGCCATGCCCTCTGTCTAGATAGTAGGGTCTTCTAGGCCCTTTTCTTCCTGGGGCTTTCAGACATCTTGGTAAAAAGGGTTTTAAAAACCCTTCAGAGCCAGCTTCCTCTGGAGCATAAACTTTTTACACTCAGGCAGTCGCCTCCTTCCATTCAAGGAATTGCCAGTCAAGCAGGAGGATGCTCCATCCAGAGATAGCCAATTACACAACAACTGATCCAAAGAAAAAAAGTCATCTCCTCCATCTCATACAGCAAAAATAAAAATCTCTGCACAGCTGGAAGAAAGAGGCAAAAATAGCCAAAGCACTCATCTCCTGTCCTACATGACAGAGCAACCCAGCAGGCCCTATGGCACTTGTAATATCTGTTAGTAAATATTAATGATTTTAGTCCTCTTTTATTAATATGTTAAATTAATTCACATATTAACTATTCTCCCAACATCTTTATGCTATTAGTGAACAGCATGTTTGAATTCTTAGGCCCAGAACGCTGGCTCTTAATCTGAGAGTGATCAGTATTCAGGAATTTTATATGATTGTGTGTTGGGCTATAACTAATTATCCTCAGCACCTTCAAGTATCCAGGTGTCCAGGGGAAAGAACCCCTCAAAGTATTAAAAAGTGTCTACAGAAGTATGTTATAAACAAAACTGGGTGATTGATAAGGGATGTTAGGGGGCTTATTCCTTCATCCTCTCACTTCCCTGGTCCTTCTCGCATGAACAGAGAGCAACACCACTCGAAGTCCAAAGGTGCAAACAATTCGATGTTTATTGGGGTGAACTTCCAGCAAGCTTAAATACAAGTTCCTTTTTCCTTATTTTCGAATCCCAACTTACTTCCTGTTTGCCCCTAATTTATATAGTAATAGTCTCAGCTATATCTTCACCAATCATTTTACTGAAATCTATCTAACCAATCCTAACATACTATAACATGATTAGCTAACCAATTATATCCCACCACCTTAGTTTATACCTAGCAAAATTAATTATACAGCAGACAAACAATTAGAGAACCAGACAGATTAACGATAGAAAAGTGGGGGCCATAAAGATAAAACATACAGAAATGAGGGTTTCACAACCACAACTATTGAGAAGTGATTTCTTGCCAGACAGGATGCTATCAAACTAAGTTTTCTTTATATATAATTCTTGATAGGCATTATCACGACAGAATTGTATTCCTAATAGCCCAATAGCGCCTTATTTCAATATGACTAGTTTGGAATGTGAGGATGTAACCATACGCTTCCCAGCTTATGGCTGCCTCTGCTGCTTAGCCAAAGGCCTTAGCTTAACAGGCATGGCTGGCTCTAGGCATCAGCCTAGGAAGCACATGCTTGGGGTGGCATATTGTAAGGGGCAGCATTCGGGCTAACCTCAGGGCAGCACATTCCGCTCCGGCCGCTTTTTTGTTTGTTTTTTTCGGTGACGCTCTGGCTGCTTTTTTTTTGCTTCAGCGGTGCTCTGGCTTTTTTTTTTTTTTTTTTGCTTGGGGCGCCAAAAAAGCCAGAGCCGGCCCTGAGAACAGGGGCCTCAGACTGTCACAGTGAGAGAAGGCCCTTACACAGATTCTCTCTTTTATACCTCTATAACTAGTTAAATGATAGACACATACCTAAATTCTTAAAGTATAGGCCTTTACAGACAAGCCTGAATATCTATATCCTAACAAAGGATAACTGTTCTGACAGATATTTTCTGTAATGAACTGGGTGATCAATAAGGAATAATTGTTATTATGGATGAAACAATGACCCACTGAAAGATTTTTTTTAACTAATTGAGAACTGTTGGTTTTCACAGCCATTAGTAACGATGACCAGATTAGAGATTCCTTTTAACTCATTAGTCAGATAAACTCAGAACCATAAAAGAAATTCCATCACTAATTAGGAAAGCAGAACACATTAAGTTTACCCATGGGAAAATATTTTTCCCTCCAAAAAGGGGTTTCTTTGTCTCATTCCCTCTAAAAAAAAGCAGAGGTTTTGGAAGTTGGGTTGGGGAGTGCAAATTGTCAGCATTCCCCCTCTCCTCTTCCCCCCCACCCGCATTACAGAGGCCAGCTCTTTACCTTTTTCCAAGGGTGGTAATGTATTTATTCCTTCTGACTTCTGTCTAGTGCTGTACTAATCTCTGATTGATCATCTTTGATGAAATGATTTAATTTGAGCCTGTTATTTGACAATCTCAAATAATTATTAAATTCAAACACACAACAGCACAGAGGGAGAAAAGGCATGGAACAGGGCAGACCTGGCATGCACTCTTCATTTAAAGGAGAACAGTTGTTTTTAAATCATCCATCCATCCAAGTCTATTTACTTTTAATTCACAGATTACATTGCTCTCTTCTCTGTTCCATGTAATATTTGTTTGTGCCCTACCATACATCAGTTCAGTGCACTATCATGTTGCTTACCTCTGCCAGAAGATGGCAGTGCTAAGTGGTATTTCAAAGTAAACACTGCACCTGGAACAATAACTTCCTGTGTTTGCATTAATTGAAATCTCTCTCTGGTGAGGTATTGAGACACAGCATATTAGTGGTTAGAGCAGGGGCCTGGGTATAAGGTACCCTTGGGTCTAAGATGACTCACTTTGTAGCTTTGGTCAGCCCATTTAATCTCCCTACTTCCTTTTCTGTAATGTTAATACTTAACATTCCCTTCTTGGGATTGTGAGGATTAGTTAGACTTGAAAAGTGTTTTGAAGATACAAAGTTATAAATCCTAAGCATTCTAATGGGGTCTTGGTAGTTTCTGCTATAATTAAGGTGTTTATTAAACAGGTTTTTTAAATAAGTAAAACTACTGGAATACTGGAAAAATAGTCAAATAAGTTATTCAACATATATTGCCATTATTCACTGAATAATTTAACAAATAGCATCCAACTAGCAATAGAGATGGTCAAATACACCAAAAGGTATTCAAATTATTCAATGAGTGCCAGCATTCATTACAACACCCTTTGTCCCAACTCCACACACTGCCACACGCCCTAATGTTGGGAGATTCAAAGACAAATGTGAGTAATTTTCCACATTTTCTCTCTCCAGCCAACTGTATTGTTTTTAGTTTAGTTTGATCGTAGTCCCTTCAGTTATTTTGAATTAAGAATTCCTAAGGGGATGAAGGAGGGAGCAAAGGCCAATAAGTATTTCTTGCTTTCCCATTGCCAAGATAAAGGTATTCCACTGAAAATGGATAAGCTGACATGCTAGAAAAGTCTGTAAAAAATATCTGCAGCCAAAGAACATCAGGAGGAGGAAAAGCCACATCTTGCTAGATGCTGAGCCTCTAGGTGCTGACTTCCATCACTTTCCCCTAACATCAATGTCTTGCAAAACCATCCATCTAGGGTACTTATATGTAGGGCCCTACCAAAATTCATGGTCCATTCTGGTCAATTTCATGGCCATAGGATTTGAAAATTAGTAAATTTCACTTTTTCAGATGTTTACATCTGAAATTTCACAGTGTTGTAACCGTGAGCGTCCTGACCCAAAAAAGGGTTCTGGGGGAGTTGTAAAGCTGTTGTAGGGGAGTCGTGGGATTCCCACCCTCACGTCTGCACTTAAAGTCTGTAATGTAGTTGTCATAAGAGCAACACTGTAAGGAAGTAAAGTGCTATTATTCCTATTTTACAGGTGGGCAACTGAGGCAGAGAGAGACTCAGTGACTTACCTGAGATCACACAGGAACTCCATAATTAAACAGTGAATTGAACCTGGACCTCTTAGGTCTAGGCTAGCATCCCAACACTGGACCAGCCTTCCTCCAGGCCTCCTTATACTACTTATACAAATAAAGTGTGACCTTCCACGTCTATTTATCAAAGGATTTTCTTATTCCTTAAAAAAGGAAACCAAATGCAAAACTAAGGGCAAGCAGGAAAAGAAAACCCTGGAATAAACTATAGTAAAAAGAAGAGTATACCTTGCAAAACCAAGAATCATAGAAGATTAGAGTTGGAAGAGACCTCAGGAGGTCATCTAGTCCGACCCCCTACTCAAATCAGGACCATCCCAAACTAAACCATCCCTGCCAGAGCTTTGTCAAGATGGGCCTTAAAAACCTCTAAGGATGGAAATTCCACCACCTCCCTAGGTAACCCATTCCAGTGCACTTGTCCTTGTTGAACCTCATCAGATTTATTTTGATGCAATCCTCCAATTTGTCTAGGTCACTCTGGACCCTATCCTACCCTCCAGCATATCTACCTCTCCCCCCAGTTTAGTGTCATCCGTGAACTTGCTGAGGATGCAATCCATCCCATCATCTAGATCATTAATGAAGATGTTGAGCAAAACTGGCACCAGGACTGACTCCTGGGGCACTCCACTTGATACTGCCTGCCAACTAGACATCAAGCCATTGATCACTGCCCATTGAGCCCAATGATCTAGCCAGCTTTCTATCCGCCTTATAGTCCATTCATCCAATCTATACTTTTTTAACTTGCTGGCAAGAATACTGTGGGAGACCATATCAAAAGCTTTGCTAAAGTCAAGATGTATCACGTCCACAATTTTCCCCATATCCACAGAGCCAGTTATTTCATCATAGAAGGCAATCAGGTTGGTCAGGCATGACTGGCCCTTGGTGAATCCATATTGACTGTTCCTGATCACCTTCTTCTCGTCAAAGTGCTTCAAAATGGTTTCCTTGAGGACCTGCTCCATGATTTTTCCAGGCCGAGAAAAAAGAATACAGACTGGCTAACATAGTGAAGAGGGCTTTAAACTAGGTTCGACGGGGACAGGAGAGCAAAGCCCACAGGTAAGTGGAGAACATGGGGACCTGGGAGATCGGTCGGAAATAGGAGGGGGCGTGGGCTCTAATGACAAAGAGATAGGAGGGTCAGGGCAAAACTGGGAGGCAAGATCAAATCAGTATCTTAGATGCCTGTATACAAATGCGAGAAGTATGGGTAATAAGCAGGAAGAACTGGAAGTGCTAATAAATAAATTCAACTATGACATTGTTGCCATCACCAAAACTTGGTGGGATAATACACATGATTGGAATGTTGGTATGGATGGGTACAGCTTGCTCAGGAAGGACAGACAGGGGAAAAAGGGAGGCGGTGTTGCCTTATATATTAAAAATGTACACACTTGGACTGAGGTGGAGATGGACACAGGGGACGGAAGTGTTGAGAGTCTCTGGGTTAGGCTAAAAGGGGTAAAAAACAAGGGTGATGTCATGCTAGGAGTCTACTACAGGCCACCTAACCAGGTGGAAGAGGTGGATGAGGCTTTTTTTAAACAACTAACAAAATCATCCAAAGCCCAAGATTTGGTGGTGATGGGGGACTTCAACTATCCAGATATATGTTGGGAAAATAACACAGCGGGGCACAGACTATCCAATAAGTTCTTGGACTGCATTGCAGACAACTTTTTATTTCAGAAGGTTGAGAAAGCTACTAGGGGGAAGTTGTTCTAGATTTGATTTTAACAAATAGGGAGGAACTCGTTGAGAACTTGAAAGTAGAAGGCAGCTTGGGTGAAAGTGATCATGAAATCATAGAGTTCACAATTCTAAGGAAGGGTAGAAGGGAGTACAGCAAAATAGAGACAATGGATTTCAGGAAAGCGGATTTTGGTAAGCTCAGAGAGCCGATAGGTAAGGTCCCATGGAAATCAAGACTGAGAGGAAAAGCAACTGAGGAGAGCTGGCAGTATTTGAAAGGGACACTATTAAGGGCCCAAAAGCAAACTATTCCTCTGGGTAGGAAAGATAGAAAATGTGGCAAAAGACCATCTTGGCTTAACCACGAGATCTTGCAAGATCTAAAAAAATAAAAAGGAGTCATATAAAAAATGGAAACTAGGACAAATTACAAAGGATGAATATAGGCAAACAACACAGGAATGCAGGGGCAAGATTAGAAAGGCAAAGGCACAAAATGAGCTCAAACTTGCTACAGGAATAAAGGGAAACAAGAAAACTTTTATCAATACATTAGAAGCAAGAGGAAGACCAAGGACAGGGTAGGCCCACTACTCAGTGAGGAGGGAGAAACAGTAACAGGAAACTTGGAAATGGCAGAGATGCTTAATGACATCTTTGTTTCGGTCTTCACCGAGAAGTCTGAAGGAATGCCTAACATAGTGAATGCTAATGGGAAGGGGGAAGGTTTAGAAGATAAAATAAAAAAAGAACAAGTTAAAAATCACTTAGATAAGTTAGATGCCTGCAAGTCACCAGGACCTGATGAAATGCATCCTAGAATACTCAAGGAGCTAATAGAGGAGGTATCTGAGCCTCTAGCTATTATCTTTGGTAAATCATGGGAGACAGGAGAGATTCCAGAAGACTGGAAAAGGGCAAATATAGTGCCCAGCTACAAAAAGGGAAATAAAAACAACCCAGGAAACTACAGACCTGTTATTTTCCCTGGCACAGAAGTTAAACTAATGGAGCAATTAATTAAGGAAATCTTCTGCAAACACTTGGAAGGTGGGAAGGTGATAGGGAATAACCAGCATGGATTTGTAAAGAACAAATCATGTCAAACCAATCTGATAGCTTTCTTTGATAGGATAACGAGCCTTGTGGATAAGGGAGAAGCGGTGGATGTGGTATACCTAGACTTTAGTAAGGCATTTGATACGGTCTCGCATGATATTCTTATCAATAAACTAGGGAAACACAACTTAGATGGGGCTACTATAAGGTGGGTGCGCAACTGGCTGGATAACCGTACTCGGAGAGTAGTTATTAAGGGTTCCCAATCCTGCTGGAAAGGTGTAACGAGTGGGGTTCCACAAGGGTCTGTTTTGGGACCGGCTCTGTTCAATATCTTCATCAACGACTTGGATATTGGCATAGAAAGTACGCTTATTAAGTTTGCAGATGATATCAAACTGGGAGGGATTGCAACTGCTTTGGAGGATAGGGTCATAATTCAAAATGATCTGGACAAATTGGAGAAATGGTCAGAGGTAAACAGGATGAAGTTTAATAAGGACAAATGCAAAGTGCTCCACTTAGGTAGGAACAATCAGTTTCACACATACAGAATGGGAGGAGACTGTCTAGGAAGGAGTACGGCAGAAAGGGATCTAGGGGTTATAGTGGACCACAAGCTAAATATGAGTCAACAGTGTGATGCTGTTGCAAAAAAAGCAAACTTGATTCTGGGCTGCATTAACAGGTGTGTGGTGAGCAAGACACGAGAAGTCATTCTTCCGCTCTACTCTGCCCTGGTTAGGCCTCAACTGGAGTATGGTGTCCTGTTCTGGGCACCGCATTTCAAGAAAGATGTGGAGAAATTGGAGAGGGCCCAGAGAAGAGCAACAAGAATGATTAAGGGTCTAGAGAACATGACCTATGAAGGAAGGCTGAAGGAATTGGGTTTGTTTAGTTTGGAAAAGAAAAGACAGAGGGGATATGATAGCAGTCTTCAGGTATCTAAAAGGGTGTCATAAGGAGGAGGGAGAAAACTTGTTCATCTTAGCATCTGAGGATAGAACAAGAAGCAATGGGCTTAAACTGCAGCAAGGGAGGTTTAGGTTGGACATTAGGAAAAAGTTCCTAACTGTCAGGGTGGTTAAACACTGGAATAAACTGCCCAGGGAGGTTGTGGAATCTCCATCTCTGGCGATATTTAAGAGTAGGTTAGATAAATGTCTATCAGGGATGGTCTAGACAGTAATTGGTCCTGCCATGAGGGCAGGGGGCTGGACACGATGACCTCTCGAGGTCCCTTCCAGCCCTAGAATCTATGAAAGTATAACCCCCCATTGCAAGCGATTTTGGTTCCATTGGATAAATTGGGCCAATAAACAGCCAGGATGCAAAAGCTCCTGGGCCTTGCATGCCGCAGGAGACTTTGTATATTTCCACTTGAAACTTCAAAAACATTATGATTGGTGGCATGATGAGACGACAGTAATCCTATTTGTGTTTTAATTAACTTGGCAATGTTAATGGCCCAGCTCCTTTCTGAGTTGGCTTTTTCCCTCCTTTTTAAATAGAGACTGCAGTTTTAGAAGGCTGATCTTTCAGATAATTTTGTGTGGTAGTTCTTACATGTTTTGGAACACACACACACACACACACACACACACACACACACAAAGAGAGAAGGAAGAAAAGCTTTGTAAGCCCTACACATTTCTTATGAACTGTATCCTTCTTGTAATCACTTTCCTTTTACATAGAAAATACCAGATTTACCAGAGAATACAAGGAGATAATGGCATCTGATATATGATAGAAAATAAAAATCAAATATATCTTTAGAACAAGACAACCTTAATAAAACATTGTCTTCGTTTTCAGAATGTTTGACAGTTTACTTCAGTGACCTGGCATTATTCCATAGCGTTCTCTCTCCAATTCAGCAAACACAAAACAATTCAGTGTGTGCTGGCTTCACATAACATCTTTTCTGCCCATTACCCCAATGCTTCAGTGAAACACTCTTTGGACTCAACAATGCTTTCATTTTCCTGTTGCATGTTAAGGCCTGTAAGTTTAATATAGTCTCAAGGCCTGATTCTCCACTTCTGTTATATCAGTTTTACATTGGCCTAATGCCATTGTTACAACAGCATAAAGCTGCTGCAACAGAGTGGAAAATTAGGCGCTCTGAATAAAAGCCAATAAGCAGCCACTTTTAATGTTCTGTTTTAAAAGAACATCACTTAAGACAAATGTTTCTTCTGGTCAGGGGCAGATTTTATATTGGTTATGAACAGTGATTAAAAAGCCAGCATTGTGTTAATGACATTTTTTTCATGAAAGGCCAGCATTTCCCCTGAGCTAAAGCAATAATTTGACATAGTAGATTTAGACCAACATGTGTTTGAAAGGCCAACATGCTTAAAATCACCATAGGGTATTGGATCATAAACTGTCCTAAAATCTGTGGTTTATTATATTTTTAGATTTCAAAAATATTAAAAATAAACAGATAGTAACTAACTCAAATATCTGCTGTTATTATGTATTGGATTTATCCTAGTATACCACCTCTGAGTTAGTCAACCCAGCATAAAAAACGATCTTAAACTTTATTAACTATATGTATAAGGTAATCACATTAGTTAGGACTTAAAGAAAGCATAGGACTTAAAGAAAGAAAGCTGGCAACACAGGTATTTTACTTCTTGCAAACTGAGTTGCCCTAAAACTAAATTTGCAGGCCAGATTCAGAATCTTTGCCCCATCTAAGAATATTTCTACCACCGCCACCAAAGCCATTCTCACAGTGAATGAAGAGCCTGAAATGTTCCCTCTCCTAAAGAGCTCCAAAGAGTAAAAAGTTTCCTTTCTTTCTCTTCCTTTTCCTCCGTTCCTTTCTCACTTGAGGATGGGCAGTCTGCAAACAGGGTAGACACACTATCCAGCATTGCTATTCCTTCTATCTGTACTTTCATTCTGATTCCTGATTCTTTTGTTTTGTAACTAATGATTAGCTAAGTCACATCAGCATTACCACTGTACAAGATGCAGAAAAGGACAGCTATTTTGCCTCAAGGAGTTTATTATATGGAAAATACTTTAACACTGTTTGAGTGACTTACTTCTGGCTGTTCCTTAACAGGAGCGATGTCTATTTGAGAAAAGACACAGGGTCCTGTGGCACCTTATAGACTAACAGAGGTATTGGAGCATAAGCTTTCGTGGGTGAATACCCACTTCTTCAGATGCAAGCAGTGGAAATGCTTGCAGTGGAAGCATACCTACTTCTTCGGATGCAAGCAGTGGAAATCACATTTCCACTGCTTGCATCCGAAGAAGTGGGTATTCACCCACGAAAGCTTATGCTCCAATACCTCTGTTAGTCTATAAGGTGCCACAGGACCCTTTGTCGCTTCTACAGATCCAGACTAACACGGCTACCCCTCTGATATTTGAGAAAAGAATCCAAAAAAGAGAAGACATGTCACTTTGAAAATTACCCCTCTCTCTTCCCTATCTAGGGTTGCCAACTTTCTAATTGCAGAAAACCAAACACCCTTTCCCCACCCCTGCCCTGCCCCTTCTGATGTTCCTGGCCAATGGGAGTTGCGGAGCCGGCACTCAGGGTGACACCTCTGGGCTGAGGCAGCGCATGGAGCTCCCTGGCTGCCCCTCTGCCTAGGATGGGGAGGGACATGCCAGCCACTTCCCAGGATCTGCGCAGAGCCGGGCAGGGAGCCTGTCAGCCCCACTGCAGCCAGCCAGACTTTTAACGGCTGACCGGAGCCTCAGGTTGATGTTACAATATCTTTTCACCTTTATCCTTCTTTATTAAATATTCATATACATACGCACACACATTTTGATACGATACAATTAAACCCACCGTCTCTTGGTGTGATAGTGAGGGTGAAGAAGAGAGGGTGCATGTGCCAATTTTTGCACCATGTTCATATTTTTCATGTACTGGCTACCTTTTGAAAGCAAAAATCCCACAAGCACTGGATGTTGTACTAAAACTTTACATAGAAAATTGGTATTTACCATCCTTCAATCCCCATTTCATGACACAACATGACACCTATGTATCACGATCATTTACAATAATAAGAAAGCCTACAGATCATACAAATATAAAAACACTGCACAATTTTGTACAACTGGCAGCCACATCTCAAGAAAGGGCTAGAACTGAAATAGAATAGGCAGTTATAGTCAGAGCTATGAGGGAACCTCCCATTAGCATCTTCCTATGCTATATCTTGCTTGAGACAGCGAGGAGAGTCTTTTAGTTTCAGTAGTACTAAGTTCACGCACAAATTTATTAAGATGTGTATAATTGTCATTAGGAGTTTAAAAAACACTCCATCAAATTTAAGAATTCCTTATATTACCAAACATCTCTGCCAACTATTTTACTGTTCTAATATTTCCTCTGCACAACTTCATCACTTCACAGATGCTTGCCTAACACATCTATGGCATCAAAGTATGGCTTTTAAACTTCCAATAGCACATTTCACTGTACTGCAGTGAAAAAAAAACGTGACTGATCTTTCTGCATACACATCAAGTGCAGAGTGCAACTATATAAACTGTTTCTACAGATGACAATACCAATTTATATTTTCAATAAAATAAAAGCTGTCTAGGTTAAAAAGAAATGGAGAACATAAGGTAGGTCTCTGTCAGCTGTAACTTCTGATGACAATTTCACAGTCCTCAAAACGTATAGCACAGATAAGTAGTTTTGTTCCACAATCCACTCCTTTTTGCTCTTCTAATACAATGCACTTTTTTTCAGTAGGTACTTTCATCTGTTCTGAAATATGTAGTTCACTAAAAGAAAAATGTATGTCTACTTGTTTTCTTTTATTCACACTTTGGGGCAAATAAAACTGGAGGTGATTTACTGAGTCTATTAAATTGGAAAAGGCTAAAAGACAGGGAAAAAAGGAAAGCTAATTGGACACTGATGTAATGTAGATTTGAGATACCTATCATTTAGGAAGATCATTTCTTTTGTTTTAATGAATCAGAAGAAAAGGCTTAATTTTCCCCCAATGACTGCGAGTTCTAAGATACCACCCCACATATACAGCAGGAGAGGTGTCTGGACATTCATCAAGTAGATGCTGGAAGTGAAGTTATTAACTAGAACTGGCCTATAAAAGATATTTATGTTAGAAATGAAGACAGATCAAATGATTTCAGCTTATTGGTATACTATCAAAACAAACTGGGGAAAAAACTGAAAAATGTTAATTGTATTTGGGTAGGTCATGGATAACTAGAAGAGCTGGTTGGACAAATTCTAATGAAACATTGCTGCAAAATCAAAAGATTTCATGGTGGCGCCCTGATGCCTGGTTTCCTGCCATCTCACCCACCTGCCTCACTGACAGCCCAGGCTTCCAAGGTTTGCATGTCCAGAACAGCCCAGTTTGTGGATTATCCTGGGGACAGGGACGCACGGGTTTCCAGGGTTCACTGCCTCAGAAGCTGGGCTTTATTCCCTTTCCCGGAGAACTTTGAAATTTTCATTTTTGTTCCTAGTAGGTATGAAAGCAAAATTTGAAATAGACAATTCTGTTTCACAGAGGATTTTGATTTCTCCACACAGCTCTAGTAAACAGTGCTCTGGGATGTGAAAGCATTAAGATACAAAGTGAATGCATGTTTTGAGCCACTACTATTTAATGCCCACATTTTAAAAAAAGCTGAGCACCTTCAACTGCCCTAGTAGCCAGTGCAGCCATTGTGAAATGGGAGCTGCTGGTGCTCAAAAACTCATAAGATTACCTCTGATAGTATTGGTACCAAATTGTGGAGGGGAAAGTACACAAGATGTAATTCTGTACTTGGCCTCTAGAGGCACAGCCCAGGGCGATGTAAGGGCTTTAAGCCATGATTGCACCTTCCTGATACAGTGCTGCTGAAGTGGTCAGAGTGGCCTTCAGCATAACTAAAATACAGCAGCTTGTCTCGGGCTGCCTAAGGGCGACAGTGCTGCCCAGAATCTCCACAGTCATTACCATTGCAATTCCACCCATCCCACCTCTAGCCCCACCCCGGCATGCCCCGTGCACTGGGGTTTGCAAAAGAATCCGTTGAAGACAGTCCTGGGATGCCTTCCTCAGTTGCTGCTCAGGAGGAATTCTCCCCCCAACCCATTCTGGGCCTTTTAGAGCCCCTTAACAGTCTGCAAGTGATGGAGCATGCGTGAGAATCTCACTCATGTAAATAATAACGTTAAGAGAGTGGGTTTGATTCAGTCCCACAGGCACAGAGGAATACAACAATTCTACAATAACATGAGGGTTGTGCTTCAGAGGGACCACTTCTGCTCTTGCCAGGAAGTTCTCAAGGGAAAGACATCTTTAACTTGTAGCCAGGACTCCACAGGTGTCTGCTTGAGAGATGCACTGAATCATCTCCTTATACAGGCCACTGCAAACCCCCCACCCCCAAGAGGATTTTCCACAAGTCGGGCCCTGCATTTGACTGAGGGAAGTGGCTGATTAAACCCAGTCATTTCAATAATGAGAGGTCATGTAGAAAGCCATGTACTGTTTAATTCAGAGCACAGGAGATTTTTTCCCATAAAGAAATAGAATTTTCATAGTTCATTGATCATTTTGTTTTCGTCGTCATCCTATTGGCCCATTTCAGTCTCTAGAGTGTCAAGATTCGTACACAGCACCAAATAAGGAGACTTCGAGTTCCACGGCACACTCTCTTCCTACATAAAATGGACAGAGAATGACATCTGGAAGCAGTACTGAAATAAACCTGTTGCTCATCACTAGGCATATTTCCTTCATCTCAACTGAGAAGCCTGCAGGTGGGATGCCAGTGTACTGGACTGCCCTAGGGGCTGGATTTGGACCTGTTGGTTTGATCTTTTCGTATAACTATTAAAGTATTTGTGCCTGGGGTTTTGAGACCTTTTAGGGTATGTCTACACTTGGATCTGGAGGAGTGAATCCCCTTGAGGAGACATACCTGTGCTAGCTCTTATCAAGCCAGCATGCTAAAAAAAGAGAGAGTAGCTGCACAGCAGCATGAACAGCGGGATGGGCCAGCTGCCCCAGGTGACATACCTAGTGTTTCGGATGGGTACGGACTCAGGGCAGCTAGCTTGTCCCACCACTCGTACTGCTGTGGCTACACTCTATTTTTACAATGATGGGTTCTAAATTTTCAGTAACCACAAGAAAGAGATCATGGCGTCATTGTGGATAGTTCTCTGAAAACATCCACTCAATGTGCAGTGGCATCAAAAAAGCTAACAATGTTAGGAATCATTAGGAAAGGAATAGATAAGAGAGAAAATATCATAATGCCACTATATAAATCCATGGTATGTCCACACCTTGAATACTGCGTGCAGTTCTGGTCGCCCCCATCTCCAAAAAGATATGTTAGAATTGCAAAAGTACAGAGAAAGGCAACAAAAATTATTAATGGTATGGAACAGCTTCCATATGAGGAGAGATTGAAAAGATTGGGACTGTTCAGCTTAAACAAAGATATGACTAAGAGGGGATATGATAGAGGTCTATAAAGTCATGAGTGTTGTGGGGAAAGCGAATAGGGAAGTGTTATTTACCTCTTCAAATAACAATAACTAAGGGTGACTCAATGAAATCAATAGGTAACAGGTTTAAAACAAACACAAGGAAGTACTTCTTCACACAATGCAGAGTCAACCTGTGGAGCTTGTTGCCATGGGATGTTGTGAAAGCCAACAGTATAACTGAGCACCCACTATTTTTTTCAGTGGGTGCTCTAGCCCCAGAGCACCCACGGACTCAGCACCTATGAGTGTTGGTCTCAGGATATTAGAGAAACAAGGTGGGTGAGGTAATATATTTTGTTGGACCAACTTCTGTTGGTGAGAGAGAAGCTTTGGAGCATACACCCAGCTCTTCTTCAGGTCTGGGAAACATACTCAGATTGTCACAGCTAAACACAAGGTGGAACAGATTGTTTAGCATAAGCAGTTTACATATTCCAAGGGACCACTGAAGGTGAAGTGGCCATTAACACCCTCAAGTCAAAGGGAGGAAAGGAAGGGACAGGAAGCAAGCCAGAGGTGGGGGGATTGTTAGTGGGTTTAAATTGTTGTCAATTTCACCAACAGAAGTTGGTACAGTATAAGATATTACCTCACCCACTTTGTCTCTGTAGCTCAAGTGATAGAGCAAAACAACACTCAAGCTGCACAGAGTGATTGCATTAGCATCACAGAGTGTGTGTAGTAGTGGTACCAAGTAGCTGAGTTCCCACAGCATTATGAGCTTAAATGCTGCTGACGCTTGAGCTTCAACCCACACCCTCGATGGGCCAGCAAGTTCAATTTTAAAGCTCCACTTAACTTGAGCTAGAGAGTTTGTGTTATTAGGAGTCAGGTTAGAGGCAACATTCATATTTTACTTTGCAGTGAACAACAACCTTCGGGCCCTGGGTTCCTATCTAAATTATGCTGGGATACTCTCTAGCATCTAGAGTAGCCCAGTATCCCCAGGGCACAAAGCTAGATTAAAGATATCTTAAAGGAAGCATAAAAGTGATACCTCCTGGGCTCTGAGTTCTGTGCTGAGCCAAAGGTTTTGCGTGTCCTTTCTACAGAACCTGATAAAAATGCTGTAAATTCATAGTAGTTTCAGCCCATTACATTCTGTGGGATTTATAAGGGCTGTGTGACCAGTCAGCTCTGCTGACAAGTGTTGAGGGAAGAGGAAGCATTGATCATCCCTTCCTCGTTTACACTAGGGCAGTTAGGGCTTATGTGGGCCCCCAGGGCAAAGCTAGTCTTTGTGGACTTGCAAAGCACACCGCTATGGGCCTCCCCTAATTTGAGGGATTTAGAAATGTTGTGGGAGAGTCTGAATTTTCAGGAGAAAAGGAAAATGGGTAGATTTTTTTTCCTGATATTGTAGTCCTGAAAATTTAACTGATGCAAACTAGTCACTAGGGTTGAAGACTTGTGATTCTCCACCTCCCCCCATCAGTCACAGCAAATTCACAGACCCCTCGCAGCCGGTCTTTGGGGCCTCGAATGTAAGGATATTTGTGATCCTCTTCTAGACTGTATAGCCAGAATACATCCTCCTTTCTGCGTTTCCTTCTCTGCCAGCCCCACTTTTTTCCTTCCCACGGAATTTAATTTTTCCCCTTTTTTTGGTAAGGTTAAATTGTGAATAACTCAGTGGATAGAAGTATATGTAAAATCCAGCCCACTCAACTGATATTAGATGGGTTTTTGGAAGTTTAGCTTTATTCTATGAATTTCTTATTGTTTTCTTAATGTTTGTTTCTATTTGGGGGGGGGGGGGAGAGAAGAGAATCACACCATAAGATAATGCATTATGGATTGGGGATATCATGTCACCCCTCACAGTTATCCTTCCACCTGACCTAGAGATGTCCATTTGAGCTTGTAGCAATATACTTGCTTACATCATGGAAAATTTCTGTGTTCAAAATGAGCCCTTTAAAAATAAATTGACTCTTTTCAAGTATGCTTCTTTAATCTAATGGAAATGTCATATAACATTTAATTAATGGGATGAAAACAATAGGATTTTATAAAATCAGAAAGTTATATACTTTCTTTAGGTTTTTGAAGACACCTATAGAATTCTATAGAAAGGGTATAATTCTCCATTAAATTCTATAGAGAGGTTATAATTTTCCATTTGACTTTTCAGGAAGGGGGCATACATTTTAAAAAGCTTATATAGATATAAAAGTACAGGCAGAATATTATATAGAAATGAAAACTCCACCTTAGGCTGCTGTGATCCACCTTGAATAGGTGGGCATCCCTGCAACCAATCAGTCTCAGTTCTAGTGGACATCAAGTCAGGTTAGAACCAGCAGGAATGGTCACCTCCACAGCTGGCAAGATTTGCTGTCCTATCTCCCCCTAAACCTCCCTTCTCCCCACATTAGATTGAGTAAGCCACAATGCTGACATCTCTCTCACAGAAGTAGTAAAGAGGTTATCTGTGGGTGTGTTTTCAGGCATATTATTAATGCACAAAAAGGTATAGGATGCTCCAGGCATAGAAGAGAACGTATGGGGAAGCATTGCTGCAAAAATGTGTTAGTGTCTGCTCCATCACAGCTGTGACACTGGGGATATTTTTAAGAGGCTGAATTGTTCCTGGACAATTTCTCACTGATGAGCACCTTCCCTTTCCATTAAAAAAAAAAAATCTTAATGTGATGTAACTATTCCTACTGCCTATCAATACAAAGACCCTTACTGCAATTTGAAGACGACTGGTTTCAAGAATTCTTTTGTATGCAAGACAGCTTAAAACACCCTCAAAAAGATTTTTCTTTACTCTACTGTCCATTCCACATGAAGACTTATACAAATATCAAATAAATAAATATACATCAAAAGACAGGAATTACATCAAACTGTCAATGTCCAAGCCTATGGTTAGGCAAAACTGACATTACTATCCTCCTGTTCTTACATTTTGATATTGTGCAGCCAGTGCATTTTTTTTCTGACTGCAGAGAGGAGAGTACGAAAATATAGCTGTGATATACAGTAAATTATAGAACAAACAGGAGAAATGGGATAAGACAATCACTGAATGCATGCGTACACATATTAGAAAGGAGACATTATAAAGTATTTTCCAAGAGAGAAGCTCAATTAGGTTTACAGATATTAATGGACCAGGTCAGTTGCAGCCTGAAGAAAAAGCCACTCAAATCTTCAATGCCCTAGAGTTCATTAGCAATGAATGTTCCATAGAAACTCCTTGGATCACAGTTCTACAGAGTGACTTAACATTATCTGGCAGTATTCTTCCATTTTGTATAGCATTTGACAGGGACTGCCCTAGGTATTGTTAGGACCCCATGCCAAATAAGATGTGAATGGCCTAAGGCAGACTTTTATGACTTGTATAGTATATTGGTGGAGGGCAGGAAGAGTGGGGAGGTGGGGGGAGAAGAGAAAGGTTTGGAAGCCGGGCTAATCACAAATATTGGTCACTTTTTGGCAGCAATGATGTGATTGTGCAAGTACTAAGCCATTAGTGTAGACAGGGCTAAGGTAAGTTTATTACTGTGTCACAAAAAACATACTTGGTGAAGCAGACCACAGTGAGGTATGGAACAATTCTGCTTGAAAGTCAGTATATCTAGTAATGTTATGGATTAATCCAATGTTACTGTGGGTTATTGGGATTGCTGTACATATTTCATAATCCAATACAATTCCCTGTTGCATTAATAGAATTGAGTTGAGATTGGGAGTACATTAACAAAAGTGATTTGCCATCCCAGAGAGGGGGAATGACCAGGACTAAAAATCCCCATGAGCTTTAGTGTGGGGCAAAACACCAGTACAAACAGCATTGCTCCTAGTTGGGGGTAGGGGAGCCAGATCATATACGTGGGATGGCAGATCACTGGTTCTGTTTGCTATGCCAGCTCTGATTCAGCAGGATTATAGGCAGCTGGGATCTCACAGGTTTCTGGAGTTGTTGTCAGAGCAATTTAAGGAAGCCAAAAATATGCTGAGCAGAGAGATCTGAATGTTAATACTGACTCAGCCAACTTTAATTTATGAGCAGGGCCCTACTAAATACACAGTCCATTTTGGTCCATTTCATGGTTTTAGGATTTTAAAAATTGTAAATTTCATTATTTCAGCTATTTAAATCTGAAATTTCACGGTGTTGTAATTGTAGGGTCCTGATCAAAAAGGACCTGGGGGGTGAGGTCACAAGGATATTGTAGGGTGGGTTGCAGTACTGCTACCTTTACTTCTGTGCTGCTGCTGGCTGCGGTGTTGCCTTCAGAGCTGGGCAGCTGGAGAACGGCAGCTGCTGGCCAATAGCCCAGTTCTGAAGGAAGAGCCGCCACCAGCAGCAGCACAGAAGTCAGGATGGCATGGTATGGTATTGCCACTCTTATTTCTGCACTGCTGCCTTCAGAGCTGGGCACCTGGCCAACAGCCACCATTCTCTGGCCGCCCGGGTCTGAAGGCAGCACAGAAGTAAGGGTGGCAATACTGCTACCCCCCCCTAAAATAACATTGTAACACCTCCCCCCTGCAACTCCCTTTTGGGTCAGGACCCTCAATTTGAGAAACGCTGGTCTCCCCCAGGAAATTGTATAGTATAGGGTAAAAGCACACAAAAGACCAGATTTCATGGTCTGGGACACATTTTTCATGGCCATGAATTTAGTAAGGCCCCATTTATGAGCTAAACTGTAGCAACTGTAGTGTAAGCAAATCTTTGATACTCCACATCCTCACCACTCAGCCACACCTCCTGATACTGCAGACAGCCAATCATGGATTTAAGGTCAGAAGGGACACATTGACTTCCTGGATAACACAGATCATAGAATTTCACCCCCATATTCCTGTACTGAGCCCAAAGCTTCCAGCCTTTATTTGAAAGATCCCAAGAAATGGACAATCCACTACTTCCTTTACTATTAAATAACTGTGCCTTATTTCTAACTTAAATTTGTCAGATTTTAATTTCCAGATGTTGGTTCTTGTTATGCTTTTCTATGCTAAACTAAGAGCCTCAGGAATTGTGGGGCAGCTACCGGCTTGGGAAAATGTAAGGAGATGTTGCTTTTCACTCTCCTTATATATGCATTCACTTTGGCAGATTTACTGTTTGTTACTCATCCCCTTTACAGGGCAAGATAATCAAATAATACCTGACTCTTATATACAGCTCTCAAAAGATACTGAAAGAAGGAGGCACAGAGAAGTGAAGTGACGTAAGCAAAGCCACACCATGGGCCAGTGGAAAAGTTGAGACTGGAATTCAGGCCTCCAGAGTCCCAATCCAGTGCCCTATCTATTGGGCCTCTCTATGCTTCTGACACTGCTCAGGATCTTTTGAAGCAATTTAAGATTGTTTTGCCAGAAGACTAACATTTACACCATAATATAAATTAGGAGTTTAACCTAACTATACATTTGTTCTTTGTGATCTTAATTCTTATACAAGTTTGCCAGACTCATTAAAAGGACCCTTTTAATTAAAAAAATTAGGTCACCCCATATGCAACAGATATAGCCCCCATGATAGCAGAATATGGCAGTTAAATTTATATTCAAGCATCTGTATAAGAAATACTTCTGGATACCCTTTGTTGCTCAGGGAATTCATAATCTGCCCTCCCACTATGTCAATTTACATCATGTTTAAAAATTATTACATTAAAAATAGATTTCCAAGGTCATTGCTTCTCCAGTCTATAATGTGTTAGGGATAGGGAGCAATGCTAAACTGAACTACAATATGAATGATAACCTATGACAGGTTGGAGTATTGTAGAGAAAGAGCCCAATGAGGGCTGAGGGTACCTCTACAAGAAAGCACTCAGCATTGCGCAGTATTAGGTCCAAATACTGGAGAACATTCTCTCTCTCTCTCTGATGCACAAACCCTAACTTTCTGCCATGCAATGTAGTATAGCGCCCATAAGAAAATATGTAATATTTATTGACTATAGATTATTACATATGCAAATAGTGTCAATGCATTAATTTCAGAAGAATAACCCAAGTGCCAATGTGCGATTTTACAATTTGTGTCATCTAATTTTTGTGAGGATGCTGGATTTTTTTTCCTGTGAGAGACAAGCAATTACGTCAAGTAATAACCCAAGAAAGAAATTCAGAACAACATATTACCTTGTCTTTATGTCCCTCCCCAGCTGTAGAGACATTATCTCTAAAATGGGATAATTGTTCAAAACTAAAATGTCTGTTACTCTGATCACAGCAGCACCTCTAGGACTCAATCAAGGAACAGAGTCTCATTGTCATAAGCACTGAACACATTATATTATGTTTAAAAGAACTAACTACATTTGACTACATAGACAATCACTAAAAAAGAAAAAAAGGAAAAAAAAGAAAATGCCAGAATTAAGGCTGCCCATGTACACTTAATTCAGTTCTCAAGCATGTGTGCATTATCATTAGAATTACACGATCACATATTATTTCAGATATGTTCTTTTAACATAGGAAAAGACATACAAAAGACCATATTTTAAAAAAATGCAAACTGAAGAACATCCATCATGAAAAAACATACTGACCACAACATGGGTCATCTGTTGGGTCAGGACTTTTAGATCCAGAGCTTTTTTATCACTTCAGTTAATAGACTGACAGGTAGTAGTACTAGGCTGTTATCCTGGGGGGGGGGGACGGAAAGTCATTAGTGGGGAGTTAGACACTCCCTTCATCAGTAGGTTTCATATCTATCTTATGACAAGAGGAGAATGTTGTGACTCGGGAATCCTGGGTTTAAATCCATGTTCTTTTGAGGAGTGGAATCTAGTGGTTAGAGACCCTTCAGTCCATACTCTGTGCCTGCCCCCTTCTGTCCAGTCACCTAACCCCATCTCCCGATTGTTCACTCCTATCCCCCACAGCCTCTCCCTGTTCCTCTTCTGCTCCTGACCCCTCTCCATTCAAGATTATTTCCTGGTCATCATCCACACCATCTGGATGCCAGCAGGGGGCAGGAATTGAGAGCACAGGAGAGAGTCTCCCTGTTCTCTGCCACCTGGTGCCCAATGACAGCTGTCCCCAGTTGCCAAGAGGAGCAATTGCATGAAAGCTCTGGACTGGGGGACACTCAGTGAGTACTACAGGGGTAAAATATAATAAGTTTAGCTGACCTCTGGAGGGAGGGGCGGGTTCTGAAGCATATTAGTTGGAAATAGAATGTTGTGAGAATTTTGACACCAGCCTCTAATAAATCTACTGACCACTTGATTTTCAGAGGCTTATTAGTAAGCCAAATTTGGGTGTATTTTCACAGGGAGAGGAAAAGGCACCCTTCTGATCCCTAAACTGCCTTATTACAATCTCAGTGGCACCAGCGCATGAGGTAGTAAACCTCTTAAACTCCCAGTCTCAGTAGTATTGACCTATTTGATCGGTTTCCTTTTCTTCTATATGCCGAGCCTTTTGTTTTAGGGTTGAGAATCATAAACCAAGGAAAACATGGAACGCAGTCTGCTGACCCTGCGCCTCTCCTCACCCAAGAAAGAAGTTAGTGTAGAAGTAGGGAAAGAACTTACACATTTGTTGTTCTTCTTACTATCACAAATGACTTAACTCAGATACTGCTAGACCAGAGCTTTCCAAACTGTGTGTCGCGACACGTTAGTGTGTCGGCGGCAGTGTGTAGGTGTGTCGCAGGGCGGCAGGCGTGCTCCGCGCTCCCCTCCGGCAGGGGGAGCTGGGCGGCAGGCGTGCTCCGCGCTCCCCTCCGGCAGGGGGAGCTGGGCGGCAGGCGTGCTCCCCTCCGACAGGGGGAGCGGGGCGGCAGGCGTGCTCCGCGCTCCCCTCCGGCGTTTTGGCGGGGGCGGTGTTGTTGGGTGGGGGGGTGTTTCGGCCGGCGTTGCTGGGGGGGGCGGCACTTGGGGTGGGGTTTTTGGGGTTTTTTTTGCTTGGGGCGGCCAGCCCTGGGTACTGCGCATGCGCAGTATGTGTAATCCGGGCGGAATTGATTCCGCGTCACTTCCGGTGTGTCGCGAAATGATGCATGTCTAAAAAGTGTGTCACCAATATGAAAAGTTTGGAAAGCTCTGTGCTAGACTTTCGTTTAAATAAAAGAACACAGTGTACGTTTTCCTGATCCATGCTGGCGGGGGGGGGGGGGGGGGGGAACCACACACCCACACACTCCATTTAGTGCCAAAATCAGGAAAAGAGAAATGTAGTCAGATGTAAACATTGAACAAACCACCTTTGGGTAGGGGTAGAGGGAGGGGGAGAAGGAGAAAGGAAGACACATTTACGGAGTGAAAACCTCTGATCGGCCCTAATCTTGAGAGTGTGCATGCCCTCAGCTCGCTTTATATGAAAGAGCGCTGAGGACATGTAGTATCTTGCAGGAGGTGGACTCAGCATCTGACAGGATCAGGCCCAATCTGAAGTTTTTTTCTAAATGACCCAGTAGGAAGCAGAGAAGAAAGCTGCAGCAGAGAGGAAGACAGTTGGAGGAAATGGTCTCCTTTACAATTGTTCAATTTTTTCTTTTTATAAAGTTTCTGGTTAATATAATGTTTAAAGTACTTAAATGTTGCCTGTTCTAATAAATCTACAGTGCTGTTCATTTTATAGTATGGGGTGTACGGTTGCTAGAACTCTTGATATGTTTATAGATGACAATGTCTGAAATGTAAAGACAAAATAGGATTCAATATGAAAGGCATACAAAGGTTTATTACTACATACAAAATTGTAACTTTTTTTTATTGTCCACTTCATGCAAATGTAGATGGAATCCGTTTTATGCACTCATACCAGATCTACAAATAAGATAAAGTTTTGTTTCACAGAAGGGACACTAGCCTGACCTCCTGCATTGGACAAGCCAAGAATCAATTTCTACTTGAACTAGACCATGTCTTTTAGAAAAACATCCAGTCTTAATTTTAAAATTACCCATGAAGAATCCACCACAACCCTTGGTAAGTTGTTCCCTCACTATTAAAAAACATGGATCTTATTTTCAGTCTGAATTTGTCACACTTCAGCTTCCAGCCGTCAGATCTTGTTCTACCTTTTTCTGCAAGATTGAAGAGCCCATTATCAAAATGTTGTTCCCCATGTAGATACACTGTGATCAAGTAACCCCAAAACATTCTCTTTATTAAGCTAAATAGATTGAGCGCCAAGAGTCTATCAGTATTAGCCATGTGTGACGGGGTTACGACTCACCACCGCGGCGCCCCTGCCGGTCAGTCTGGGAATTAGCTCACAGCAGTCCTGGAGCACCCTCCAGGCCCTTCCAGTCAGGGCCCGAAGCCTGGCAGGTAACAGGCTGGAGCTCTCCTAGGCCCCCCTTGCATCTGCCCAGCACTGCGCTGTCCAAGGTGCTGGTCTCCTGAACAGGAGACAGTCCTGCCCCTCCGAAGGCCTGGGAGAGACTCTCTGCTCCTCTGCTGAGCAGCCTTTTTATAGGGCTGAGCCTGGCCCTGATTGGCTGTCTCCAATCTGGGCCCTGATTGGCTCCCAATAAGCCCTCCTCCCATTGGCTGCCCTTCTACGCAGGCTCACTGGCCTGCTGCAGCCCACTCATGCAAGGGGGTGGGGCACCCGCCCCACCACACACCCTCCCCCTTAAGAATACTCTTGTGGAGGGGAAGGGGGAGAA